>OY757044.1:5209540-6627633 GCA_963582015.1 Xanthorhoe designata | reverse complement strand
ACACTTGTCGCTTCATAAGAAAACATAAACAAATATAACTTTATCAGCAAATTTTAAGAAAATATTTATTTGGCCATACAACTGACTGCCCCTATAGACATGTCTATAGGATTGAATTACCTAAATTATCAGACAGAACGATTACCGTGCAATGGATATACATTCGTTGTCCTATTAATTGCATTTCATTTGATGAATATTGTAATTTTATTCTTTTATTAAAATGAAGGTAAATTTTAATACGGTTACAGTGTAAGTATTTCGTAATACATTGTTCAGCTTTTGTAAGAGTTCGTTATCAATCTGCACAAAAACGTGGACGGAATCACAGGAAAGGTACAATTTAATTAGTATTATACCTTTTTCCGTCGCGTCGAGTTCATTTCCTGTAAGGTAATTTACAACGGTGAGCGCCAAAGAATCAGTGATATATTATCACAAGAAAAACAATATTTAAGTCATAAGTAGCTGAGTTTAAATTCATTAATTGAATTTCGCGACATCAATCAATTAATAATCCGATTCTTTACGATTTTATATAAAACGTAAAAAAAATGAAATATGATCAGATCACGACTGTGTAATCCCAAGGTGCACATTTTGCAGAAGTTAACATTCCATAAGTGACAGGTTGCAAGCCCATCTTTATTATTATTTCGTATTTTTTTCATTTTTTTTTGCTGTCCCAGCACCATATAAATCATTAATTACAAATATATATATAAATTATAATTATAATAATGGCATTAGTAATGCATTGACATCATCTCATAGTGATACAAGACTTGAGACGGAGCCCATACAAAAGTGCCCATCCTCCTTTGCATGCTGCATTTTGCAGTCATATGCAAGAGCCTAAGAACTGAAATCTGAACAAAACCGTGGAGGGTTAAGATTAACGGGCAAGGTGCAATTTTATTAGCATTTTTTCCCTTTTCCGTCGCACCGAGCTCATTTCCTCTCGGGTAATTTATACGATGGCTGTGAATTAGCGATATCAAACAGTAGTCATAAGCTGGGGGAAATCGTTTTGTGATTAAGAAGATGTTTTGGAAGTGAGATTAGCGGGTATATTGGTATTTAATTATTACTTTTTCGTGCGGGTGGTTTGTTTTTTTTAGTATTAAGGTTTAGAATTTGAGTTCATTACGAGGCCTTGCAGTGTATAACATTGCATTAAATAATTATACAATACTCGTCAAATTTACATAATTTAGACCACACTACATTTGGGTGAAATCATTCTACAATTTTTTCAGTTGTATAGTGACTTTACGCAGAAGTGGAGAGTCTGATTTTACACAATTCTGATTCATGACTTAGTTGTTTTGTGTCTATATATTATTATATAAATTTATATAGTTGGACCGGACACACTTGCTGTTTTTTATAATATTTCTTGAAATTATGAGAAAATTATGAATTGAAGTCTTTTTTTCTAAATGTAATTACTTAACTTAATAGAAACTATCATAAACTCAATGATAACGAAATAATTTGTAAAAAATAAAATATAAACTTATGACAGGAACTGCAACCTAAGAATTTATAAGACCGTATTACATTACTTGAAATCAAATTCATCCACTGCCTTATACTTGGCCGGCCAACTCGTGCATTACCGAAATTGCGCGGAACCAATCTACTTTATATGATACATTCGGACTATGAGATTTATTTCGGGGGAGTGCAATGTGGTTATATTTATGTCAGTGATTGATGGCGTAAGTGTATATTTTTGATTGCTGCGGTTTGTTGATGTACTTAATATGAAATATGATTTTACTCGCAATGTGAAAATAACTGAGTTTGGCTCAGTATTCAGAATATGAACGCATTTTTAACTGACTTCAAAAAAGGAGTAGGTTCTAATGTTATTAATGTAGCAAGCTCCAATTATTACATTTCTCATTTGGAAATAAGTCGGGATACATACTTTATTCCGAAACTTTGTTAGACCTTTCAAAAAAAAAGAACGAATCATAGTCTCTACGTAAAAATGGTCTTATATTAATCTAATCTCTATACAAATGTTATGTAGGCTTAGAAAAATAGACTCAGGGCTCGCCCGCACTAAAAACATTAATAGCATAGTTTTAACATAATTTAACGGTACAAGTTTCAAATAAACTTTATGATACTTTACTAAATTTCTGATACAAAATACGAGTAGTTTTCTCATCGCGAGACATGTATTAAGACTTGTCCCCAAATGCGAACAAGACCTTTCTATTTCCAAGATTCGATAAATAACCGACTACTGAAATTTAGCCACGGATTTATATAAATCAATTAGCGTCCCCACAACAGGAAGTCTCTAGAGCACGCGAGCTTTTTAGTAAATTTCAATAAATTAATTGATGGGTCCCCCGCGGCGCGGACTGCCCTAATAGACACATTGATGTATTCGTTCGACCAACCCCGGCCTTATACGGGACTGATAGACTCGAAGAATACTTTCCGGAGATTACACAAGTTACTCTAATCTTTATTTAATCTACAGCTCTATCAATTTATTTTCTTCTATCCTCGGTTAAGGTTATAGAATTGTCCACTTTATCATATTTTTTTTTAAAGATGAATATTATAAAGAAGCGAAACGCAGTAGAATACTACTCATAAGACAAATCAATCTGTCATCATCATCTTCCTGTCCTTGCCCATATTTTAAGTATTCATCCTCTTTTTCCCTCTATCATTTTTCATCACATCGCATTGCATTAGGGGTCTTGCTGATAAAAATCATTGTGTTATTCGGTACAAATAGCGAATCTTGAAGTATTGGAGTATAAATTCACACTAATCTAAAAGTTTTAATACAAAATTCTTGTGTTAGCTAAGAATGAGTTTTTTTTTTGAGTTTCGGATGGACTTTCATATTGTAGGTTACTGCAGCTATATTGTGTGAGCTCGATATAAGTGTTCGTTTTTATTAAGTCATGGGCTCCGTATGGAATGCATAGCTCTAGAAACTTGTGCCAGAGATACCGATTTAATAAAAGGCAGTTTGCATCGCGCCGGCTTAATGACCCCATATTTACGGATTACGGGGGATGAAATGTAAAAATTTTCCGACATTTTACGCAGATGGTGAACTGAATTAACCGCAAACTTTGTCCATTATTAATTCTCTTTTCGTGTAGCCTACAGCTAATGTTTCAGTGGATATTATTGGGAAATTTTGTAATGACTGTTAATATAACGACACGCTACCGGCAATCACGCGACCAAAGCCACGAATAAGGATAAGTTTGATCAAGTTCAATGAACTGAATTGTGCTACAAATTTACGCCTGGAAAATCTTGGTAGTAATTTCTTAGCGAGAACTTCGGGTAGATTATGGCTCATACGTCACAATTACATCCGCACGGAATACGCACTCTCGTTGCCCGTCTTAGGCGTTTTGGCGCAAGTCTTAAGCTTTAAACTTCGATAATTATGCTCACTTCACTTGCGAATTCACAACTAGAGCGAGTGAATATAAATGTACGAATTGAACGGATATGAGTTACAAATTTCAGTATTTCATTGTTTAATGTTGATTTTAGTGTGTATAAATAATATTATTTGATTATTCATCTAATTATATTAATTCAACTAATGTCTCAAGTAGGGCAAATGTAATTCAAATATAAGTAAAGTAATAACCGGTAACACAAACAACATCATAAATTTATTTCTTGCGTAAAAAGAAGATAAGTATAGCATACCTACAGGAAAAGATCAAGTGGAGGAAGTGTAAAATGTTCATTTAAGCAAGAAGATTTGCGTCTTCTATTTAAATCCATCCCAAGGGTATAAACACATACTTACCACTCCTCTCAAGCAGAACACAAAAACGGAATTCTCGACGTATGATGTGGAATCTACGAACAGATAAGAGTACCTTTATCCCATTCAAGGCCCACTTTCAACCATTTTTCATGTCTTTGTTGGGCTCGAAATAGGTATTAGGGTGACGTTGATGCTCACTATCCCTCTGCAGGGAGATTTAATATATTTTTAAAGTGTACACATGGAAATGTTCTGCGTAAAGCCTTCAATGGAAGTATTTTGGTGTAAACGTGAATTTTATTTTAATATACTGCCGAGATTTTACGCAGTGAAAAAGAGGGGCTGTTTGTGTAAGAGTAAAGCCGCGGGGGTGCAGAATTTAAATAATAAAATCAATACTACAAAGTTCTTAAAATTGTCTAAATGTTGTATGCGGTAACAAGGATGTTTCACCGCCTTTTTTACCAGAAAAACAACGTAGTAAACTAGTAGGTAGTAAAAATTGTTAAAGGAACTTGTGGTATAATAAATGTTTAATATTAATTAAGCACATAAACCCACAATGTCTTTACAAACTTTAATGTTACCTTGGCGTGTTTGAAAAGGCAAAAACTTTAAAGATGAAGCAGCCCGATAAATAAATTTGAAGTGGTATGATTTGTGCAACTACCGGTAAGTGTAAGCATGCTAGAAGCTAGTTAGGTTTGCTTTACTTCTTTATTTGCCGTTGCCATGATTATGGAGAAACTAGAGAAATACACGCGACTTTATTTTTGTCAAACAAATTATTTGCCTTTAAAATCTGGTTGTTTATCGCTTGTGTGATAATTTAATAAAGCTAAGACCAAATGCTATTTTAGATGACACACAAATGCGAATTAAAAACAACATAATTTTCAATTCAGCAATATAAAATCGTAGATCGTTCGTAGATCCAAATGGTACAATTAAGGTAAGGTAAGGTAATACGCCCTCCATAGTACAATTAAGCAAAATATTGATTACTTCAAAAAGTGTACATTAAACTGATTAAACGATATTTATTATGTCATTCATTATTTTTTTAACATTTTGACAAATATATACTCGTATAAGTCAAAACTCCATAAACTCTAAATACTGTAATTTCTCAATAAGCCAAATATGTTTTGTGTTGTAACACTGAAATACCTTATTGCGTGCCAAACTAATGGTGCCCTTTTCTCAGCGGCTCATGTCATGCGATATGTTTGTATTAGTTGTATGATTGATTGGAAACGCTAAAAGGTCAAAGAAGAATAAGCTGATTAACCTTAGTACCTCAAAATGTAATGATTTATAAACCTACATTCAAACAAGAAGTCTCAGATATCAAAAGGAAGTTTTACTGATAAAGCTATAGGTATTTTGGATAAAAATCACTAACAGTAGAGTTGCGCTGAGCGAGGCTAAGAAAACGAAGTGATACTATTGATTGGTCTCATCATAATGAACATCCAAAGAAAAAAGAGCTCACCTTACAAAAGCAAACTAAAATTTGTTACTAAAAAGTTGTTTTTACTGTAACTGTACTCCCATATATAAGTGTAATAATGAATTCATTCATTGAAACTTGGGGTTTTGATGATTGCAACAGAGCCATCACAAAGTATTTAGGTATAAGACAACTTAGATCATCTTCACAGGCTCTTACTTCTGTCACCAGATAAAAAGTCATTACTTTTCTGTCTGCAGAAAAGTAATGACTTTTGCTCAAACAGACTTACCCTCCAAATAATTATAACATAATGCAAAATTACTAATAGTCTATGTACCTATTTGTATGTATTGTGGACATCTACTGACAAACTTTATATTTTAAAATTTTCAATATTATTTCAATGAGGTTATAATAAAAACATATTAAAAATCCTCAAATAATAAACGCTTCCAAAATAATTAATTCGTCAATAATTGGAATAGTTGCCGATATGAAATAGTCCGCCATTTAAATGATTGACTAATTACAATACAATATTGGCATTGATTGAGCGCGTGACCAGATTTACAGTTTAGGTAGTACATAGCATCCAATAAACGTTTAACTAGCATCCACCTGTGGTATTGTGGTACCAACATTTTAATGATCTTTTAGCTATATACTATTTATTATTTCATTTTAATTGTGTGATTGAAAACACAGTTATTAGTATGGTTTGTCTTGAATCTTTTAAATCTTTTAAACTGAAGGTTGTGTAGAAAACCTTGGCCTAATAATGTTTTAGGAAATCAATTAAATTATTCAGCGGCAGTCTTTGATTATTACGTACAAGCTTTTATTTAACTCGTCATGATAGTGTGGGTTAAATATTGCAACTAAATTTTAAAATCAGTTTTAGTACAAATCCAGCATGTTGCATGGAAAAGTGCAATAGTATTATGCTGATTTGAAGGTCTTTTCACCACGACGCCGACGCTGAGGTAGTGTGCCTACTTTACTTGCCTTCGTGTTCAGCTAATTTATAATTAGTTTTACTTTTATGAGACTTATTGGCCGAGTGGTCGTGCTTTAATGGACTTTACGTTACGAAATACATAGGCATCAACAAGAGCTATAAACGGTGTCTGCGCGTTCGAAAAACTTGGCTCTTATATTTATTTAACAGTGTGTAATGTTTGTAAGTTAAATAAATAAATGATTGATTGATTGAATTCCGCGGAAAACTTTTCTTTGGAAAATAGGTACCCATGAATCCTGAAAGCTTACTTCAAAATCATTATTCTGTTTTATACGTACCCGGATTTGCAATACCTGTTCAAGTCTTAAGCTTTAAAAGATTTTATTATAATTCCACAAATAAAACAAAACATCAAAGTCTAGACATTATTGAATTAGCGATGCCACTTTGTCTGTAATTCTTCAAGAATTCTGAGATAAAATTGTTTTAAAAACACAAGCACTAGATAGATTATAAAGAAAATGGGACGTGACTAGCCTAAATTGACTTGCGCTTCTTAAAATTGCATAAAAAATGTTTGAAGAAAACTTTTTTCATTAATCAATATAGATTTACGATGGATTTACAATAGCATTACATTATTTACAATAGCAATAACAACGAAAACTGTTAGCTTACTGTGCATGTTGTGTTTACCTGTAATTGGTTTCGCATGTAGTTTTAAGACGATTGTTTGTAACTAATATTTTTCTTTCATGTGTAAACTGTTGGTGAACCTAATAAATAAAATAAAAAAAATAAATAAATAAAATAAAAATAGCATTATTATATTCATTAGAATTTCTCAACATTATTAGGATCTTGTATTTTTTGCCAGAAATAATCGTATTTTCATAACAGCATATTTAAAAATACAAAAGCAGAGTCCGAATTAATCTCAACATTATGTAAAAACGCAGATTTTGAAACTTATTAGAAGGGTTATTCAAAGGTAAGCCACAAAAGTCTGCGCGGTGAAGACCTCGTATTATCTACCCGTACCTTAAAATATTGAATAGTTTACTATTAGATATGAAACTTCTGAAGGATAATATAAAAATGTGAAGTTATTTAAAATCCTACTACTAATTCTATAGTGATGTGATCATTGTAGTGCGATTCTAGTACTAATTTCCAATCAGATCGAAATTTACATACTGTCTGGTTTACAAAATAATGGATACAAAACTTAGGCTCGTATTCAGAGTCGTCTGCACTCAGGATTAAGTCTTCGCACAAACATAATTTTTTGACAGTTCTCTGTGGAAACTGAGTGATTATTCATCGCTTAAGACACGATTCACGCTTAGTGATTGTCTTTTTTAAACTTTCGCGATCAGAACACATTATAAAACATATGCAAACGGGTATTTATCACGAATTTTACCTTTAATATTCGCCCGACGTTTCGACCGGATTGCACCAGCCGTGGTCGCGGGAAGACTGAAGTATTGGAGGTACCGCCACAGCAAAGCGAAAGCGTTTATTCAACTACCCTCACTTGATCTTCATAAATGTCAATTAGGGCCGGTTCACACTAGGACAACACACTACACTAACAGTGTCCACATACTGAGTTGATCTCACATGACGAGTACACTTTGCAATCACTGGATTCCACGAGGAAGAGAGTCTGAAGCCGTCTTCACGATTAAAATTAGGATACTTCTTAATCTCAATCGCTTCCCGAACCATTCTCTTGTAATAATGCTTCTCGTTGGCGAGGATTTTTGGATTGTGCAATTCCATCCAGTGATTGGGTCCTGAGTCTACTATATGCTCCGCTATAGCAGACTTGTTTATTTGCCGATTTTTGACCGCTGCTATATGTTCCTTGACACGTTCAGCGACTGTACGCTTCGTTTGGCCTATATAGGAACGGCCGCAGCTGCAATCGATTTTATAAACACCAGGAACTTGGAAAGGTACCACATCCTTCGGTGTACGCAGACGCTTAGCCACTTTGTTAAAAGGAGTATAAATCGACTTTATTGAAAACTTCTTGAAAAGGTTCCCAATTTTGTCCGTAACCCCCTTCACATAAGGCATGAACGCTGGCTGTCTAGTTACATCACTGTGTTTTAGTTTGCGTCTGCTATCTGGATGCCATCCATTAGTCTTGTAACCATTTCGTTTTAGAACCTCCTGAACATGTTCCAGCTCTCCGGGTAGATGTTCAGGGTCACAGAGGTCGTAGGCTCTGTTCATAAGTGAGGATACTACTGACTGGAGATGTAATGGATGGTGATGTGAGGCAGCATTCAGATATCTGTCCGTGTGTGTCGGTTTTCTGTACACAGTATGCGACAAAGATCCATTGGACTTAACCATCACTTTTAAATCTAAAAAGGCTAAAGATCTATTATCCTCCATTTCATACGTGAACCTTATCTTCGGGTGTATGGAGTTAAGATGTTCTGTCAGTCGATCAACTTCCTCTTTACCTCCATTAATGATGCAGAAAACATCGTCGACGTATCTTTTCCAGAATCTTATACCGTAAGCTGTCATGTTAATCATAGTCTCAAAATGCTCCATCCAGATATTGGCAAGTACAGGAGCTACAGGACTACCCATAGCTACGCCATCAATCTGGAGGTAATGTTGCCCTTGGTATAAGAAGAAATTTCCGTCTAAGCAGTTCTCTAGTAGACAGACATACTGGTCAGGAAGTTCATGATCACATAATCTTTGCCTTACAACATCAAGACAATCCTTCAAAGGAACACAAGTGAAGAGAGACTCAACGTCAAAGCTCACCATTGTATCTCTGGGTTCCAACTTCATGTCCTTGATGATGCCGATGAAATGTCGCGAATCCTTAACAAAAGAAGATGTCTTGCCCGTAAGCGGCTGCAGTATACCAGCAACATGCTTCGCCAAATTGTACGTAGGTGAGTCCACCTGACTAACGATAGGTCGCAGGGGCACATTGGATTTGTGAACTTTAGGTAATCCATACAATTTGGGTGACTGTACTATAGCTGGTCTATAGAGGCGGTCAAAAACATCTTTATCAAACAAGTCAACATACTCGTGTATAACTGCCCTAACACGTTTCGTGACTCTTGCCGTGGGATTATATGAAACCGGCTTATACACCTTTTTGTCTTCAAGCAAACTCCGTATTTTAGTGTCATAGTCTTCTGTCTTCATTATAACGGTGGCGTTGCCCTTATCCGCTTTAAGCACGAGAATCTCATCGTTATTGCGTAAGTCCTCGAGTGCTTGTAGCTCACCCGCCGTTACATTAGACTTTGGAGGTCGACATTTCCGTAATATAAGGGAGACATCCTGTCTTAGCGTTTCCGCGTCATTCGAAGGTATCTTATTACGGACAATGGCCTCCTCAACACTGCTCACTATATCCTCATACGGAATCCTCTTAGGCGTTAAGGCAAAATTTGAACCTTTTTCTAAAATGCTCAGTGTGTCGTCACTGTAGTTATATTCAGTAAGATTTATCACCGTATTAGCATTTTGTGTTTGTACCTTATTATGCTGGGCCTTACTACTTCGAGCCAAAAGTCGGTTAAACTTCTTCTCATGTCGCTCGACACAACACTCATAGGTACGTTGCGCTTGATAGTAAGTAACTCGGTCACACAAATCAAAATCACTGAATGACAACACTACACTACACTCCATATGAACATTATATAGGTCACTTTGCACTTTGTTTAGATAGTTATTGTCATTTCTAATAAGCTGCTTCAGGAGGCGGACACTCGCGTTTCTTAGAATTTTTCCGGAATGTTCGATATTAATCGTGAAGACGGCTTCAGACTCTCTTCCTCGTGGAATCCAGTGATTGCAAAGTGTACTCGTCATGTGAGATCAACTCAGTATGTGGACACTGTTAGTGTAGTGTGTTGTCCTAGTGTGAACCGGCCCTAATTGACATTTATGAAGATCAAGTGAGGGTAGTTGAATAAACGCTTTCGCTTTGCTGTGGCGGTACCTCCAATACTTCAGTCTTCCCGCGACCACGGCTGGTGCAATCCGGTCGAAACGTCGGGCGAATATTAAAGGTAAAATTCGTGATAAATACCCGTTTGCATATGTTTTATAATGTGTTCTGATCGCGAAAGTTTAAAAAAGACAATTGCTAACCGGTACGGGCCGGAAATAGTAAAGAAAGTTCACCATCTAGAATCTTTACGGAACAAAAGTGCACATCTTATTACATCACTGGCATTTTTAACTAAGTGTCGTGATTGGGACTTAATACCTACGTGTTGTCGACTGAAACCGCGGAGTGATATCGAACATTCCGGAAAAATTCTAAGAAACGCGAGTGTCCGCCTCCTGAAGCAGCTTATTAGAAATGACAATAACTATCTAAACAAAGTGCAAAGTGACCTATATAATGTTCATATGGAGTGTAGTGTAGTGTTGTCATTCAGTGATTTTGATTTGTGTGACCGAGTTACTTACTATCAAGCGCAACGTACCTATGAGTGTTGTGTCGAGCGACATGAGAAGAAGTTTAACCGACTTTTGGCTCGAAGTAGTAAGGCCCAGCATAATAAGGTACAAACACAAAATGCTAATACGGTGATAAATCTTACTGAATATAACTACAGTGACGACACACTGAGCATTTTAGAAAAAGGTTCAAATTTTGCCTTAACGCCTAAGAGGATTCCGTATGAGGATATAGTGAGCAGTGTTGAGGAGGCCATTGTCCGTAATAAGATACCTTCGAATGACGCGGAAACGCTAAGACAGGATGTCTCCCTTATATTACGGAAATGTCGACCTCCAAAGTCTAATGTAACGGCGGGTGAGCTACAAGCACTCGAGGACTTACGCAATAACGATGAGATTCTCGTGCTTAAAGCGGATAAGGGCAACGCCACCGTTATAATGAAGACAGAAGACTATGACACTAAAATACGGAGTTTGCTTGAAGACAAAAAGGTGTATAAGCCGGTTTCATATAATCCCACGGCAAGAGTCACGAAACGTGTTAGGGCAGTTATACACGAGTATGTTGACTTGTTTGATAAAGATGTTTTTGACCGCCTCTATAGACCAGCTATAGTACAGTCACCCAAATTGTATGGATTACCTAAAGTTCACAAATCCAATGTGCCCCTGCGACCTATCGTTAGTCAGGTGGACTCACCTACGTACAATTTGGCGAAGCATGTTGCTGGTATACTGCAGCCGCTTACGGGCAAGACATCTTCTTTTGTTAAGGATTCGCGACATTTCATCGGCATCATCAAGGACATGAAGTTGGAACCCAGAGATACAATGGTGAGCTTTGACGTTGAGTCTCTCTTCACTTGTGTTCCTTTGAAGGATTGTCTTGATGTTGTAAGGCAAAGATTATGTGATCATGAACTTCCTGACCAGTATGTCTGTCTACTAGAGAACTGCTTAGACGGAAATTTCTTCTTATACCAAGGGCAACATTACCTCCAGATTGATGGCGTAGCTATGGGTAGTCCTGTAGCTCCTGTACTTGCCAATATCTGGATGGAGCATTTTGAGACTATGATTAACATGACAGCTTACGGTATAAGATTCTGGAAAAGATACGTCGACGATGTTTTCTGCATCATTAATGGAGGTAAAGAGGAAGTTGATCGACTGACAGAACATCTTAACTCCATACACCCGAAGATAAGGTTCACGTATGAAATGGAGGATAATAGATCTTTAGCCTTTTTAGATTTAAAAGTGATGGTTAAGTCCAATGGATCTTTGTCGCATACTGTGTACAGAAAACCGACACACACGGACAGATATCTGAATGCTGCCTCACATCACCATCCATTACATCTCCAGTCAGTAGTATCCTCACTTATGAACAGAGCCTACGACCTCTGTGACCCTGAACATCTACCCGGAGAGCTGGAACATGTTCAGGAGGTTCTAAAACGAAATGGTTACAAGACTAATGGATGGCATCCAGATAGCAGACGCAAACTAAAACACAGTGATGTAACTAGACAGCCAGCGTTCATGCCTTATGTGAAGGGGGTTACGGACAAAATTGGGAACCTTTTCAAGAAGTTTTCAATAAAGTCGATTTATACTCCTTTTAACAAAGTGGCTAAGCGTCTGCGTACACCGAAGGATGTGGTACCTTTCCAAGTTCCTGGTGTTTATAAAATCGATTGCAGCTGCGGCCGTTCCTATATAGGCCAAACGAAGCGTACAGTCGCTGAACGTGTCAAGGAACATATAGCAGCGGTCAAAAATCGGCAAATAAACAAGTCTGCTATAGCGGAGCATATAGTAGACTCAGGACCCAATCACTGGATGGAATTGCACAATCCAAAAATCCTCGCCAACGAGAAGCATTATTACAAGAGAATGGTTCGGGAAGCGATTGAGATTAAGAAGTATCCTAATTTTAATCGTGAAGACGGCTTCAGACTCTCTTCCTCGTGGAATCCAGTGATTGCAAAGTGTACTCGTCATGTGAGATCAACTCAGTATGTGGACACTGTTAGTGTAGTGTGTTGTCCTAGTGTGAACCGGCCCTAATTGACATTTATGAAGATCAAGTGAGGGTAGTTGAATAAACGCTTTCGCTTTGCTGTGGCGGTACCTCCAATACTTCAGTCTTCCCGCGACCACGGCTGGTGCAATCCGGTCGAAACGTCGGGCGAATATTAAAGGTAAAATTCGTGATAAATACCCGTTTGCATATGTTTTATAATCACGCTTAGTGGACTCTAAATTCGAGCCTTAGAATGATGAAAATAAGCCAGAGGTTCATATCTATGCGAGTATTACTAAATTAGCTTCAACCATGAACGAGTTATAAAAAGTAGACACCGACGTGACTGCGATATGGCCGTGTTTAATTTTAAAACGGACGAAGGCGAGAGATTTTAATGAGAGATCAGGTTTTTCAATTATCCCCACTTCTTTCTCGGAGTTTCATGTCGGACTTTTATCGAGTACTTGAATGTAGACGGCATCTTTGTGATTAATTTGAATAATAATTAATACTATTATTATTATTTTTCAAACCCTTTCAGACTTAAACTAAATTGACTGTAAAGTGACAGCAATAATTGTCTGCTGTAAAGATTAATTACCGATTCATAAAAATAATACCTACCTATATAGTATACAAAGATATATGTTACCATAAAATCGTACAATGCGTACCAAGCACAGGGGCAACAAAGCATTTTTGAAGCACTTTGATAGTCGGTACACAGACTGACATTTTCACTTCTAAATTCAGACAAAATAAAAAGTGACTGAAATAGTTTGTCAACTGTATCAAAAAGTAACTAAAATTGACACTTTGTCCCGTCATTCTTTGCCATTTTCGGGGAACGCTAAAGTTTTATCTACATTTTAGATATCAAAATAACGTCCGATATTAGAAGACACGAAAAAAGCATTAGCAGTCTATGTCCAGCTTTTAGAACATTTTCTGAAGCGATTAAATATAATTTCCTTTGTTATTGAGTGTTTTGTTGGTAATTTGTCGTTCATATTACAATGGTATATAATAGTATTGAATGGTCTCTTTTATTCACGTGTCGTGCGTGATATTAGATATAAAAGTAAGTATTGCCATTGTCTAAGCCGTTCCAGCATGTTATTACTATACTTCCTTTTGTATTATACTAACATACAAAACGAAGCGCACAGTCGCTGAACGGGTTAAGGAACACATAGCAGCGGTCAAAAATCGACAAGTAAACAAGTCTGCTATAGCAGAGCACATAGTAGACTCAGGACCTAATCACTGGATGGAGTTACACAACCCAAAGGTCCTTGCCAACGAGAAGCACTATTATAAGAGAATGGTTCGAGAGGCGATTGAGATTAAGAAACATTCTAATTTTAATCGTGAAGACGGTTTCAGACTCTCGTCCTCGTGGAATCCAGTAATAGCAAAGTGTACTCGTCAAATAAAATCTTCTCGGTGTACAGATACTGTTAGTGTAGTATGCCGTCCTAGTGTGAACCGGCCCTAATTAACATTTATGAAGATCAAGTGAGGGTAGAAAAATAAATGCCTTCGCTTTGCTGTGGTGTACCTCCAACTCTTCAGTCTGCCCGCGACCATGGCTGGTGCGATCCAGTCGAAACGTCGGGATAAAATTAAAATTAAATAAAGGTAAATAGCGATAAATACCCGTAAATATATGTTTAATCTTGTATTATACTATTTTTAGGCCCCACGGTTAAGGTGCCTGTATGGGTGAAACTAGCGCCCCACCGCCTATTTTATTTGAATATTACGTTCAACGTATATTAAAATAAAATTATATTATTACGCTTATTCGGGCAATGTACAGTCGAGCTTGTACCCGTGTTCGGTCCGAAGCTGGTGTCACCGACGAGTTCAATGTGGCTGTAGGCCTGCACCAGGGATCGGCGTTAAGCCCGTATTTGTTCCTCCTGGTAATGGATGCCTTGACGTTAAACATACAGGAGGAGGCACCCTGGTGCATGCTGTTCGCCGACGACATTGTCCTTGTTGGTGAAGACGCTACAGAGGTACAAAGCAGGTTGGGAAAATGGCAGGACAAATTGGAGAGTGTCGGATTGAAGATTAGTAGAACGAAAACTGAACACTTGTTCTGCGACTTCGGTGGTCCCTCCAATTTTGTCAATATTGCTTTAAACGGTGTATCCCTACCAGCCTGCTCCAATTTTCGGTACCTCGGTTCGGTCATACAGAATGATGGTGAGATTGACAGGGATGTAAGAAATAGAATAAATGCGGGATGGATGAAATGGCGACAGGTCTCCGGAACAACGTGCGATTCACGTATGCCCCTTAAACTCAAGGGGAAAATTTACAAATCAATCGTTAGACCTGTCGTAATGTATGGATCTGAATGTTGGGCTATGAAAGGGACGGATGAACGAAAAATACATGCGGCTGAGATGCGAATGTTAAGATGGATGTGTGGAGTGACGCGAATGGACAGGATAAGGAATGAGTACATAAGAGGAAGTGTGAAAGTGGCTCCAGTGAATGAAAAGATGAGGAGTAATAGGTTAGCTTGGTATGGTCATGTTATGAGGAGGGAAGAATGTCATGTTACTAGGAGAGTGTTAGGTATGAATGTGGATGGATATAGGTGTAGAGGTAGGCCAAAGAAAAGATGGATGGACTGTGTGAGGGATGACATGAGTAAGAAAGGAGTGAGTGCTGAGATGACGTCTGATAGAGGGAAATGGAAGAAGAATACATGTTGTGCCGACCCCACATAGTGGGATAAGGGCAGGAAGAAGAAGAAGAAGATTACGTTCAACGTAATATTAAAATAATTGGAATTTTAAAAAACTGAATGTACAGTTTGTGAAACCTATCATAAGCTTTTTTTATATGTAATAGTAATAGTTTAATTTTGTATAGTTTAGGAGAAATAGCAAAGTTTCACTTGGTGGCCACCAAACTCTGTTTCAACACTCTCTTAGAACAATATGACTGATATCCCAATGAAAGATCATGAAATACCAAAAATGCCCGATTAACAGCCCCGTTGCCTTGAAATAAATGATCTTATATCGCACCACTAACATCTTATAGAGCATGGTACTCCGAATTACTATAATATATCAAAATACTCATGGAAAGAGCTAACAATATAAATACCAATATTTCATAATATTTATAACCTACATAACTAAATCATATTGCGATTTGCAATCTTTTTATATGAACCAATCCAAAAAGAATATGTCTACCTACCGTTCACCAGTCGTGACCATAAATTTATTTCATTTAATTTTTCAAATACTATGAAAAATTACATTATATTTACGATACGAAACAAAATATTAAACTATGGTTTATATTTTTATCACTAAACAAATTTGAAGACAAAGTTAAACCAACATCAAAGCCGCTTGTACATTATTGGATTTATTCATCGTACCAAAGGCCGGAATAAAAATGTGTTTATTTATTTTTACATTTTTTTATATAACAACATCAAGGCATAACCTTGTGTGCCTTAGCTGCGATCTACATTTATGATTTTAAAGTTGATAAAACAAAACTATTGAAGTATAGTTACTAGACAAATCAAGAGATTCTTATTATCTAGATATTTTATACAAAATTAATAGGTGGAACCGGTCTGGTATCACAATAGTAATGGAACGGTGCTGATATTATTTTAGGTATAAGATTTTCTAAAAAAAAAATCATTATTCTAACGTATACTGTCTTAACGTAAATTACTCTTGAAATCCAAATATAGTGGTTTCAAAACTTGGCACCAATTAATTTTTCGTTTTTTTGAAATAATTTTTGAAATCGAATTAGTTCTCCAAGTAAATAAACCACAAACTCATTTAGATAAGTTTTATTTAATTAAGGTTTGTTTTTACAGTCTTCGATAATCATAAAAACAAATTATTTCTAAGGGCGCTTTCAATTTATACGTTTCGTGTCGAACGGCTGTGCAAGCCGAAACGGTGCATTTGTCGTATTTCATCGTTTGTTTTCATACAATGCGCGCGGTGCGACAACAGTGCGGCATCGGTATCGCAGCGCGCATGAAACGAAACGTCTAAATCGAAAGCGCCCTAAAACTTATCCTCATTAGAAAGTAGGAAAAACAAAACGCTAAAATGCTGTTTCAATTTCAACTGTTAAGGCGGCACACCTATCGCTTAACACGTTTTTGCACAACCGGGTAAATAAGCCAGCCGTTTTGTGCCAACTGTTTTTGCTACGACGATAAATGACAGTTCCTAAACAGGAAGCGTGCTTGTATCACACTCCGAGATCGTAGTTTATTATAGTTTCCTACGGATTGTTAATTATATGTCATGATTTATAATCCCAGAAAGCTGTATAATAAAGCATTGTTCATAATTAAAAGCATTTATGAATGGTAATAGTAGATAGTTATAAATATTAGAAAACTTTATTGCTAAATAACTTCTCAAAATTTCTAAATTATGTAGCTACTAGGCCTCAGTACTTAGCTTAGCTCGTGTGGTACTTACCTGGATAAAAAGTAGCCTACGTGTTATTCCTAGCTATTATTGTTATTTATAGCTATGTATGTATAATGTGTATTTTAAGTTTCAGCCAAATCCAAAATGTGTACCACGGACAGTAGTAGCTAGTGTTCATTATCACGTGAGTTATCCTTCTGAATGTTATTGAGCATAAACCAATTTTCAAACCTATCGAACAAGCACTAGATATGCTACAAACTTTTTATATAGGTATTCTAAGTATACCTGGCATGGTATAGCGTATCTCCCAGTGCGCCGTAGCCGGCCCGTTGCCCCTTTGCCCTATTTATGGCTGAAACACTGACACACAGCCACTAAAAGAGATTTATTTACCCCCTATTTCAGTCGACACATGTTACAAGTCGCGCGTAAAAAACGATTTTTTTCTAGCTTCGTAATATTGCAAGTTGAGTGTTATTTTGATATGTTTATTGAGTATTTTTTTAATACTAGCAGTGCCTTGCGGTTTTATCTGCGTATTTCCAGTTCCCGTGGGAATACCGGGATAAAAATAGCCTATGTTACCCAGTTATCATGTAGCTTTCTAATGGTGAACGAATTTTTGAAATCTGTCCAGTAGTTTTTACATACAAAAATATAAATATTTCCTCTTTATTATTTAGGTACCTATAGATTCAGGTTAAATAACAGGATGTAATTTTTTTAGTTTATTTTTAGAGAAAATTTGAATTCTAAACAACAATGCTAATGTAGGTATATTGATGTAGTTGAATTGAACAAAGAAACAGACTGTTCTATTTATAACAAAAATAAATCAGATATTATTTCTTCTAAATACAGTAAAGCCATCTCAATCGAGAAAAGCCATTTAGTTTTATATCTGTATTTGGACAAGTACTAAAAATAAAGATTTTATAAGGAACTCTATAAATGAAATTACATCTATGAGTGTAATTGGAAAAGCTGTGATAGCATCCAAGCAAGGACATTTTATGGTTATCTATTCCTTAAAACTTAATAACAAAGAATAGAGAATGGATGAAAACATACAAATACCTAATTAATATCAACCACATAGCTTTCAAACTACAAGGATCCATAACATATTATTATTATTGTATAAAATGCTTAAATTATGCTAAAGAACTTTCACAAAATTTCTATAACAAAAAAGATTGCCCTAGACTTATTGTCTAGGGCAAAAAAAAATACCTTTACTTAGTAAAGGTTTTTGTTTTGAGTCACTAAAGTCAAATATAAATCCTAAACGTTTTAATAAGTCTAGGGTAGGGAGAACGAATTCCCGGGCAATTATGAGTTTTAAAATACAAGCAAACCTGTTTAAAAATACAGCAAACAAAGTGTTGTTTAAAAATGCGCCTACTCAATAGGTACTGTAACGTTAAAATATGGGATATTCTATTTTTTTTAATTTTCTTCTAAGTTTGTTCTAATTACGTACGAAACGTTATGGTAGTTTTCGCTTTTAGCTGGCAACACTTTTTCGTGTTTGGCAACACCGGTTGTAAGCGGCCATTTTTACATCTTTACTTTTACGAGGAAGCTGCTCAAATATCATTTTGAGTTATTATACATAAAATTTGGTAAGTCTGCTGTGAAAAGATCATATTTCGTGCCTGTGCATCCGTTCAATTCTTTAACACGGTGAATCTTCCAGGTCGGCGACTTTCTACCTAATATCCTAGTGCGTGGGCGCACGTGTTTTTGAATTCTACATGTTCTACTATTTATCAAGCCCTCTGAATTAAAACTCAGGTATGCATATCCTCAACTACTTTGTAGGAATCCATTTAAACAATAACATAATTTTTGTAAATTAAAATATTCCAATCAAAAACTTAATTTCATACAAAATCAATAAATTTTATATTCTAAACCTGTATCTTGCTACTGTAAAACGTTCACAAAGGTGCAACCTACTTATCCTATTAATTTCAAGCCTTATTATTCAGTAAATCTTGATTTTTCTCTAAAAAACCACATGTCATACAACGTCCCGTTGAACAATTTTTAAATATTAGTCTGTAATTGAAGTTTTCTCTCAATTACAGGGGGTTTTTCAGGACTTCGGTTTTTACCAGCCTTCGGTTTTACAGTTTACTTACATAACTACTTAACTAATTTACTACCTAACTACTCTTCTGCTTGGATGTTGGAGTGTTCCGTTGGAACATATCTGCATTCTACATACTTACAACTTTGGACTGCTTTGCTCACGGTTCGTTCGAATCGTTGGGAGCAGGCATACCAAGCCTGGAGGCTATCCGGTAACCTTAGGGGTTAGTCGATGAAGCCGAGGTGGCTTCTGTAACCGTAGGACAGGCACTTCTGTGTCCTGTGTCGACGGCCCCTATATTTTATTTTATTTAACCAGTACCGTAGCTGTCTTCTATGGTTGGCGCCCTCTTATTTACTGTTATTTATTACCATAAATTACTCTAAATTTAATTTACAAAATCACAATTTCAACGTACTTGACTTCTACATAATTTTACAAAATTACTTATTGAATTTTAAAATACAACACCACATAATTGCAATTTCATCTCAAGGGGAACCCAAGGAACTTAATACCATTTACCCCTGTATTTATGCTCTAAGTATATCTGTAGCTAAGCCGTCGCATTACTTTTATTTTACATTTTATTGCCTGTTTAGACTGATTGTGTAGGAAATAAACAAGTCAGAGAATTTCCTTTGTTTCATTCCATATCCTCATAGGTCCACAGTTTGACAGGTAACAGTAGCTACCCAACGTGTGGGGCTTTCCTTGGGATGGTTGTCATGTCGTTTTAGCTGTGACAAAAAATTGCATTATTTTACCCGATTGAAATTGTGGTTTTTATTTTACTGTATTTTACATAACTGTGTAAACTGTTTGCAAGTGTTTTACATATTCTACCTGCTATTATTTAACTGTGTAATACTGTGTGCCTTTATGAGCAATTGCTCACTGTTTTACTTATATAACTAAACTTGATGGTTCTATTTATAGAAGTTGTTTACAAGTTATTTTCATTGTAAACTTGAGGTGATTTGCAAAATTGGTGTTATAACTTATTCAAACTTATTCAAACTACTTTTAAAATTGTTTGCCTACACTATTTTCAACTTTTTAAACAAAAATAAAACATAAAAATTTTTGGTACAGTCAGTCACAAAAATTACTAACCTAAAATGTTTTTTCTACAATCTTGTTCAGTGTTGAGTATCTTTTCATACTCACGTGTTCATCGTTACTTTTTGGATCAACTTTACACTTTCGAACTTACGAATATTTTCAAACTTTTTCGAACTTAATTTTTTTTTCGAACAAAATTTTTTTTGGTTGTTCTTTCACAATGGAAGAACCCGCGAATGTTTCTCCCGCTTCTGCGACCCCAATCAAGAAATATCAAATGGTATCATCTCTGAACTTAAAATATAATGGTTCCTCATGTGTGCGTGTTTTCCTTCAGCGTTTAGATGAGTTGTGCGCCTCGCGTGGTATAACCGAGCAGTTGTTACTGACTTCCGCCGCAGAACTTTTTGAAGGCGACGTCTTATGTTGGTATCGTAGCATCCGCTCAGAGGTAAACAGTTGGTCGGAGCTCAAGCAAAGCTTGCTTGACGAATACTTGCCTTACGACTTTGATCGCCGTCTTATGCAGGAAATTCGTTTGCGTACGCAGGGTCCTAATGAGAACATCGTGGCATACGTAGCTGTGATGCTGAATTATTTTAGCCGCCTATCGTATAGAGTATCGGAAGAGGAAAAGTTTGACATTGTTTTTCAAAATATTAGGCCGGAGTACTCAGTTCCCCTGTGTACCACTGAAATCACATCGTTGAAACAACTTAAGAATTTATGTAGGATGTTAGAATGTGGGAAGCACCGTGCGCAGACTTTTGTCGAGCCTCCTAAAATATCCAATGGATGCTTAGCACCTGACTTAGCATGCAAAACTACCAAGCCTAAAGTCCATGCTGTGTCTGCTGTTAATCAGTATTGTCCCCGTTGTCGTGTCGACTCTCACGGTCTCTCCGAATGCACGTCTACTGCCATTGTTTGTTTCCGTTGCGGTAAGCAAGGTTTTACTGCGGCTAAGTGTCCAATCTGCAAACCTTCATCACCGATTTCACCTCAAGCAAAACCAAATAATACAAAAAACTAATTGGCCTGAACCATCGAGATAATTCTTCTAATTTTGATAAAGCCGATTGGCAGAATTACTTAAAACAGTTAAATTTTTTCTTTTCTACTTATAGAACTGTCTCGACGGTTCGTGATTGTCATGATAATCGTCCTTTTCTTCGTGTTGAGATTCTCAACCATACTTTGCGTGGCCTTTTGGATTCTGGTGCTACCATATCCATTTTGGGGGCCAACGCATGTAATTTGTTCTTGGAGGCGGGAGCTACCCTTCATCGCAGTGATGATATCGCCCACATCACCTCTGCGACGAATTCCCGTGCTTCTGTTGTAGGTTTTTTTATGTTGCCGATCAAATTTGATAATTTAACCCGTGTTATTAAACTGTATGTGGTGCCTGACGTATCTCCTTCTCTTGTTTTAGGTGTAGATTTTTGGAGAGCTTTTAATCTTGCTCCAAAAATCTTCAATAATAAAGATTTTTTTGTTAATTCCTCAGAGGATAACGTCGTATCCGAACCTAGTAAGGTTCAGGCTATTGTTGACTTCCCAACACCTTCCACCCGGAGAGAAGTTAAATCTTTCTTAGGTACCGCTTCGTACTATCGTCGGTTCATCCGTGACTTCAGTTCTATCGCGGCTCCACTAAATCAGCTTACTTCCACTCGTAAGAATGCTCCTCCGTTCCTTTGGACTCAAGAGGCTGAGCAGTCGTTTACCGAGTTGAAGACAGCTTTAGTGTCGGCTCCGATCTTGGCGTGCCCAGACTTTTCTAAATCCTTCTCTGTTCATTGCGATGCTTCTGGTTACGGCGTTGGTGGAACCTTAACTCAAGTTCTTGAGGACGGTCTAGAACACCCCATCGCGTATGCTAGTCGGTCTTTGAATAGGGCTGAGCGAAACTATTCCGCCACCGAGAGAGAAGCGCTCGCAGTAGTTTTTTCTGTTGAACATTTTCGCCCTTACTTGGAAGGAGGTCCTCAATTTAAAATTATTACAGACCATTCAAGTCTCAAATGGTTTTTCAATTTGTCAAATCCAACCGGACGTCTCGCTAGGTGGGGATGTCGCTTGTCGCCGTATGATTTTATCATCGAACACCGTAAAGGCAAGGATAACGTGGTTCCTGACGCGCTTTCGCGTGCAGTTCCCATTCTTACTATTGATCCTCCTCCTGACCCTATACCCCGTGACTTTTGGTTTGACAGATTATTGGCCAAGTGTACTAAATCTTCTAAAGCTTGTCCTAATTATTCTATTATTGATGGTAAATTATGTAGGTTTTCTAAAAATAAATTTGGTTTATCTAGTGAGTTTGACTGGAAGGAAGTTGTTCCTTCATATAAGCGTTCCGAAGTTCTTGAGTTTTGTCATTGTAGGGATACGGCACCACATTTCGGTATTTTTAAAACTTTTAAACAAGTTTCCTTGCGTTACTATTGGCCGAGGATGTATCAGGACGTGATTAACTTTGTTAATGCGTGCGATACTTGCTCTGCTTATAAACATTCTCAGGAGCCACCTAAAGGTCTCATGGGAGATCCGAAGGTTTGTTCTCGTCCTTTTGAAACCATTAGTATTGATCTAGTTGGGCCTTTGCCACGTTCTAGATTAGGTTTCACATTTTTATTAGTAGTCGTCTGTTGTTTTTCCAAATATTGTTTATTGTTTCCCCTTCGGAGAGCAATTGGCAAGTCTATTGCCCAATGTTTGGAGAATGGTGTGTTTCTGACTCATGGAGTACCTCGTACAGTGGTTGCGGATAATGGTACGCAATTCACTGGTAGTGAGCTAAAGTCCTTGTTTCTGAAGTACAATATTCCTCAAATACATTATACCCCTCGTTATTGTCCGCAGGTCAACACAGTCGAACGCTATAATAAAACGATTGTTGTTGCTATCTCTATTCTTGTTAAGAATGACCATCGCTCGTGGGATACCACTTTATCTAACGTTCAGTTTGCATTGAATACAGCTGTCAATGAAACAACACGTTTTACACCTTTTTCCCTTGTTCACGGCCGTGAAGCCATTCCTAGTGGTAAATTCTATGGTTCGGCCCGCGCGTCTCAAGGAGACCTTGTCTGTGCTTCGCGTGAAGACTATATTTCTAAGTTAGGTGTTCTACGTGACATTTTCGTAAAGGTAGAAGAAGCTATCGCTAAGGCTCATCTCAAAAGCGCCGTTTATTATGATAAGGGACGTCGCGCGTGTGAGTACAATGTCGGCGACATTGTTTGGAAAAAGACCTTTCCTCAAAGCGACGCCAGTAAGTTCTTTATGGCTAAGCTTGCTCCTAAGTATGAAAAGTGTCGTGTAGTTGCTAAGCGTTCGCCTTTGGTGTACGAGTTGGAAAGTTGCAGTACTGGCAAGCACTTGGGTGCTTGGCACATTCAGTATTTGAAGGGTGATGGTTTGGATGGCGTTCTACCTACTAGTTAAATTTAGTTTTGTTTTTTTATTGTTCTCGTTTCGTATTGAGTCTTATGTGGGTTCGATTTTTGACGAGGCATGTATTGTGTATTTTTACTCTCAATCATGGACTGAGCCCCGTGATTGAGAATTATTACTTTGTGTTTTTTTTGCATTACAGTTTTACGCCGTTGGCGTTCTATCTTTGATTGTACCACGTCTACCCCGTGAGTACGATCTGTTTTTGTCTTAGTGACATTCATATATTTATTGTTGAAGCCCGGACGGGAAGGGAATAAATAGTTTGTAATATCATGTCCTGGCGGTTGGATACAATTTTTGGTGTGGTTTGCTGTAAGAAAGTTAATACGATGCATGCGTTTGTATGTATTGGTGAAGCCCGGACGGGAGGGGTTTTACTAGGTTTGTTTCATCAGGTCCTGGCGGTTGGTTATATTTTATGGATTGCGTTGCTTAAAAGAAAGATTATAACTTATTTATGCTTTTGTATCAAAACGTACAATATTTAGTTTACCTTTGTATTTTGTTTGTCTACCGATTTTTGTAGTCGATTGTACTTTGTATGCTTGACCTACATAAATTGTTTATGTTTTTCGGATTTCTGTTTCTAAGCAAAGGGGAGCGGTTGCGGTAACTCCTACAAAAAAATAAGCCAATGCCAGGGCGGTTTTTTGGAAACCCATACAAAAAGCCTTATTCCAAAATGCTTGTCAAAATTCTGTTTGTCTTGTAGGATGTTCTCAGTGTTAGAGTGCGACGCGTTGATAGCGGAGTTATCTCGTTAAGTGTTTGTGATTTAACCCTTTGGGTTCTGATCTCTGTTTTTTGTATGAGTACCAAGGTGGTATTTTGATTGTACGTTTTGACTGCTGCCTTTGGCTTGCATTTTTGATGCATGTTAGACATATTTAATTCTCTGACTTGCGTTTTAACTTTTGAGTTTCTTGACTAAATTTTTTATTCTCAAGCTTCAACTCCATGCTTCATAAGCTGGAGGACCAGCTTGAATTTCGCGATTTTGCTCGCAAAATTCTTCTAAGTGGGGGGGTCATTGTAACGTTAAAATATGGGATATTCTATTTTTTTTAATTTTCTTCTAAGTTTGTTCTAATTACGTACGAAACGTTATGGTAGTTTTCGCTTTTAGCTGGCAACACTTTTTCGTGTTTGGCAACACCGGTTGTAAGCGGCCATTTTTACATCTTTACTTTTACGAGGAAGCTGCTCAAATATCATTTTGAGTTATTATACATAAAATTTGGTAAGTCTGCTGTGAAAAGATCATATTTCGTGCCTGTGCATCCGTTCAATTCTTTAACACGGTGAATCTTCCAGGTCGGCGACTTTCTACCTAATATCCTAGTGCGTGGGCGCACGTGTTTTTGAATTCTACATGTTCTACTATTTATCAAGCCCTCTGAATTAAAACTCAGGTATGCATATCCTCAACTACTTTGTAGGAATCCATTTAAACAATAACATAATTTTTGTAAATTAAAATATTCCAATCAAAAACTTAATTTCATACAAAATCAATAAATTTTATATTCTAAACCTGTATCTTGCTACTGTAAAACGTTCACAAAGGTGCAACCTACTTATCCTATTAATTTCAAGCCTTATTATTCAGTAAATCTTGATTTTTCTCTAAAAAACCACATGTCATACAACGTCCCGTTGAACAATTTTTAAATATTAGTCTGTAATTGAAGTTTTCTCTCAATTACAGGGGGTTTTTCAGGACTTCGGTTTTTACCAGCCTTCGGTTTTACAGTTTACTTACATAACTACTTAACTAATTTACTACCTAACTACTCTTCTGCTTGGATGTTGGAGTGTTCCGTTGGAACATATCTGCATTCTACATACTTACAACTTTGGACTGCTTTGCTCACGGTTCGTTCGAATCGTTGGGAGCAGGCATACCAAGCCTGGAGGCTATCCGGTAACCTTAGGGGTTAGTCGATGAAGCCGAGGTGGCTTCTGTAACCGTAGGACAGGCACTTCTGTGTCCTGTGTCGACGGCCCCTATATTTTATTTTATTTAACCAGTACCGTAGCTGTCTTCTATGGTTGGCGCCCTCTTATTTACTGTTATTTATTACCATAAATTACTCTAAATTTAATTTACAAAATCACAATTTCAACGTACTTGACTTCTACATAATTTTACAAAATTACTTATTGAATTTTAAAATACAACACCACATAATTGCAATTTCATCTCAAGGGGAACCCAAGGAACTTAATACCATTTACCCCTGTATTTATGCTCTAAGTATATCTGTAGCTAAGCCGTCGCATTACTTTTATTTTACATTTTATTGCCTGTTTAGACTGATTGTGTAGGAAATAAACAAGTCAGAGAATTTCCTTTGTTTCATTCCATATCCTCATAGGTCCATAGTTTGACAGGTAACAGTACCTTAAGATGAGGCGAATCCGTAAACAGCTTTAACGAAGGAGTTTCTCATTAACTGAGGAGTGGATTCCTTTAGATAAGTACTTATATTTTTGCAGACGGAAATTTGAATTCTCGTTTGGTCTTTCCACCTTAATTTATCCGGCCCTAAAGTACTTCAGTCTTCCACTTTATATCTTCTTTAAGTTCGCAAAGACATAGTTTTAATTGCTTTTACGATCTCTTAATTGATTTTTTTTTGCATTTAAAATGGAGATCTACTTAGAAGTTAAGTAATAAAGTTACCTTGTGTTTAAACGAGTTTAGAAAGTTTAAGCGCGTATGTACTTTGTGCCTTTGTTAAATGATTTAATTCTAAATGATAACTTATAAGCTCCTAAGACTTGTAAAAGTAGAAAACTTGTATTTTTTGTTTATGATATTAATTTAACTGTGATTTTATTGTTCAGTCATCTGTATTAAGATTAAATCGATCATAATTACAATTTAGAACTATTAATAAATACTGACCAAGTGCGTGTCGGGCCACGCTCAATTTAAGTTTCCGTAGTTGCCCAATATGGTAAAGTTATTTACAGTAAATAAATAACATCATTGAGTGTACAACATAAATACGAGACTCTTATTTCAATGATGTTTCAAACAGATTTTTTTTTTATAAAAAATTGCGAGTACGAATACTCGCAATTTTATACGATAATTTTAGATTTTTAGTTGATCCACTATAACTCGTCTAGTTTTCCTTTTAGGTTCATCATTGCACTGCTACTTTTTTTCACATTTTTTTTTCGTTTCGCTGTTGTCTTTAGTGGGACAATGCAGACAGAGAGATACACAATATAGTAAAATAATATTAATGCCGAACAAGGAATGCTCTGTTGAATATCTCACAACAGTCCTCTAGTCGATGGTCAGTAGCAGTAGGGTAACCGGCGGTTTTTGTGTAGAATAGTAATCTATCCTCGCTCACGTGTCAAGTATTCTAAATGTATGGAATTATTAGTTCATGCAAGTTACTGGGGTAGACGCTGCACTGGATTTTCATACATTTGTGATACTTGACTCGGTATCGAGGACAGTATCCAATACTACGGTAAACTGGCGTTAACCCGTTGTTCTGTTGATATTTGGAGATTTCCGGAAAGCAAAATTGACTTTGTCGACGGCGACATCGTCTCAAAACTGCGATGAAATTATTTAGTGGAGGTCAGATTGTTACAAAATAGCAACAAAGGAACCGAGTCTTCTACTAGTTTATACTAAGTAAGTTATTGGATCTGCGCTTTAATCTTTCTTCTTTATCCCGTCGTAATAGGGTCTATTTTAGTTCATGTGGTCAGTGCTCTTATCTGGAATTAGCTAACTTTTAATTGAGTTTTTACAATAGTCTTTCTTAAACTTTCGCGATCACAATTCATACTTTTAAATAGAAATTTACAGGATTTTATCGCGTAATTTACCTTTTATTATTTCCCGACGTTTCGGCTGTGTTACAACAACCGTGGTCGCGGGCGAACTGGAGTATGTAGGTAGGCTCCGACGAGAAGCGGCAGTTTATAAAACTACCCTCCCTTAAGCTTCACAATTCGGAACGGCTGCATGTCCACCACAGCACACGACACTAACTGTATCTTTACACCGAAACTTTCCATCACGACGCGCATTACACCTACTAATAACTGGATTCCATGATAACGGGAGCCTAAATCCATCCTCGCGATTGAAATTCGGATATTTCTTGATTTCTATTGCTTCACGAATTATTCGCTTATAATACTGGCGTTCGTTGGCAAGAATCTTGGGATCATGAAGTTCAATCCAGTGATTAGGCCCCGAGTCCACTAGGTGCTCTGCTATCGCCGATTTGTTTACCTGGCGGTTTTTATTTTGATGTGGTAAAAGAAAAGCTTTGTGATAATGAACTTCCAGAACAATATGTCGTTATGCTTAGAAACTGTTTAGAGGGCAACTATTTCTTGTACCAAGGACAACATTACCTCCAGATTGATGGAGTGGCCATGGGCAGCCCAGTGGCGCCGGTTTTGGCTAATATCTGGATGGAGCATTTTGAAAGTCTTTTAGACTTGACAGTCTACGGTATAAGAATGTGGAAACGATACGTTGATGATGTTTTTTGCATATTGAAGGGTGGTGCATATGAAATTGAGCGATTGAACACATATTTAAACTCAATCCATCCTAAAATTCAATTTACACATGAAACGGAAGAAAAAAGAACCCTGGCTTTTCTAGATGTCAAAGTAATGGTGAGAACTGATGGTTCCTTGGCGCACTCTGTGTATAGAAAACCGACACACACTGATAGGTATCTACATGCTGCATCACACCATCATCCTCGCCACTTGCAGTCCGTTGTTTCTTCTCTAACGAATAGAGCATATGATCTTTGTGACCCTGAACATTTAGATGGAGAACTGGCTCATGTTCAGGAGGTACTAAGAAGAAATGGATACAAAGGTTTGAAGAAGCGACGGATAAAAGGCGCTACAGAGAGAATGCCTGATGTCAGCAGGCAGCCTACGTACTTGCCGTATGTGAAAGGGGTAACGGACAAAATTGGCAATATTTTGAAAAAGTTTTCTATCAAGACCATTTTTACTCCTTTCACCAAAGTCGCAAAGCTGTTAAGATCACCGAAAGACGTCACGCCTTTACAGGTACCTGGTGTGTATAAGGTTGACTGTAGCTGTGGCCGTTCCTATATTGGGCAAACGAAGCGTACAATAGCTGAACGCATAAAGGAACACATAGCAGCAGTTAAAAACCGCCAGGTAAACAAATCGGCGATAGCAGAGCACCTAGTGGACTCGGGGCCTAATCACTGGATTGAACTTCATGATCCCAAGATTCTTGCCAACGAACGCCAGTATTATAAGCGAATAATTCGTGAAGCAATAGAAATCAAGAAATATCCGAATTTCAATCGCGAGGATGGATTTAGGCTCCCGTTATCATGGAATCCAGTTATTAGTAGGTGTAATGCGCGTCGTGATGGAAAGTTTCGGTGTAAAGATACAGTTAGTGTCGTGTGCTGTGGTGGACATGCAGCCGTTCCGAATTGTGAAGCTTAAGGGAGGGTAGTTTTATAAACTGCCGCTTCTCGTCGGAGCCTACCTACATACTCCAGTTCGCCCGCGACCACGGTTGTTGTAACACAGCCGAAACGTCGGGAAATAATAAAAGGTAAATTACGCGATAAAATCCTGTAAATTTCTATTTAAAAGTATGAGTTTTTACAACACACAGCATGTTGCGATGTTCGCTGCTCTGATTTACTGTTGGTTTATTACAGGACTTAGTTGTTTTAGGATTTAGTTTACATTTTACGCTGTGCTATAATTTAACCAAACAGAAAAACCATTAAACTTAGTGGTGAATAAAATACAGGCTTTGTTTTGAAATGATGAGCAGACATTATAGTGAGAGCTAACAGTGACAACTTAAAGAAATATTGTTGTTGCTATTAAAATTACATTATATAAGAGATAGATAAAGCTAGGGGTTGCAGGATAGAAATAAAAGATAAAAAAATGTATCCAACAAAATGTATTATTACATTATCTTTAAACATTGCGACAAATATCGAGCACGTAGAATTTGTTATTACGTTGAAACCATGATTCTAACCTTCGCGTCACAATGCCTTACCATCACATGCTTAGCCAACGTATCAGCGCTTTAATAGTTTTGCTAACTAGCCAATTTCTTTTAAGTAAAACTAGTAATCGAAATGATAATAGTGTGAAAGTTTTTATTATGTTTTAATTCTTCTTTAATGTTATACAAGCCATAATCTCAAAACATACTCGTTTCTGTAATACTCATTTCAACATTCATAACTTTCATCACCTTTAAAAAACTATTGCCATTAAAATATTTTATTATTTTATCATAAAAACCTTTTATACCTTTACCAGTGGATTTATCTTAATAACTTAATAAGGCTCTGTTATGCTAGTAATGAACGTAAAATAATAATATTTTACCGTGAACCTTACACGTGTTTTTTTCTCAATGCGCTTTCTTTTTTCTAGGTTTTATATATGCGAGCCACAATCAAAGAAGCAAAAAATCAGCTCGCACACTTGTCCGAAGGAGTCTGCAAAGATTCCAGTAAGTTCGCCGGCTCTCCTCCCAAAGCGCAAAGTTCGCTCGAACTTCACAAATGACACCGAGGAGACCGCGATAATTCACCGGCTAATGTCAAAGTTGGGACTTGTTAGGAATTTTTACCAACATAAAGAAGTGCCATTATTCCCCATTCCATTTCTTTAGGTTTTCTGAATGAAAATTGTTTTATGGTGCACTTTGTTGGACAAGACTGTTTAATGCTTATGGTTTTTGATTGTTGGAAAGTTTGCTTTGAGCGCTTTTATACTTATTTTGGATTATGCTCTAAACAGTCTCATAATTTTTGGTTACAAAAAAACCTTTCAAGTTTGGTTTAGACTGTGCATTAGTACCTAGGTAGGTATACTCGTATAAATAAACGAAGTATTTTTTCAACAATAACCTAAAATACCAAAAATTTATAATTAGTAAACTCGGAATCTAGGTACTACGTACTACTATTTCTTCAAACATTGTGGTGTCTCAACGGGGCTCTTGTTGCGGCCAAACCTAATATTTTTATGTAACAAATTGAAGCAATAAATAAATATGAATATGAATATGGAATAAGCTATACCTAATACGCAGAGGTCTGTAACTGGTCTAAAAAAAATTAAATTGTTAGACCAGTCACAGACCTGCGTTAATAGATGCCCCTAGAAAAAGTTTTGTGCGTGAAAGAGTAACAAACATCCATACATCCATCTATCCATCCAAACTTTCGCATTTATAATATAAGTATGAAGTATGATAGAAGATTGGTTCTTTAAGGACACTTTAAAAGTGATTTTTAAATAACTAACTTGTAATATTACGGTACTATGTAGTTATGAAGTCAAACGTATTGTTATTTTAATTACATAGTATGGCAGAAGCATAAGTTAGTACCACACGCTTCGACGTTTAATATAGAAACAATTAACCTAATATTAACTCGTAGCTACCATGATACGCCCCATTTAATAGGGCTTCATTATAACCGCTTTGCCGTGAACAGAATAAATAATTATTCGTTGCCAAAACTATTAAATCGAATCAAAATAATTTAATATGAGTCACATGACTTTAACGATTTATGTTGTTAGCGACGACTGAAAATGTTTAATGTGAATTTATGATAGCCTCTTAAGAATCTAACATCAAATATCATATTATTATAATATCACGTTTTGTGTTCTTATCTTTAGTAAGTTAACTGCTTTTAAATATGCATATTATTAACAAAGAAGGTAAAAATAGTGAGGAACACAGAAAGTAGTCAAGTAATGGCATTGGACTTACAATCTAACAAAATAATTTATGTTTTAACAGTCACATATTGCCTCAAAAAAACTTGAAAAAACATATTCTTAATATAAGTAATCCAAAAATGGATTACCATCACAAGATTTATTGGTCGAGAAAAATATTTATCGGTCGGAAAAATACCGAATTGCATCAATGAAAAAATATATTTTGATTCAACAGACTTTTTGATCTGATGAGCATGTCCCTTCTTCATGCAAGAGTGAACGTTCACTAAATTTTACTTCATGTTGAGCTCATAGAACATCTATGCTACATCAAACGCAGCTTCGGTACTATGACGCGTGAACTAATAAATCTTTCCTAGCTCTCGGACTAACATGTTGGCACTGTGACAAGATTGTTTTTATTTCAACGGTTTAAAAGTTTTAAATTAAAACTTTTTGGTAATATTTTATGCTGCATCTGACGAAAAATATTCAAACGTATTCGCATATTATTTCTGCGATCCGTTTTAGAAATTTCGTTATTTCTTTTATAGTTTTTCAGTATAAACTTTGAGTCGCCATATTCCCTTGCGTTAACCAATCACCTCACTAGAATTTCTAGGAAGAATCTTGAACTACTGCAAAAAGGATACTTAGGTAAAAACCTTTTTGTTTTCGCCTCGTTTATTGAAGAAAGTTAACCACATCCTGGCCACTGGTTTCTGTAACTCGATTTAGAATATCTCACGCTATATTTCGTGGAAAGTTAATAACAATGAGCCTTGCGAAAAAATAAATTCACAAAGAACAAAAGAAGTAACAGAATAACGTTCATATCCGTCTCTACATCTACAATATGATTCAGCCTCAAACAAAAGCCGAATTGTCTCTGAAGCAGGCTCTGAATAATACATTTCACTTGAGTTTTAACATGACACCTCTTTGTTTTGTACTCTTGACTTGTCAAGACGAATACTTCAGGGATGTGTGTTTTACACTCACACATAAGTCTAGAGCAGTATGTAAATTTATTGTATTTTTTTGCAACGGTAATTAAAAAAAAAAAGCCTTTTATTTCTACTGCTTCACAAATAAGTATCTTACTATCTAATCATGTACGTTTCTGCAATAGTCGCCTCTACGGCAACGGTTATTACAAAAGTTAAAAAAATACTTCACTATAAAGATTACCTAACATTCGTACCAGTCACAACGTCTACATCTAACAAATAACGATTAATTTATGAGTAACACGAACAAATACAAGTCATAAGGTCTTATATATTATGTTGTAAACATGCCTGGCTAAAATACTTTAACGATATTGATGCCAATTATCTAAAGCTAGTTTTTATAAGCCAGAGGTTAGATAGCAAAGAAATTTAAAAAATTACAAATTATTTTTAAAAGTACATAGATGGGCATTTTTTGTAGATTAATCTTAAAAACAAACGAAAATATAACCAAAACACTCTTAAGATTCACTCCGAACTTACTTGTACTAGGATGTATCAGATAGCTTCACACGTCCTTGTGTGAAGTGGTCTCAGCAAACACCTACGTCCACAGACAAACCAACAGTTACTACAGGCGCACCGGAACATTTGTCAACTTCACGGACGTAGCTCTCCAGGACTTGACTAGAGTCCATTACAATAGAGATACAATGTACAAGAGGGTGCTACGAAGTGCTACGTAGTGCTACGGATTGCTACGGAGTATTGAACTGACATGGCTACGACGCAGCAAGGCGAACTTGCCTTGAAACTATGTACAAAAGTGTGTGATGGACCGGAACATTAATAAATTCACAAATAAAATACTAACTGAGTTTGACAAAAAACAGATCAAATCTCGACAAAAAACAAAGTTTCATAACAACTAAATCAATCAACAAGGTATCTATAAAACAAATTTAAACACGTCAATATTATCCGTGAAAATCTCCCTGAGGAACGCTCGACTCACAAAAAGGATTTGTTAATAATATTTTTCGTTGAAACCTTAAAAATTTGTTATGCAAATGGGAAACCTTATTACACTTCCTTAATTATTTCACAGGCTCGTGCGATGAACAAAGTCTCTGTAATATTACTTTATGGTGTAATTTAACAGACTGTCTTCGAGAGCGGGGAAAGATGTCCTTATACCCGTGAAAACATAATTTGTGTCCATTGTTTTATGCGTCGTCGGGATCCCGCGAGTCTCAAATATGAAGAAAGTAAAATAAATTTTCATCTACTACGAGTAAGCTATGAGTTCGCTCCTTGATAAATTACTTGACTTTACTGCACCCAAAAAGCTCGAACACTTTCTTTATCGCGGCAAAGACAAATCACGCAGAGTTTTAGGATTACACGCGTACGAAACATTTTATCGGACGGAGTCGGAAAGTTTTTCAGAGTTATCTAAAGCCTCAATCTTGGTAAAAATCTTTAACTTTGCTTCCTGGAGCTTTTATAATAGCCGTGCGAGATATGATCTTCTGTTTTCAAATCCATTATTTAAGCCTTTTTCTTTCTTTTGTTTTTTTAATAAATCTATGTAGTTTCTAAGACTTCAATATTTTCTACGAGTGTCAACTTTATTCAGCTCAGTGACTGTAGCCAAGTGAAAAACGCTTTGTTTGTATTTTATATTTCTATCATTGCTAATCCTTTGAATAGACATTTCTAATTAGATTTTTTGTCAATATTATGTATTAATTCCTATCCATTTTTGTTCGTTTTTTTTAAAGCGATTGCGGATGAAAATTGTAAATGTAACTTGGCTAGAGGCTGGTTATTTTTCTGCCTTGATAGATGAACCATACTCCTGTAAGTAGAGCTCGCATCTGTTAGGCACCAAATATCGCCAGTCACTCAGGAATGCCGCGTCAGTAGGGAGGTAAAGGTTGGATATTTTTTGTGGCGTTTTGCAAACATCAATCCTTTACGCATTGGTATGCAGGCTGCGTGGGTTCAAATGCAAAACACTTACCCTCGCTAGGGTTCAAAGCGCAAAGTTTTTCTGTCCCGTACGTTATTCCAGTCTCGTAGTTTTGCAGCTTAACGTTTTTGAGGTTTGGAGTATTTTTGGAGACTTCGGTTTCATTAAAAAGTTTTTCAAACTAATGTTCGGAGTGACTGAGCAACTTTCGATTGAGGTGGCTGAATTTGAAAGACTACAAAGCCTTTTTATGTTCTTATCAGATGGGCTGTCTGCTAATTGCGTAGTCATAAAAGAACTCGGGAATACTAAAGTGGCTGTGTTATTCCAATGACCGTTTTGCTGAAGTAGGTCGTTGAGATCGTTACTTTTTAAATATCTAACATGTTTATAAAGTAAAAGAATACTAGTAATGACCGTAGTTACTGTAGTAAAAGCAAGAAATAAATTTTTTCAGACCTGCAGACATACAAGACTATATTTTGTATATTTTGTCTACAGAAGGTAGTTGTGCAAATATGCAATAGCTAAATAATGTAACGTTATCATAATGAAACGCTCTACGGCACGGTTATACAAGTGGTGAGCATTGATGTTACAAGTTGTATCAATTACATTACAGGCAATGCTCCCAAGAGCACCTTTAAGTTTTACCACAGAATAAATAATAGTAGGGACGGAAACAGCGACTCTTAATACGACGAAATAAAATGCAATTCAACACGCATAAACACTTCGTGAAAGCCGCTATAAATGCCTAAACACAACATTTCATTAAAATGGATAACTCCTAAAAAGCGGAGTGTTCTAGATCATCTCACGAGGCGAGAATGTTAGACCGGCTGATTATAATTAGGTAAGTATTTACTCAATTGACGTCATCATAAAATTAAGGGAATAAAGCGTAAATTAATTTAAGACATTTTGAAAGTTAAGTATTAATATTACTGACGAACCATGAAAAAAATAGAGTAGTACCAGGTACATAGAAAAGCAATGTAACGCGTACAATGTCGCGGGTACAGCTAGTTTTTAATTATTGAGAGAAACAATCAAGATTTTGTATATTATAACCGTAAAGAAAGGCATTCTAAAGAACGTGCAAATCAGGGCCCTTACTCCGGAACAACGAAAACGAAGTTTCGTGACAATTTTCGGGGTCAGCTTATGTTGGTGGATACTGAATTCGTAATAGTTCACCAACATAATTAGAACCCGAAAATTGTCACGAAACTTCGTTTTTCGTTTTGCAGATTAGACGCCCTGCTTAGTTTGCATCGAAGGCAATTTAGTTTGGTGACGCCAATTTTCTTCAGCCTCGTTCAGTTGTTTTCTTAAACATATTTGTGAAGAAATTCAGTCGAAGAGATAAAATTTACACTTTGAAAGTTTGATGTTATGTTTGACTGTCTGAAGGAGAAAAAATAGATAATTAAATACTGATAAAGAGAGTTAAACTCACAAAAACAATAGAATATCAAATTGATTGTTAACTAGAAATTCAAAACGCGTGACTTGTTTATTTCAAAAGATGTACTTATACAAATACATTCTAGAAAATGTATTGACAACTAAGTCGTTATCGTCATTAAAAAGCACTTACTTATGTTCAGCTTGTAATCACATAAAAAAATTACCCGCATGACGACTCCTAATAATGTTTAATTATGGTTACCTCAAACTGTCAACAAGCAATTTTTGGCTACCAAAATTATTGAAAAAAGTTTGAATGAATAGTGATCATGTTAGCATGCGGAAGCAAATGCTAGTCTTTCAAAATCAATGGCTTCCTTCACGGTACTTTGCCACGGCCTAAAAGAAAAAAGGGAGAGATTTATGGTAGTTTTTACAATTTTACGGTCAGTGAGTTCGGTTAGGACGCCAAGGGACACATTACTGGAGATATCTGAGATTTACTTCAAACTTGATGTCTTCTCTGGAGGGAAATCACGGAATGGTATCATTGTGGGATGAGCCATTCGACAGCCGCGTTTAAGAGAAATTGCGCTGGAATTTTGTTGGCAAGCCTTCTATCTCATCAGTATACCTACTCCTCTTATATATATATACCTCAGGTTGATTTATTTTGTTTTTTGCTCAAGATATCGTGAGCGCCAAATAATTTCTTCAGCTAACAGCCTTGCCGCAATTTATAAGGTTTCTGTAGGTATAATTACTTTGAGATAGAAATGTATGTTTTATTATTGTATTATGTACCTACCTATTCCAAATGCAACAGAATTTAGACCTTATCTAAATCAATGTAGAATGGTATATCTTTGAATTTAGTTTGCACGCATTTGTTCAAATTTTACAGTTTATGTTAACAACTCAAAATAGGTATATGGTTGTATTTATGTAAATATTTGTTTTTATATTCCACGACATATTTATTTTCGATTGTACTCTTAGCGACATAAACAAAAACTGTTGCAAAACCCCCCTCAAACCACGAATTGCAAATCGTGACATAAAATAGATATCGCTTCGTTTTCCTTTAAGTACAAACACACTGAAGTATCACTCCACGTGTATTTTTTTTTCCTCATACTTCTATCTTAACTACTCCCCTGGTCGGACACAAACTGATATAGATTATCAACCCTCGGCCCTTCCAACAAAGGCTTTAAAGGCCAGTACTTCAAAACAAAAGGACGGGATAAGAAGATTACAGATCCTACACTTAGTTAAAAAACAAAATTACAGAGATTTGTAATATAGGTCCTTTGAAGATAGTTTTTATCTACATGAAAGATTTCCTCTAACTAAAGTATCTGATGAATTGGTCAACAAATAGGTCAGATTCATTCTTTAAGTTAGATCTTAAATAAATCTACGAATCTGTCGTTATTCTGTTTCTGCTGTTTTTTTCAATATATTTTGCTAAAAAAATCTGTGTGATACCAAATATTTACTTCGAGGGTTAGGTATTCAGAATTATTATTTGCGTTTGATAAATCTTGAATAATGTTCGATTTTCTAGTAATTCTTCATTCGAAACTATAAATGATTCCCTTATGTGCGGATAAAAGTTGATTGAAAATAAATTCGCATCAGTTGAAGACATTGTATACGTTTTGCTGTCGCCAACGATTTTAAAATAAGGTTTGAGTCGAAAATAATTTTATTTTTGCATGAGGGGACTTGAATTGGGAGGGTGCCTACTCGTTATTCTGACTACGCAACGTTTGAAGCTAAATATGTTCTAAATTGCTATTTTCTTTCGATTTATTATGGATGAGCATTTTTTACTCAGATAAATGAGAACATAACTCCAACATAAAGACGAGGACAATGTGACTTGTTTGTGAGGTTGATTTAATAATGTATTCATGTATAATATTGTTCCTTTAAACATGGCTTGAAGGTTGAAAAACATTTCAATGCTATTTCATTATCGTGGGTAAAATGCCTACGTTTGTCATTTATCTTTATTAGTATTTTTTATTCTGAAAAAGAGGGCATATAATGCCAAATATTATTGGTTTTTTTGACAGTCCTTTTCTTCGTCTTCAATAAAAGAACAACATTGATCTAAGAATTTTTGAAAAGATGTAATGAAAGCGATTCGATTTTTTGTTTTTGCGTATTTTTATTTTGATACTCTTGATTGTACAATTTACTCAACAAGACACCTTTCTCAAAAAAAGCGAGTGTAGCTCCTGAGAAAACACAATAAATCTCCCGCTCACATAACTGAGCTAATAAAGCGGGTGCACGGCGTCCTAGCCCTTTCATCTCGGCACGGCAGTAAATCTACCGGCCCTTGCACACAACTGCTGAATGCCGCAACCTGCTAACAATGGGGCTAGAGTATTCTGTATGAAATCTCCAGCATTATCATTTAAGTAATTAATTTATATATACATATTATATTTACAAATGTGTACTTACCTTACTTTTTTAGCGTCACTGTAAATTTCCTTGGACTTTCTATACGCCGATGTCATCTAATCCCAAGATAAGCAAATTAATGCTTGTGTTATGGTAACAAGATGACAAATATACTACTTACATACATGTTGTTTTGTAAATATATTTTTATTACCTATAGATAGAAGAACACCCAGACTCGGAAAAAAAACTTTTATACGTAGGTATTTTAGTTTATAACCGCAGGAAAAATCTGTTTGGGGCAGACAAAGTAGAAATTATTTTTATTATACCAAAGCAAACGTTTGATGAGGTTATGTTAATAAGTAAATCATGTTGATTTTTTCTAGTTTAGTACATTTACTCATTTTTCAGTAAGGAATAACTTACTGAAAAATGAGTAAATGTACTAAACTAGAAAAAATCAACATGATAAGCTTTTTCATATGGATCTTAGCACTCGTAGTTAAAATGAATACTTCCAATTCCAAGCTCTTGTTAAATTTCTTGACGGAGGAATGAGATACCCATTTATTGGTTGCTTACTTTCGGTAGATATTTGACAATACTTCCATTCATACAATGCCAAATATCTACCCATAGTAAGCAAAACAAAAATTAAACAGGGTAAGTATAAAAATTAATAGGCCGTAAGAGCACGGAGCTGACGGCATATTCCGAACTGTGACTCGGTGTGCAAGCCCCGAGAAGGTGCCACGCCGTGATGTATCCTCGGCATTAATGGAATGACGCGGCCCACGATACAGAGCACTTGTAACGAGGATAACAATTTGTATCTAGTTTCGGAGCTCGTCTTCTAGGCTTGTGAGAGATTTCTGACACAAATTATGTTAATAGACTAGTTTTTCATATTAAATCTTCGCTAGAAGATAGGTGATATTTGAATCTGTTATAAATAATACTGTTATAAATGGAGGAGATGGATGGATGTTTGTTGCTTTTTCACGCAATCAGATTTAGCTAAAACTTGTAATAAACAAAATTTGAGACCTGGAATAACACATAGCACATATAATAACACATATAGCGAAGCAGCGGTTGGATACTAGTTTAACTATAAATGTGGAATATTTGGTTTAACAAGTATAAAATACCATAGCGAATTTTCCAAATATATTTCCCGAGCCCCGCATGTGACAGGAACAAGTTTTCGTTTTTCATCATTCAGGTGTAGGCTCACGGTAATACTCGCTACAGTTTTAGTAAATCCTCAAAGTAACGGATTCATCCCCCCGTACACAACACGGCATCCCTTTGAGCGCATACTCCAATAAAAAACATCCTATATCTTGCAGTGGAATATAAAACCAAAAAACACCGTTAATGAACTGCGAACGTCACTATATTTTCTGTATGTGAATATTATTTCCACGTGTCTCCGTATCCATAATTAAAATACTGCCGCAGTAAAAAATCTGCCAACGTTATATAGTACAAAATTTGCATTTTTTCTGTTCGGTGACACATTTCTTTCAGCTGCACTCTCTAGGTAAATATACCTAAGCGAATATGAAATTTTTAATATCCTCCAGAGTCAAGACAAGCGAAACTCGAGCTCTTAGAAGGTCGCTTCAATATTTTATGAACACTTAAAACTAAATTAGATTTTTTCACAAGTTTGAAAATTTTCAATTTAGAGCAACGGTATTTCAAAATTTTGAAACTTGGTTTGACAGTTTGTGAGTTAATAATTAAAAGATTAATTTAATTTAGGTAGTTGAATTAGTTTAAGCTCTTCTAAAACACTTTATAATTTCTCCGTAATGGGTTTGAAATGGTTTTATCTCGAGATTAAAATAGTTTATAATTCACCTGTTCTTGGAACAGATCCTTTGTTCTAAAGTTTTTAACGAATGAGGTTCGTTCTTACTCCATCAAAAGATTCTTGGCAAAAATTAAGGTTTTTAGACTAAACTTAAGTGTCAACTATTTGATCTCCAGTTTAATCGCATTAAAAAGATAATTTTTCCAACAACTTATGTACATAGATCTATTTTTCGGTGCTTCTAGACGAGACTTAGATCCAACAGTAAACTGCAATTAGTAAATGATGAGAAAACAGTGTTTGATAAAATATGGCATTGTAACTAATGGTTGCACTTACCATTTGTTTTGATTATGTGAACTTGATGTGGAATCTGGTTTTTGGTGTAATATTTTGAACCTTCAGGATACAGTTATAAAATTACGCCTCTTTCCTATATAACATTATATTAACATTATCCATATTCAGAACAAATAAATGAATCTTTATTTTGATCTTTATAAGAGAAGGCAGAGACCACGGATTTCTACTTGCTACGATCCTGAAACACCTCTTTCTCCTCATGCACTCTTTATATTTCATACATGCTCGCCGGATTAGGTCAACAACATTGTCATCATTTATTGGTATTATAGCACGCACGGTATTACTGAACTATAGTGGCTTGCTTAGACTGTCTTAATAGATAGTTGATAGTTCAAAGTTCTAATCAGTCACAATTTGGATAGGGACCGCCAGCTGCTTAAACTGCTGAGCGCTTCCGTGTTTAGGAGGGCACGTTAAATTGTTGGTCTTTGTCTTCCGAGGCCTACAGGCGGCTGAAAAACATCGTCACTATAGTTAGCTCAAAGTTATAGCTACTACGAAATTACTGGATAAAATCCTTAGCAACACGACCCAATTAGGAAGTTTGCGTAATACGGGTCGATGAATTCGAAACTACTCAAATCAGCATTAACGTTTGACCGGATTCCCTAATGCGTGTGACATTAGCGGATGCAATGCAAATGGAATATCCGTGTTCGATAGACGAGCCCGGCCGGATCTTGTAGCTCGGATAAGCCGACTTTGCTTCGCTTGCGGCCGGAATTGCTTGATTTATGTAATTGGAATATTTTTTTCAATTGTATGAATTTATTTTACAGAACCAAGCGAACTGTAAACTTTGTCAAATCGTTCGTTCGTTCGAAACTTTGTCAAATAAAATATACAGAAAGTTCCTCAGCGGAACAGACTTAAAGCTTGTAACGAGTATCTTACATGTATTTTAGTGTAAAAAGAAACCATTAACGTTTTTACTGCCAATGACCACGTGGGAAAGTTGCGAGGACCGGGAGGTGGGCCAGGAATGGGTTTATAAAACCAACAAATATTTTTTTAGTTGCAACACCAAAGCCAGTGATGATTGTTATCGTGAAATTGTTGTGCAAAAAAATATATTTTTTGAATCTGGCAAATCCATGACAATAGTTGTAAAGCCCCATTGTAATGGTTAGAACAGCAAAAATCTGAATATACCTTTGATAACAAAACATTGGGTACACAAAGCGTTGTACAGTTCTAGCTATAGTCTGCAGCATTCGCGTATAGGAAAGTAGCCTTGTATTACTCCGTTGTAGATATTGATATACATCCGAACGTTTTTGACAGAGCTTAGTCTTCTTGACTGATTGAAGAAATAGAGCGAGGTTCATGCTTCGAAAATACGTTAAGTTATCGGGTTTGAATAAAGCTTTGGGGCAGTCAAACTTCATCACTAGATTTATCTAACTTTATTTTACTCTATTCTACAAATAAATAGGAATTATAATTTCGCTGTCATACCGAGACTAAAAATTCACAAAAATCTGTTGAAAGTTTTATAAACAATGAGTCGTTAGAAGGTACTGGCTTGTGTGCTGATTTTCTCTCATAGAAACACGACATAAAAAGAACAGGCGATTCCAAACGTAATCCAAATACTTTATACCTCTTTGGGCATCAGGTGATAGTAATTTTGAAGCATCTTTGTATGCATGAGCGATATCAAATACCAAAAGGCCGGACGCGTTTCAAAGATAGCTCTACGTACGTGGAATGTAAAGGACAGACGGATAAACAAAAGCTAATATTTAGATAAGGCTGCCATTCGCAACCGCAACATGACCAGCTAAGATAAGAGCGGGAAACGTACGTGCGCTTTCTTTCTGCCTCAACTATAAAATGGAATATTTTGTGTACTGCATTTTGCTTCGAAGATAAAAACTGCGCAGTTTTAATAGGGGCTGCATAAATGGTGTTTTAATCATCAAAACTTTTTTATAGCTACCTGTTTTATTTTGTTTTGTTTAATAATAAAGTAGATTCATTCGAAAAAACTTGTAAACTTAAATAATTTTAGTGATCATTCATGTCTTTAATATTTATTCTTCAATAGAGTTTTTAATTTAAAATTCGTAGATAGTCCAAGGTTTGGGTCATCCAAACAGATATAACTTCTGATGAGTTATTTGAGGTCGTTTATGATGCATCAAGTTAAATATAACTTGATGCATCATATCCTGGAACCTGAAAATATCGTTGGCTCTTTTTGCTGGGTTATTTTTCATAAATATTTACAAACATGAACACTACTTAGATGTTATCTGTGTTCATACAGTAAGTATTTATTAAAAGTTAAAGTGTTTTATAAATGAGACTGCTCCTGAATCGCATCAAAATTTTATACATTCAATAAGCGTCTAAACACAAAGTTGTTCTACCATTCTACGAAGCGCCCTCAAGTGGTTTAAAATTTTAAAATCATTTTATAGTTTACGACACAGAAACGTGGACTCAGCTCATAAAATGGAAAAATAAATGTAATGTAAACGGAACAGAGATAAAAGCGTGCATCAATGAATGCATTATGCAGCCTCCTGTTTTGTACATGGAGACAGGGAAATCCCCGTATTCTAAAGCTGAATGGAAATATTCTAGGGGTTCAAAATGTCGGTACTATTTAACTTTCCTGCATTTTGTATGAGTATAATAGACGTATTTTAAGGTTTTAGTTAACTGGCCCTCCATCCATATTCTACACTAACTAATATTCTAACTCATCTATTTAAAATTTTGCATTGATGTTTTTGCGGTTATCAAACTTCATCACTACAAAGATATTAATAATTTGAATAATATAAATAACTCTTCTAAAGGAATAACATGTTTATTTTTTTGTAAAAAAAAAAAACACTTATTCAATATTTCTAATATTTGTGCCAATTTTTGTCAGTTTTTGTTTTTAATTATTGCAATGGCTACAAACAACAGTCGTATGGACTACTGATGCGTAACATTGCTATAGAAGGCGTTTGGACTGGGTAATAAAGCCATTGTCAAAATAGGCCAACTTTGTATCATCTATTAAGCTAAACTATCATTAAAGTTTCTTAACTCGTAAAAGTACAAGGCGAATTACGGATTATGCAAAAGCACTCTTTAGCAATTTTCGTAAAACACTTTCATAAAACGAGCTCGTTGTATTTCAAGCCCAATATGCAGGTAGGAACAGCTAGTTATAAAACTGAAATCTTCACAGCAAGCACGTAACATTATCATGGAGCACAATGCAAACTGAGAATTACGTTTGAGATAGCATTGCATTGCTTAGTTCGAGCACGGATTAAAAATATTTGCAGTTCGTTTTAAGTGTTTTCTATTATTATATTTTTTCCTTGTATTCTAGTGGTGGCTTACAAACTGTGGTAGAATGTGGCTAAAACAGGCTGTACTTATGACATAGGAGATAACTTATTTTTTTCAAGAAGTAGATTTTAATAAATCTGAAGGCTGTAAATCAATGCATGTTTTGTTCAATTTTCTCATGTATTTATAAATGTAAACTGTTTGTTAAATAAACAGTATTTATTAAGACCACAATTGTTGAGTTACTAACAAAAGAAATAGCGCTTAGTTTAGTAAGGCACCAAGAAACTTGCAACGTTTTGTATCCTTTGTATCAAACCAGATCCAACGTGTAGATATCAATCCGAATATATAACCCGTGCAACCCTAATACTCTACATTTTGGATAGTATTTGTTCATATTGGTTCCCCCCAAACAGACCGCATCCAAATACACCTAAGTGAGGAATTTCATTTATCTACCATCCAGCAAAGCAGCTCGTTAAAACTCCTCAAAACAAAGATGCCAATACCACAATGATTGAATGAAACTCGCAGAACGCTGTAATAGTTGCTAGAGGCAGGCGCGCTTTGAACTCAACTCCCGACGCTTAATGAAAAGCCAGTTCGAAAACAGCCGTTGGACCTTTTGTTTAGAGAAAATTGTCAAGTCCCCCAGCTCAGAGAAAAATTCACACAAATTGGAAACGCGACGCGAATTATTAGGCTGACATTCAAAGTCATTTTTGATTTGTAAGCTTACAAACGTCTCTTTTCTTTCACTGTTTTACAACGATATCCATAAAGAAACAAGAAACGTGGTATTAAATAAAATATTGTTTTGAGAATAATCTTTGTTTATACGTAAAAATTTGATTCATTAGCCTTGGTGCAACTACTACTCGTATAATAACGAACTCGGTGCAACTACTATAATTATCTAAACACGATTGTCGTAAACATTTTATTTTATCCATGAAAAATGTGACGTTGCCTTTTTATCCAATCGAATACTAAAGTTGTCCACCAACTCAAGATAAATGTTTATGCAAAATGTATCTTAAATTGCTGGCGTCGATTACGCTCCCTGTATATTTTCTGTATTTTTAATTTCCAGCCTACCTATGTCTCTAATGTTTCTTTAGGTTGTTTACCTTTACCCATTTAGCCAAATGCTCTTACAAAAGCTTGTACGGAAAACGAATTTCTCTGCGTCTCAGCCTTACCTATCGTTGAGGCATGAATTTGCATGATGAGTTTTTAATGTTAGTTTGAACAAAATGTTTCCTTGTAGTTCGATTAATTGTGATTGGAATGCTAGAGAAAATGCACTTGCGGTCTTCTAATCAATTTTAATGAGTATCGAAAATTATACACAATGACGTTCTATATCATCATCATCATCATTTCAGCCCATTTCCACCCACTGCTGAGTATAGGCCTCTTTATCACGCCACTCTCTCCGATCTCTTGTGAGAGAGATAGATCACGTTCTATATGGTAAAGATTAAAGGAAGAATCGCCTAGTTGGTAAGATGATTGATTGTGGTCCTACTGTTTATAAGATTTTTAATTTTGGAACCTTTTTAATTAGTTTTAATACATTTTATAAAATGCTATATAGATTTCAAATTGCATTATATAAACAAAAATGTTAAAGGCAGCATAGACTAATGAAAACCTTGTAAATACCTGTATTGGAATCACCACGTTGCAACTGTTTTAGGTACATGTATACTGCGAGATATTAATTCCGAGCTTTCACATGATTGAATTCTGAGAAATGGCTAAAATTATAATCAGTTCAACATAACGTTCCAAATTCCAATAAAACGACTCAATTGATAAAATCTTAAACCCTTCATAACTTTGTTAATTTTATGTTATATTAAATATTAGGTTCATACCGATATAGCCAAGCGGATAAGCTCGTTGAAATGGCAGTGGGCTGGCCATTATAGCACGTAGAACATATAGCCGTTTGGGCTGAAAAGTTCTCGAATGGAGACCGCGGATCGGCAAGCGCAGCGTAGGACGTCCACCAACGAGATGGATGAATGATCTGGTAAAAGTCGCAGTGGATGCAGGCCGCTTTCAACCGAAACAACTGGAGATCTATGGCATGGAGGCTTATGTCCAGCAGTAGACGACCTAATAGCTGATAATTATGATAGCTACAGCTATAAGATGATGATGATAATGAATTATGAGGTCCATATATCAATATTGTTTCCACAACAATGTCTTAATTAAAAAAAAGAAAAGTTCAAGCTTTTAAGCTCATAAATTCAATGCACTTTAAAACAAATACACTTTAAAACAATACACATATTCGTAATATTAGCACAGTTTTAGCTAGTCTAAGCCACTCCACCTCATCAACTGTTTCAAGCCACAACGCCAATCATTCGATTCAAATAGACAGACACTGCAAACGAGCAATTATTCACACCCTTTCTACCGACCTCTCGACTCTTTCATGCTCTCTGAGAAGACATAGTTTTAATTGGAGTCGTTTTAAAGCACGCAAAGAGACTTTTAATTAAAATTTTAACTTTTAGCGAAAGAGGTTATTGCTACAGGCAGCCGCATCCGCCGCTTGTTTATTTACTTCATAAGAAATTTTAGAGATCTCCAAGTTAGACTTTTATGTATCCTTTTATACTGATTATAAAATTATTAATTATGCCTTAATATTTTATTTATTCACTTAAAACTCTCGAAATCAGCAAGTTATCAGCAAATTAAATAGCTTTTATAAATATTTACCCACCAAGCAATAAGTGGAGTGAAACAAACTTCAACTGATAACTGTGACGTAGAAACCGCCCGAGTAAATACTCAGATAGTTTTGCAACAATAATAAATCAAGAAGTTTAGAGTTGCTCGGATTTTGCTACACTTAAATGCCTTTACATTTCGAAGTCGAAAGATGGAAGTAAGAAGTTATGTCGTCAGTATCCCAAAAACTTATTATTAATGGTGATAAATAGATTATTTAGGGTCAATAAACATTTGCGAACATTTCACAATCACGCGAAAAATCTAATCAAGATTTAGAAGAAGAACGCATACGGTTCGAATACCATTTACTCTTATCTGAATTTATTTCGAGTGAATGTAAATGTTTTCCAAGTTACCAGTGGCAGGTATAATTTAATTCGCTCTGAGGGGAGCCGAGTTGATTATAAATTTAATTTTATGTAGGGATTGACGTACGGCCACTTGTTATTCTGCCGGCACGCTGAGCTGATGAGCTGCTTGACATGATATAAGTGATTTGTATTCTTTGAATACGCTGATTTTGGCGGCAAAAATTGATATAAAATACGAATAGCGCTAATTTGCGGTTCGCTTTTTCCAATGATGTCTGATGTCAATTCAAACACGTAATTTAAATTTGGAGTGTCATAATATTTGTAATTTAATAATAAGAAATATTTATATAAGTTATAATAAAACTTAAATAAAAAGTTTTTTTTTTTCAAACCTCTTTAGGCAAAGGTCTCCCCCAAACTCTAGTGCTAGTAAATATAACATTATTACTTAGGTCGAGACTAAAAACGTTTTGATTTACATTGATATTTCCACAGCAACGATTTATTTATAATGTAAAGTGGTTAATAAAATGGTAGGTAAATAAGAAAAGTCTTTGAATAAAATTCACTTAGCTAAGGTGACCTCTTTACTAATCTTGGCTCAAGTTTAATCACGATATTGCTGGCACGTCGATGCATTAGAAGAATTGCTTGTCACCTACATTATTGAGAATGTTTGATAATGAAACGCTACTCTAAGAAAACATTTCAATGAAAGTCATGATTAACTAGAAAATATTTTTAATTCATCATTCATTGCAAAACCAACTTTTTGCAAAATTGAAAGTGAAATCTAGCAATTCTAGCCAGATTTTGTTACAACCAGTCAAAGAAAAAAGAGAAAAGAGTCAGATAAAAGAGAAGGTCGCTGTCATGTCGTATCAAGAAGTAAAAGAGATCGCATTGGAAAGAAGTATATGGCGGAAATGCATATTACACCGACAAGAGCTGAGCTCTTAAGTTTTATATAGGTAGTCAAAGAAAACGTGAGGAAACCAGTTAGCTTTCTAATAACGTCGATGAGCTTTCATACTGTCACATATGGAATGTTAACTTCTGCAAAATGCGGGTATGCACCAAATATTATGTATTTTCTATTACCTCCGACTAACCCTTAGACATCTTCAAAATTTGAAAGAATTTGTCTACTGCACCTTGGAATTACAGTAATGATAGATTTAATTTCATTTTATAAAACGTAGTTTCATTTTTGATATTTATTTTCCAAGGTATAATGAGTTAGGTTGTATTTTAATTATTCCGGCTGTAACAAGTAAGATAGTCATTTCCAAAAAGGCGTTCATTCTCGAGAACAAAGGAACAAATCAAAATAAAGGGCTGTTCTTGAGTTCTTTTAAAGTCGTGAAATCTCTTTCAGAATTTCGCAATTATATTATCGTGCCGAGAATTATTCAAATTGGTTCACTTGGAAAGTATCTACTAAAATTAATTTCACATTAATTACGGGTTAACGGCTATTTTAAAGATTGGTATAAGATGGTTTTGAAGGGGATTTGACTCTTTTTTATCATCTATGATGATAGTAGGGATTTCTAGGAATCTTCGTAGCAACTACAGATCAGTAGCAGGAATAGTATGTGAGCGTTGGCGTAACTAATCAAGCAAATAGTTTCGTGATTTTATTAGTAGTGTTGCTGATACATTTATTTACAGAAACGAATGCGCTCGTATAATATAGGCACAAGATAATTTTAAAAGATACATAAGAACTAATTTAACCATCAATTGATTGCTATAAATTATTTATAGATTTTGATTTAAGTGTAGGAATTAAATTCGTAATTCAAGTTAAAAATATTTAGCCGCTTGGTTCATATAAAAAAATCATTTGTATATAATTATTTCCTTCTTATTCTTAGAAACAGATTTTTGGAGTTGTTCTTTACTACACTTGGATAAATTTATTTGAACGAATAAAAAACTTAAGTTACTTAGAATTCGTTTCAGTCGTTACCGTGAAAATAGAACAATAAAAATAAATCATTTTAATAAGTGATGAGACAACACAGATAATGCAACCCTTTACTGCCGAAAATCCCACTAAACTCTGTGTGGCCGATCCACTGAGTGCCTCGGGCTTACCATAAATAACGTTTAGTGCTCGGCAGAGAGGTGTTCAAATTGCTTCCACGTGATATATCCCACAGTCCAAGTACGTTTAGCCATATTGAATTTTTAAGCAAAGATGCCCCAGTTACTCTCGACAGGCACAGTTTTTGTGCGGTCGTAAAGCAAGCTTTTCAAATTGAGATAGGTGGGTCAGCGCAGGTGTTTTATGAAAATTTCACGTCCATAACTGATGCTCGCGGGATGGAATGTCGTTTGTGCGAAATGCAAAGGCCAGCTTTGAAAATGTCCGTGTGATATGCCACGTTCGTATAGCTAGGTACCGTGGCGGTGGCTGGCTGTACTCCTGTCGAAAATAATTTCGTCAGCCTGTGACGTGCTATCAACAATTTCGACGGAAATCTCTATTTCATGGCACAATTTGAAAAGGTAGGTACTATCACAGGATATTATAAACTGATAAGATAGATTGATAGCATGCTCAAGTATACTTGAATAGACCCGTTATTGTTGGAAGCCTATCTGATATAGTTTGGCTAGTTTCGAACTAACTTTATAATTGAAGTAGGCTTCATAGTTATGCAACATATTAAAGTGTACTAATTGATCTTACACAAGTGAGATTCACGGTTTTAAAGAACGTTCTATTAATGATTTTACAATAACGTTACGCACTCAGTTGATTAACTAAGTGCGTAATCTTATTGTAAAATCATCAAATTGTTTTGAAAAAATAAACAGTGATATTTTTATATAAAATGGGCTTCATTAAAATAACGAAGAGCCAAATTAGCGAATAAACATTAACATTTCTCATTCATTAACTCTCAAAACCTCGACGAGCGAGACAAAAGAATCAAGTCCTCGCATTGGTAACCTTTTTCGCAGCTGAATAGCCCAATGAATAGGTAAGGTAAAGAAGGCCACGGACGGGTCACAGAAGGGGTGTAAGGGGGTGTAACAAGCGTGTTCTACAGTTCTTGAGACAAAAGAAACTCTTCTACTAACGATGCGCCTCGCTCTCACTTGACACGCCGCTGCTGCCATTTTAGGATTAAATTTTAAGCAACAATTTGTTTTTGTGTCACTGCCGTGTTGAGTGAGCTTGTCGGGCTTAACTAACCTTCTGAAATATGGAGGCATTGTACAGTCAGCCTTAGGACGACGCTTCAAACAGAGCGCTTTTTTTTGTTATATTAATAATTTGTGAATGTAAAACAAACAAAAATCACTCATAATAATAATAACGTTGTTGTTCTCAAACAGATAGAAGAGTAGGTAGATAAACTATTTAAGTTCGAAATAATTTGGATAACCGGACTGGACCCTAAACACACCCCAATAATAACTGAGCGTTCAGCAAAAAATATTTTTATGCAAACTAGGTCGCCATCTTGCACAATGTAATGAATTCCGGCGCACATAGAATAAAGCTCAACTCGACCCAAAATAAATTCTGGAACGTTGGCAACTGAAAAATTTCCTGCGTGGCCTTAGAGGATAGCATTAGTTTAAACTTTTTTGAAGGAAGTAAGGCTACGTACTCAATCTCAATCTATCTATATATATAGTGTAAGTGCACTGTGGACTCCAAAGCGGCTTGACCGATTTTGATGAAGTTTACAGGGAATCTTTAGATTAGCCATTGCCAATTTGATTTGCTCTGGTATGCACAAGAAAATGGCATCATGTAAATGGTACTTAAATTAAAAAAGCTGTATATATTTTATTGATATTAGCCCAGAAACAGCATGAAACTTTATAAGGGCCTTCAACCAAATGTACCAATTTCTCTATAGAGTATGTTTAGATACTTAGATACAAGTTGGCTACCGAACGACAAGAGTTCGATGTACAAATTTGGTTATTTGGCTCGCTAGTGGGCACTGACTCCAGGGTAGCATTAGTTTAAACTTTTTGCGGGAAGTAATACAAACACCACGATAGTTGAAAAAGTTTGTTCGTGTAAACATTGCATTGGAAGGCCGCCAGGACACGACACGGCTGTCCGCAGTCGCTCCGATGAGTTCCCGATTATGTCGATGACCTAAAGCTTAACCGTGTTAACGCTTTTTATTGGATACCGGCGTTGGGATGTTATCTCATTTCCTGGAAAAATATGACCGAGGCAGCTTAGAAAAATATTGAAGGGTAAATGTAGATACTTATCTACTTCTTAAACTATCAGTTATTTTTAATAAAAATTTAAATAAAATTTTCTTCTGCTTTCTAACTATTCGATTACCAAAGAGGTTAGATTTTTAGAAAAATATGATGTGTAATAACATTATAGCATAACACTTTGCAACAAAATACCGATAAACAAGAAAATCCGATTGCATGCAGCGTAAAAGCCTCACGTAAAGAAATACAGTGCTGCAAATACAACAGAGCAAATAGAGAATTGTATCACGTGTGGAAGCGAGCAGAATGAACAATAAACTTGCTGTGCAAAAACCTACAACATTAACAACTCAGCGTGAGTCGACCGCAGAGGAGCGAGCCCCCTTGCAAACATCCACCGTCGCCACAATACACTCAAGTACCAGTAGACTGAGATCTCTCACGAAGAGCTGGTGCTTCTGACACTACTCTCTTGTTATTAACTGGTATAAGTACTAGGCAAGCAACTTGCTTCGGTGGATCTTGTTAAGAAAATTTAAAAGTCTTGCATTTCAACGATATTCATTAGAAATCGCATACTACAAGTGGCAAAATTAAAATTATAAAAAAACCGACTCCACTTTCGTAACAGGAGTTCAATTTCCACCACTCGAATGTCCGTCCTCAATTTAAAAAAAATGCAAATACATACAGTGAAACATAGAATCTCCTCCTTTTTTGAAGTCGTTTTAAAATCAGAAAAAAATAACTTTTCATCATAAATAAATGATTTGATGATGGCCGTATTGTACGGCCATCATCAAATCATTTATTTTTGATTTTATGATTTATTTACGGCCCGTACAGCCATCGTATCATTAGTTAATATATCATTAGCTAGGCAAAGGAGATCGAATATCTTTGCAGGATGGCAGTAGCTGGACGAGGAAAACCAAGAACCGTGCTGCAGCGGCGTGAAATTAGATAAACCCATGTCTAGCAGCAGACTTTTACAGGATAATGATAGTGATGTATGTCCGTCTCTCCAATGTATAATAACCAAGTCAACAAACGTTCAACATGCTCACACTACTGGTACTAAAACTACGGGATCGTGCGCTGAGCACAACATCACACCTTTCATTACTGCACCAATTTGTCACGGATGCACCGACCGACGCTAACTTCATGGTTCTTGTGGTGGAACATTTGATGCTCCTCGTAAACTTAACCTACTGACCATTGGATTTCAGTTAAGAGTTAGTAGTCATTCACTTTATGTTTGTTCATAAAATGATTTTCACTATATTACTGCCAACGGTATTTTCCACGGTATAGATTTTAGAGTGAAGTCTCTACCGAAATGGTTTAATGTTTAGAGACATTGTTATCTTTCTATTTTATTTATCTTTAGAATTAAATAGGAACCTCCATGAAAAGAGTACTTAGGTACGTATAAGGTGCTAAAGTTAAATTTAAATATCTGAAATGCCTTTATTCTCGTAAGTGTAACAACAAAGTCTCGACGTCTACCAGTTTTTCTCGTAGTTATAAGTCGCTTGTATTCCACACACGAACTATAAACAAAAATAATTCTGGCCTCACCTTAAAACGACCCAAAATTATAATAAAAATCTTTTAAAAAGGGTAAACCAACAGATGTTAATTTAAAAAATATGGTAATTGTTAAAATTAAACAAGCAATCTCGCTGTGTACTAAACGGGTCCTTGAATGGGTTCCATGGAAATGGGCTATTGCCTCTAAATGCGCCCAGCTTAAACAATGATTACAATCAGGATTTAAAGTAATTTGCGTTGTAATGTTCGCAGTATCGGAGAGCTAGATCGCGTTATTGAAAATATCCATCTTCTAATGAATTTTGTTTACTTATCCTTTAAATAGAAAATAAGGCTTAACCTTTTCAGGCATAATGTTCTTAGGCTAATTTGCTGTAATCTGAAATTTCAATATTTTAATTTTAATTGGCACGTCAAAGCATTACCTCATTTTCGTAGTTGTAAGAAATTCCCGGTTTCCAACGATTAAATATCTCGGTGACCTACGAGTCTCATGAACTCGAGAATCTGGTACAAGGGTTCTTGAAAAGTGGCAGTCTCGACTTACGTGCTGTGACACACAGTAGATAAGCCAGAGAACTTGTCTTGAGCCGTGTCAAAGAACGTTATGCTCTGAACTCATTTTCATTTTCAGACTTAATTTAAACGTGCAAAACATTACAAAAATCACAGTATAAAAATTATGATTACGATTACGCCAAGGCACAATGATTTAGAGCGCTTTCGATTTAGACGTTTGAGGAAAGTCAATACAATACCACACATTAACAATGCTACGTCGATATTCTTGTATATATACGACTTGCGGAAAATCTCACATTTCTCCAATAATGAGTAAAGGTTCTCTGATTGGTTGTCAGGCTTTCTAAGGGATGTATAGAACCCATTATCTCTTGCTTTATTACTTCCGATCAAGTTCGATAAAGGTAAAAGGTATTCTAAATATTTGATCAATAATATCAATTTGTGTCAATCTAATCAAAATGTTTTTCAATAAAATAATATTTTCATATTTTTCAATAAAACTAGTTTAATATTTTCTCTTTGTTCTTTTAGTTCAAAAAGGTTAAGAACTAATCTTACAGATACTGACAATATCGTTAAATAGACACCTCGAGACAAAAATTAAGGGGCTCGAATAGACTAAGAAGCTATCCTATAGATGTAAATTAGAATGAAAATTCAAAGGAGCACTTAGTTTAAAACCGGAATCAGGCTACTTTAAGTATTAATTGCTTTTCGTGGCTCATTGTGATTCAGATCTGTGGGAGTGAGATGCAAATTGCACTAAACTTTTTTGGAAGCTGAAAGAGAACAGCTGACTTTACCTTTTTAGCTAGAAATGGGTTTTTATCTATTTTATTTTTTAAAAGAGTTTTATAACTATTTCAGTGTTGCATAATAATAAGCCTGTATTTGGGTTATGTATGACCGTCTATCAATACCGAGGGTCGCTTTGTTCCATTGGAACCTGTTTAGAGCGCTCAATACAGCTTGACTATTTAAATTTAAGAGGATAAATCAACGAAAAGAAAACTATGTGCTAAACCATGTTTGTCGCCTGGTTCTACACTGTTCAGTACAGTCACAAAATAACAAGTCTAGAATCAGCTAGCTCTATGTGACCATAGATGTCCTACTGAATAAATGACTATGATTTTCGATAACATAAAGCAATGTAGAAACGAATAGTCAAAGTGATCCAGCTTCTTCATTGCTGGCTGCTGTTTTGAACTGCTCCACTTTTCTAACGGAAATGTGAAAACTTTAGTGGAAAACAACACTTGTGGGATAGAAAAGTCCATTCATAGTCTACAATAACCGGTTTGTGTTGTTTTATAAGGCCCTATAAAAGTAAGTGTTTAATCACTAGGAAGTTTTCAGTTTGCGTAAAGATTTTGTTTGGATTTGAACTTTCAGAGCAATACGTTCTTAATGTTTGTCCAAAATATCGCTTTCAGTTACAAGGTTCATGGTGTACAATATTAAATTCTACTTTACGGTATTCTATTACTTTTTTTTAAATTTGAAACTTTTTAATTTATATTTAGGCCGATGCTGCACGACTCACTCATACCCACGAATATAATACTTACTCTTTTATTTTGATTGTATACCTACTCTACGCTCTCTTACATAATATTGCACTTACAAAAGCACCGAATGCAAATTCCATATCAATTTCGCTGCCACAATCAACACTATATATCTCAATTCGCGAAGCGCGCACTGGGCTACCAGGTGCGTGTGAGAGCGGCTAATGAGAACGTAAATATTTCACAACGCACCGCAATATTTTATTGATAACTGCGCTCGTGTTGCTACCCATTTATTCCATATCATAGTTAGGGATTGATGTGCGCGAATAACGCTTGGAGGAATTTGTTATTACCTAAGTAAATGCAGTATTTTGATGTTTGAGAATGATGAGATGTAAATAAAAGGCCTAATTTTCGTCACCGTCCAATAGTATCATTTTTTATTTAAAGGTACGAGTAACAGTGCTTCGGACTTAAAGATTAACTTGATTTTTTTTAGCTTGAACAACAAAAACAAAACAACAATAGAACTATTTATCTGCCTTCAACAAATATGATATTATCAAATTTGCTCTGATATTTAATATAAAATCTTTTCTAAATAAGACATAAAATCTTTGAAAAGGCATTCTAGTCTCGTCTAGACCGCAAATGCTCATAAAATATTCGAAGCTAAGACGACCACTTACGACATCATAGAAATGTGTTACCAAAGAAGTAGGCATATTATAGGTATCTAAATACAATGTAGGTACCTAAGTACCTAGGTACATGTTTTCAAATATTTTAAAAATAAATGCAATAGGTACTTATAGGTAGGTACGTTTTTTGTGCATTTGTTTTCAAAATAGCTATTTCATTATATTAACTGACAGTACCTACCGTACGGGTAAAAACAGTAAGTACTTAATTTTTTTTACGATAAAATAACCACCTTACACGACAACAAGGCTAATTACCTATATAGTCAATCATGTGACTTACGGCCAATCTCAATAACATGTTGACATTTAACTATCAGTTAAAATCTCTACTTTTAGCCGCTGTCAATGCATTTTTGCGTTTCAATAAACTAATTTAGATAGGAATTCAAATCCGCGACTATTGGTCTACCTTTCGGAGGGCAAATCTCCTATCAGAGATAGTAGATGTATGGGAAAATAAATAAAGCGTTTCAATAACATTTTATTGTTGAACTTCAGTTGCAAATTGTGACAGTTTGCTCATCTCTCGAAATCGGGCGATATTCAAATGATATCAAGAGATTTCAAGCAAATATTTTGATAAATAATAACTAGAGTTTGACGAGAGTGCTAATAGGATGAATGAAATAAGTGTAGGTACCTACTTATGTAGTAGAATCTGATAATACCACACTACTTACTAGGTACTTATTTATGGGTACTTACCTACTTATTATTAAAACCGATTATGGAAGTGAATTTTCAGATGCTGAATTTACATTCAAAGCATAGATTCAAATTAAACCTATAAACATACCTACTTGATAACACAAACCAATGCATATTGTTTTACATTATTTTGATTTAATTTTAGTTCTACCTATGTATAGATGGGCTATTTGAGAAATAGATGTCTCATTCATGACACTGCACAGCCTTGTCCTACCTAAAAAGATTTTATCAGTGTGGTGGCGATAGGTTTTAACAGAAAAACAGACTACAGTAGGTACAAAATTTCATTTAATTTTCCACGGAAACAAGAAAAAATTGTAGGTACTTACCTACCTATATACTACTACACTTCATTATTCAAACTCAAACATCGTTTATTCTGTGTTTTGGTCCTCTGAGATCTCATTGAATCGTCAATGAGCTATGTAATTTTACTCCTGTTTTTCGACCATGAAGAATCAGGGCCGGCAAGAAACACGGTTTCTGGCCTAGCTTTACTTGGTGATTCTTTCTAATACTCTCCAGAGTCCTTCGACTTTTACAAAAGCTTGGGCATCATCAAGAAAACAAATACAATTTAATTAGCAAATTCAAGTTTTGACTACGCACATATTTTACATATTTTCACACGGTATATTGTAACTAATATAAGAAATGCAATGATCACTAGTTGTTGTTAGGTACTTACGTGGTGTTACACAATGTTTTTATCACATTTTCAATTTCAAAAAATGAAAAATACATCTTGAAAACTCGAACGAACCTATTACAAAGAGCATGTAATAGCGTGTATTAGATGTTTTTGACAACTGTCAATTTAGGTTACATAATGTCATAATAATTTGTCAATGGTGGTGCGTTTTGTTGCTTTGAACTCGAAAAAGCTTTTAATACTTTTTATGAATTAAATCAGCTTTTTAAGCCCATTTCAAGAAAAAACATATTAATTTAATAACAATATAGATGCTACAAAAAGAGATATTAGTGGCAATTCTGAGTGTCGCAAAAGCTAAACTAAGCTAACTAAAATTGTTGCCGTCCCTTTCATAGCGATGGGAATAAAAAGGATGGCAATAGTTTTAGTTAGGTTAGTTTAGCTTTTGCGACACTCCGAATTGCCCCCATTGTTGCTAGAGTTACAACTAATTTATTTTAATACCTACTTATTGTATGATTACAATAGGATCAAAATAGGATCAATATAAAAACAAAACGTTTCGGAGGGACGAGCCAAAGAGAATAAAAACACTACGTTGGACGAGCAAAACGAAAGTTAGGAGTATAACTAGACATTTACTGCCGTAAAATTTGTTATTGAGACGGCAGTAATGGTTAGTTCAAACTTTTCGTTGACTCGCCAGTAGCAGTCGGAGATTAACAATTAGTGCGTTATTGAGATCGGCTGTTAGTCAGGTTTCTTAGTTGTAGGTTTTTACAAACGATCGTATTGCCATCGATACTTTATATAAATGACTAATTAACAGTAATAATGAAAAAGGCAAATATTAAAACCCATACATTATTTTCGAAGTCTATGCTTAGCTTTCTTCATAAACCCTAATTATTTTTTCGGCGATAGTATAAAAAGACTTACGATGTAAAAAAAATGTTAAAGGGAATGCTATGTGCCAATAAGGGTGGCTGTTTGCTTCGCGACTGAGACAAGCGACCGAGACAAAGACCGCGACCTTTACAAGCCGTTAAAAGACTTTAGGCAATGTATAAGGATGTCTCCTGTCTCGGTCTCGCTCGCGAACTATACCTAATGCTTATACAGTGCCTATAGTCAAGTAACGGTTGCGGTCTCCCGTCTCGGTCTTTTGTCTCTGACGCGACGCGAACCGCCACCTTAACACTCATAATATTTAAAGCTATAATACCCAGGTCGTAGAATTTTTTTCTATTTTCAGTTTCTTCAATCATGTCGGTTCTTAAAAAACGTAGCAGTGTTTGTGAATTGTGTCTCATCTTGTTCGCCCCGGGCAAAATAAAATAAACTAAACCTAGCTAGCAACTGTAGACATCCGCCATACGTTAAAGGAAAACTAACAATAGCAAAATCGATCAAAGCGTCTCGGTCTAGCCACAAATAGTGTTGTGAGATTGCATCCCGTTCTCTCTAATATTGTAAGAGATGGATGTTACTTTGTAAAAAACAACCACTTTACCCAGTCGGAATTTTATCCAACATTCAAAGTTGGTCAAGTAAAATACAATGAAACTTTCGAAATAAATTATTATTTAAAAAATCTATAATCTATAATTCTATAAATATTATTTAAAGAGATTTAAAGAGAAAATCTATAATTATTATTTAAAGAGATCTTATCAACGCAATCAATGCAATCACGTTTGCTATCGTAAAAGTTCAGGAGCGCGTCAGAAATAAGCAGTCTGTTTATTTTTAACTACAATTTTTGTAGTAACAAAAAAACCAATACCTACTTACCTGTGAAGTTTGACTTGATTAGAGCTTCTTAATGCTAAAAAAATATTATAAATGTCAGAGTGTTTGAGAAGGAGTGGTGGGAGATCGCCAAAGACAGGGGTCAGTGGAGGATTTTGGAGGAGACTTTTGCCCAGCAGTGGGACATAGTAGGTTAATAAAAGAAAATTAAAAAAAAAAAACTCTAAGTAGGTAAATAGGTACCTACTACCTATTTATTATTCAATTAGTTAGGGCCTACCTAGATTCTAAACTCGAGAAAAGAAGATCGAACTTTTATGCTAGGTACCTAGTATACCTATACCCCAAACTATAATTCCTGTGCAATGTTACCTACATTGCATAGGAATTATACACAAGTTATATACATAACAGTGATCATTGCGAATAATAAAATAATTACTTGCTAAGTGCTCTATAGAAAAGTGCTTTCGCATTATCGTCTTTAGGTTTATTTTTCAAGGCAGTTGCTGGATTTGATAGCTGAATGCGATGAATATTAAAACAAGCCTTCCCTATTTTCTTCATAATCCGCATAGTGTTTGTTTTTACGGCTGGAATACTTACCTACTTACTTTTCTCTTTATCTACATAATAATTTAAATCAAAAGTCTTCGGCTCCTTATAAATAAATATCTATCACAGTAATTTTCCTCTAGCTGACTTGTTTGTCTTTTTGATATCGTTATAAAAATATTAATAGCAGTTCACTATCAGCTGAACACAAATAAAACTCAAAACATACAATTCACTAATTATTATTTGTATAGTTTATAATTATCATAAATAACTGAGTTGATTTAAAAAAAAAAATATTTCACTTTTAATTCTTAAAAACGCAAATTAAATAAGTAGATATTAATGATTTATTCCTAAAATGCTGGGATTCCTGTAATTGCTCTGCCCAAAATCAAGGCATGAATATCATGAGTGCCCTCGTAGGTATTAACCGCTTCCAAATTCATCACATGTCTAATAATGTGGTATTCATCCGAGACCCCGTTCCCTCCGAGCATGTCTCTAGCTACTCTCGCTATATCCAAAGCTTTCCCACAATTATTCCTTTTAATTAGGGAGATCATTTCAGGCGCTGCTTTATGTTCGTCTATCAGACGACCAACCCTAAGGCACGCCTGGTACCCGATGTTTATCTCTGTCAACATGTCCGCAAGCTTCTTCTGTATCAGCTGATTTGAGGCAAGCGGTCTTTGAAATTGTTTCCTATCTAATGTGTACTGTCGAGCAATCCGCAAACATGTCTCGGCAGCACCGAGGGCGCCCCAAGCGATCCCGTATCGCGCGTTATTGAGACATCCGAACGGCCCCTTCAGACCCACTACGTTTGGCAATAAATTCTCCTCCGGTATGGCCACTTCGTCGAGCAATATCATGCCAGTAGCCGATGCTCTGAGAGAAAATTTCCCATTGATTTTAGGCGTATCCAAACCTTTTTTGACTTGTGACCGTTCCACGATAAAACCTCTCACTTTGTCCTCCTCGTTTTTGGCCCATATAATAAGAACATCGGCTATCGGTGAATTTGTAATCCAAGTTTTAGATCCGGAGAGGATGTATGTTTTATTTTTAGGGTCATGTTTGGCTCTTGTAACCATACCTCCCGCGTCACTGCCGAAATTTGGCTCAGTTAAACCGAAGCATCCTATGAGCTCTCCTTTAGCCATTCTAGGCAGGAATTTTTGTTTTTGTTCCTCAGATCCAAACATATTTATGGCTCCCATCGCTAAGCTGCTCTGAACACTCATGGCTGATCTGTAGGCTGAGTCGACACCATCGAGTTCTCTCGTCAAAAGCCCGTAAGTGACGTAAGAAACACCAGAGCATCCGTAACCCTTAATAGTGCATCCGAGTACGCCTAGATTACCCATTTCCTTGTAAATTTGCCGATCGAAGAATTCATTTCTGTTCGCCTCCACTATCCTGGGCAGCAGTTTCTCGTTACAATAAGCTTTGAATGAGTCTCGGATCGCCTTCTCGTCGTCGTGTAATTGTCCATCTAAATTCAGTGGATCCTCCCAGTTGAATGTTACTTTGGCATTTTTCGAGCATGTGGTCGATAGCGCCCTAACACTTATATTACTTTTACACAAATTTAAGAATAACTTGGTAGTTTGTGATACAGCCATAGTGAACTATTTCACGATTGATAAAGAATACGACTGGATATCTCTGTATCAGTTGTTTACCGCTTTTGATGACTCTAAACTTTCCACGCCCTTAAATGTGTAATCTATTCATATATTCAGTCAGGTATAAAATAACAGCACACTGTTCTAGTAAAACAATCGACAACACTTTCACTGTCAATGTTTTTCACAAAATACTGTAAAAATTTTCGAGTATAACCTCAGCGCTGACCTAATGACAGCTGCGTAGTGATAGTTAAATAGCGTATCGTTGCTATGTTCACACCGCACATAACGTAATCAACGTAATACTTGCACGCGTGTGAGTTTGTTTACGATGAGCACAAATATTTTATCATTGAAATATAGCTCTTATATGTCTGTTGTAAGATTCAAAACCATTCAAAACTATGAAAGCACTTATTTCTACAAATTGGTAGTTCGCAACATAATGTTATCATATCAGTTAACAAACAACAATAAAATGATAATTATATTTATTATTTCATAAACGTTATACCAAAGTATATGACGAAGATAATGAACGTAATAAAAATATTGAATTAGCAACCTAATATATTGAATATTAGAGTTCTTGTTAATCTAATCTTATTTTATCGTATCGGCTCCCCCGTCAACCTGATAGTTTGGTTTTTTATGTCAAATCCTTTTCGTACCTTCCTACTTGCTTAATATTGAAAGTAAATCCAACGTCTGAGTAGGTATTTCATCTCAAGAACAGTAACTAAGTATAATAATTCACTGTTAACTGAAACCTCGTACAGCTCCATGAACAAATGACAAAAATGTCTATTAAAAAGTTTAATTCACAGCAAAAATCTCTCGAAACTTTTTCTAGGCCACACCGCCTGCATAGTTTAAACTGCTTACGTAGTTACGAAGCAAAGTGTAGTGCAGTTATTACATACTTAGGCGCTCTAGAGTCCAAGAAGACTACCTACTGCTTTAAAATAATATACTTAAGTACCTACATAAAGTTTGTAAGTAATATACTCATACTATTTTTATTATCCTGTAGTTTGGAATGTTGCGGTCCTGTTTCAACTACAAAAATAAATCTCCAATAAAATTAAGTTTTGGATATATTTTTTTATGAATAGGTACTTAGGTAGGTAATGTTTTAAAAAATAACAACATTATTATCTCGTCTGTTTTCCCAAAGCCCGTGAATTTTTATTCAGAGTTTTAAGCATATTTTCAAATACCTAAAAAGCTTTAGATTACAATTAATATAATTGTCTTAGAACCTACCAAATCTTCGGTTACAATCCTAATGAACTGCAAGCTCTTAATTCCATAATGGTGGCTATTCCGCATTTTAACTAAAAATCCTAGTTAAAAATCCTAGCTAAGTTTAGAAATGCGTTATAGGTTATTCCGCACAGCACAACATACTAAATTTAAACCGATTTGGCATGCCTAGTCTGGTTTTTAAATTGAATTCATGGTGTTGCCAATTTCGAAAATTTTATTGGTGCTTCACATCAGTTTCCATCAGTATGAACGAATGATTTAATGTTTTGACGTTGACATATATAATTTATTTGACATTTGACAATTTTGACAGGCCACAAGCGCATCAAACTAAAAACAAAGTAAACAAACAAACAAAATTTAATTCGAATTCAATTTATCTTCTCAAAAAGATTCTATTTGAGGCATAGAGCCTGGTCTTCTTCACTTCATACCATACTACTCCACTGGCTCAGTGACCTAAAGTGAGTCTTGGCCTCCGATCCGAGAACTCGCCACTTTCTTCTGTCCATTGCAGTCTTTTGCCAATTGTTGGCTTCGAGGTCGCGCAAGTCAGCTTCCATCCTATCGCTCCACCGATACTTGGGACGACCAATCGGTCACTTCATACCATGCTAATTTGAAAAGGTTAGTAGTGGAAGATAAAGAAATTTTGATCTTGAAAATGATATTACAGTAATGCGTGAAAAATGTTGTTTTGTTTCACATAGTGTACCTGGCAAGTAGAGATCCGTGGTCTCTGCCTGCCCCCATGGGAAAGAGGCGTGATTCTATATTGTATTATGTATAAAAAGTACCTACATAGGTTGAGGTATGTATGTAAAACTAATTTTTAAATTACTTTGTTTCAGATACCTAATCAAGCTAAGGGCGAAATAAATTCATTATTTGAAAGTTCTATGATAATAGTTTCTGTAAAGGGTCACAAACAAACATGTAAGTTTTACCTTTTCATAAGAAAAATCATATAGGTACTTACTTTAAAGTGTTTTTTGACTTGTATTTTATTTTAACTTTCAATGTTTTATTTTCATAGATTTTGAATAACTGGGTGATAGAAATGCATAGAAAGTTCAGATCCACACCTCAAGGAACATGCAGATGACACCTTGAGTGGATCTACCTTAGTAACAACAACATATACCTACCTAAATAGCAACAAAGTTCTTAAGATTTTCTGACTGCCTCAGAAGACAGAACAACAAACTGGTAATTAAAACAATTTTTAGAAAGTTATTTGTAAGTTCTTAAAGTAACTTGTAATTAAAACAATTTTTCTTTTTAGGATCTACCTTTGACTGCCTCACCATTCGCAGAGAAACCTCAAAGCTACAGAACCAGGAGTTTCCCTTACCGTAGAAGAAGTCTGGTCAAAGTGGTACCTACACCACATGCTATGTTACAAAACAATCCTAATCAATCCTTGCTCGCTCAAATGAATGTAACTAGTATTGTTATAGTAGTACCTTCCGAATTATTGGTTATATTTCAACTTAAATAAATGTATCTAGTAGGTACTGTTATTTTCCTCAATGGTGTTTAATAAAAGTAACAAAATTAAAATAACTAGTTTTAATTTTACATAACAAGAAATGTTTAAATTTGACTGATTAATAGCCCGAGCATTGGAAAGGAAGTCCATTCCAAGCTCAATATCATTCTGCTTGTTTTCTTGAATGTTAACTAGTATTATCACCTTCTAGGGCATGGTGTTCCAGTGTATCTGCAAAAAGTAACCATGATTTAGTATTATAATTAGTGTGACACCAGAGATGTGAGCACATAATCAGTATTATCCTTGCCTGAGAACTTTATCCATAAACATAATCTTGTCCAGGGTTTAGGTTATGCAACTATGATTTTTGTACATTGTCTGGGCTTATAATCAGGGTCCGTGGGGGTGTAGACACTTATTCAGTTTATCAGTGGTCCTCCGGTCCTTTGTGTGGCTCATTCTTGATGTTGTCAACCAAGATATAACGGTAGCCCTTGTCACCTGTAATATAGTAGGCAATTCATTAGATATAAGTAATATTTCTTTCAAAAGGTTTTACTTAGGTGCCTAACCTAGTTGCAGGTTACATTTTAACTACCTATAGCAGTAGGTGTGTGTATAGATCAGGGGAATATTGAAGATAATGCCTGGAACTGATAAATTGAGGAGAACAAGGCTAGCCTGGTATGCTATTACATGCTCTTTGCTGGCATGGGCTGGGCAAATCAAAAGAGGAATGAGTCATGTTACCGACATGGTAGGTAGATACGGTCTACTAAACAATGAATGTGATTGTTGATGGATAAATGTGACCCTACACCGCTAGAGATTCAAAAATTGTACAAAATGTGAGTGAGCTGAGCACTGAGATGATGCTGATAGAAGAAAGTGGTGAAGAAACATGTTTTACCGACCCCGCAATGAGGAATAGGGGCAAAAAGATAATGATGAGTAGGTAGGTAGGTAGGTAGGTAGCCCACCTGAGTTTTGATGTGAAGAGATAAAGCTTCACTGCACATTTATAGTAGGTAGATAATTATGAGTAGGAACAACCTACTTACCTACCTATTTCAACATAACAACAAGGACTACAATGTACCTACCTACCTACCTACCTAATGATTCCTACTACTACTAGTAGAAATCATTCGTACCTACTACGTAGTACCTAAAGAAGATACCAAAAACACAAACCTTTCCGAAAAATCCATCACAGGCAGCCACCACAAAGTCCACTATCACCAGTAGGTATTTCTAGTTAATTAAAACACTAAAACAACACTTTTCTACCAAACACCATTGTTATTTATACATTTTACTATAATTTACTTTGATTTTGCACTGTAATAGCTTCCAATTTCACAACAAAAATCTTAGCACTTTACCTACTAATTTTAATCAACACCTTTTTACATGCTCTCTAAAATTAGGATAAAGTTTTAAATTTACGCGAAAAATACTAAAATGGTTGTCGCCGAATAAGTCTTTAGCATTTTGGTCTAAGTTGAGTAACCAACTATAATTTTAGGAATTTTAAAAATTTTAATCAGATTTTAGTCTAGTTTGGTGCCATCTGAATAGGGTTGAGTCTCTAAACCTAAATTTAAGAATTTTAGTATGATTTTAGCTTAGTTTGGCGTGTGCAGAATTGGTACCAATATTGTTATTATATGTAGTTATTAAATGTAAAATACATTACTGAATACTAAGTAGATACTTAGTAAGTACCCGTGTAACATAATATTAACTTTTCAGCTACTACAAAAAAATATAAAAAATCTGTGGGGACGAGAGCGTATGCAGACATCCATTTATTTATGTCCCAGGGCAAAACCACGCTTTATGAATGCGAACAGCGTTGCAGCTCGCAAACTAGAACGTTTTTAAGTTATTCTTTGGTAGCTTGGAGAAATATTTAATTTAAATTAGCTAAGTTCGCTTGCGGCGCTACAACTATTGTGTTATGGAAACAAAAGAGTTGTTCTGGTGTTGGGTTAGAACCTAATTAGGTGCCAGGTTAAATTTGTTTTCATAGTAGGTACACTGTGTTCCACGTTGGAGTCATAATGTGACTTCAATTAGAAAACATATTATTTTGATATTCTTGGGTCAATTGCTTTAGGTTAATTTATGTGAAACGTAAAATAACCTATATTGAAGTTACTTTTATATGTATTCAATTGTTTGCGAGTAACCCTTCTCCATTCAGCTTTATATAATTTAGCCGAGTGATATGCCGGTAGGCTCGTGTCATCCGATTTTCCCAACAATGTGTACCCGAGTAATTCACGGGGGACGAATCTACGATAAATTATTCACTCTCTATTTGCATGACAAACGACAGAAAAGCAAGGAAGGTCTTAGACCTTTAATGGCACTCTTCGGCCCTTGTTATCAGTTTATTGCTGGTTCTACTGTTTTCTGCACAAAACGTTCTCACTGTAATATGCATTAAAATTGTGAAAAAATGAAATCTGACTGATAAAAACAATTATACAAAAGTAATCTGTCTCTGGCTAGCAACACCTTCGAAAAACCTTGAAACTTAACTGAGCATATAAAAACATAGACATTTATTCAGCACACACACAAAAACAAATATTATAAAAGAAAAAACATTGACGGAAATGAACTTACAAAACATGTATACTTACTTAAACATAATTATGAAAAAAAAGAACCTAAACTATGCAACAAAAATTAGCCCCTCCCATACAGTGGAAGCTAACTTACTAAGTAGTGACGTTTTGTTTGGTTTTCCTCAAGCCATGTTAACACCACGTTTGCTTGCGGCGCGTTTGTATTGATACAAATGCGATATGCACGCGCAGCGAACGCAAGCCAGTTGGCAAGCTGTTTGTATCTCATTTGTATTGATAAAACGCGCAGTGACTGCGCGTTTTATATTTTTCGATTTCTTCGTTCGGCTCTTAATTGGATCTAGTGCCTACACACCTAAAGAGTCCATTCTCCCTTCATTGAGACCTATCCTGTTTCTCGAATACAAATACCTATTTTAAGTCAGCCTTCTCCTTAATTGTCTATACTATATCCTTTACCTCGAAGGTACTCTTTAATGGCCCAGTGATTTTTCCCAGTCATATGCAAATGTCAGATTAGCATACATTTTATTCTGAGCTCCTGGTAGGTCCGAGGATGTTGATGGCATTAACAAGGCAAATTTTTGTTCGCATAGGGAGTTGAAAACCTTTGACTCATAAATAGCGTCAATAAAAATGACGATGTTATATGAAATGATAATGTTCGTAACCTCCATGCTTATCTATTCTCAGCAATATTTAGAAGTTAACGATGACTCTCAGTAAGTTCAACTTTTTCAGAATGTAATACTTATAGGTTTTTTCTATTGTTATATAATATATTTATTTATGTATAAAATGTACCTAATCTGTCATACAAATAACTTAGACCCCTATATACCGATTACCTATAGGCGGACTGAGCCAGCCTGAGCCTATCTCATTAAGAGTTCGCAATTAAAACTTGGGAATCTGGCATTCAATGCGAAACGGTTGGCAAATGAATACCAGCCTCTTTATGACGTTAGAGCAATTTGGCCCTGTTATCTTAGAGCCCTTGTTGTTTGTAAGTCTTGCTCGTTCATTCTGTACTGATATTATTTAAAATGACATTGAATTCGTTGCGTACCAGGATCCCACATTAAGTAATAGGTAGGGGAAGACCGGTACCCTTCGTACACTTTTTACTCTAAGCCCTGTAAAAAAAAAACTAACTGCAATTTTGTAATAAATTAAATGCTATTAGATAACCTACATATCTAGCTATAGTAATGAGATACATAAATATTTGTTCAATGCATCTTAACCGAGTAATGGCGGTTTTCGTAAAAGATGGAAATTGTACGAAGGCACCCCACACGCGGGGTAGGTTCGTACATACCGTGGGTCACATTCGTACATGGTAGGGAGCATTCGTACACAGTTAAAAAAACCCATTTAAAATGTTTTTTATTCAAATATGAGACTTGTTTTCCTAAAACAAATCTAATCTTAGATAATCTATCTTATTAAAATGTTCGCAATTGAGATCAAACACTGATTAGCTTTAAAAATAGAAGGTACTGTTTTTACGTAAAATTCAAATAAAAACCCGTTACAAAATCTTATTATAATATACTCATTAATTTTTTTTCTTTTCTCCCGATCTGTTCTCTTTTTTAGGTAACTTCATGGCATAGTTCTGAAACAAAACAATTATAAAATTCTTGGTAAATAAACAACAACCAGCTGTTTCATTCATAGATCTGATCACACATTAGAATTCCCTGTGTCGTGGGTGTCCCAAACTACAAGTACCATGGTACCACAACACCCAGCCCCGGAAAAAATACTTTTCGTGGACCCCCGCAAATAACTCCGGGGTACATTTGCATGCACGAATCTACCCCCGTTTCTATGTATGAAGGTACCCCAAACCCAAAAAAATAATATTTAATTCAAAATAAAAAAAACTGTTAGCTTTGTAGTAAAATAAAAACGTACACCATAAAGTAAGGCATCAGTGCTTTATTTGTAATAAATTTCTTTTACAATTAAAGTAAAACTTACTGGTAGCAAACACTTTCAAAGATGAACCCAAACTATACTTACGCGGAGCGAAAACAGGTATCGACTCATTCCACCGAAGCCGTCGGTCGCACTGCCTCGTTATTTCGCGGGTACCTTGCGGGTATAAGGGGTAGTCACACACTTAAGTATGAACTCGCTAACGTTTTAAATCGCGGAGAAATATTGACTGTACGAATGCTCCCGCTGTACGGAGGGTACCGGTCTTCCCCTATAGAATCGTACACACCGTGCATAAAACATTTCAAAGGGTAGATTTATGTAGGTACTCTAGGTTTACAAATTAATTGTGAGAGATATTTTCGGAAAATACTTACCTGCTCATCAGATTAAAAAAAGTATTTCGTGAGCTTCTGTGTAGGTAAGGTTAGAGAGAGGGATCTGAAGTGTCATACTTATGCTATGTCAGTATCACGTGAGCAATATCTCATACGCTGAAACAAGTTATCAAAGGTATCGTGTTTTTAGGTTCTAAATTATTTTATCAACATTTTGCAACCGGTCACGTTTGGAATGTTCTTTAAAATGTGGGCATGTACCAAATGTGTATTTGGACATTACCTCTGACTCTGACTACCCCATTAGACATCTTTAAGGATCTAAAAAATGCTTAAAAGGATCTGAAAAAAATTGTCTACCACAAATGATGTCAATGCAGTCGTGATCAATGATCATATTTTATTTTATTTCGTTTGTTTTAAATGATGTCTGCGCTGCAGCTGACTTGACCACAATTACTAATAAACTATTACTGTTGGGTTCTTCTGATTCTCCAGCAGCTCCCTTTCTTCAATAAAAATGCAGATGGCCTTGTAGATTGTTTAATGATAGTTTTACATAGGTTTAGAGTTTAAGAATAAATTAAATTTGAAAATAAGTGTCCGTTCATGCCGGTACAAAAAGCGAGTTCATCGGAAGAAGAAGGTCCGGTCCTATTTTTCCGCAAAACCACAGATCACTCAAAAAGTCACTTTGACACCACACTTCACAATGACGTTGACAGTTCATATTTCGTACGGCGATTAGGCCGCAACAAGTTCCCCTCCCTCGAGAACCCTGGGATCTCGAGCCTCTAAGGGACTCAGGTTGACCACAGCTCGGCGGATGATGCCCTTCCTGGTGAAGACGTCCGCAACGCGTGACACCCCGTCCGGTCCGGGATAGAGTCGATGGATGCGACCCAATTTCCATTGAAGTGGAGGTAAATTTGCATCCTTGAGAATAACCATGTCTCCCTCTAGTAGTGCTCCTTGGTTTGTACGCCATTTTGATCGATGTTGTAATTCGCTTAAAAACTCCTTCCGCCATCTCTCCCAAAAATGTTGACGCATCTGCTCGATTTCCTGGTATCTTGATAGTCGACTTGTCTTGATGTCGAGCAGCGCTGGCGCAGGCGGACAGGTGAGTGGTTTACCGATCAGGAAGTGCCCCGGAGTAAGAGGGAAGAGGTCAGTAGGATCAGATGAAAGAGGACAAAGGGGCCTTGAATTCAAAATTGCCTCTATTTGCACGAATAATGTCGATAATTCCTCATAAGTGAGGTGATTGCTACCTAACATTCTAGTTAAATGATACTTTGCTGATTTTACGCCGGCCTCCCAAAGCCCACCGAAATGTGGGGTGTAAACCGGTGAAAATCTGAACGTAATGCCTTCGTCGGCGGCAAATGAAGAGACTGATTCATTGCATGTTTTTAAAATTTGACTTAGCTCATTGTTTGCGCCCACGAAATTTCGGCCGTTGTCGCAGTAAATCTCGCTTGGTTTTCCTCTGCGACTGATGAAACGTTTTAAACATAAAATAAAGACTTCAGTGCTCATGTCCGATGCAATTTCCAAATGAAGAGCACGCGTAGAGAAGCATACGAATAAACAAAGGTAGCTCTTTATGATTTTACATCCGCGTCCAATACGATCACGGATTGGAAACGGCCCTGCAAAGTCGACTCCTGAAACTTGGAACGGTAAAGTAGGACTCACTCTAGGAAGAGGTAAGTTTCCCATTATGGGATTTATTGTTTTTGCTTTTAAGATTCTACAAAGTTTGCAATTATTCACTGTGCTCCTAGCTAATCGTCGACCAGTAATTGGCCAGTAAGATTGTCTGATGTTAGTGAGAAGTAGTTGTGGGCCACAGTGCATAAGTATTTTATGTTCATGAGAAAATAATAGCTTGGTGAAATTGTGTTTTGAATCTAAAAGTATTGGATGAATTTTATTATAAGTTTCAGATGCCCTTTGTATGCGGCCCCCTACACGAAGGATACCGTTCTCATCTACGAAGGGTCTCAGAGAGAGTAAGCCCGACTTAGCAGGTAAGCATTTTTTATTTTTTAGTAAATTAATTTCATTGTCGAAGCATTCGGCTTGATGTTGTTTAATTACAACATGTAGAGAAGCTCTCAATTCATCAGTAGTTAAATGACCAGTACGCTTAGAGTTTGCATGCTTTACATTGTAAACAAATCGAAGAACATACGCTACGCTTCGTTGAAGTAGATTCCACTTTGAGTACCTATCAAAATTGACAATCCCTTTGGGATTAGTAGAATTATGTTTTGTAGTGGTAGCGCAAGTTACAGTGTTTGTGTGCAATGTAGAGCTGATTTTAAAATCCAAATTATTAGAAATCGGATTCCGTTTAATTTCGGGTAACTCTACCGAATGTTTGATTTTTGTTGGCCAATTGGACTCTGGCTCTAGCAAAAAAGAAGGGCCATGCCACCATAAGGTAGCTTCATTTATGAGACTAGGATCTAAACCACGCGAGGCTAGATCTGCAGGGTTTTGTGTTCCAGGAACATGTTTCCAGGAACCAGAAGACGTAAGCTGCTGAACTTCAGCAACCCGGTTAGAAACAAATGTTTTGAGGTCACGTGCATGCGATGACAGCCAACCAAGAACCACAGAAGAGTCTGACCAATAGTATATATTGTCTATGTGGAGTCTCAGAGCTTGCTGCACTTTATGTGCAAGACGAGCAGCTATTACAGCTCCACATAGTTCTAAGCGAGGAATGGTTTGTGGCTTTAAAGGCGCGACCTTAGTCTTTGCGCAAAGAAGATTCGTTTTGACGTGACCTGACTTATCTATCGATCGCAGGTAGAGGCATGCTCCATACGCTACTTCGGAAGCATCACAGAATGTATGCATTTCGATAGTCTCAGGTTCGCTGCATAGGACGTACCTGGGAATTTGTAGAGAAGACAATGCGTTTAAATTAGCTACAAAATCAAGCCATGATTTCTCGATATCATAGGGAATTGGATCGTCCCAATTTAGATTGGAAATCCACAATTTTTGAAGAATTATCTTAGGTATGATAGTACAAGGGCTCAATAAACCTAGTGGATCGAACAATTTAGCAGAATTTGACAAAATTGTTCTTTTCGTAGCTTGTGAAGGATTCTCAATGTTTGTAGAGAAATGTAAGACGTCAGCGGCTGGGTCCCATTTAAGACCCAGTGCGCTGGATGAAGAGGTAGCGTCCAAGTCTTTTGGAATTAAAGAGCTTGGATTGTTGTTTACTATAGACGGCGCATTAGTACGGAACTTACGCAGTGGTAAGCCCGCAGAATGAAGAATTTGTGTTACTTTAATTATAATTTCACTTAGCTCAGATTCATCGCTACTTCCTGAGAGAAAATCGTCGACATAAAAATCATGCTCTATAAGTTCAGCTATCCTTTTGTCAGAACAATCTTTCGCTAACTGTAGAAGACATCTTGTGCTTAGAAAGGGCGCTGAAGCCGTACCATAAGTTACAGTGTTGAGCTCAAAGATTTTAATAGGAAGGTCATCCCTTTCACGCCATAAAATCATTTGAAGATGGCGCTGCGAGCGATCTACTTCAATTTGGCGGTACATCTTTTCTACGTCTGCAGAAACCACAAATCGATGCTGCCTGAACCTTAACAAGATGGACAATAAATCATCTTGAACCACCGGACCAGTAAATTGTATGTCATTGAGAGAAATACCTGAAGATGTCTCAGCTGACGCGTCGAACACTACCCTTACTTTGGTTGTTTCACTACTTTCTCTGACAACAGCGTGATGAGGCAAGAAGCAACCGTTTGAAGGTTTGGCGACCTCACTCATGTGTCCTAGGCGTTCATACTCACTCATGAATTTATTATACTCTACTCGCAATGCCGGTGCTTTACTTAATTTTCTCTCAACTTGAAGTACCTAATCGTTTTTCAGCAATATGATATGAATCACCTAGGACACCTGGTGAATCACGAAGAGGAAGCTGAACACAAAATCGACCATTTTCATCCCGTTTAGTAGTTTCAGTAAACAACTTTTCACAAAATTCATGTTCTAACGACGGAGGAATATCCACTGGAACCTCTTCCAGTTCCCAAAATTTAGCAAGCTGTTGCTGAATGTTTCGGCTGAAGTTACAAACCATTTGGTTTGACTTGCCACGCTGCTTCCCCCCCATGGGGCCAGCTACTATCCATCCGAGTTGGGTTTCACGCAAAAAGGCTCCATTGTTAGGACCTAATCTAATTTGAGAAGAACAGATGATTTCCCAAAAGACATCGGCTCCTAGAAGCATGTCAATGTCAGATGGGCAATAAAAACTTGGGTCTGCTAACTGAATATGGCTTGGAAGCCCTAACTCCTGAACTCGGATTTCTAACTGAGGCAATCTATCCGTTACCAACGGAATCACATAGCATGTGACTGGTGCACTAAAAGAAGAGTGCAAAGAAGTTATCACAAGATCACAATGTTCTGTGATATTTAAGATGGCATTACTTATGCCTGACACGCATCGCGTTTGTATTTTTGTTCCAGTGAGACCAATCTTAGATAAAGCGGCCTCTGTTATAAAGGAACACTGGCTTCCGCTATCAAGCAAAGCCTTTAATGTAAATATTTGTCCGTTGCTTGCCACCTTGACCAATGCTGTAGAAAGAAGGACTTGATCGCAGGAGACAGAGGACATGCTGACTACACGAGAAGACTCCCCACCCTCATGGTGAGGCAAAAAAGAAGAAGAAGGTGAGTCATGACAAGAAACAGTAGTTGTAGTCAGTAGAGATGTAGTTTCTTCATGACCCTTTTCTGGTTGTGGTTGTGTGTTTGTTTGTAGAGATGACTGTCTATGTAATACAGTATTATGTTTTTTATAACAGATACGACAACCACCAAGCCTACACTGAATCGACCTATGACCACTGCGTAGGCAATTGTTGCATAATTTCCATTCAAAAACTTTTGAAATTCGGTCTTCGATCGGCAAAGTTTTAAATTTCATGCACTCATATAATTTATGATTTTGTTTACAGGCTAAACAATTGTTGTGGGAAGCACCATAGGATGAACCATTGTTTGAAGATTGAGGTGAAGAAACTATAAATGACTTTGATTTTATGAAGGTGTTTCGCTTTTCGCACTTTGAAGTTTTACTCGCACGCACGTATTGTTTCTAAAACTGTTGCTCGCTGACGAAGAAAATCAAAGAATGTTTCTAATGAAGTTGTTTCTAATTTACTCCTATGCTCCTCCCAATCCCTAGCAGTGTCAGGATCCAACTTTTCAGAAGCCATGTATATTATTATTGTATCCCAACTCGCTGTGGGTTCATCTAAAGAATTCAACGCACATAAATTTTTGGAAATTGCATCGATCATGTCACGAAGACCTTTATCAGATTCTTTAGTCATAGGCTCCAATGAAAATAAGCACTTAATATGTTCATTAATTAATAATCTTTTATTGTTAAACCGATCACACAAAAGAGACCATGCTATAGCATAATTTGTTGTTGAGACGGTCACTGAAGATATAACTGCCTTAGCCGTTCCCTCAAGATAAGATTTCAAATAATGAAACTTACTCACATTATCTATTCTATCATTTTCATGGATCAACGATGAATAAGTATCCCTAAATTCAAGCCATTTGCCAGGATCACCACTAAACGGTGGGACCTTGAGCGTTGGCAGCTTTACATGCTGGTGATGATTGGAGCAGTGGGAGGCATGAGAGGCTGATGATGATGATTCATTTTTTCCTTCAAATGTTTCTAGCATTTCTTGTGTTTTAGCAATGAGACTAAAAAACCTATTTTCCACTTCCTCCCTCTCACTCATTTGATCATCAGCAAGATCTAAAGATTCTATTCTGGATTGTAATTCATCAAAACTATATGATTGTTCTTGTAACTTACTTAGCCGCAAGGTTAACTCGTTGAAATTACCTTTGCTCAATTTAGTTTCAGAAAGAGGCTTCACAAATTTTTCAAATAAAGTAATGCGAGTTTTTATGCGACCGCGCTGTGCAATAAGTTCCTTGAGATCCGACATAGTAGGCGCAAACAATAAACAGGATACTCAAAATAAAGTTACGAATAAAGTTACACTCAAAATAAAGTTGAATGAATAAAGTTCTGTGTAAAGAAAAATAAGCAATGAATACAACCTCGTTCGCGCTATACTGCACAAACCCTTCGTGAAGGATCAGCTCAGCATGCACTACCTCACCGGCCGCCGACTCAGGCTCAGGCAGAGGCGCCGCCGTGGCACACCCGCCGGTTACTAGATGATAATGTCGGCGCCTGTAGTTCGCAATTCTCACCGATTTTCACCCGGGAAATGCCTGGAATAGTTAGTTACTATGCTTTACTAGCTGTATAAAACGATATTTCAATGGATTGGTTGATATTCTTGAAGTTTGTAGAACTTTAAATTCGAAGAAGACACGTAAACTTTTTTCAAATGTAGAACTCTAAATTGGCTAAAATACTGGAAAATATGTACTGAACTCGATGAAACTAGGGTAAATATGATGTCTACTAATGTTTTAATGATGGGATTGCTGTAAAATCAGGATATTTCACGAAAAATGTATTGTCGATACTTGAATAAAAACAGCGGCGGGTAGATTCGAACACGCCACAAAGATGTAAAAGATGAGAAATATCGACAAAATTACGCACAAAAGAAGCAAAATTGATCAAGAAGGATAGAGATGAATGGAAATGGGGCTTACTTCCCTCGGAATTTGGATTGTTTCACCTGTCCTGAAGGGTTTTTCAGCCTTCCAGCGTAGACAAAGTATCACGTCGGGGTCACCATTTTGTTGGGTTCTTCTGATTCTCCAGCAGCTCCCTTTCTTCAATAAAAATGCAGATGGCCTTGTAGATTGTTTAATGATAGTTTTACATAGGTTTAGAGTTTAAGAATAAATTAAATTTGAAAATAAGTGTCCGTTCATGCCGGTACAAAAAGCGAGTTCATCGGAAGAAGAAGGTCCGGTCCTATTTTTCCGCAAAACCACAGATCACTCAAAAAGTCACTTTGACACCACACTTCACAATGACGTTGACAGTTCATATTTCGTACGGCGATTAGGCCGCAACAATTACTCTAGGTAACTTTTAAGAGAAACTATACTTTTAACCCCTAATACAGCTTATAATAGCATTATAAACTGTCTTAATTTACTTAGTAAAGCCTGTTATATTAAATTTTTTTTTTCATTTAAGTATATCTCCCCCACTCTTTCCACACCTCACGATCCTCGGGGGGAGGCCTTTGCCCAGCAGTGGGATCATCACGGCTCATAATAATAATAATAATAAAGTATATCTCCATCGGAATACAACAAAAAATCTGATGCTTCCGCAAAAACCCTGGTAGTAACACATGTAAAGAGTGGCTTTGTAAAAGTTGAAAAACAGGCGTGCAAACATTTAACTACATCACGTGTATCTACGCCGATGGAGTAGAGTAGTTTCACAAAGCCCATAAAAAGCATTCTCCATTTAATTCCGTGCGATGCCAGACATAATACACGTATTTTATATTGTGCGGACGGACCAAAGTTTTTGTGCATACGTGTGGCGGTAAAAGTATGAAATGTACTGTAACAATCAACCAATTCTCTACCTCTTCCATTGTCAATATTTATCCACCTCTTAAATATGCTCAATCTCATATCACAATTCAGTCCCCATGTAATAAAATGTATCTCACTCTCAAAACACATGCATAACAACATTGTACTTAATTTGAGTCAATACACATTTTATGCAAGCATTTGTTTTCAATGACGAGAAGGGCATCACAAAACCCTTTTTTACCTACCTACCTACTGAGTCGAAATTGATAACTTCTTTATGGCACTAAACCTCTAGTCGTGGCAATTTAACATGCATCTCAAGTGTCGCCGTCGTCTTTCAACGCACACTGACGCAAGAATTGATTTCAGCAAAACTCTTTCAATTCATCTATTATTTGGTAGGTAGTACCTAAGCAGTATGATTTCGTACTTTCCCTGCAACACATACAACGCATGGAGCAAAAAGCCTGCATTTGCAGACGCAGTACAGTGCTTCTACATCCTTTGTAAATCACCAATTATTTTCCTACTAAAATTCAAAGTAGGTAAATTAAATTAACAAATAATTCTTTGAAATTTGAAATGAAATTATTAAAACAACAGACATTACAGTAACAAGATATTCCATGTAAATACAAAGAAAAATGTAAATTGTATGATCAATTCCTTGATGGAAAACATTGATTCCCAAACTAGGATTCTCTGTACAATTAAATTACTGTAGGTAAATTGAAATGCATACACACAAGCATAAAATGAGACGATCATAACTATTTCTTTGTTATAATTGTAAATGTTTCAGAATTACCTGTTTTATAAGTGTACTGAACAAAGTGCTGTCAGAATAGATTTAATTGAAGCACTTTCTAATATTGAAATTTATATTATCAAAGGCGCAAAAATCTAACTGATTGAATAATGTTGAAACTTTGAAGTATTTACAATCAAAGCCCTTTAGCATGAAGTGAAATTTAAAATTGAAGTTATAGGGCGATGAAAGGCCAGACGTGTGAATAACCCTTTGAAATCCAAAGTAAATTATCAAATGATATTGTAATTATATTAATAATTTAATGGCGCAAGTTTTGTAGCAGAAACATATGTTCTTACTATCACTACTGAATAAATAATACTTCATGCATTCGAAACTCATGAAATCGTTCAGAAAGCATACCTACACAACACAAATATGCGTAGACAAACGAATACTAAATCAGTCTGAGTCTGTTATAAAAGGAAGGGAAATGACGTAGCAACGAGTCAAGGTACATTTTGAATTCATAAGTCGAGGTGGATCAAAAAGATGGTACCAGATGGTTCACTGGTAGGATGTAGGTAATATGTATGTTATTTTGTTAGATAGAGCTTGGAATTCGTATCTTTGGAACATCTTCTTACAAAAAAATTGTTTAGGAATACTGTGAAAATAGGGTCGTAGATGACAAAGCTAAATAAGATTGAATCATGTCTATCATAAATATCTTCGAGGAAGCAAAAGAGCAGAAGCTGTAACTATCAATCATGCATCAGATTTTAAAACAAGTAGCGATCATAAACCTAAATAGCTATTGTCATCATTTCTCTCTCATTCGTCCAGTTTTTTATTTCCACATTGGTTGTGAGCAAATTCTTATAGGAGTATTTTAGAATTCAATGCACCTAGGTGAACAGGCCGTATTTTAATATTATGTTTTTGTAAGAAAAATAAGAAGACACTTACATTTACATGTGACTTACTTGTTTGTCGTCTGGGTCAATATCCTTATTTAAGACAAACCTTGACAAAATAATAAACATGACAAATAAAACTCATCTATCTGTATAGCCGTTCTTGAGTTTTGAACAACTTAAGTTTACACATGATTTTTATTTATTTGTGTGAGGTTGAGGCAACATTTTGTGCCCTTTTTTTTTTAGAAAGTTATGATTTTAAGAAATAGGAGTTTTATTTTGATAAGAACATTGCTATACATTTTCTACAAAACTATATGAGTTTGTGAAAAATATCACTTCGGCAAGCTTGTTTAAAGCCATACCCAACCAGCACCTCAGACAAAATCGCATAAATTCTATGCATACCAATCAAACACCTACCTTTGAAGGCCAAATATTTTGCCCTACCCTGTAGGTATAGTGAGCTATCTCTAATCCACTTGACAGTGTAAAGGTACTTACCCGTTTTCAGTGCAGCTCTCTTGTACAATATACAGTAGACAAAGCGACCACGATGCTTGTTCAAACGATGTTTCGTTCAAATATTTGTCTAATTTATGGACGCTGGTTTCCGCCGAGTGACAATGCCATTGCTTTTGGTACCATTCTATATCGAGTTTATAACATCCCTAATAACTTTAATACATAAATTGGTCTTTGTATAGACCTACTTAAATCTACATTGTTTGTTTCTATATTTCTTCATGTCATGGTCGATTGCTCTGTGATCTTACTGAATTAATAAGCGTCCGACCAAGTAATTCATTTTTTACCTAACCTTGAATGATACATCAAGTTTTTTGAAGATTACATCACACACAACCTAAAAATACTAGATACCAAAATCAAACAGCAGAGCAGTGATAACAAAAACTATGTGAGTTCTTTGAAATTTTATTACTGAATTACTTACCTAAGTCTACATTTAATAGATATAAAATAAGAAGGCCCTATATACCCTTTTTTGTGACTACAAAGCTTGTGGCAGTTTAAAGCAGATGCTACTGGTAATATTAGCAATGTCAGAAATTATTAATATTTATTTATCTATCAAAAAGGTTTGTATTTACCCAAAACATTATTAGTAATTTTATTAGCTATAATGATTTGGAATTGTTCTGTAATGTTATAGATAAGTTTGTAAATAAACAAATAAATGTAAACGCCAGCGCCGGCGCATTAGCTAAACGGCAAGCGATTTATGAATGGATGTTATTGGAGTTAAACATCAGTAGGTAGTGTAAGTAGGTATAATTAATGAGTAATTAATTATTTTGTGTTTTGTGATAAAAATAATTATTTATTATTTTTGTATTTTCTTCGTAAATGTGATCAATAACAGTGAGTGCACTGATTTTTTTTGGTAGTTACAAAATAGTGATATAAGTAAACCCTGTCCAGAGGATTCAAAATTAGGCTATGGAAGATGCTGACGATCAATCTTGAATATTTTTTTGACTTGACAAATCATAAACGTTTTTTCTTAGTCTGTTTTGTGCTACCGAAACTATTTAACAAGTAGTTTACAAACTTTAACACTCCATACAAAGCATAGGCACTTAACAACATGCATGCTATAACAAAAGCGTACACGTCTAACATGTTGTGTGCTATCCAGCTCAGTTCCATTGCTGGGCTTTTCATATGTTTGGCTCCTTTATGCCTAATGATATACTCAATCCAGTACATCGCGGTATCTAATGCGTTCAATGGTCTGTCCAGGAATCGCCTCGACACCTCCATGGCATTTCTTTTGTATGTATCGTCACGCAGAACTTCGTTTAGCTGGTTTTGAAGAGTTTGTTCATTAATGTCCTTGTATTGAAGGATCCTCCCGAAGCCGAGATTCTCGACTTGAAGCAGGTTATTGTATTGATCAGAGTACACAGGCATGCCGATAATTGGCACTCCGTGAAATATTGCCTCTTGAGTTCCAATTAACCCACCGTGCGATATAAACACTTTGATATTCGGATGAGCTGCAAGATAAATTAGACATATTGAGATACATTTTGTACAATATTTTAAAACAATCCAAATTTGAAAATAATATCAATCTTTTTGGATATTTTTTGATTTTTATATTGAGCTAAAGGATACTTTCGCCCATCTCTTGACTAAAAAACCGTAATTAACACATTTAGAATACTGCGCTCCATAGCTCGCTGACAAACCCCGAGTTTGGACTTCTGCAGATTCGTCATCGACCAGGTTTGTGAGCCGTAGGTAAGGATGGGGAGAATGCATACGTCCATTAGCTTGCGCTTAAGCGTGAGAGGAAGGTTGCCCTTCATCAGGTTCTTCATAGACCAATAGCTCTTCCAGGCATTTTCCGTGCGTCTTGTGACTTCAGCATCTTGTCTGCTCTGGAAGGATACTAATTGGCCTAGATATAGGTATGTAATCAGTGACGTACGCAATCTCCTCATCCCCTATCTGTAACCTGTGCTGAGTGGTGTTCGTCATCGCTTTTGTCTTTGACATATTCATGCTGAGTCCAACTTAAAGCAACAAAGATACTCACATAAAATCTCCTTCTGCGGCATCCACTTCCTCACAATCAAATTGTTTGGTTTATTAGGTAAATTATCATCTTCCCACTTCCACAGCACTGTCTGTTTCAGTTTCCTGAACACATTTAGAAAAGCGTCCCTCTTCTCGACTGGCAGTTCCGAGCTTTGCACGTTCGAGCCAAAATTAACGTAGACTACCCCGTGCTTAGTGTCGTCTAAGAGCTTTTGTAGATCCTGTAATTACGTAAAAAAAAGTTAAACTTTGTATAAGAAACACGTGCACGTGTAACAAGGTGTAATTTGTGAAGATATTCCATTCAATCAAAACATTAGGTATTTATGAAACCAAATAAAGCATCTGTTATATTGTAATCTAGTATAACAGGATAATTAATTAGTATAAGTACTTAGTAGCTCATACTCATTTCATTGTTTGTGCCTTTGTCTCCCCCTCGCCAGACAATCCGATCCAGTGCCTCCGTCAGCACCTCTCATAGAAGGCTAATTATAAAATAGTAAAAATATTAAAACAAATATACTTACGTCAGGCAGCTTTGAATCACTTTTACTAAGGTGCAGTCCGCCAACCTCCACAATATTTGGGAGATAAGCTGTTGGTGTATCAAAACTGAAGTGCCCATTTACCAACATCAAAGAAGCTTTCTTCTGCATTTCATACAAACTGGGCACAGGTTCTGGCAAATTTGGAATGTACTTCTTAACTAAAACCTCTTGTTCCTGTAAGTACCAGAACCGCCAGTACACATACTCATAGACAGTGAAATAGAAATTTCTCAATCTTCCCCAGAATCCGGTCGGGTCTTTCACGTCTAAAAACTCGGAGATCACCGTTGATAACTGCAGAGGATTTCTATTGACGATGTTATGCCTCATACAGTTACCGAACGTTGTCACCAGTACAAGAGGGGCGTCGTATTTGTGTGCCAGAGTATACAAAGATTCTTGGTAGAACTGTTCAGAGATGACCAGATCAAATGAATTATCTTGATTCAAAAAGTTCCTTAGTGTCGTGGAGTTCAGATATACTTCTGTCATTCCTAGTCCGCCTTTAAACAGAATATTTTTGTGGAATTTTTCTATCGGTGTATCAACCATGTCAAAAACATTTGGCCTTTCTATATCTGAAATAATGTATAGATAATTTAGAAGTTACCTAATGTTTGAAAGAAAACGTATTAAAAATAACACACAAGCAATAAGAAAACGATACTTTCACGTAAGTAAATATAAATGTGCTCCTTACCAAGGACATCCCAGATAAATTTAGTGTCAACAATTATTTCACGATATGTTTTTGGGGGATTCTTCTCCCTATATGCAGTTATAACAGTAACATTATGTCCTCTTTGAGCTAATTCCAGACCTATTGGCTTCAGCATAATATCGTGTGATTTAGATGTGAACGGGATGATATACAAAATGTTTGCCGACTCGCATATTGACATTAGGCATATTAAAAATAATAGCTTCAACGCGTCCTGAAAAAAAAAAAAGTTTCATATTATGGGAAAAATTAATCACTAACTAAGTAAAACGAGTAATGTTTTCAATTTAAATATATTTAATTATGTTATTTTTTCACCAATAAAATACTATGATATTGTTACATCTTGGAGTATTGAGTAGGTAAGTGTTTTACTTCTCAAGTAGGTATTAAGTAGGAACTTACTTTATTCGACATAGGATACAGACTGGCCGTAAGACATACCTTTATGGCCAGCAGTTTGTACTGTGGATAGATATTTGACATTACTTTCATTAAAAAAATTACAAATATCTATCCACAGTAAGAAAAAACTAGAATACCACAGAATAAAATAATAGAGAAAGTAGCGGTAAGGTAGATAGGTTATTGCGACTGACTGTAAGTCTACCTACTGATTAACACAACCGTATTACCTAGGTACCTACTGTCATTTGTTTTAGGTCTGATCCCACACGTAGGTACTGCATCTTGTCGTGCTATCAGAAGTGAGCGAATGCGGAATTAAATCATTTAATTTTATCGCATCCATAGTAGGTACCCGCAACATCAATTCAAGACGTGATTGGGGAGTGATTTTTCTTTTGTTAAAACATAACACATTCAATGACCATCCTACGAATTAATCTTTATGCTAATCCCTCGTGCAGGGACCACCACTACCTAACAATGATTTTTTTAAGTACCTACCTAAATGCCTCTTTTCGGTAATAAATTTATTTTTATGGAGTCAAAGGCAAATCCAAACAATACATCGCCACGACAAAAGTAATTTAAAAGATTCTTTATAAATCAAGGTACAAACCATGTCAATGGATATTTGGACAACGCGTTTATTTTTAGTACGCACACAACACAATCACGATCTACGTGTGATTTAAAACTTGTTTAACGGGAAGCATCACGAACGATACTGAGATCAAAATCTCGTCCGTTCGTCACACATAGAATATGTAACAGTGCAGAAGGTCTCTAAATGGGGTCTCGTACTATATAGCTCGAATGACGATACCTCGATGTCTGTAATGTCAAAATGTACCGTCGAGGTAGAAACATCGAGGTATTGAACGTAGAGGTATTGTCATTCGAGCTAGAGTACAAGACCCCTCTAAATGATACAAATGACTTGTAGTAAAGCTACTTACAATAAAGATGAAATTTATACTGACTGACGTACCCACCCACATAAAATAACATAAAATCACGCTTATTTCTCATGAGGGTATCAAAGGCAGACAATTATCTACATAATCTAAGTTCTAAGTAGATTTATTATCTTAATAACATTATTATTTTAGTCTTAAAAATCTATATTTTAAAAACGAATCATATTTCGTTTATCACTCAATAGCTCGAAAATGGCTGGCCGATTTGGATAATTCTTTTTTTTTATGTTGTCTAATAGTTCAAAGTGTGCCGCGTACCTACCTATACAAGCCAGCCTGATCAGGCTGGGTTTCTGTAACTACTAGTTAAGGATACTACGTATGTTACCTACTTCTTTATAATAGGTAGGTATATTTATGCTTCAAAAAAGGAGCAGGTTCTATGTTGCACTGTATGTATATTCAGCTATTATTCCGTCAATGGTGGACCATGTTTTTTAATCCCAAGTTGATTAATAAAAAAATATGATCTGACGAGGATTTTCAGAATTATAAATAGAAATAAATAAATAAAATAAATAAATATCCTTGGACATTCCACACGACATCATCAGTCTAGTCCCAAGCTAAGCTGTCTTTAGCATGAACGTAATAAAATCTTTCGGTTTTAGTCATAATTTAGCTAGTCAGTGTTGCAACAGAATCGCCACCATTATGTATTTAAAATATACTTATCAGTTAAATTTGAAGCTCTTGAAACAGCAAACTTACCATGATTCGTTATTTTTTAAGTTTCCTGATAATATTTATGACAGTATAAGTACCTGCTTTTTGCCCCTAATACCTACACAAGACATAGGTACCTACCTACTTACAGCTTAAATATTGTAATAATGAGTTTAATTAAACTCTTATTTCACACTAGCTGCGCCCCGCGGTGTTACCCGCAGTGAATAGTTCCCGTTCCCGTGGGAATACCTGGATTAGAGTAACCTATTTTTTAATCCAGGGTATAAGCAATTCTGGTAATTAGTACCAAATTTCATTCAAATCCGAACAGCCGTTTGAGTGTAAAAAAGTAACAAACACACTTACACACACACAAACTTTCACTTTCATATTATTAGTAGGAAAGTAGGATTCATATCCCTAAATCCCTAAATTTATAAAATCTGACGTGGAAATAGAAATTAATACTTACCTAATAAATATTATTAAATACACAATGAAAAATAATAATTATTAATTATTTTTATTGAGTACGTAGTACGTACGAGTATGATAACGGTGAAGAAAAACATCGTGAGGAAACCAGTTAGCTCTTAGCGTCGATGGGCTTGCAACCTGTCACGTATGGAAAGTTAACTTCTGCAAAAAGTAGGCATGTACTAAATATGTATGTATTTGGACATACTTACCTCTGACTACCCCCTTAGACATCTTCGAAAAAAGATCTAAAAATTGCCTAATGATCTGAAAGAAATGTCTACCGCTCCCGGGATACAGTCGTGATCATATTTCATTTTCATTTCATTTATAATAAGTAAGTAAATAAAATGTAGACTGACTGACTATGGGTTAAAAGTGGTCTCAAACTTCATCTCAGTAGCCCTAAAAAAACTCACCTGTGGCTCACGGATTTGGATGTAACTAGGAATTTACATTCAAATCCAAATTGTAGCCAAATCCGTTCAGTAGTTTTTGCATGAAAGAGTAACAAACATCCATACAAATTTTCGGTTTACCTAAATATACCTAATACGAGTATATTAGTAGGTAGGCATAGATAGGTAGTGAGCTATCTGTAATCCAATTAGTACTTTTACTTACCCGTTTTCAGTGCTGCTCTCTTGTACAACATACAGTACAGGCAAAGCGACCACAGTGCTTGCCCTTGCTCGTGAATGCTGGTTTTAGACAGGTGAAAATTCCATTGCTTTTGGTACCTTTATACCTAGAGTATGTCAAGATTTTAACATAGGTACTTAACAGCTTATAATTATCTACATTTCTTATCTCTTTTTTATCTAGGTTACAGTTCTAATTTTTAATTAGAAATCGAATAATCGGGTTATTGTACATTTTTGCCACAAAGTAAATAGTCCTATGTGTAAATTTGCCACACTTCTATTTTATTATTTTTGTTTGTTGTCAATTCGTCACATAGCTTTTTAAGTAGAGACAGCAGAACTAGTATTATTCATAATTAAGTTTGGCAATAGGTAAAACCTTTGAATGAATCAAAGGTTCACGAGCGCTAAACACCATTCACTTTACTTGCTAACCCTACTTTATGATGAATTTTATTTACCTATGACGAATTTACACATCTTTTTTATGCACACTATTACCTGTGACGAATTTACTTTCAATGTATGGAGTTTACAAAACTGTGACGAATTTACTTTGTGGCAAATGTACAACAACCCGAATAATCAGCGCCCGAACCATAAATAATTAATGTTGTACATAACCTTGAATGATAATGATTATCAAGTTTTTAAAAGTTAGGTAGGTAGGTACTAGCTTTAAAATATTATTATAAAAATATAAGATACCAAACTAAACACAGCTGCCGGAGCCTTTAACTTTTAGTAAGATTTTTCATTTATAATGAAATAAACACAGCTAGGTATCACAAAAAATATTATCAGTTCATTGAAATGATACAACACTTTATTACTGAATTAATATTATAGTAGGTACATTTGATAGTATCCAACCAAATAATCATGACTAGCTGACTTGATTACTGAATTAATATTATAGTAGGTACATTTGATAGTATCCAACCAAATAATCATGACTAGCTGACTTGTAGAACATCATACCGCCTCGATTCGAGGCATCAACATAAAAGCCCGTACAAAAATGTATGAGAAAGTGATACATTTCTTGATAAATTTTCTTCAGGACTTATTTCAATGTTTTTAAAGTTATTCCGTTATTCGAAGCGAAGCTGAATCCAACAAATCAGTGATAACAAACTCTGGTCCAGCCGTTCGTTAGATAACTAGTTAGGTAGGTAGGTATAAATAACTAAATAACGGCTATTTTTAAATCATTTATAAATCTTTATCTAACCCTACTTTGTTTGTAGGTATATTTATATGTGGATATGAATTAATAAGAGGTCTATAATCGGACTATTTTGATGACAATGATGAAAATGTTATATTCCTTTTCTTCTAAAGAAAATCATAAACGTTTTCGCTTAGTCTGTTTTGAGCTACCAAAACTATTAAAAGAGTAGTTCACAAACTTTAACACTCCATACAAAGCATAGACACTTAACAACACGCATGCTAGAACGAAAGCGTACACGTCTAACATGTTGTGTGCTATCCAGCTCAGTTCCATTGCTGGGCTTTTCATGTGTTTGGCTCCTTTATGCCTAATGACATACTCAATCCAGTACATCGCGGTATCTAATGCGTTCAATGGTCTGTCCAGGAATCGCCTCGACACCTCCATGGCATTTCTTTTGTACGTATCGTCACGCAGAACTTCGTTTAGCTGGTTTTGAAGAGTTTGTTCATTAATGTCCTTGTATTGAAGGATCCTCCCGAAGCCGAGATTCTCGACTTGAAGCAGGTTATTGTATTGATCAGAGAAAATAGGCATGCCAATAATTGGCACTCCGTGAAATATTGCCTCTTGAGTTCCGATTAACCCACCGTGAGATATGAAAACTTTGATATTCGGATGCGCTGCAATATAAAGATATTGAGTTACATTTTGTATTTATTTCTAAAACTACTTAAATTAGTAAACATCAACATCTATTATCTTGTAGGTACATTTTTTTATAAGTTGTAGGCTGACTAACAATAATGATCGAGACCAATTTTTTTTTTTCGATTCAGAAAAAAATAACAAAATTCTAAACTCACTAAACTTAAGTAAATTTCTAAGTTAATCGTCCTCATAATTTTTTTGCTTAGTCGTGCATTAATCTTCGCTCCACTATCAAAAGTATGTAGGTATATTACATAAGTAAATATTGTGCCAACAACAAAGATACTCACATAAAATCTCCTTCTGCGGCATCCACTTCCTTACAACCAAATTGTTTGGTTTATTAGGTAAATTATCATCCTCCCATTTCCACAGCACTGTCTGTTTCAGTTTCCTGAACACATTTAGAAATGCGTCTCTCTTCTCGACTGGCAGTTCCGAGCTTTGCACGTTCGAGCCAAAATTGACATAGACTACCCCATGCTTAGCGTCGTCTAAAAGCTTTTGTAGATCCTGCAAATAAGCAGTTTATTTAAGAAAACTTTAAGTCTAACTATGAGAAACACGTGCACTAGGTAGGTATACTTAAATTATGAAGATGTTCCATTCAATGAAAACACTATACATAATTATTGTTTGTATTTGGACATTGTAGGCCTATCATACCCATAGCTGTATTGTAATAATAATAAAATATACTAACGTCAGGCAGCTTCGAATCACTTTTACTAAGATGCAGTCCGCCAACCTCCACAAAATTTGGGAGATAAGCTGTTGGTGTATCAAAACTGAAGTGCCCATTTACCAAAATTAAAGAAGTGTTCTTCTGCATTTCATACAAACTGGGCACAGGTTCTGGCAAATTTGGAATGTACTTCTTAACTAAAGCCTCTTGTTCCTGCAAGTACCAGAACCGCCAACGCATGTACTCATAGACAGTGAAATAGAAATTCCTAAATCTTCCCCAAAATGCGTTCGGGTCTTTCACGTCTAAGAGCTCTGAGATCACCGTTGATAGCTGCAGAGGATTTCTATTGACGATGTTATGCCTCATACAGTTACCGTACGTCGTCACCAGTACAAGAGGGGCATCGTATTTGTGTGCCAAAATATACAAAGATTCTTGATAGAACTGTTCAGAGATGACCAAATCAAATGAATTATCTTGGTTCAGAAAGTGTTTTAGTGCCGTGGAGTTCAGAGCTACTTCAGTCATTATTAGTCCGCCTTTAAACAAAAACCTTTCGTGGAATGTTTCTACTGGTGTATCAACCAAATCAAAAATATTTGGCTTTTCTATACCTGAAACAATGTTTAGAATTTAGATGATTTAGACGTTACCTAATTGTTATATTGCTTTATGTTTTATATTTCAACTGTTTCTTTTTGCAAATTTTAAAAGATAATTAAATACTTTTATTTTACGCTTGTAATAACGAAGTATTGATTGACAAACAATAGGTACCTACTCTCACATAACAAATTTGTGTTACCCTACTTACCAAGGACATCCCAGACAAATTTATTGTCAACAATTACTTCACGATAGGTTTTTGGGGGATTCTTCTCCGTATGTGCAGTTATAACAGTAACATTATGTCCTCTTTGAGCTAACTCCAGCCCAATCGGTCTTAGCATAATATTATGTGATTTAGCTGTGAACGGGATGACGTACAAAATGTTCGCCGACTCGCATATTGACAATAGGCATATTAAAAATATTAGCTTAACCTCGTCCTGAAATAAAACAAAACAAAAACAAGAAAAATCAACAATACTATATAACTATCTTTATACACTTACAGAGTGGTTGGGCCAGCCGAGCTAGTCATATCTTATTTTATAAATAGGCTAATGTAGGTAGGTATTTGTATTTGGTATGATAAACAAAATAATGTGTCCACAGTAATGGGCCTAAAATTGTATTTATCGAACTGCGACTCAAACTTTAACTTTTTGATGTTGTTTTGGTAGTAGGTTAGATTGATATACTTAAGTACCTACCTACCTACCTACTTCTAACTTCAACATGGTTGTAGATGCAACAACTTTTTCCGTTTTTCACCATTAAGATGCCATAATTTTATTGTAGTATAAGTACCTACGTAACGTACCTACTTACAATTATTTATTATGTGGTAGCTGTTCAATTTACTGTTCAAAATAATTGAGAAAATTGTACGCGGACATAGTTGCGGACGGCCGCTAGTAAATAATAAATACATAGGGTACAAACCATGTCAATAAATATTTTTTGGACAACGCGTTTACCGTTTCCTTAATATTACAAAGCACAATCGTGATCTACGTTTGATTTAAAACTTGTGTTACAGGAAACATCACGAACGATACTGAGACCATGACTTGGCAAAATACGCGCGGGCTAGCGATTTAGATAATTACAGCATTTACAGCACATACCTACGCAAATAAAAATTATCTTAGTCCTTCTTAGATCCGCTAGAGGCACACACATACATACGGTAGCACTGGGTAGCACGTACTTAGATTGATTGGGACATGTACCTACCTAATACCCAAGTCACTTTAGGGTTATAAATGCGCGGCCCGTAGGTATCAAACTCAAAACCTTCGGATCGAAAGTCGAGGCACTATTCCACTTGGCCAACACGGCTCTTCAAGATTTAATGTCAAAATTTGGGAGCCTATCACAGCTCTGTGGAGCCTACATTGTTTCAAATATTTGTTCTTTCAACCGTTTTTGGGATAGAGGGCGAACAGCGAAGTTTCCTAATTTTTCTCGTATCGTCCATTTCAGAAATTGTAGTATGAACACCGTAAAAATTATATTTATTTTGTAAAATAAGCATAAAATTATAATATTCAATGTTTTAGCCACGACATCTAACAAAATCATGAGGAATGAATTACACGAGCCTTGAATTTTCAAGAGCTAAAGTTGAACCAAAGCATAGTGACTTAATTGAGGAATCAAAAACTAGATGGCGCTACACATAATAGCGCCATCTAGTTTTGGTTTTCTTTTCAAGCTTCTTGACAAAAAAAATATTTTTGTCCACATTCATTATTCTATCTACAGTATCTACAGCCCGACACTCTGTGACGTCAGCACGTCACACTAACGTGTATTGTATTGTATATCACCACACGTTGGCGAGTACGCCATCGTGTGCCACGGGGTTAACGTGATACATTCTCCTTGCCACGGGGCATGGGGCATCCAGCCATTTCCAAAGAGACTATAACCACTATACTTACTTAGGTATACGTTTCCATTTCCAGCGAACTCTCAATTTGGGTTGCAGTGCTGTACCTAAAATACCCTACCCATCTGTATTATTTTGAGTACTGTGGTTAAATATTTCACATTATGTAACTACTACCATCCAAGCCATCATGCTAAACCACAGATAGACCTAGGATAGGTACTTATAAAAAATGGTAGTTATTCCACGCTAATAAATTAAGATGTAGGTAAAAACCCAATTGGTAAACGTAAATAAAACAATTAATATTAGTGCGTATTAACACAATTTAATTATTACTTTATTGATACATTTTTTTATGTTAAACTTATCTACCCTATTTCTATTTTTTATAATATCGGTGTTAACATTTAGGGCTATTCACAAAATTTGACACGGATTTACATAATTCGAATTCATAAATTCACTGACTTTAAGGACGGAATTATTCCAATATTAGATATTCGTTAAATTAGTAAAGCTTTATGACTTTTTACATGATACAACAAAGATTTTAGTTAATATTAAAATAAATGTTACTTATTACAATGAAGATAACTACGAATAGTTAGATAATTTATATAGGTACTAACTAAAGCGTTCTGTAATTTCAGTCTGTGATTGACTCTGAAAACAAAAATATGGCATAATATTTATAATTTCAATTCAATTAATAATCTCTTATTTTTTCCATTACTTTATAGTTACTACTTCTACGATCAGTATATGTTGGTCCATTTTTGGAGTCGTAAATGTGCGTCCGAATACCATTTTCGATGTATTTTGGAGGATCTTTATAACCTCTGCTTTTAGTTACAGAGTTTATTTCCCTGGACTCAATAATTTCTTTTGAACGGCCATCCTTTGACGGTACTATTTTCTTACTGACCGTCTCCACCGTGTCAGTGACGCTGGGTCGCTCAGGATCACCTGATTTTGTAGTATACCTGTATGTTTCTGAATAGTTATCACTGCTGTTACTACCTCTTCTTAGAGGTGATTTTACTCTGGTTTCTAATCTAGACACGAAGGGGCTCGTTTCTCTGTTTAACGATTCCGTTTTATATATTGGTACCTTTCGTTCCTCTGATATTCTTTCCTTGTAATGCGGAGATGGTGTGCCATATCGAGATGACAATCTGCTACCGTCCGACTCGTCGTCGGCATGAAGAGTCTGATACAAATCAGGAGCGCGCTCTCTTAAGCCTTTCATAAAGATTTTTTTCTTGTCCGTATCATCAAAAGATTTTGAGTATCCATTTAAGTGACCGTTGCTCAGAGGTGTTTTTCCATATCTGGCTCCGAACAGACCATCCTTTCTTCGTTCAGTTTCTCGAGAGACGGCGTCCGCTAAGTCTCGTTGACTACGATTGATTATTGACACTATTCCTGGACTCTTTAGCTGCTCGGGAGTTTCATCGAGTCGGCTGAGATGGGGGTTTGACTTGTACATGGTTGAGTAGTTTCTATTCATAGAAGGCACGTAACGAGGGTGAGTTTCTGATTCAGGTGCGCCCATAGCAAAACTCTTACTTCGGTTGAGAGCTTTATAAGTACGCGCAGGTTTGGCTGGTCCAGGCGGGTAGCCGTTTATTTTCCCATCGGGTGAGGTTGTCACGTTATTATTGGAGATGTTGACGGCACTGCTAGACCTCTTGTTGTTAGTAAGTCGATGCCAATATTTGTTTGAGCTAGGTTTCTCAGATTTCTCCTTGCGATCGTGCAACTTTCGGGGCAGTGTCTGTGCGCTTCTTGCGTAGTCTTCTTCCTCGATGTTGGGATTGAGCCGACTAGTTGAGTGGCTTAACCGACCCAAAGTACTTGAGAATTGGCCCCTGGAGACAAAAAGACAATTGGTTAGCTTGTTTTTTCTAGTCATGAACAATTTACTGGTAGATGCTGAGACCCACGTATTTTATTGTCTTCTATTTAGACGCTCGCAAAAAGTAGGTATATATCAAGTAATTGGACTGAATGGGGAATCTCCGCCTACGCAAGACCATGCTTTGTTTATTCTTATTAAGCGACTCTGCCTTTGTTACCTTGTTACTGCAACTGCGACAAGTGAATGAATAATTGCGTCTTTATTTCTAAGCCTGACCTTGAATGACTAGATCTGCTGTAAATTGCAAAGATAATTGTATCACGCTCATTTGCATCGAACACAAATATTTACCTATATCAGAAAATACACCTGTTGTTTATAAGACATTGTATAGAGTGAGTCATATTAATCTTTGTCAACCGATTCTTCAAAATATGTTTCTTTTGATTAACGTCACTGAGTCAGCTTGCAGTCTTAATAAGGATTTCTCTGCGAATAAACTGCTTATTTGCCCTTAATAGGATAAGACCGTGGACGGCGCCTTTTAAAAAAGGCATGATATGCCGGAACGCAATGCCTCGATGGAAGTTGTTTGATTGATACAAAAGTCAATAAACTCATTTCTTCGTCAAGTAATTAAGTATTCAAAAGTGTCTTTGGATTATTATTTTACAGATTTTTTCCGTTAGTTATATAGAATTAGCGGACATAGCACATAGTACAACTTAGGCCCTAGCGCATAGAAGCAACAAGTATCGTGTGTGCTAAAACATAATAATTGCCTAGTCTCTCGTTACTCCATTATTAAGATTCTAATCTAAGTAACAACAGCGTATGGTTATTACCTATTCTCTGTATTCTTGTAGCTGTAAGCTTGTTGTATAGTTACGTATCTTTGCATCAATGCAAACTCTGTCTTTATTACATTGGACCCTATCAGATTGTTGTACAAAAATCTATGATAATAGCTACATAATCATTAATTAAATTTTATGTTGGTTTCGTATCGCCGTAGGCGGACGCGTGTATCGATTGTAGGCCAACATTCTATTTAAGGCTCATTAAGTTTTTATTTATGAGAAACAAATAATTTGATAATCGTGTTGAAATTGGACAAATCAGGGCCTAACTAATTTGGAAACGGCACGGTTCTTTTATAACAGGCAGGTGATAATCATTTGTGAAATTATTATTATTGTTGATGTCAGTTTTGTCAACTTCGTCACTTAATTTCTCTTTATATTTATTGATTGAATTAATTTTGACTTTAACACAGATTTAGAAATAAAATCCAACTTTAGAAACGTTATTAAAAGCAGCACAATATTTTTGTGTACAATATTGTCTTAGTACCTACGTATAATATTAAAGTTTATGTGAAGGTGTCTTACCGATCCTTGTGTTGTGAGTCGCGCGCGTCGTGCGCGGTGGTCCGCCTCGCACTGCCCTCGTACTTGTGCTCGCGGCCGTAGATGCTGGGCGCGAAGGGGTCCTCGCCGAGGTAGTAGCGGTGCGGCGGCGCGAGCTCCCCGCTGTACTGCTTGTAGGTGCGCGACGAGTGCTCCGGCGACGGCGAGCGCGACGACCGCCAGCGAGCGCGCCGCTCCGCCGACGCCGAACGGATCTTCCCCACCAGTTTGCGGATCGAATTTCCGATCGCGGAACCGACAGATTTCCGCGCGGGCGACTGCCGCCTACCGCTATCCGCGAATCTAGTCTTCTGGTTCTGTTTGCGCTCATCTCTGTCCCGCCGCCTCGGGGGCGTCCGGTCCCGGTCGGAGCTGCCGCGGCGCTCGCGCGGCGGGGAGTAGTCCGGGGGCGGCTCCGCGGCGCCCTCCTCGCGGCTGTCGCGGGAGCGGCCCGAGTTGTCGTTCCGGGAGGAGCTCCGGTAGCCGCTGTCGTACCTGTGGTCGTCGACGAGGCGCGCCTTGGCGTGGCGCTTGCGCTCGGGAGCCTGCGGGCGGTAGTCCTCCTCGAGCGAGGGCTCGCGGAAGGTGCGCTCGGCGTCGAGCGGGCGGAAGGGCGAGGAGCGCGGCGGGCTGTGCATGGTGGAGGAGGACACGTAGGCGGAGTCGTCGCGCGAGGGCGGCGGCGGGTGGCGCGGCGCGGCGCCGGCGGCCGCGTACGGCGGCGAGGGCGACGGCTCCGGCATGCGGGGCTTGGCGGCGCGCCGCTGAGACCAGTCCGCGACGCCCTTGAAGTAACCGCCGGTGCGGTTCGGGGGCGCTGTCGTTCGTTCGTCGGACGGTGTCGACGATTTTGTCTTCCGGAGAACTCTGTCGCCGTACACCGGCGGTGGCGGTGCCGATGATGTCTTTCCGTAGTAACCCTCGTCCTCGACCGTTTTGGTCTTGAAGAAGGCGGGCTCGGGTCGTCGTCCTATCTCCTCGGCTATGGAGTCGTGGGAGGAGCGCGATTCGCTTCCGAAATGGTTCTCCAGCCACTTCGATGTTTCCTTCTTGCGGGTCTCTTCTTCGATATCGAAGTCGAGAGGTCGCTTGGCGTACTCCTTTTCTTGTTCTGTGAATAGAAACGAGTTTAAAGTAGTGCGGCTGTGACAGAGGCAGCGGCGCCGGCGTAGGCGCGCTCGCAGCGGGTCGCGGTGGAGTGCCACCTCGCCTCTATTCGCACACATGTTGTGGCGTAATCGTTCAGTCAATAAGTTTGCCAACTACTGAAGCGAAGGTCAATGTGATGCAGACATCTTTACTTAACTACCACACAACACTAAAGGTGTGGTTAAATTATTCACCAAATTACAATACCTGCTATCTGGGCCACTATTTGTTCTAGGTAGGTATTACTATTTTCAGACATTAGACATTAGTGATGAGTTACAAACCCTCAAAAAAGTTGACTTGGTCAAATCCATCCTTCTTGTTTTTCATAGCTATTCGAAGATAGGTATTTTTTCTACTTGCTCATTATTCATGTAATTTGACTTGCTGCCATAATTTATTACTCGAACCAATTTTCGTGCCTTTCGGTCACAAATTGTTTTTGATTATTTCAGAACGTAGGTACCTACTCGTAGATTACCTACCACATTCCGTGTCACCTATGTCCCTACATTAAATACCTCTAGGTAGGTATGTAAATCAATCATTGATAACAATAAAGATAAGTACTTAAATATTCAATTATGTATAAGTAAGATGACGCCGTGTGGAATGTCCAAGGATATTTATTTATTTATTTATTTATATTCAACTCTACCTTTTTTAGGTTTAGCTGATATAATTCCAAAACACAGCATTTCCTAAACATTTCACTAAATTGACTGGCTGAAGTCTATTCTTAGTAAGTATTTATAAATGAGGTAAATACCTACGATGACGACCTCCTTGGCGCAAACGTAGGCATGGGTTAGGTAAACTCGTCTTCAATTACCCCACTATGTTCCGTCTCCTCGTTATAATGACAATTTGGTAGCGCCACATTTGTGAGAGAAAGCTTGCTTAACTCATTCAGCGGGAGAGTCTATTTATATTTTATGGATAACCAAGTGATTATAAGGATTTATATTTTTATGTGTTTATTTTTTATCAAATAAAGCCTTACATCTTATTGCTTATTTATATTTTTATTGTCTTAATATCTCTTTCAACTCCTAGAAATAATTATGCAACACATTTTCAGAAGATCTTCCTCCGCGAACAGTCAGATTTTATGAATTATAGGTATTTATAATATATATAATAAATAGGTTTCTATTTTATTTATGGCAGTGCCATGCCTATCTGCATTGTATCTACATTTTGTTTTTTAGTTAAGTATTAATAATTATAAAAAATAAATATATTTGGTGCTTCATTGTAATTTTTATTGGTTACTAATTTAATAAAGACTTCAATATAATTCATAATTTGTACTTAAATCAAATTAATTACCAGGTCATTTTATTTTTAATCATGACGTTATGCCAGTGACATGTGCGACAGCGACCAGCAAGGTATAATTATTTTCAACATGGACAAGTAGGTAGGTTCTGCCCACGGCGCCAGAAAATAATCTATTCAAGTTAGCTTTTAAGGTAACTGGATGGCTTGTAGAGGCCTGTTTAAACTGTGTCATAGTTTTGTTGTTTTAAATACTTACGGTCTCATGCATAATCAATTTTGTCCATTTATCACGCAGATCCAAGCTCTCTAAAACATTCTTTAAAAATTTACCATTCATAATCACGTTTTAGCTCTAATACCTAGATTATCAGCGTTGTAAACTTATCAACTCCAATACCCTACTTTATCTCTCTAATAGCGTAAAAAATGGCCGATATTAGATCGATCAGCTGTTTGTCTTGCTGAAAATTTTTGTTGGAGAAAATATAATAATGCTTTGGCTGTGAATTTCACTATTGAAGATGTAAATAGTTGTTTTTGGAAACGAATTATGATATTGATAGAAAAAACTTTATAACATGCAAATCTTGCGATTTACATCATCAATTTCACACCTTATGAAGATGAGCTAAATTATCCGATTACTTACCAAAACTATACTAAACAATACCTACTACCTACCAGCTGAAGAGCTGGAGGCGTTGGATCGTCATGAGGTAGGTATATGGCTACTAGGGTAGGTCTAGTCTAGGTAAAAAATAGAAGGTATAAGGTATCTACTGAATATTATATAGTATTAGGGCAAAATCTAACGATAGGTTTAATTATTTGCTATTTATAGAAAGATGCTGTCGATCATCACGGCTTATCAGCCGCTTCTACAGCCTCAGTGGAACAAATAAAAAATACTGCCGTTTTCCAACTGCAAAATGTATTTATTAATTGTAAATAAGAATAGCATTTTGAATAAACGTTTTTTAACAACTTGTAAAAACAATAGAAATGGTATTTCCCTGCTATTGTAGGTAAAGTTACTATTGATAAAGTCACAATTTGTTCAAAAAAAAAGCTCATTCATTCAAATTGACTCAATGGCACATTAATTTCACTTTGTCCAGTATTTTACAACTTCATGGCTTCATCTGTCGCTTGGTTGAGCTGGTCCCGCTCGCAGGTGGCAGGGTACAGTGGGCAGGAGAGCAAGCATGGCATAGCCTGTGTGCAGGCTCCATACTGGCATTAGATTTGCCTATTGTTGATTGTTCCCCATTTGTTGGCTTCTAAAGCAAACAACATGGGCAGCCTATTGAGTGACTTCCACGTCTGCTACTGCAGGTCGTGCCGGAGGATTGGAATCCAGTGGAGGGATTTTTATTCATTCATTTTTAGAGATGCTTTGTCCAGCTTCTTCCTGCACTTGATTTCCGCAGCAATTAATTCTGCAGGGGTCAGTTTCTTTCATGCTGAAACAAATCAACAATCATGTTTAGTTTATGTAGGTACTTAAGTACATCAAAATGGTTATTATACCAGTACTATGTATATAAATAGGTAAGTAAGTACTTACCCTATTATATTCAAGCCAATATCCACTATGAGCTCTTTTATTTACTTTCGTTTTTGTTTGTTTATTTCATACTTACCGAAACGAAACGAATGGAAAAATGACAATGAAGAAGATAATGTTTTGACATTATGTACTTCAAAACCACAGATCAAAAACAGTTTGTCTATCGAATCCTCTTTTACTGGCTTGTAAAGCGTGATCATGCAGAATTTTAAACAATATTTTCATTATAATGGTAACATTTTGTTGTTATAAATCAACTTTAGTTATGAGAGGTTTACATTTTGATTATGAATAAAATTTTTCTTAAAACGTTCTGTAAGCCTAAAATAGATTTTAGATGCGTATTAGTTAAGGCATCAGTAAAGCTGTAATAGCTCCTTTTTATGCATAAGACCCTTAATAGTAGCAATTCGGAGTGTCGCAAAAGCTAAACTAAACTAACTAAAATTAATGCCATCTTTTGTATTTCCATCGCTATGAAAGGGACGGCAACATTTTTAGTTAGTTAAGTTTAGCTTTTGCGACACTCCGAATTGCTACTACTGTAAGCTTAAGTAGTTTGTAATTAATTGAAACTACATTTTTAAGATTTTTACCTACAATTAACATACTTAGTAGATCAGCAAAGTTTGATATCTTTTGATCTCTTTTCTTTTCTCTATTTAGTGTAGGTACCATCTATCTTTACCTACTTATTTGTATCTCGGCTTCCGATACTTCTACTGACTCCCTATTGATTGACTAAATTTTGATAATCTAATTAAAGTGAAAATTAGATTATAAAAGCTAAATGCAAAACTATTAACGCTCAAAAATAATTATTATATTTCAGTAGGACCTCAATGATCACAATAGAAAATTTTTGATGAGAAGCAAAAAGATAATTGGAATTAATGTAGGTATGGATTGTGGTGCCGTCGGGGCCGCGGAAGAATGCGAAAGCGTACCCGTAGCCCCGGCGAATGGCGTTAAGAGGACCCCGTCGGTTTTTAGTGGGTGGGAGTCCCACATATCCCTTCCGCCGCCCCCACGGCGGGAGGGAATGCATAAGGCATTTTCCGACGCAAAAAAAAAAAAAAAAAAAAAAGGTATGGATTGTGGTACTTATAGACAAAATAGACAAGAAAGGTGTACTTAATGAGTAATGAATACCTAGCTAGTAAATAAGAAGATGGTGGACGAGTGCATAGGGGAGCGTGGAAGAAACGTACCTGATGCTCGTATTTTTTTTTCTATAGGTATTATGAGTTTTTAGAAGCAAACTTTATGCGTGACTTACCAACTCTTCTTATCAAGAACGTGCACCACACGATGCGTTTCCTTACAAAGTTTTTGATGAGTATTTTTCTAAAATAATTTAATAACACTGGCACTACTCTTTTAAATACCACCATACCACAGAAAACCAAATTTTCAAAGTTAGTTTATTTTGTCTAGGTATTGGTTTCATCTTTTTAGGTCAATTTCATATTCATTGCGTCTTTAGAATCAAATAAATCTGTTCAATGATATAAATATAATATCATTATTATTTATTATTAGATATAAATATCATTGAACAGATTTATTTGATTCTAAAGACGCAATGAATATGAAATTGACCTAAAAAGATGAAACCAATACCTAGACAAATTAACGAGATGGATAAATATATACCTATTGTGCGACACGGAACGTTTTGCGACCAAGGCAAGCAACATGACACTGGCGGTCGCGATTCCATAAACATTTACAATCATTGTAAACTTTGATGCTGGTTTTAGAAACACCTTATTTGGGAACTAGTCATTAACGATTATTCAATAACTAGTTAAACGTTTCAGTTTTATCCTAGGCTATAAAATAATAATTTATTATTATTAAGTAGGTAGGTACATTATAGGTATTATTTTTTATTAAGTAGGTACTTATTTTATTTATTATTAGGTACTTAAGTAAGTATTATAAAATAAAATTAGGTACTTAGGTACCTAGGTACTTAAATAATAAAAAAATATTAGGTATATTGTTTATCATACAAACCATACCAAAGTCTTTATTATGAAAGAAATAAAACAGAGAATTTAATAAGTTAAAGTAGGTAGGTGCCCTGCCTACCTATCTAGAAGGAAATAAAGAAAATAGGTTTATTAAATGAATCTACGAAAATGTAGAGTTGAAGTAAACATAACGCGATGTAGTACGTAGGCGTATATAAATCTTCGTATCTACCGTAGCTATTTAATTTAGAATCAAAAGCGCTCTCTTTAAAAAAACATCAGCCTACACATTTTCTAACCTATGCCATCTATCAGCGAGTAGCCGAACTAAATACGGTTAGTTCCAAAACTTACCGAGACGAAGTCGGCGCTGTCGTCGCATTCTCACGGATAAACTGTCCCAATCGTCGTCCATGTTTGGTCGTCCTTCTCTTTCAACTGCAAAAATTAGTTACCTATTATTTCAGTGCAGATATTCATAATTGTAAATTATGCTGCCTTACCCATTTAGTTTACTGTTTCATTTTATAAGGCAAAATGGCAACTCTGCAGAACTAAACAATTTTACTGGTTCTACTATTACACTCCGCTGGAGGTTTATGGTTGTTTCGAAACACCTAGAAGCTATAAATAAATAAAGCATTTTAAAATAAACCTTCTTCAGTCCTGGTCCTTGAGTTAACTTGAGTGGACACACGCAGACCTCCCGCCATCAGATCGGTACTGTTCTCGAGATCTATTCTCTTCCTCCTCTCCGTTCCACCTGTCTCTTCGACGAGACTCTGATCGCTTCGCAAAGACTTCGCCTGCACAGAAAATGATTACTAAGTAACATAATATGGTTGCGGGTTTGATGCCCGTCGAGAGGCAAATGTTTGTCTCTGGTCTGGGAGTTTTCCTATAGTGTAGTAAGTAGTAGATATCAACAACAAATAAGTAGTAGATTCAAGTCAAGTGAAGAAACGAACGCTAACTCGGTAATCACACAATTTACATTGTTCAAATATTAGTAGTTAGTTCTACCTCTTCTTTTGATAATTCTTCGTCGCAGAGTCGTTCCTGCTCTTTCGTGTGTCTTGTTTCGGTGACTATCGTCCCATCCGGCCGTAAAGCTCGCAACTCCGCCTGAGAACGAAATAATTTAATAAAAACATTATCTGCAGCCTGCACCCGGAGCACACGTGCGTCGCGGGCACTGAACGCCTGAACGGGTTCTTTAGCAGTTATTGCTGTTCATATTAGTGACACATTTTTTACCCTTTGTTTTCAGATATTTACACTTTTCATGTTGTTGGTTATTACAATAATATTTTTTAACATTTCCACATTTCACATTTTTCTTGAAAAAAAACATTAAAAGTGACAAAACAATGGCGCAGTAAAAAATACAATTAAACAGATACATATCATTATTCATCTGCGTATGTTTATCTACGAGGAGGAGCAAAAGGAAACAGCTTATAAATCAGACGAGACCTAACCTAGGAACTTTCCATAGTGGTTACTATTGGTTTTTAAGTTTATAATTTCATCATTCTGATACTATGACTAAAATACAAGCACGGAAACGTAATTTATTATTCTTTGCCCACACAGAAATACCATAGATTTTTTGCAGCAAAAAAAAGTAAAACAAACCTACAGGTTACTAAAAAATATATGGCAAAATTAGATTTTGTGCTTGACTGACCGTATCATCAGTAGTAACAGTAGTGTTGTACGCGACTGTGTCTTTAACAAGCTGTGGTCCGTACCGCACCAGCGCTAGTTGGTTCTCAGTTTGAGTTTTAAGAGCATCCCGGATGTCGTCCTCTTTGGTCTCATTTACCGCTGTGATAAGAGCCTGAAACAAACGAAACGATATTTTAAATACAAACATTTTTTTGTGGGAATTTAAATGCTCAATACTAATGCAATCTACTAATGTAATTTAAAACTAGTAGGCATACAATTTAATACAAACTAGTTTTTGAAATACAAATAAATACTGAAAATAACAAAACGAAACGAATAGATAGGTACATACATATTAAACTTTTTATCGATCTAAATGAGGTTTCACACTTTATTGACGGACAGATCTCTATTGTTATGGAAAACGTAGTGTTTTTATTCTCTTTGGTTATGGCCACACACAAGCCGTGCGTGACAAGTGAAATACTAACCTAAATTTATGTAATGGTTGAAAATACATTTTATAAAAAATCAGCAAGATACTGGGCTAATGTGCCTGCGACCGTTGACGGTGTTCTTGGTGGTTATGGCCACATTTCGGACATTGACATTAACGCGTCTAAAGTTTTCTTAGAAAAAGTGCTTGCGTTTGAAAATCCGCCAGATAAAAAACTGGCTCTCGATTGCGGGGCAGGAATTGGAAGAATAAGTAAACACCTGCTGATACCTCAATTCGATAAGGTCGATCTAGTTGAGCAGGATGAGAAATTCATTAACACGGCGAAACAATTCATTGGTGAAAACAATGTAAAATTAGGGACACTACACCAAATTGGTTTGCAAGACTTTGTGTTTGAGCCGCTTAAAAAATATGATGTTATTTGGTGCCAATGGGTTCTCGGAAACTTAAATGACTATCATTTAATTTATTTTCTCAAAAGATGTGCTTCTGCTCTTGCTAAAAATGGAGTTATCGTAGTTAAAGAAAATGTAACGACTACAGACGAAATGGAGTTTGATGATGATGATTCATCAGTGACAAGACCGGTGTCGCGTTTGAAAATGATATACAGCGAAGCAAATCTGATGATAGCGTATACGGAGATCCAGAAAGATTTTCCTGAGGACATTTACCCCGTTCATTCATTTGCTTTGATTCCTATAAAATAATCATTTATCTTCTATGAATTGTAATACAAACATAAAAAAAGCTGGCAATTAAAGAATTATATCGTTTGTTATACCAGTTTCCAAGCAATATGTACGTAGGTACTATATGTGACTTGAAAGCTAGATGCTGTTTATTTATTGATTTAATGATATGGCACACAAAACAGAATATAGTCAAACAATCCTAAATAAAGGCATAATATGGTGACTAGATAACTGGATTGTATTCGAAGGTGCTACGAACAAGTGAATAGTTAGAGGTGTACAAGAGTATTAGGGTCTTTGAATTTTTTCGTTGTTCTTGAAGTAAAACCAAGCAATTGAAGATTGTTTATTTATTATTTATTTTTATATGTTGTTTGTTTGTTTATCAAAGTTATAAGTACATTTAAATTAATTCACATTGCCACCCAATTGCAAGAGGTAAAGTGGAATGGCTTAAATTGTGCAGTGTCATCTGCCCCACTAATTCTCTTGAGTAAGTTTAACTGGTGTACACTCCCAAGTTAGTGGGCTATTGTCTCGTCTTAGATTTCCGCATACCTACATCTTATTTCAACGTGACCTACGTGGATGGAATTTCAATTGAAAGAGGCGAGCGTGGTAATAGCGTATCTTAAGTAATTAGCCGTCGATCGGAGATGGCGATGTTCAATCAAAGAACAGTTAGCGATGAATATCGCACGGCGCTCTATTATTAGGGCTTCGGCAATCTTGCAGCTTTGTGGTCTGCCTTGCCCGGCAATTTCGCGTTACGGTTACATTCTAAAATCTATGCTATGTACGGTTTCTGCTCTTAACATAATTTATGGCTTTCTATTAACTATCCGACGTCCATGAGATTATTTCTATGATTTATAGGAGATTCAGTATTTCTAATTCTCAATGTGAGGTATCTGACAATTATTGCGATTATCGCTGTTTGAATAAAAGTTGTGGGTGAGGAAAAGTAAGTAAACTATTTCAATTTGTAAAGATTCCATGTATGTAGACCAAACGGCTATATTTATTATTTCACTTCACATAGTAATGGCAAGTAATGCTTCTAACATGTTAACCTAAATCAACTTGGAGAAATTGTATTCAAGTCAACATATTTTCTGTTTCGAAAAAATACAATTTGAATTGTACTTTGTTTTAACACAATGAACTTTATTTAGTGCAAAATATTCTAAACCTGCCAAAAAGAAGCGAATTGTCGTCACAAAAAACATTGTTACCGAGACGACGTCTGAAGATAAAATAAGTTTAAGGTAAAAACGTGACTGTGTTAAGAAACAAAACCATAATTTTGACGTGTTTCGCGAAGCTTAAAGGTTTCGACAAGATCACAATCCCTGTTAGTAAGTTTCTTGACTCCAATGAGATAGATACTGAATGAACTGATGGCTTGGAGTTCATGAAATTATTAGTCTTTAGATTGTCTCAACCGTTTTTTTTTTAAATTATGTTTTATGTACCTATTGATTAATTTTAGATTTTATGAAAGTTTCATCAATATAAATAATTAAATCCTTTAAAAGCAAAACGTATTGTGTTAATCAATTTGTTAGTTTTTAATGATGAACTTTTATGATGCTCTCTTTAGATATAGATAGATAGATACCTATAGATTTTGCATTTAAATTTAACGTTGAATCTAGGTATTTCCAAGCGATAGGTATTTTATACGTTGTTTACTTATTTATTTGATGTGTTCTATTTTTTATTAAGTTAATTTATCAGTAGATGATTTTAACACAATATTGTATTGTATTGTACTTGTATGTTTATCCTATCATTCAACAATAATCTGAAGCAACAATTTCCAGGAATCGTCAAAAAAGCCACAACAAAACAATTAAGAGTTATTTTTCATATTTTTTTTTCGATGTTTTTGTAGTTATTCTGATTTTCAAAGCCATCCAACAAATCAAAGATCATCAAAATCGGTCCAGTGGCAGTAACCCGACATTATTTATATTTTTAGATTTAGATATTCTCTTAATATTCTCTTATATAAACACTATCAATTGAAATGAAACTTCACAAGTTTAATTCAGTAAAAAGCTGCTCAATTACACGTTACAAGCTCAAACAGGTTATATTGGACATAGGAGGCAATTAATTAATCAGCTAATAAGCGGATGGAGGCAATATGTCACGCAATTTCTAAGCCTGAGGTGGCGGATTAAAATTAAACTCGTTAATTATACCTTAGAAAAGGACATAACATTGACTGTAAATACGTTTTAGTATGTCTCATTATATAATTTGACGTAGAAACTATAAAAAACTGACACATTTTTAAATAAAACAATGCAAACGGGTATTTACCGCATATTTAAGCCCTGTTGTTACCTGTTCAATTTAATATACATTTATTATTAGGTCTTATAATGGTGTTCTGATCACAAAAGTTTAAAAAAGATAAGTATTTTATTTACAAGAGTAGATGCACTTTGCAAAGATTGACAGCCTCGGATTACTTAAAAGTTCAGTGAGTTATTTAGACACACTTCCTAGCATAAAAATAGTAAGGTATTATTTAGACAGTATTTATATAGTTTCTTTATGATGTTTTTGTCATGTGAATTCAAACCCACAATCCTCAGATTGAAAGTCATGGAATAACCCTTCTAGTCTACAGCCACGGCACGCGGCTCTTTCATTAATCATAACTGCCTCAACTATCGTTTTTGTTCTTTCCAATACTTACAGAAATTTGAAAATTCTAATAGATTCGCAATAATTAGCTATGATATGGCGTGGTAAATAAGATGGGTATTAATGAGGCAGCTTGGGCTTATCTAACACTCTACTACTAGTCTCAGCCCACGCATTTAAGAGTAACACAGTAAAGTTCCTAATAAGGGAGTGGTGCAAGGTACAACGTCAAGATAACTGCAAAACATAGTCCACTTCTCATGGGCCTTACGTATGTTTTTTGGAATCAACGAAACAGGGAGCCATTAATAATAAAAGTAAGGCTAATAAGAAGGGCTAGAATTAATTAATTAGTTATTATTGAACACTAATTGTGAAACCTTAGGAGCAAAGAGCGATTTTTTTTTCAAGGGAATCTATATTTTCTTTGGAAGGCAGACGTTTTATTTAATATTATTTGGAGCAGTATATGTACACATCAAATACACATGAGGCATATTAAGCATGTTCCTTCATACAAGCACGTTCATTCTTCTTATGCATGAAGAATAAATTTAGAAGTAATTATTTCATTTTTCTTAACATTTTGTCTGTTATTTGGGTATTTAGAAAAGTTTTATCATCATCATCCGCAGCCCGATCTCTACCACTGCTGGGTGTAGGCCTCCCTTCGTTCTTGCCATTTCTCCCGGTCCTGCGCTTGCCTGATCCACTGTCGGCCCACGACGCTGATAATATCGTCGACCCATCGCGCTACTGGACGTCCGACGCTTCTCTTGCCAAAAATTTAGATGGTGTCAAGTTGTTTATTTTCATTTAAGTTTAACAAAACAGTTATTGCTTTAATAATAACCGCTAGCCGCTTAAGTTAGAGCTCATAGCAAAGTTTCATTCATACTTATCCATGACGGGTCACACAGAGTCATTATTGCTGTGTCCATTATTATTGAAGTGGGCAGTAAAGTCTGCATGCAATATCTACCAGATAGAGATCGCAGAATATTACAGACCCTGCTTTTGCTTAGAAGTGTCTATAAAAATAATTGTCATGAATGATAATGATAACCGTTACTTCAGTCACGGTTTAATATTTTTTAACTCAGAATCTATAAATTGTAGTAGTATAGTTTAGTTACTAAATCATATTTATTTTAAAATATATTATGCCCATATTTTTAAGCTAACCCGAAAGACGCTGTCCTTTGTCCTGTCTTAGCGCAAACTGCGACACAAACGCGCGAAGTTAAAAATAAAATGTAGTAAGTTTTTTTAAACCGTCGTCTAATAAAAATTTGGTGAGGATCGTCGTCGACGATGATCTCCAGAGTTATGAACAGAAATGCTCTTTGAATTGTGCAGGAAATTGCAATGCTCTCCTAACAATACTGAAGTCAGATTTTATAAAAAAATTAGGTATATTGCCACTAGTTAGGTATGTTATCGATTGAATAATTGACTACTAGAATATCAAATTATTCGAAAACCACACTTCAACCTCCTAACTGTAACTAATGAAACATAAACTCTAGCTATGTATCAATTACATCAAAATCGGCACACACACTAAAGCGTTCAATGTCAAATTATTAATTAAGTTAAAATTTTAGTTCTTAGCAATAAATCAATAACTTATTATTTTAGTTACAAGTTATAAAAAATTCTATAGGTATTATTATTCTATATGCAGCCAGGAATTGAAGTCACATAGAGCTTACTAGACGATTAGCCTTTACGCGGTTTTATGTACTCGTAAGTCGTATTGTAGATAACCAGGCAATAAACTAGAACAATTAAAATTAAATTGGTAGGTACATTTTCCGGAGTCAAATCGACCGACAGGTGGCAGTGGGGTCGAGCCGGGCACGACTGCAGATATCTATCTTGTGCATCGGCCTTGAGAGTACCGCGGCTGTGCCCGCGCCGAGCCCACAGCCACTCGCTCCGAGCACGGCGACCTTTCCGCTCCTCTCCTCCCTACCAAGTTATTTATTGCCACCAAATGCGCGATAAATCCTCGGCATCAGTGCCGTTTACATCCGCGTTGTCTCTGTTCATGAAATAGGTAACGAATTGTATCGCGGTAGCTTTGAAAACAATGACATCCAACAGCCGTACTGATTTATGTTTTCCGGTGGCTAAGCATCAAATCTTCCTAACAGCAAGTAACAGACGCTCTGATACCCTATGCATTATGATAATACTAGCTGCGCCCTGCGGTCGTTCCCGCGGGAATACCGGGATCAAAAGAACCCTATGTGTTAAACCAGGATATAAACTATTTTGGTTCCAAGTTTTAAATCCGTCTAGCCATTTGAGCGTGAAGGAGTAACAAACATACACACACACACATAAACTTTCACCTTTATAATATTAGTTCTCGTAACTGGCAGTTACAGTTTTTTACCTACATTATTATAATGATGATTCATACTATTAATCGATTTCATTAAATTTAGAACCATTGACACGAAAAGAAGAAGAATCGATTTCATTGCGGAACATGTATCGCAATTTACCTGGGAAACAGAATTACCCTTTTCCGAAGGGTCATATATTGTCCGGGCTTCGCAAGATCCCCTATCAACTTTCAACTTCGTACTGCTTGTGTTGTGGTATTGCTAGGCTTTTATCAACAACATAAAGTTATTTATTAGAGACGGTAAGTAAGTATGTATTGTCATAATCATGATTTATATGATGAATACATGAGAAATTGAGTGGGACACGTAGTGTTCGCGTTAACTCGAAAGTAAGTATAATAAAATACGTTTCTTGCGTTGCGTGCCACCTCATATTTTATGAAACTTGAAACTAACTCGACTGGTTCAACCGACAACACTTGGTCCATTCCTTAGTTAACTTTTCTCTTTCATGCCTTTTGTGCAATTTTATCAAACTTGACTAGAGAGAAACCAATTAATGGTTAACCTACTAACGTAGAAAAGAAAATACTTTCTGGAGACTTCACGGCGTTCAGCAACTTCTCAGAGAAATTACCAGTCGCAGGAGACAAGGTGAACCAGTCTCTGTTATGGGCCGTGAAAGTTATTACCTGTGCGATGGGCGGACATACAGCTGGGTTCGCTAACTTAGCTAAACATTTTATTGATCTCCATCAATTTATTCGTGAAAGTTTATTGTGGTTTGCCGGCCAATAGAGAAGATATCAGCAGATGCAGGAGTTGGAATGATAGTTAAAGATAATAGCGGGGGTAAAAAGTGAGCAATTTATAGAGGATTCCTTGATTAGCGTTGTGATCATCGGAACCTGCGCGCCACACAAAGGAGTACGAACCCCTTTGTGTGGTGAGCATTCCCACAAGCCTTAGAACAAAAACACTAGTGCGGCGTAATCACAAGTCCTCGACAATCAGACAGCTTTGGAGAGGTTAGCTCTGACTTAACTTTTTTTACAACTTGATTGCTGTCTACACTTGAATGGAATTCAATTTCTTTATTTGTCCATTCAATTCTTTATTGGACAAGCAAAAATAGTCTTAAGACTGAATGCTTAGTGTCGATTCAATTTGCTGCTGTTACTTACAAATAACTACTATTAAGTTCATAAACCTTAAACCTTTATTGGGTTCATAGTCATACGTAGGTAATTTAAAGTTTTACTGTAAAATTGATAAATCCTTTTGTTACATTTTTGAAACTAAAACTATAGATATTTGGTTTTAATTTGAAGCTATGTCTAACAATACTAATTTAGTATTCAATCTTCGCGTGGATGGTTACGTACACTCAGTATACCGTTCCACGAATAACTTGCGGATGTAACTTTTTTAATACGATGCCTTTTTATTGTCATTTGTATTCAGCTTCAACGGTATGCTTTACAATCTATCGTATAAATATGAAATAACTACTTACATTTTTGGCATTCCTTTGTTCGATTAGTATGCAAATGTTTAATGTCTACAGATTTTCGTTTCAATCGAATCGCATATTTACAGATGGACCCTATTTTTAGTTTGAGCACTTGTAAAGAAAATGCGATTCAAGTATATTTGGACTGAGTGAAAATTAAATAACTTTGATGTGTTTTGCAGTACTGTTTTCTAAGCAAAGCGCCACAGTAATTAGATACCTAAAGTGTTTCAGTAGAACTAACAGGTGTGACCAAGTTCGACAAGTCTGGTAACTTTTGTATAGACAGGATATAATTAATAAGCTGGCTTGAAGGTATCTGTCTGTCTATGTCAGATATGTCTTATTAATGCTTGGTTAATTGCAAATTAATTAATGGGATGTTCATTATGAAATGGCACGTTTAAAAAAGTTGAATGAAATATTGTAATTGGTAGCATCCTTGCTCTTTCAAGATAATCAAAGTAACTAATAGGATATTATCAGTAGATAATGATTATACACTTAAGGTTATGTGCCTAATTTTTAAAACAATCGGAAGTGCTCGTTGCGAAGCTTGCTTAGACGTTCTTGATAGATCGTCGAAGTTAAGTAACGTTCTGAGCGGTCACAACTTGGAAGGGTGACCGCAAGTGGCATTATTAGCTGAGCGCTTCCGTGCTTCGGAGGGCACGTTAAATTGTGGGTTCCGGCTTTTAAAGTCGTTAAGCTATGATGGAGGCCTTTAGGTATACTAAAAACTTCGTCACCAGAGTTGGCCACTCATACGAACAAACGAACGAAAACAATCGGATCAATGGTTTTAATTCTGACTTGAGACTAGAGAGTGTAACTTACACACTACTACATTCAATAATTTATATTACAATATTGCAGTTGTTTGTTCACAGAAGGTCGCGAATGAACCAGAGCAGAGACACGACCAATAAACATTCTAACTGTCTTCCCTGAAGGTTCCCACTAGTCAGCTCAATGCGTGTATAATTTTCTTATGCGTATGATGGCGTTGCGTTTATAGTATGTAGGAAGGTTCACAGAAGTATCACATGCATTAATAAGCAATGAATAAGTGAGAATTTTCTCTTTGTCTACGTGCAGCCATCATAACTGTCCCAAAGGAAGTACAATTACGCTGGTTTTCCCGCTACGTAGGCTTTGCTAGTAAACTGCTTGTAACTGCATACAAAATGCTTGTGTTTCAACAACTATTTTTGACATTTTTTACGGTATGGTAAACTGCCAATGTCTTGGGTCAGTCGAACTATCGGTAGATCGTTTACTATGAACGTTAGATGGCTTAACTAAGTAGTTTTCTTACAGTATGGTATAATTTATGCAAAAACAAACCATACTGTTTTAAATTTATATTATACAACGACTACAAGTATCAGTGATCATCATTTGCATAAAACTAGTCCTAAGCATGTTTTCTTGATTTTTTTGCAATTCAGTTTTATGAGCTTTTGTAAGGACATTTATATTCAGAACCAGCTTGGATACGGCTGTTGCTATTATTAATTTCAGTCGTGTGCACAGGCGCAGTCTTCGGACATAATAATGTGTGATAACTTCGCCAACAGTTCAATACAATGGAAATATTGTCATATATAATGTTCTAATATTTTATATATGGGGCCATTCAGGCATTTCCTATAGATACGTGTGCCGTGTATATTATAAAAAGTATATTTTAGTAAAGTTATTTCCGTATAATATACTAGTACGAGTATTGGGAAGGAAGATGATGATGATGATGATACTAGTACGAGTATTGTACGGAAATAACTACCATTTTTAAAAAGTAATTTTGTAAACATTAGAAATCAGCAAGTATTCAGGGATATCGCCACGAAATAGTTGAGGCGAAAAAGAATTATGACCATTATTACCCATAATTTTATCAGATTTGTTACAATTTTCAATTATGTTTTTATGAAATATCTAACTACGCATAGGCATTGTCTTTTCCATGGCCTCATTACATCACAACAATAAAAGATATTTCTAGTATAAACCCAGCCCTTTGGTTTTTTAAATTAACAACATAAAATAGTCTAACAAACCTTTTATGAATTAAGCTTTATTACAATCAATTGTCTTGTGAATTGCTAATTCACGTAACAAATTGCTACAATCTTTATTTGATGGCGCAAGTATGTAAATCAATGAGATGTGAAGAGATTCACAGGGAAGTTCGAAGACAGTAAGAACTTCACTTCCAATACTTCCGATTTTTTATTACATAAAACAGAAACAACTTGCTTACAAATTTCTGTATTTTCTTTCCGACTAAAAGTTGAACGCACATAAATTAAGTTGACCATAGTAATGTTCCGAAGTGATGCAAGTCAGCACGTTATGTAATACGACATATCTTAAAGCTCAAGAAAGTTATTTAAGTTTGACTACAAAATGCATAAAATACTAACTTTCAAATGAATACTTTCGCGTGTTACGAGAGCCGTCTGGTAAGCAATGTATTCAGAATGTTAGAAATAAATTATTTAATAATGCTATAGGTAAGCACCTCTTTTACATAAATAATACAATTAATGTGATTTTAGTTACTTACATTAAAAAAATAGATATATTTTATAACAAACTATAAATCAAAAGGCTAATTAAATTGCAGTAACTCGCATTAATATGTTTTTCAATTAGATTGTTTTATAAACAAGTAATCTTGTTTTTTTTTCAATGATGAAGCAAACTTGCAACTGCACGGTCTACTTGAGGCTCGAGCCTGTTTTCTAACTAATTACGTTGGTAAATGTGTCTGAATTTCTTTAAAAAGCGCTGCAGTATGTGGTGTAAATGGTAGTAAGCGTTCAGCCACATTCCCACATATGAGCGTGACAATGAGATGTTCGAGGTTGCTCACCTCCATTGTGCGCTTGCGCCTCAGACCACTATCTAACACTGTGACGTCCCATAATTAGACGAGAAGCCGATTCTATCGATATGGCATGTCATCTCTTTGCATTCATGTTAACGCATACTACTACACAACTCAGCGGTTGCAGCTTGTGTTTGCAAAGTTTTTTTAAGATAAAGCTATTGCGGGCATATTTTGATTGATCTAATTTCGTGAAGTAACTGTTTTGTTTTACAACTTTTCCTTAATCTCTTGATGTAAAGAAAAAATTGGTTAACCTTACTCACATTACATAATTGTAATAATAGCAATAATGGTACACTAACATTGATAGTAATTTTTATCTTAGTGACAAAATTTCATTAACGCTTTTCATTACTTATATTATATTATATGTACCTACCTATTTTCATTTTTTTAACAAATTCAGCTCTAAAAAAGCAAGTCTTTTAATAATGTTATGGTTCCTCTGAATGCTGTTGCTCTATAACTCATACATCGATTGCCGCGGGTGGGATCGCAATGACAGTTCGTTGAGTATTCACTTTGTTTATTAATTGGTTCATTGCCTCTTTGTATTTATGTTCATTTCATTGTTCATTTCTCAGGATTGTCGTACAAATATTTGTACAACACTTTTAATCATTACAAGCCTTCTTTAAACTTATAATTTTTACTAAAATATGCAATCAGTACCTACTGTTTTCATTAACAGACACTTCATGTAAAGTTTAAGAGCAGTGTTACTGTATTAATGTTAATAAAATTTAAGAATTATATGTTTAATCTGTTCATCGAGTTGAACCAAACAATGTTAGCGATTTTCCAAAGAGTGATCACGTCACGTGGTCGTTGCTACACGTGGTTTCACCATGCGTGGCGTGATGCCATGCTAGCGGTAAAAATCATTTCGCAACGGACAATGATTCCATCAATTTTTAATTTTATATAGACACATTGGCTATCATACCAACCTGTTGCAAGAAAACATTTGTTTAATTTAATATGAGATAAATATTAGGATTAGGATTAATTAACTAATCGATTAGGATTTCAATTTAAACGTATATTCAAATACACTGCTTCTCATGGTAGTGGTAGTTTACTGACATTAATAAAAACCGTTACTTATTATACTTACTTAGTCCCGCTACAACATTGCTACTAGTTTAAATTTAATACTTATGGTAAGCTTACGTAGTAGATAGCCGAATCTTATTTAAAAAATACAAATAATTTTACAAATTCACTTTATTTCCAAGAATATATTCAACTAGCTGTGCCCCGCGGTGTTACCCGCGGTGAATAAGTTAATAGATTTTTTTAACGGCTTTTAAAAAGGAGGAGGTTCTAAATACGTCGACTGGGTGAACCGATTTTGATGATTTTTTTTTTGATCTGATGAGGATCGTCAGAGATATGAATAAAAATGCACCTTGAGAGTGCAGAAAATTACTATTTTCTTACGTAATTGAATTTTTTTTCATAAAATTTTTAACTTTGCTCCTTGGTTAAGAGTAAGACCAATGCGTCATTGTGTCACTTGATTTTGGTGCTCATAGAACAGAATGACTGCTGGTCGGTTACTATTCTATGGTCTAACACAGTTTATTTTGCTCGCAAAATATTCAAGAAGCTACCATGCGAGCGAAGCGAGCTTCGACCCATGCGAGAGAAGCGAGCTTCGACCCAAGCGAGCGCAGCGAGCCGAAATTTTTAAGACAAATTCGTTATGTGACACTTGATGTAGCCTATAGTGCTTACAGAAAAGGCTGACTGTTGGTCGGTCCCTATTCTATTGTCTGACATAGATCAATTTGCCAGCAAATATTCAAGAAGCTACCGTGCAAGCGAAGCGAGCTCAGTGAGCGTCTTAAGCTCGCGAAGCAAGCCGAAATTTTTAAAAACAAATACTCCTGACGTGACACTTGATTTTGCTTATGGAGCTCATAAAAAAGGCTGACTGTTGGTCGGTTCCTATTCTATGGTCTGACATAGTTTATTTTGCTTGCAAAATATTCAAGAAGCTATCATGCGAGCGAAGCGAGCCAAAGTTTAAAAAAAAAATGCGTCATGTGACACTTGATTTTGCTTATAGTGCTCATAGAAAAGACTGACTGTTGGTCGGTCCCTATTCTATTGTCTGACATAGATCAATTTGCCAGCAAATATTCAAGAAGCTACCGTGCAAGCGAAGCGAGCTCAGTGAGCGTCTTAAGCTCGCGAAGCAAGCCGAAATTTTTAAAAACAAATACTCCTGACGTGACACTTGATTTTGCTTATGGAGCTCATAAAAAAGGCTGATTGTTGGTCGGTTCCTATTCTATGGTCTGACATAGTTTATTTTGCTTGCAAAATATTCAAGAAGCTATCATGCGAGCGAAGCGAGCCAAAATTTAAAAAAAAAATGCGTCATGTGACACTTGATTTTGCTTATAGTGCTCATAGAAAAGGCTGACTGTTGGTCAGTCCCTATTCTATGGTCTGACATAGATCAATTTGCGAGCAAAATATTCAAGAAACTACCGTGCGAGCGAAGCGAGCTTCGAACTAAGCGAGCGTAGCAAGCTTCAAACTAAGCGAGCGTTGCGAGCCTTTTAAACTCGAGCCGAAATTTTTACGTCGTGTGACACTTGATTTTGCTTATAGTGCTCATAGAAAAGGCTGACTGCTGGTCTGTTCTTAGTCTATGGCCTGACATAGTTCAATTTGCTAGCAAAATATTCAAGAAGCTATCGTGCGAGCGTAGCGAGCTTCGAACTAAGCAAGCGCATCGAGTTTCTTAGACTCGAAATTTTTAAGATAAATTTGTCATGACTGACACTTTATGTTTTCTCATGGTGCTCAAAGAAAAGGCGCTGGTCGGTTCCTATTCTAAGGTCGGACACAGTTCAAGTTGCTTGCAAAAGATTGAAAAAGCTACATGCGAGCAAAGCGAGCGCAGCGAGGCTTTTAGACTCGAAGCGAGCCGAAACTGTGGGAAATGTAATAAAATAGAGGTGATAGGTGCTGTACCGAATTTTAATTGAAGACACAAATATAAACTTTGTTCTTATGGTTTATGTTAAGTCAAATATCTTTTTATCGGGGATTTATCTGCGTACATAAGTCCCAATTCCTAGAGATTATGGGGACAAAAAAACAATAAGTACCTACTTATTTGAAATTCGTTAAGTCGTTTGGGTTTGAAGAAGCATAATTTAGGTATTTTGATAATCTCACGGGCACAATACGCTTTTAAGGGATTTAAAGTAGCTTATGACATGTTTTTATCCAGGATATCAACTGACCTGATACCAAATTTCATTCAAATCCGTCCAGCCGTTTGAGCGTGAAGGAGTCATAACATTGCCTGTGCTGCCATCTATTAACATTATTTTGGCTAACAGTTACGTTTCACGGCCAAACTATTTTGATGAATAATTTGGTTTATAATCCCACGGAACCATTCCTTTTTTCAGCAATTTAAGGTAGCCTATTTGTTAATCCAGGGTAGGTACTGCTGCCAAATTTAATTAAAATTCATCCAGCCGTTTGAGCGTGAAGGAATAATTACTTTACCTGTGCTGCCATCTATTGAAATTATTTTGTTAGTTTTTCACGGCCAAACTATTTTGTATTTGTTTTGTTTCATAATCCCACGGAATCAATGCACTTTTCAGGAAATTTAAGTAGCGTACATTTTAATCCAGGGAATAAACAATCCTGCTACCAAATTTAATTCAAATTCATCCAGCCGTTTGAGCGTGAAGGAATAATAACTTTGCCTGTGCTGCCATCTATTGAAATTATTTTGTTACTTTTTCACGGCCAAACTATTTTGTGTACCTATACTATTTTAATGAATTTGATTAATAATCCCACGGAATCAATGCACTTTTCAGGAATTTTAAGTAGCGTATATTTTAATCCAGGGTATAAGCAATCCTGCTACCAAATTTCATTCAAATCCGTCCAGCCGTTCGAGCGTGAAGGAGTTATATTTTTGCCTGTGCTGCCATCTATGAAGTTATTTTGTCTGACAGCTGCCTTTTGCACGGCCAAACTACCGAAACTATTATAATGAACATTTTGTTTTATAATCCCACGGGAACACTGCACTTTTCAGGAATTTCAAGTAGCCTATTAGTTATTCTAGGGTATAAGCAATCCTGATACAAAATTTCATTCAAATCCGTTTAGCCGTTTGAGCGTGAAAGAGTAACAAACACACTTACACACTTACACACTTACACACTTACACACTTACACACACACAAACTTTCACCTTTATAATATTAGTGGGATTTGTTTTGTTTCATAATCCCACGGAATCAATGCACTTTTCAGGAAATTTAAGTAGCGTACATTTTAATCCAGGGAATAAACAATCCTGCTACCAAATTTAATTCAAATTCATCCAGCCGTTTGAGCGTGAAGGAATAATAACTTTGCCTGTGCTGCCATCTATTGAAATTATTTTGTTACTTTTTCACGGCCAAACTATTTTGTGTACCTATACTATTTTAATGAATTTGATTAATAATCCCACGGAATCAATGCACTTTTCAGGAATTTTAAGTAGCGTATATTTTAATCCAGGGTATAAGCAATCCTGCTACCAAATTTCATTCAAATCCGTCCAGCCGTTCGAGCGTGAAGGAGTTATATTTTTGCCTGTGCTGCCATCTATGAAGTTATTTTGTCTGACAGCTGCCTTTTGCACGGCCAAACTACCGAAACTATTATAATGAACATTTTGTTTTATAATCCCACGGGAACACTGCACTTTTCAGGAATTTCAAGTAGCCTATTAGTTATTCTAGGGTATAAGCAATCCTGATACAAAATTTCATTCAAATCCGTTTAGCCGTTTGAGCGTGAAAGAGTAACAAACACACTTACACACTTACACACTTACACACTTACACACTTACACACACACAAACTTTCACCTTTATAATATTAGTGGGATGTCCACTACATCATAAGTTCAGCAGCTTTCATATACTTACAACATTGTAGTGTAATATGTTGCAGGCTTAGACATTATTATATTATGTAAATAGAACTATTCAAAGGGGATAATAGTGTATAATATTATTTGTCTTTACGAGAAACGTGCCGATCCACACCTTTTTGGATACCGTGAAGTTACCTTGAAAAGGCATTTGCAATATTGAGAAGGGAATGCCTTTAAAACTGCTTTGAATTATTAATATTTATTGCAAGTCGTGGATAAAATGAGCTAACCACACAAAGCTGGCCAGAATGTTGCAAATTTGTAAATAATGTGTGCTACAAATTGTGTTATTATATGTAATTGTAAAGTGATAATAAATTATATGAATAACTTTATGTAATACTATAATGAATTGAATAACTATTATTATTAATGTAAATACAAACTCATGAATATTTATTAACACCAATTAAATTAACCTGATTTTTTTAAATATTTTACCACTCTAAAATAAACATGCATAAAAAACATATACAACTTCTATAAACTAAATAAACGAGGAAGTCCTCAATTTGGCTGTATATATACACATTTTTATAAAACTTGACAAATGTGAAAATGTCAAGAAGTGTGCCAGTTCCCATTAACCTCTATAATTAGTTGAAACAATGCGTTTAGAGTTCTAAAACACGACCGGGCTGGGATTGTTGTACTTCCGGAGCTCTCTATTACTTATATTTATTTCGCCATTCAAGACAGAATTTTAGAGCTTTCCAGCGTTATTGTACTTATTTGCTTACAATGCACGATCTACGAATGTTATTAGAGCTACTTTGTTGTGCTTGACTTTCTTCACTAAGAGTTTAGCTAAAGTTAATTTACAGGGTGAAAAATTCATAGATTTCTATCTCCCTAGAGGCAGTGCCTTTTTAGTTTAAAATTTTTATTCTGAACATTAATCCTACACTAATCCTAACTTATACTTCAAAGGTCAACAAAATTGTAACTTAGGTAATACAATCTTAATGTTGTAATTAATGATACTATTTACAGAAACTTTTTACTATGAAATCAAAAGGTGTGACTGGTTTGCATTCTGTTTTCTTTAAATAAAATTCAGCTTTACCCAGTATCGTGTCTGTACAGCCACCATAATTTGATTAAACACTTTTAATAATATAACTGTAGAAACAAAAGATTATAACGAAGACTATAAATAATATATTTTTTTCTATATTATTATACTATATATTAGCGATCCTAGGGTTGCTCAACTGGTTTTAATTGTATTTTGTACAGTTATGTACCTAAATGTGTAGTAGTTTGGTATCCATAAATGAAGTGTTCCTTTTTCTTTATAATTTGAGATATCGTTTTGTCAGTTTTTACATTACACTATACAAAAAAAAACATCGAAATTATAAAAGGTGTAGAACAAAATATGTTGTTCACACTGATGAGGTGAATTACCTCTTTTCGGGATAACATAAACATTATGTTACCACGTTATCACGTTGTATTATTTAGTTATGCTCATGTAATAGACAGTTCAAATAAAAAGTTAAAAGCAAACTAGGACAATCGAATTTAGCTGCGTAAATTCAAATTGAAAAATGATATGCCTGTTCACTTCTCGCAAGATGTTCGAATTAACATAAATTGATGACTGGTGGGCTACGTTTCATATTGAGCTGACTGATCTCTGTTTACAGGGCAGTATTGTACCGGGAATCGACAACTTATCAAACAGTTACATTGAGGTTCCCTCGAATCATTATTTAGTGGTAGCGATTAAAGTGAATCAACGTGGGTTTGTGATTAACTGAGAGGCTGGGGTTCACCTGCGGGCGCGACAACTCGGCGCTTCCTCATTGCAGCGTTGCGCTGAGGCGGTTATTGCGCCCGAGTGCTGTCTTCGTTTCTAGGGCTACCACTTACCTTCACATTTACAATCACAAATTACTGTTTAGCCATTTATTGATATATAAAATTATTTAATGGAAAATATATAAGAACAAAGAACCCTCTGAATCTCTACTATCTTTACGATATTAGATGCTATGGTATTTAGTACAGAATTCCATAGAATTTAGGTACCTACTTAAGAAAAATAACCAAACATATTTTGAAGAATTTAACATCAGATTAAAACTACAGAACTTGTGAACGATACCTACTGACGGCAAAAGTATGAAAACCGTATCGCAGCTACCTTCCTTCTGACAGGACGGTAATTCTATGAAAAAAATAACTTACTATAACTACGGTATTATCCAGATTATCCAATAAAAGATTTTGTTGGAGGGGACAGATTTGGACAGATTCTTGAAGCATTTTATGTAAAAAGTATGACTTCTACAAAATGACAGCCAATGGTAATAACACGCGACGTTTTGTGAACGCACGATCTGGAGCACCATTTCTACTTTTCTAGATCAAGATAAAAAAAGTATGTAGCTAATAGTAGCCGTTACATGATAGCTCGATTTCGTACGTGTTAACTGAACGTGAAGATTGTACAAATTAAATATTTGATTACAGTTAACTTTACAGCCGATTGGAGGTCAATAACTCGCGTAAAACCGTTAGTTTTTGTTAAAAGTTGCAGTATATGACTTATTCTAGATACATCGTGCAATTTAAATAGGACGAAGACAGTGACTTTTAGAACAAAGAAATAATTCTAGATTCTTCCTATCAACTTAACTGTTGTGTGTTCAAATGTATGGAGTGTACAAAAATGTAACAAATTTACTTTGTGACGAATAGAGTAGGTACCTACAACAACCCAAAATATTTACTCGAATAACAGCAACTGATACATTGTACATTTAATTTCGTACAATCTACACTTTACAATCACAAATCTACCAAAACAACAATATAGAATATCAATCAAATAGATCAAAGCAACCGCTTGATTGGCATTTCCTTGCATTATTGACTTTTTTTCGTTCCCAATATGATTACCTGTTCTCAAATTAATATTATGTAATCACTTTCACCGTTGGAACCGGCACCGTTGTTTGCACATTACAATTAGCATCGGTTAAGTATTGTTCCTATGACTCTACCGTGTATTCTTTTCTACTCAAAAATAGTGTTATGCAATGTGTGTAATGTAAGCAGATTACAAGGATATTTTTGCCAAAATCTTTTCAGATAAGTAATAACAAATACTTTCACAAGTCTATAATGATTAGTTGTATTTCCGTCCTGCCTGCAAGACAATTTCTAATAATGAATTAATAAGGTGTCAGACAAATATTTATTTCTTTAACTCAGTTATTTTACTTATTATTTTAAGGAATGAGCCTGTAGGTTCAAAAGCGCTAATGAAAAAATAGGATTCAGATTTGAATCATTCAATTATCGACAACAGTAAAAACGTAGCTAGTCGTATTGTTGGCCAGATTGTATTTGGTACAAAAACATACCATGGCTTTGAGCGGACTAATTCGCAAAATAAAAACAAAAAAATCATGGAGCCGGCGATTGATCTTCATAGCTTGAAGATTGGAACGATGCTTTTTAAATTTGGTTCTGTTTTTATGCATCACAATAATTATTTCTACAGGCTTTCTCAGTATGAAAGGGAGTAAATGGATTGCTTTCGCAGTAATGATACAATGGTGGCTATTCCGCATTTTAACTAAAAATCCTAGTTAAAAATCCTAGCTAAGTTTAGAAATGCGTTATAGGTTATTCCGCACAGCACAACATACTAAATTTAAACCGATTTGGCATGCCTAGTCTGGTTTTTAAATTGAATTCATGGTGTTGCCAATTTCGAAAATTTTATTGGTGCTTCACATCAGTTTCCATCAGTATGAACGAATGATTTAATGTTTTGACGTTGACATATATAATTTATTTGACATTTGACAATTTTGACAGGCCACAAGCGCATCAAACTAAAAACAAAGTAAACAAACAAACAAAATTTAATTCGAATTCAATTTATCTTCTCAAAAAGATTCTATTTGAGGCATAGAGCCTGGTCTTCTTCACTTCATACCATACTACTCCACTAGCTCAGTGACCTAAAGTGAGTCTTGGCCTCCGATCCGAGAACTCGCCACTTTCTTCTGTCCATTGCAGTCTTTTGCCAATTGTTGGCTTCGAGGTCGCGCAAGTCAGCTTCCATCCTATCGCTCCACCGATACTTGGGACGACCAATCGGTCACTTCATACCATGCTAATTTGAAAAGGTTAGTAGTGGAAGATAAAGAAATTTTGATCTTGAAAATGATATTACAGTAATGCGTGAAAAATGTTGTTTTGTTTCACATAGTGTACCTGGCAAGTAGAGATCCGTGGTCTCTGCCTGCCCCCATGGGAAAGAGGCGTGATTCTATATTGTATTATGTATAAAAAGTACCTACATAGGTTGAGGTATGTATGTAAAACTAATTTTTAAATGACTTTGTTTCAGATACCTAATCAAGCTAAGGGCGAAATAAATTCATTATTTGAAAGTTCTATGATAATAGTTTCTGTAAAGGGTCACAAACAAACATGTAAGTTTTACCTTTTCATAAGAAAAATCATATAGGTACTTACTTTAAAGTGTTTTTTGACTTGTATTTTATTTTAACTTTCAATGTTTTATTTTCATAGATTTTGAATAACTGGGTGATAGAAATGCATAGAAAGTTCAGATCCACACCTCAAGGAACATGCAGATGACACCTTGAGTGGATCTACCTTAGTAACAACAACATATACCTACCTAAATAGCAACAAAGTTCTTAAGATTTTCTGACTGCCTCAGAAGACAGAACAACAAACTGGTAATTAAAACAATTTTTAGAAAGTTATTTGTAAGTTCTTAAAGTAACTTGTAATTAAAACAATTTTTCTTTTTAGGATCTACCTTTGACTGCCTCACCATTCGCAGAGAAACCTCAAAGCTACAGAACCAGGAGTTTCCCTTACCGTAGAAGAAGTCTGGTCAAAGTGCCTACACCACATGCTATGTTACAAAACAATCCTAATCAATCCTTGCTCGCTCAAATGAATGTAACTAGTATTGTTATAGTAGTACCTTCCGAATTATTGGTTATATTTCAACTTAAATAAATGTATCTAGTAGGTACTGTTATTTTCCTCAATGGTGTTTAATAAAAGTAACAAAATTAAAATAACTAGTTTTAATTTTACATAACAAGAAATGTTTAAATTTGACTGATTAATAGCCCGAGCATTGGAAAGGAAGTCCATTCCAAGCTCAATATCATTCTGCTTGTTTTCTTGAATGTTAACTAGTATTATCACCTTCTAGGGCATGGTGTTCCAGTGTATCTGCAAAAAGTAACCATGATTTAGTATTATAATTAGTGTGACACCAGAGATGTGAGCACATAATCAGTATTATCCTTGCCTGAGAACTTTATCCATAAACATAATCTTGTCCAGGGTTTAGGTTATGCAACTATGATTTTTGTACATTGTCTGGGCTTATAATCAGGGTCCGTGGGGGTGTAGACACTTATTCAGTTTATCAGTGGTCCTCCGGTCCTTTGTGTGGCTCATTCTTGATGTTGTCAACCAAGATATAACGGTAGCCCTTGTCACCTGTAATATAGTAGGCAATTCATTAGATATAAGTAATATTTCTTTCAAAAGGTTTTACTTAGGTGCCTAACCTAGTTGCAGGTTACATTTTAACTACCTATAGCAGTAGGTGTGTGTATAGATCAGGGGAATATTGAAGATAATGCCTGGAACTGATAAATTGAGGAGAACAAGGCTAGCCTGGTATGCTATTACATGCTCTTTGCTGGCATGGGCTGGGCAAATCAAAAGAGGAATGAGTCATGTTACCGACATGGTAGGTAGATACGGTCTACTAAACAATTAATGTGATTGTTGATGGATAAATGTGACCCTACACCGCTAGAGATTCAAAAATTGTACAAAATGTGAGTGAGCTGAGCACTGAGATGATGCTGATAGAAGAAAGTGGTGAAGAAACATGTTTTACCGACCCCGCAATGAGGAATAGGGGCAAAAAGATAATGATGAGTAGGTAGGTAGGTAGGTACAAAGGTAGGTAGCCCACCTGAGTTTTGATGTGAAGAGATAAAGCTTCACTGCACATTTATAGTAGGTAGATAATTATGAGTAGGAACAACCTACTACCTACCTATTTCAACATAACAACAAGGACTACAATGTACCTACCTACCTACCTACCTAATGATTCCTACTACTACTAGTAGAAATCATTCGTACCTACTACGTAGTACCTAAAGAAGATATCAAAAACACAAACCTTTCCGAAAAATCCATCACAGGCAGCCACCACAAAGTCCACTATCACCATGTAGGTATTTCTAGTTAACTATAACACTAAAACAACACTTTTCTACCAAACACCATTGTTATTTATACATTTTACTATAATTTACTTTGATTTTGCACTGTAATAGCTTCCAATTTCACAACAAAAATCTTAGCACTTTACCTACTAATTTTAATCAACACCTTTTTACATGCTCTCTAAAATTAGGATAAAGTTTTAAATTTACGCGAAAAATACTAAAATGGTTGTCGCCGAATAAGTATTTAGCATTTTGGTCTAAGTTGAGTAACCAACTATAATTTTAGGAATTTTAAAAATTTTAATCAGATTTTAGTCTAGTTTGGTGCCATCTGAATAGGGTTGAGTCTCTAAACCTAAATTTAAGAATTTTAGTATGATTTTAGCTTAGTTTGGCGTGTGCAGAATTGGTACCACTGGCATTCTAATAACTAACAATATCTAAGATAATATATAGTTGGTCAAGAGGAAATATCGCTCCAAGTGCTTCAGGGGGTAATCAACCGTTGAACGCTTCATGGTGCTACCTTTTGTTTCAGATCGCCGACGTCTCCGCTTGATAACATCGGTATTTTCTATTGCGAAATCAAAAAGGAAACAAAAGTTCTGCTTATTGTGTTGGCAACAAACGTAATGGTGAAAATAAATTTCTATAAGTTATTACCAGCCAAACATCATTGTTTTCTATTGGACAATAAATTGAGATAACTTTTCCTATTCATGCACACTTTCTTAAACAACATCTTTTCATAGGTATGATATATTCAATAATAATGAACCATTTAACTCAAAATAAACTAAGAACACCATCAACCAAATTAACAAATTTCTAAATTCAACTGTGTCTGATAATATTCTGAACTAATCAGTTCACAACAGTTCTTCATAAAGACAATTAGGTACATAAAATAACAACAAACAACAATAAATCAAAGCCAACCGCGATCACGTTAAGCAAATATACTTCCTAATAAATCCAGTTGTAAATAAGCTGACCTTTTCCCGACTCTCTTTGTTACATTCCACACAAACGGTGTATTATCTACTTTTAAGGTAATGCAGAGAAGCGAAATTCATAAAACTGTCATTACCTGAAGTTGGGTCTATTCAATGTTGACAGCATAAGCATAGAATTAAAGATGTAACATGAGCGCTTTGTATATACGGTCGATAACTTGTCAACAATGGTAGATTATCTTTTTATCTGACACATACATACATTCATAATTCGGTACCTACCTACTTTCGTATCGAATTATGAATGTTTTGAATCTTTATCGATAAGTTATTTCTCAATATGTTTGACTGAAGGCGGTAACTGGTTGGTTGTAAATAAAAGCTCAAAGTGATAAGATATTTGGGTGTTTATTAAACGATTTAAAGCTAAATATGATTACTTAAAAAATATTTTTTCTCTTATGAAACAAACGTAGACAGTACAGAGAAGTTTTACCAAAATGTAACAACATAATTACGGAATGTAACAAAGTCATCAACCTGTCGTAACTTCGAGTCACTATTAAGCTTCGATTCAACGGATGAATTGGATTTCGTGACTCTACACTTTTCAAAGAGCTTATAAAGTTTAAATTAATCTTTAATTCTATAATTTGCTTCGAAATAAGTTAATAGAAAATTAACAGTCATCCATTGTACACTATTTTGTTTACAAATGACATCCGAAGAGTATAAACCAGCGTGTTCTTTGAATTGTCAACTATGGCAAGAAAACATGGCACAAAAATATAGATAATGAAAAAAACGCGAGGTGTTAATCTTAAATGCAAACAAAATACATTTAAAATTTTATTTCAATTTAAAAAGAGACCTTTCGCTGGTATTTTCTAGCTTTTTGCCCGAGGTTTTATATAAATGAAAGTTAAAATAAAAAGTATTTAGAACATGCAAGATAGCTTTCATATCGTAGAGCTCTCCTTAACAAGCGACAACGTTATGAATATCGATAATGCGTTATCCCATACATTGTTAGTGAGCAACTCGGAGGCAGGACTCATCAATAATAGCAGCCGCAGGGCTTTATCTGCCCATACATCAGCTAGATACCATCGCCAACTAAATTTTCTTCAAGACCATCGTTGCGAAAAATAAAAATACCAGAAAATATCTCGCTGGGTTGTTATTCGTATCAAGAAAATATATATGAAGCGCTCGTGGTGGAGCTTGCTAAGACGTTCTTGATAGATCGTCGAAGTTAAGCAACATTCTGAGCGGTCACTTCTTGGATGGGCGACCGCAAGTGCAATTATTATCTGAGCGCTTCCGTGCTTCGGAGGTCACGTTAAATTATCAGTCCCAACCGAGCATTAAAGCCATGACCGAGGCCTTTAGGCGGCCCAAAAACTTCGTCACCAGAGTTGGCCACTTGCTCATACGAACTATCTTACTTTATTCGTATCAAATATGTAGTTGGCCACTAACCTTATACGAACTTACTATTTTTCGTATCAAATATTAGTAAAAAAAAATATGTTTGTTACATCTTTTTTTAGTGTTATCTGATTTAATTAATAAATAATATGAAACTATTACCATAATCTTAATAAATAAATTATACATCTCACAGTCTGAGCTACTTCTCTCAGGCCTGAATGAAATAGTGAATAGGAAGTGGGAAATTGCAAGCCACGTTTTCAATTAATGATAATTACACCTGGCCTTGAAGGTCAACGAACGAAGAAAGGTACCTGACCACTCATTATGTAAATAAGTGCTAGTAATAAAAAGGCTATTCATTACTAGGGCAGTGATAATTATTGAGAAATTGGTTGATGCCCTTCATCTTTTATACCGTACGGAGCTCTTATTAAAATGTGTAAAAGCATTTTGTAATACAGGCTAAGAATGTGGATGCACTACGTTTTTTTTAAACGAAGGATGCTATAGTTTTTCTTTAACTCTACGATTACAACACAGGATTTTATCCCGTTGTAAACAACGTGTAAAGTTTCGACTTTTTAGCTATTTTACAACAGCTATGCTTGTTTATTGAAAGGACTAGAAGAGAGTAGTCCTAAAACAAATAAGGCGCTAAGGACTTATATTTAGGAGTTATGTTTGTGAACTTAAAATTGAACATGAGATATTTAATTTAGTTACTCAAATTTCTACTTTTATATAGTCACGTAATAGAGTTGACTGCTTTGCTAAATTGTTTTGAATAGAAAGTATCTCTTGCTTTTCACTGAACATGTCCAACGTGATATAAACGAGCTTGTAAGAGCAATACACTATAACTGATATGAAAAGAAAGCTGACATAATTTTGTCACTGAAACTTTAAAAGAATTAATGTCATCATAAAAATAAAATAGCAATGAATAACTTTATCAACTAAATTATATTAAGGTAAACCACACTAATTGAAGTAAAACAAAAACTTGGTCTTTATCTAGCTGCGTTGTCCTTGCTTTAAAAAAACTAAATACGTTTTTTTTTCTATTTTCTTTTTCGTTTAGTATAAATTATTACTTTTAAGTCAAAAAATACTATGGACTTAGTACATACGCTGTAGTCATAGTTATAGTCAATGTCAAGGTGTAGTAACTTAAAATTCTAAACATGGTCCCCGCTTGGTATTTGCGAAGGATCATAATCATGGAGCTCTTATTATTCCTGACTCGTTCTTATGACTTCTGTTTTAAATTAATGTTACTATTTGTAAATTTATAAACTTAAAATCAGGTATATTATACAATCCGCTGAAGTGCTTACAGAAGTGAAGAAATGTTTTTATCAAGCGATTAATAATTTATTTCTTGGTTATCTAACACCACATTAACAGTCATTAAATATTTTAAGAGTCAAATTAATATTGAAAAGATATTCACATGTTTTATGGCTGTCACCTAAAAATAAAAGCTAATGAGCTATCGACACAATCGACTTTCTATTTTAAATCTTCAATATCAGTTTGTGTGCTTACAAGATCGAAGCAATAAATACAACACAAAAATATCAGTTTACGCACGTTCAGTTTCTTCTATCGTTACGCAACATTGTCATGCTGAATCAACGGTCAATATCATCTCGGACCAAAGTCAATTCAAATAACTATAATCATTTATATTTCACGGGTTGTGTTCAAAAACACGAGCAGCTCTATGATAATAATGAATTGAAAGTTGAAATTAACTAATGTAACAAAAAAACATAACGTTTATAATATCTATATTATCCGTGTTGACTCCGACTTTATATTTTAATAAATTTATACTTTATATAAATTTACATAGACATGGATTTCTTTCTGTGTAAATTACCTAGAAAAAATGTAAAATTGTATATTTCCATTATAGTAAGCCTCACTACTCTTTCTACGAATGTTTTGTAATCGATCAAAGCCCGACATCAAAACTTCGACTCGATTCACATCCGTCGTTTTTGCTACATTGCGTAACGACACGGTTGGTAAACGGTCATTACCACAAGATTTAAAACTACTCAGAATTTCACTAACAAGTGGCTTTCCTTCCTGCACAGAACAGTTGGTTCTGGTTATTGTGTTCCCACAAACTCAGTCGTTAGCGCTAAGAAACGGGAAATCTGAACGATAATTTCTAAACACATTTTGCGTGTAACTTAAGTTATTACCTACAACGCTTAAAGTTTCTGTTCAGTTCTGTAAATTATTCTAGGAAAAGTTGCGCACTTTGTTGTACTAAACGGTTCTTTAAGGCTAATAAAACTCTAAAAAAGGGGTGTTACGATACTATAAAATAGGCCATCAACTGCTTTCAGCAGATAAAACAAAAAGCTATGACAACTATTTCCAATAATTAAACACATACCTCATGTCTGCATAGTTTTCTGTATCGATACAATAAAATTATAAACTCGATGACTCATTGTTGCATAAGCCTTCGTGCATACCCTCCTTGGGTAGGCCTATTCAAAATGTCAAGTCACTTCGACATTATAATTGTCCTGATAGGTCGAAATATAAGTCAAAGGGCTTAAGCAAATATTCTGTTATCGTTTTTAATATTAACTGTATAAAACATTATTGAATATTCCCTACATCTAAATACGAGTAAATTTTAGCATATTAGGCAACTACGGAACCCTTTATTAAGCGTAGTCAACACGTACTTGTCTGGTTTCATAATTTTTTTTAAGATTATGAATCAAGCTTTAATCTAAGCAACATTTCACTGTTGTACTACGTCAATAATATTGAACCAAATTGCCATAGATACTTGGTCAATATCCTTTGTTATTTATTTTATTATAACATCTTCAACGTCGCGGCAAATGTAATGATTTCATCACGCGATTTAGTCCTTACAAAATAATTATATTGATAACCAAATTTAAAGTAACAAAAACCAAATATTAATTGCAAGTTTTTTACGTCCACGTAGTAAACATTCATAAATTTATAATCCAACCGACGAACAAAAAGAGTAATAATTGGATCAATGATAAAACATTTCAAAAGACACACAAGACGCGGTTTAAAAATGTTGAAAACGCCACTCGTCCCAGCCCGTCGGACAGGCTCCGAGTGCAAGAATGCAGTGCTCGAGTCGCTTTCGAAATAGCCTGCGACTCCGACGGGATAATAATGTCGTATGTCGTATCGTTAATTATTTGCGATAACGTGAATACAGCTTTACTAGCTTAACAATTATCGCTTTCTTATAAATGCTTCGGGTTTTTTTGTCCTTGTTCAATAATTTAAAGTGAAAAGCACTGTAACAAGTCTTCAAATCTTCAGGAACTACTATGGCATCAACTTTTTATATAATTAAATAACTTTCAAATGCAGAACTAGAGCTATAAATTTTACTTGAAAATATTTTTCTAAGGTTTTCAAATATTTGCAATTGAGAATCGTTGAATGCAATCGTGTTTCTTATTTGTTGGAATTATATTAGATTAAGATATAAAATGTAATCATCAAGCTAAGCAAGGTTCTAATGAGCTCAATAACGTTATTGATGTGTCAAAAATGGGAAAAAATGAATATTACAAAAAGTGACTTAATTTGCCAGTTCTTTTAAAAATTAGTTCCGTTAAGCAATAAAAAATAATAAACGACTTACAATAAAAATATTCGAGCCTAGATAATAGGCGCAGACTTCCATTTTAATGTATGTATGTCAAAGTATCATAAAACATTATATTTTTAAATTGAAACAGGCTTGTTATTACTTCTCAAACGATTAGAATGGATTTCTAAATCATATCATAAAGGTTACTTTAAAATTTTTCTTACATACGACGCCTTGTTTGAAATTTAATATACATCTATTCATCGCAACAGGTTCCTAAAACAGGTGGGTAAAAGATAATCTGCAACTTTATAGTGAATTTATTCTTCTAATAGACGTTGAAATTTATATAAAAAGGTAAACTCGTTCCAAAACAATACTAGAAGCTTTTAAAAGCTCGTTTTATTTTACAACAGTCATAGCAATTATCTGTGTGATGTCCGATTTTATAATTAATTTATATCAGAATAGTCAAAATATAAAAGCTCCTATTTAGATCTTACATAACTTTAATTACTTACCTGTGTATAAGTTTAAAAGTCGCCGCCGTTATAAGTTCAAATCTAAAACACCGTATAAAATCCAAGTTAAACACTGATCACAATCACATAATTAAAAAAAATCCATTCACAATTATATCAGACAGTAAAGTACTGAAAATGTATAATGCAAAAGCAAGTTCGCAGTACAAAAGAGTTGAACGGGATCGCGCGAGCTCTTACGTCGCCGGCCCGTGGAGTACTGACTTAACCCACACCGGCCGTATACTATCTCCTCTCATATAACTTGGTACCTGATAACGCATTCCAAGAATCATCTTGATACTTGGCTTTTTGCCTCTAAAAATACATTTTTGTATTGCCAGGCACATATTTTTTTAACTTCAACGATGGTGTTTTTGTATTTTATAATTTAATGCGAGCGCGGTCGCAAGGTATGCGGTCGATTGATACAATCATGGGTGAAAAGTAAATGGTTCTTAATAAACGATGCACCGCAAGTGCACTAACTTAACCTTTTTATCTGGGGCTTTAAGCGCGGCGGTGAGTTTAAATAAAGTAGTTTCTAAATATAACCGCGTATCTGGACACGCCATTGGCAGGTGCGAGCCTACGCGTCTCTACTTTTTGCCAACATCTCGGGACTTTTTACCCTCTTTTTTCAAGGAGACAATTTTATAATTAAAGCTAGTGCGTTTATCGCGTTTGCTGAGAAACTGTGGTTGACGATATCTGCATCTTATCCGCGACGACAGAGTACTACGAAATGGTAATTAATTTTGCTTATTAACAACCATATCAGATTGACATTAGATCAATTTATAATGAATCGTGTATTAATTTGTTATAATTATGTACAGTTTGTAATTACATCTTGCCAATAACAATAAAAGCAAATGCTAAGATATTAAACATAAAAAAATTAAGCTAGCCTTTCTACAACACTTCACAAATAAAAATGTGTTAGAAGTAACATAAACTATCGACTTCTCATAAAATAACAGTATAGTGGCACAAAAACGAAGCTCAGACAGCTTTATCTGCAACACTTTATTCTAATAGCTTTTACTTTTAAGAATAGTGTATGAAAGCAAAGCACATCATTTCACAAATAAGTGGGCTGTGTGAGTGAAATAAATGTGAACAGTAGTGTAATAATTAAAATCGTGAATTGCTTCTGAGGTCTCACGGCGGACCGTTATCGCGAGGTAGAGAGCTAATGAAACACGGGAAAATAATCTCGGTTTATGCTACGAACTAGTGCGACCGCTTTTAACTATTTGCGGATCAGTTGCCAACAATATTGAACAACAGTTCGATGAAGAGCTTATTTTTAATCTTTATATCACTTACTCGAAAATATTTAGTAGGTGACCCATAAATTAGTAGTAAAGCATGTAGAAGAAAACAAAAAACAAGAAACCAATTGGGTCGCCAGTAGTGAAGCTCATATAGCCCTTCATATAATTTCGTAGGTATTTAGACACAGGTATTCAGCATTGTCTGCAGGTGGCTGGGCAGTCTAAAAAATATTGCACAAGTAGTTGAAGTAGTTGATTGTGCATTCCTCTGAAATACCTCTACCTACATAATAATAATAATAATAATAATAAAAGCCTTTATTCACTGACCATTTACAGTAAGTACCTACATTAACTTATTATTTAGGTATAAGTGTCTGAAGATTGACAAAAAGTTAACTACTTAAAACTAAATAACTTAAAACTACTTAAAATAAAGTTCTTCAGCAACCAATTTGTTGATCAGGTTGTCCTTCGACATAGGCCTCCCCTAGTTTCTTCCACTCATCTCTTTCTTGAGTGAACCTTCTCCATCCTTTTGGTAGGTCATCTTCCCATCTTTTAATTTGTCGTCCTTTTCTCCTTTTGCCATTCCTAGGATACCATTCCATTATGTCTTTCGTCCATTTCTCCCTATTTGTTCTCATGATGTGACCAGTCCAGTTCCATTTCAGCTTTTTTATTTTTAGCAAAACATCGCTAACTTTTGTTTTTTTTCTTATTTCTTCAGTCTTCCACCTGTCACTTAACCTTATGTTTAGCATGCTTCGCTCCATATTGCGTTGGCAAACTATGAGTTTTTGGTTATTTTTGCTTGTGGCTGGCCAAGTTTGACACCCATAAGTTAAGCATGGGAGAATGCATGTGTTATAAAGTTTACTTTTCACTGACATTGGTATCTTTTTATTCTTAACTATTTCTTTTAGCGACCAGTAGCGTTTCCAAGTGTTGCCTATTCTTCTATCTATTTCTTTTGAATGTTGATCTTGTATTGATATTAGTTGTCCCAGATAAATGTATTCATCAACATATTCGATGGTCTGGTGTCCCAATTGTATGTTTTCCTTTATTGAGTTGGTCATGACTTTAGTCTTCGCTGGATTCATTGTTAAGCCTACTTCCCTGCTTTCGTTGTCTAATTGTTGTAACATGGTTTGTAGGACGTCTGATCTTTCTGCAAATATTACAATGTCGTCAGCGAATCTAAGATGGTTCAGGTTTTTTCCGTTTACCTTTATTCCAAAAACTTCCCAGTCTAAATTCCGGAATATATTTTGTAGCACTGCTGTAAAAAGCTTTGGGGAAAGTGGATCGCCTTGCCTAACGCCCCTCTGAATGCTGAATTCTTGTCCTTGCTGTTCAAGTTGGATCTTTGCTGTGGAGTTTTTATATATTTCTTTTATTATTCTTATATATTTACTATCTATACCCTGGTTTTCTAGCGTTTTCCAAATATAGCTATGGCTCAGAGAATCGAAGGCCTTGTTGTAGTCAACGAATGCTATATAGTAGTGTTGGCTATATTCGTTAGATTTTTCGATAATCTGTTTTACAACATGAATATGATCTATGGTAGAATAATCTGCGCGAAATCCTGCTTGTTCTCTTGGTTGATTTTCTTCTAGTTGTTTTGTTAATCGGCCGAGTATTATTTTTGAAAACACTTTATATAAATTTGACATTAAACATATAGGTCGATAGTTATTTATTTCGTTTTTGTTTCCTTTTTTATGTAGCAAGACAATAGTAGACTTTGTCCATTGAATTGGTATTTGTTCAGTATCCATTATTTCGTTAAATAGATGCGTCAGGGGTTTGGCTATAAAATTTAAGGTGTCTTTCAGAATCTCATTCGAGATGTTATCATCTCCAGGTGCTTTGCCACATTTTTGAGTTTTTATAGCATGTATGACTTCAGTTTCTAGTATGCAAGGCATTTGTTCTTCTTGGGCATTCTTCTCTGGAACGATAGCAGATATTTTATTGTCTGTATCCGTGTATAATCTCTTGTAAAATTCTGTAGCTACCTTAGCTATGGATGGTCTTTTTATCGTCAATTTCTCGTTATTCTTCTTATTTTTGGTTTTTATGTTAGGTATCCATTGTGTGTATTCTTTCAGTTGTTTTAAACCTTTTTTGATTCCACCTGTTTTCTCTATTTGTGCTCTTAGTATTTCCAGTCTCTCTGTTTTCCTGTGTTTTCGTATTGATGTTTGTATCTTTTTGCTAATATTTGTGATGTTTTGACGGTTTTCTTTTCGTTTCTCTAAAAGTATGTTTCTCTCTGCCATTAATTTTAACGCTTCTTCTCCTAATTTATTTTTCTTTCCTTTTTTAGTACTTGTATTTCTTACTTTTATCAGCGCGTTCTCCAAGAAATCATATTTTTCTTGCAGAGTTTTGTGTTGTTCTAATTCCTCTAATGTGTTGCGAAATAATTCTTCTATAACATTTTGTGATATAGGTAAGGTTATGCTTAGTTTTTTTGTTGGTGAGATAATATGTCTTCTAGTTTTGCTATTTTTACATTGTATGACTCCTCTTACCATCCTGTGGTCTGTGTTAAAATTTAATTTGTTCAACACATCGATGTCACAAAATATTGATTTATCTTTTGCTAGGATGAAATCGATCTCATTTTTATCTCTGCCATTTGGGCTTGTCCATGTCCATTTTCTAGTCTTTTTTTTATTAAAGAAGCTGTTTATTACTTTTAGATTGTTTGCAAAAGAAAATTCTATAAGTCTCTGTCCGTTGTCATTTCTATCTCCACTGCTATGATCTCCTAAGACAAATTCATTTTCATTTAATTTTCGACCTACCTTGGCATTAAAGTCTCCCATCAGGATTACATTGTTGTTCGTATTTTGCATTAATTCTGTTAATTCTTTGTAAAATGTATCTTTTGCAATCTTTGTGTCTTGTTCTGTTGGTGCATGGACTTGGATTATCGACGACGGTTGTTTAAATTCAGATAAATGTATGTTCAAAACGGCAATTCTGTCTGATACTCCTTTAAAACTAATTATTTTATCTTTTAGGTATTTTTTTATTAAGAATCCCATTCCATATATGCCTTGCTTTTCACCGCAGAAGTAGAAAATATATTCGCTGTACTCTCGTATCTCTTCTCCTAATCTCCTAACTTCACAGAGTCCAATGACATCCCATTTTATAATTCTTATAGCTTCTTCTAATTCTTCTAATCTGGTATCTGTCATTAGCGTTCTTACATTTAACGTTGCAAGGTATATTTTATTATTTCTTTTATGGTATAAGGATGTACTTTTAGGGGGTGGTGGTCTTACAACCCCACGGGGACCAGCCGGATTGGGGTCGTTCTGCCTCTGGTTGCTGTAATTTGATTGTTACTTCGTTTGGTTTGGTTTTATAATGGAGGATGAGTTTGATCGGGGTCTCATCATATCAAATGCATTCTTCCTATTTTCTTTCATTGCTGAAGTATTGCTCGCTAATTTTTTGGCTTGTGTCTGATTTTCCGGCGAAGTTAGCTGGTCTCTTTTTCGTTTCTCTTTGTTAGAATTTCCCTCTTCTACTATCAATTTATCATATCTTATGTATGCAAAGTTCCCTTTCGCACGTTCTTCAATAAGTTTATGTTTCAATTCTCTTCGTTTTTCTTGTACTTCTTTCGGAAAATCTTCGGTGATATATCCCTCTTTTAGGTTCTTTCTTATTTTTAGTATCTCACTTCTCTTCCAGTTGTTTGCAAAACCGACGAGTACAGGTCGTTTTTTGTTTTCTTTGTTGAAACCAATACGGTGAATCTTTGATATATCGTTTGATTCCAATGTGATTTTTAAATCTGCTTTGATAATTTCTTGCACTCTATGAAACAACTCCAAAGAAGATTTTTCTGTTTCCTCCAAGCCAAATAACATAAGGTTGTTTTTCTTATTTTCCTTCTCCAAATATCCGATTTTCTTTTCTAATATTTCTATTTTATTTTTCATAATTTTGTTTTCTTCTATCAGTGGTTCCAGTTTTTCATTCATTTTTTCGAATATAACGTGTGTTTGTTTTTCCATCTCTATTTTCATTTTGTCGAAAAGCATTTGAAATTGTTCTTCCATTTCGGTATTTTTTCCCACAGTGGCAATACCGACGAGTATTTGACGTGTTTTGTTTGACGTTTGATGACACTTGAGTGTCAATGTCGCTGTCAGCTGTCACTCACTCGTTCGATGTTCAGATAACCTCCAAATAATGGGAATGTAATTTTCGTTTTCGATGTTGTTTTCCAGACTATCTTCACTATTTTGTATCCACCACAGTGTTTTAGGACATTAAGTGTTCTTGTTTATTACGGAAGTTGTCACAAAAACGTTGATAAATCAGTGTTTTGTAATTATTTTGCACGGACAAGTTCTAAGGTAATGTTCACTTTTCTGCAACCGGAGGTAGAAAAAACTACCTACATAACCTTCAAATAAACAAGTTTTTATTTTCCATTCTTATATCGCTTCTTCTTTTATTTCAAGCCACACAGTATAACTTTTACTTACGGTCTCCTAAATTCCTACTAAAAGCGACACAGGGTTTATCTAATCTGTGATGTTGTAGTGTCATCAACCTTGTAATTTGTTAGACGTAGCATCTTTAATCTTTTTTATAACAACATGAGCTTCTGCAAAACGCGAATATTTTAATGTAAGTTTTTTCAGGCGTAATTTGTAGTTTGCGACAAGAACTACAATTTAGGGCTAATATTAAAATGAATCTTAAATTGTCTTATCCGCAACTTAATTGAATACTTAATGTTATTTATTTTATGTAAGTTACATACAGAACGATTTCTTTTTTTAAATTCCATAGGTCAGCTGTGACAAATATTAATAAAGGTGAAATAGAGCACGTTATATATGTAGTTATCTCTGTAACTTAATCAAAACAACAGCGATAATAACACACTCACTACCGAGAAACATATAATTTGGACTATTCATATCGCACAATTGATGCTCACAATTGAATGCTTCCGTGGAAAAGAATGAGAAGCATTTAGGCAAGCGATATCGTTGGAAAGCACCGTGACGGTTTCCACGTGACATCGAGGTCGACTATTGTTGCTGGTTCATTGTCTTGTACTTTTCTGCATATAATTGTACATTGGGCCAAATTATACAAAACTGTTCTGGCTGAAATCAGAGAAAGATTATCTATGATTAACCTACATTGTCATTATTTAAATAAATTAATGTTCGATTTAGTGACAAAGTAATTTTAATCATGCTATCATAATTAGTCAACTTCAGTTAATAAAAATTAATGTAAGTATTTACCTGATACTGCCATAATAACTTTACAAGATTTTTAAATGACAGTTAGTTTCATAACTCACAATTCTTGATTACTACCTTATGATAATAGATCTCACGCCATATCGTCTAGCTAGTAAATTGTTTTACTACTTAACAACAAAAAGAGAAGTTGCAATTAACAGGTGTGTTGATTTTTCACATTAACCTGTTGAATAGATAAATATCTGTCGCGAAGAAATTATTATGAACTGTGGAGAGTCTTTTGATACTTATTGTCTTTTAATGCATATTCTTGATTCTAAATTCTCACGCCTATCAATAACTTATTTCTTGAACTTGCGTATTCATACTTTTTCAAAACACATACAATTCTGATTGCTAATGTTGATTGATTTTTCTTAACGCTGTTGATCTCAATTCATGGAATCATATAGGTATAAAATAAAAGTAACATTTTTGTTCCTAAAAAACCTGATTCTGACGAGCTATATAACATTCTAACCTAACATTCACAAATTAGCATCAATAACGTTACCTGGGTTTCCGAGAATTCCCTTAATGTGGGCAAAACACGCAATATTGGATAATAAGCGAAACGGAAGGGATGCCACTTGATACATCGTAAGAAATGACTTGGAAAGTTCGTGTCTTTCAAGGTTCCCTTAAGATATATGGAAAAATTAAAAAAAATAGTAAAAGCTTGTGGAATATTATACGAGTAATGTGTCTGCTAAAATGCAACGTTTGCAAACTTTACTTGCAACTTTTGTGCGTAATTTGTTACGTTCAGTATATGTAACTGATACAACAATCATGTAAATACTTCAATAGAATTTAATTATCAAAATCTAATTAGAGTCAAACAGGAAGTAAACGAACACGCAAAACCCTACTTTTCTTTGTAAACAAGGAATCTACTAATACGTGCCCTAGAGATGGAATAAACTGCGATTTGTCATGATATTTAATCAATACTACTGAAATTACTCCCGTATTATTTTACTTCTCGAAAACAAATTAATGTGGCCTTATGTATGGTGTCGCATCTATCCAAGCGTAGATTGGATTTAGCCGGTCTATGTTTAGAATCTAGGAAATGGCGTTTAAATATACACAAAGGAACTGGAACTGCCTTCGTGGAACATTGTGGAGCTCGCTCGAGGATACGCGTGTTGCTGCCATGCATACAGGTGGGCACAATTCATTGTTTTTATGTGAAGCAGAAATAAAATCTATTCATACTACATGTTTACATGGCATATTAACACAAATATTTATTATGAGACTCTGATATATTTGATCCCTTAAATATAAACGGCCATTTTTTAAAGAAGTTCGAATGTTGTTGAATATTTAGGTACTAAATATATATAAATATCTTTGGACATTCCATATAGCGTTATCTTGTATTATGGTAGCCAGATGACTGATATATACTAAGTTCTTACATAAATATTTTTTTTTTACATACACACATAATATTTTACATAGAAAACACCCAGACTCGAAACAAATATTTGTCGATACATAAGTACATTTGTCGCGCAGCGGGGATCGAACCTGCAACCGTTGCGTCACAACTGCGCTACAGAGGTCGTGATCGTGCCTGTTAGATAATTCACTTATTAGCACATAGTACGAACATTTTCAATAGCCCACATACTATTCCAAAGTATGTGTGGAAGCGCTCGTGGCGAAGCTTGCTAAGACGTTCTTGATAGATCATCGAAGTTAAGCAACGTTCTGAGCGGTCACTACTTGGATGTGTGACCGCAAGTGGCATCATCCAGCTGAGCGCTTCCGTGCTTCGGAGGGCACGTTAAATTGTCGGTCCCGGCTTTTAAAGTCGTTAAGCCATGAGGCCTTTAGGCGGCCTAAAAACTCCGTCACCAGAGTTGGTCACTTGCTCATACGAACGAACGACTATTCCAAAATACGATATTCCAAGTTTCATACTCGTATGTTACCTCATTTACACTGGTTGAGGCGTAACTAATTGCAACCAAAAAATATACCTACGAGTACTATCTAAAACAACTCACAAACTTTAAGGTAAGTATATAATATTACTAGGATATCATTAAGACCTGGATTACCAAAGGCGGAAGCTGCCGTTCATATACTTAAACATTCCAATTCCATAACCAATAACATTTACAAGGCCCCGACAAATGCACGGCATATCGCTTTAGGAACGCCGACATTGCAAGCCAAATACAATTTAAAGCGGTGAACCTTACGACCTTGTCGACACATCGATACCCAATCTAAATGTAAAGTATCGATGAGAATCCGCTTGTGTTATTATACAGACTAACAACTTGCGAGTTCTGAATGGGTAATGCAGAATAGGGATGTAACTAAGTTTTATTTTATTTGCAAGGTCGACTCCCAGACTCCCAGTTTAGTTAGTTTTATGTTTTGTAAAATTAGAGTTACTCAGACTACCTCCGTTTTCAGTGGATCTGTGCAATGAAGATATTTCGTTTTATTTTAGCCAATGCAGTCAAAGTTAAAGGTATGTATACCAATATGGAAATGTGGGTACGTACACATTTGTTCCTTTTTACGATAAATTCGAGTGCATTACACATTACAAAGTGTGTTATAGCTTCTCAAATACTTTAACGTAAACACAGATTTATTTAGATTATTATTACTTTCAGCAATTTAACAAGTTTACAAGTAAGAGGTACGATGTGAATTAAACTGCATGCACGCATCTGTAAGCGAGGGAAACACGTGCCTTGTAAGAGTTGCGTATCAAGCAGTTACAGTAACTGCACACATATAATATATGCCACGCACATTTTTGCCAGATCTATATGTACCTTTAAAATTGTGAAAGCTCGAGATAGCTACATTATAATATTGTTTTCTAAGTAAGTTTTAGATACCACATTAGACAAAATAAAAAAAGTTAAAAAATTTTATTCCGACGGGATTCAAACCTAGGCATTGATTAAACCGATTCTCTTAATCGACTGAGGGACGTGCTACATAAATAAGATGTTACACTTCAAATATAAAAAACTTTATTATAAGATTTAGTAAGTCAAAAATGAACTTAGAAATAGAGTATTATGTAATGTTTTATTACAATGTAAAGTTTTATTCCATCTCATAAAAGGAATAGAGCCGGCTCTTCTATTACGAATAGAAGCACTCCCGCCTTGCGCCGGCAACAAGGAATCAAACCGTGTACTTAACTCTAATTGCTTACATGTTTTTGCAATTCTCCTGAAATCAACGTTTAATAGGCCAGTTAAGGCTTGAGGTTATACCGCCGGTCGCTATTTGAGAACGCCGGCTGGTCATTTAATAAAAACCTTTTATTATTGATCCTACTTCGCATTAGTTTAATAAAGATTATGTAATATGTTCATTATCAGAAATTAACATATTATCTTAGTTTAATTATAATGTTTTAGTAGGTAATTCAAAGTTTTAATTCCAGTTTTAATTTATGAGATATTTCAATTATCTACCAATAATAATTTGCTATTTATGCACTTACTTAAGTTATACTTATTTTAATGATCCTGGAGGGATTTCCATCTTCTAAGTAATTACATCCAGTCAATGACCTAATTATGAACACCGTCTAACAAAGTTATAAGAGAGTCATTAACTGTTCTTGTCGTGTTTTTTCTCTATGTATGTATGTACCCATAAATACGTTATTCATCCATCATCAATCCATTTGAATAGCTCACAAAATTGCTTCACGCACGCGAATCTCTGATTTGTCGTTTTTTATTTATATTCAATCATACAGACGCGATGAGAACAAACTATACGTGGGAGTAAATGTGTATCAAAACACATAACGTAGGTGCTTAGCGTAAGTGAGAACATGGCTGAAAAATAGACGGCCGTAGCGATTATGATTACTCATTTACTGTGATTAATATGAGTATTATATCAAGCTACAATTGACGTGCCTGTAGACTTCGTTTGTTCCATATAGCATAGGGAGTTTGAATATAACTAACCAATATTAAAATAGAAGGCGTGTAATATAAATAAAATAAAACTTTTAACATTGTAGGTTAATTAAGTTTAGACATTATATTTTTATCTAATTTTTACAAATTCTTATGCACATTAACAACCATCATAAAGATTGATATAAAAAGCTTTTATTTGCAATAAAAATGCAAGTATTAAATAATATAATAGGAAAGAAAACATTCATGTTTCGAGCGTCGTTTAAATTAATTAGTGTACTAAATCTCGATGTGCAATTTGAAATCTGCGCGTGCTAATTCGATTAAATTTAATTATAACAACGTGAGCATCACGAAACAGGTCATTACATAAACATAAAAGTCTTCGCCCATTACACAGGCTCGATATAGACTTTACTCCGAACTTGGATTACAGCAAAACATTGAATTGTGAGCATTGTGTAGTAACAAAATTCAAAGCTCAAAGTCAAGTTGCAACTTTCAAGTTCGTTATAAACTATGAGTATGATACCTATATCAGTCAGTTAATGATGTGTAAAGGAATATATTTAAAAACTCCTCTAGGAGAAATTTGAAAAAAACCTAGCATATCTGATAGTTGACGCCGAGATGATAAAATAACTGAAGCGCTGCCTTTCCATTGAAGCCAAGTAACCATCAGGTTAATCTTAAAAAGAGAATTGCTTAAAAAAGAGTTGTAATCGTTGTTGTTTAGATGACGAATCTGTTTAATGTAGACCGTAATTAGGATAGCAAGCGGCGGGCGATGTAATTAATATTAACGGTTCATTGTAAGTAGTATAGGTATAATTTTAATTTATCGATAAAATGCAAGTAAAACGTTCTCTTTTGTTCGAAAAGTTCAAGGCCGAAGGAGCGGACCTCACAAATGAATTCAATGAAAACAATGCGAGTATTCAACAATGATCACGAGAGGTGGCCATAAACAAAAATAAATTAACAATGCAGAGTTGTACATTCCGCTGTGGCGAGTTAAATACTGAGTGGTTTTCAACTGCGGAGGATCTGATGACGGCCATAATATCAAAACCGCCAATTATATTATTCATAATGAATATAAGAGGTCGTTTAAAATTATTAACTATAATATATGTGTTAAATAGCACATTAGTCATAAGCTGTACTAAAAACATTTTTTTTGTAGATTTATTAAGTTTATTGGTTAGTCAAAGATGCAACCCTATTTCAAATAAAAATGTATCACTAACGTATTTTAGCCACCTGTGCTTAAAATGGCTCCCATAAATAAACCGACGCAACAAGAACCGCAGGACGTTGGGATTCATAATCTTTGACAATGAACAGGTCCTGTAGTAGAAGATAATTTTTCGTAACATCACCTCTTGGACGCAATATCTAAGATTGAATCTAGGAGGTGATCACATGAATTCTTGGGCACACCGCGCTGCGCTTGTAGATTTTATCTAAACATCTTAAATTATTGTCTCGAATGCGGCTACCTCGGCTCTCATCTAGCGTTATAACCAGGAGGTTACGAAACTGTGGAGGATAAGGCAAATAAACTTATGTGTGACTGCTGAAGCTGATGTATGACGACTCTCCTATATCATTTTTGTGCCAAATATTATTTTATTTGAAGTTATCTACGAAGCACAGTATATTTTAAGTAAAATAAGTAAGTAAGTAGGTACCTACTAAATTTTTTTTTTTGTATGTAAAATAATACACCTCTCTAGAAGTACCTAAACTTTACTTAGTATATTTTAAGAAACAATTTATATGAAATATGATCAAGACAGATCTTTTAGGCATTTCCAGATAATATGAGGATGTCTAAGAAACAAATATGATTATTAAATACTTCGATAAATACTTTATTGAGTTGAAACCAAGGCCAACATATAAAATCTATTTTTCTATTTCACTTAAAGAAAACTAAAGGTCATATCCAAGACATTTCGCAGCATTTTGTAAAATGTGAAGCCCATATTTTGTGGTTTTATTGGTATCCGCGTTGAAAGCGCGGCGGGCACTCCCACTAATGCCCGGCGTGAGGTCAAATTACTAGCCGAGGCTGCCAGCCAAGTGCTTAGATAGACCTTTGCTCAAATTGCATTGAATAAAAAATAGGTATGGTGTGATTGCAAGTGTTTCCAATCGACTTTTAAGCCGTGTATAGAGCGAGAATCGAGTCAGTTCAATTGCATCTTTTTTTTACTCCAAGAAACGCACAACTCGATTTGTAATTGAAAAATAATATCGGCGCTTGCATTGAGCTTTTGCATGTAAAATAATAAGCCTCTCTAGCAATAAACTTTTTATGTTGTGGCAGGCAAATTAAAAACAGTCTGTTAATTTAAATCACGTATTAACGATTGCCTGATCAATTTCTCGAAAGTTGCATCATCGTAAGATTATAGTGGTCCAAATATCGTGTTATTGGTGACGTAATGTAGTGTTAAATTGAAAACTTGTCTAAAACTGGTTCCTCCTGGCAAAACAGAACTTAATATTAGTGCCAGAACTCGGGAGAGAACCATCATGATAATTTGCTACACTTTGCAATACACTATTGTAGCATGTGCTGAATAAACTACCTTAAATATTAACTTTTAGTCAATCTGTGTGTGAGATGTTTTAGGAACGTTTGTAAAAAGATGTAGCTCTGTATTCGTACAGTTACATTGGTACTCACGGGTCATAAAACGCGAGTGTTTGTTGTGCGCCACAGGCGACAGACGGGCGTGAAACAGGCCAAGAAATGGGCGATCACTTTCATTGGTGCATCACTTTCTGTGGCGCAATAAGCCGCCTCTGTTATACTACCACAGAATAAGGACATTTTATAACTTTTATGGATGCGGTTAAGCACCACAATGATCTCTTGATCTTGATTTAAATTGCACTTGTAAAGCACAATGATTATGTAATACAATACCAGTAAGAAATAAAATATAGTGAGAAAAAAAAGTCTACTTTTGCATAAAAAGTTATGAAACAAATTGCGTTTTAACTGATTCAACTTATTATTCAAACTCTACCAAACACAACAACAATATTGTAGATACAGTAGCGAGAGTAATTTCACAGTGCAACGGGTTGGTCAATTTTCAAAATGAATTTGATCCCTCGTATTTCTAACAAAACGATTACTAAAGTGGAATCACGACACTCTTGCAAATCAGAACTGACTATGATATGTAATAGGCAGCTATTACTTCGGTGTTTACTAAAAGTAAAAGGCTCTGCGCATAAACTTCGTTACTAATTTTAAATGCATTTGGCACACTTGGGTGTAATTTACAATCTAGCTTGGTGCATAAATCTACAATCATTTTTAGTCCTAATTGACAACTTAAGCAATCAGTGCAATTTGAGTGACCAACGCGCTAACTAGTTGGCTAGAATACGATTTACAACACCTGGCAAATAACTTTATCATTTCACACAAGTGAAGCGTTTGCTCAACTGCTCCACAGATTGCGAAACATTCGGGTCACGACTGGAGCGAGAAGATTAATGAAAATAGCAACTAAAATGGACGAAATCACAAAGGATGAGTTACTACGATTTATTAGATGTGTTAATGTTAAGTGCTAACGGTAACGTAATTTTAGTGTCATTAACAACCTAAATCCTAACATCTGGAAAAGTTAAAAAAAACTGTTAAAAAGAAGTTTTCATTCAAGTTTTCAGCATTTTTCTTCAAAGAAGAAAAATGCATGAGGTAATGTAAGAAGTTGTGTAGTTTTGAGGTGTTTTGGCAAATGCCAAAGGCAAAGAGGTAGACGTGGAAGTGGCTCTCCAAAACTCTATTATAAAGGTGATGTCAACAACCGGTCACCGCAGGATGACCAAATATCGCGCCCTTGAATATCTTCCGTGCAAACTGGATATCATTAATGTATTAAAAAGTTACTTCGCGTATTTGTGCCTTAATAAGGCTATACTACCATCTTTATATAAACACTAGTTTGCGTGGTGCGCGTGCTGCAAGCAGCACGCGGTTTTCTTTTTCCATGTTTCTGACAGGTAGAGAGACCCTTATAAAATTTTGAGAATCCATAGGAGATTTAAAATGTTTAATAAACCGCTATGGGAACCCCTAAATCAGTATGAAAACCCTTTAGGAGCCCTTAGCCATTAAGAAAAAAAAAAAAAGAAAAAAATTTACCAAGTCGTCGGCCCTGAGTTACGCTCACCCACTCGACCTTCGTTACGCTACGGGAGTCGGCGGCTCGCTTCGCTCGCCTCCTCCCCCCTCCGCTCCACTCAGGTCTCGTAGGTTCGCTCCACTCAGGACCTCCGACGCCTATCCACTATAATATTTGTTCAAACACCTAATGGATATCTCCAACCGTTGTGAAGTTACAGCTCTTTCAATTTTAGGGGAGGTTGGGGAGGGGGGGGGGTGAGTTTTGAAAAAATATTCTGACTAATTAAGTTCCCCTTTACAAGAATCTGAAAAAAAATTTGTTCCAAGTCTTAAGGCTTTCGAGATTCGAAAAATTGGGGGAGAGGGGGGGCAAGGGGGGCAACACTGAAAAAAAATTTTTACTTCCATGAGCCTCCTCTATCCGAATCCGTAAAAAAAATTGTTCCAAGTCTCTTAGTTTCCGAGATCCTCAATAGGGGGGGGGGAAGGGGGGCAAAAAGGGGGGGTTTGCGATTTTTCCCGAAGTCACCAGACCTACCTCTATACGAATCCGTCAAAATATACATACCTCCCCATCCACCAACAGGGAGAACAATTCTGTCAGTCAGTCAGTCAGTGAGTGGTAGTCTAAGTTTATATATTATAATTTCGTGTTTTTTGAAGTCATGCCAATGCAATGCTAATAAACTTTCAATGGCCTCAAATTGCATTTTATTAAACAGCATGATAAAAAGTAGATCAGGTATCTTATGGTTGACAAATTTAAGTCGTTTAATGAGCTTGATGTAAAATTGTAATAAGACTCGCATATACCAAGATATTTATTACATTTAGCAAATAACAAAAAAACAGCGCTCTTCACACCTACACAAGTCATATAAACAATGCAATTTTGATGGAATTATTAACCCAGATAGCGTATGCAAATGGCTTCAAAACAACTCTAAAGTCATAAAAATATCGGCAAAGACCAAAAATAAAAGACATACAAAGCGATGCTACAAGCCTAGTGCACTTTGCGGCGTGGGCGCGGCGCCCGCGGCGACCTATCTACGCGAACAAATTATAATTTCAAAATCCCCATCGATTTATGTGGACGCTCATCTGAATAAAGCACTGCTCTATTTTACCCTTCATATATTTCTATTGTTTCTTTTTAGCAATATATTGCATTCAACTGCTTAGGTATTAAGAGGATATTGCAAAACCTATGATAGTATACCTCTAACTACATTACTTCCCTACTTAATTACAATTATAATTCCGAACATAATTTTAGTTAACATCATTTTAAACCATTTTTATGACCAAAGTTTTAGCTGTCGCTTACTCAATGAACTGTATTTCAATTATGTTTTAGTTATGCATCCTAAGCTTTCAAGTTGTTTTATCTTTTTAGAAACGTGACGTTGTATCAATACGTCGCTAGATAAATTCCGTCATAGCCTGCATGGCTTAAAAGCCTTCGTAAATATCGTGAGATGAAGGTAGTGGTTCGATTTTATTTATTTATGGTGTTGTTGCATGAATTAAAATTTCTGACATACCTACAGATGGCAGTAAGAACCGAAGTTGCCATTTTAATTGCGATTAAAATGTATCCTACTAAAATTGTAATTGTATTAATTTAAAATTGTAACGAATTATCTTTTCGACTGTTTTAATATTTATTTAAAATTGAATGGCTATTTATTTAAAGAAACAAATCATCTTCTTCCCAGTTTGCTAAAAAAACTAGGCGTTAACAAAATAAATTATCTACGGAAAATTCTTTCTTTTCTTCTTTCCTAGATTTTCACTTTTGATAAGTTCGGTATAAAAGCTTTTCAGCAGGACCATGTTGATTACTCCGAAACTGTGGTAGGTACAATTTTTTTGATTGCACTACAATTTAGGTAATTTTTTTCCTATTTACTCTCATATCCAAATTCCGGGATGGTCCTGCTGAAGAGCATGTCACGAAAAAGCCTATTATCTAAGCTAACCTGATGAGTAGTATCACCACGATGGATGCTTTCCTCCGTCTCTTTCAGACGTTCTGTGACATTCCTCGTGAGCACTCGAAGGTCCCTGCTCTCTCGCACCTTGCCGTCCGGGTTGGCGACCACCGTCGAGGAGAGGACCACTTTGGCATCGGCCGGGGCCAGTTCTCCGTCCAACTCTGATAAGAAAGTATGGTTTAGGAGGAAGAACTGAGCCTGTGGCCACGTGACAAACGCTTCGTTGATATTCCTTTTTCTATTATCAATATATATAAAACAATAAGCATTTTTCTGCAATCAACGCACAGACCAAACCGCTGAAGCTATGAAGCTGAAATTTGGAAGGTAGCTTCCTTTTAAAACAAAAGTGAGCACTAAGAAGGGATTTTTCGAAATTCCACCCCTAAAGGGTTGAAAAGGGATGAAAACCGTTGTATGCAACTTTTTAATGCGTGAAGCGATTTTCTTCAAACTTGGTTTAAATATGATAAATGATAAATAAATTTACATGTTAATCAAAAATTAAAAAAAAAAACGCCTGATAAGGGGTGAAATGGGGTGTCAAAGTTTGTATGGGAACTTTTTAATGGGTAGTTCGATTTGCTTGAAACTTGGTTGTAATACTCACAATGCAAAATAAATATACACGTGTTTAAGGGTTTTTCAAAAAAAACACTTTAAAAGGGTTAAATGCAGTGTCGAAGTTTATGTACAACACGCGAGCGAAGCCGCGCGGGGTCTGCTAGTGTTATTAATATGATTGGACATTTCTGATCGCTCGAGTTTTTGTCATCGGATGTCAATTCCAATTTAAAAAAAAATCGTTTCTATTCCAAAGCGATTTTATGAATGTAACCTGGCAAGTTGGGCAGGTGGATATTTTACACAGTCTTACACTAAACAAGGTGGTTTTACAGTTTAGTTAACTTACCATCCAGGGGTGCCCCAATAGCCTCAGTATTTCTTCCATTGAGGACTGGGTCAGTTCCATTCTTATCATCAGGTACGCGGTGCTATTGACAAACAAAAATTATTCAATAAGTAAGTTAGTAATTATTAATTTATTATTTTTCAATAAATCGACTGTTTAACTCGTTCTTGGGTTTACTTTAGTATCTATGTCACACCACTCAAATCTTTTTCGGTACATAAAATTTTGAATTAACTGTATCACTTTATGGATTAAGTACCTAGTCGTTATTTTCTCGTTTTACTCTATTGGTTGTCAACTTAAGAATACGCACCCTTTGTAACTCATGTCAACAATTGAACGAGTTTATTATTCCACATTATTCATGCAAATGTTATAGACAAATAAACGACTTTGTGTAGGTATGCTTCAGAAGAGTAGTTAAATATTAACATAGAATGTAGATGAAAGCATTGTTTTATAATTTCAAACAAGCTAGCAAAATTAATGATAAACAACGAAAAACTCTCGTTTCCTGACGATGTTTTTTTCACCGTTTAGGGCTTGCGTAAATGCGCCAAAGTTTCGCGGAAAGAAAAATCTTAAGGATTTGAACCTACGGCCTTTTAAACTTTGCCACGCACGGCCCCACAAGAACCTTAACTGAAATGTTCATTGCAAATCCTACTGTGTTACTAATATTCTTAACGCGAAAGTTGTATGGATGGTTGGATTTATGTTGCTCTTTCATTGAAAAATTACTATTCGGCTTTGGCTGAAACTTGGAATATACATAGTTTGTAACCAGGAATAACACATAAGCAAATTTTTATCCAGGTAGGTGTACCACGTCAACGAAGCCGCGGGCGAGTAAGCTGTACTATAATATTTTTTAAACTCGAACTTAAAATGCGTGCAATTTTATTGCACCCAAAAAGATATAGATCTCTACAACTTCTATCTGCCCTCACAATTATTGCAAAACTTATTTACAGTTAGTAAATTGACGTCGTAAAATAATTAATCGTCGCATTGAATGGACGAGCCGTGGGCTGTGTGTTGAAACTCAGTAACGGGTAATATTGATAATAAACATTTGCGTAGGATTCACCAATTGGTTGTACTAAAGGACCTTTATAGAATATCAACTTCAGCTTTAAAGATACTTGACACACAGGCGTTGAAATCCCGAGCGAGATAGATCCAATGTTTTTAACAGCCTAAAAGCCAAACCTAATAATAAGCGATGGAAAAATAAAAATAAAACTAAAACTCAGAAATGTTGTGCTTTCCGTGTTTAAAAAAAATATTGTATCCGTATCGTTTTTAAATACGTTTTTATTTGACCAATCGTATTTTAAAAACGCTGAAATCAATCATACCAACTCGAAGTTTTTTGTTCCTATTAATTAAGGCTACTTTGCAGAAAATTTAAGTCAATTTGATGTAATTTGATACTACAATAATAGTAAAAAATCAATATTAAGCAATAATAGGTATACCTATGTTATACAATCTCTAAAATTATAAAAACACTAAAACGACCATCACGTACCTATATAACATTTACTTACTTATTTACTTTTACTGTACCTAATCTAAAATAATTCTGGGAATTCATTCCAACGTAACTCTACCATGGATCCTACTAACTATAATTTAGTTCACACTGACTTTGTAGAATTTATTGTAAAAAATAATTACCTAGGTACTTTCTAAATTACTTTGATAAAAAGTTATGTTATTGTGTCATCAGTCTCCATCATTTCCACAATCAAAACCTATAAAATGACATAATAATATAACTATTATTCATATTCTCTAAAATCATAACCCTTCTTCCAACGTAAATTCCAACGTAACTCTACCATGGATCCTACTAACTATAATTTAGTTCACACTGACTTTGTAGAATTTATTGTAAAAAATAATTACCTAGGTACTTTCTAAATTACTTACTTACTTTGATAAAAAGTTATATTATTGTGTCATCAGTCTCCATCATTTCCACAATCAAAACCTATAAAATGACATAATAATATAACTATTATTCATATTCTCTAAAATCATAACCCTTCTTCTAACGTAGTCGGGTAAAAATAGACTGAACTCTTAGCTCTACCATGGACGAAAGTTGTCCATGGCTCTATGTTGTGGCGTTCTTAGAGAGGGGGAGTAGAAAAATAAACTAAGAAACGTCAACAACAATAAAAAGATATATTAAATAAGGGGGGGGATCGAAAGGCCAGTCTGGTTTCACTTGTAGGTCCGGTACTCTCCTGGCTGTCTTGAAGAAGGCTGCTCAGGTGTGCACGGGTCTCGACGGCGGAGGACAAAAAGGGCCGGTGACGTCAGCCGACGAGTGTGTGATGTGGTCCTTGGATGTCGTCTAGGGATATAGCCCTAGCGTAGGACCCTGTGAATAAATGTTCACAATAAATACAAATTCAGAAATCCCTCCGTGGATAGTGAACACCCTGTATCGACGAGCCTAGGAAGAGAGCCGAGTAAGCAGTTGGTGCAGAGGTGATTCACTATCAGAACGGAGTTACACAAACAAGCAGAAGATATCAATTTAATAGGCATGATTGGCAAAATGAAATGAAAAGTGAACAAAGCTTTAATACATAAAATAACTAGCCAATGCCCAATGCGATGAAATGAAATGAAGGTGAAATGATTAGCTGGTAGATTAGGTACGTAGGTACATAATGTACGTAACCTTTGTGAAATTAAATGGTTTTATATTTTACAGTGCAATTAAAAAAAGAAGATAAGTTAAATTATAAATGTTGCACTCATAAATTATAAAACAATGTTTAAAAGATAAATAATTAAATATAACAAATTACAAAATTTGCCATGAAACATAATAAATGCGTAATGAGTTTTTTACACGGCTGATATGATAAAAGGCTAAGCTATGCCTACCTACTTCTAACACTGTTCAACACTTACCCTATCGGGGATCAGGAACAAAACTGAATTTAATAATTTAGTTTGAAAATATAAGTAATTAAGGCCTTTTTTAAAATTAAATTTGCACTAGCGCGTATAGTCACTGATTAGAGAGTGAACGCTCTAAATGCAAACTAAAAGCAAGACGATTTTAATCAGTACGTATTGTCACTTCTACGAGCGAACGCTTTGAATTAAAAATATACGTCCGATGCTAAAGGCAGGTAAAGGTTTGTGTCCGGCCGGTCAGGTACAAGATCACAGGCGATCGCGTATCCCCGCGCTCCGCGACCCGTCGAACATTCGAGTTATTAGAACAAAAGACTCACGCACACAGAGAGCGTAAAAGAATATCACGCCACCTTTGCGGTACTGTCGCGGAATAAAGTGTTAGAAATAAATTGTTGCTAGGCAGATTATTTCATACATTTATTTTTACGGTTTTATTAATGTTATGTTTAAGTTAGATAATTAAGGTTTTATTAATTTATTTTGAGATAAAAGTCAAAATTTGATGAATTGTAAAAATAAATAAATATCATGTAAACGCAACGTTACAATACCCCCCTTGTCACAAGAGGATTTTATATATTTTGATATATAAAATCCGCACTATAAGTAATTTATCCATATTTTTCTTTCAAAATCTCATTCACACTCTCCTAGCATTTCTTTCAAAATCATACTCATCATACCGATCTTCGATCTTTCATACTTCACGCAATCAAAAATTAGCAAAAGCAACCATTACAAGGGTTACTAACGCGACCTTTCATTAATTTTAGGTAACCATTTAAAAAGAGTAAATGAGTGACCCATTACGAATAATTTAAAGTGCAACTGGAATTAAAATGTGACAATTGGGTAAATCAACAATGCAATTACTAGTCATTTAGTAAACCAACATATTTTTTAAATTAAAATTATGAGCGAAATCTTCGGTTTTACGCGGCATTTTATGAATTTTGGAATATAAAAAATTAGCAAGATATTCCAACCCATCCTAGTAAAAAAAATAGTTTGAGAAAAAAAAAATTATTAACGCAATAAAGTAAATGTTGGACAGTGCTTCAAATCCTTCTCCGTTCTGTTACAAAGCAAGCTAATGAACGTTATGGTTGGCAAAAATAAGCAAAAGAATTAAATTAAAAAAAAAACAATCACATGAAAAAATAATGCAACTAATGTGTACAGCCACGAGAAACAAAATTATGAACCAAAAATTAAATAAAAACTAACACTTTTGTACTCGACAGTACAAATCTAGTTTGCAATAGTTGCAGTTTACGAGTCTATACAGGGTGCAAAAAAAATTACAACAAAAAAAAATTCTAGCAAATAAATGATTACCAGATTAGCCTGATAAAAATGTATAAAAGTTAAATACAGGGTGTACACTTTAGTTACGAGCAACCAAAAAAAAAAATAACGTTTCACAAAAATAAAAACATACACATAACACACAACTACTACGAAGCAAAACCAGACCTTATTTCTGAACCACGTTTAAAGGCGCCAGTGTGGCGTTAACAACAATAATAAAAATATATTAAATAAGGGGGGGGATCGAAAGGCCAGTCTGGTTTCACTTGTAGGTCCGGTACTCTCCTGGCTGTCTTGAAGAAGGCTGCTCAGGTGTGCACGGGTCTCGACGGCGGAGGACAAAAAGGGCCGGTGACGTCAGCCGACGAGTGTGTGATGTGGTCCTTGGATGTCGTCTAGGGATATAGCCCTAGCGTAGGACCCTGTGAATAAATGTTCACAATAAATACAAATTCAGAAATCCCTCCGTGGATAGTGAACACCCTGTATCGACGAGCCTAGGAAGAGAGCCGAGTAAGCAGTTGGTGCAGAGGTGATTCACTATCAGAACGGAGTTACACAAACAAGCAGAAGATATCAATTTAATAGGCATGATTGGCAAAATGAAATGAAAAGTGAACAAAGCTTTAATACATAAAATAACTAGCCAATGCCCAATGCGATGAAATGAAATGAAGGTGAAATGATTAGCTGGTAGATTAGGTACGTAGGTACATAATGTACGTAACCTTTGTGAAATTAAATGGTTTTATATTTTACAGTGCAATTAAAAAAAGAAGATAAGTTAAATTATAAATGTTGCACTCATAAATTATAAAACAATGTTTAAAAGATAAATAATTAAATATAACAAATTACAAAATTTGCCATGAAACATAATAAATGCGTAATGAGTTTTTTACACGGCTGATATGATAAAAGGCTAAGCTATGCCTACCTACTTCTAACACTGTTCAACACTTACCCTATCGGGGATCAGGAACAAAACTGAATTTAATAATTTAGTTTGAAAATATAAGTAATTAAGGCCTTTTTTAAAATTAAATTTGCACTAGCGCGTATAGTCACTGATTAGAGAGTGAACGCTCTAAATGCAAACTAAAAGCAAGACGATTTTAATCAGTACGTATTGTCACTTCTACGAGCGAACGCTTTGAATTAAAAATATACGTCCGATGCTAAAGGCAGGTAAAGGTTTGTGTCCGGCCGGTCAGGTACAAGATCACAGGCGATCGCGTATCCCCGCGCTCCGCGACCCGTCGAACATTCGAGTTATTAGAACAAAAGACTCACGCACACAGAGAGCGTAAAAGAATATCACGCCACCTTTGCGGTACTGTCGCGGAATAAAGTGTTAGAAATAAATTGTTGCTAGGCAGATTATTTCATACATTTATTTTTACGGTTTTATTAATGTTATGTTTAAGTTAGATAATTAAGGTTTTATTAATTTATTTTGAGATAAAAGTCAAAATTTGATGAATTGTAAAAATAAATAAATATCATGTAAACGCAACGTTACAATGTATAGTATTATATTATCTGTGGCTCTACATACCCATTCTACTACCCATTTTATAAAAGTTCTAACAGCATAGTTCAAAAACTTTCTCATTCGAGTGTAAAAAAAAATGAAATTTTCATACCTCAGTCTGTTGTAGATTGGTGGTATGAGTGTCTTCGTTCACAGAGGTAGATATTTTGGGTCCAGAGTCTTTTACTAATCGCCCATCTTCCAGGACCAACTCGCGCTTGACTCTGGTCGCTATTTGGCGTGTCGTCGTTACTTCACTTGTTTTTTTCGTCACCCATTCCTCTGTAAAATTTGAAAAACAATAAAATAATTTTATTAAATGCTAACAATAATAATGCGTCACAGATCGTCACTGATATTCTTTTGTTTTTTAAACAAAAAACATATTATTTTTAATCTAAAAGATTTGAAATTCAAAAGAAAAGAATTTGTAATCTTGTTTTTTTTTCTTCATGCAGTTTTTATTAGATCCCTGGTCTTACCTTCTTTGGTTGTGGCTATTGTATCTCCCGGCTCAGCCTGAAACAACGAAAAATATTTTCTTTATTTAAGTAAGTAGAATGTTTAGCTTTTTTTATATTTGTCTTATTTATTATTCACCCAAACACAAAGTTCTAACTAGATTGGTAAAGTGTAGGTAAATATATTTTTACATCCAACCTTCTTGGAGAGATTTTTAATTGAGGTGTCGGCTAGCGCCATCTCTTACCGAGTAGTTGAAACTTTTTATGTCGCTTTCTGCGCTTTCGCAAGGTTCAGATAGAAATCTGAGTAGTACCCGTGGCCGCCGCTTGATGGCGCCATGGTCACTTATTGTAAAAACAGTCACCATGAACGCACATAAAATAGGCACTTTGTCATCACTCACAAAATATTAACACTATGATTATTATCAGTATTTTGATTAATGTTATTTCAATGTACAAATTCAATCACTTTCATAGATTAATTTTAATTAAAATCTGATTGTATGTCACCACGTTGCGGTTAAGAATTTATTTGCAAAATAAACCTGAAAAATTTAACTTAAGTATTTAAAATCTGTCTCTTCTAGATGTATGCCGGTATCCGACTGAAGGAAAATCAAGGTTTAGCAGTACTTTAATTATTACGAGGATTAACATTTTCTTTTGGCGTACAATACGGTCCACTCGCAGAGTGAAAATAAGTTAGTTCATTTGTCTACGAACAGTAAGCAATAAGTAGGTACCTACGCACGATTGAGAACCTCTAAAGCTAAAAGACTCGATATTATTTCAAATTTGCTATTTTATGATCCTGGATGACCGAGCTTTGATTCGTAAATCGTGTTTTTTTGAAATAAAACGGCAATTTCTAAAAATTAATCCTAGCTAGATCGATTTATCGCCCCCGAAACCCACTGCATACAAATTATTGAAGCCGCTTTCGAGATTCAGATTATAAATATATAATTGCTCATTTAAGGTAAGTATTCGATTTTTATACTTACTCATAAGTACTTACATATAAGTGCCTTTTATTGTTTACACTTTTGCATTTTACATTTTAATTCTAAATTTTTTTTTTCTAAATTCTTAGTTCTCAAGACCGTGGAACTGTTTTTATCGATGCTTAGTATTTTTTTACTTTTAATATCTCTACTGGTCCTTAGTAACAATAAAATGTAAACATTATGACCACGACAATTTTTGTCTATCTCGCTTATTATAGAATAAGTACCTATTTGATAAATCAGTTTACATAAAACTCCACTGGTACACCACGCGTTATTTATTATCAATCCACTGACCACATTATTATTCGGCGTGAGCACCGGCATTTCCGCTGGGACACGATGATTATTGAAATCTAATTAGCCACTGGTATCCTGTTACGTACGTAAATTTTCCTGCTATTTTCTTTGATAAACTATCTCTTAGATAATTCTCAAGTGCTGCATAGTGACCGATAGGGAATACCAAGTATGGTTTGTGAAATCATTTCCGCATGATTATTTTCAGTTGTTACAAAATTTTCTCGTTTGGTTCACTTCATAGTGTAAATGAAATGAAATTATATTATTATCACGACTGTATTCTTACAAATTTTGATTTATTTTATTTTTGGCATTTTAAGTCTTTTAATTAGGTACTTAGGTACATAAATTATCATACTTTTGACCCCCTAGGCATCTGAGGATTACGGATTACTCTAAACATGGATGTAGAACAGATTGAATAGTATAGTAGAAAATATATACATACAGTATTGAATATATCTGTTATTTATTATAAGTATGATTGGATTCGACACGCTCACATTCGATTTCACTGATTCCATCAAAATTGAAGGCTGAGAAGTCATTGTTCTTACGAACTATGATCCGGTAAGTGTTCTATAGTTCGAAGTTATTAATATATCGCAATTTATCAGTAGTTACTTTTGCTGTGTTTGTATTTTAATTTTAAATAAGTTCTATCAGTCAGCCCGTCGAGTTTTGGGGCATATTTGTGATTATTGGAAAATAAATACGTTGCTACGAGTATATTATTGATTAATTCGTTTTAAAGTTATCATCAGTAGGTACTGAAATGTATGTAACTATATGAAGTAGGTACTATCTTACATAAATCCTATGCGAAGCCCGAGCTGGTCGCTAGTATGTTTAAAGCATATTTCCTAGTTGTTCAAGTGTCAATGTTGGAGGCCACGCCCTTGTGGTCAGCGCAGCGCATCGGGTCGCGAGGCCACGCATTGTGATGCACCCTTTACAATAAGTGCATTTCACATAATACTCAAGTACAGTGCATATAATATAATATGGAAACTAAAGGTATACTAACTAGTGTTGCGCTACGTTTTATTAAAATCATGCATTTAACTTGTGCAATGTTGTTGCAACCTATTGACAAAAGAAGTTAAAAAAAAATCGTGCTTTGATGCTTAGACAAAAACCGGATCAAAATTTTAATTAAATTAAGTTTATCTTCACGATGACCTTACTCGACTTGGTGGCAAGTAGTGGTTGCAACCGGCGCAGAGCCGGGGACAGTGACGGGATAACGAGGAGGCCTAGGCCTAGCTGTGGGAGGATGTGGGCTGAAAGATAGATCGATAGACATTTTTCTTCCAAAATGTTTATCTATTTGAGGAATAAACTGTTATGAACAATAAATAACAAACCATTTATGTGACTTTTGATGACAAAAGACACAAAAATGATTGTTTATTTATTGGGAGGTAAAGGATCACCTTCACCGCTCCTTCCGATTTTTCCCAAGTCACTGATTGAGGATGTAGTTTCCCTAGCTTTTCCCTATATTTTGTACATCACTATGTATATCTAGTTTATGGCGTAGTTTATTTATGTAGGTCAAGCTTGTTTGAGGACAACAGCAAGATTATTGTTTTTACGCATCAAGTAACTTTGCTGAGAATAGATATTCAGTCGTGTTCACTCACTGTGTTAAATTGAAGCGGACCACGCTTTACATTTAAATGAGCTCTTAGTAACTCAATCTACAATTTGAATCGGTTTTTAATTAAAGGCTATAATTAAACACTAAATTAGTACTAACTTATAACATAAGAATTTTTTTTGATTACTTGTGTTGATTCGCAATTTTCCACGGGTCTTTGGCACGACATAGCAACGTACATAATACAATATGTCACAACATTTCAATCTTAAATTAACTCATCAATATAAAAGTTTATAGAAATACCAGAAGATAGATGGATCCAACAGTGTCTCTATTTGAAGTTTACGCTTGTCGATTAGCTGATAATGTCGGCGGCAGGCGCTCTGTCGTAAATCACACACCAACGAAACAAAACATCATACTTAAATAGTTGGTATTGAAAAACCTGTCATTTTAAACAACAGAGTTCTTTAGTAAATATTTTAATGTGTTGTATGGATCCTACTATTATAAACGCGAAAGTTTCTATGGATGTATAAATTGATGTTTGTTACGCTATAACTCAAAAAACTACTGAACGGATTTGACCGAAACTTGGAATAAGTACATAGTTTATGACCTGGCACACATAGGCTACATTTTAAACAGAATAGTACTAAGCCAGCAAAGCCGTGGGCGGAAGTTTGTAACTCATAAATTTTCAAACTGACCCTAGAATGTTATTAAGTACTGAACCGTTATTAACCACTGAAAATCTAATTTAATACAATAAGTATATCCTGAAAAAAAAATGTGATACCATTATAATTATGTAGGTAACTACTACGTTAAAAAACGCATCTGAATCGAAGGATCTATTCAAGCTTACAAATATCAGATATGACTAGGTACAATGCACATATTTTTTATTTTGAATCGTTTTTATTGAGCTTTTTTTCCTTTAGATTCTTATATATCTCAATGTTACATACGATTTTCAGAACATAAGAAATATAAAACTAGTTCAAAGAACGCTTAAAATCTGAGTCAAATGTATTTTACGATCCTAAACAGATTATAAATCATATTAAGCTAAGGTGTTAAAACGTTGTAAAAAGTAATAAAATTAACATAAACAAATCAAAATAACTCAAAAAATATCACTAATTTAAAACTGTATCATACTACTTTAATTATATACGACCTAGCAACTCCTTGTGACATTCAGGCCAAAAATTTTTGTTTATTTTTCGGTTGAATGACTTCTCTACACCTTGATTCAGAGTTTGGCAGTAGGTAACTTGAAATTGGGTATAAATAGGTTAGATTATTGCCGGCTTTTACCCAGCAGGACAGTATAGGTTATGGAGTGGAATGGAACGCAAAATGATATTATGTCTACCTGATTACCTATTTCCGACAGGTAATAAAAAAACGTTACATAAACCAGCTTTTAATATTTTAATAAGCAACAATGTTTCAATTTGTTCATTAAATGTCCGTCAGTAATCACCTTTGCTCCGAACAAATAATAATAAATTACGACGGTAATATTCCAAAATGGGATAATAGTAGCTCGGGGGTGTGCGCTATCGCTCGGTCTATCAATTTCGGACACATGCCCGGGCTCGGAACAATGAAGTGTTTAGGACAGGGCTCATACAACACAATATCTTGTCTGCCGCTAATGGGGGGTATCGCCTCGCCTAGGGCTGTCAAGCTTGCCTGAATCTTTTCTTTGTACTAATTTTTGCAAGGACCTATGAAAGTGGTATTGTCACCTAATTGTAACAACCTTATTCACCCAGTAAAAAGAGCTTTGACTATGTTGCAGAGAAGCTTCTGGCTTGCTATTGACTGTCTCGCTTTAGTAGGTAGTATTACACATTTATTGTTCATGCGAATATCGACAAGTTAATAAAATTAAGTAAGTGGCAATGGGATATTTACATGAAATAAGTGTGGGTAAAGAAATAAAGTAGGGAGATCTAATCATAAGTACTTAAAAACAAGCGCTCTTGTTCGTAAGAAATCAAGTTGGTACTGTTAAATGTAAATCGACAAAGCCCTGACGGCATATTCGGCACACAATAGCAACTATCAGCAAACGATCTAGCAGTTCCAATGTAATGGAACGGAGGCGGGCAAAGAGATTGACAGGGCACGAGGCAAGGCTGAAGAAGTCAATCACAAATGTATCAGACATGCTTATTTCTCTGTTTGAATTATTTAATTTACCTATAGACATACTGCGCCCCGCGGTGTTACCCACGGTGAATAGTTCCCGTTCCCGTGGGAATACCTGGAGCAAAAGCCTATTCTTAAATCCAGCAATCCTGCATAATAATCCTGGTACCAAATTTCATTCAATTCAGTCCAGCTGTTAGAGCGTGAAAGAGTAACAAACACACTTACATACTTACACACTTACACACACCCCAACTTTCACCTTTATAATATTAGTGAGATTAGTGAGATGAGATTAGTGGCAACCTACCAACTCTGAATTCTGCTGCATCATACCTACTTATTAAAAATATAAAATTTGTATGTAATAATCGCGCAAATAACACGTTTGAATTACGATAAAACTTGGGATAGATGGTGATCAGGGTATTCGTTTTCATCAAAAAGGTTCTGGCTAAAAAACTACTTCTACTTCTATGCGGTCGAACCACGTGGCCAAAGCCATAATTTCGATTAACATAATTTAGCATTTAATTAATTATTTTAACATTTTATTAATTAAGTAAGCATGTTTTCATTTTATTCTAAACAAAAACAACAAACAAACAAACTAAAAAACAGGCTAGTCTACTAAACTCTGCAAGAGTTTTGATAAGTTTTTTCACAATGAAAGTAAGTTTACCATATTAAATTCTAAAATACGAGTACCTAGTATAGTAAAATGCAAAATAACGAAACGAAAGACGAAAGAATTCCATCACATACTATTTTCAACCAATATACAAAAGAACAGGAAATTTAAGAATATGTCTTTTGACAGAAGTCAATGTCGCCCGAAAGCATTCATTTATGAGACACGCTCCAAAGGTCTGCCCAAATAAAGCAAGATGGATTACCAAAAGTAGACGAGAACTTGAAATCTGCCTTGACTTCATTGAAAGGTCGATGCCCTGACTTTATCCAGAAAATTAATCATGCTCTGAAAATTAAACATTTTGATAATCAAACTGAAGTTAGCTCATTTGTATCAATCTACCCCACTATTATGCAATGATTATGTGTACCTACCCTAAATTCTCACAACAATGCAGGTACACAGCAGAATAAAAAGATCAGAGTAAGTAAATTAAAATAATATAATCCTACAGAAAGTACATAATTATAACATTTATGCCTAATGATTTATTTTTAACTTCCGCTAATTATGAGTGAAAAAGACATCAACGGGATCCTTTGTTCTGATTTTAAGTTTTTCAGAATAATTGTTGGTAGCTTTTGAATTGTAACAATCACAATAATTATAATCACTCCATTTATGTCAAAATTTTAAAAACCATACATGACGGAAGCATTCAAGCAGCCTAAAAACTCCATCACCTGAGTTGGCCACACTACAATCATACATTCTACTTGGACTCTGATGACCAACACAAGCTCAGGTCCGTAAGACTTGGATTCGGTGTATTTTCATTACGAGCTTCAACACTTGTTCTTCCCTAAGATTGCATAACGCCAATCAGTCAGTAGTAAGATACGTTTGAAACCGAGAGTACTGCACCGATCTGGCCCATTGACCGCTCATCTGACCCTTTACACAAGGCCGTTCACTTCTATTCTACTCCGTTTATGTTCTACTGAACAAAAGTTATGATTTCAACTCTATGTATTGATGATAATAACTTCATCAATCTGCCAAATAATAAATGTACAAAATTCTATAAAAACAAAACCGTTTCTTTGGAAATCAAAATTCTTTGGAAATCAAAATTATTGCCAAGCTTTATATCAAAATTACTTGTAATATTTATGTTTATTATTTTAGATTTTAGATAAAAAAATTGATATTAGTGGCAATTCGGACTGTCGCAAAAGCTAAACTAACTAAAATTAATGCCATCCTTTTTATTCCCAGGGACGGCAACATTTTGGTTAGTTAAGTTTAGCTTTTGCGATACTCCGAATTGTCACTAGTATGGCCGTAAATTATTACATTCGTAACAAATTTTATTATAAAATGTAAATACAAAAAAATGGTTTCGTAGCCTCGCTATTTTGATGAAAATCAATAGATATGAATGTGCGTGCGTGCAAGTGCTTTCATAGAATTGATTAAAATCGATTGAATGAAAGACAGACAAGCAGATGGTCCAACTTGCGTGCATTCCTTACAAACATTTTATCATAATCATCTACACTACAGCATGACATTTTAGAGCAGAAATATTTAATTTTGTCTTTACTCTTTGAATTTCAATTACGCTTCAACCGCTGAAGTTATCTGGATTACTTGGAATTGTGGGAATAGATATCAGTTGTAACCTGTAACAGCACAAAATAATATGCCTTGTTTAACTGAAAAAACCTAGTTGCATCAAACAGATTTAAGAAAAAACTAATCATAAAAACAGTTATTGTTGTGCCTATAATTCCGATTTACATTTGCATGTTTTCATCTCATTCTGAGAACTTTCATTTCCTCATTCCGGGCCATATTTTCTGATTTATATTATAATACAAAATTCCATCGAGTTGACTAGCTCTTAGCTACTAACTTTTTACTGAATGGAGAATGATATAAAATTGTACTAGCACCACTAATGGTACTGTCCAATGGTACTAGTGATATAAAGGCAATTCTCAGTGCAGATCTAAGTTGCGTGTTGAATGAGGCATTCTTTGTTCACTGGTTGATTCAGCGTGAATTACACACCCTTTGTTCTGTTTTTCCTGATAGTCATAATTGGGACGAATTAATCATTGTCTGATATTAATATACGCTGGAATCTGATGCCCTTCGGCCTATGATCACGCTTCGCATACTTTATGCTTATTGTCGTCATGAATGTCTTACTCAGTTCTAGGAAAATTTTAAGTTGCTTGGCAGCTTACAGACACTATTGGTAAATTACTTACTTTATGGTAAAATTTACATTTATATAAATAAAACATATTCTAATCGGACAAGGAAGATATAAATACAAGGCATTATTACTGATATAACTGACTATTCTCTGTTACTTTATGCAGGTTTTTTATAAATAACTCCTAAATAAATTATTTATTTTTAACTACAATTTCAGTCAATATTTTGAAAGAAGACGTAAGACAGCACTCAAACGTACGAACAGCTGAGCGCATCGTTTAATTGTCGGTCCTAGCTTTTAAGTCTTTAAGCCATGATGCCTTCAGCTGCCCTAGCCATGTTACATTTCGACAATCACTTTCGATTAGAAACTAAAAAAAATGTATAGGAATTGACATTCGATGACGAAAACTCGAGCGATCAGAAATGTCAAATCAAAGGTGTAGCGATGATAGAAATCGAATCGCTTCATAGCGAATGCCGGTTGGCTAGGCCCTCTGGTGCCTAAAAATTATGTTAGAATTAACCACTAGCCCATACGAACATACATACATAATGCATAAAACAAATCCGTAATTGGCGGCGCATTCACCTTGCTGCAGGGATCGCCTTGCATGACTCACCGATACTCGATACCCAGTCAGGTGTTACATCGAGCGTAGAACTCACTTGTGACTGCTCCGACTGACCTAGAGCTGACGTTATTCTATTGTTTAGTAACTATCATTGACTGGTGAAGCTTTACGGATATTTCTATGAACCAATCTTAAAATTCCTATAAAAATACGAAGTGTATTACATACTTAAAAAATCTCAATTTGTCGGCAAATTATGATTGGGCGACAAAAGTTTACGAATGTTACTAAATATGAATTGATGATATTAATGTGGGTTATGTTTTACATTGCACAGTATTCATATTATCTCGTATATGTAAGCATCTTAATCTCTTCCAAATCGACAGTAGGTACTCTACATAATTATTGAATAATGCATTAATTAAATTTGAAATTAATTATCCTCAAGTAATCATTCTTTAAGTGAGCTGATAAGTTTAATATAAGAATAGCAATAGGAATTTTATTAGAGGAAAACAAATGTAGTTACATAAATTACATTCTTAAAACGAATAATCTGATAATGACGGTAAATTCAAGTATCATGTCATTGAGATAAGAAACAAATTGCTATTTAAGCAGCCATTTTCCACAAATAATGCGACCTCATTTTTAATTGGGATGGAACCCACTGTCCACTAAGTTGCACTACCTATAACTAAATTTTGTCGACGGTGCAAATCAAGGCGTAATTATATAAAAATGTGTGACGTTAGTTAATTTATTGCTTTATCGATTAGTTGGTCTATAAACTATAGTTTTATCGTTATAAATCCCATATAGAATGGAGTGGGGCAAATGTAAACTATATTTTTCCAGCCATCTAGTCAAAGATAGGCACTACGAATGCTTTCTCTGTTACAAATCCATTTTTAACTAACTAAAGTTACTATGCTTTAGTGTTTTGTGGGCCTTGTCAAAAATTCACACAACTTAGTTATGCGGTAGTCGAACAAGGAATTTACATAGCCGCGCTCCCACGAGCTGCGCAAGGTGAGTGAGCTACTCTTGAATTGTCACTACTAACTTAGGAAATTGCGTAATGCAAATCGTGTATTGAGATAGCAAAAACCGAACATGTGGAAATTAGCTAAAAAACTTAACTGTTTTATTGGACTTCACGACTCTACATAAGAAATGATTGCCCGTCACATTTATTGCATGAAATATCGACTTTCATTGTCTAACTAATAATGTATCTTCTAGATAGTTATTTAGTAATAGCCGCTTAAACACCGACAAAACCAGTTGTTTTTGCAGAAAACGTTATGAAACATAATAATACATATACCCGTGCCGAGTTTGGACAAAAAACATAGTAGCTTTATGTAAACTAGCGAAGCGAAACAGACGGGCAACGTAGGTTATTGGTGTAACATGAGTAGCATAATGACTCTTCCACGCCTCATTTTAGAAAACATTTAATAATTTTCAAAAGACAAATAGAACTGGCATGGAATCCTAAACATAATGTTTTGTAACAAGCAGTTCCAAATTCTAACCAAAGAAACAAAATACGACGAAACTATTCCAAGGACTTTAGGTCTATTATACGGGTTCATTTGTAGTGCCAAGTGTTTACATTAGACGGCTTTTACGGTTACACACTTCATTACTGATAGTAGTTAAGTCGTTTTAATAATTTTAATGTGAGTTTGTAGTACCATAAAGAAAACGTCACTTAAATATACGATAATGAAGCTTATGATCTGTACGATATAATATATAATTTGTTTGTATTTAGTTATATTATGTTGATTGTTATTTCTATTCATGCATAAAAAATAAAGGAATAATCTATTCTCAGTGATAAATACGTAGGTAATCATAATCAGTACCTAATCCCCTTTCGGAAATAAGCAACTATCGTGAACATACCAATTACGTTGTTACAGTTAAAAACGTATATCTACGTACAGATTCCTTTGGATAATTAGTAATTACTTCGTTTTATAATCACGTAATTCAACTACTTTGAAACTGTTCTATCACAATGAGTGATATAACCAAAAATCTCAGCAATAAAGAGTCAAGTATTTTCCTAATTGAAGAGAGTTAAAGTGCTACTTATAGCAACCTGTAATTTTGAATTCAACTGCCCGTGAGAACATCTCAAAGATCGAACTTTTTATTAGATCTCTCTTGATAAAAATCCAAGGTCTTGATTATCTAGTACAAAAAATGCACAAGCAATCACATTTACACACGAACAAACTTAACCAACACAAATGATACTTTAAATATCGCACAATTATTAAATTCTTTGTAATACACTCATGTAACACAATCACTCCACTGATATCGCTTTACTGATCACGACTTCCACCTATTAGATTAGGGATTTAAACAAATTACGCGAATAATTTCCACCGGTCGTGATAACACAGAGGAGTTTGCTCGTCGGAAGCTGGGAACTACACTAAACTATAGGCTATTGTATGCAGGTGGATTGTACTCCGTTTGCCTTATTATGGACATTTTCAATTCACAGTGGGGCAATACTAAGCGCACGCTAGCCGTAAGCAAACTAGCAGCTACACTGGCTTTTTCGGCAGTTCTTGCCAGGTTTCGGCAATATGTATCTCGTGTCAAGGTGATAAGGAATTAGCATCACAAATCAATGTCTGCCAGTATATGTAAACGATAGCCATATTTCTACATTTTATGTCGGTTTATGTGTGAAGTGAATAAGTTAATAAGAAAGTGTTACGATCATTTTGAATTTGTGAAATTATTTGCAATCAAATCACTGAAGCTTTTGTTTGCTGTAATTCCAACAAAGCTTCTACCTGTTTCTTACAGACTTCATACTTAGCAAGATTACTGTCTAATTTAATTTTAGTAAGAGAAATATTATAAGTTTCTGATAGTCAACAAATAAACTGAATTTTGATAACTACTTATTTATATATTTTCAGAGTATGATTTGTAAGGAAGTCTTCTCAATTATATTATAATGTTATTTAAATACCAATATTATTGATAATATTAAGGCCGTTTTCCCAAATAAGAGGACAATTCGCTGCACATCCATTATTTGCAAATGCAGTGTAATGCAAGAAGTTGCGGCATGGCGCGGCTTTCGATGCCACAATGGGCAGCGATCGCCTCGCGCCGTTAATTCTGCACCATTACCACCTGATAAAACTACTGCGTGAAACTACAGATACAAAGATAACTTGAGATTTAGACCACAAAAAAACATACCTAATAACAGATCAAATACCATTTAACTCGACAGCCAGAGTAATAAAGGCTCTTCACTATGCTTTCTACTTTCTCAGTAATATACCTACTGTTTTTGTTACAACGGTTTGAATTTTATTATATATTTTTTATCACAGCTTTAAATATTTAAGATCTCTAAAAATTTTAGAAATTAATTGATTGGATTGCAAAATATACCTATGCACTGGGTTTTCATTGAGTCTAGGTATATAATCGAGGAAATTCTAATAAGCAGTTAAGTGTCCATTAACTTAAAATTGACAGATGGTTTAGTTTGAGAATTGAAACTATTTCTTGGTAAATAGGTATTAATATTTTTTCAGACCGGTTCATCTTAAGCCTCATGTGGTGCTGGGATTCACAAAAGCAAATCTTTATAAAATTTCTGAATTATTCATTTCAACATCAAGCTTTAATAACCTCGTTTTTACTGTAGTCGCGATATTCGAAAAGGTTAGATATATTATCGTAATAAACAGCCACACTTCCATGTTCCCCTAAGCATATATTTACATTTACATTATATTACAGTTGCTGACACTTGATACAAGCCAGTCATTAGAACGACAAAAACAAATTGTAGGTAAAAACTCAGACGCTACAAAGAAGTGAAGACAGGTCATAATTTATCAATATGACATTTTAATTTATAAAATAAAGTTTGAAATCTAACATTCATTGAATTTTTAAGATAGTAAGCTAAGATTATTGATTTGAGTTATAAGATAAAAAAACAATTCAAAAACAGTTAGCAAATTAGCCGTAACTTTTACAAGATCAGATAATGTTCTGCGGTCTTCAATCTTTACTAATATTTTACAGTGTGTTTCTGACTATGAGTTTAGGAGGTAACAATACTGAAAGCACACTGACTATTAGACGCATCAGCTTTGTGTATTATAAATAATAATAATAACATCCAGAACTATTTGTACGATTTTGAAAACCCATGGAAAGCGGCAGTATCCCAGAGTGTCATGTCATGAGCCATGACCGCAGGCCAATTAATACTATTACTTCTAAAGTACCTGATATTAAAAAAACAATAATACATACGCTAGCTAAAGCTTCCTCGTAGGTGGTATGAAGTGGTGGTGACTCGGGGGGCGATTCACGAGATATCGCTGCAATAGGCATTTTGACGCATCACTATCCTGAAACAAACACAAATAGTGTGTAGTCTTTAGCATTTCAAAATTTAGTTGGTACAACTGCTTATTAGGCATTTAGTATAATGTCATACATAAAGTATGTATGTAAGTACGTGAGGAAATAGCGAGGAAACCCGTGGCTCAGTCCATTTACCATTGTCTTTCCTTTGGATGTGACTAAGCTAGGCTAAGCTGAGAATATGGTTTAGGTGATGGGCAAGCCAAGCAAGGTTTTTCCTACAAAGATGGAATCATCTCAACAATGTCCTGGGCACTATAGTGTTCCGTTTGTATAGGCAAAGATTGCCTCCTAACGCTGTATAAATCATCTAGTAAAGATATAAAGGCTTAAGTTTTTTTATGTAAGTACGTAAGATTACAATCCCTGTAAATATTATAGCGAAAAAAGTTCACAGTACGTGAACGCAAGATAGAAGCTGTACGGTACCTATGTATTTATTTATTTTTAATTACGAGTACCTATCTGAATGTATTCCAGACCAAATTGTAATTAATATGCTTCTCTGTTTTCCATTTTCCGTAAAGGATAAAGCCAAGACATTGAGATCGACAGCTGTTCTAAAGAACTTCAACTGCAAAACATGCTAACGACTGTATTGCTTGCTTACAAATACACAGCCTAGCCTCGTAAACCAATCCTAATAAGTCGCGAAGGTAGCCTGGCAATGTACGTCGAATCTTATTGTTTTTAAAATGGTGTGTTTACAATGTTGACCTTGGGTTGTGTGGCGTTGTGACGACTGTGAATACATATACATTACCATACTTGAACACACCGTGACTAAGCTACGGACAATATTTTCTTGAGAACCTTCGGATGTTTTTAAGGGTAACTATGATAGTGTATAAATATTTAATTACGAAATAGTAATGGTAATGTACACACAATGTTACCAGCATGTTTAAGTACTTACCTACTTTTAAAAATTAAAACAAATATAGTTTAAGAAATGAAACGCTGCTACTTATATTATTTATTTTAAATATTAAGATTTTTAAAATCTAGGTCCTTCTCAGATTTCTAGGCCATAGCATGAGCAGGTAGATGACCTTAGCGGTATTCTGTTATATCCACAAAGTCATAAATTTCAATATTTAGGTATTCTTATAATCTAGATAAATGTGGGCAATAGGCAAGTGCTAAATATTATATTTATTTATCTTAGTTGATTTATTAAGCTTCTAGTTATCTTTTTCAAACATTTACGTTCAGGACATACTAAAAAACATGCAAACGGGTATTGATCGTCTTTATTTTTGAACGACGACGTAAAGAATAAAGGTTAAGTACGCTTTTTTATATAATTTTTTTAACATGCCTCTTATTACAGATTTATGCCTTGTTTTCTTATCGATCAAACCACTATTGACTTAGATTTGCGCTGTACAAAGTACCTAAAAAGATTCATTTTGTAGATAGGATACCGCAAATAGCCATAAAAATGCAATATACGGTAAAACTGATTAACATCTGACCCTGCATAGCTATATAAATAAATACAATTTATGTTGATATTATAACTGTTCTTCGAAATAGGTATTTTTAAATCACTTCGAATTTAATTTGCGAAGTAAGTTGGATTGTACGAAATCTCAAAGAATAAATACATAGTAGAGATGTAATGAAACCTTTGCCATCATATATTTATTTATAATGGTAGGTATAGCCTATATTTTCCAACTGCAAGACTTTTCATAATGACAACTGGACAACTTCCTAGTTACCGACTACACATTGAATATTTAAACATACTTATAGAGATTTCAAAAAAGAATTTACAATGTATTTTTACAATCAGTATCGTGACTGTTCTATCTATCTGTGGTTTGGCTTACTTATTACTTACTTATGGTAATATTTAAGTTTTTTTCTGTACAGAAATTAAGTTCAACCACAGTCGGCAAGTAAAATCACAGATTGAATATCAAAACTGGTCGTTAAACTGACTTTTTGACTTTCAATTCGACTTTCCAAACCATTATTTCTTTGACAATTTATGAAATTCAAAATCTGATTGTATCAGTTGAATCTACATACAAAGTACAAGTAAGTAATCATTTACTATTCACATTATTTCAGAATTAGCATAATCGAGTATTTTAGAATAGATCTAGTTTATTAAGAAATAATGGACGTCAACCACGCTTCATTAGCACGTATCAAGAATCCCCTACCTTCCTCATTAGTCGAGAGCTCACGAGCTACTCAATAATCAGTCGGCATGCCTGATACACCGTATTGCCCTTTTGTAAGGCTAATAGACAAGTATTTTTCCTATAATATAAATCATTCAGAAAAGCTGAATTGACGTTTGCTAATAAACATGAAGGTAAAGATAATTAAATAAACTCTTATATTCTCGGGTCTGTTAAAGCTTGTCACTAGAGATTTCCAAATTGTCCAATCCAAGAAGGGTTCAAATCATTGATAATAATATAGTTCTTTTGCAATTCAATTTCAGTCTTTCAACTGAAAGCATCCGTTAAGACAACGATGTGTCTGAAACGCACAGTTATTCATAGCAATCACCTTTTTAAATTGTGACCAGTGAGTACAATATACTTCATCATCATCATCACATCAGCTATAGGACGTCCACTGCTGGACATAAACCTCCCTCATAGATCTCTAATTATTCCAGTTGCAAGGGACCTGCATCCACCGTGAACCTGCATTATACTTACTGCCTTTATTCCACAAAAGTCGATGACATGACGCATCCGTCTGATGACCTTACAACAACCAGGTTGCCAGGAAAGGCCAGGTTAGCTTTTTTCAATAATATCAATTTGGCTTTCATTACCTTTTATAATTGTGTAGTTTTTTCGTCGTAAGCTTTTTGTTGTAGAGTTTTGTATCACTCTCTCTCAGATGCGTTAAAGAATCAAGTCTTTGTTGGCCAACAGAGGTTTTGACATCATCGTTTGTAGGTATAGGTGAAATTGAACAACTGCCAACATTGTGTGGGTATCAATTGATATAATTTGACCTTTATTCCGCAAACATTTGACTTCAAGTAGCAATATAGTATCTTGGAGTGGACCTTTATTTACTTTTGTACGTTTGAGTTGCGTATGATTTTGTAAAATATGTTGCAATGCCTTGCATTTTTGTATTAGCTGATTATTGCTCGCTCTTTTCCCATCGACTTTTATACTAAATACATAAAAATATCACACGTGGTGGGTGGATTGAATGAATTCACATACCCCACAGCCGTCTTTAAAGGATCATAAATGTCTAAAAGAGAAAATGTCCATCGAGCCTTGAGGATTCAAAATCTCTAATCATCTGTAAGCTGCTTCTCGCTACAACACTTTCTCATTATAGAATCGATAAAAATCTCCAATGAGTAATATTTAAGCAACATTAATTACTAGCCGTGCTACAACAAGTGAACCTGTAGCGAATTTAATCAAACATCGAACAGGTTACATGAATTATACTTACACCATTCATTACAATGTGTTGCACAATGAGTGTTCAGCTGTATCTAAGACAGAGCTTTGATATTTTATGTTTATTATAATGGCTATGGTAAATGAATTACGCTCATAAGTGTTCATAAACTGGTTTTGTGATATCTTCTAAAATTCTTTTTAAAAGTAACCAACCACCTCTAATTAGTGTACCATAAGTATGATGCCATGCGAACTTTTGTTCGATTGACTCCCGAGCTTGGCTAATTAGATCTAAGATGATAGATGACCAAAAAACAAGCCATGTTAATTGTCCTGGTTCTTTACAATTTGGAAGCAACCGGCGTAGAATCACCGAGCTTAAGAGCTTATGTATGTTTATTTACAAAAATGCAGGGTATCAGTCATCTGGTTACCATAACGAAAGCATGAAATTGCATAGCTTTGGGACTAGATGACGATATGTGGAATGTCCAAGAGTATTTATGAAAATAGGTACCATTCAAAGTGATCTCAAAGGCTCTAAAAGATAAATTTTTCACTTTAAAACTTTTACTTCAGACTAAAGATAATACCTGTGGTAGTAAAACAATACCGCAACTGGCGTAGGCGGCCCTTACGGCTTGCGCAAGCCAACTGCTCAAATGTAGCCATCGAACGGTATCCTCGTGGAACAAGTGGTGCTAATTGTGCGATACAACTAATTAACCGTGAAGGTTGAGTTTTCCGATTTCTTAATGTTTGATTGTTACGATTGACGTGGGTAATAAGTAAATTTAAGGTAGTACTTGCTATTAAGGTAGTTCAATGTTTGGCTACCTACTATATAAAATACTAACATTCTGTGTTATCATTAGGTCATGCACACTATGTATATTCCAAGTTTCAGCTTAATCGGTTCAACGGGTTTTACTTAAAGGAGCTACTAAGAAACGTTAGGCATCAGCTCAAATATAATAAATATTTTAAATTATTTGTAATACTCCGTTTAGGGAGGTACAGCAGCCACCCACTTATTAATTTCATATGAAACGTGTGACTCAACCTCAAATGGGAGTATCACTCAATGTCCCATACAAAACCTTATCTGATGAAGCCTTAAGATTATAATGAATTCTGGCCGAGCAGGTTTGAATCGATTTTCGAAATCGCCAAACATCGATACCAGATTCGGTACCGATAAATTATTCATGAGAATCGCACAATAGCATCAGAACTGCTATTTATTGGTGTAATGGTATAAATATGTTGATATTCCAGTTTTGGTCAGTAATAAATTAGAGTTTTTGGTTTAATATGCACCTTTGCTGTGAAATGTTTCATTTCCACTGAGTATTGGGTGTGGGACTACCTGTGGACGTATAACGCGTTGTAATCTTTACGCACATTTTATACTTACTGTTAATACTTGCAAGTATTATCAGTAATAAACCAACAAGTTCCCGTGTGACGTGAATAATTAGAAAATTATTTTAATTTAGGCATCCAAAAAACAATGCAAATTTATTATTTAAGTAAATAAACGCAAACAGGCTCACGATTACACAAAAATACCAGCTCACGACTTCTCAAGGACATTTTTAGACACTCAAAATTCTTTGAAGATGTCTAATGGGGTAGTCAAAGGTATGTGCATGCGCCTTTACATCTGACACATTCCCTCTTATATAAGTAGTTTGTATTATACGTGGCAATAGTAAAGCCATTGCCATCTCTTAGGCTATGTAGATACAAAGTTTAAAGTAAAATCAAAAAATGACAAAGATATGCGGACTAAGTAATATGCTTCAACAACAGTAAGTGATCTCCGCGTCGGCTTAGTGAATACTCCAAGTCCTAAAAACACAAAGAAGTCCTTGTTACAAACTCATCTTTTTGTGCATCCAAATCAGCCCCCTCCCCTTGCATTGTTCACGAGATGCATCTATTGTATGCGAATCTACTGCGTGTGGTCTTTTCAAACAAGCCTTGTAACTCAGAACTCAAGGTAAGTCGTTTTAGGCACTATGATTCATTCATTCATTTACGTTTAAGGAACAAAGTTTTCTACTTTACACTTTAAAACTTATGTTAGCTCAGGCGGCTATTGTATGTGTTGCTACATCTTTTCATGACATGAAAACATAAGAGTAACAAGAAAAAACATTCTTCAAAGCCTTGTTAAATTGACAAATCATTATGAAAAATGAGGTTAATTTCTATCATATCTTTTAGCGCATGCCCATATTAGCGTTCATTCCCATACCTTTTTTTCTGTTTCTATTCTAAATCAATTGTACAATTGATTTTTTCCCCGCCAAGGGGAAAGTATTTAGGATGATAAACAACTGCTAAACAAATCTACTGGCGATCGTTTTTCAATACAACGATTACTTTTTTATTGATTAAGAATCGACGCATCCCACGTGTCCGATTTTTTCAATCAACCAACGTTAGAAACGAGGATCAATATTATACTTGTACACTTGGCGTTAATGTATCGAGGGCGAGATAATGATAAGCGGATGTGCTAGTCACGAGCCACGCCTAGGCAGGTGCTCACCAAATGTCAAGAATCCCTTCACCAGTTATGGTATTTATGAAATTGCCAATCAATTCTACAAAACTGGAATTGGTAGAGCCTTGTCTTTCAATCTAAGAGTTTTCATCAACAAAAAACAAGTTTTCAAACTCAAAGGAAATACCTACTGCGTTGCAATAAGAAAGGATCGTCTGACTTTTTCGCCTAAACTGTTATTTCTTTTACATCAAATAAAATAATAGAGTTGCATATATTTTTATATTTAATTATAGGTAACACAATCTATAACAAGTTGTACCCTCAAATAGTCCTGAAAAAATATTTCGCGTTAAGTTTTATCATCAACCGAACGAAATATTTTCGAAAGTTGTCATCACAACTAAGGGGTGATCTATAGGACACAAAAACAGATCCTGGTTCACGCTTTAGCCACTGGAATATGAATGAACATACTCCATACCTAGTGAGCTGTAAATTTACATTCAACATGCTTAGCATGCTCGTATCTCAAGCGTTTTATGCTCTTGCGCAGCCACGATTGAGCAAAACTGAGCATCTTTACTACTAGGTACATACAAGCTTGGTTACATCACTATTACCAACTATTACGTAAATATTTTGACATCGTCTCATCTCTATTAATACATTACTATACTATACGTCACCATTATAATAAGACCTGGCGCGTGAAAACAAATGAAGGAGAGCTTAATTATATCACAGCTCAGGTTAATTTGGTAATGTGGAGTACCCCCGTGGGAAAAATGCCTTGACAGTAAGTTGTTCGACACTTAGTTTCATGTAGATTAACAGATATGGCCTAGTTTTCTACACACGTTTTCTCAATTAGATTCTTTAATTGTATTTAATTTTGTGTGGTGAACTACATAGTTGCAAAAAGTAGGGATGTGCCGAGTATTACAAAATTAAATGACTTCAGATAGTTTCAAAGGATCTTGAATGTCTAAGATCTGAGTGGCCGAAGGTTTGTTCTCTTTAGGATACAGTCCTGAACATATGAAATAAGCATTTTCACTATGTGTTTTACAATCCACTATTCATAGATAAAAGCTTTAATAAATTAATTGAACAACATAAATTCAAATAAGAATTGTATGCTCATCGCACCAAAGTTTAATGAGTATAAAAAAGCTCATTCATTTTCACCAGACGTTTTCAATGTCAAGCGAAACAAATCTGTTTCTTGAACCACGTAAACAAATGACATGGATTAAAAAATAAAGCCAAGTTCACACAATAAATTGAATCGAGGACTTGATAGAACAATGAACATTAGTGTCATTTTTATTAATAGCGATTACGTATGTTTCTGTGTTTACTTATTTGATGTCTTCTTATTGGCCAGAGTTGTCCACTTGCTTATACGAACTAACTAACTAACTTTTTGGCCTTCACTATTTTTGTAGTTCCTTGTGGGAAACCTTTATTTAAGAAATTTATTAGTATGTATATGACAGGTCTTATAGATTTTATCTCAAAATTGCTCGTTTAACTGACATCTGTTTCTTTAGATTTTATATAGTCTTAAAATGATTTGAAAAATAGCGTTTTAGAGTTGCAAAGTTATGTAACTTAATTATTTAACTTAACTTATTTATTAATGTATTATTTTATTGTGTACAATAAAGAATAAAGAATAACTTCCTTCCATTCACAAAAACCTGAGTCACTTGGTATTCAATGTGTCATTTGACACTGAAGATTTCACAAACATGGTCACATCCACTCAAAATCGAGACATTGAGCTTGGAGGTGAACTTATAGGGTCACTCCTATGTTTAGGCCTGCTACTTGCGTCATGAAAATAGTTCGTTTCATTCATGTACCTAAACTTGAGCTAGATAAACCTTATAATACATACCAACAGAACACGATCGATATGAAACGGCATGAGCCACTTAAAATATTGGTAATAGCTTCCCGTAGTCGGAATTAGTCGGAATTATTATTATTATTATTAATTATTTAGGAGTTAGAGTATTAAAAAATGAAATCATGAAATTTGTTTCGTTTCAGAACATCAGATCGTATCAGAACTATAATGTAGGCTCAGCCTCTGTGAAGTTTTTTAGTTTAAAATAATATCGTGTTAAACCACTCCTATTTTTTTATTCATAAGTTAAAATGTAGAATGTAGGTAGGTATTAATTCTTGAGTGTTGATGTTGGAATAATGAATGTGTTTGCTAGTATAACGATAAAAGAGTCGTAGTTTCTCATTAATGCTCTCAGCGCAAATTGATTCACGTTTTAGTTACTATTGTTTGTAAATATTATATTGTTCCACCTGTGCCTGATGTTATGGCAAGTAGGATAATTTCTGTGAATCGCCATGATTTAATTCAATGAGGCGTAAAGTCCGCTGTCGCGCCGTGCGCGGATCGTGCGTGGTGCGAATAACGATGTACCTCGGATCACTGCGGTTCAATGTCAGTCAGTTCAATGTCTGTTGCCGATACGCAAAGATATTTAATTGAAAAAAGCAAGAACATATTTCTTTGTAAGTTAGTGTATGCCCGCGGCGTTAGTAAATGTCATATTTCTATCCCTTGGGATGTAATATAATTATATTCTTCATGAACAGTATATTTTATCCTTTTTTGTACCTCTGACATCGTGTGTGAAAAATATAAGATGATTTATTTAGTCAGGATTTTTTAATATTAATATAATTTATCTATTTTTTTAAAGTAGGTACCTATGACTACTAATTGGTAGCGACATCCTCATTGCCGTATGAGTCAAACGTTCAATCAGTAACGAGTCAACGTTTCAATTTGAAACTAGCATTTTCAATAGCATAAAACCTACAGTTCACATCTGTTGGGTGTATTTAGTAATTAAGAAGAGTCATATTAAAATGCGTTAGAATTACTGTCATAGAAATAATATAGATACCTAAACTTAAGATGTAGTGTCAGCTATCCTTTAATTCAGTATCTTATTTGTGACCTAAGTGGTGTTTCTATATTTTGATGATTAGTTACTCCTTACATATTTATTTAACAGTATTTATTGATAATTTGTCATCTTAATTATCATATTTGGCAAATAAGTTGTCAGAAATTCAATCCTCACCATCAATCATTTGATTAATTACTAACATAATAATTACTCGTAATGTTTTGTATTACTCAGCTTGGAAAGGTCAATCACAAACTTATAATTAGTAATCGATATAAATCTTCTACTTACTTATATATACTCAAGTCGAAAAAAAAATAAAGGTGGGATTAAAATTTGTGAATCTTTCATTTCATTATGTTACAATATTATACAGACCAACAAAAAGTCACGCCTTTCTTTGCCTTAGTGGTGACAACTTAACAACTATATAATATTATGACCGGCGTTTCCGTAAAGCGTCACCAATTACTTAGGACAATGAAATCATATTTCAAAAAAAAATATTAAAAATGTGATCAAAACAAAATCATAGCAAGGTCTGTTAAAATAAAAATTAAATAACCATTAAAATGGCCATCATTTGAAGGTCCTTCCAAAACATTTTCCTTATATACCTTTTCGTTTTTTATGTCATTGACATTCTCGGTGTGCCCAATATGATTTGACCTACACTGTCTAGGAATAGTTAGATCATTAAAGTCAGCTACAGAAACTTAATAAGAATGACAAAGTAGAATTAAAAATAGCGTAATGCGTTTCAAATTAGCGGAAGTTGTCCATATCAAGAGCTGGTCGACCTTTAATTCTTCTTAAACGAGAGTACTAATGAGGAGGTGCCATGGCTCCAAGGTGGACTGGAGACTGACTATCTCTCTTGATGGGCGATTACACATCGGATATTTTACAACTTAATTGTAATATTGTATTAAATAAATAGTAATTTTATCATCAACATCATCACAGAATAATTTCACCTCTACCATTACTAATAATTATTTTGTAGCATTCTCACGTGCGTCACGAGTTCTGGTTTTTTTATTAGTTAAGTATATGTATTTAAAATTAACATGTATCTGCTAAAAGCATTACACTATCTCCTTTCCATTTACACCAACAAAAGATATGTTATTGCCCTAGTCGATGATGATTTTGGCTTTTTTGCGGTGCTTAAAATATTAATTACAATGACCAGACATTGCAGATTAAGAAATACTTGGACACGGGATTTAAATTAATAAATACGAGTATATATCATTGGACATTGCACTCAGCTAAACTAGTCCGAAGCTAAGATACTAAATTATTGTGTTATGGAAAATATGGAAAAGATGACTGATAAATACTATAGGTAATACATACATTTTGTGTTTTGAAGATCATACAAACATTTGTTCTACAGCTGGGATCGAATCCGCAACCTCCTGTGACTTTCACCCACTGCATCACAGAGGTTAACTCGTTATCATCCTAAAATTTTGGCTATGTTCAAGCCATGGTCGAGGCCATACTCAGTTCTCGTGTCCAGATATTTTTAAATTAATTAAGTAATTCTGATCGTGAAAGTTCTAAGTGTGGTCCTTGAAACAACCCAAGACAACTTATACTACAACTACCTATAGATCGTTTGTAACGATCCCCAGCTGGTTCTAAATGTATTTTGTACAGTTATGTAAATATGTAGTGGTTTAGTTTCTCTAAATAAATTTACTTTTGAAGTCTTATTAAATACTGATGCAAAAGTCTACTCCATTGGGAAAGAAAACTGTATGTGGAAATAAATTCTACTACCTAATGTTCTCTCATCTTACGACATAATACCTTAGGACAAGCCTACTACCCAATCTAAGTAGATGTCTGTAACAGTTTATTTCGCAACCAGAACATAGGTAGTAAATAATCACCTACCGACCTAGGAAGGAATGCCTCCAGCCGTACTACTGGCCCTAAGATTGCGAGATTACATACCGATAAGTATAAATGGCAAATAAATTGATGCTGATAGATTACCAGATATTTTCAAATGAACAATAATAACGTAGATTTAATTTTGATCAATATTGAGACTGTTTTATATTTCCAAGATCTGTATCAGTACTGCAAAAGACCTTTGTGTGTCACCTATTTGCAAACCAAGTAATATATTTTGACTAAAGTTGTTAAAATAAGAGCTAAGCATTACATGATAAAAACAAATTGAATTCATCAGTAACAACTTGTACCTAATAGGCCCTCTGCAAAGTACTGGTTTTGCATGGTTTATTTTGTTTTAAATGCATTGTTTTTTTTTGTTTATAAATTTGACCATTATTTCAATTATTTAATCGATATTAATTATTATGTATATCAATTAGACCGCCTGCTGAACGCTCTTGGAGAACATTATTGTAATAGTGCTCTAAGTGCATGTAGGTAATCATAACCAGAAGCTGTTATCTTCTAGTTATGGAAATAGAAAATAGAAAGAGCCATACAAATGTAATTGGTTTACTTCCTTGCTCATAAGTAAGATCGTTGTAGAATTTTAAAGCCAGATAATGACAACCGGTAGCAGGTTGGAACTTAATACCCCTTAGCTATGTGTGTCGAAGATTTCCCTTAGGACATAACTGTAGGGAGAGTCATATGAACTAGTTAGGTTGATAATCTAAATATTTAGACACGAAATTTTAATCACCTTTAACTTTTCTTTGAACAAAGGACACATTGAATTGGTTAATTAAAGTGTTGAAAATAATGTCAATGAAATTAAAAGTTCACAACTTCTGTGGCGCAGTTGTGAAAGCCCGCCTGAGAAGCAGAGGTAGCGGGTTCCATACCCACTGCGGGATAAATGTTTGCATGATCTAGCTTAGAAGTAACTTATTATACATTAGTTAGAATATTATAATCAGTTAGGTACTCATAGTAGCAATTCTGAGTGTCGCAAAAGCTAAACTAAACCAACTAAAATTAATGCCATCCTTTTTATTTCCATCGCTATGAAAGGGACGGCAACATTTTTAGTTAGTTAAGTTTAGCTTTTGCGACACTCCGAATCGCCACTATTATACTCGTAAATAAAACACAATTTGCACTTCATTGTGATTTGTATGAGTCGTTTATTAGAGCAAGTGTAAAATAAATCTGTTTTTGACCACTTGCACAAACTCTAATGCTGCGTTTACACGCTTGCCGAACCTGGGCAAGCCTCCGCAATCGCAAGCGTGTAAAGAGGGTGATTGTGTTGGTTTGCGTGAGTTTGTAGACGCTTGTATCCGATCGGGTCTAGTGTCGGTTTTTGAACACAAATCAAAGGGCGATTGCGGCAATCGATTGCGTCGCGTTTACACGTTGGCGCGCGCTTAGTAGCCGCTGTGATCTCGTGGCGAACGCACGTCTAGTTCTGACTTCAAAATGAGTGGCTGGTCGAACGAAGAGAGTTTATCGTTTTTGAAAAATTACCAAAAATATCAAAAAAGTTGCAGATGCTTGAAGTCGTCTTGCCCAGTTAATGGGAAAGCCAGTAAAGGAATTTAAATCCAAAAAATAAATATTGATGACAACTTTTCGAAAACATTTTTCTGAGGACCTCTGTGGCACAGTGGGCGAAAGCCCGCCTGAGGTGCAGAGATTGCGGGTTCGATCCCCGCTACGGGACAAATGTTTGTATGATCTGCAAATATTTGTTTCGTGTCTGGTTGTTTTCTACGTATAATATGTACCTACCTACTTATGTACCTATTTACAAAAAAATATATATTATGTAGTACCTACTTATATCAGTCATCTGGTTACCATACACAAGCATTAAAATGCTTAGCTTGGGACTAGATGACGCTGTGTGGAATGTCCAGGGATATTTATTTATTTATTTAAAAAAAAACCTGGAAAAAAAAATTAAAAGTAGGTTAAACCAAAGGTAACAGCCGATACAAGATCGACGTCCGCCATGCTTGGATGTACGTAGAACACTGACGCAGTCACAAGCGTGTAAACGCCTTCCAAATTCCAAGCGAGAATTGTGGACGCTTGTGGTTTGCGAAGGTTTGCCAATCCTTCGCAAGCGTGTAAACGCAGCATAAAAAAATGTTTTTTCTGTTTTTATTTCACATTGTATGGGACCCATATTTATGAACTGGCAAAAGCTATTACTTAACCATCGTGCTGTGTAGAACAGGGATTTGAAACTTTATAATAATGGTATTTTTCATCTCTTCACATTAAAGTAAGTTTGTTCAACTAGGCTTGTTTTGCCTATGACAAATTTTTCTAAGAAAATGATCGTTTATCTTAAGGATGTGACGAACATTAATCTACGAGTTTTTACAAGAAAATCCATGTGACGAATACAGTAACTGGTACTCTTCGTACATGGGTTTGTTAACCGCTGATTTCGAGCTTGAGATAACGTTGAAGAAACCCGAAATAGCTTGGAATAGTAGTTTACAAAATATTTTTTTAAACTTAGGGTTTAATAAGTTTTGGGGTCGAGACCCTGGGTCAGTAGGGAATCAAGGCCTGTTGCATTTTAATAATTATGGCAAAGCGTCTGGTCGAAGCGACGCGACGCGTCATTCGAGGTCTGGCTCCAATTTAGCTCAACGGATCAGGGCATCTAACCTGCAAATCGAATCCGAATCCGTCGACGATATCCGAAACGATGATGACGTTTCATCGCGTCGAACTTCGCGTCGAACGAAGGCCCATAGAGTACCGATCCGCACGAAATTGATGCCGAAACTTCGTTTTTCGTTTTGCAGATTAGACGCCCTGTATTGCCATCCAGCGCGGTAATGCTGCCATGCCAGTGTCTTGGCAACGCTTCCGTTTGGCAATGGCTTAGGTGAGTTGAGTCAGTTGAGTCTATAAAACGTTTACAACGATCCTTAGATGGCTCAACTGGAAATAATTGTAAAGTTATGTAGTAGTTTAGTTTCTGTAAATAACTTTATTATTTCCAAACGTTTTTTAATATTCATTTCTGTCCATGGCTTCACTAGCGTGATTTCTAAATGTATCGTAGCTTCTGAGCTGAACTGGTCAACATAATAATGTTTATCATTCTCATTTACATCTGAACAAGAATAAAAATACCTACTTAATAGTTCTCGAATACAAGTTATGTAGGTATGCGTGCCAGTGATCTTGAATTTTCACCTAATGTCAAAGGTGATTGATCTCAACTTGAAGTCGGAACAATACGTTCCAAAATTAGTTGGTAGGCGCAGGCGCAACTGTCAGGTAGTCATTATTTTTTCATTTAAAATTTTGGATTAAGAATGCCCGAATACTTTGTGTACTTTTTATACATTATGTTTATTTTTCTGGTACAAAATTGTCATTACCTATGTAACAATTATTAATAATTGCACACCTGATGAGAGTCTAGCAGGTAATGGCTTGATTTTGAACTAATGATCCAACAAAATTCTTATGATCATAAACATAAAATTGGTCGTAAACGCTGGTTGGTAGACCGACTATTGGAATTTAATGATATTTATGATAATATTTTATCAAAGGACTCAGATCTTAGAACATTTGTTATACGATAATGTTTAACATAATTTTATTGATATAATCAATATGCTAACATATTTTGTTAACCAAAACTACTATTTAAATTCCAACAAAAACTAAGAGGTTTGAACTTAAAGGGTTTGGTTCTTGTCAATAAGCCATAATATTATAGGTCATTATTATGGTTAAGATAAGGAATTAATTATATTAGACTGGTCCGTGTCTGGGCCGGAAGCCGTGGCGAGATTCCTTTCGTTATTAACAACCGTGGTGTAAACGGGCCCGGACGGGACACGGATCAAGCACAAGCACTATGTAATATAAACAGCTACATACAAAATGTCCGTAACGTTTCAAATCCGTACCTACCCCGTCCGCACCACGTAGGTACACGGCACGGCCCGGTCTAATATAAATCATCCCATACATGAAGAAACATTACAGTTTTAAAGCAGAAAATGTTGTAGAAAATCCTGATGATTATACATACCTAATAATATCTAATAATTATAATAATATTTATAGTAATCTAAAACATGACATCGGTAACGCTGGAAATGGAAATTAATAATGGTTCACAAACACAAAAACATGATAATCGACTTATTGTTTTTCTATGTTTTGGTAAACCGATATTATGTAAACAATTCCAGCTATAATAATTTACAAACGACAAATAGTGATATCATACCGATATCAAAACAAACGGAGAATATCTGACTTTACAGTATTTTTGGAAAGGAAAAGGATTTAATTGGAATTAAATATGTTTTTGCTCTTATTTCTTTTTTGGGTTGTAAGACAATATCAAACCAGAAGTTTTTACAAACTTTGACACGTTATTTTTGATAAAAATATAAAATTAAGTTAAAGAAACAATTCATAATATCTACATCCGTATTTAAATATCAGCCGCAGAAAATGTCTTATAATGTTTATTCAAGTTATTCATAATAGGCACTTGGTTCGTTCGTATGAGCCAGTGCCCAACTCTGGTCACGGAGTTTTTAGGCCACCTAAAGGCCTAATAGGCACTTATAATACTTATATCAAAGCTGCTAAATACTTATATTATGTTTTTTAATGTCCTTGGCACTTTTTCTATGGGTTTGGTAGAGGCATTCTACCATATTAGGATAACAAGATTTGGTTATTAGCTAATGGCAACACCAAAATAGCACAAGTTGCTAATATATGTTTCCTGTGTATGGAGGTCGCGGTATTCGTTGCAATTTGGATTATGCAATTGTCGCCTATGTAGATCGACTACTTTTTTTTTTAGATCGACTACATAATATTTTATCGAAAACCTAATAAACAAAACCTTAGTAGGTAAACAATACTCAGTGCCAGCTATAATATAATAAAATAATGTTAAAATAAAAAGGAGTAGGTTAACTTCTGAAAAATGTACCTATCCTATTGCCCGCGTAAAATCTTAATAGTTGTATTTTATTTGCCTTTAATAAATCAAGTAATGTAGGTATTGTAACTTGGTATGCAGGAACTGCGAGTCCACAAATAAGGTGCTAATAGCATATACGATGGCTTTACTGAATAACATTATAACAACTATGACAACTCGAAGGCAATAAAGTAATTTCTTAGGTAAGTACCTATAATATAAATCCAAACAGTTGGGAGTTATAAAAAAGCTAGGGCCAAGGGCCATTTCGTAGCGTCGACGTTACAGCATGTCAAAGAAAATAAACACAGTTTACTGAAAATACAGGTTGAATGTGTTGAGTCTTAATAAAAAAAATACCTTATTGTTATTTCTTGACATCCAACATAATTATAATTATTTTTAAATTTAACTGTCACGTGACTAAATATCAGTCATAACAAAAAATATCAGTCACATCCGCTTGAAGTTTTGAATGATCGATTCAATTCAGAAATGAAACTGGGTTCAGATTTAGATTTTGACCGCATAACTATCATTTTAATGGGGCAGTACAGGGGCGAAGCCGTGGGCGAAGCTAGTCTCTCACAACAGTGTTGGTATAATTTATAGACCATTTTAAAAGCTCATAACAATTTACGTTTCGTAGCCGAGTACAGGAATTATATCTTAATTCCATTGTCCGACTCTACGTAAGTATTTTCACCGATTTCTGAGTCAACAATAGACCGACTTTGTTTATTTTTTTATGAAACGACAGGAAATTAAATGAAAATCATGAAAGAGTGGTCCAATGTGGTCCTTTCATTTGGTAAGGATCTGACGAAGAACTTCAGAGTGATGAACAAATGCACTTCGAGAGTGCAACAAATTGCTCAGTTTATAACGTTCAAGTCGGTTTTTTTTATTGGGCCACTGGGTATCTGAAGCTGACTGTACTGAGAAGGCCTCCACACCTACATACGTCAGTAATTATATTTGCATAATGCTCTATGAGTTATGTCACGGCTACCTTACCGAAATGGCATCGGGAAATATGTGCCCTTGCGTCATTACACCTACATTTTAATATTATTCAGATTTCCTAAAACTATTTGAAGGATATCAAACCCTGTTTAGGTGAGGCTGTGTATCAATTATCCTTGCTGTTTTATTTTAGACGTTTTAGTTTCTTACACCTCACATTTTTATAATGATAGTGTGTATAAGTAACAGATATTATGTATCCCGGCCAGGTACGTTAGACTAATTTCTGCGAAATGGTTTGGAGTTTGTTGGCTAATTACCTGTCAAACTTAAAAAAATATACCGTTTCTAACTGTAGGTATAAAACGACGATGTTTTATACCTAGGTACAGTTAAAAACATAATATTAAAGTACTAAAACTCTTTTATTGCTATATCGAATGATTAAACCATTATACATTACAAAAGCTATAAACCCTTCAAACGGTTAATTTAGATTAAAATTATGAAATCCAATAACATAAAACTTTATGACACTGACGAAAATCATTCACGCCGGATGGTTTATCCATTTACTTACATATTAATATTATTTATTTAAATGGTTATATATTGTAACAATAGCAGCTTGTCTTACAGGTTAAAATACATACCTCTGCGGCAATAATTCAAATTTTCAGGCACTGAATTTCACGGTTACACAAACACTAAAACAACACAAAACCAGGGTGTGAATTGAAACACTTTCACATGAAGCTACAGTTCGTTCATTTTACAATCTTTTCATTCAGAAAAGTTTGTGAAATTGGTGGAAATCGATGGGCTCAATCGCGCGTGGCGGGACAGAGAGGCAGCGGTAATACGTAGGTACTGATACAGGCTCGGGCGCGGAAACAGCCGCGTGCGCACAGAATAACCTACAGTTCCTCACGTAGTGGGGGCTAGGACGAGAAAAACTGCGTGGACGCAACCGTCAACTTTAATATTCAAATTGCGGATATATTATTGGGTCTAATTCTGGTTTCTCATACCTTCAAACTGGTTTTTAGAAAAGGCAGTTTTAAATGTTTTATGCGTAAAAGACCTTGGATTCAATTTGCTTATGGTGGCGCTTTATCAATCTGTCTGAACAGGAAAAATCAATATGAAGACTTAGATTAATTTAAGTATATAATCTCATTATAAGATCATTCAATATATGATTTTGACTAATGATCTCATAAATCACCGTTATTTTTAGTGGTGTTTCTCGGGTAGGTACTTGAAATCTAAATCCGTTTGATCAAATATTAGTTGCTCGAAAACGTATACTCGATTATCCATGAGACCTATGAATCGTAAGCTCTATAGTTCACCACGTCGATGTATCAAAATCCCTAAAAAACATGTGCTCTAACGATCAATTGCGATAAGCATCAGTCGGACGCCCTAAGTGTTACACTGAAATGAAGTTCAGTTTTGTTTGTTATGATTTGCTTATTCCGTTTCATTTTTAACATTTTCGTAATGATTGCGTTCGTTCGTTCGTATGAGCAAGTGGCCAACTCTGGTGACGGAGTTTTTAGGCCGCATAAAGGCCTCCGTCATGGCTTAATGACTGCAATTTTACCTAAGAACCTCTTGTTTCCATTCATTTGAATATTACCCGAGACTATTTCCATACCTGCAAATACCTGTTTACAAATGCAAATGTAATCGACTGCAATGCTAAGCAAACACGTGTCTGTAAAAATTATGTTCCGACGATTTATTTGAAAAGCTTTAAGTTGTTTGTTGAAAGACCTTCAGAAGTAGTTCCAGACGCCCAGTGGGAGAACTTGCTTCCTATTATTTATCACGACAGATCCAGTTGCAAGGACGTACCCAGGTTTATCGCCAATAGTACGTTCCCTGTCCAGCCGCTGTGCTCTTCGAAGGAGAGTGCCGTTCGTTCTTTCGTTCGTATGAGCTAGCGGCCAACTCATGTGACGGCCGTAGCCGACCGCAATGTTCGGCGCAGGCAACGAAAGCGAGTGTTCAACTAAGGATCTTATATTAAAAAAAAGTATTATATCAGAAAATAAAAGGATAATTATTGTCAAGTCCTTACATGCTGTATGGCCTGTATCAGGATTGTAGTGTTAATCTATAGTCTCTGCTTAGAGTCGGGAAAAGGTTGGATATTATGTATGATTGTGTACCAGGGTTCACGGGTTTTCCACAGTTTACTATTTCGCGGATGAATATAATCTACAACTTCAATCATTTTTAGGAGGTTGCATTTTGATGAAATCCTCTGACTACATCTCTGTTCTGTATACAAGGCGATGAAGTGTGGGTGTGACTTTGCATAAACATTACCGACGATGTCATAATACCGAAGCCATGCCATGAAATGTTTTCGATGAAGTATCAATATCTTTCAATGAAAATAACTGCATGCATACAATATTACTATAGGTAAATTTATTTAAACCAATATCAATAAGTATTTTGTGTCAATACCTAGTTTGGTTGGATTGGCAACGAATTGAGATCATAGTCATAAAATATTGAGATGATTCAGAGGAGAAGAAAATTACTAGGGTAAGTACGTAGGCAAGTCTTTTTAGCTATAAACAGACAAGTGCGTATTTACTTAATGACTAAATAGTTCCACATCTTTCTTATTGTAACTTTAAGGAATAAAATTATGAAAGTTCAGTTAGGTATGTAAAAACATATTGGTTCTCACACAAAGCTAATGCCATGAACTATTATTACATTAAAGGCACTTCCTTTAGTTTTCTTCATTTTTTAGGGTGATCAATGCAAGATGTCCCGACAGACAGACAAAGCAAAAACATTCCAACTGTTCAGAAAAACGCCATCGACTTCACGCCCACGCGTGAATTATTCGCACTTCCATTATGCTTACTTTTTGTGAGTCTAATTAAAAGCCCACCCACGTGCTAAATCTATAATTACCTACTCTATAATAAAAAAATTTTTAAAGCATCAGTTCTTTAATCTTCAGATTTTGGTGGCAGTGAGTAATTTAAATCAGTTGTTACAAATTCTACTTTGTAAATTACAAGGGTCTTACTGTTGAAAATGGCACTTTATTATCATCTTCTCGATAATACTTTTACTATGATGGATAGAATGAATAATTAAAAATCAAATTAATATGTGGTAAAAAATACGAAGTGAATTTTAAACATCGTTTTTATGAGGATCCTATTCAAAAACATTATCTTAAGTTTCTTCGTTCTCATTTTGTTTAAGTTATAAATTATTCTTATTCTTGCTTTAATATTTATACATCTTTTAGATATTTAAAAGCATCTGCTCCATTATTATGACTGGGACAAAATATTCCATATGAAGAGCTGCCATTACGTCCAATAGTTTTATTTTTCACAAAGTCGATTGAAATGAAGCTGACTAGATGAAGAGATAAATAAACAATCCTTGCAGTCCTGGTACAGTAGGGTCATTTGTTCCATATGGTCCTTTTACGAGGGCCGCAAATGGACATCAGGAATTATCTGATGACTGTGCCAGAGATAAGCATGAGAACGTTTCATTTGCAATTCAAAGACGTACAAGAATACGTGTCATCTTTACGAGAGCCTTCGAGATTATGGCTGCAGCAAAATTGACGTTTATCTCTGTTTACATCGTTGCTATTAAATAGGGTTGGTTTGATGGCTGAGACGTCCAAGGTCAAGACCACAGTTCTGCGTGCATTTGTCTTTGTCTTGTGTCTGTAAACATTCCATTACAATGCATTATGGATGACACTTATTGACACTTGCGGTAACTCTCCTGTAATAACTTATATCATTTAAATTAAGTGTGACTGTTGGAATTGAAACTTAAAATACTTCGAAATGATTTAGAATAAATGAAATATCCTGTGTTATCTATGTAATAAATAACCTATATAGGTACTATAATTGTTACAAGTCATAATCGCTCAGAAAATCTGCTTCATAAACTATTAGCCGTCGTAGAAGTGTGGCAATGTTATGTATTTTTTATTGTTTTTTGACATAATGATTTTGTATAATAATGGTGCCTGTATAATAGTGTCTACCAACTAATTGGGCGTGGGTTGGGTTTTTTAAAGTGGTTCTTGGTTCAATTATGGTTTTGAACAAGTCATAAAAATAATAACACGTTTCTGTGCTATGTTTCTGTCTGCAGAGTTCATGCAGGGTTAAATAACACTCACATAACTAGGTACTTAGAGGTAAAAAAACCACAGGATTGGATAGAATTACCTAGGGATATTTTTTATAATGCTTGTGTTGGTGTTCTATGGAATTTCGTAATTCGGTTGAAAAAAACGAATTCTAATTTAAATGTAGTAGGTAGGTTTTTTGTTATGAGTGTATTTTTTGTGTGATGTGTGTGTGTGTATTTTTAGACTTTTTTGGATTCGTAGAATCTGTAGTAATGGTTCCATACGTACTTACCCAATTAGATTAGGTAATATATCAAACTTTCTCTTATTTTATATTGACATCTCGTCTGGTTATTACAATATTCGTTTTATCATAATATTTATATCTTAAAATAATATTAATATCATATTTAGATGGGGTCAGCCAAACATGCGTCCTAAGATAGAATCATTGTGTAAGTATGTAATTGTGAATGTTTGTTATTCCTTCACGCTCAAACGGCTGGACGGATTTCAATAAAATTTGGTACCAGGATTGCTTATATCCTGGATTAACACATATGCTATTTTTGATCCCGGTAATCTCACGGGAACGCGAACTATTAATCGCGGGTAACACCGCAGGGCGCAGTTAGTTACAAATGTATTGCTAGTAGGTATTGCCACCAAGGACGATATAATTCCTTGGTATTACCACACACTTGAATCTAAACATTACAAGTTATCAAATATGAATAAGTACCACTGACAAATCGTAGCCTCTAGCCTCTGGGCAGGTATTTAATCTTTTGTAATCCTCTCCGAGTTATTTACGCATTAGTTATAAGTAGTTAACTTTTGTCAATCTTCAGACACTTTTACTTAATACCTAAGTTATAATGTACCTACTGTAATTGGTCAGTGAATAAAGGCTTTTATTATTATTATTATATTATTATTATTATTATTAATCCTCTCCGAGCCAAAACAACCTGTATCACAAAGGCTTAGGGTTCTTCAAATTAAGCAATTTAAGTTCCGAATAGTTTGTACTTGTTATAGCTTAATGGGTTTGTAGATGACGATTATGTTATTTATTATTGCTTTATTGTGAATGGTCAGCTGGTGCAAAAGATATGGTTAGGTAATACGACAGCACTATGTATCTGAGATAAGGAGGTGTTCTCGTAATAGGTTAATAGTTAATTCATTTTAAATAATATATTTATAAAACTCGTTCTTACATGTGTCATGTTTGTGAATATTATAATTACAGAACTGAGATGTCAAAATTTCGAGTTTACTTAAAATACCCGCAAGAATATGTCCCGTGCCATATTTTATCTCTTTAACTATTTCGGTTCCTCTTTTAATAAGTGTTTCTTGAAAACCTTTTTTTATGTCTGTTTTGCACTTATTTACTTATCAATGAATTTAAATTAATTAGCCTATATTGAAACTTATATTCTTTTCTGCATTTAGGAAAATATAATCGAATAGTTTTTTTCCCACCTACAATAATATTCATGGTCAAGCCTGACCTATAAATGCTACGAGTATTTCCTAATTATATTATAGAGTTGACCACTAGCTCATTAAAACTTACTTTTACTAAGCTTAAGCTCAGTGCAGCTACTTCTGCTACTAAACAAAAAACAAACATTTTTCAAGTATGACGTCACTAACACACGTTCCTACTTTGTTCAAACAAAACGTCATTATTAGTCACTTGTTTAGCACAATAGCCAACACGAAGTTGGCAGATACCTACTTAGCCAAACTTAGGCAAGCATAATGAAATGAATGATACCCAAACAGGGATTCGCAAATCGACTGTCCTACTTCTGACGATCCTTTTGCCCCGCCTACTGTAAATAAGAAAATATTTATACTTACTAACTTTCGCATTTTCCTATTTTGTAAAGCTAACGTAATAACTAAATTACGGTTGTAGTTTTGTTACAGTAAAGAGCGGGAAAAATTAGGGTCTAGCTTTTGCTGGACTTTTATGGTTAGCATAGACTGTACGGAATGACCGCACTCTATTGCTGGGATGTTCTTGAAAGAAAGAATTTTCCACTTGGCGATAATACTATTTATTTCTTCCCTTTTGTTCACAATTTGAAGCTGAATGCTGAACCTTACAATTCAAGTTATAGGATTTAACTTGATCTTAACTCTTCTACTTAAAGAATTAAACTTGATCTTTACACTTTCAGTTTAAGAATAAAACTGTTCTTAACACTTCCAGTTAAAGAGTTAAACTGTTCTTTACACTTTCAGTTACAGAGTTAAACTGACTCGATACAAAAATGCGCAAATATTTATAGTACGTCTACTCGGGATCGGGAACTTTCCAGAAAAATCTATAACAATCAAGAGCCGAGTTTATGAATATTTGGTGCGCGTAAGCACGCTATCTCTTTCTCTTTCGCACGCCGCGCGGTAAGCATCGAGAAATATCGATTTCTAGAATATTCCAGTAAAGTAAGGAGTCTAACTATACTTATGTAGCTACCTATTAGTTTAACCAAAGACGATTAATAACTAGAAGACAGACAAAGGCCATACAAAAAATCGTAATCCGTACCAGATAGCCTGGAAACTTTAAAACATCAATTTTATCCAAGAAATTTTAATTACTTTCTAGTTAAAATTACTTACCTAAAATTTTTTTTATATTGAATATTGTTGCTACCTACTACCTACTAAAGTATTGAAATTTCTTGGCTAAAATTGATGTTTTAAAGTTTCCAGGCTATCTGGTACTGCGGGATCAGGGTTACGATTTTGTGTATGGCCTTTGTCTGTCTTCTAGGTATTAATCGTCTTTGGTTTAACAATTATCGGTCTAATCTCAAACCTATTTTAAACTATTTCTATACAATGCTAAGATATAAAATCGTACTAAATTGACTACTTACTGTCTATCTATCCATATCTACCAGGCAGTTATGTATCTATTTAATGCGCCGTCTCGTACATAGACGATAAGCTGACTAATAGAGGTTAGAGATCGATTAGAATTCCACTAATATAACAAACGCGAAAATTTGCATGGGTAAGTAAGTACTTACCACGCGAGCAAAGCCGCTGGCATATAATAGCTCTTCTACCGCGTTTAATGGCACTGACAAATATGACACAGAAAGTGATGGACGACAATATTATGAGTAAAGTGTTCTTTCACATTGACAATATAAAGGAATATATATATCTCTAATATCTTTCCTTCTTCTGAGTTCTTTCATCGTTTTGATAGGCAATCGACACCAACCTATTACCACAGGCTATTAATAAGTTACTGCGAAACAATTTCCAACACTTTCACAAGTAAAATGTAAATGGTCGGGTTTATCAACGGCTGAATTAACGCAAATTGCTGGTCCCTTTACATCGGAATGCAAACATTCCTACATGCGATACGAGACCTGGATTCATATTTATATCCACCCACATAGCTCATTGGGTAAAGCACAGCTGGATCAGTGTCAACAACAAGGTTCATACAGTTTACATGCATCAACTTCGCAAAATAATGTCAATGTCAATGAACATGATCTCTGGCATGACAAACGAAAAGTTATGTGATAGTTATTAGGTTCTCCAGGAACATGTATTATTGTTCCTAGTAGTTACTCCTAAACTACGAATGCACTTACCTACCTACTTCCAAATTGTAAAATTAAACAATAAAAAAATGAATTGTTTGAGAGGGCATGATCTGCACAAACACTTATTTATGCCTAAACTTTATAATTATAAGACATTAGGTACCAACCTACCTACACAAGTAGATAAGAAGGTGTAGGTATCTATTTAAAAAAAATCGTTAAGATGTTATGCTGATCCAGATTTCTTTAATAGTCTACCCGTGCTCATACCTCGTTTAATACCCACTTGTTTGCGTTACTCTACTTACCCCCGTCACCTATAAATTGGTAAAAGCGACTATCTCAAGCACTTGAATAATTCTCAACTATTTGTATCCAATTATGGATACCAGTGGGTCCAAGGGCCGCATTATGATGATAGTTAACAAATATCAAAAATTGAATTGATATTCTAATGTCACTGTTTTGCATCACCATTAACCATACTTACTTACCTTTTATGCGCAAATGCTCTCTGTATAAAAGGTCTCAAGGTCTCACCAAAACCCACCATTATTTGGTCCGAATCAAACTTAGGTACATAGGTAAGTACATACGTATAGACTTTAGGTTTCACTTTGGGGGTAGGTGTAGGTACTAGTTAGGTACCAATTGAAGCAAAGGAAGCCTGTGGTCTCTCTCTACTTATCTCTAGGACACATACGTGTTTTTATTTGGTTTTTTGTTGTGTAGGTATTATTTGGTTTCAAAATTCTTGTGCTACCTACGAGACCCAGAAAATATTGATTATTTAAGTACGTCATCGTTCATCAATGAGATTTTGCTTCTATAGGTGCCGATGATTAGATTTTTTTTATTTTGATAGGAAATTACATTGCCAGGAATTCATAGTCGGTAAAGTACCTACTTAAATAAGTAAGTCAATTAAGTATGTTATGATGATTGCCACTTGTCGCAAAAGCTAAATTAAGCTAACTAAAATTGTTGCCGTCCTTTTTATTTCCATCGCTATGAAAGGGACGGCAACAATGTTAGTTAGCTTAATTTAGCTTTTGCGACACTCAGAATTGCCACTATGGACATACTATGGAGCTAACTTGATAATATCATAGCTTGAGCATAGCTTGTGATATATTATATCACAAGCTATGCTCATAAATAATAAGCAACCTGTTGTCAATCATCGTACACCCTCTGCTCTAATAACTCGCCGGCAATGATCTCATTTCGGCCCACTCAAGCATTGTTCAGACCAGTTACACATGTTCTATTATGAAGTCATTCCGAAACACGGTTCAATTCACCCGTTCCTTTTAGGGCACTTACCTTCCACATGAGTTTTAAGGCCGAGGTCGAGCCACCGTTTTGTATTCTAGCGCGTGCCGAAAATGGCATCTAGAGATTAGTTGATGGATTAGAAATAGTTGCTCGTTATACGCAAAAACTGAGAATGGGTAGGTACGCCGTACGCATAAATGCGTTGTGATGATATCTACAAGCTGTCTTTAAATAGCTTGTGTGGTTTGCCTATGTTCCTATGTTCTGTCTGATTTTAAAAACTTACTAGGTACATAATATATTTTGTGTTCAATTAGGTAAGTTACGATACTTTTGCGACTTGAACCCAAACATATTAAAGGTAAGGTACCTATACTCTACTCGTGACGGGTGGCTCTAAAGACATCCCAAACATTATTTTTAAAAATATTTCGTTACGTGAATGTAAACTAACCTACCGCTACCTACAGTGTGATTTGCACTTTATAAAGGTAGGTAAGTACCTAACTAATTTTCTTTTAGAAACAGATAGGTAGTGGTTTAGCAACTTTATAGGTAGGTATAAAATCTACCAACAGACAGACACGCGAAAAGTATGCACGTAGGCGTAGGTAGGAGCAGGTGATTTTGCAAAACAGTAACAAAACAAAAGCCATAAAAAATATCTAGTAGAATTATAAAACCTATAAAATAGAAGAAATATGTACCTATAGTAGGTATACCTAGGTAGGTACCTAATTCGTTAAAATAATTTTACTTAGTAGAGCGGACTCTACCGGACCATCCTGTCTACGCTATGTCCCAGTACCTAGGTAAAATACAATGTCCGGAGTCTGGACCAAATATTGCACTTTAGTACGTACAATAATAATTTAAGGTTATTTAGCCCTAAAGTACTTAATAAGTTATAACAAGATCAAGTAAAAAGTCTCTTACATCAAGATCTACTCGCCGTCAGAGGGCACTGTTGCCACTGTTAGGTTTTAGCGCCATCTGTACCACGGTGGTAAAAAATAAACCACAATTCTAATGTCTTTAAGTTTCACTACTACGCAACAGATGTCGCTACTGTAAGTTGAATTTCATTTAGGACATTGTTTTATAATTATTATTTCTATTATTATAATTATATTTTGTTATAATTATTGTGACACTAACTTTAACATTTGACATTTAATACATCAAAAAATGTAATAAGTAATTGGAATTTTAATAGTAAAATAAAATGCAAAAGAGTTTAAATGCCTTCAATTTTATTACGCAACAAGTACCCGTAATTTAACTTATTTCATAAACAGCCATTGTAAAAATTAACGATAGTTTCATCTACTTACTTATTTTTTATAGACAAACTCTTCGTTTTTTTCCAGGTGAAGTAAACTAAAAAACCATTGACGATGTAAGTGCTGACACAGACGATGCAGAAGTCGTGAAGGACGAAAGCAAGAAGGTATGCTAGGTACATGGAACTGGCCACTGAAGCCACAGCGCTGAGGAGTTGCAGCTTGACCACCAATCTATGTTCAAATGTAGCTGAAACAAAAAGAAAAAAAAGATTGACTTCTAATAGCTAAGACCGACTGGAACACCCTCCAAAAAATATGTTTAACCACAGGTTTAACTTCATCGGGTTTTTCTTTTATAGGTACCTAAGTACCTACCTACCTTTAAGTAACGATGAAAACATAATTTTAGTAGGTAGGTATTTGTTATTACTAGGTAAGCAAAGCAGTCCGTCCAAGTCCATTTTTAATAGAAAGAAATCTATTTAATGTAGCTTCAGTAAAATCAAAGCTCATTTCAATTCAAAATATTTCATGAAACAATTCACGAACACATAAACCGAGATCAAACAAAGCCGTTCTGGCTTATTTCAATACCGTTTCAATAAATACTGAAATAACACAATGGCCACTACTGCCGACCGTTTACGAGCGTGTTTCATGGAATTAACATTTTAGCAGCGCAATAAAAGCTCAGGGAACCCACTAAATATTCAAATGAATATGTTTCAATGCTATAAAATAGAACGTGGTGAAGCTTACCTAAGTACCGACTCTCCTAATGCATGCCGCGTGATGATTATAGTAGGTGGTAGGTTAAGGCTTAACCCTTTAGTTCCACAATATTTAAGGTAGGTACCTACTTCTCTATCATGGAGCATTAGCTTTGGGGGGGCCCTGTATAGGGCAAATACTTACCTATCATTGCTCTAGTTATAGTAACAAACATCAAAAATAAGCCAGTTTCATTGTCAGCATGAATCACAAACAATATTTTCATTTCTCTTTTAAAGATTTGGGTCACCACACTAAAAGTAGGTAGGTAGGTAAGTAGGTAATATATTTTAAAAAGATTAGTGGCTTCGGGTAATTCCGATAGTCGGGATATTCCGATAATTAAGATCTACACCCAAACACGGCACTATTTTCCGCACTGGCAACATTCATTTAGCCGCCAAGTTCATCGCTCCCCGCATTAGTTACTATTGTCAGTGACAACTAATGCGGGCTAATGTAGATCTTAATTATCGGAATATCCCGACTTTCGGAATTACCCGAAGCCACTTGATAAGTATGCATCCTAAAAATAATAACCACTTGGTTAACTCATGAATACCTACCTACGTAATTTTTAGCACCTAACTAGGTGGAGGTGAAATTTGTAAGTAGGTATATTACTATTATAGGTAGGTAAGTACCTACCTACCTACTAAAGGTATCAGGTCACTAATTTTTATTAGAGCCTCTAATTAATTCCAAACACGTTGTACAGTAGGTACATTCTTACGTTATTACTAAACATGGTTTAGTTAGATGAATTATGTAAGCTGTTATAAATATTACACCTTACCAAGGTGTAGTAGTAGGGAAGGTAGGTATTCAGTTTGCAAGAAGGAAGTAAAACGAGTGCGCTGGCAGCTGTCCCTTCTATACCTACTTGGACTAGGCATCTAACTGCCGATTGAGTACCTACCTACCTATATTAGGCGATAGGAGGGGCCACTTTTGTAACAACGTACAACATACCTACCGGTAATTTAAAACAGTCAGTTGGTAAGTAGGTAGGTACCTACTACTCATCAATGCACTGTCATTAGCAATTGATTCAAAAACAAGCAAATGTATCATTACGAAGCCTACATCCAGTAGGTATTACTATTCATCGTCACTGTTTTCCACAATTACAGTGGTTTGTTTTTTTTTAAGTTCAGTTCGAAAATACCTAGGTACTTACCTATAGTACCTACTTACTTGAACTGAAAAAAATATTTTATTATTCAGTTTAACATGGACATAATTTATCTACTTACTTGAATATCAAAAACATCAAGTTCTTTTCAAGGCTTATTAACTTCAATGAACATGTTTACCTAGGTAACCTACTAGGTAGGGTCAAGTAGGCAACAGTGGCTCAGTCGTATACAGTGACTCATTCAAGTTTCTACCCGAAGGAAGCTCTTGATATTGCTCTTTTTGTTACACAATAGAAGCGCACAAACCCCAAACACGTTCTAAGCAATCGGAAGGCAGATCAAACACCGCCCAGAGATATTATCGCGTTTTTTTGTTTTCGAGCCCCCAAAATTACTTTTTGATGTCATTTTCTTTCGTTTTCATACATCAGGTTGTGACAATTTGTACTGCTGATTATATTTGCCAATTAGTTGGTACTGTAGTGTTTTCATTTAGGTAGTTTTTGAAGGTAATTATCATTTGACTCGAATGCTGTGATCAAAATTTTTAAAAATGACATAGTCGTACACAGTGACTCAGCTTAAATAGTGTAATTTAAATGATTAAATTGTTTATTCAGTAGGTGAAAAACTAACATTGGTGCTTCTTTTTTATTTTCATGTGAGTTTTTTTATTTTGAAAAAAAAATAATTGAAATAATTATTGTTTTTCCTATGAGTCACTGTGTACCACCAGTGGTGAGTCATTGTGTACACCCAGGGGTACACAGTGGCTCAATTCCCAATGTTTAGTTTTTGCCCTCTCATCTTATTGTAGTAATATTTATTGTCATTTCAATAATGCAGAATTAAACTTAAATACTTTACTAACAATGCATCCACGTTTCAGATAAATACAATGATAATTTTCATGTTTTTTCGCCTTTTGAAAAAATCCGAGCCACTGTAGCCTCCTTGACCCTACTTGTTATTTGCCCAACTTTATAACGATCTCTCCCTAAGTATTACGTTCACAACCGAGATGAAATTTCGCACAGTTCGTATCGTGACTACGCCATGAGAAAAATATTGCGAAAGCAACAGCTACGCCTATTTGGCGGTTCACGAGTTGTGAAACTTGTGAATAACTGTTATCGTAATAGCTGGTATCAGCTGGAAGTGAGAAATGAAGAATTTCAAGTAGGTATCTAGCTTTCTTCAAACTATTTTTGCAAGTGTTCGAGAATTTTTGATGAAACATATTATTTTACTTACAAATATATAATGTCGAATATTTTGTTCAATGCTGAGCTTTTACTATAATAATTATGGTGAATTTTATGGTCAGAAAATGAAAAATCTTACGAAAAGTTACGACTTCGACGGGATTCGAACCCGCGTGATTCAAGCGATCATCCTTTAGCCGGATTGCCATCGACCACTCGGCCACGAAGCCAATGACGTCGACGACGAAACTATCAGTAAGATTATATTTTTCGGTTAGAGCACCGATTAGCGCCATCTACAGGTATTCTTAAGGAATTAGATACACCTGCTCATTGACTGAAGTTGCATTCAGTACAAATGACCAGAGATGTCGCTTTAGCTAATTCTATAGTTTTTATATATTTTTATTATAGTGTTAACCACACTTAGGTATTTCATTAGAAAATGAAAAATCTTACGAAAAGTTACGACTTCGACGGGATTCGAACCCGCGTGATTCAAGCGATCATCCTTTAGCCGGATTGCCATCGACCACTCGGCCACGAAGCCAATGACGTCGACGACGAATGGCAATCCGGCTAAAGGATGATCGCTTGAATCACGCGGGTTCGAATCCCGTCGAAGTCGTAACTTTTCGTAAGATTTTTCATTTTCTAATGAAATACCTAAGTGTGGTTTAACACTATAATAAAAATATATAAAAACTATAATTTTATGGTCGTTGTTTCATTGTATTTCTCAATACCTACTTAGTCATTAGATACGCTTAGGCAGTAGGTAAGCCTAGCTAGGTGTAGGAAGTGCTTATCGAAAAATAAACTTACACAAAAATATCATGATGCAGTAGAAAATTATCCCAAAGATACAGTTCGGAATTTGTAAGGAAGAGTCATCAGATGTTAGACCGAATCCTTTGGAATATCTGGAACAGAACAAATCATTGAATTTTGTTTGCGAAAGCCTACCATTAATGTTTGTAGGTACCTACGTACCTACCTAAAGTCATAGATACTGTACCTTACCTATGCAATAAAAATAATCGTCTAAATTAAAATCAATTTTCCCATCTGGATCGTAAATTCGTGATTCAATCAAAATCAAGCAGTATTAATTTTATCTACCTTACATTCTCAAAAATATAGTTAGGCTGTGTTTCGGCATCGTAACTCCCAAAGGGATGAACCGATTTGAATTTAGTTTTTTTTATTCGAAAGGTGACTTGATCGAGAGTGCTCTTAGTCCATGTTCGGTGGAAATCAGACCAGCCGTTTCTCGTACACATTGGCTTCAACTTGGTTCCAACATTGGCTACGAATAGAATGGTCAATGGCAATGCTCTGTTTGTGTCCAATAACTGTCCAAGATCGATCCCCACATTGGAGTGTTGGAATCAACAAGTTCCACCAACACTCCGCATTAGATGCCGGGGGTTATAATTTTTACTTGTTCAAATAGTCTATTCTTATTCTGTTCTTACTCAGAAGTGAGCACCCTGGAGCAACTAGCATATTCTCCAATGTCACACATTGCAGTGTACCCTGGATGCACCTCCATTGCCATTTCCACGTGCAGAGCATATGTGGAGACCAGTACTCCAACTATGCTGGTCAATATTAGAGCTCTGTCTAGGTTTTTTGCCTTCATTATTGTCGACGTTTCTGTAATGCAAATAAAATAAATACGTAGGTCATTAAAATTTATAAAATATCCTTGGACATTTCACACAGCATTATATATGCAACTATGTAATCAGCCTCTGGATTGTGTAACTTGTCTCGGATTGTATCCAAGTTGTATTATAAAAGCAAAAATCACAGTAAAGCGCGAAAATAATGTCAGTTGAAACACAGATAAAAGAATAAGTACGTTGAAAAGAGTTAATAAGTAAAGTAACTTACTTAATTACTGTCATATTTGACATTTTGTTTTCGCGATTTACTGTGCTTTGATACAATCCGAGACAAGTTACACAATCAGGGGGCAGATGACAGATAGATAGGTATAATTACATACCTACCTACCGAGATGCTACTTATATACTAAGCACTTTTTTTAAATACATACATAGTTAGGTACCTACGTAAGTATAGAAATAAATATAAAAACACCCAGAACCAGAATATTACAAAACATTTTGGGGCAAATGAGTGAGTCTCACTCATTTGCCAAGAAGACACAGAAGGTTGAATGAAGAAACAACCCCAAGCACTCGAAGTCACAGGAACCATTTACCTAAAATCAATTCACACGCACTCAAATCAATTTAATTTTAGAGGGGAGACTCCCGTACGTTCGAGGAAAGAATAAAAAAACTTTTAGCTAACCCCGACTGGGAGCTTCGATCTTTTGCCACCCCTCAATGTTGACGCGTTATGGCCGGGACCGGCGGCAATATAAAATTAAAAAGAAAACAAACAATTTTTCCCTCGCGTCCGCCAGCGGTCTACGTTTTTATTAGCATCAGAGATTTTGGTTATCATCGTCTTTGTTAGCATGAACAACATTCCGTAATCAAGCCAAACAGAGATAAGTAAGTAGGTACCTTAAGTAGGTACCTACCTAAGTACTACTTTTTAAATACTTCAGCATGCAGATTATGATTTCTTATCCATTCGTCAAATAGGTAGGTACCTACGTACCTACTTATTAAATAATCTACCTAACCTAACCTACTTACTTACTTAAGTACCTACTATGTACCTAACCTGCCCGGGTCCGTATTGTACAATTTATTTAGGTAGTAAGTATACTTATTTAAAAGGTACAAACTAGGTTGACTATCAAATTAAAAGTCTCTCCTCATACTTAGATACCTAGTACCTACCTACCTACTTAGAAATAAGTTGTTGTCTCTTAACGAGCTGTAGGTATAGGTATACCTACCTACATAATAATATTATTACTGTTTCACTGCATTACAAATTATTTAGCTACCTACCAAAATAGCCGTCATATTTTGTGTTGAATAAGGTATAATTTTTATATTTTGTGTTAATTTTATTTGATTTACTTTTAAGAGTAGGTAGGTAGGGTAGGTAGTTCAACAGTGAACCAGGCAGCCACAATTAACCATCGTTATTTCTCAGAAATCTGACGTTGCCCATTTGTGCTTCTACCTGTAAATGATAGGCACATGTGTCCCCCCTCCGCACACCTGTTTGTGCAAGTCGCCCACTAATAACGGCTGTGTGAGAAGCGTTTGTTTGAAAATTGAACCAAAAAGTATGTTTTTTCTGCTGGCATCTTTGATTTTTTGTGTGAATTGTATAAAAGATATCACTTTTTTTATTACAAATATTAAATAAACATTTAGTTAGCTTTCTCATGTACCGCACGTAAGCTTAAAATAATAAGACTAAACCGTTGAAATTTTCAGATTAGTTCAAAGTATGTGCTGTGTCTCTCATAGAACCACATCGAGGTAGTTCACAATGAACCTGGTTTTTATGCTACTTGCTAAGTGTAATTTTCTAAAAAAAATAGAAACCTTGCTGATTTTGATTAAGGTTAATAATAAATAATAATTTTGATCTCTTTATCGTGATTTGAGTGTTTTTCCATTAGTTATTCAAATATTGTACAGGTTAAATGTAAATTTTTGACCGATTAAATGTAGAAAAATGATAAAAAAATAGAGAAAAGTGTTTTATGCTACCAAACCATAAATATCGCAATTAAAAGCATAAAAGTACTATGTATTTTCATATATTGCCCTTTATTAATGTTTTATAATATAATTACGCTACCCAAAATAAGGTGGTTCATTGTGGAAAATACCCCGGTTCACTGTGTACACCTAAGAGTACACATTGAACCAAATCTCATTTTTTTTTAAAACCATGTATCTTCTAAACTAATAAAATTTGTAAAGAAATTTAAATGCAAATTGAAAGACAGATAAATTCACTAACGAACAGTGAAAAAACCGAACACAAAAACCCAAGAAACTCGAAGCTAAAGGCTTCCAAACTTTACCTGGTTCATTGTACGACAATGTACCCTATATGAGTTTGATTTATACGTTTCATTCATCAAATAAACATCTCGGTGAAGGTCGTTGTATGACGGGATCGACTATTATGTTATGGACCAATGTTGTCTGAAATAGGTAGGTAGGTACCTACTAAGTAAAGAGTTTATATAAGCAGAGCACTGTTTTAAAATACTTACCTATTTGACTAATTTTAATGCATGTGTGTTTTTAATAAGTGAATAAATAATAAATAAAGTTACATTACCTACCCCTACTGTAGGGTAGTGGCACCGATAGATGAACGTTTAAAGCGGAATTTAATCATGTTTATAGCTATCTATTCTATTTTTAGAAAATTTTAAACTTTAGGGCATTGAGATGTATTATAGAGCCACAATCAGACAAATAAAATGTAAACGCCAAAACTCGGCGCACGCTACGTAGTGCGCAGAGTTTTTCTTTTTTGCGTACAAGCGACATTGAACATTAAAAATAACGACATAACGTCTACATTCAAATGTCAAATGTCATTGTAGAACATTGAATTTGCACGCATTGTTTTTGAGTGTTGTCAGCTATTAGATTGTGACTCTTTAATACATCTCAATGCTTTAGGGTTAGTTTTTTGACAGACTATAGTAGGTAATTTATGTTGAATGGAGTGGCCACAATTCACAAATCCCCAATAATTGAAATAAGTATACCTACTTATTTCAATTATTGGGGATTTGTGAATGTATATAAAAAACAACAGAAAGAAGTACTTTCTTTCTGTTTTTTTAGAGGAGTTCCCAACTCGCACTAAGAAAACTGGAACCAGGTGGTCGAGTTGGGAATTTAAAAATTAATAATTAATATTATTTTCGTTCATCATCTCGTACCACTTATAAATTTGTATTGAATTTATTTGTCTAGTACACTCGGCTAAATATGCGATCTTATAATAATAGGTAATTTTTTGGTTAAATATTGACAGTTTGTTTACAAACATTGCATGTCGAATTAGGTTGAACTATAGATACCTAGATAACCTACGTAGTAGGTACCTACCTAGTTGAACTATGTAGGTAGGTATCGCGTCGGAGACAGGTAGAATCAATAGGCGCCATTCTCATTACCACAGAGCTGCTCATTACACGGCTCAGTGGGCATTTCACACACATTAAATAGGTACCTACTTACCTACATAGGTACCTAGGTGGGTACTTAGGTATCTGTCGTCGTCAAAATACCTGTTCAGCTTGTTACCCATTTTAAATATACTTACCTAGGTAGTAAGTAAGTACCACCAAAGACGATAATGATAACCAAAGGTACCACTAAGTAGGTACCTAACTAACCTAGTAAACAAGATGCTATCGGTACCTAAGTAGGTAGGTACTTACTACATATACATAAGTATGTAAAAGAAAGAGAAAAAAGAACAAGGTAAGTACTTACCTAGTAAAAAGAACCCTGTCTGGGTTCTTTTTACTAGGTACCTTGTTCTTTAGGTACCTATTATCTTAGGTATTTTATCTAGGTACCTACTGAACTAAGATATACCTAGTACCTAGGTACCTTATTAATTCAGTAGGTATGTAACCTACTAAATTAATATTAACCTACTGAAACATAAAACACTGAGCAGCCTGTCGTAGTCGGTAGGTACCTATGTAGGTAGTACCTAGGTAGGTACCTACTACTGACTGATAGTAGGTGTCTAAATAAGAATTAAAAATGTAGAAGCAATTACACTTACCTACCAAACCACGTAAAAACCTTCCAGAAAATAACTAAAATAAAATTAAAAATGGAAGCTACAGATTTTTTACTCAAGTGACTACTGTGACTACAAAAATATAACTACACAAGGTCACAAGGTACAAAACCTAGGTAAGTACAAACGTACAAACTAACTACAAAACAATGTAAGCAAGAAAAGTTTTTCCTCTCGCTTTACTCGCGAATCACGAAACGAAGAGAGCAAAGTGCTTGCTTCGCTTTGATGCTTTGCTTGGCTGGCATACATACCGCATAATGATTATGAATGAACACATAGCATACATAGCAAACAAAGAAACCGAATGAACTATACAAAATGAGCCAAGAATGAACTCCACAAAATAAATTGGTGTTGCCAGCAATGATACGCTCTGACTGACATTACTTTTCTACCACCAAAATTGCAAAAATACATCCATATCCTGACATCTTACTGTCTTAATCATTACTTTTTAATTTAATTACAGCCTTGGATAACTTAAGATATCTGAGACCCTGAGAGAATAATAAAATATTAATTGTTAGAGAGATTTAGATGTGAATTATATTAAAAATTGTATATTTACATTGCAAGTTAAAACGAGACGGAGCAATACAATGGAAGAGTAAAGCTGAAGGCCACATTGCCAATGACGCCCGATATCGCGGAATGTTGTGTCGCCATGTTGGTAGCGCTGAATTAGTTCACCATCGCGACCGCAACGCAACGCAGCGTTAGCGTCGTGAAACACCTTTCATTGTATTGACTATTGATGAAAGCAGAAAATGTATAGAGTTATTTTATTGTATTATTGTTTTCATTCCGATTAAAATATATCACAGTATGTGTTAGCCTAAGTAGAATAATGTCCCCGTTTACGTGAATGTGAAATAAGACAGCCCGTGGAGTGCTACGCGGCCATTTTACTTGCAATGCGGCAACGGTGTACGATCCGCCATTGGAAACGGCCTGTGTCTTTTTCTGTGTGCAAGTTCAGTATTTTGTTGCTAAGCTTTCAATAGGATCATCAGTTTACCATGAGTGATAAATGTGTAGTGCGGACTTTGGTGTTGTGAAACACGGTGGTCGGGTGATTTACGAATAATGTGTGAACGATGGAGAACGAAGTAAAGCAGCGCAATCTGCAGAGAAACAGGCGAAGGGAGCGGGCACAGCGCATGCAAGCACAGCGAGAGAGCAAAGTTAAGGATGGGGACAGTGGCGAGGACGAGTCTCCGGCGAGAGAAAAGCCGCCTCGTCCTCCGGCCAGGAGGAAGAAGTCCCGAGAGCCACTCGCAGAGGAAGACATCATCGATGGTTTCGCCATAATGGCATTTCGCACCTACGAAGACCTCGAGGTAAATCACTTTTGATTACGTTTGCTTGAATTTGCACAAGAGTATCGAAACAGCTGGTATAGGTTGATATGAAGATAAATTGCTTTTGTACTAGGTACTCAACATTATTTACCTGCTAGGCTATGTATGCGTATGTCACTCCAACGTTGTTTACATTTACATAATGACCTACAAAATTTGCAATTATATATTTTACGTCTATGATAGAAATTGTTAGGTAAAAACTTAATAATTTGAATGGTACACCTTATGTCCAGTGGATAAGGCTTGGTTTCTGGAAATAATAAAAAGTCTTTGTATGCAAATTGTTTCGTTACGCAAATGTAATAGGTAACTAATCGATTTCGTGCACCAGGATGCCCAGTCTCTTCTTTATTTGTATCCCATTTATAAAACGGCGCTCTGTAATGCCTCGGACATCGCCTCGGAAGTGCATTGACCCAGCAGTTGAACCGTACGTGTAAAAAACAGATGCAATGAAGTAATAGAATTTTCGTGAGTAGTGTGTGAATGTAAATAGATTCAAAGTAGAAGATAATGTTCGATTACCTGCTTATATCGATCGATAATCGCATACGTAAATGTATGAAGCAGCTGACTGGTAGAACTGCCGCGGCCGAGTTGCAAACAGTCTCCCGCAAAGTGTAAATTTGGTCTAAGTGGCTTTCGCTCGTTTGTGCTCATTTATCGCGCCGTCCTCGAATGGCAATATGTTGGGCACATTGAAGTCTTTTATGTGTACGATAAAACTACATTCTCTGCTGACGTTTTAAATTACGACAAGTTTAACAATTGCAGCCTATAGTGACATGCGTTTATTATGGTTCCACACTGTAGACATGTAGCGTGCATAAGGCTAAGCTTTATGGAATTATCAAATGAAGTATAGTTTTATCAGAGTTACGTTAATCTAGGAGCGTTTGTAGCCATAAGTACTATACATTTAAATGCGCCATGTTTCTGTCCAATTTCTATAGTTGATAACCAGAATGTATTATTTATACCTACCACACTTGCAAATCATCATCACATAATGTAGTATTAAAAAAGTAAGTAGTATTGATTAGATAAGTTTAGAATTTGGTGACAAATATTGATCGGAATATGAAAGCGACTGTCGTTGGTCTTAAGAATTGGTGATAAGGGTTGTTGAGCTCTAATCATTGAAAGTTGTTGATAAGACTTATTATAGCACTTCAATTAGGTTTCACTGACTTATCTGATAAGAAAAAGCCAATAATCTTAAAGCATTCCAATGCTTTAAGATTATTGGCTTTGCAGGTATTTGCAGGTATTACTTAGTATAGGAATGAAAAGTTTGATCAGGTTGTTAGGAACAACTTGAAAACAAAGTGTCTATAGTTTCGAAGTCCCATCTTGAATGACACAATATGTCACACTTCCGTCCGCAGCTTCGCTATGTTATATTGTACATTTTTTGTTTCAGCCAAAACCGTTCAGTAGTTTTTGCGTGAAAGAGTAATAAATATCTATAAATCCACACAAACTTTCGTGTTTATAATATTAGTGGGATGAACTTGTTGAGGAGCCATTTCTGCAAGTATGATGGTCCGTTAACTTTTGATCCCAAGGTGGGTTTGAATCCTGGCTGTGCATCAAAAGATTTTTCATTATGAAAAATTTAATACATTTATAAAACCTTTATTAAACGATTTTGGATAACATTACGAGAAAACCAGTTTGCTTGCGCTGGGCTTGCAACTTTTCACATAATATGGAATGCAAAAATCTGCAAAATGTAGCCATGTACGAAATATGTAATTACTACTTACCTATTTGGACATACTTTGACCAAGGACTATATCATACTTTGACTATGTCCTTAAACATAATTCAAATAATTTAGAACTTAGAGAAACTCTACCACACCTGAAAGATACAGGCATTATCATATTTATTTATATTTCAGCTAAGTACTTTAGTATAATAAATTTAGTTAAATCTAAAAGCTATTATTTATGTGTGTATTTTGTGTATAAAGAATACTGCTTAAAAGAAGTTAAAGGGATTGTTATTATAAAGTATTACGTCTTGATGTCAAATAGCTACTGACAGTAAGCAAAACCAAAGAAAGATAGGTTATTGAGATTGACTGTAAATCACCCATTTCCCTGATTTTTTTTATTTTAACTATGAAACTTTTTGATACCAACAACTTGTCACTTTGATAAAACTACAAATGTGAACACAGCCTTTTTAATTCTATGTGAAAAATAAATCAATGTACTTATCATGTAATTTAATATTATCTAATACCACAATGTAAAGCCATTATTGAAGTCACTCATTTGAATACATATCTATATGCGTCAAAAACATCTGTGCCAATAAGCTTGTGTTGGCTCAAAACATTTGTACAGAGCTCTTATAACACCTGTAATTTACACAAACATGACAGATATGCATGTTTTCTTTAATTTAGTTATTGTTCTTGAAGTTTGTCATAAAATTAAGGTACCTTCCCATTCTTACAAGATCTTACTATTTCGGATGACATACACTACAATACCTTTATTCATGTATAACTAAATTATTTATAATGTTGTGTATGAAATTATATCAATGCCTAAAGGACTTGAGTGATGATGATGAATGAATAATAATTTGTTATTCACAGTTAATAATACCTACTAGCATGCCTGCTGCCCTGATTTGGAATAATTTTTTTACCTATTACATACTTACTATATTATTATGAACTACTAGCTGCGCCCCGTGGTGCTACCCGCGGTGAATAGTTCCCGTTCCCGTGGGAATACCGGGATCAAAAGTAGCCTATTTTTTTTTTTAATCTTGGGCAGTCCTGGATCCAAGCAGCAATCCCAAAACCAAATTTCATTTAAATAAGTCCAGCCGTTTGAGCGTGAAGGACTAACAATCGGTCTACTTTTGACGATATTATAAACGGTGAACGTGATCATACGTAAAAAAAAATACGTAGAAGAACATAGAACCCCATTTTTATATGGATTACATTAATTAGTTACTTATCTACTTTATAAGTGCTCTCTATGCAGTTTTATTTCATAATTATATTTCTTGTAGCAAGTTAAATCATTGCTTCTTATTCTTACCATACAAGTAAGATGTTGATTGGAGTATGTAGTGCACAAAGCTAAAGTGCTCTTCAAATTCAAAAACTTAGTATGAATGGAACAATGCACTGGTTATTTATTTATGAAAGACAGTGCAGGTATTGTGTAAGTCAACCATGACCGTCACTTGACGCCTGCGGTGCAGCGAAAGACCACTTCAATGTCAACAATTACCCGCAGCGGTGCTTAGTTACCGTTTTCCCACGGTCAGGCCGCTTTGATGGTGCGCCCTATGGGCTGTCACAAATCACAAGTCAAACCAGGATTATATACACAGAAATAAACTTGGCATTAGTAAGTTTGTTTATACTTATTTACTTACATTTTTCAGATTTTCTAAACACCAATTAACTTGCATTAGGGCTACGTTACTCAACAAAATAAAAATCTACTTTTGCTTGCCGCGAACTATTAAAAAATACAAAAAACTGAAGCATGTTCAAAACTAATTTGAAAAGTTTGACAAGGCCGGTCTACCTGATAAGCGGTCGAGAAAGATTGGATATGGCACGAAGAAGTTAGCAAGCGTAAAATATTGTAGACATTCGATTCGCTGGAGCGATGAATATTCGTTTCTGATTATGTAGCGCTTGTGAAGACATGTAGAAGATTATAAGCGACTACTTACGCAGAGGTGAATGAATTTAACAGTAGTAAGATAATTAGACTAACTATATCTTTTATTTATACTCCTTAAGGTGCCTGTATGGGTGAAACTAGCGCCACTATTTTTTTTTATTATTACGTTAAACAAAGGAATTTAAAAAAACTGAATGTACAGTTTGTGAAACCTAACATATGCTTTTTTTAATACCTCTGTAATAGTTTAATTTTGTATAGTTTAGGAGGAGTAGCGAAAACAGAGTTTGGTAGCCACCAAGTGCAACTTCGCTACTCCTCCTAAACTAACAAATTTGGAGGCGCGTTAAATGTAAACTTACCTCGTAGAATTAATAGTAACCCATGTACTGTACATTGTACATTTACAAATAGCTAGATGGTTCAAAAAATCACCATCATTTGTAAGTCAATTGTAAATCAATAAGATTTTCAGCAACTCCGTAGGAACCCTGTGAAGCTAAAGTCACCATCATGTCAATGCACTCATATTGAGTCTGTTCTGCGGTGTATTTTAAAATCAATATCGCTTGTCTTACAAGCCGCAAGGTCGGGATCGCCGACCGAGTTACGTCCGAGACACCCTTTAGTCCCATCCCCTCGTAGTACACCCCAGAGCTCAATGTTACACGTTGTGACATAAATATTTACCTGAGTAAACTTTTAACCACTTTGTTTCGTTGTATTACACCCAGTCACATCCACTTAAAATACTTTTTCAATGTTCTTTTTAAACGAAGCACGCTATTGACAGGATGATGAGACAAAGTGACCTAATTGGTATTAATTAAGAGTCAACACACCGTCTCTGAGCTATGTTCGTTTTACGTTTAACTTTTTATGCATTTTTAAATTATATGTTATATGAAATACCTGCTTTGAGTTAATATTCGCAATTGAGATAAATCGGTATGATTATGAAGTATTACTTAACGTAATTAGTAACTAGCTAGAACATACAGCTGTAATAGTAATTACTTATTATACAGCTGTATATTAAGTATAGCAGCTTATGTCGGAATGTGAGTGATGTGATGAATAAGCCTAAGCTAAGTATGTCTAATTACAACTACTTCAGTTGCTTATCTAATCTAGTGCTATCAAAAGATACTTAATTTAAATACTATGGGATATTATCTATAAATACATGCAAAATAATTTACATCGCGCTAAGTCGCGAAGAGTGGAAGAAGGGAAGGGAGGCCTTTGCCCTGCAGTGGGACGATTATGGCTGAACAATAACAATAACATGCAAAACATGTATTATGTGCTGATGGCCAATTACAAGTTCCCACTTTTAGGATTTTTTTTATAATGCTTTTATGAGAAAAATAATAATGATAAAACTCACTTCATGTAAGTACCTATCTTGCTAATAATATCTTGCTCGTTATTGAATGGATCTTTTCTAATGTAATGAAATAATACCATTGTCTCTCAAAAAAAAAAACCTAGATAGCTAAGAAGAAACCAAATTAATATTAGTTGTAAAAGGCCAAGCAGTTGCTTATGAGACTAGCCGTCATACGAACCATCTGCCTTTTATTTCCATAAAAAAGTAATAAATAACATAAAGGATACGATGTCTAACGTTTCAGATTCTTAATTCTGTGACAAAAAGTTGTAACATCTCTGATTGGTCTGCCTGCACAGATGATTAAGCGTAACTAAAAACTGTGGGTTGAAGGTGGGCTAAAATTGCGCAAATTGTTCCAGACGTTCGGTTTGTAGACGTCGCGTCGTTTAGTCCTTGGGCGACCGATGTTTCAATTATAAACGAATTTATAAAACATTTTGAGAGTGCTCGTTGTTTTTTATTCATTTATAGATAAAAATAAAATGTCATTCAAATTATCATTGTGAAATTAATGGCGATAATCAAATCACCGATAATTATTTTTACTTTCGAGTCATTTTAATCATCAATCAGGAAAGAGAAATGTAACTCTTTTGTCCGGCAATTGTAGAGCCTGGCGAAAAATATTATCATAAGCCTATGCATATTTCATAGTTTATGTTAGACCTATTCATGAATAATATTATGAATAAGTAGCTTTTAATATTGTGTGCCAATAGTAAATGGCTCAACTTGATTTGCTAATATTTGCTCAAACAAATCCTATTTGTGTACAGTATACTATTTCAAAGATTTCTCTGTTAGTTTAGATCTTATCATTTGTTTGCTTTCTTAAACAAACCTTGCTTAAAGTAACCACAAACACAGTAAAACAGTTTATTAAATCTATGATAATATTATGAATTATGTTACCATGGACGCATCAATATTCAATCAATACTAATAAAGTGAAGGTGAATAAAAATAGCAACATAAAAGAAACGAGGAAAGATAAAAATGAAACGAAAAGGCTTTTAAGCAAAAGATCAAAGGGAATAAAACTTTGCTCAATGCTGATCTTAATGGCAAATGTTACCTCGCACTCGAGGGGCTCGTTATGAGATGTGCCAAGTGCCTCAAGTGTCAAGAATTGCGATTTCGATGTTGGACAATAACGGCGAAGAAAAACTGATCTGTAATTTATTGAATTTTCGCATTACGGTCGTACTTTAGAGAGCCGCTCTTGGCTGGTAGACCATCGTAAAAATACCTATGTTCGGCGGGTGGTTGGCGCTCGCGACGTATCTCGGCGATCTGCCCGCGATCGACCGGAGTTTCTTGCCCATCGTGATTTTAATAGGCTGAAGAGACTTCACAAAATGCAGTGCTATGAAGCACAGCTCTTCAAGTTTCTAAGAGCGCTTATCGTAAAACTTTCACTGCGAAACGGCACTTTATCTCCGTAATATAATAAGTAGCTATTCAAATCCTCAAACCACTGTTTCTGATCGCTGTTATACCTTCTCTTTAGTCTACAGTGTAGACTAAAGTGAAGGTTGACATATGTAGAGTATACAGCGATAGCTTATTTAAAAATGTCTGAAGAATATCGGTTATGCTAAGCTGCTGTGCAATGACCTACTCTTGCGTTAATATCATAATACATTACATTCTACTTCTAAATTAGTTTCTCAGCCATAGGTATTTGTACTTACTAATAAATAAACACTTTAAAACGTCTTATGTTCAAGTGCACACTATTACTTCTTGCCGAGGCAATCGGTCTGTTAACAAATCACTTGAAGCGCGATACATAATAGAAGCGCTTGGAGGAAAATGTATTGTGTGAACGGCAACCTCTGTGAGTTATTGAAATTCAATAAGAATTTGTTTCACGGAAATATTGGAAGGAAAAACGCAGAATAAAGATTATTTATTTTGTAATGCGTATAAAAAGCAAGTCTATTTTTACACCAAGTAAAAAATTATGTATTTACGTACCAACGACATCGTTATTTCATAATGGTTATCAAATATGTATAATTATCTATAATTTTTAGCTCGTTATAATAATCTTGATGACCTTGAAACTTAAAGTTACATATTTACAAACATTTTGAATCCCTAACATTTTTACACAAATTTTAGTTTCTGCTTTACCGATGATCCACCGTGAACTCAGTGCAAACTTCTACTGCACGGCAAAGCATAAACAATTGTAACATATTACTCCATTATCGCTTAACACACGTCAGGCCAGAGTAAATGTTTACTGAGAAGTTAGTCGTTAGCAATGCGACTTGCTTTCTAGTCTAGACTAGAAGAGTCCGTAAGTTAACTGCAGATTTTGTCAAATTGTATGACTTGTCTATTAATAATTTCTGTTTTATTAGACCTTATTATAGAACTATTAATATCTTCAGTTCTGTGAAACATTTTACGAAGTTAATGAGCGGTAAAGTTATTTCAATTTGTTTAGCATTCTTCAATGTGATGGGTTTACGACTTCATAACTTAGATGAGTTAGATAACTATACATTTTTGCAACTTCTTATAGTAAAACTTCTAGCTAGATCATTATAAATTAACGAAATAAAATGCACATAGTTATCTGGGAAATTATAAAAGTTTTAAGTATATATAATACCATCTAGGTTAACTTCATTGGACATCTTATAGACTGCCGGTAGCTAATTCCTGATCACTTAATAGCAATACATATTCTTGTCACAGATCTGGCTTCACAGCAATAAAGCGTTGACCAGACAATTTAATTCCCACCGACCTCATTTCACGTTCATTTAGAAATTAATCCGATTGTTTTACAGTCGGTTTCTCGAACGCGGATCATCTCCAAAATGTACTAAGCAATGGTCAAATCACGTGACAGTGACGAATTTGTTCCTAATTTGACACTTGTCACGTGATTTGACCATTGCTTAGTACATTTTTGAGATAATCGGCGTTCAAATAACCGGCTGTTAATATTTAATAGTTAGTCACGAATCACGATCCATTGTATTTAATGAATATTATCTTACCTAGAGTCTGTTAAAGTAAAAAGAATTCACTTTGTCTTTATTACTGATTGTTATGTAAAAATAATAAGTACTTAAATATAAAAGATGAAGCTTGTTAACAAAATTGCTACGCTTTAACAAGAAACTGAAAGAATTAAATTCTTACCCTGTTATTCATAATGGTCTTGTAAACTTACGAAACGGCTATTAAATCTGTTGCTATCCCTTTTCATTGCCATATGAGTAATAAGAAAAAAACATTATTTAAAGCTTTGTTAAATTGACAAATTATTATAAATAATGGGGTTAAAGTCATCGAGGTACGCTGTAAAGGGTATTAAAGAGTCACAATCTAATAGCTGACAACACTCAAAAAATGTGCGAGCAAATTCAATGTTCTACAATGACATTTGACATTTGAATGTAGACGTTATATCGTTTGTTTTAATGTTCAATGTCGCTTGTACGCAAAGAAGAAAAACTCTGCGCACTACGTAGCGTGCGCCGAGTTTTGGCGTTTACATTTTATTTGTCTGATTGTGGCTCTATAATACATCTCAATGGTTAAAGTGTAATAAGTTTCAAGTAAATTAAATAGCATAGTTCAGTATCGTCAGACCAATAAAAATTCACCTACCAACAGTGGAATGCAAAGAGTAAACTTTCACATGAAAAGTGGTCTTTATTCCCAGTGGGAGGGGGTGGGCGACACTCGTGGCAGGTAATAGCCCCGTGACACGCGACCCCCGTTTACAAACATTTCGATTACATCCCTCATATTTGTTTCCACACTGATTTCCCCACTCAATTACACTCAGCGTCGAAGAAATATTGGGCCACATTTCACAGCAAAGATTTGTTCGCTCGTAGCCGACTTGTTTGCGATAGCTCGGTTTATCCAATAAAGCAGAGATAAAGTTTCTGTTGGCAAATGAATTATTGACATAAATGATTTGTTGATAGATAGAAGTATGTTTAACTAGAATGTGTCTGCTAGATTTTAGTTTTGAATTGTTCCAAACACACAAGTTAGGCGGTAGAGACAATATAAAACAGAATTTATTGTTTGGTTAATAGAATGTACTTTTTTAAAAAGTGCATTATTCCTTCCACTCATATTATGATATCTACCTGCTGTATAGATCTTCGAAGACAATCCTTGATGTAGGTAAGTAGTACTTACTCAAACAAAAACTCAACTTTTTGTGGTATCTTCAGCCATCCGCCTAATAACCATTTAGTTACTGCCTACTTTATAAAAAAAGTGTTTTTTACATTGCGTATATTTTCTAGGACAACAGTTAACATTCAATACCAGTCTTTCTTTTATAGTAGTTTTTGCTGCTGTTTTTGCGGCGGTTACTCACTCACTGCCAACAGTTTTTTTCGTAGCGATTATTATCGAGTGTTCGGCATCATTGACAATAATTGTTTTCACAATAGCCGCATCCGGAACGTAATGCGGTTTCTTTTGTATGCATTTTCTTATTCTCCATCGACAGCAAAACAGCTGTTATTTTAACGATCGGTTAAAATTATTTAATATTTGGTAAAATACAGAATATTCAATTGAGATGCCAATCCCGCTATTAAAACGCTTCATAGCCCGTTTAAAACGATGTGCCCTAACCACTTTCCTACAAGCATAATGAGCCATTAAAGTGCATTACTTAACTACCACCTATCAATAACAGTTAATTACAATGAGGACGCTTTTTGCTGGCCTTAAGAGGTAATTATAGTTTTTTACAGTAAGTTGTAGTGTAGATACTTAGCTCTAACAAAACAATTTGTACATTAGGGACCACCCGCTATTTATTTGTTTACATAGGGTTCACTCCATAGAATATTTAACTGATCGATCTGAAAGCCAGAAAATGAAAATGTATTCTCCACGTCTCTATATCGATTTAACAGCTTCTTTTTCTATCGGAGTATGTTAATTCGCGATTTTATCGCTCGGTTCAGTATCTAATCCTCAACGAACTAACCCGTGGCACCAGCTTGTCTGATGACTTAATTAATGAGCCGCCGTGTCGCTGTTAATTAAACAGCTCAGGCAAATTGCGGGCCGCGACTGCCGGCAGATTAAAATGAAAACAAAATGCAATTACGTGCGCACTGACACCGTCCGACCTGGATACTGACGTGATTATAAGGATCATCTTCTCGAATAAAACAGGTAAGTATACAGAACACACTTCGCGTGTCCCTGTCATTATGGAAATTAAACATGGCCCTATGAACGATCCCCCTTTTTGACGTGTGTTTTATGTTTATGCAAATGTTGAAGATTATTAAACTTTCTCGTCTGAATAAAGTAATGGAGCAAGAGAGGCTAGCGACACTTTGGCGCGGTCTTAGCGGGGTAATCGAGCATGCAATGAACTTCACAGTTCAAGTTAATCCAAAGAGATGAATAGCCGGCACAACAACTAAATTGTTGTGTAACTTTGACTACTGAATGTAAATTATAGGTGTCAGTTGCGTACAATTTACTGACTCAAATGGAGGTGGTGGCAAATACGCTTTTAGATTTTTTTCTCCTCGCATCATTCTTTCATACTGTCATCAAAATAATCATTATATCAAAGTTTATATAAAACTATCTACTTAAGTAATTCGTTTATTATCATCATATTCTAATCTTTAAATCTTTCCCAGACCCATCCTAACTTATTTCATTATCAAGTGCTAAGTAAATAAAAAACATTTTGTATCATAAAGTCCTATTTAAAATTCAAAATGATAAATGCGTTGACATTTTGGAATCGTTTTATTATTAATTTAGAGTTATGGAAGGCATTTGCATAACGGTATCATAAACACACTAAATAATTCATATGTCAATAAATGATATAATCATGAGCCGGACATAACAAATTACCAGATGCAGATTATAATGTTATTATTATTTTAATTGCGGTATCGGACGCTGTCACATTAGTGATTAATTTGATGTTGGTGCAGCAATTACAGCAAATGAACGTTGTCGTCGAGGTGTGACCGCATAGCGCGCCACCGTAGATTGTAGGCGAGGTGAACGATTACCGGCTCACTGTGTTATTGACCGATGCTAATTATTACCCGGCCTCTTGTAAACACAGCTCGAAACGCTAAATTATGGGGCGTCAACATGCTAATTACGTATACACGTAACATACCGCTGTTCAATCACTAAATTGAATCTAGTAGAGCATGAATTATTCATACGAATAATATCCAACAAAGTATGTTATCAAATTGTGTAACACGATTAACTTGAAATGATGTTATGGTCGAAAGCATCTAGAATTAAGCTGGCTTTCCCACGGGTCGTACCCGCCGGCAGAAAAATAGCTCGCCCGATTTCTGTGAATTCGTGATAACTTTTTTACGAGACTGAAATGAATTGTATAATATCTTTTGTGGAAGTCACATAAAGTTCTCGAGAGAATTTTGCTTTCGTCGCAGTCTTGCGGAGATATATTAAGATGTTAAATGAAGGTACTTTAGCAAAATTTCTTTTTCAATGATCATGTTAAAAACCATTTTATTTGATAAAATTTCTACTTACAATTTTCTTAAAATAAGTATCTTCTTTGGTGTAAGAAAACATTCTTCAAAACTTACCTTATTATAAGATACCTTATTATCAAGTTAAACAGTTAATTTATCTTGTTTTTCTATAATAACCCCCTTATCTACGATTATGCAAAGTAGATTGTTAATATTATATGGTGTGAGTTATCAGCTGCGAGTATTACTGGGGCTGACTGCAATTTATTTTTTATTCATATTTACATTAGTAGTGGCCACGTCAACACGTGTATCGTTGTGGCACGTGCCACTTCACATAAGATGGTGCCTGTAGATATTTTGTTTTGGGGCTTGTTAGAACCCTTGTTAGCTCTAGATAAATATTCTCACGCCAATTAACCACAAACATGCGGTATTTAATTAGAGGTTGTAGTAGGGGTCCATAAAATAACTCCAAAATTAATTTAGTAAGTAATTGAACTCAACAATTGTTAATTTATCTGTGCTAAGATAACTGTATTATTTAATTTTACAAAGCACTTAAAAGAAAGGGAGTCAAGCTATATCATAGCTAAAATGCCAACTGTAAATTTTCCATTCTCTACTAGGCAGAATCAGTTTTATTACAGCGTACCTACTAGTAGCACCATATGTAAGCAGAACGGCAGTTGTCAGCGACTGCGATCGCACAATAATGGTTATGATAATGTCCCCTCGTCTCGAACCATCCCTAACGGAACCGCCGCCGCCGTCCCCTAGATAAGTGCTCTATGAAACGACGAATCGCAAGGAACGTACGGTTTTAAAACGATATTTTTACCAATAGTCACTTGTCTTGTTTGAAGGGATTACTGTCCCACCCCCTGGTCTCGTGCAACTCACGTCACCCCCGCTGGACCTGATGAATCTTTTTTTCTTATTCATTCAAAAATGTGTCACTAGGGACCCTCGCTTGTGCTACTCCTGTGACGATCGGACACGCCACCCCTGTGAATACTAAGCAAGAATCGATATTGTGCGTGTGAGGCCCACTTTATTGTTTTGATGTTTGTGTTCAATTTTGATGTCAAACAAATTCATAACAGTAGGGCGAAAACTCAATAGATACATTATTTTGACCCAATTTAATTTGTATTCTATTTCTGTGCATAATTATTTAAATTGATAAACCTATTAGCCTTACACAACTTAACATCCATAAAACAACAATACATGACATTAAGATCTTGTAAAGATAATCTTATTATGAATTTTACATTAATATCTGTGCCTATTCAGTATTTATAAATCAATTAAGCTGGTTTTAATACATGATTTTATTACCATAATCTTAGATTTCTTTTTTGCCCCTCTGTATAAACTTCATATTAGTCACGGGCACTACAACGACTTTATTTCTTTGTCAACCAACTTCCTTTCACTTCTCGGGCGCTTTTGTCCGGTATTTATTTTATCTCGTCGCGGGTAACATCGATCTTGACAATAGGGAAGTTGATATTGTGCTCGTGTTGCTCCTTGCCGCTATACCCGGCGTCTGTTTCACACTACTCAGGGCCTTTCTTACCAGATGTTTGTTGATCTCATTTTATTACTCTTAATGTTAGCTCTTAATGTTAGGACAAACCATCAGAGAAGTACTGTTTTGTATAAGAATAAAATAAATAATAATTATGTAAAATGCCACAATGCGTAGTACTTAAGGTTTCGGTAGCAACCTTTTGGGTTTTATAAAACTTTTAAAACTGTCATGGTTTTGAACATTATAACCACTTAAAACGGGATATTTACCATTATTCGTAGATTTATGAGTTTCCCGATATTTCGGCACAGTTGCATGCTCCATGATCACGGTCAAATAGTTTTTGCGAGTACCTATGTAGGTATTGACTGGCAGACGAAACGGTCAAATCTTTTCTGTCTTTTATTTTGGTTTTACTACTAAATCTTTTTCAGATAATATGAATAAAATACCAAATGAAAACCTACGATTTAGAAAAGTATAGCTAAGTAAACCAGTAATTATATAAAGATTCAGTAAGTACCATCCTACAGTGATTCGTAAGAAAGTCCCGCGAACCCGTTCAACTTGATCAGATTGCCGATTGCAGCCAAAGTAATGTAACATGCGGTCCTGCCAGGTTTATTTATTGTCTCTGCTCTTTATCGTCGCCTGTATTTTCTTTGTGATCAATGTCAATTAACTTATAAATTGTCTTGGTGAAACTCCGGTTTAACAACTATCTGAGTTTGCAGTGCTTTATTATTATACCAAGAACCATTTGTTCACACCTGTGTTTTATGAAAGCAGTGCAAAAAATATCCTAGCGTCGTTCCTTAAAATCTTGCCGCTACGATAACTTTAATTCCCTCCTAGAGTAAGTTATATATTACTTGTGGGTCTGAAATGAAGATCTTAAAGCGTAACGAGTAGTCTTACTTCAAAACGCCGAGAGTTTAGCTCCTTAGGAAAACGTGGAGTTAAAAGCGCTCGTCACTCGTAAATGTAAGCCTGGATTCTTAGCCACTTACTTGACACATTCTCAAGTTTACTCAAGCACAGTCAGACAAAATGAATACGGCAAACGTCATTTGGAATCCAATATTGCATTAGAAGTGCTTTTATTAAATTAGTTATTCTACTACTTGTGATAAAATCGCATCCTGTCAAATCATTTACAGCGCGATAATAAATTATCATAATAACATGACTTTGTCATTTATAACAAAACTTGAGTTATGAAAAGCCGATTGCTTCTAGTTCTTAGTGATTTGATCGAATCTTCGCCAGTCAGACTGATAACTTAATCCATTCACGCCATCTCACATTCTGCACTGACGGGAAGTTACTTGAGCTTAGTTTGTTCTCATTTTGATTTTCTTCACGTTACATAGCATTCAAAATATTGATGATTTATTTTTATTTTGATATTCACAGAAATAAAAGTTTAAACTGTTTGTTTATTAAGTTACCTGTGCGTATATCGAGTGAGGGAAATTACGTTAAAACATTTGTTTGATTTCAGGCTGCTGTAAAATGTGCTTCCTCTCCTCGCACGAACGCCCTGTCGACAAAGCCTCGGCTGCCTCTGGCGGCTCTGGCATCAGACACGGGCCGGAATCACCCTACCAACAATGTCAACTCTCTGGTAAGTGAAAACACATGTTCACTCTATGTGCATGCATCAACGAAGGATATCAACTTTCATGGTTGAACAAATTATTTTAATCTTTTACAAGGTTTCATTTTGGAATAAACGTAATGTGCTATTGGGGTTTACTCGACTTTCTCACCTCGTAAATATATTTTAGTTGTAGATTTAACAAAGCGTTTATTGTGCATGTCAACACGAACGAACACTTTAAATACTTTGTGCTTTTGAACAACGTTTACCAGCCTAAATGCGGCGGTGAAGTCACGGCTAAATGCAGCGAGTCTAAATCTGTAAGCTATCGCCGTGCCTCTTCCGGGATCCGCTTTCTCGCCAAACGCATAAAACGTACGCTTACTGCCAATCGGTGTGTCAACGAGCTTCGTTTCTGAGACAGCTACTGAACCAACACAAGTGAAATACGAACTTTGTTTACTTATCTTCAACAGTTTGCCAAACCATTAACCACTGGACATACAAACAGCGACCAGAGCATTAAAGCTAATTGGCTTTAGCGGAATACTAAAAAGATGTTCTTTGCGAGTATCTTTTTCTATTTTATACTATGATCAATTATGTTATTTAAACTAGACTAGAAGGGCTCAACTAATAGATGAACTTCCCATAGCTTTTGTGTAAATCCTTGATTGTGTCGAGAGCATCAAGTTAGAAGCCCGTGGAAGCGAATCACAATGCGCTTGAATCTCGTAAAGGATGAAAGTTAGATAGGGTGCAGACGGCCCGAGCGTGCAGCTGACACGATAAAATGCCAGAACTTTGCAGTTTCTTATGTGGCTGATAAATATCAAATACTGTGGGCGATTTTGTCGATTCAACAGTAGACTTGAAACATTAATACACTAATCCATAAAACTGTGTTAAACAACTCTAAACCATAAAATCCACAAATAATAATTAAGTACATACATGTCGGTGGCGAGGTAGGTAAAGGTATCGTATTGGGAAATTATTTATTTATCACCAGCCGTCAACCATTTCAGCCGCTTGTTCGACAGGCCGGCGTTTCCCTGTTTAATTGGTCGCATGAACATTTTATGGTTTTCTTTCTACATTTAACGCAAAATAGTCATTTTGAAGCCTATACTGATAGTTTTTATATATTTTTTTTTTTATTATAGTGTTAAACCACACTTAGGTATTTCATTAGAAAATGAAAAATCTTACGAAAAGTTACGACTTCGACGGAATTCGAACCCGCGTGATTCAAGCGATCATCCTTTAGCCGGATTGCCATCGACCACTCGGCCACGAAGCCAATGACGTCGACGACGAAACTATCAGTAAGATTATATTTTTTCGGTTAGAGCACCGATTAGCGCCATCTACAGGTATTCTAAAGGAATTAGATACACCTGCTCATTGACTGAAGTTGCATTCAGTACAAATGACCAGAGATGTCGCTTTAGCTAATTCTATAGTTTTTATATATTTTTTTTTTTTTATTATAGTGTTAAACCACACTTAGGTATTTCATTAGAAAATGAAAAATCTTACGAAAAGTTACGACTTCGACGGGATTCGAACCCGCGTGATTCAAGCGATCATCCTTTAGCCGGATTGCCATCGACCACTTTTTAATTTTTTTTTATACTGATAGTGTTAAATTGAAATATATATCAGTAAACCGACTACGGCGGAGCAAAAAGGAGGGTTATGATTTTGTTTCCTGTTTAAGCTCGTATTATTTCGTGTTGTTTTCGATAAAATCATCTTGAGCTCTAAATAGGTTCACATTTCCGATTCAAAAGAAGCACTCCAGGCAGAATGCGAGCAGTTTACCCTATGTGCTCCCTCGTGCATTTCGACAGTTCGCCGCCGCCCGCCAAGATATGTCGCAATCCCATCCAATTTGCCTCCCGCCGCCGTCCGTGCTGTTGCTTGAATAAAACGAGAAATATCTCCACAGACCGGGGAATAAATTACACAAACTCCAATATAAAACATTTGGGATAAAGATTGCTTGGTTCCTGCTTCACTGAATATCATACCAAACGGAGTGGCTTGCAATAACAAAATGATTGTTGTTGTTCAGAACTTTGCCAAGCTTAAACCTTTTATAGAAAATTATAGCTACTATCCTATTCTAAACTTTTGTGTATTTCCGATACTACAAGACAAGTTTTCTAACTGACTTCTATTGAAAAATACGTTTTTCATTAACTTTACTTAAGATGCATGTATGCGTGAAACTAGCGCCGCCGCCTTTTTTATTTTATTATTACGTTGAACAATGGAATTAAAAAAATATATTGTTCTGTTTGTGAAACCTATCATATACTTTTTTTTATAACCCTTGTTCTTACTTGCTCGAAAATCCAGAAACATTTATTATAGAAACTACACTGTAACATAACAACTAAATATACTGTTGATGATATACTGTCTGATCATAAGACTCAAGTTGATGTGTCACAGTTAACAAAGTACGAGTAGGTGCATACAAGCAAAATTCTCGTGCCAAAGTAAAGTTCTTATCACAGCGCTAAAGTAATGTCGTTTAGTTTCATACGCGACTGCTTGCTTGCAGTTTACAGAGTATCACACGGTCTAAACAATATTGTAGTGAGCTGAGTGGAGAATGAGCACGATCGTTTGGCACGAGCTGGGAACGCGCTGCGGTGTCAGCTAATAGCTCTTCGCAGATTCAATTTGCCAACGAATAGAATATAGCCTCCCGGTGCGCCGTACGCGATCATTAAGTTATGCTCTCGTCTCGTCTCCTCCGAACTCCGACGACCCAACTAAAACTCGCTCCAAACACCCACCTCGAGAGCCAGCCGACTAGCTTCTGTCTGACGTGAATTAATTTAATTTACTTCCCAATTCGCTGTAATTAAGTTAGTATTATGGCTACGTTTTCAATTTACCTGAAGTTCTACAGACTACAACATTCTAAAACATCGAGCTTCAGTTTCTCAGTCAGTTTTTGTTTAAGCCACCTGACTCCGACTACGAACACATTCATCTTGTTTAGTTCACGAAAAGTCTGCCGTATGTTTGTTCGGGATCGTTTGTGGTGAACACGGATTGCTTGCGATATAAGAGCGTCCTTATTGTGTTGTCTCTGGGATGCTGGCGTATAGCCACGGTACCGACACACCGCCGGCCGCTGCCAAATGTTTTTTATTCTACGGTTACCAGTTCCGGTCGATATCGCCGTTTGCTTGCATTGCCCTCCACTTCACCCGCTTTTTATCTGGAAACGACAAACGAATTGCAGAGGTCCAATACTCGCTTTTTTTTCAAATCCTGAAATAAACTCATCAATATGCCACATCTATTAATATTAACGAAATCACATTCATTTTCGTGATCTAAATGTAACTTTCGGCTGAATGCCAATAACTACACACACATTAATTATTTCGACACATTGTTTACATATTTGTACAACGGCATCGCTTTTGAACTTCGATATGAATTCATTGGTAGCGCGGAAATATGTATTAATACGTTCACAATGATTTTTAGTAATAAAGTAGTAATTTGTGGAAATAATACTGAGCGTATAATTGATTTGTCGGTTAATGATGTCTTCATTGAACTTTAATTGAATTTCGAGGATCGTTCACAATATACCAGCTTTGCCCAATCAATGGCCAGTGAACCGTGTGTGCGAAATTCGATAATATCATATGAATAAACGTCGAACCTGACCAATATTTTTCCACTTTGTTGCTTTTATTAATTGAAATCCACAGATTCGTTTGGGTTCGTCTATAGAAAAATAGTTCTTATCGATTAGGTGCTATGCTATGCAATTTGCGGTTAAGTTCCCTTGTTGACCACAGTTCTCCTCACTATGTGAACAATTGCACATTTATAAAGTTTGTGTATAAAAAGTGTAAATGTTTGAATAATATGAAATAAAAAATACATTAAACGAAGAATTTGATTGGTTTCGTGAGTCGTATGTACCTAAATAGGGCAATGCTAATTTGAAGCGACTAATGTTGTTTTATGTTTAAATCGTGACATTATCCAAGATTTTACTTGTATCTTATTTATGATCAACACGAAGTAAAATGTCTAGATATAAACAATGTTAACAATTAGCAAAAAAAATGTCAACACAACTACAATTACTCTCATACTGTGTGCATATTATATATACTTATAAAATTATCTACTGCTTAATTCCTAGGAAGTAGGATACCCCACTGAAAAGCGGTCTGTTACGAAAATCCATTTGGGAATACGTCGAACTAACGCCCGCTTGATGTCAACGTTGGATCGGATTGATCGGATGTGCCGGCACGTCGAGCTTACGATGAGATCGTATATTTTTTATTTATTTTATGCTCAGTTGAACGGGACTGTTGTGGGTGTCTCAATGATTTAGCAAAATTCTGCTTTATCAATGTTATCATGCCATTTTCTAAATAAACATACTTTTCTTCAACTAATAAAGAATTTAAGTTATGAATGCTGCATGGCTCATGCATGAAGCATTGAATTATGTATCTAAAATTGATCTGTAGAAATAAGAGAAGTGAGCGAAATTATTGAAGACGTATATTTAAACAAGCACTTATAAATTCAGTGTAAGCGAAAAGTTAAAGTTAAATATTTAGTCACTTCGGTGGCGCTGTTACTCGGGGCGGCCTGTAATTAGAACATGGCTCTCTGGTATCGCTAACAACTTTCAACAAGAGGAGTAACGTGCTGGGACATAAATAAATTATGCAACGCGTCACTTAACGACACCGCACCCGCACCCTACCACAGACTTGAAAGAACTTAGTAAACTTACCATACCGGATGTTTCTTTTGTAGACAGAAATGTAGATAATAAATTATAAGTTTTAAAAGTGCACAGGTTTAAACTTATTAGCTTTCTAGTTTGAAGAGGGTTCAAGGTGGGAAGCTGATAAGTTTGGCTTACCACTTTCATAGTTCATTATCCTTTATGTGATTAAATCTCATCGGCTGCCAAGCATGGTCTGGTTCAATATTGGTGCGTGGGCTCGTCCTGAAAATAGACGATTCCGACGTTGTTCTGTCACTGTCAATGTCCATTAACTAAACAAAATTCGTTTTCTGTTCATGACGCTTGTGTGACTGTTATGTGGTAATCGTATTAAGTCTGACCAAACAGGGCGTCTAATCTGCAAAACGAAAAACGAAGTTTCGTGACAATTTTGGGGTTCTAATTATGTTGGTGAACTATTACTAATTTACTATCCACCAACATAAGCTGACCCCGAAAATTGTCACGAAACTTCGTTTTTCGTTGTTCCAGAGTAAGGGCCCAGGACAAGCTCGGCAGCCGAAGCGGTTTGCAATGTGGTTCCGGTCCCAAATTATTCACACTAGTCTGCGGCTGAATTAAGTAGACTAAATTTGTCTAATCGACCTTGGTTTGAGGATAAATGAAATTGCGAAATAGTTGCTTGACTTTTAACGTGGCTAACAGAATAAATAGTTGCGTGTGCTAGTTATTCTGTTTATCCTGTGATCCACCTCGCAATCTCCCGATTCTTTGCTTTAATCTACGACAGCAGCTCGTTGTAAAGTAGCTATAAATAAATAACTGTGTAAAAGTAATAAAAGTATAAAACTTATCTTGTGAAAACGTGATTTATTATTATTTCGCACTTATTTACTAGAAAACTTACGAGCGCGCCACTCGCTGGGCACAGAAGTAGATAAACCGGTGATACACTACGGTTTTAACGGCAAACAGCCTTAAAGAGCTTTATCACGTGTGAGCTATCACTGCTAGCCAGATCGGGAGAGCGTATAATGTGATATGGTGTATTATATTCATGAAAAATGTAATTGAATGATTTATCTGGTTGGTCACGTTTCGCCGCCATATGGAGTCCTCATGAATAAGTAATGCTTGGTCGGTCGTTGTTTCAATTAGCGGTTGTATCGCCAGGCAGGCACGACTGCCGTGCCTCCCGCCGCAAAGCGCCCTAAGAAGCAACTACCGAAACAATCCAATGTCATCAATACGAATAAACTTGTTGGTTTATGGTATTAATTAACAGCTCTTAAGGAAGTAACAGTTCAATAAAATACTCAGCTGTCAAAATTTTATTTGATACTCCTTAATTTATGGTTTTATAAAATTCCCTTTGTAAATTTTTACTGGAGAAAACACTTCAGAACAAAAGCTTAAGTACGGACATATTTATTTGGGTCGTAGGATAATGAGTGGATGTAATTATGTGGCAACGTTCAACGTTACATCCCCTTTAAGCGCGACCCATCCACGGATTACAGGGATTTCTCGCGCATACGCACTAAGTATTAAATTGATACGTGCGCCTCGGCTTGACTTGTTTATCTATGTAAAGGGTCGGAAAGCAATCCCTTTTATTACAATTGGGGACATAATCGTGCGCGTATGTCTTATTGTTGTCTATTATGCTATAGGGATACAAAACATATTCAACTTTTATTGTTTTCTTCAACTTGACAACTTGAGATGCTATTAAGTTGGGGTCTTGTCATAACACTTGCGTTTATTGTTGTGATTGTATCTTTATGGAATATCAAGTGCTTAGTATAATGCTATGTTTCCTTGGAAATTAAGTTCTAGCGGTTTCGCACTATTTCGCTGGGGTCTGGTTGTTGGCAATTCTCGGAACTGTATGCCATTTATTTAGATCTAAACCGGCTTCGGGTAATAGCTTCTCGAATACATTTATACCTAAACGGCATAAAGGATTGTTCACTTTATTATCATTGAAATGGTTGGCAACATTTTGTTCGCTTTGTTTTACTATCTCTCATACAGAACAACTTCATTACACTTAAATAACTTAATCCCTCGTATACTTTTACTAAACAACTAACTGAATAAAAAGTAAATAAAATCATGTTACTTACATTGTGGAAGTTCTTTGAGTAGGGGCAGTAAGAAGTTATCCATTTGTGAAAGTTAGGCACGTTTTATTCTCTTTTGGACGTCCCAAAGAGCGTTCGTCGCTGAGGATCACGGCCGCTTCCCTTACTAGGCCACGCTTCTTTCGAACCCTACCGTAAAATAGACGCGAAATGTGATAAATGGAAAACTCTTTTTTATTGTTGGGCCCCGGGCACGTTACGTTATGGGTCGGCTCTCGCGCCCCGCATCGCCCTCCTTGCCCGTCTTATCAAGTTTTCTTATATCCTAGTTACCGCTCAATTTGGTTAGCTTTATATGAAAAGCTTTCCCTCTTGGCTCCCTCTACAAAAAATCCTTTTAAAATATCGCACTACAGGCGCTCCTCCGGCACTAAATAAAAAAGACTATCAGCTTGCTCGGAACGATGATCTCGTATGAAACAAAGTAGGTAGAAATTTAATTTAGATACTTTTACTCGTAGTATAGAGGAAACTAAGAAAACATCAGAAAATAAGAACACAATCAAGCTTCTTGTTTTACGATGTAATATTATTGGATGCCAGTGGGTTGACTGACATTGACACAGGCTAAAAATGATGACGAAATGATAGGCTGGCTACACACTACACGCTTAAACGCTGTGATGATGTTATAGATGGGAGATGTTATATGAGTAGTTTTGCTTAGCATCTAAAATCTAGCTAAAGCATCCTCTTCTCAATTGGCCTTCATCATCATCTCCCTGCCCTTATCCCAGTCAGTGGGGTCGGCTAAACATTTTCTTTTATCCATTTTCATCTATCTTTTCATACCGCAATCACACAATCCATCCATCTTTTCTTAGGCCTACCCCTGCCGGTATATCCCTATGGATAGTGTATCCTATGAAAGATATTCTCAATACGCATGAAACTGACTACGCCGCCGCCGTGAGAATGAATAAATCTCAGAATGTTTTTCTACAACTTATTCCCTATTAATGCAATATAAATTCTCTGAGGTGCAGCCAGTGATGCTCGGCTGGAATTCTAAATCAACTACCTTACTACAATTTTTATATTTTTTCTACAGCGTCAAGCTGTGTATTTCAAAAATATTATCGAACCAAAGATTCCAAAGTACCCACTGATTTATATTGAAAAGTAATTGAAAAGGTAGTGAGATCGCTTCTATTGATTAAAAAATATATTTTAACGGCTTTAAGTGTACCTTATTTTTACGCTAAAAACTTGTGCAGGGTATTACGCTGCTTCAAGACGCTGGCACGTCGGATGACAGCGGACGGGCATCTGAAAGGCTTACTGGTAGTTCGGTGGCGCCTCGTGATCCCGATTCTTCCCGCGACCGCCTTAGTGACGTAAGTACTCCGTATCAACACAGCTTTGCGATTTGTTCAGCTATCGAACTATCGGTAACACATTTTTACTAGAAAATAAATCACCAGGTTGAGGTCAATTTCAACTAGAACATTCGCGTCTATTTTACAACTTATTTTGTAGAAATGTGTGAGTCTCGTAGCATCGTTTATCTTGAGAAATAGGAAAAAAATTATAAAGAACGAACACTCAGCTCGGTCTAAAAAAAAAACTCCCGAAACTTAATAATATTTAAAAACTTTACGTCCAAAATAAAATGTAATTTACCTTTTTCTGTTTCTACCAGCGGCAAGAAATAATAATTTAGTTTAACACTTTATTTTTACCGGCTCTTTCTCTTCTCTGCATATTCACTAAAAATACAATAATAATCGAGGTGCATGTAGAATATCTCACTTATGAATGAATGTGCTAAGCTAAGTCACCTGTTTTTTAATAGATCAATGTTCACATTTTTGTATTTATTTGCTATAGTCCCGTCTCTCACTAGGTTTTAAATACTTTTAATAAACGGTTTAATCCAATTGTCATGTAGGTACTTCCATAAAAAATATTCTAATAAGCCGTTCTTCTTTGAGATAAATCTTTAGTTTCAAAGTAAAATTAATAAGCATTTGAATATACTATTTAATTCCCAATCGTATTGAAGTTATTTATAAATAAATATCTTTGTCGTTTCGATTTCGATCGACAAGAAAATTTAATGTCGCGATTTCTGGGAGAGACGGGATTAAACTTCACCTACCCACTCCAGTCCACTCATATGTTCGCTTTCTCTCTCCTGCCTACAGGCCAGTAGCCGCTGTAGTTCCGGAAAAGGCTATATCGTGAGTATTCTCATTGTTGCCCTTATTTAATGTATAGTTTCTCTCTGGTTCTGGTATGCGCGTCGCATGACCACTACACTACGCTTACTTTTTGATCCGGTTTTGACTTATGTAATCAGCAATCGAATCATGCATGACTTACTCGCGTTTTTTCTTTTAAAATAATTTCTCTCGGCCTTGCTTAGTTTCGAGTATCTAACCTAGGATCATGCTTATCTAATTTTATTTTGGTACTTAGAGATTTTGGTAGAATTCACTACAGTGACAAAAAATGAACAATTAAATCTATTGGCCTTACCAATGGGATAATAAAGTGGTACATGTAATGGCTATAATTCTCTATTACTGTGTGCAAATTTACCCAGGTCACGCAGCATACATAGAGGCTGTTCGATATTCGGCGCGTATCGCAGCTAAATCACGAGATTTGTCGGGGCGGTGCCGCTCGTAGCCTCGTACTACATAACATTACCTGCGCCCGCCCTGAATACTTCATGTTCTGTATTTATTTGAAATTGTAATATCTCAGCCTGATCCCTTGTTGTTTCCCTCGGCGCGAACTTACCTCGTAAATAACGCGTAACGTATTCGTCGATTTATGTTACGATAATAGTGTCTTCTCTCACGGGGATTGCTTTTCAATGTAACCTTTTCGAGTATCGGCAAGTCGCTACTATGATCTCATTTGAAACAATATTAATATTCGAAATTTCAAGTCTTAAAAAAACAAAGAATCTTATTATTTTTAAAACGGATATAAGTAGGTGAACGAATTTTTATTATATCTCTGACTACCCTTTAGTAAATCTTTGGACTTCGTACAACTAAATATCTGTGCTGATTTGTATTGTTAGGTATGTGGATGTAGATACGGATATCAGGCCGTATCTGAAATGATGTAGTAGTTAAGCAATTACAAATATAATTTTAATCATGAATGACTCACATAGAGTAATCGGGAAATATAGCATTTTTGGCTGCATTTTACCTGCATGTATTTATAAAATTGTGTATTTTCACTATGCCGAATAATAATATTAACCATGAATTTTCTTCTGTTACAGTGTGATAGTGAAGGCGACGACGACAAGGCAAGTACCTTTACTGTTTTTCTTTTCAACTCTACAGCTGATGCTCTTATATTTACGAATCGCGTAAATTAATTAAAGCAGTCTCCCGACTCCCCGGCTCTTTGAGAGTTAGGAAAGTTGAAACAGAGCGTTGGAAATAAATGTCCGTGTAATGTAAGTGGCGAAGTTGCTCGTTCCCGGTTTATTACCCAGACTGACTCGCCTGCACCGAGTGATTAATCTCTCGGGACAGCGAGTTGTCCTTCGCACCTGTTAGCAAATTGTTTACTTAGGATACCCACGGTTTAATTGGACCGTTGCTGATCGACCGAAATACGCTTCCGAATTAGTTGATCTAATCAAATATTATTCTAAACAATTTGGTGTAAACGTTGAACGAATTGCGGAGGGTAAATGGCAAGTTTCGCTTTGTGACTGCGCTCTAGGGGCTTAAGTAACTCGTCAACAGGTTGTGAAATGCGATTCAAAAGCGGATAAAGTTTGAGCGCTCTCCGACGCGTGTCGACGCCGCCTACCGCGCCCGCGCCATTCCAAAGGGCGCTGATTACGCGCCGCTGCTCTCTTCCTAATTACCAGATTGGTGCACACTGCAAGTGCCCGTAATTAAATACATTACACCAAGCCTTTGGCGTTTTCATCGTAGGCTCCATTGCTGCAGTACCTACCTATACGGTTTAATTTTATTATTCAAATGGGAATAGTTTTTTATTATATTCTAATGTCTAGATTAAATGGGGATATATTGCTATCGAATCATAGATAGATATTATTTAAGCACTGTTTGGCATAGTATAGTGTAAAAATAAAAAGACCTATAAGATGCCGAAACGGAACAACTCAAAGTAAATAAACTTCTAACAATAAGTTAGGTTGAGTAGAATCAGCGGCTTCAGTCGTGCAAATCTGAAAGCTTTAGTGTGATAGCATTGTTCGGAAGCACCCACAAGCTGGCTCGTCTGTTCCCCTTAATCTAATTATCTGGCCGCTTCGCTGCCGACTCCGTCCGAAACACCCCCACCCTCAATTTTCTTAAACGAGAAAAGCATCAAAGTATTTTATTAAACGATCCATCCCTTAGCTTTGAATGAAATCTCGGAATTTAAATAAGTTTCAGATGTCAAAGCTATATTGTTAAAACGTTTTAATACTTAAGTAGTTACAAACCTACTTTGCTGCTAGCAAATTATTTTTGTTATGTTTTGTGGCCTTTATGCAGCACAGACAGAGTTAGTTATTTTGCTAGTAATATAAAACGGAACCGTGATTACGGCACAGACCCGGTACAGGTAGAGTCTATAAAAGCTGTATTTACGGGTGAAAATTATAAGACATACTGTATAACTATAGTAATAAATAAATAAATAAATATCCCTGGACATTCCACACAGCGTCATCTAGTCCCAAGCTAAGCAATTTAATGCTTGTGTTATGGTTACCAGATGACTGATATACTACATAGATAATTATTTTTTTTTAAATACATAGTCATACATATTATACATGGAAAAACAACCAGACCCGGAATAAATATTTGCAGAACATGCAAAAATTTGTCCCGCGGCGGGGATCGAACCCGCAACTTCCGCGTCTCAGGCGAGCTTTCACAGTAGCAATGTGATTTGCCTAAGGCGCGACATTAACAAGTTAGCTTGTTGCTTTGCCAGCTAACTAAAAAAATTAAATCAATTTATTTCCTCTTACATTTTAAATAGATTAACCTCCTTAACTCCTAATTGACGATTTAATATTAATGTTTTAATTGTACAGCGATACATAATTAAATATGAAATTGAGTGGCACACTAATGACGGTAACAGGAAATCAGTTTGAGCTCCCGTTGTACCGTAGTCGATTAATTAAATTATCCGAGGAGAAGTTGAACTGCACGAAGCGACATGCGAGAGAGCTGCTAGTGAGTGAGAGTATCTAATAATTGGAACACAGAATATTAATAGTACTGACCGTACAAAAGTATCACTTCCAAGAGCTGTTATGCTAATGTGGGCTGTGTTAGTAAAATTATACTCGTTCGTTCGTTCGTATGAGCAAGTGGCCAACTCTGGTGACGGAGTTTTTAGGCCGCCTTAAAATTATACTTAAAATATACCTACTTAAAAGTTTACTTACTAGACTAAAACCCGACTTGTTTATTTCTTTAATAAAATTTTACGTTTTCGTATAATTTATTTTTTATCTCTTGAGAAGTTTGGGGGCTATGTAATGTATGTTCGTCTGAGCTAGTAACATACTCTAAAGATAAAGTATTTAGGCCGCCCTCATAACTCAATACCCTCATAACGCACGACCTGGCAATTTAACTATGAGCTATGACGGGAACAGACATACGCAGAGAAAAGTACAAATGTTATCTAGCGACGTAGCTCATTCTAGTCAAACAGACTTAAACACATGCCTGCCTCGGAGAGAGAGCAGGCAGTGTTCGCTACACTTAGCCAGAGAGCGCCACTAACTCGATCCGATTCCACTTGGACTATTTGCGCTCAGAGTTCAATTATGCCTTCACTTTGATATGCAAATCCGGTCGCTTTTGGCTAATTACATAGACGCTTCCGTAGCATCGCTTCAAATGTCAACTTACAGTGCCTCGCTCGCTAGCTCTCAGTAATACGTGTGTGTACTCTACCTGGAAGTAAACACTGCTGCTCCCGTTAGATTAAATTGGAATAATTGCTGTATACTGAACTAACTGAGTAAACTGCTTAATGCAGTTTTATTATAACGATTGCGTGTGCAGCCTGCTCTTATAATCTATTCACGTCCCTATGGATTACGAGCCGAGCTGATATGATCATTGGATACCCGTTAAAGTTATAGACTGAACTAATTTTACGACTTCGTTGCATCCGCATTAGACAAGTTAACCCTGTGTAACATACAAATTAAATTGATCCTCGTTTGTATGAAGTCTGAAAGCTGACTCATGAATAAATTGAGGTTGAATTCCCTGAGGATTGCAAACTCTGTTATTAGCTTAGCGGTAACGAAACCGTACTCTTCAGTCTTAGATAACTAATCTGAGTTCTGTTAGAAGCACTGTCTGTGAGTGGAACGCTTTGCAATTGCAAACTATTAATCCAGTAACATGTTTTTCGCGAAAACAAATAAAGCCACAAAACATTCCATAATTAAAATTTTAAACGAGTACAATTCATTAAAACAAAGTTTGTTTTGCCATGTAGCAATTTGTCCGCAGTGGACATGCACGCCAGATTAAAATTATGGACATTATTATTCTCTTTCATGCCGCATAACAGCGGTAATATTAAATTGCCTTTCATGCTCATTTCGATTTAAATGAGAGTAATTTATATTGCGGTCACAAATTAATACGTGATCCGGCTTATTAAATAGAAATCGTGGATTGTTAACTCGTAATGTGATTATTATTTTGTGTGGGTATATCGACATCCATATTCGTCGGAAAGCAAGCATATCACTTCTAGTCGATTTGTTCGCGCCCGTCGTCAAAGGTGGGAGGTATTGTAGTGGAGGTACAATCTGTGGGCGCATGGAATATCCGTGAGGGAAGGCTCCACAGCACATTAATAAGCTCATGAATACTGATCGCTCGCCACGCCACAGAGATTCTATCAACACCAGTCTAACTTACGTAACTTATATACCTATCCCTTGATCAGATTTATGAAGCAAATATCACACTTTATGTTAGGAAGCCTGAATAGAGAATAGGCGAATGTAAATCGCATTTTGATTCAGCTCTCTTCATATTGTGCCATGAGTTTCTAACAAATTTTAAACAATGCGAATTCTTCAATTTTTTAAATGATCTCTTTTTAGGTACTTACTACAATCTTGCCTTAATCTACAAACATACATCATCTAACTCAGTTTAGTGAAAACATTCAAAAGTTTATAAAACCTTACGAAAAACCTCCAACAAATTCTCAAACGGCTAACATGGCGTTTTGTGTTGGTATTTTACGTTATTATATATTTACCTACGAATAGTAGCTAAGCATTGGATGATGGTACAATGTAAGTGGTACTGGTAATGCTAAAATTGATATATTCTTTGAAACATTGATCTTAGATTTAATTTTTAAAAACATTCTAGCTAAGCAACCGTTAAGTAGTAAAAAGGCAATGAATAAAATATTTTCGAGTGTGCATTGGAGCGCTCGCCACTTGGCAGAATTTACCTTACGCAAACCTACCTCAGTTAATTGAAAGAGCTTCTTTCGTTTGGTGTAATATTTTATGGCACGAAGTCGGTCTCGACGCGGTAAGAAGAAACGATCCCAACCCACCCCACGCAAGCTCTCTTTTTTCTCTCTCTCGCTGAGGGCGCTTACGACACTTCGAAAATATTGCTTATGAAGCAACAAGAAAATAATTTAATCTACTCCACGGAATCGGAATATAAATTTGTTTTCAACATTATCTTAATCGCTACTCCTATTTTATCATCTTTCATCGTTGGCTTATTTCTCAGAATTCTCTTTGCTTTCATTTCCTTTGAATGAAAAATACCCTTGGGGAAATATTTTATAAATCAGCAATTACTGAAGTTTCCACAGATTGCCTTTTTATTAAAATTCTTATGTAACCTTGGGGTCGGAAGTTTAATATTTGCTATGTTCAGCACGCATATGAAGTCGTTAAATAAATGTGTAACATTGTGGAATAGTCGTTAAGAGGTTGTAATAATTAGCGTTAAGTTGTCGGGAGGGTCGGGTCTGTGGCGTACTTATGTGTTGGTTGGTACCGCAATAAATCGGCCGCACCCACGACGCGGCGCTGCGGCACGCGAGATAAGGCCCACCGCAACACCATTAACCAACTACAATGTCACAGCTCCGCCGATCAACTACCCCCTGACACCTAGACGCCCACTACACGATCTACGACTTCTAAAAGCTGATAACAAGAATCTTTCATAAACACCCACTTTTATTTAGTCGTCGTATCAGTAATATACGACATAACTACGTGATTAACATAATGTTCCTAGAATGTTCTACTTTTGTCTTGTAAACGAGCATAAAGTGAAAGAACAAATTGCGAGTTTCCCCAGTATTTTCCTCGCTCGGAAAAATATATGTTTTATTAAAGCTCGGCATTTCCGAGAGCGAGGCAACCCTCGGGGCTGGGGTGGTAGGCGGGCGGGGTGACTGGGGTGAGTTCGGCGGCGCGCCAGTGTATAACAGACAGTAGAGGATATAAAACATATTTACGCGCCTATAAAGTACTCTCGTACGCTTGCTCTCCACCATTTTCTTTTGTTCCTCGCTCGTTGCCAATGATAATGCTTTTTCTCGTTCGGTTAAACTTATTTCTTGCCGTCTTATCTGGATTTTCTTCGGCACTTTTATTTATAACCGGAGTGGTGAAACGTAAAGTAAACGGTCTCGGTATCAGCTTGTCTTTGACATATGTTGGCTTGTAATATGTGCGAAGATATCTTGTAAACATTGTTTTATATCGAGGGAAATTTGATATTGGAATAACCAGCCAGATATAAGAATATAAATCGTACATACAATATTTTTTTTAGATTGATACAATTTATTGTGTAAGTATAGCATTTATTACTACAGACATTAACAATTAAACTCCAAACCAAACTCTTATTATTGCCTCGCTTAATGTAATAAAAATATTACCCATGCTGAGCTTAAGTAGTTATCTTCATGTACGTGATCACATTCTATTAAAGTCAGCCAACAGAAGTAGAGTACGTACTTAACGCTGTGCGCCGCTCAGAGCGAAGAGAACGGAAGCCAGCGCGTTAACAGCAAAGCGAGTAGCGTCTTAATCTTGCGCGACAGTACAGCTCAAAGCAGAAACCCCTTGCGTAGGTGAGAGGGTGTAATAACAAGAGTCGCTCCTCCCTCGCGCCTAAGGGGCGAAGCCTTCAGGCTTACCCGCTTGCAAACTTCTACAGAGATTCGTATTACTCCGTCGTTCTCGGCTATAACCGGGTTGACTGGGATAAGACCTAACAGGGTCGATGTAAACTGAACCTTAAATGCTTCACTTACAACTCTTCCATTTCAAGCTTTTGTCAGCTAACCAGAACTGTTATTTGTATCGCTCTATAAATGTTTACTATCTATTATTGCTTGCGAATCTTGCGATACGAGTTCTTCAATTACTTCGAAATGTTAACTGTTGTGGTGTTGTAAAAGGTTTTCGTAATTTCGTTTTAGTTAACTATGATTTCGTAAATATCTCCAAAAATGTGCAAGCTGAATCATTGTTGCCACTTTAGGAGCGTATAGGACAGAGAGGCGTCGTCAAAGGGCCGTAATTATCCGTAGGCGGGCGAGTGTTAGCACTCGACGCCGAGGTCGAGATATCTCTCGACGGATCAGCAGCTTACTCGGGATGCACTCTGCGATTCCGTTTGTCACTGCACCCGACTGCGGTCTGAGCTCTCGCTCTGATAAACGCATGTCAACGTGCTTTGAATACGCAGCGCGTTTAACCACTGTAGCTGCCGACAGACTTACAACGTACTGTATGAATAGTAGACACAGTATTCCTGTGATCTATGAATGCAGTTTGTGTCATATACAGACGAGATCATGTCATGCTTTTCATTAAATTGCCTATGAATATTTCGAGATACTTTGATGACACTAAAAAAGAAGTAAAAACGGGATATTTACCATGATTCGTGGATTTATGAGTTTCCCGATATTTCGCCACAGTTGCAATCAATAGTTTTAAAACTTTTAATACACTAGTTAGTATGTAGGTACTACAAAAGTGTCTTTCGTGCCTTCCACAACAAAAGTTTAGAGGCGTAATAAGAGTTTTTATTTGTCAAAAAGTCCACCTACACATAAATCGGCAAACAATACAACTTTATGTAGTTTATAACATCAATTTATTTAAATTTCGACTTATTACAAAGACTAAAAATTACCAGAATACATAAAAGAAATATTTCTAAGAGATTGAAATCAAAGAACGTCAGCCTCTGGGCTCCCATGCCACAATTCCAGAAGCGACAATACTTCCTGTCGAGTGGTGGCACGATACGACACGATAGGCAGATAAGCCAGCCCGGCTATTTGCACGTCGTGTGTACGACGTTACCGTCCGTAATTAGCCCGCCGCAAAGTTCACCGGAATGCTACACGAACACCCCAACACTACCCACAGATAGACACGCCTGATTTATACGAGCACCTAAACACCATTGGGATTTCTTTTTGTGCCTGTGCCATATGCACCGTTTATGCGAAAGGTCTGTCTTTTCTTGTTTTAGGATAGGCACGAATAGTTAAAATGATATTAAAAATTAAATAAAGTAAAAGTTCGGTTATCTTTTGCGGCTAAAATGATGATGATGATGATAGTAAAAGTGTAATTTTAGGTAATAACTTTGCAATTTTGAAAAACTGCGTAGAAAAATGTAAATACCACATTTATTCTTTGGATAAGACAATTATAATATCTGACAATTAAGAAATAAGGCCTAAAAGTTGTTTTTAAATTTATTTTACATTTAATCATTATGTTTACTGCGATTTTTAACTGTTTCGCCTTGAGAGAAAACTAAGAAATTCTCGAAGTAAAAGCTTTGTATCTTACTTACCTGAGGAGTTAAGTGCAAAGTTATTGGCGAGCGTGCCTTCCCTTACTGATTACTTCACGTCTCCCTAATGACTTTTAGTTTCGATCACTATTTCTTCCACACGTAGCCAATACGTTATCTGTTACAAAGAGCTATTTACACTTGAAACTTTCTTCAAAGTACTTTGTTGATAAATATTATTTTATCATGTTGAAAAATTTCAAACCATTCCCATTTATTTAGGTTTAAAGTTTTCAAAATGTAACATGTAATGGTCTTACAGTGTGTTCAAAACTCTTATTATTATTCTATCAAGCAAGTGTCATGTGTAGAGAGAGCATGCCGTCAAGAAAGATAAGACTCGGTTCAAGTTTCAGCGGTCGTTATTTCTGTCGTAAATTGCTGTAGATCGTTAGTGGCGCATAGCGAGGGGAAACAAGGAAAACAAACATGCGACGACAATGTGATAAAACGGTAGAATCCACCGGCGCACTACATCGTGACTTCAACCATTAATAATTCGCCAACTTCGCGACAACAGCCAATTTATACATTCCGTCTGGAGTGGAAATTCAGGGAATTATTATAAAGTAATCTAAGTTAGGCGACCCGGACGACGGCGAGCTTGACAGGTGTTTAAATATACCGCAACCGCTTCCCTGCTCAGCTTTAGACAATTTCCGTATTACATACAAGATGTAGTCACTCGAGCGTGCGGTTGCAAGGGCTTTCCGAGCTTACCCATTAATTGCTTGCTTGTTCCGTGAACACGTAAACTGAATACGGCCGTGCATCTATGTCATGTTTGACTTCGGGATTATGTCTCTCTCTCCGCTTGTATTATGGAATTATCTACCTGTTTGATTGATGTAACAATATTATTAGGGTATCTTTTATTAAATATTTCCTTTTGTTAATGGTGTTTATTGGAGTGATACGAAAGAATCTAGAAGCTAGAAGTCAAGTCTATAAAATGTGAATTATTAACAAATAATAATCACTAATAAATATAATCACGTTAAAGGATTATTCTAATTCAATTAGAATTTAAAACATATAAACTATAAAGAGATTAAAATGGTCTTTTAATGGATATCTGAGCGAGCGGAACCGGTCGTGGCGAGGCGGCGCGGGCGCTCATGTAATATTGCCAGTGAACATTCTCGCGAGCTCATTTAAGGTTTTTGTCCTCGTCCTCATGTTTATCTTTTTACTGCCCTGCTATTGATCCCCCCTTCCTTTCGGACGCTCGACGCGAGTAGACGTGTTCACCCGGATTTAATATTTCGTTCTCATAAATCTTAAGTGTGACAAGGAAAGATTACCCGTCCTGGACATAACTGTGAGTGCAATAGAAGATTATAATAACTCGCCACACACACTTCCGTTATTATCACCCAATCCTGCGCAAGCGCACATCTGAGGCCTCACACAACTGCATCGCTAAACCACGCCCACCACTCGGATCCCCGAGCCGTCGGATAATATTTAGGCCTACATTTACAATAACTATCAATTTAAAATGCAGCGCACCCCGGAAAAAACTGACTCAGACAAACCTTCTCCTAAAGGACGCTCTAACCTTCCTCCACAAACCAGATCTAAGCGACTTAGAGGCGAGGAATTAGACTGGCAAAATGATTTTAAGTCTTTCAAAGAAGAAATCATGAAGGGATTTCAAAGTCTGAAGACAGACATGAACTCTAAAATGGAAAAGATCGAGAAATCCCTCAATAAAACTAGCTCTGATATAGAAAAATCCATGGAGTTTCTCTCTCAAAAGTATGAGCATATGTCATTAAAACTAACAGACCTCGAGAGTACCATAAAAAAGCAGCAAGTACACATCTGCTCTCTTGAAAACAAAATGGAAGACCTGTCACGTAATGCACAATGCGCGCATATTGAGATACGAAACGTCCCGTTGATAGAAAAAGAGACAAGAGAGGACTTACGGCAATATGTCAATACCATCTCCACTACTTTAAAAGTAGAAGGCCTGGAAGTCCGTGACGTTTATCGCTGGGCTACTAAGAAAGAAGGAAAGCAGACAATCGTCGCGGAGCTCAATAACTCAGCAATCAAGCAAAGTCTTCTCAAAGCAGCAAAGAACCACAACCAAAACAACCCTAGCAACAGACTGAGCTGTCACCATCTAGGTCTGAGAGATCAATCTGTTCCTATTTTTATAGGAGAACACTTGACAAATAAAGCCAGACGTCTATACTACCTAGGCAGGCAGCTCATGAAGACCAAAACCTACAAATTCTGCTGGACTGCCTATGGCAGGGTCTACGTCCGAAAAACTGAAGGTTCACCAGCAATACTCTTAAAAGAGGGAGACCAGATAGAAAGCCTTCAAAATCAAGACTGACTTTCTCGTATAGCTGTAAAATTCTGTGCTTCATATCAGTTTAGTGTACTTACTAACATATATTTATTTTTTATAATTCTAAACTTACTATTACTTTATCATTATCAATTATTTATCACAATCCACAGTCATTATGTGCACATATTTTTATTTCTATTTGCATCACAAGACACCATCATACCACAAAACTTTCTCACTATACATAACACTTGCATCATCACTAGTACGTTAAGAACAAAACAAACCTTATTTTTCCTTTATCAAATATCTCAATCGCACCCGCTTAACACCATAAACAATTTATTACTGATCTTTATTAGCACAGTACCATACCTACGTGTAAAACAGTTGACTTCGCTAATCACCTGTTTGAATACTCACATAAACTACGGTTGTATTATCAACCCACACAACTATCCATGGCGTTATTTATACAAACTTAATTTTTGTATAATTACAGTAAATGTAAAAACATTAGATGTTTTCGTAACTTTACACTACAACCTAGGTACTTTGTACTCTCTGAGCACTTCACTAACACTACAAAGATATGCAAATCGATTTATGGCTTTGCTTCTATGGCTTTTGATAACAATACAATACAATACAATATATTTATTGATAACGCCAAGTTATAAGTCTGGTACTAAAGTACAAATATTAGCTGGTTATTTAATAAATAACAATACTAAAAAAATCATTATTAAAAAAAAATTCTGCAACAAAATGAAATATTATGGGATCACAAAAAATTTCATTAAGTAGGTACTTATAAATTTCAAATCATTATTAACAAATAGGTAGTTCGTAGAACTCCTTAATTGAGTAGAAGGAGTTTTCCAGGAGCCATTTGCGTAGTCTCGATTTAAAGACTGTCGTGGAGGTTGCATCTCCGCGGATTGTGTCCGGCAGCCTGTTATATACAGAGGGACCCATAACTCTTAATATAAATGAACAAAATATAACTAGAACTAACTACAACAAATCCACACGAGTAGATAGTTTGCAGGCATTGTTATATTTAAGTTTCATTCCCAAAACTAAGCAATACTTACTAAAATATAATATATGTTTATGTTTAGTATATTGCTATGCATTCATTAATATGCGTATCAGCGTTAAAATAACACGTAGAACAATAAGTAAAACCATAAAACTTTCAAGTGCTTGTTTTACCCCATTATACAGCCATAATATGACTTTACGTATTCCGCCAAACCAGACTAACTGCATTACTTATCCATACCCACTCCATTTAACAGTTTTTAATGATGTTGAATGAAGTTAACCAAGACTTGGATTCATTTATGATAGCCTCATCAGTTGCGTGTGGGGTAGATGTTTGTGAAACAAACCTAGGTGATCTAAAAAGTACTTTGAAAATTATAACATTAAACATACGTAGCATAAATAAAAACTTCAATGAATTTGAAATATTGCTGACTAGATTAAAAATTAAACTCGATATAATAGTGCTTACAGAATGTTGGATTCATAATAATAAAAATATACCTACTTTGGATGGCTATGATATGTCATACACTGAACACTGTCCCATACAGAACGATGGCGTCGTCATTTACGTCTCCAAAGACATAATCCACACTATTGATGAACCTCTTTCGGACAGTGGTAACTTTCTAGTGATCAAAATAAAATCTGAAACGGCCATAGTTTGTATTTATAGGTCTCCCTCATACGCACAGATTGATGGCTTTCTTACTAAGCTTGAACAAATTATGAATCAACTTAAATTATTTCCAAACATAGTGGTATTGGGCGACATTAACTTGGATATTAGAAATAAAACTCTTGATTCAAAGGTCAACAATTACCTTAATTGTACAGCTGAACTAGGACTCTTACCAGGCCACTTTCTTCCAACTCGGGAAGATAATTGTTTAGATCACATCTTACTCAAAACTAAACATACATCACATATCGTGGTCCTAAATACTAACATAACAGATCATCTACCAGTTGTTTTATCTATGAAACTGCACACTAAAAAAGACAATCCAGCTAAATTCCGAACTACTACAAATTGGCCACAAGTTTTATCAAAAATTAATGTTACAGATTTTAATGTAATTTTCAATGAAAATGAAGATGTAGATGAAATACTTGACCTTTTTGTAAACATCATCTCTGACACAATAAAAACCAACACAAATACGACACGAATATCTAAGAAAAATATAACTATCAAACCTTGGATAACTCCAGGAATCCTAAGATGTATCCAGAATAAGGACAGGCTACATCTAAATTTTAAGCGAAATCCGACATGTGATATTGCCAAAACTACCTACCTAAGATACAAATCTTTCTGCTCACAACTAATATTTTCTGTCAAAAACGCTTACGATCAAACGAAAATAGAAAATAGCCTGAATTCACCAAAAGCCACATGGAAAGCTATTAGAGAAATCGCATTTAAATCTAAAACACCTAATCCTAATAATGAACTACTTGAACTAAAATCAACACCTCAAGAATCAATAGATTGTGTAAATGAATACTTTGCTACTATAGGGTCTACTTTGGCTGAGAAAATCGCTAACCTTCCAAAACTAAATACTCACACAATGCCAAGCCATACCCCAAATTCTATGGTTATTCTCCAAACAGATGACAAGGAGATCGAAATGATGATCCTCGGTTTAAGATCTGACTCAGCAACTGGCTCTGACGGTATTTCTCCGAGATTTCTAAAAGAAGCACGCCTAACTCTGGTCCCTGTCATAACCAAAATTTTCAATTTATGCATAGATAAAGGCACATTTCCTAAGGCGCTGAAAAACTCTTTAATTCACCCCATACATAAAAATGGAAACAAGAACATCGTGAGCAATTATAGACCAATCTCGATCCTGCCAGCCCTTTCCAAAATTTTTGAAAAGATATTAAACGCTAGGCTGATGTCTTTCTTAAATGCACATAATCTCCTGGCTAACGAACAATTTGGTTTTAGGGCAGGCAGATCTACTGAGGACGCCGTTATTAAACTGACTCATACGGTGACGAAAGCCTTGGATGGTAAACGGAAATGTATAGGCATTTTCCTTGACCTTGCCAAGGCTTTCGACACCGTCTCTATACCGATTCTTATAGAAAAATTAAATCGCTTGGGCATTCGGGGAAACTGCCTTAAACTGTTTAGTGACTTTCTTTGCCATAGGACACAACGAGTTAAAATAGGTAACTTTCTAAGTACAGAGGCCAACTCCACTTATGGTGTCCCCCAAGGAAGTATACTGGGCCCGAGTCTCTTTCTAATATACATCAATGATCTATGTACTATGTCAATTCCAAATGCTCAATTTATCACTTATGCTGATGATACAGCGATAATCTTTGAGGGAGAGACTTGGCAAGAAGTTTATACTGAAGCGGAAAAAGGAATGGCTATAGTTTCTAACTGGCTTCTCACCAACTTACTCACACTGAATATAGATAAGACAAATTACATTACTTTTACCATAGGAAATTCTTCACCACCCCAACACCTACAACTGAAAATACACTCCTGTTCTGACACCATTTCATGCAATTGTCCTTACCTTTCCAAAACAACCACTATTAAATACCTTGGCGTGCTTTTGGACGAACACTTAACATGGCTTCCACACATTGCTCTGCTATCATCACGAACCCGCAAGCTAATATGGATTTTTAAAAAACTAAGACATGTTACAAACCAAAGTTTAGTCAGATCCATATACATTGCCATATGCCAATCAGTCCTCACTTATTGTATACCAGCTTGGGGCGGCGCTTATAAAAGTCATTTGATTATCCTCGAAAGGGCTCAGAGGTCTGTTCTCAAAACCATGACCTTTAAAAAGTTCAGGCATCCAACACGTGACCTTTATTTAAACTGTAAAGTACTTACAGTTCGTCAACTTTACATCCTTAACATAACTTTAAGAACCCATAAAAAAATTCCGCTACATCCTTCACACACACGCAGAAGACACAGAATGCAGACTAGTTCTCTTAGGACAGAATTTATGAAACACCAATTCGACTTTCTGGCAATCCATCTATACAACAAATTAAACAAATCACTGTCCATTCACACACTGAATTATAATAACTGTCGCAACACAATCAAAATGTGGATTCAGGAACTGTCTTATGATGATACAGAGAACCTTTTAACAGTTCTGAGTTAACAATTCTAGGGTTTACTTATATTATAATTAAATATATATATATATATATATATATATATACTACTAATATTTCCATATAGTGTCCGTAGGGGGGCGCTCGGAGCCGGGATACAGAAAATCTAGTCCGGCTCTCAGCGCACATAATATCTATAATTAAGCAAAGCTCAAGCTCATACATTTTATTGTTATATCTAATTGTACCTATTTGCTTTGTAAAATGTTTGTGTGACAATAAACTATTCTATTCTATTCTATTCTATTCTATTCTATTGAACCGGACCCGTATCGTTTACATCGCCACCGCCTGTTTTGAATTATCACAGGGCCGCTTTCTTTTACACTTTCGCGAAGAACTAATCTTAATTAATCGAATCGGACGGGCAGATTGTATCGACAATCTGCCGAGCGGGCAGTTGTCTATTTATCTTCCGTTTTATCACTTGATAGAATTATAGCAGTAACTCAGTGTAAACATTGTTCAGATTGTTTAACAATTTATCTGTTAATGAATTAACTTTGTATTCCCTAGTAACTCTGTTCGTGAGCCATACTCACGAACTTTAGTGCTAAGCTAATTGCATAGATAAGCAGCTAAATGTGTTACAAAACATTTATCCGAAATAGCAGCTAAACAACGACTCTAGTCGTGTTTAATATTTTTATACGGTGTCACCCTATAAATTACTTTCCTTATCGATGCCGAAACGCCGCTATCTTTTCCATCTCCCCAACACCCCCACGCTTCCGGCAACGACCACCGTTTATAGTAATTTGTCGTCAGAAAAACATCAATCTGCTTCTTCATTATTATCAAGTTGTTATTGATATCTTTATCTAAATAGGCAATTGAATAATAATGTAGGTTTTATAAACCGTTTGTAAATATTTTTATTTAACAACGTGCAATAAACGTGTAAGTCGACAGATCATTATTATTTATATGGATCTTAAAGTACGATGTACAGCTCGACAGCGCTTTAGCGTTATTCGTGTCGGATTATTTCCCTCTTTATGCCGGCGAGCAATGCGTCGGTCGACCACTTTGTCGTTTTATACTTCGTCTCGGAGCGACTTTATGCAACGCCTCATTGCTCTTCGCTGTTTCGCTTAGTTTCCCCTCTCTATTTTCAACTCATGTTAACTATGTAAATTTAGTTAAAAATAAGTATAGCTATACGCCGGTGGAGTTATATGTGGCGGCTATACGTGCTTTTAATATTGTTTCTCTGACACATTTAGTTCGAAAAACGTGTTATAACAGTCCTAGAAATAAAGTTATGACCACATACATAAATGAGTATCTGGTTTTATTAATATTTAAAGTTCTTTGTTTATGTTATTTTACATTTATGTAGTTTCAACAATCTCGTTGAGTAGTGGCAATGTGAGATTTGGTTCAGATAACTCAGTAATAAATCAGCTAAATTGCACAATTTGTTTGATTATTTGCCGACAATAAAATAGTACAGCTGCAATAAAATTAAATTCCCCCGGACCCATTTTTTCGATAACTAAAGGGGTAAAACAGGGTGACCCACTCTCTCCAAAACTGTTCACCAGCACCCTCGAGGAGGTGTTCAGAAAGCTAGCGGCAGGCTGGGAAGGAAGGGGAATCGCCGTCGGTGGAGTACGGTTAACAAACCTCCGCTTCGCCGACGACATTGTTCTCTTCTCATCCTCGGCCTCAGAGCTACAAGCGATGCTTCAAGAGCTCAGCATCGCAAGCCTTGAGATTGGGTTAAGGATGAACAGGACAAAGACCAAGGTCATGACTAACAGCGTTGAGACCAGTATTACGGTGGACGGAGAACGGTTAGCATACGTCCAGGAATACATCTACTTGGGCCAAATAGTCTCCTTCGAGTCCAGGCAAGAAAAGGAGATCGCTCGGCGAACCGAAAATGCCTGGAGGAGCTATTGGTCCATGGGCGACTTGATGAAAGGAGAACTTCCTCTATCTCTTAAGCGCAAATTGATGGACGTATGCATCCTCCCCGTTCTCACTTATGGTGCGCAGACCTGGTCTTTGACCAACATCCAAAAGTATAAGCTCAAGGTTTGCCAACGTGCGATGGAGCGCAGCATACTCGGAGTAAAGCGAATTGACCGTATTCGCAACACCGAGTTGCGCTCCAGAACACAGATCGCCGATGTAGCCACCAAAGCCGCTAAGCTTAAATGGGACTGGGCTGGTCACGTTTGCCGTATGTCAGGAGACCAGTGGGCAAAACTGACCACCGAGTGGGCCCCTGATACGTCGCGACGACGTCGTGGCAGACCGCGAACCAGATGGAAGGACGAGCTCGCCAAATTCCGCGCCGACTGGACCATATTAGCGCAGGAGAGGGACGAATGGAGAGAGTGGGGGGAGGCCTTTGCCCAGCAGTGGGACACTGAGGGCTGCTAATAATAATAATAATTTGCCGACAATAAACGGCCATAACGAAAGCATGGTAATACTAGCCGCCCACAATTGTCGGCGAGCTGTCAACAAACGCTCAGAAATAAACTACATTTTTATACGGAGAGCAAACAAAATGAGTTAGTGGTGCCGTAGCGTCGCTTTTCCCTGTACTCCCAGCGAGCGAGCTTGAAAATTCGCTTTAATACCTTTGTTTTACAACGCTTTTCTCATGTTGCGCATTTTACAAAACATTTTCATGTTCAGGTTTATTTTGTTAGAAAGTACCAACGCTAGGTACTTATATCAAACATAATATTTGTAGATTTAATATAATATCGTTTTGACTTTGTTTCTTCTTCCATAAAAAGCTTTTACACTGGTGGGTAATACGATGCAAAACGATTGCTCGTAACGTAAAGGTAACTCAAAAGCTTTATTTTCTTTCCAACCCTCCAGCTCCGGTCACGTTGTCGCGGGCTTTGTTCGTTTTTTGTCAACATACTGACATTATGAGTAAAGAGCTTATTACTTTCATTGCGTTTTAACAGATTTATTGTTTTAATTACTTTATAAACTTTCCCGATCGCAATTAGTATTCATTGAATATAATAAATTACTAGAGGAATTCCTGTGATAAACACCAAATTATTCAATTAGTTTTTTTTTTCATCATCACGGAATTTTTCGTAACATTAATCGTGTTATAAAACTAAGAATACGTGAAGTTTAATGTTTTGTTTCACAGGGATTTTAACCTTTTAAATCAGTTTTTCGAGTGTTAAAGGACTTAAAGGTATGATCACTCTTTGTTGAATAAAATAAAATAATAGAATCTCCCGTTTGAGTTTATTCATTACATCCCGCCGCGAGCGCGGGGTGGCCGCCCGCCCCCACTCCTCTCGCTTTATGGATATAACCTCGACAAAATACCCCTAAAATTGCACTGTTTTTATTACGTTCTCTCTTTATCTCTTTGGTTTGTTGCTCCTTTTTTACGGTGTTATTATTTTATTAGTCAAATAGACCGAGTAAATTGGTAAAGAGAATCCTTAGAAGGTTGCCAATGTCAATGTGTTAAAATTATTAACACATTAACAGTGGCAACCTACTACGGATTTTTAACTTAAAAAGATCGTTCCACTAGGAATACTTAACAACAAAGTCTCAGTTATGCGCATCACGAAATTTATCGTACTGTCAAAGCCTTGGAACGTCAAGGATAAATGTATTTAACTAGCTTAAATACACTTAGCAATAATGTTGCAAGCCGCCCTGAAAGCCTTGAACAATAGTTGTATTTACTTTACAGCTAAAGTGAAGTCAGTTCTTCTTGTCAAGGCATAAACAATGTAATAAATTTACATTTACATGAATAAATTCTAATAAATTAGTTGTGTAAAATAAAATAAACTTGTGAAAATCATGTCCCAATAAATAAAATTGATGGAGGGGCTATTATATCATGCATGACATATTTAAATAGCTGCGGTGATTTTATATCATTATAAGAAAACATTAATTGTTGATATGCCAAATAGTTGAGAAAATAGTAAAACAAAGCGACTGGCAAAGGACCAAGTCGCGCAGACACGAGTGGATGAGCGCGCGATTTGCAACGCAACGGGCTGGTTGCTCGCAACAAAAGTAGAGTGTCGCGTCGCCGCTCGACTCTCGAGCACCGAATACAGTGCCTGTGCTTGGCGCTGATTTGCACGGATACGTTCTAAATGGAGCAGCCAGATCGCAATTACACTCCCTTTGAGTTTGCAGAATGCGTTATGTATGACATTAAATTCAATTTGGCGTACAAAGCCAGCAACGAAATTCTCTTTCTCTTTGACCGAATCCTCTTATACCACAGCGCTGTGTTGGTGAAATAGTTCCAACCTGGAAAGTAACAACGAACGGCCTATGCAATGCACGCCATGTTTGAAATTGAATGTTTATGTGTAGGTAACTAGGTACACTACTGCCTCAAATGGAAATACGAATGGAATTTTAAAAATGTTATCAAACTCGATTCTGTCAACATAATTTATTGAATATGAATGAATTGGAACGGCACAATGCTTTTCGCTATCAAGATGAAATTGAATATAACATCAAGAACAGGCCATTGACTGTTGGGATTATAATGTATCTGTCTGTGTGTCGTGTGATGGATTAGACTCAGGTCAGCGCATAGTTTGGATCGCTAGCTGTCGAGTTGTTTTAAGCGTTGTTGGCAATGTGTGAGCTCGCCGGAATGCCGGACGTGTCCACCTGGGCCGTGGCCGCTCACGCACGCTTCGCGTCACGCCTTTGAAGTCTCGGAAGCATCCTCTCACTAGTCGACTCCACACAATGTTATTAAAAATAATTAAACAGTGCTGCTAATTGTTTGTTATAAAATAACTCGGCATTAAATCGATGTTTAATTCGAAGCACATTTTAAAATTGATCTAGCAAGCCATTTATAAACGCCCTATTGTAGCACATAAATCAAGCTTGTCTCGTCTACGTGTTTGTTTTGTAAATTAATCGCGCTTGTAATATTGAGATAAACTCAAGCTGAGAGCAAAATTGTATGATTAATCGAAATAGGCCGGCTGGTTTTATCAAAATTATTGACAATATTTTGTTAACTACAGATGTCTGGTTCGTTATTAAAGAAACCATAGTAATTTACGGCGTGTAACTTTCAGTTATGTTATTTATTGCCATCGCTAATTATGCACTATAGAAAGTATTTAACTAGCGAGCCTATTATCTTTTTACAGTGAGTAAAACTTGATTGAAAAATTTATGATGTAATCATTCGTAAAGCAATTTCACCGTATAAGAAACAATTAGACGATAATTATTTTCTAGAAACACTGAAGTTACTATCTACATACTTATGCACGGTTTTAATATTTAACTTATAAATGACCATCCATTACCACAGTAGCTTTGTTTGTACAACAAAAAATGTATGACACTTTTTGACTGCTAACAATGTTATTATGGTAATTTGGTCTACGGTAATTCGTAAGTTAAATATTGGAACCGGACATTAATCAATCGAGAGGTATCAAACGGTAAGCAGGTACCAACCTACTTACGTTTTAATATTGTTTGTAAATTTTATATACGGGTTTAAGTCGTTGTTAATTAATTAAAGCCGAGCGAGGTGAGGCTCGATTAGCGGAATAAATTGGGCTTGCGGCGGCGGGCGCAATCCGCGCCGCAGTAAACAGTTCCGACAACAAAGGCAACTCGGCAGCCCCGCGCGGGAAGGCGGGCTTAATGCTTACTCATTATTTATTCACATCTATAACGAGATTGTCAGTGCTCCCTGTCCCCGCCTGCTGCTCTGCCGCTACCTCCAGCCGTGCAGCCTGGCCGCTTTATTTGTCTGCACTTGTACCGTCGTCGCGTTGACGCCGTATTATTTACTCACGCTCGCTCTTTTTGCTCAGATTATTTTCTTTTCCGACGAGTTATAAAGCTATTACGGTCTCCTTTTAAGTTCTCTCGCTAAAATTTTACCGCCGCGCCCGGAGCACTCGTATCCCCAGCGTGAAGTTAAGTCTCGTGTACCGATATGGTTTTATTGAAATAATTTTTCCCGTCGAACGTCTGTTTTATTTGCATACTACATTTGAGCCTTCTGAATATTCGATATGCGACCACGCTCAAACGAAATGGATACTCTGCGATACAACATCCAATATTTGTGGAATACGTTGGTTATAATTTTAGTATCCCAATGAGAGTTTCAACCTTATCAGTTTGAGCAAAGACGATTAAGTTTGAGTTAGTTCTATGAAAACATTAGAATGGAATAAATCATGTATTTTTTGATATTGCGAACAATTGAACGCATTACGACAATGTAAAATGTACAGAATAATAACTTTAAATCACAATAATAACAGAAGTGTACACCAGAAAAGCCGCGGAAAGTAATAATATTGCAGTAAAGAAATTTTATTCAAAAGATATGAAAGCTGTGGAGCACTTGCAAACGGCTAGATAATGCCGTCAGATACTCGGAATAGTCGTTGAAAATTTTATGTCGCCTCTCACTGCATCCTCCACTGCATTTCTCCCCCGCATTTGTAATGCCACATCACGGAATACACAGAATTGCTGGAAATGGCTGTTGACTTACTTATCTAAATACTTAACGCAAATAAATACAATACTTATTTATTTAATTGGGTTTTTAAATATCCTCATTTGTGGTTAGCATTTTTTATTAAGAATATATTTTTGTTCAGGGTACCGATTACCGAAAGGCAACGTAGCAGAGAACCAGACCATTTCCATTTGATTTCTATGATCCGTGTTCCACGTCCTCTATAACGCTGTCACTATCCCAATACGTAGGTACATGCTTGTGTTTGCCAACCACCGCACCGCACCGTGCGGAAATTAATGGAGTAGTTATGAATGGCTTCTCTGCAATTTGTTTTTCTATCCATTTTTTACCTCTTTCTGTTGAGATTTTTGTTATATCAATATCGATTAGTGCATAATCTTATGGTTGATTCACAATACATCAATCAGCTATGCTTACAAATCAGAACAGCAGTAGTGTATTAAATGAAATTCAAATTAGCTGCATCATTGAAAGTGAAATTAGCACCTAGCTTTGTATGACACAGAAAAAGATGTTATGTGGTATCTATTTTAACTGTGTTTTTATTGTTGTCGGTACCACACGTTGTGCGAGATTACTCCAGCTTTAGTGGAATCCGGAGCAGCGAGAATCCCTTTGTGCCGTCGACAGTACTCGCTTTTCTGCCTTCCCTCGTTTCTTTTTCACAAATATAGATTGCAATTCCTACTTACTACACGAAACGGAACATGATTCTCTTTTTTTACTGTTTACTTAAAAAAAAGAGTAAATCTTATCTTTAAAACGAATTTCATTTTGATTTTTATAATTTCTTTGACGTTAATACTGGTTAAATGTAAACCTATGTATTCTCGTTTGACGTAAACATGTTTTTAAGCGTTATGTAATAAGGTAGTGTGCTTTGTGTTCTTTTATTTACATATAAATATCTTGCACTTTAGTAAGACAAGTTTCGCCTATCCTCATTAGAATTCCGACTATGCAGCGTGTAGTCATATGCAGACAGACACATTTGTATGTGTCTTGTGTGTTAGTACCGTCTCGTTTTGTTATTGTGTGTCCTCGTCCGATATCTAGCAACGCTTTCAAATATTCCACTGCTACTTTCTCTTTTAAGTCATTCATTAGGCAACTTTAATTCTGCATCTAAAAAGTCTTAATTTAACTAGCTATTGCTAATACCAATAGTGAAACTTTGATATATTTTTTTAAACAATAAATATTTATACAAGGAAAATAACTGCAAAAATACAGTTTACATAAATGCGAATGATACAAAAACGCAATCCAACAATACGTTTACCGCAAATTGAATGAGGCTCGAAATAAATCCTGCGGTCGTTGTCTGACTCCCAATATCTCCCATTCGGAATGCTCACCCCTGTTTGCCGTTGTTCGCCAAATATATTTTCCCTCTTATGTTATTATTATGTCCAATTCATAACTTATTTACTGCTTGAAATACGTTATCTCAAAAGATGAACATTAAAAGAAAAATAAGTCGTCAGTTCCTATTAGCGATTATGCCGTTGTGAATTATGTTTACACATCGTAAATAGTATAATGAGCCTCAGAAATTTAATCGCTGATCGTTATCGAGGCCAGTTTCCTCCCTCATTAGTGGGCGGGATAGTCGGCAAGCCCAAGGGTCGAGTGTCGTAAACCAAGAACTCTTGTGTATCGCAAGTGTTAATTACTTTTGTCACTCCGCACTCAGGCGGTTAACAAATCTCTTAGTTACATAATTCGTCGCTGAGCACTGTAATTTACATCTACTGACGCAACATTGTTTGGATAATAAATTATTACGCCTTTGAGCGTTCTTAACGGGCGGCTAAATCGATAAGCGTCGTTTTTATTGCACCATTAACAAGCAGCGCGTGGGGTGAAGCGATTTCAATCTGCGTAATCAACACCGAATCACATTGAACGAATAAACCTAATTGACCTAACCCAAGATCCTTTAGAAACTGCGGTGACATCTCTTAAATATCAAGTTAAAGTATCTTAAAAGTATACGCTTGCATTCTGCAGAACGTGATTGATGGAGGTAGTGTGTCTGACGCGAGATGCTAATTCATAACAGACTCTTTAAAATTATTGAAGTAACCCTTCAATCGTTTTCATTACTGACGAAAGTGGGAAAACGAGGTTGAAAAATAAACAGCACGTTGTCGCAAGCGAGCGAATTTCCGGCTCACTGCCGTTCGGGACGCGCGGACGTTTCAATTTTCCATTAAAAATAGTTAAACTTGTGCAGTCTACCTCTCAACAATCGCTTGTATTATGATGTATTACTTATTTTATTATGCCCAAGAGTGAGAGCCTTAAATGATCCATTTACATCATTTAAATGTTAGATCAATTAACATAAGTGGCAATTCTGAGTGTCGCAAAAGCTAAACTAAGCTAACTAAAATTGTTGCCGTCCCTTTCATAGCGATGGAAATAAAAAGGATGGCAATAGTTTTAGTTAGGTTAGTTTAGCTTTTGCGACACTCCGAATAGCCCCCAAAGAGTAGTTAATTTGTATACTTAATTTAAAGGAATGGCAATTTCAAATTTTGTTTCAAAGGGAAAGGAAAGTGGATTTGTTTTTTATTTATCAATTAACCGGTAAAAAAAATACTAAACTGCAATGCAACCAATCTAGGGTAGGGTCAACATCATCGTTATTATTATCTTTGAAATCAAAATCACATCTAAACTTGATTTGAAATAATAAGTACCTACATCAAAATATATAAAAACTGTAGATTTTTTGTCACACAAAGAAAAACCCACAATAACAACACATAAATAACTAAATTACATAAAAGTACATATTTTTTGTAATATTAATAAATAAATGAAAACATCATATATTTGTGCGAAAAATAATACTATTGAATAAGACGAGTGATTAAGGTGTCTCTCCGATACGAAGCCGTTCCTTCCTTTGATCCAACTTTTTGTCACTGTTTACACAGAGAGATTCGTATCGTATCGTTTTTAATTTCCCCTCGGCATTATACTGACGCTTATATTTTACGTGAAATCACAATTCCGCACAAAAAATATTCTGTTCCCCATTGGGGAAAACTCTCATAAAGTGCTCTTATATTTATAGATATTTTATAGAGACAGTTACCGAAGACAAGTCGAGATTTATCTCGCTTATCCCGACCGCTTCGCTGTCTCGCTCTGGAATGGGGAGTCCCTTTATGTTTTTTATTCGTGAATAAATGGTTTCAAATTAGTATTTTCTGTGGGGAGCTTTTATTACATTCTTTTGTGATTTTTCATTTAGTGTCCCAAGAGCGAGCGGCTATAATTTACGCAAGTGTAAAGAAATGACTATTACAAATTGTGTGATAGTTGGTGACAAGTCTGTATTAGCCGTCCTGTTAGTCATGAATCGCATTCACACGTTTCATAAAAATATATTTAATACATGTGTATGATGTGATGAGACATGGTGTTGAATAATTCATTAGATGCCGTTTAGTTCGGAGATCTTACCTGATAATGAACAGAAAATGTGTTTGCGCAAACCGCTTTCTAGAATGACTTGACTATGGTTACCCTACTACCATCTTTGCTGCATTAAGAGCGGTCAACCCGGCTCACTTTTCATACAAACGCTCGTACGTGATTATGCCGTTGTAACAGATCTTTCTTTTAAACTTTTGGACTAATAGGTATCTTGTGCACTATATCTAGGTTTCTATCGAAACTAAAAATCAAAATTTTGAGAAGCAAATTCAGTATAAGCTTCCAAAAACCTGCTTTTAGCATAAATTTTACCTGAACTTTGGCCGTTCATAATGTACTCATAAATTGTAAAAGTAAAGAAAATATTGTCATAGAAACCTTGCAAATCTTATGGAGATTCTAAATGACTAATATTTATTTTACAAACTTGTAAGGCTTACTGAAAAACACGTATTTCCTGGAACACTTTTTATGAAATTTCCGCACACTATTTTTCGAGTGAGCGAGTGAGCGGCGAAAGTACCTACTGAATGCCGAGCGCTGAGGCGCTATCTCCCTTTTTTCGCTTTGCTTCTTTTTCTAGCATAGCGCTGGATGAAACAACAAGCTTTTCAGCTATGCCCGCGTCGATGATAGACGCACCGGGAAGGGCCACCTTAATCGCAGTCGTAAAGCAATAAGTTATAAAACGAATATAAATAAATCGGTTTATGGATGTTTTACGGCTTTTCGCGAATGTGTTATTGCTACAGACGGATGCAGCACATTTATATTATCTAGAAGCGACAGATTAACGTCGGGCGACCGGCGATGACGTCTTGCCCCAGGTTGCACCGATCAATGTGTGCAAGGTAATAAATCAAGATAAGATTCAAGACATCTGGGACGGACATGAATAATATCTACTACATATGATGTTAAATAACCTCCTACAACTATGATCTCGCTATTAGCAAATCATTGCATCTTGCTTGTTGCTATCAGAGACATGTTAATGAGTACATGAGATGTGACATTCTTTTGTTTGGTTGCACCTTCCAACGGCATTTATCCTGGGTCGCATCTAAAATAATAGTCTTGCTAGGCGGATTGTTGGGCGGGCGGGATCCGGGCTTGCGCGGCGCGGGAGAGGTGGCGCGTGCGCGCGGGGCTCTCCGGCCGCCCGACGCGCATTCTCGCCCCGGCCGCCGGGCGACGAGAGCGTCCACGCCCGACGAGGCCGATTCTTTGTCTCGCGAACGCGATTTAAACCAACACCGCTGTTATTTTTGCTCGCTGACGGACCATTTACCGAGCCGTGTTTGATGTTACCTTCTGGATCTGGATTTCAGTGCCCACGGATTGCAGTGATTTTATACGGATTGTTTTGGACGTTTTTTACAGTATGCAAAGTTTTTTTAGAAGTTTTTACACTATGGTTTAAACGTTTTAATGTGGACGGCTTACTTAAGTGAGCTTTATTTTAGTACAAGTGCACCAACTGTATAATTTGAAAGTTTGTGCCATCCCAAATTTGATTCAGCAACTTTCTAAACAATTTATTGAATCCGAAAGCGTTTCAAAAAGTTATCATAGTGAGGATCAAAGATACCCCCAAGAGCAATGCTGAGGGTGGTAACAAAAAAGAAAGCAAGAGAAAAAACAATAAACAAAAGACGGCGACCAACGTAACCAACAAGAAAGAGAAAACCGCGCGCCAAACGAAGGAAAAGGATAGCCAGAAACGGTCGCCGTCCAAAGATGCAAAAAAGGTAAATGATTGCCAGCCAACGGCAACGTGTCAACGAAAAATACACGAAATTTTATTACTTAAATAAATTATATATATTATACCGAAAAGTAAAAGAGCTGATCATGGTTTAATTGAGTCATACTACTAATAAAGTCATCAATAGACATTTTAGTTTTCAATAAGACTAGGGTAATTTAATCTAGATTATTCCACGCTTATACGAGTAATCGCGACGCGAATCAGGCAACAACACGAACTTTACTTTTATTATCCTTCTCGCACTTCATTATTCATTTACAACAAACAATGCAAAGTGCACTCTCCCACTGAAAGGATTACTGTCAGCCAACATGCCGTGACTGGCACATTTATGCTGCATTTATATGATTTAATTAAACAATGAAACATCAGTCATTATAGAATTCTTATCTAAATATACACTTTTTCGCATTGAATTACTAATTAATAGTTATTGTTGTTTGTCACGAAATAAATGCAACTCTTCATTACTTTTACCGCTATAACCTTACTTATAATAACCCCAATAGAGTATTTAGAGCCACAATAGCAACGTTATGATAGTAGATTAGAAGCAAACACTCAGCTGTTGGTTTTATTTTTATTGCCTTCTGTTAGCGGCTACATCTAGGTTAATAAACGCCTTTGACTCTGATACAATTTACGATTGTATCATTGGTAATTTCGATTGTCTATATAAATTACAAGCTGCGCCCCGCGGTGCTACCCGCGGTGAATAGTGCCCGTTCCCGTAGGAATATCAAGAACAAAAGTAGCCTATTTTTTAATCCAGGGTATAATCCTGGTACCAAATTTTATTCGAATCCATCTAGCCGTTTGAGCGTGAAAGAGTAACAAACACACTTACATACCTACACACACACAAACTTTCACCTTTATAATATTATTAGGATAGCATAGTAGGATTAATAGGATGTGTTATTCAATATTTCTAATAACATTTAAGTTATTTTAATGTTAGCAATTATGCATGTTCTAATAAATACTACCTAATTGCCAATGTGAATTGTTGAATAATAGTTAAAATAAGTATCAGAAATGTTAATGTACGCTTATAACTTAGAAATAAAGTTCTCTTACTAAGTAATTTACTATACGATAATACCGCAAACTGTAAGCGCAATAAATTTAATTTAGCTACAGATTTGAGAAAATAAAAGGCAAAGTCTACTTCTTTATTAATTTATACGTAGAACTTGTCCTGGAAATTACCTCTATAAAGTGTTGTAAACACAAGTTGCTTTATAAAGTTGTCACATTCCCCCATCGTAAGTATTTTATTTATTGTAATTGCCTCCTCGCCAACTTTATTATTGATTTTTAAATTATACCTTTATGCCAGTACCTGTTGACAAGCTATACGGAGCTGAATTTTCAATGACCGTATTCTACGAAAGTGACATGTTATTTGTGTGAAACTAATTGATCATGTAGGCATGTTGTTGGTAAAGTTCTCGTAGTGTTTTTTGACGATTTACCCCCGTCAAAAAAGAAGAGTCTTGTAGTATAATTTTTTTGTATGTTCACCGAAGTCAATTGTGGGCCGTTAAAAGATTATCAGCTATTTTCTGCTCGAAGAAGGGATATAGCGGGGGAGGGAAGGGATATATATACAATACATATATATTTGTTTTTCATAGAAAAAAAAACAATACAATACAAATGAAGATAAATAATATTTTATACGCGGGGCCTTACCTATGCTGAATGCCAAATTCTGAATAAAAAAGTATACATGAACTTATGATTTTAACAGTAACAGTCAACGCCAAGTTGATAAAGCCGAGAATGGTTAAAAACATAGTAATGTTTGTTTACCAAATTAGATACAATACAAATTCCATCAATTCCAAAATTAATCTTCACAAGATCTAAAAAAATGCCCAAAAATCTGAAGAATTGTGTATAGCTCCCTGGGAACACAGTCGTGATCATATTTCATTGAATTGTTCAATTGTTTATGCTATCACACATAAAATATAGCGCAAATTACAGAAAATTTGTAATCACCACACACACTCAACACCATATCCTCTGTTTATCATTCACGAACTGAACTGCGAACAAATTTAGTATTCAGCATTAAATTCAGGTCATGAACTAACTTTTAGCTAAATATTCATGACAAGTTTTAGTTTAGAGATAAATCAGTGCTTCGGTTTGCATGACTCTATTAATTATGTCTCTCTATCAACAGTAAGATGTCGGTCATTATATTTGAAATGTCAGTAATTGTTTTATTATTTATCTTGTAGTAGGTCGTGGAGGCATTTAACAAATTTAATTTACGTTTCTTAACATCTAAGAGAAGATAAATCTTTATGACTTATTATCTGCCTATCCATATTTATGAATGTTGTTATTTTCTCTAACATATATTTTAGAAGTTTCGTTTTTCCATTTGTACAAATGTGTAAATATAACACGTGTTGAAAATGAAATATGTTTTGTAAGCATTCCTAATTGATCGCCATTCTGAAAGGCATCTTGCCAAATTGTCTGACCGATTCAATGCCAATTTAAATTCTATATTAAATTACTGGTGTTTATTATAATGGATATGAATAATTCATCAAACTTAATCCATAAGATGTAGGTCGTAACTTTTTTATTGCAGACCTCTACAAGAAACTTGATAAACTGCATTTCATTTTATAATTACTATTCTGTACATCATTATTTAGTTTTAAAGCTATAGTAGAATGTCACGATTGAGGTCATCAATCGTGAGTTTTAGATAAATATTTAATTTTGTTCAAGATCGTGACCTGTCGCGCGAACAGAACTTATAGATGACTTTCTTCTTGAATTTTAAGTTCCATCCTATTAAAAGTTTGTGAAAGCATTAGAATTTCGAATGAGGGGTGAAAAGCTATCACGGCATTTTTTTCCTTGCCTCCCTTCGTTTTCCAGACGAGTAGACAAAAAATGGGGAAATTGACTTCATGGAGGGAATTATGATTAGGTAGGACGTCTTAAAGACAATATGAATTACAAAATATTCATAAATTGCAACGAAAACCATGCATCACTTGCAATATTGCAATAATTTATGTCTTACCTATACTATAAAACAATAACCTACTGTGACACATTATGAATGTATATCATCTATCGAAAGCGTTTCAACCAAACAAACACTTAATCTGGTTCCATACGCATAGCTTGACCTACGAGTATGGAATTCCTATCCAAAGAAAATAATAATATGCATATTATTCATCTTTGTTAAGTAAAATAATAATTTAAATAATACCCAGATGTTTAAGTATATTTTGACAACGTTGACTAATGCGCTCGTTTATTTTTATAGCTAGTTTATTTGAGAGTCGCGTGTTTCTGCTCGGAGGTGGGCTCGAGCAGCTATTATTACTTGCTGACACGGCATCACTCAACGCGCTAATATCTCGCTGAATTACTATCTCTCCTATGTAACATAACTTCTGACAGGAAGCCAATTTTTATTGACGTTGACAGACATCCCTTAAATACACGGGTACCTACTTAATTAATATTGCTGACAAAACAATAGAGATCTTCAATGTAAAATTAATCATCGCTACACTGTTCACTTGCTTGTACGCTGATCAATCATTGTTTTTATATCTATAGAAAAGAACTTCAGTGATATGAATTATGATCTATGATCCAGATAGCATCAAATCAAATATAATTAAATACGATATGAATTTATCTAGCATTAGAAGAAATCAGCAAACAAATTTCCTGAACACTGATAAATGAATGTATGAATGAACATTCTTTATTGCACACCTTTTCTATGACATAAATACAATCAGTGAAAGAACTACGAACAATGTACAATGGACGGCCTTATCGCTAAGAAGCGATCTCTTCCAGGCAACCTTATGTTATGTTTTAATCGCAATGTAAGTATTAACTATGCTTGTTTTTGCATTTATGCATGACTTGCACCTGTAATTCTAATAATGGAGCTCGTTAAAATTGCGGCGTGTCAGTTACGGGTTTCTGTCGCGCAGCATGCACTCTTTGTAAGTATTGCGCGAATAATAAAAAGGGGTCTAATACTTGCGGCTCCTTTGAATATGCTTAGCGCTCGGAGACACCGGACGCGAAGCAGCCGCCACGAGACGAAGGCGCTGGCACGCGCGGCATACTTGATTTATCACTCCATTGTTGCGGACCGACGACCCACCCCCCACCGGATAAGGCTAAACATTCAATTGCCGGAACGCTCCCGAAACGATTTGTTCTCCCCCTTCACTCAATGCGATCGATTGACTATTTTCTTCCGGCCCACTTGGATGTTTAAGCTCGTATCTGAAAAAAATTACACCTCTTTATTCTGATTTATTTGATATTGCATTGTATTGACTTTAAAACTTTTCATGAGTACTAGTATTATTTAATCTACTTGGGATCGTTAATAAATTGGATGAACCCGACAACACGGCTCTTGACTTTTCTTTTTGAAACACAAAGAACTTCCGATAATAAAAAAATAAACGAAGACGGCCGGAGTTAACTTGTATCAAAGCAATAATCAAGCGCTATAAAGTTGACGCTACAGCATAATCATCTGTTATACGAATGTATGCTTACATTAAGCATTGATTATTGCTTATTATTAATATTGCACACAGCACAGTATTTACTAATAAAATGGAATTTAAGAGACAATGCTACTTAAATTGCGTGGATCGTAAACGGCGTGGTTACCCAACTAGTTTTATTGAGTCGTTCTCGCGCCCGCTCGTAAATATCCCCCGGTAATTACTTTCATTCCCTTTAAACTTCGAGCGAACGAACGCCCGTCCCGCTCATAAAATAAATAAAAATATTTAGCTTCAACGAGATATTGACCAGATTTTGTTTGACTTTTAAAAATGAGTAAATGTTTTCTTAGATAGAAAATAAAAATATTCTCGAAAGAATTTAGTAACTCAATTATGAATAGCATAGTCTAAAATTAAACATTAGTAGTATTTTGAATATTCAAGTTCTTACGGTTAACAGACTCATTAATATTAAACGCAATGTGCATAGAAATTTGTTTTGAGTGTTGCTCTTTTGAGCGTTCCGTACCAAAGTGCAAAAACTGGACCCTATTACTAAGACTCCACTATCCGTTTGTCTGTCTGGCTTTCCGTCTGTATGTCACCAGGCTGTATCTCATGAACCGTGATAGTGAACAGTACTAGACAGCTGACATTTTTACAAATTTCTGTTGCCGCTATAACAACAAATACAAAATTAGAATAAAATATATATTTAAGGGGGGCTCCCATACATCATACGTGATTTTTTTGCGCGTATTTTGCTCGATATTAATAACGATAAAATAAATATTCACAAAACGGTACGGAAACCTTCGTGCGCGAGTCTGACTAGCACTTGGCAGATTTATTAGTACATATTCTCATCAATTTTTTTTGTGTCAACTTCAAATTCAGAATCGTCTGATGAATACATAAAACCGTGGGCGGTTATTGAGTTTGCTTTGAACAATACTCAAACAAAGTGGGAATACTAATGGGTTTGGTACATAATATCGTCCGTCTCGCAGCCGTCTTCACTTACTCATTTCATTACCTCTTTCGATATTATATTTTCCAAACTATCTATACTTAAATAACAATAAATCAGTTCTGCGTTTTGATTCATCAAACTTATTAGTAGCTAGAAGTCAGAGAACAAGAATAATAAGATGGAAATTAGAAAATGTATTGCGGATACCATACAACCGAATATGTTGTGCTATGCTGGTGTGGTGCTGATCCCCAACAAAAAAATTACCAAATTTCTCTGTTTGTTGCAGGCAAGTCCCGATAACAGCAGAAATGCTTCACCCAGATACCACGATGTTTCCATGGAAGATGTAAGTATGCTTCTAGAATTCATTATACAATCTAGAAAAAACTATATTTAGGGTTCGCTCTATCAGTACGGACTAGAACAACAGTTTAATTAAGTTCGTGTTGCAGGCATCGGACGCAGGCTCTCTGTTTCGGATGACGAGCGCGACAGGCGGCGGCGGCAAGAACGAGCTGGTGGCGCGTGGCGGCAGCGGCGGCGCGCTTGCGCTCTCGCGGGCGCCCGTCGGCGGCAGCGCCAGCCCCGCGCCCGCGCCGCTGCCGCAGCCCGCGCCCTCGCCCGCGCCCGCCGCGTTGCCACCGCCAGCACTGCCGCCGCCGCATCGCCCCAACGGCGCGCACATCCCCGCCATCGACGGACACGCCGCCGCCGCCGCCACGCAGATCCCCGCCAAGCCGGTCGGCGCCGCTTCCGGCCCCAGCAAGCTGCAGCCGGGCGCGCGCCCCGCCGCCGACAGCCCCACGCCCGCGCCTCCCGCGCCCCTATTCCCTTCGCACGCCGCCTACCAGTCGCACGCGGCCGCCGGCGCCGCGCTGCCTCTGCCCGACTACCGGCACACGAACCACGAGACGCGGACCGACAAGCCGGCCGAGCCCGCGCCGCCGCCCGCGCCGCGCCGCGCCGACCCCGACGTGGAGATGCGCAGCCCAGCAGCGCCGCAGCCCGCGCCCGCCGCCGCCCCCGCCTCGCTGGGGGCGCGCGTGTCCCCCGCCGCCGCGCCGCGCTCCACGCCGCCCGCCATCCCCCCCACCTGTCTTCCGAGTCAAACTCTCTCCGGCAGGCCGGTCTCCCCGGCCGCGCCCGTCTCCCGCCCTTACGCTCCTCCGGCTATCGGTTCTAGTCACGCCAACTCCAGCATCGGTTCCGGCATCCACGGCCTCGCGATGCCCCCCTTCCAGAGTCAGGCGAGCCTGCAGAAACATTCCGTTCAATCGGTGTACGCGAGCCGACCCTCGCACCTCGCGCCGTTCGGTGTGGGAGGCGCACACCCGCACGCGCACGCCACGAGCGCTCACCCTATGGGCGGCACGCATGCGACGCACGCGCCGGGCACGCACACCATCGCGAGCCACACGGCGCCCCTGCACGCGCACCCGCTGGCGCTGCCGCACCCGCACCTGGCGCCGCACCTGGCTCCGCTGCCACCGCCCGCCAGCAGCGCCGCCGCCACTCCGCCGAGCTACACGCCTACGCCCAAGCACGCGCCGCCCGCCTTGCACCACACCACGGCTCACGTGGACCTCACCACTTCCTGCAGCAGCACTCCCGCCGTCGTCACATCTTCGGCGAGCTCGAACATCGGTCACGTTGCGATGGCGCCGCCGGTGGTGGACTCGCGGCAGACGGGGGAGCTGCCCTTGTTGTCCCGGACGGAGAGCCCGGCCGTGGTGAGCTCCGGTCTGGCCACCAACGGGTTCCCGCCGCCCGCCGTGTACTCGGGCACCGCCTACCCGCCACTGTACGCTCCCTACGCGACCACCCTGCAGCACAGTCCCTACTTGCCTCCATCTGCAGCTTCGCCTAGAAACTCTGCTGATACGGTAAGATGTTCTTCTTTTTTATACAATACACCTGTGATACAAGGCTCTTTCTTTCATCGCTCTCAAGGTGGATTTATGTGGTTTACCCTGAACGTGCAATTTCCAGAGAACAAGTCTATCCGCATCTCCACTGGTGGCGCCGAAGACTCCTAAAGGCGTGCGTCCACACACGCCGGGGTCCAGCGGCGCGGCTGGCTCGGCACTCACTTCGTATTCACCGGGACCCAGTCCGACACGAGAACGAGAAAGTTTCAGGTTCGTTCGCCAAGATCCACATTTATTAAATAAGTCTAGACTTAAGAGATATTAACTGAGCTTTGTTCGGATATTTTTTTGATTGCCTGAAAACACGGATAAAACGATCTTTTCTTAAAATGAATCCTAGCTAGATCGATTTCTCGGCCCGAAATCTGCATACTAAATTTCATGAAAACCGTTGGAGCCGTTTCCGAGATTTAGATTATATACACAAGAATTGCTCGTTTAAAGGTATAAGATTAGGTGGATAAGCAATAAGAATTAAGCGATATCCAGTCGTACTTCCATTCAGACATTTTATATTCATGTGTAGTGAAATCAAAGCTATGTCAGTTATTTTATTATACACGTATTTTACTGATAGTTTGGCAAGAACCCAATTATACCGATTCCGCCTTCTGATCTACAGGTCATTGACCCAGTATCGGGTGTAAACAAAACGGCCCTTTGTGTAATAACTACTTGTTCGTTACGGTAAGGGAAATTATAGATTGCTGGTCTATAATCAAATCTTCTCATACAAGTAAAGAAAATGAATGAGAATAACTTTGTATGAATTAGCTTACTGAATCGATACTTTCAATTTAGATTTCATAGTATTTTAATTGTTTTACCGTATTGATAAATCTCTAAAGCAGTATAAGTAAGCTATAGGGAATTTATATTAGTAAACATTCGAAAGTTTGTTTATATAATAATTGTGAACTCAGATGTAATAAATTGAAAGTACCCTGTAAATTTTGGCAAGTTTCTATAGAATGTTATATTATTGCCACATTCAAGTCATCTAAAACAGTGACTACCATACAATGACTACCATGGATCTGCACAATTGTATATTTGATAAAAAATTGCAAACGCTAGGATTATAAACATTTGAAAGATGTGCTCACATTGTCAACAGCAATATCAGCAGTCTGTCACGAAGCACGCCTGCGTCGAACGCGCCGACGTCGTCCGCTTCTTTGGCGCCGTCGCTCATCGCCCCGCTCGCCGCCCCGCTCGCCGCCCCGCTAGCCGCCCCGCTGGCGGCACCGCTCGCTGCGCCGCTACCCGCACCAGTACCGGTAACTTTAACAAATAGATCCTTATGTCCTTTTGCAAAACGTAAAGAAACGTGTTTTATGATAAATTAAGACTGACTGAGTAGTATTACAAATCTGTAAATGTATGTTTGAGTTTCAATAAAACTTGTCACATACAGTGCCCGTGACGCACATGCGAAACTGCACTTTTGCAGAAGACGCATTAGACTCTACTAGTATTAGTAGAGTCTAGTCATTATCCTATCGGTACTAACGGTCGGTATACACCGACCGTTAGTACCGATAGGATAATGACATAAACAATGTTCTTTCCAGGGTCCACTAGGCCCCCTCGGCTCTCTAGGCGTACCGGGTCCGCTGGCCCCGCTGGCGCCGCCGCTGAGCACGCCACTGGCCGCGCCGACGCCGACGCCGGCGTCAGCGCCCTCACATCTCGCGCACTCGCTCGCACCCGTGCCCACGGTACCCAGCATCAGCTCCAGTGCCAAACCACCCGCCCACTGGGGGGTAACGTGAGTATACATTGCCTTTTACTTCTGTATTCATGAAATTATGATCCTTGGTAAGCTTAGAGAATCGTTTAGTCCATAGTCAAATTAAATTGTATTCCTTGGTAAGCGCGTAACTTGAGAGCTTCAGGAATTTGATCGATTTGTTTTTAGTGATCATATCAAGATAGTGATAAAATATATCTCTAAATGAGGTCAAAATTTAGACAGTCTTTGGGCATTGTAAACAATAAAAAAGGCAGCTAATAAGTCCTAAATATGTATGCTACATTATTTACAATAAGTTTTTAGGAACAAATTATAAGCGACTTGGTTGCAGGAGTGAAAGTGATATAATAGCTGTTATATCGGGGCGCAGCTAGTTGGTTAATAATTGCATGTTGACTTTCACTAATTAAATACAGAAGCTTTATCTGGCTTGTCGAAATTTGAGCTTTTCATTATTTTCTCAAAAAAGTTATACTCAGAGAGTACAGTTCAAATGTAAATAAATATTATAACTGTAACTATCTATCTGACTACAATAATCGCGATTTCAACTTTACTCAAGTTCTAATCCGATGATAGTAAGTTTTAATCATAATGCAATGTAGTTCTGTATGATGGAGTGTATTCAATATAGTTAGGATGAGTGTTTGATTGTGTGCTTGCATTGTTTTCAGCAGGCCTTCGCCCGCGGAAGGTCCCCGAGGGTTCGCGCCCGCGCCTCCGCTGTTCGGGGCGCCACTAGCGCCTCCATCCAACCCCAACCCATTCTCAGCAGAGTCTCTCTTCAATACAAGTAAGATCATTGCCTAATAAAACTTATTAATTGTAAAATTAAATTTTAATTGGAATCATAACAACTAAAATCCTAACCTACGAACTTCATGCAGGGTAATTCTGCATAGTTCGTTTTTAGCAATTAGTTTTACGTTGTGATAATATGATGTGGGCTTCATCTTAAGGCATGCCATACTGTAGGAGCGTAAGGGAATATCCGAGAACTTTGCTTGCAGAGTGTATCTGAGTAACGATTTAATAATCAAGTTGACATTATAATGACATTGTTTGTATGTATGTATGTATGGGGACTCCCTTTTCCGCATTTAGACTCAAAGGTGGTTCTTTATGCGTGGGGATGACCTATAATGACATTATAATTACACAATAATTGTCAAGTCTAATTGCATAAAAATATTGTCTATTCATATACCGACAATGTTTTCTATCTGGGCCGGAGGTTTTTGATACGGTGGTCTCACTAACCTTTGTGTCATTACAATGTCAAAAACAACTCACGATGGTATCGAAAGTGAACTAATCCTCTGTGGCGCAGTGGGCGAAGGCTCGCCAGAGACGCGGAGGCTGCGGGTTTGAATCCCGCCGCGGGACAGATGTTTGCAAGTTCTGCAGATATTTGTTCCGGGTCTGGATGCTTTTCTATCTATAATGAAAGAAGATGTATGTATTTACAAAAAAAAATTATCTAAGTATTATATCAGTCATCTGGTTACCATAACACAAGCATTAAGTTGCTTAGCTTGGGACTAGATGACGCCGTGTGAAATGTCCAAAGATATTTATTTATTTAATCAAATTTTTATTGCAGGTCCCGGCGCAGACCTCCTTCGGCGCGAGTTAGACAACCGGTTTCTGGCGGTGGCGGGGGCGGCGGGCGCGGGGGGCGGTGCGGGGGTGGGGGCGGGGGCGGGGGGCGCGGGGGGCGTGCGCACAGAGATGCATCACCACCAGCATCAACACACGCACGTGCACCAGCACCCGCCGCATCATCCGCACCAACATCATCATCCGCACCATCTGCTGGTGCCGCATCCACCTCTGGTAACTATACACCATTTTTCTTTCCATAACACGTTTTTAACCCGGCTCAGCAATCACGGTGATTTAGGGCCGCGGTGTATGCTGACCACGTGCGTCGTGGATACTGAATGCGATAGTTACGAGCTAGTTCAGACAGTCACAGACAGGACGGTCAGCAAATTGTGATTTTTGCATTCACAATTCTAGCGTTTGTACCAGCAGCAGCATTCGCATCATTGGTGGTGCCCGCATTCGTTTCCGGTAACTTAACACCATTTTTGAAAAGGCAATGTCAGCAAGTTGTGGTTGGAACACCATCACTTGCAGTGGGCCTATCGTGAGTTTTTGAGTGGTAACTTTCCTTGCTACCGGGTAAGTAAGTAAGTTCGTAATTGATGCATTATACGCTTTACATAAACCGTTTTTTCTGTGTGAATTCTTTGTCGACTATACCGTGCCATACCATGACCTATTTTAACAGGTGATTGCTAGACTAGCTAAACTCACAAATACTAATAACTTTGTTCATTTTTCAGTTCAAAGATGTCAGCAAGATGCCATCTCTATATCGGTCGAGCATGGGACTCGGCTATCCATACTCGTCGAGTTTGCTCCATCCGCCGTCGCCCTACGTGCCGCCCACACCGCTTTCATATGCACCTACTAAGGTATACCTTACATTTATAATGAACCTTTTAATCCTCTATACTTCTATTTGCATACCTATGCTCTGAGCACCAACTAGTTTTCAATTACTTTGAATTGATTAATTACATTTTCGAAATATTTCTTCGTTGTCCCTAAACACACATCTTGGTACTAACTTGTAATCTTCATTCAAAACTTCTTTATTAGTGACTAGCTTTCATAGCGCTTAATTTGATGTATACCACCTATGTTGCTCCGATCATTAACCCTTGCATCGCCTCATGTTAACAGCCCGTAGTGACAGCCGCAAGCGACTCCACTCCTAAACCGCTGCAGCGTCCCGCGGTCTCGGTAGGTCTTCTTCTTGCCACTTCATTACGTTCATGCATGCTTTCTCTATATCTTTCTTATCTTTACCATTGTTTTAAGTTTTCATTTATAAGTACCACTCATCGATCGCAGACAGAGTTCATAATCATATCGTGTCGTACAGAAAACGGGCAAATGGAACGCGATGCACGTCCGCATCGCGTGGGAGATCTACAACCATCAGCACAAGGACAAGGCGGGAGGCGCGAGCGTGGCGCCCGGACCCGACAAGGACAAGATGCGCGCCTTCAGCGGAGCGCCCGCCGCGCCCCCGCCCCCCGCCGCCTACCGCTCGCCCTACGAGCTGCCTCCGCACTATCTGCCGCACCCGCACCTCGCGCGCTACGAGCCCGGCGTCTCACCCTTCGCGCCGCATCCGGACCGCGCGCTGCGCGTCGCCGGCGTCTCGCCCTTCGCGCGCTACCCGCCAGCGCCCTACGCGCCCCCTCCGCCCTCCTTCCAGCTGTCCGCCTACTCGCGCGACCTGCTGCACCCGGTGCACCACGCGCCGCTGCCCCCCCTGCACGACCCCTGGCGCAGCGCGCCGCGTCCCGCCGCGCCGCCGCCGCCGAGCCACGCCACGCACGTCGCCGCCGCCGCCGCCGCCGACGCCGCGCGTCGCGACCACGAGGAGCGCGAGCGCGCGCGACGCGACCGCGAGGAGAGGGAGCGCCGCGAGCGCGACGACCGCGAGCGACGCAAGGCGCGCGAGCAGCGCGACCAGCGGGACCGCGACCTCGAGCGGGCCCGCGCGCGCTCACCGCTGCGCAACGGCACGCTCGAGCCCAAGGAGGAGCGCAAGGAGCTGGCGCGCCACCCCCCCGGCCCGCCGCTCGGCGCGTACCCCCCGCCGCCCGCCGCCTGGGACCCGTACCGCGGCTTCGACCCGCTGCAGCACATGCGGTTCGCGCCGCTCGTGGAGGCCGCCATCCGCGCCGAGGAGGACCGCGCCAAGATGCTGAGCGCGTACGCGCACCACCAGCAGATGAAGGCGGGCCCGCTGCCGCTGTCCCGCGGCGGCGGGCCGCTGCACGGGCTGGCGCTGCCCCCGATGGCGGGCCAGCTCGCGCCGATGGCCCCGCTCGACCTGCTGAAGAAGGAGGAGCCGCGATGATAGCGAGCGCGCGCAGACAGCGACCACGCGCCGCGGTGAGGCTGGCGCGCAACCGCAGAGAATCGTTTCCCATTACCGGTTAGAGAATGATTGATTGTGTTGTCGCTTGTGGAGTCGGGCGCAGGCGGCGGGTCGGACGCTCGCTCGCTCGACATGTGCAATATTCCGAGAGGACGGAACCGGCGCGGCGCCGGCCTGCAGCCGACTTGCTGCTTCTTTATTTACATGAAAATATCTATCAAATGTTAATGACCATTAGTTTAATTATACAATGGACAGTGAAGGAAGTGATTGTGAAATATAGTAAGAATAATTATTACTAGATAAATAGTTATAAAATATTTATATATACTTATAAATAAATGTAAATACTAGTTCATAAATTAGAGGTAAAGCATAGAATCGGTTTATTTAACGTCATACAAAGTAAAAATCCCATAAATTATTATTGTACCGGGAGTTTATTTTACACTTCTGTTAAAAAATCTATGGTATTTCAATTGTACCAGTGGAGTTTAGTTCAGTTTACACTCCCATGTGATCGACAAATCTAGAACACATGAAAGCAGTTGATATTTCGTTGTTTTAATGCATTTAAAATATGTGATATTATGGTATTGTAAAATACATTTTGTCTGACTTCACAAATCTTGTTCCCAGGTTTATTCTGTCATCTTTAAAATATCACAGTAATTGAATGAAGTGTGTATTTAAATGTAAATCATGACATGTTTTTATCTGAATGTTTAATTGATTGACCATGAAAGTTATGTATTTAATATTATATTATATTAGAATGTTGTTTTAACATTAAACCGTAAAGTGTTTTAAGTAGAAAGTGCCATTTTATCAAATTGAAGGCAATTGAGTCAGACAAAATTGGATTTAGAATCTGTCTTATTCAGGCACAATAGATCATTTGTGTTTTATCTCAAAAAGCGAATCAGAAATGTATTATAGTTTATACAAAATCATTCTGTATACTAAAAAGTAAATGAAAGCTTGGTGCGATTCAGAAAATACCATTAAAACTTTTGATTTTTATACCAATATGATTTTTTGTAACCTTTCCTTGAACCTCCTCATTTTTATGTTGGACCCCAACCAACTTCTTACATTCATGTTGTTTATATTTCAAACACCAAACCCTCTTAGGTAAAGATACAAGACAATTGGGTATATTCACTTACTAGAACCCTGTATCAGTAATCAAATTCAAAGCATGGTTTTAAATGCTCTTTAATCTTAAATTTCTTCTTAGCTTGCTTAAGGTGGTTGTATGCGTCAAACTAGCGCCGATATATAATAAGATATTTTATCATATTATTTAGCGGAGCTAGTTTGACGCATACAACCTTAACCTTAACAAAGCCATTTGGACTTATTAGGGGCTGTAGCTGAGGTTATACTTCTTGCTAATACCAAGGATGTTATAGATTACTATCTCTGGATTATTTAGAAAACAGGAACCAGTTCATATCATGCAAGCAGACTTGATCTATCCAAGTCTTCTTGTATGAAATGAACCTTTGCTTCAAATGTCTTTTCATTAGCCTAATTTATATTGTTCATTAGATAAAAAAATGTGCTGAATGCACTTGCCCTTTATAGAGTTGGGATTTGAATACTACTTTATTATTATTAACTACATAGAAAAAAATGCAAATAAAAATATTTTCTTCCAAGAAATTTCACTTTATTTGACCATCATTGATTCTGATATTCAGAAAGTGCAGTCTCTATTTCTATGAAATAAAATATGGTAATGCTTGCACTACATTGTATTTACTTCAATAGGGATAAATAACATTTACAAAATAAATCAACAGTTGATCTAGCGATTTTAAACTTTTATTTCCTGTACCAAATCTGTGTGGTCTTCATCCTCTTGACTTTCTTTTGGAGTTGGAGAACTCCATAGAGCAAAGCTTCAGCTGTTGGAGGGCATCCAGGCACGTAAATGTCGACTGGGACAATTCGATCACAACCTCTGCAATAGATGAGAAAAAATCCTTTTTTAATAATATTTACTAACTTGGTGTTGAATTCCTATGTAAATATCTGACATAGAATTTATGTGACCAGCTTCTCGGTTCAGGTTGAAGGAAGGAAGCTGACATTTTTAAATCATTTACACTATGTTTGTACAATACCTACTAGCAATTGGTTTTTATATTATGGAAGGGCCCTTTACCTTACAACTGAGTACGAGTAGTGGTAATATCCTCCACCATTAGCACAGCTGCCCATTGAAATGACCCATCGGGGGTCAGGCATTTGATCATAGACCTTCCTCAAAGCCGGTGCCATTTTGTTGGTCAATGTTCCAGCAACAATCATCACATCGGACTGACGTGGAGATGCACGAAATACAACACCATATCTGCAAAAAAGAGATAGCAAACATAGGATATGACTAAGATATAATAATTTGGTGTGTGTTAATAAATATGTATGCATGATACATGACGCATGATTATCCCAAGTATTACCTAATAAAAGAACACATCAAATTTAGCACTACCTGTCCATGTCGTAGCGAGGAGCAGCAATGTGCATCATCTCTACAGCGCAACAAGCTAAACCAAAAGTCATGGGCCACATAGAGTTCTTTCTTCCCCAGTTCAGAAGGTCATCCAGTCTGGCCACTGCTGTCTCAGCCAAGTTAGTAGCATCTTGGAAGGGAGAGTAGGGCCGTTTTTCGTTTAGATTAGGCACGGGTAAATGTGTTTGGCGTATTTGTTCAATAGCAGGCGCAAACGCTCCTTTTTTGATCACAGAAAGGATAGTGTTTGGAGCTGAGGCTCCAAGAGTTTTGAGAGCCTGCATCACCTGAAAATAAATCATATAGAAAATTGATTTCAAGACCAACAACAACAATGAGTATTTTAGGGTTCATTCATTGGATATTGTTACTTTACGCCTCAAAAAATATACTCACGGAATTACTGCATACAATGTCGACGAAATCTAGTAAACACTTAAGTTATATATAATTCACTTACACCTAAAATAAATTTTTGATACAATTTTACGTAATGTGGAAGAGGAAAGTACGTTTACGAAGGCAGATCAACTCGATAAGTTACAGCTGTCAGATTGCTACCGATCTATCCTATCACTTAGTTTACTAAAATTATACTAATCAAAAAATTATTACAGAATTTTTGTTTGAATCTTAGTTTTTGTATAAAAACCCTTCGCTAATGTAGGTACAACAAAAATGTTGTATGCAATTTTTCTTTAACTGAAACCCACCTCGTGCATCACATCTACAGTAAAGATGCGCGACTATGAATGATTTCATTCGACTTACAGCCAATCTCAATAACCTATCTATCTTTGGATTTGCTTACTATCAGTAGCTGTTTGACGTTTTTTGTATGGAAGAAATGTCAAATATCTACCCGCAGTAAGCAAAACCAAAGATAGATAGGTTATTGAGACTAGCCGTTAGTCGACTCCACAAATCATTCGAACCATTCGACTGGCCAAGCCACCTTAGTAACCACAGAGTACTATTGTTAGTAACTAACCATCGACTGCGGTCTGCGACTGACTACCAAACCAACCAACCAACTACTAACGAACGAACGAACGACTGACTAGTCGACTCGGCCAGTCGACGCGACGCGACCGACTTGACATTAGTTGTTCTACAGGGGTGCCAAACCTGCCAAACCAACCAACTACTAACGAACGAACGAACGACTGACTAGTCGACTCGGCCTGAGACTCGGCCAGTCGACGCGACGCTCAGAGGGGTGATTGGCGAACTTATGGAGACAAAGTTAGTCAGCGCTTTCCATCAAATATGACAGTAAATCACGATAAATCTGACAGATTTGACAGTCCAGCGATCAACGAACGCCTTGAGAAAGCATTGATGACATTCAGCAAATTCTTTGCAAGAATGATGTAACGGCCAATAGAAAGGCCATGTAAACGTGATTGTGGAGCACATTCGCCATGATTTTTTACGCTGATAATGGCTGTCAAATGGAAACACCTCGAAGGCTGTCTGCAAGCGCGTCTTGCCAGCTAAAAACTTATGTTTTAGAGCAAAATTGGCAAATTATTGTAAAATAAGTGTTTGAAGAAGTGCGAATTCGAATTTTAAAATGGAAACACCTCGAACGCTACCTATAGAACAAGATCAAGATTGTTTTCCTGCGTCTTGCCCAAACTTATAAAAACAAAATTTGCAAATTATTGTACAAAGAAAGTGTTAGAAGATTTCACGGCAAGATACCTATCGGCTCAACAAAGAAGCGTTCGCGGGATGTAATACCTTTGCTTTCCGAACGTGTCCGGCCGACAGTGATTAGGAGTGTTAACAAGGTAAGTTCTTTGTCCAAAGTTCTCTAGCTCATCAAAGACTACTTGTAGGTTAGGTATGATTTTGTAGAATAGGAGTTTTAGATCAAATGAACCTACTGACTCTGTATTTATTAGTTAGGTTAGTATATTTTCGGCTTTGCTCATACCAACATGGCATGGCCTGAGATGTGGTCAACCATGCTCTCAATTCCGCAGAAGTGTTGAGGAAGTACATAAACTTCCCTACCCGGTACCCCCTTCTTTATAATATTAGTGTGATTACATTGAGTAAAACTATGATAAATAAGAAGTGCACTATTATTTCATAATAATTATTTATTCACATTGCTTATTACTTGTTACAGGAGATTCTGACTATGCACTGAAGCCGTTTATGATGAGGCCTATTTTAAGAACTGCTGAAGAGTCACCTGAGGAGTTCTACACCTAGCCTGGCATAGTAAGGCTTAGCTATGGACAGTGGTTTTTGTGTGAACATCCTGCGGAAACTTATTTGATATAGGTACCTATACATTGGTGGAGAAGTACTAGATATTGTAACTTTTTTAAAGTACTTAATACAATATCTATGCTTCCTGAAAGAGTGAATGTGTTTGTCCCTGTGCATGTTAATTATATTTAATGAGAAATTTTAATTGTGTAGCTCTAACTTCCATCATAAATTTGCTTTGGACTTATTTACTGCTCCACCTCATAATGTATCTAATAATAAAATGATAAAGGTATTTTGCATTTAATTGTAATATAAATATATACCTTGTTAATGTTATTTAAATAATAAGACTTACAATAAAATTACATATATTCAGTGGAATCCATTCAATTGTTTTATTCATGACCTAGATAGAATACCCTATTGGTGAATTAGGATGCATTTGAAATATAGAGAACAAAAATAGATGTAGGTAAATAATAATATTTTGTATATAAAATCCAGAGATCAATTCTTTTACAAAATATAAATGTTTGACAGAAAAAACTTCTATGTTATTTTAGCTCATGCAAATATATAACTCCTGCAATGCTTCGTGCCTTAGGGTTGATATCGGTTACATCATTCACCATCTGCTCTTCTATTTCTATTCGCCTCCAAATTCCTGGCCCAGCAAGGTGCATCATTATGATCTATAAAAAAACAAGAAAATTGAAAATAATAATACCTAAACTGTGAAATCTTTAGTTCATTTATTTATATTATTTATTTGAGACTTTTTAAGTAAATAAAATCTACTTGCTCAGACTCCCACCAGTATCGACAACTTATCTACCATTGGTTTAGCTTACTGTGGTTTGATATTTGTCAATATTTCTATCATAGAAATGCTAATAGCTTACCACGGCAAGCCAAATGGTCATTGAGAATGGCCATTAGTAATACTAAGGAGTATACCTACTTTATTGATAGTCAAAATATTTCTATGTACCTACTTTTATTAATGTTCATTCTTACCATGTGACGAGACCATTTCAATGATTGTGACTGGTAGGTAGGCATAAGGGTCATCCGCCTTCCTTTTGTACAATAATTATGGATTTCTGAAAATTTACGTATACTTTAATAAAAGGGTTAAAATTAAAAACACTAGGCACTTCTTCATATTTAGTATAATTTGTAACCACCCGATTAACAGGTTAATTATGTTATATTATTAGGTTTGTTTTTTTTAATTTTTCAAAACAAACAGTAGGTAGTGTAGTGTAGAACATTATCAACCAAGTTTTATCCCAATTATTTGTTGGTAACAAAGCAATTGAGTTATTATAACAAAAAGGAGCCTTGCAAAGTTTGTTATTTTAATGATAATTTAGGTATTAGGATGAGTGAATTTGTAAATATAATAGAAATTAAAAAAACATGCAAACCATTCGATCCAGCCTCCACCGTCACGACGACCACTGACCGCCAGTTTTTAGGAGGCCCGAGGCCGTCACCCACGCCTTCGAGCTTGCGGGCACAATCTTCCCATGCCTTGACAGCCCTTTGTTGCACGAAGGGCCGCCCGCCCGCCCCACTATTGAAGTTGATAGCTCGATTGCCTTCAACAAACTCAATGAGTAGTCGATTCCCAAAGTCAGGTGGAAAACTGGCACCAAGCTTTGAAAAAAATCGTTTGTAGATGGATGAACTTGAGAGAGTTAAGATAAAGTATGATCATGAAGGAACAAGAACTTGGAAATGCGAAAATTACACAGTTGAAAAACGCCGGCAAACAAAATATCGCACCTTTAGAATAGAAGTGACTTAATTCAAAAAACTTGAAAAATGAGTTTGAGGCAGAAAATGACCCTACACAACATTATCTACAGTTCTGTAGTTTTAAAAGCGCCACTTTTGGGCAGGAACAGGTCAAAAATATATTTCGGTCTCTTACTTACTCAAACAAAACAACCGTCTGCGTCGGGACAAAAATGCCACTTACAGGATTGTGCTGTTTTAGTGTGCGAATAGAAGAAGAAGAACATTGAGCAAGTAATAAGACAATGACCGAATTTTAATTAAGCCATCTTTCTTATAAATTTTTAGGTAAGTTCACTGAATGTTGTTTTAGTATTATACTGACTGATTTATCTTTGGTCCTGTTTTAACTCCGATACTACTGAACATTATTGTGACTTAATTGTGTTTATGTCATTTTATGATTAATAAAAATTTGTTATATTTACTCAATCAGAATTGAGGCATTATTTTATTTTACAAAACCAAAATTTTAAAATCATATTAGGTTAAATAGTGACTCTTTAGAATTAAAATGTTTTTTTAATATAGAAAAACATGTGGTTTTTAATTATTTATTACACCAACTAATTGCTAAATGTTTATGTTCACTAAATCGGTTTAGTTTTTTAAAGATTCTTGCGCTATTTAGCAGCAATTAAAAAAATAAGAGGATAGGGTCACACATTATTTCACTCTTTTGTCGATTCCCAAAATTTTGTTTTTTTGGATTATGTCACTTCTATTCTAAAGGTGCGATATTAACACCAACCACTACGCCGGCCAGCAAACTTTTTTATCAGACAGTCATGCATCATGCATGTGTCAGTGTCATTGTCATGTCAGTCATTTACACAGCACAGACCACAGAGCAAACAAGATTTTTGAGATAATGCTGTTGATTTAAGTTGGTTAGACATTTCGTACCCGGTCCTTGCTACAATAGTACTTCGGAAATAAGTCGGGTTAGGATGATTTGCAAACAACTTCACGTTGTAAAATTCCGTAAGTGACAACTTGATGACCAATTGATGACAAGACAATAGAATGATCAAACGAACTGCATGATCCCTCTCCAAAAAATCTCCAAAAAACTGTTTCATGTTGTCATGATCTCGATGATAAAATAGGCAATCACCCCTCAGAAGAAGGAATATTGTCAATGACGCGACGCGACCGACTTGACATTAGTTGTTCTACAGGGGTGCCAAACCTGCCAAACCAACCAATATGACTACTAAACGTAGTGTTTTTATTCTCTTTGATCATGACAGCAAGGCTGGCAATGCTGTCCTGTCAAATTAAATTAAACTTTTTGTTTTGGCTCTATGATCATAATAAGTTAAGAACAAAACTTGACGAATTCACTGAGTGAAAAAAGGGAGATTACTATAATTTCTGTGAAAGAACGTGGCCAGAAGCTTTGTGAGGTGTAGTGCAGTGCTCTGAACAAGATGTCTTGTGTTGTTGAAGGGTGTAAAGCCCATAGTTCGAGGAAAAAAAATGAGGACGAATTGTTTACATTTCATCGGTAAGTTAGAGATAGGTATAAATTAGGTACCTACCTACTCAATTATTTATTTCAATAAATTATCATTACAGTTAAAGGTACTTACATCCAAAGCGATAATCTAGGTAGTGAGATCAAAAAACTTAAAAATATAACATAAATAGGTACAATATTAAAGTAGGTACTTACCTAACTACCTAATTTGACTAATAAATACAGAGTATTTATTTATTTATTTGTTAAGGACAACTAACAATTACATTCAGGACTTATCTATAGGTAGTATAGCTATTAGTGCTTAGGTTCTAAGAATGTAACCAGCCCCGCTGTCCACAAAGAGTAGGTTTGAAAATAAAATAAAATGTTAAAAATACAAGAAACAAAACATAAAATATTATAACAAAATTTTTTAATATAGGTAGGTACCTAAGGTACTAAGTAAAAACAAATTGTACCAAAATAAAAGGTAAGTATATGGAAATATAAAAGTAATAGACTGTAAGATAAAATAGTAGGTACCAACTTACTGTATGTCTTTGCTGTAAGTAACTATGTAATAAAATAGAATAGAAAAATTGTTTATTTTCCATACACATGGGTAACAGAAATAATGTCTATCTACTTACTCAAATGAATACCTACACATATTTACTTTATATTGAGGTTTTTCAGAAAAATTAATTGCAGCAAGTACCTATCTATAGGTTACTAGTGTTGTAAAAATATACTTTTAAATAGAAATTCACAGGATTTTATCGCGTAATTTACCTTTTATTATTTCCCGACGTTTCGGCTGTGTTACAACAACCGTGGTCGCGGGCGAACGTTCGCCCGCGACCACGGTTGTTGTAACACAGCCGAAACGTCGGGAAATAATAAAAGGTAAATTACGCGATAAAATCCTGTGAATTTCTATTTAAAAGTATGAATTGTGATCGCGAAAGTTTAAGAAAGACTGTTGTAAAAATAGTTGTCGACTTGTGGATAATCATTTTAATACTGTTGCAGATTTCCTAACAATGGAGAAATGAAAATGAAATGGATTCAATGCATGAATAGATCAAACTGGACTCCAAACAAGCACAGTAGAATTTGTTCAAGGCATTTTACTAAAGACTCATTTGTGCCAAGTGAAAATAAAAAATGGAGACGACTTAAATCCAACGCTGTGCCTATAGTGAATATGCCCGAAGAAACATCCAGCTTCGTTGTGGTATGTAGTAAATGATGTATTTTTTTGTAATTTAGTGCATGCTACTACTGCGAGCTACTTTAATTACAGCAAATTATTAAACATAAATATAAATACTTTATCAATGTAAACAAGTCTTTCTCATTTTATTTTTAGCCTGTATTACCAAGGACTTTATATTTTATTTTATTTTTACAATTTTAGGAAAACTTACAGCTAAAATAAAACAATTATAGAAAGACTAAATACTAAGGGCCAATTACAAGTATAGATAGGTAATTATAATTATAGATAGGTATTGTCCTTGGTATTACTAACCAAAGTACCTAAAAGCTTATATAAGTAATAATATTACCTGCCTTACTTTTTTTTAATATAATAAATTATGTTTAATATTTGACTGCTGATAATCAAACATAATTATATGGTTTGATTATAAATAATATGAAAATCTATCGCTATTTTAGATTTGACATCTTTTTTTGTATTTGTTTTAGGACCCGCTGGCTGAAATTAAGATTGAGAATACATCAATTAATTTTGAAAGAAAAATATCAAGCTTTGCCTGTAGCACATCTGCTGTTAAAGATGAAATAGAATCTCCAAGTGAAAAAAAAATCAGATTGTTAAAGAAACAAGTTGAAAATTTGAAAAATATTTCAAAACGCCGTCTACGACGTATTAACACTTTGACTAAACGAATTACACGAATTACAAAAAAAAATGTCGATCTCTTCACACTCTTATGCACTAGACAAATTAAGAACAGAAAATGTCAAAACGAAATACATTATCATGTGGATAGTAGGGTACATTGTCGTACAATGAACCAGGTAAAGTTTGGAAGCCTTTAGCTTCGAGTTTCTTGGGTTTTTGTGTTCGGTTTTTTCACTGTTCGTTAGTGAATTTATCTGTCTTTCAATTTGCATTTAAATTTCTTTACAAATTTTATTAGTTTAGAAGATACATGGTTTTTAAAAAAAAATGAGATTTGGTTCAATGTGTACTCTTAGGTGTACACAGTGAACCGGGGTATTTTCCACAATGAACCACCTTATTTTGGGTAGCGTAATTATATTATAAAACATTAATAAAGGGCAATATATGAAAATACATAGTACTTTTATGCTTTTAATTGCGATATTTATGGTTTGGTAGCATAAAACACTTTTCTCTATTTTTTTATCATTTTCCTACATTTAATCGGTCAAAAATTTACATTTAACCTATACAACATTTTAATAACTAATGGAAAAACACTCAAATCACAATAAAGAGATCAAAATTATTATTTATTATTAACCTTAATCAAAATCAGCAAGGTTTCTATTTTTTTTAGAAAATTACACTTAGCAAGTAGCATAAAAACCAGGTTCATTGTGAACTACCTCGATGTGGTTCTATGAAAGACACAGCACATACTTTGAACTAATCTGAAAATTTCAACGGTTTAGTCTTATTATTTTAAGCTTACGTGCGGTACATGAGAAAGCTAACTAAATGTTTATTTAATATTTGTAATAAAAAAAGTGATATCTTTTATACAATTCACACAAAAAATCAAAGATGCCAGCAGAAAAAACATACTTTTTGGTTCAATTTTCAAACAAACGCTTCTCACACAGCCGTTATTAGTGGGCGACTTGCACAAACAGGTGTGCGGAGGGGGGACACATGTGCCTATCATTTACAGGTAGAAGCACAAATGGGCAACGTCAGATTTCTGAGAAATAACGATGGTTAATTGTGGCTGCCTGGTTCACTGTTGAACTACCTACCCTATAAATAAAAATGATACAATTCGGAGTACCTATCGCAAAAGCTAAACTTAATTAACTAACTAAAAATGTTGCCGTCCCTTTCATAGCGATGGGAATAAAAAGGATGACATTGATTTTAGTTAGTTTAGTTTAGCTTTTGCGTCACTCCGAATTGCCACTATTAGGTACCTACCTACCTATAAAAAGTTTTTTTCAGAAACAATATGATTTTGTGCTTACTAGAGAGTACTCAATCTGGAAATTAAACAATTCGCAGTTAGGTACTTTGCATTATTTATCCCCAAAAGCATAGGTACTATTCATCAGGGAACAATTTGAAAACGTATTGCCACACCCAAAAAGTATTTCAGCATGTTATTCAATGGTTGGACTGTTTTCGGGTTCTAACCGTGTTTTAACTGTAACAGACTAACAGATACTTACAAACAATAGGTAAGTACATGTCATGAAGATTTAATAAACTAATTTTTCGCAAGAAAAACTAGGAGTTTTATGATTTAAAAAAACCTAACTCTTCATAGATTGATTAAATAATATCTTAGCCTTTTTTTTAAATGGTCTGTTAATTTTCCTACGACCTACTAATTAAACTCATAGTGATAAAAATCGGGTACTTAAGTATTTAAAAAATATAATAAATCGGTGAGTAAATCAAATCGTGGATTACAACTGTAGTGATCAGTGATACTCTTAACTATCTAGACAAGACTATTAAATAAATATAAAGACGTAAAACTGGAAAATATAAGTAGGTAGGTACCTCCCTAATAGGTAGGTAGGTAGGTACATGTTTTTCATCGATATTGACACGACAATGAATGAAGCTACATCACTCTATCCAAAAATTAACTGGCATGATAACAAACAGAACTGCACGTCTCTGTTCTACGCACTAATAAACATTGTAAGTAAAAAATAATTTTATTTCCATATTTAGCTCTCGGAACATTGCTCGTACAACCAAACATGGCTCGAACATTAAATTCAATTCAATTTATAAGCATGAATTGTGATCGCGAAAGACTATTGTTGTGTTCAAAGAGCATGTAATACCTAATAGTTGTTGTTGTTGTGAGAGACAGACTACCAGCCCCCTGATTGTGTAACTTGTCTCGGATTGTATCCAAGTTGTATCAAAGTAAAAATCGCGAAAACAACTGTCAAATATGACAGTAATTAAGTAAGTTACTTACAGCCGATCTCAATAACGCACTAATTGTTAATCTCTGACTGCTACTGGCGAGTCAACGAAAAGTTTGAACTAACCATTACTGCCGTCTCAATAACAAATTTTACGGCAGTAAATGTCTAGTTATACTCCTAACTTTCGTTTTGCTCGTCCAACGTAGTGTTTTTATTCTCTTTGGCTCGTCCCTCCGAAACGTTTTGTTTTTATATTGATCCTATTTTGATCCTATTGTAATCATACAATAAGTATTAAAATAATATAGTTGTTTTAACTCTAGCAACAATATCTCTTTTTGTAGCATCTATATTGTTATTAAATTAATATATTTTTTCTTGAAATGGGCTTAAAAAGCTGATTTACTTCATAAAAAGTATTAAAAGCTTTTTTGAGTTCAAAGCAACAAAACGCACCACCATTGACAAATTATTATGACACTAGCTGTGCCCCGCGGTGTTACCCGCGGTGAATAAGTTAATAGATTTTTTCGTTAAATAAGTTAGAACGTCGTTAGTTAATAAGTTAATAGATTAGAACGTCGACTGGGTGAACCGATTTTGATGATTCTTTTTTTGATCTAATGAGGATCGTCAGAGATATGAATAAAAATGCACCTTGAGAGTGCAGAAAATTACTATTTTCTTACGTAATTGAATTTTTTTTCATAAAATTTTTAATTTTGCTCCTTGGTTAAAACCAATGCGTCATTGTGTCACTTGATTTTGGTGCTCATAGAACGGGATGACTGCTGGTCGGTTACTATTCTATGGTCTAACACAGTTTATTTTGCTCGCAAAATATTCAAGAAGCTACCATGCGAGCGAAGCGAGCTTCGACCCAAGCGAGCGCAGCGAGCCGAAATTTTTAAGACAAATTTGTTATGTGACACTTGATGTAGCCTAAAGTGCTTACAGAAAAAGCTGACTGTTGGTCGGTCCCTATTCTATTGTCTGACATAGATCAATTTGCCAGCAAATATATAAAAAGCTACCGTGCGAGCGAAGCGAGCTCAGTGAGCGTCTTAAACTCGCGAAGCGAGCCGAAATTTTTAAAAACAAATAAGTACTCCTGACTTGATTTTGCTTATGGAGCTCATAAAAAAGGCTGACTGTTGGTCGGTTCCTATTCTAGGGTCTGACATAGTTTATTTTGCTTGCTAAATATTAAAGAAGCTACCATGCGAGCGAAGCGAGCCAAAATTTTTAAGAAAAATGCGTCATGTGACACTTGATTTTGCTTATAGTGCTCATAGAAAAGGCTGACTGTTGGTCAGTCCCTATTCTATGGTCTGACATAGATCAATTTGCGAGCAAAATATTCAAGAAACTATCGTGCGAGCGAAGCGAGCGTAGCAAGCTTCCAACTAAGCGAGCGTTGCGAGCCTTTTAAACTCTAACCGAAATTTTTAAGAAAAATGCGTCGTGTGACACTTGATTTTGCTTATAGTGCTCATAGAAAAGGCTGACTGCTGGTCTGTTCTTATTCTATGGCCTGACATAGTTCAGTTTGCTAGCAAAATATTCAAGAAGCTACCGTGCGAGCGTAGCGAGCTTCGAACTAAGCAAGCGCATCGAGTTTCTTAGACTCGAAATTTTTAAGATCAATTCGTCATGACTGACACTTATGTTTGCTCATGGTGCTCAAAGAAAAGGCGCTGGTCGGTCGGTTCCTATTCTAAGGTCTGACACACACAGTTCAATTTGCTTGCAAAAGATTGAAAAAGCTACATGCGAGCAAAGCGAGCGCAGCGAGGCTTTTAGACTCGAAGCGAGCCGAAACTGTGGGAAATTTAATAAAATAGCGATGATGAGGTGCTGTACCGAATTTTAATTGAAGACACAAATATAAACTTTAAATATTAAATATGTTGAGTTAAATATGTTGATATTAATTATGTTGAGTCAGAAATATTTTTATCGGGGATTTATCTGCGTACATAAGTCCCAATTCCGTGAGATTATCGGGACAAAAAAAAAACAATATTTGAAATTCGTTAAGCCGTTTGAGTTTGAAGAAGCATAATTTAGGTATTTTGATAATCTCACGGGCACAAAACGCTTTTAAGGGATTTAAAGTAGCTTATGACATGTTGTTATCCAGGATATCAACTGACCTGGTACCAAATTTCATTCAAATCCGTCCCGCCGTTTGAGCATGAAGGAGTTATAACAATTCCTGTGCTGCCATCTATTAACAATATTTTGACTAACAGTTACGTTTCACGACAAAACTATTTTGATGAATAATTTGGTTTACAATCCCACGGAACCATTCCTTTTTTCAGGAATTTAAGGTAGCCTATTTGTTAATCCAGGGTACTGCTACCAAATTTAATTTAAATTCATCCAGCCGTTTGAGCGTGAAGGAATAATAACTTTGCCTGTGCTGCCATCTATTGAAATTATTTTGTCTGACAGCTTTTACGGCCAAACTATTTTGTGTATACTATTTTAATGAATTTGATTAATAATCCTACGGAATCAATGCACTTTTCAGGAATTCTAAGTAGCGTATATTTTAATCCAGGGTATAAGCAATCCTGCTACCAAATTCCATTCAAATCCGTCCAGCCGTTCGAGCGTGAAGGAGTTATATTTTTGCCTGTGCTGCCATCTATGAAGTTATTTTGTCTGACAGCTGCCTTTTGCACGGCCAAACTACCGAAACTATTCTAATGAACATTTTGTTTTATAATCCCACGGGAACACTGCACTTTTCAGGAATTTCAAGTAGCCTATTAGTTATTCCAGGGTATAAGCAATCCTGATACAAAATTTCATTCAAATCCGTTCAGCCGTTTAAGCGTGAAAGAGTAACAAACACACTTACACACTTACACACTTACACACACACAAACTTTCACCTTTATAATATTAGTGGGATAATGTACCTAAATTGACAGTTGTCAAAAACATCTAATACCTACACATGCTCTTTGTAATAGGTTCGAGTTTTCAAGATGTATTTTTTATTTATTTTAATGAATTCGTGATAAAAACATTGTGTAACACCACGTAAGTAACAACAACTAGTGATCATTGCATTTCTTATATTAGTTACAATATACCGTGTGAAAATTTAAGCGTAGTCAAAACTTCAATTAGTACTAAAATTTGTGCTATAATTGTATTTGTTTTCAGATGATGCCCAAGCTTTTGTAAAAGTCGGAGGACTCTGGAGAGCATTAGAAAGAATCACCAAGTAAAGCTAGGCCAGAAACCGTATTTCTTGCCGGCCCTGATTCTTCGTGGTCTTTTAAAGTAATGGTCGAAAAACAGGAGTAAAATTACATGGCTCATTGACGATTCAATGAGATCTCAGAGGACCAAAACACAAAATAAACGATGTTTGAGTTTGAATAATGAAGTGTAGTATATTGCTTGTAGGTAGGTAGCTGGTACCTACAATTTTTTCTTGTTTCCGTGGAAAATTAAATGAAATATGTACCTACTGTAGTCTGTTTTTCTGTTAAAACCTATCGCCACCACACTGATAAAATCCTTTTAGGTAGGACAAGGCTGTGCAGTGTCAAGAATGAGACATCTATTTCTCAAATAGCCCATCTATACATAGGTAGAACTAAAATTAAATCAAAATAATGTAAAACAATATGCATTGGTTTGTGTTATCAAGTAGGTAAGTATGTTTATAGGTTTAATTTGAATCTATGCTTTGAATGTAAATTCAGCATCTGAAAATTCACTTCCATAATAGGTAGGTAAGTACCCATAAATAAGTACCTACCTAGTAAATAGTGTGGTATAATATTATCAGATTCTACTACATAAGTAGGTAGTACCTACACTTATTTCATACATCCTATTAGCACTCTCGTCAAACTTTAGCCATTATTTATCAAAATATTTGCTTGAAATCTCTTGATATCATTTGAATATCGCCCGATTTCGAGAGATGAGCAAACTGTCACAATTTGCAACTGAATTCAACAATAAAATGTTATTGAAACGCTTTATTTATTTTCCCATACATCTACTATCTCTGATAGGAGATTTGCCCTCCGAAAGGTAGACCAATAGTCGCGGATTTGAATTCCTATCTAAATTAGTTTATTGAAACGCAAAAATGCATTGACAGCGGCTAAAAGTAGAGATTTTAACTGATAGTTAAATGTCAACATGTTATTGAGATTGGCCGTTACTAATTTAGATAATCAGCGTTAAATCTGACAGTTATTTTCGCGATTTACTGTGATTTTTGCTTTGATACAACTTGGATACAATGTTAGAGACAAGTTACACAATCCAGGGGCTGCTCTTTGCAGACTACTAGGATTAGGATGTTAAGCCAAAGAGAGAGAATAAAATCTCTACGTTACGTTGCTAACGCCATAATGATAATTGGCTAACGCATTTGAGAGAGTTGTTTGTGTGTGTGCCGCATCCAGACTCTCCATGAGGCCCTCGCACGAGTCTTAGCGAGCGGAGGCGGCAGGAGTGTTAGCCATCCACATTCTCCTTTTATTCAGTTGCCCGCCGTTCATTGTCTCGCGATAGAGATATCTCTCAGATAGAGAGATATTTTTCAAGTTTTTTGTTGTATTTGTTATTTTTTGTTTTGTTTGAGGTATATTTTATTTTATTTTGTTGCTTGTAAATAGTCTTTTCCTCTAAGTTGTATTTTTTGTCTTTTTTAATAGTACCTAACTGATCTCATGTTTTAGAATAACGCCTTAGGTTAAGTGCCTGTAATGTTATTTTAAGTGAAATAAATAATTGTCTAATTGTCTCGCTTCGCCGACTCGCGCCCGAAAACCGACATCAAGCGGAGCGCCAGCGAGGGAAGACGAGTGCACCGTCCTTACTCTCGCACTCGCGTAGCCTCGTGGAGAGTCTGGATGGGACATCAGGCTGTACAGGCTGCCAACTGCCACTGTCACTGACTGTTTGTCTGCTTCATCTGCTTGGTTGGCTGCTGGCTTGTTTTGTTTTGCTATTTGGTGTTTGTTTCATTTGTTTGTTGTTTGTTGTGCATCGTTGGATTTGAAATTACATTTCCTATTTTTATTTATGTAGTTATCGACTTATTGTTTCTGTCTGCTTCAAATTTAAGATCCTAGTTCTTTAAAATACTTAAAATAGAGAAACGAGTGAAATGTCTATTACAACGAAGGTAAGCAAGTTAATATTTAGTGTTTGTTAGTTCCTAACTTACCTATAGGTACCTACTGCTGTGGTCAAGTTTCCCCCTGAGTTTTCCATTTCACTCTGTTCGATCTAACTTATTAAGTACTTTACTTTAGCTACCTATTCAATATTGTGTTGTTCTAACTTAGGTTGGTAAGTACTTATAAATTTCACCATCTGTCTCTGAAACATAATTTTTCAATCGTCTTTCTAAAACTCTACTAACAATAATCTTAAAAACATAAACCAATGAAAAGCCCCGCCCGTATAAAATAGCGGGTCCAAAAAAAAAACAGGTTGGATGTATATACAATACCTACCGTAATGAATTGTTTATCTTCTTCTCAGACAAAAAAATGGTTTAATCCAATGGCTGAGTTTGATGATGATGAGCCTCCAAAGAAGAAAAAAACTAGTTCAGATAACTTCAAATTCAAGTCACCCACCAAAGTAAGTTATACATTGATCATGTTATAATATGCCTACCTACATTACATACTTACGTACATAGAACTGCTAAACTACCTTTTACAAGGCTGTTTAGCCTTAGGCTATTTACAATAATTATACTTACTTAAATGAGCTGTGGGCGAAGGTAGCCACCGAGTGGCGCCCCGACCCGGCGAGAAGGCGACGCGGCAGACCGAGACGGAGATGGCGGGACGAACTCGACAAATTTAAAGCCGACTGGGAGATCCTAACACAAGATCCTAACGTCTGGAAGGAATGGGGGGAGGCCTTTGCCCAGCAGTGGGACACAGACGGCTGAAAATAATAAAATAATAATAATAATAATACTTACCTACTAAAGTACTAAGCAATCATTAGAACTTACAGTCCTTTATCTTTCTTAGCCTACACTTAACGGGACATTGTTGAGATGGAATAGGCTTGCCCAGCACCTAAACCATCCTCAGAAAGTATCATGCTCTTTAAGTCCACATACAAGATTCTTCATAATTTAATACTGTCATTTTTAGATTTTCCTATGACATGGTTTTTATCGTAGTAAGACTCAAAGTCCGTGAATAAAATGAGAATAAAAAAAAACATCTTCTCAGCTTAGCCGGCCATATCCACAGGAATGACAATGGTCAATTATGATGGGGTTGACTAGCTGAGATTCGAACTTACAACCTTCAGATCTAAAGACGAGGTACACCCACTCGGCCAACACGGCTCTTACGGTCCATTAAAATAGAATGGAATACTTAATTAAATGAAAAACAAATTTGTGGAATAGTAAATTTATTAAAATGCATGTGCTGGTGTTGTTTAAAGGCACAATCGAAGCAAAATGTGAATGTTGCTATACACTCTAACATGGGATCCAAAAACTGGATGAAAAACTTTGATCCTGTGAGTGTGGAGGAGTTGGCTGTGCACATTAAAAAAATACAAGAAGTTGAAGAATGGTTGAAGATTGTACATAATAAAAACTGCAGTGATATGATGTTGCTTTCTGGACCGGTTGGTTGTGGAAAAACAGCTACTTTACTGACTTTAGCTAAGAAATATGGTATCAAAGTAACTGAATGGATTACCCCTTTAGATATTGAAATGCCTACTGAGTATGGTGAGGTCTTAATTTTTTTATAAATTTAATAAACATCATTATTATTACAGAGATCACTGAAACCTGAGCTTATATTTTATCTACCTATACATAACTATTGTGTTTCCAGGAAATTATGAATTCAAAGAAAAACAATCAACGAAGTTTTTAGATTTTATACTGAATGCAGCTAATTTTACTTCACTTTTGGACAACAATAGCAAAAAGCTGGTGTTGGTAGAAGATTTTCCAAACACATTTATCAGGACTCCGTCAGAATTCCCTGAAGTTTTACAGTAAGATTGTAATTAATATACTAAGTAGGTACTTGAATATTGCCTGTGAGAATTTTAAGTCAAGTTTAGCTTTTAACATTCACCCAAACATGGCAGAATGAGAATAAATACTTACATAAATTATCAGAGTATGCAACACAAACTTTGGTTACAGGCAATATAAAAACAGAGCAAAATCACCAGTAATCTTCATTTGTTCAGAATCTCACACAGACAACAAAAATACTGCACCAAATTTGTTCACACCAGCTTTGAAGGAACAATTTGGAATACATCAAGTTTCGTAAGTATTCTTTTCTCTACTTCAACAGAATTCTTCACTTACTTATAAGATATTTTAGCAGTCTGTCTCATCTTTGCCAGTAATATAAATTATAGTTTATGTTCAACTTGAGTAACAATATTTCCCATAGCATAGGTAAAATACTTTTAATATTTTTACAGACATGTTTAATCATGTCTATGCTTTCTCAGATTTAATGCTGTCTCAGCTACAGGTTTGAAATCAGCTCTGAAACGGGTGGCCGAAATTATAAACAAAAAGTACACATCAGAGTACAACCCACCCACATCCGACATGATAGAATGTGTGGTTAATTCTTCAGGCGGTGATGTGAGGTCTGCTGTCTTGAACTTACATTTTGCTTGTCTAAAAGGTAAATCATTATTTGAAACTTGTAACAAAACATCATGATCATGACTTTAAGGTGCTCAGACAATCTTTAGAATAAAGATTAGGTAAGTACCTACAACTTGAATAGTTGCTTCATTTTCCAGGTTCCAGTCTAAACTTAGAAACCAGTTTTAAAGCAGAAAAGGAAACTAAAAGCAAAACTACCAAGAAGAAAAAACATGCATCCAGTAAATTTATGTCCATAGGCAAAGATCAGACTGTTAGCATTTTGCATGGAGTAGGCAGAGTACTGAACCCAAAAGGTATTTAATAATTATTAGGATTGTCCTATTTTTAACTTCAGATTCAACTAATGAGACAAACTTACAGATTTTGATTAATAATCTTTAAAAAAATGACAAATTGATTAGCAGTTGCTTAACTATTACCAAGGATGATGAAAGTCGATGCCATTTACCACAGAATACAGATAGCTATTACTGCTTTTTGTGGCTAACATGTTATTGCTTAGCAGCATCTACTTCATTAATGGCACCTTTGTGCTTTCAGTGATAGTCAATGAAAAAGGACATCAAAAGTTAACACATCCACCAGAAGAAATAATTGAGCAGTTCCTGAGTCAACCTAACTCTTTTGTGAATTTCTTGGAAGAGAACTACTTGCCTCATTTCTCTTGCGCAGACCACGCTGATAAAGCGGCTTCCGCGCTCAGTGATGCTGACTTTTTACTTGCAGAGTGGAGAGTAAGTCAAATTATTGCAATTCGTTACTTTCAAAGACGATTAATATCTAGAAGACTGACAAAGGCCATACACAAAATCGTAACCCTGATCCCGCAGTACCAGATAGCCTGGAAACTTTAAAACATCAATTTTATCCAAGAAATTTCAATACTTAGTAGTAGCAAAGACGATTAATATCTAGAAGACAGACAAAGGCCATACACAAAATCGTAACCCGATCCCGCAGTACCAGATAGCCTGAAAACTTTAAAACATCAATTTTATCCAAGAAATTTCAATACTTAGTAGTAGCAAAGACGATTAATATATAGAAGACAGACAAAGGCCATACACAAAATCGTATCCCTAAAAAATAGCCTGAAAACTCTAAAACATCAATTTTATCCAAGAAATTTCAATTACTTTCTAGTTAAAAATGTTTAAATATTGAATATTGTTGCTACCTACTACTAAGTATTGAAATTTCTTGGATAAAATTGATGTTTTAAAGTTTTCAGGCTATCTGGTACTGCGGGATCGGGTTACGATTTTGTGTATGGCCTTTGTCTGTCTTCTAGATATTAATCGTCTTTGGTAGTAGGTAGCAACAATATTCAATATTTAAACATTTTTAACTAGAAAGTAATTGAAATTTCTTGGATAAAATTGATGTTTTAGAGCTTTCAGGCTATTTTTTAGGGTTACGATTTTGTGTATGGCCTTTGTCTGTCTTCTAGATATTAATCGTCTTTGGTAGTAGGTAGCAACAATATTCAATATAAAAAAAATTTTAGGTGATTTTAACTAGAAAGTAATTGAAATTTCTTAGATAAAATGGATGTTTTTAAGTTTCCAGGCTATCTGGTACGGGTTACGATTTTGTGTATGGCCTTTGTCTGTCTTCTAGATATTAATCGTCTTTTGTTACTTTGTAACGTAGGTTAATGTCATGACTGTATCTGTATCCAGGTAAATAGACATCAATAATCTTAAAGTTTAAGACCTTTTAAGTCTACGAAAGTAGTCGAGAGTAATGTCTGTGTGTCATGTCCACAACTAGCCAATAGCATTATGTGATAGGTCGCAAACACATTGCAGATTAAATAAACTAATTATCTTAGAGTAAGTAAGTTCGTATGAGCAAGTGGCCAACTCTGGTGACGGAGTTTTTAGGCCGCCTCAAGGCCTCCGTCATGGCTTAACGACTTAAATTAATTATCTTATAAATAATCATCTTAAGGTCCTAACTACCCTAAACCGGTGAGCGTGTATAAAGACTGTAATGAGAGTGAATGAGACGAAAGAGGTGTGTCAGGATCGTAGCAACTGGAGATCCGTGGTCTCTGCCTACCCCTATGGGAAATAGGCGTGATTTTATGTATGTATGTAATAATCTTAAAAATGAAGTTTCTTTACGATGTTCTCCTTCACCTTTAAAAGCTCATTACTATGCTCATAAATTGAAACGAAAAATGCATTAATGCTCGACTACACCTAATATTCTAAGGACATTAGGAGAAGTCAAGAGATAACCTTCTGATCAATAGAGGAATATACTAATCGGTCAGCACATCTATTACTACAAGTTGTTTTTTCTTCATAACCACCTTTTATAATCCACAGGAGAAAATGTGTCAAGAGTATGGCTTGTATACTGCAGTTGCCGGACTTATGCTGGCTAATAAGGCCCCCGTATCAGCATGGAACCCAGTGAGGGGTCCTAAAAACATGAGGATCCAATACCCGTAAGTGTCCAATTATGACCTTTTATTGGCCTGGTGATCAATATTGTAATATTGATTGTTTTTTAATTGTAATTTCACCTTTTTTTCAGATTACCCTCTGAAATGCCTTTCTTGGAACAAAACTATTTGTACAAAGGAAAAATTCTTGTAGCAGACTATCAGACTTATTGCAAAATTATTGGAAGCAAAACCTAGACAAGATATATTATGCAAATTGTAAAAATGTTAAATAAAACCATTTTAATAAAAAAAATGTCTTTATCCTAAATATATTATTATATTTATCTTCAACTTAGCATATAATAATCTGCTTTAAATCTTCACTTAAGTTCACTTTACATTTACTTGTGGATGGGGATAAGGACAGGATCTTTGGATCTGAAGACAAAGAAAATGTAATCAATCAGTGTCAATACAGTTTAATAATAAGTCATTACAGTTACATTTATTGAAATTACACTTCACTAATTGGTCAGTTTGTGTTCACTGATCACTCTTCAATTTGGTTTCCGTTTTGCAAGCTTTTATAACAAGGAAAAACTTGTTAAAAGTCAGTTCACAAGACTGTAGTGTAGATCTATGAACAGCTACATTATACCAAGGACATACCTATATCATCCTTGATTATACTTACCTGCTAGCGAGCGTACTACCGACAATTGCAAGCACAAGTTAATTTATACTTACCTTAGACTTTGCTCCAGCAATTTTCGGAACTCATGCGGAAGTTTCGAGCTTTGAAGTGTGGAGGATGCAGTTTGGGTCGATTTCTGAACTAGAGTGAAATGGCTGTCTGCCTAATACCACCCAAATATTGTTTTTTTACTAATAAAAAATGCTCATAATGAATTTTTAACTTAACAACGATCAAATTAATAATTTTAAACAAGTTTGATGGCCATATAAATTGCTGCATAATAAATAAAACACATGTAAAATGAACAATAAAGATAAACCATTTCACACTAGTCAAAGTCATATATGTACTGTATATCATATTCAAAAGTAATTTACAAATGTCTTCTGAATTAATAAACAGTACCACAGGCAATACATAAACAGAAGCTATTAAGGTCTTTGTCGACCATGATCGTAATAGGATCGTGAAGGGAAAAAAAATATACCTATGAATAATAATGAGAAGACACTCACTAGGCCGATTCTTCACCGAACAGCGTAGCGTGCCATGACTGAATCGTCATTAATAATTCTGTGCCTGATACATAGTAGTCGGCATCTTGAGTATGATAAGAACATGACAGTCTGCAAAGTGATCTAGGATATCGCACCTTTATTAAGAAACCACCACTAATAAAAAAAACGAGTTTTGTTGTTTTGAATGCCATCTAAAGCGCTTCAGCGAACACATTAGTTAGGTATTTCAAGCATCTATCAACCCAAAACACTGTTTTTTTTATTTAGAGGTTTTGTAATAAGGTGTACTAGGATAGTAACAGCTCTATTTAGGTTGTTGCCTGTGTTGTGTGGGTGTGTGTAGGGAGTGGTCGTGGTTATCGGGAGGATGAGGAGGAGGACCTTGAGCGGCGGCGGCGCGGCGCCGGGCGCGGGGAGCGCGACCGAGTGCGGCGCCGGCGCGCGGGCGAGCGGCGCCGTGGAGGCGGGCTACGACGCCGGTACCTACAGAAAACAAACAACTATAAGTGCAGTGTTGGAAGCGCTCGTAGCGAAGCTTGCTAAGACGTTCTTGATAGATCGTCGAAGTTAAGCAACGTTCTGAGCGGTCACTATTTGGATGGGTGACCTGCAAGTGGCGTTAATATCTGAGCGCTTCCGTGCTTCGGAGGGCACGTTAAATTGTCTTGCCCGGCTTTTAAAGCCGTTAAGCCATGACGGAGGCCTTCAGGCAGCCTAAAAAAACCTAAAAATACGAACTTACTTAATTTTAGTGTTCCTTTTTTCTAAACAAAGCGCTTATTACGCTTTCGAGTGAGAGCCGGCATACGCTACGCTACGCAACTATAATAATAAGCAGTCAGGACTCAGGATTGACTGCTTCAAGTGACTGCGCAATTAATTATAAAACCGCTAGAGCAGTTACCATTGCACCGGACGGTCGTGCGACCGCGGCCGTGGCAATGCCAGTTTCAAGCTGCTTTAATGCCTCACGAAAGCTAGTTGGCAAAGTAAGTGCATTCATTGAGCTAGGTATGTATTTTAGGACTAATTAAGTTATTAGACTACAAAGCGATTTTAAATTGTAATGTAAAAATAAAAAAAAGTCAGTAGGTAGGTATGTGCAGTGCAGTCTCCTAATACTATGCCACGGAATAAATAATGGGCATATAAAACACACTTCGCGAAAACATTTACATAGCGACTCCTACGACGCACGCAACAGTGCAATTCAGCTTGCACAGTCGTGTCGATAGTTAAAAGTGCTATTTCATTCTTATAGTACAGACCATTATAACTGTCACTGTCACGCGCGTAAGCGGTTCCAGGCGGCGCGCGATATCCAACCTTAACCCAACAGCCAGCCCCGGAATTAGTCTACCTACAACAGCAGAGAAGGCTAGACTTAGTGTAACTAGTGAAGGCTTAGGTACCGTGGAGGCGAGTGTCGTCGCGGCGGCAGGTGTCTGGGCGGCATCGGGCGCGGCGAGGGCCGGCGCGGTCGCGACGGTATCAGCACGGGAGCCGCCGTAATCTCCTGCCCGTCGATCTGGCCTGAAGCATTACATTAAAAATACACATGTAGTTTTAAAGTTGGACAAATTAATAGTGCTTTGGCAGCTCCCCTATCTACAGATGCACAACTTTTATATTTTTTATTTCTTAAGTTTCTCAGAAGTATGTAAACGATTGTTTTTTTTTTTTCTTCTTCTTTTCTGTGCTTTTAATATTTTTGTAAAACCTAATTTAATTAGTTAATAAGATCTTTGTGTTTTCCAATAGGGCGATGTGGTCGCTCAGCGACAAAGCCCTTTTATGTTAAATAAAAAAAAATAAAAAAAATACACATTGAAATACAGAGTATAATAATTTTATAGTTGAAAATGTAACAAGCTAGGTTATTCTTGGTAGAATGTCAAAGGTACATTTTACGCCTCTGTTGCTTAAGGCGTGTTAAGTAGATGGACCTGGCTTTAAAGTCCATAAGCTATGAAGGAGGACATCAAATGGCCTACACCAAATTACTTTTTTATTGTAACATCAAATGGATATACAGTAAAATATGAATCTATATTGTGTCAACAGGACATCTTGAATACACTATTCTCACATTATGAACTTTGTGTGAACATAAATGCCTTTACCTCCATCCATATGCTTCATAGCAGATTCAGCTTCATCCGCATTGCTAAACTCCACATAAGCGAAGCCGCGTCCATTATATGGGTGCAGTCTGTCAGTAGGGTACTCAACATTCTTCACAGTGCCGTAAGTAGAGAATATCTCGAGCACATGATCTCTGGTAACATTCAGTGTGAGACGCCCGATGTGAATACGAGTGGGGCGCGGCGGGGGAGAGCGCTCACGCTTTTTACGACCCGGCGACCTGCTGCAAGAATAACAACAATTATTAGTTCGTCCCGAACTGAGATCCAGCAAACTGCCTATTAAACTACCAGTTTTCGTGCAGATTGGATGAAGTGTTCATAGTTAAGCGAGCACAAAAAAGTGAAACATACATACATCGAAAGGAAAATCGCCTAGTAAGTTGCCACTAAGAACTTTGTTTGCTTCGCTCACTCAATCAAAAAACATATCCATGACTTTTATTTATACTGTCCTTTTTCAGATACTTACAACAAAAAAAACTGAAATATGTCAAATGAAGTTTCAATCCTCTGACTCAAATATTTTCATGTACAAGTAACTTGTAAGGCGAAGCAATGCATATTATACATATCAAAGAGGATTAATATCTAGAAGACAGACAAAGGCCATACACAAAATCGTAACCCGTACCAGATAGCCTGGAAACTTTAAAACATCAATTTTATCCAAGAAATTTCAATTACTTTCTAGTTCAAATTACCTAATGAAATTTCTTGGATAAAATTGATTTTTAAAGTTTCCAGGCTATCTGGTGCTGCGGGATCAGGGTTACGATTTTGTGTATGGCCTTTGTCTGTCTTCTAGATATTAATCGTCTTTGTACATACATATAAACAAAGAGAGGGCATACCTGACATTCAGTTAAGTCAGTTGGTATCATTCACAAAATAATGATGAAGAGCAATTTAATCTAAATTGTAAAATAATTTGGGATAGCGAGACTGTTTACCTTTCCTGTTTATCTTTGTTTTTGAGCTTATCACTAGATGGCGCTGATGACTTCTTTTTGTCATTGAGAGGAGATCTGTCTCTGCCTTTGTCTGCCTCTCGTCTGTCTTTGATTGGGCTCTTATTTGGTGAAGTCCTGTAAACATAATGGATTCGTAAATAATATATTCAACACCATAATGTAACCATTTGGGATTAAAGTAGGTTTCAATTTATATAGTACAGATACAGAGATATGCTACAGGATTAGCCCAGCTAAGACCAGAGTACAGGTTATCCTGCGCAGATAAGTTTGGTGTTTCAGCAAAAAACATAACCAACTTCATAATAGGTACTGTTTTATGTTCTAATTGAGAGAGGCAATATTTTATAACAAATAAGTATGCAAAGTCTACCGCTCCCGAGATACAGTCGTGATCATATTTAATTTTTATTTCATTTCAAGTATGCAAAAACAACAATATTTACCTAACATACACACATAATATAGGTACTTGCCCTAGCCTCCAATTTTTGTTAAATATAACGACTTAGCACCTAACTGTAATGTTATATTCTTTAGTGTGTAAATAAATGTCCAATCCAACCTTGCTGTTATTAAAAAAACAATGTCACTTACTTCTTCTTCGGGCGAGAACGGTCATTGTTGCTGCTGCTGCTGCTTGAGGAAGAGCTCGACGACGAGGAGCGCGAGGAGCTGCCCGAGCTGCTCGACGAAGAACGGGACGACCGAGAGGAACTGCTATCCGATGAACTAAACATGCAATTACAACTCATAGCAGTGTTACATCTTGTCAAAAGTTAAAAAGATCGGCACAAAACATTACGTATTTTACCACGACTGTTTTGGAGTCGTCCAGTGGTTCTCCAGATAGGTATACGAAATTAAAAATTAATGAACTACGGAACAATACCTTACATTCTAACCTAATCTTGAATTATTTCCAGACTTCTGATAATAATTTATATATTACCTGCCACTGCTGTCGGTGCTACTTGACTCATCACCTTTTTTCTTTTTACTCTCTTTTGGTTTCTTTTTCTCTTTTTCTGTAGCAGCCGCCGCCGAAGGCGATTTGTTTCGCGCCCTAAAAGAAAACATAACGTTGTTATTTACCAGGAAGTCAAAGCTTTTGTATTACAAACGAACATTTTACCGGTAGGCATAAGTGGTACGCACATTTTCACTGAATTTCCCTTGAGTTTTCGATACAAAACAAGACAATTTGAAGCGTCGAAAATTCAATCAACGTCCAATCACCACCATTTTGATTTGAATGAATGAATGAATTAATGAATGAAAGAACGAAATTACAAATTCAGAATGAATGATGAATTTATTAAACCACAGAGTATATACAGGGTGTAAAAAGACTACCGAACTGACTACCGAAAACTGATGGGTTGCAATCAGACCATAGTACTGAACATAATTAGGGGAAAAACATTTTTTTTTTTTTTTTTACCTTAAATATTTTCTATTTTTTTTTAGTTACATACACATCGTACAACATAATAAGACCATTTCCACCTAATTAGATCATTTAATAAAGGAAATAAACAAGTAGGTAAATTAAAGAAACAGCAGTATTACGCATAGCATACTTACATACATAGTATACTTTTAGCTTTTAGGTTTAGGATTTTGTACCTAAGTAGGTACCTATTTTGTTGATAAGTAGGTAACAGAATTGTTTTTGTATAATTATAGCTGTTATTGTGCACTGCTACTTAATTTTTCTCTATCTCCTTCTTTCTGGGTTGCCTGGAAGAAATCGCTTTCAGCGATAAGGCCGCCCCTTGTACAATATTTATTTTTAAGTTGTATTTTAAGTTTTTTTCTGTGTACAATAAAGTGTTAATTCATTCATTCATTCATTCATAGCTTAGTACGCTCGTACGACAGCGAACAGCTGATCTCGCCCGCGGTCATCGATCGCCCGCGGTCATTTTTCAGACAACTAATGCTTCTTTAGATGTCTTTTGGGGTGCTGTACCACCCCGTTTCGTTTTCGGTAGACGTCTTTTTACACCCTGTATATATAAACACCGGAAATGAACAATGTTTTTAGTTGTCATTCTCGTTATCGTTATCGTATCTCGTTTTATCGTTTTATAATTTTGGACAACCGGTTTCTATAATTTGTAGTTTTCGTTCCTATTTTTTTATAGCATTATAGTTTTTGTTAGAACAAGGAGGTTAGATTCAAAATGTTTTATATGGCTACACATTATAGTCGGAATATAATCTTTTTATTAGCTTCATTAGGATACTGCTTCAAACAGGTAGGTACGGTATCTTTGTACTGGTAAGTACCTGTAGATACCAGATAGGTACCTATTATTGATAGCAGATACCTACAGAGGAATATAACGAGGATTCTGCTCTATTTATGTTACAGATGTAGGTAGGTAGGTATCTATTATTTTTATGACAACACAACTAGTATAACTTTTATGTAGGTAACTAGGTAGGTCCTTGTCATAGTTGCAATGATTTCTTTCAAATTGCCGAAATAGGTAGTACCTAGAGGTCAAAGATTAAGAGAGTGGGCTGTAGGGCCAATATAAACTCGTAAATGCAACACGGGCTTCCCATTGCGCTAATGTGTGTGCCGTGTCGCTCGCCATGGGGCTAATCATTTCGGTCACTTAACTGCCACTTGTATTTGAGCTATCGCCAAACAATATACTTTTTTTTATTGTGGTAGTTTTAAAACCGAGCAGAGCAGATCTATCTATCTATCTGCATACATGGGGCAAGCAAGCAAGACCAAAGGTCCGGAACCGGAACTCGTTATGGTAAACCTTGACCTAAATAATAATATTAAAATATTCTGAATAGGTAGCTACCTACTTCATAACAAGTCAACCATCTCAAAATCGACTTCAATTCATCTCATTTCACCCAAAAGAGATTATTTTAATATTAATAAGTATGTACCTACCTACGTCAAGGTTTACTATCACGGGTTCCGGTTCCCGACCTTTGGTCTTGCCTTGCCCCATGTAAGCAGAGCTGAATGAATAGTAGGTAGGTATACCCTGGGTATACCTACTACACATGTAGGTTTATAAATAAATCCATCTTATCTTCGAACATTCGTCCAGCTACTGCTTTTTCCCACGGCCTATGACGTCTGTGATAGCGGGTGCTTTAAGGATATACAGCGATGATGATCACTCATGAAATGATGATACCTACTCGGCTTACTGCTTCGAGTGTAGGCAAGGCAATAACAGTTCTGCCCACTCAAATTAAACATAGCAAAACCTGAGAGATTTAATTTACAGATTAAACTATAACTTGCTGCCCAAGGCTTTACATACTTATCGATTAGGTACATTCTAAGAGACTTTAGGCCATTTCTTTATTCCCTTCGTTAGGTACTCTTAATCCAGAAGTTGGGGTGTGACTGTACTGTGTGACATATTAACCCTTTTTACAAGGTTAAGTATTTACAAGGATGAGTAGTTAGGTACTTACTAGAATAGGTAGGTACCTAAGTAGTTATAGTGGTGTCAACTCAGATGTCGCAAAAACTAAACTAATTTGACAGCACTAAAATTGATGCCATCCTTTTTATTTCGATCATTATGAAAGGGACAGCAACATTTTTATTTTTAATGCTGTCAAATTAGTTTAGTTAAGGTTTTGGCGACATCTGAATTGACACCAGTAGGTAAGTAGGTATATAACAGTAGGTACATGTGTTAAATAGTTTCCTATAATCCTCAGGGCTTTGAAGGTGGATACAACCACGCACGTGAAACAATAATCTCTGATACTGACTATCAAACGATTAGGTAGGTACTTACCTAAGTATCTAATGTGTATAGACCTATGTTTTCCACACTCAGGTAGGTATCTTGGTAGATACTTTTCAATTAATCGCTCGTTGGTTCGTTCGTATGAGCAAGTGGCCAACTCTGGTGACGGAGTTTTTAGGCCGCCTAAAGGCCTCTGTCATGGCTTAATGACTTTAAAAGCTGGGACCGACATTTTAACGTGCCCTCCGAAGCACGGAAGCGCTCAGATAAAAATGCCACTTGCGGTCACCCATCCAAGTAGTGACCGCTCAGAACGTAGCTTAACTTTGACGATCTAAACGTCTTAGTAAGCTTCGCCACGAGCGCTTCAAATAAAAAAAAAATATTCGCTACAAAAACAATATTGTACCAAGTATATAAAATAGAGACAAGGTAAATAAATAGAAAATAATATTTTAATGTTACAACTAGCAGCTAGTCTACATTAAATTATTATTTTCCTAGCGGTTGCCTGGTATTTTAAAAAAAAGTGTAAGTAGAGTAACCCGCTCCTATACCTACAAACTTTCATAGTTTTTATCCTCTGGTTCATTTTGATATAATTAGGGTTGTAGCTTTGGTTGTGGTTGCTAAATAATCAGTCAGTCAGACAGAACAAAGAATTTACCTAATGGTTTAAAAGGATTACAACTGTGTTATTGTAGTGCGCGAGGTTCTTGTTCCTCAAAGTTATTGAAGATCTATGTAGGTATGTCAATGCTTAAAGCAATAAATAAATAGGGATATGTGGGCGTGTGGTTATTTATGTTGAATTTGCCCTACTTTTCACATGTTTTGATGAATGGAAAAGAGCTTATTCACACCTCATGTGGAGGAAGGAGATTCATTCGGCAATGATGGATGGCTTTTTAATCGTTGTCAAATTTTTGCAACTAGGTTTAGTACCTAAGTACCTATAATAGCGACGAAGAACTTGCATTCTGTTATAATTATGGAATGTTAAAGCTGATGGAGAGACTTTTGCCCAGAACTAGGTAGGTATATATGCACAGGTACAGGTTATAAAGTTAAAGTTGAACTTTGAAGTTAAGCGACGTTTAGAGCGGCTACAATTTAGGGCCATTTAGGGTGTGTGGAATCTGGAATCTGGACTACAGATTCCAGATTCCACATGAATATCACAGAGTAGTGGTTCAGTATAGCCAGGCATCAGTCATTTATCGAGATTTATCAGAGATTGAAAACATTAGGTAAAGTAAAATACTTGAGGAAAATCCCTTAAATGGAAAATATTTTGGATCAAAAGTTTCCCAAGCTATCCCGTATCCCTATCTTATCAAATGACGTGTGACGTGAATAACTTACGATGCATTGATTGGAAAGGATCGTTTCAGAGGATGGGTTCAAACAGGCAGATCCAGTGACAATCAACAACAAAAGAGTACAAACATTTGTTTGAAGTCAGATTGAGAAGAAATTTATAAAAACCGTGTCAGTGGGTGAATTTCTTTCACTATGAGTCAACAGCGGTATAAGTTAGCTTAAGCTTAATTTCATCAACGACTCATAATTGTACACCTCTTAAAAAACACAAAAAAAGTATACCTACCTACTTACCTACACCTAACACATAATTGTACAATGGGCGTTATCGTTCAGAAGCGCTAACTTTCTAAATTTATGTTAGATTTACAGTCTTTTTCGTATGTTTTTGTTGCTAACAGTACAGGAGTCAGGAACAGGATGAATTTACCTATAACTAGGAATTTACAAGAATAATCTCAGAAAGTCATCTCTCGCTACTTCGATATTAAAGAAAGATGAAGATGAATTACATTTCTGAACTACTGTTAAATACATACCTAAGCTAATTTTACCCGTGTACGAAACGTTGAAGTCTCAAAAGATATGAATCCTCTTAATTAAATTGAATATTAGGATCACGACTGTATTCCCAAGGCACCCGCCGTTGACAGTTTTTTAGGTATTTAGTAAAAGATGTATAAGGGGGTAGCCAGAGGTATGTTCAAATACATATTTGGTAATTGACCCATTTTGAAAAAAAAATGCATTTTATCATGACACACACTCCTGTCCGGTTGCTCATCGACGCTATTTGAAAATTTTGAATAAATATGTTTAAAAAAGTATGATTAACTGTTCTGATATAAATTTATTTAAATTAGTTCTGCAATCCTTCTTGATATCATAAAAAACTAAAATATTAAGATTCATTACAGTCTCAACAAAATAAAAGAATAACTTTTCAATAAGTTTTGGTAACCTATTAGATAACCGATAAAATATAATTTCGATTAATTCCACGTTTCAATTCTACGTTTTATAAAGGTAGAACTTATTTCTAAGTAAATTGTTCTAAGTTTACTAGTGCGCGTATTAGGCGGGCATATAAAGCCATGGCCACCTCCTGTAGTGCTATTTTATGAAGTGAGCTTACGCTGGTAGCTCGTGCACAAACTAAATAAATAGTTTATATAATTGTGAAACCTACAGCTGCAAAAACTTTTAAATTTGGAGAAGTAGAAGCAGTCTTTAACAATTGTAAGTTTTATTGTGTTTTTATTTACAATTTTTTTATTGAATATAATTTGGATGATGTTACTTAATTTTTTTTACACTTACTTACATATTCGTTTATTGTTTTTCATTAATATTTGTATAGTTTTATAGTCCTCCGGTAATTCTATTTTCTCCATCAAATAGGCTTGATTTATCACTTTCACTCTTTTGTGGATTTCAACTTTTCGTTTAGGCGAGAATTCCTAGAAATAGTTTCCATTCCAAGTGATAAATTAGTACCCGACAAAGATTATGGACGAACTGTAACTGAATTACTAAGCATCTTTTACTAACACATAACATGCAATAAATATATTGAATTGGATTGAATTAGATAAACTAAGAATTGTGAATAAAAAAGCGATATTATCTATATATTTTACTTAGGTTCACTTGCACTTGCACCAATTGTTAGTTATTTATTAATGGTTTATTTAAGTTAAAAACCTCTTTTTACAGTTTGTTTTAAATTTGTTACCAATGCCTTGTTGCCAATATTAATCATGCAGTAACTTCAACTTCCTACAAGGACTTTTCCTGGTCTGTTCGCTGCTTGCCCCCTTTCTGATTTCGTCTTTTACTATGTATATACTTGTATAGTTTCAAAATCAATATAGTTCAATGATACATAAAACTCTTTATTGCTAATTTCTCGTAGCACTTTTGCTACGCCGTAGCATAGAATACGTGGTTTAAAAATTAAGGATATACAAAGAGTTATGAACTGTTAAAGAGAAATTTTATTTTAATAATATGAGTACTTAAATAATAAAAATAAAATCAATTAACAATGACCATATTGACCATACTTGTAACGTTAAAGTTAATTATAAAAACAATGAATTTACAGAAACAAATCTACTATTCTACAATTAACAAACAGATCTACACATTTAACAATCGTTTCTGGATCTAGATCGTTTGCAACGAGCCTTAATTTATGTGTTATTTTTTTCTTTTGTTTATTTAAAAAAAAAAAATGCTAAAACCGTAGTTTTTGGATATTGCTTCAGTATTATCAAAACGATAGAATACTTACGTGAAAATTATTTTTTATTATTATCACACTAATGTTATCACACTAATATTATAAAGGTGAAAGTTTGTGTGTGTGTAAGTATGTAAGTGTGTTTGTTACTCTTAGAAGCCTTGTGGGCCAAGTGCATTAGTACTTCAATTTTCGATTCAAATGTCTTGGGTTCGAATCCGGCCGTGCATCAATGAACTTTTCGTTTCGAAAAATTGATATGCACTTTAACACGAGCTTTAAACGATAAAGGAAAACATCTTGAGGAAACCAGTTAGCTTTATAATAGCGTCGATGGGTTTGCAACCTGTCACGTATGGAAAGTTAGCTTCTGCAACATGTTGGCATGTTACCAAATAATATGTATTTGGACATACCATTGACTCACCCTTAGACAACTTCAAAAGGATCTAAAAATAGCATTAAGATTTAAAAAAATGTCTACCGCTCCTTGGAATGCAGTCTGATCAATAATCATATTTCATTTAATTTCATTGATTATTTACACAAGTTTGAAGATAGTAAAATAGGAAACTGAATATAAGAAGACTACTTCGTAGCTAAACTGCATATACCTACTGCATAGTACAATATTTAACTATCTACAACACGTGCTACGGCGTAGCACAACCGCTACGAGAAATTTAACGATGATATCGACAATAATGTTTGTTTTCTGTTAAAAAATTAAATATAAGTGTGTGGATAGCAGTGAATGAGTTTTTTCTTGGGGTTTCATAGTTATCAACACCATTAAAAATAGAATGACAACGTTATCCTCTAAAGATTGAAAGAGATAATGCTCTGTCACGCTCGAGATCAAACTCTCATCTAAAATCCACATCACTGTTCCAATTACAGTGACACTGAGCGTTTGATCTTATATTTACGTTTAGAGTAAGCCTTTTGTTTACTATACGTCTGTTCACGGTAACAATAATAAACCATTGATGTTTTAAATCTATATTAAACTAGCTTTATTATTATAAAAAGGAACGTGTGTGGAGTGTAAATACGCTAACCCGCACAAGTCATATTTTTTAAACATGTGTGCAGTGGTTCGGCATAGTTTTAAAAATATTACATCAAGGAACAAAGGAGGGTTAAGAGTTCGGGAAAGTTGGTAAGACATATAACCTCTAATAACACATAGGCTACTTTTTATTCCGATTGATGCCACGCGAGCAAAGCCACAGGCGAGTAAGCTTGTTTAATATATACGAATCTGAAATATTCTGGCAAATCACGTGGTCTTTCACATCTTTTTTTAAACATTGTCATGGAAGTGCCTCTGACAATCCCCTTAAATAAAATAAAATAATATATTACACAATTATTCTTAATTCAATCAACAGTACCTACTATATTGGTGGGATTACAGCTTTAGTAAGTTCTCCGCCCAATGAATTGACCTAACAAGGTATTTACTTACACCTCATATCCTTGAGTTGAGATGTGTTTTCCTGTTGCAAAGTAACTAAGTAATGTTCGCTTGTAGCTGTTGTAATATTTGTTACATTTTGTTTATTCATGTAACAAATTGCTTTGTTTTAACAAATAAACAGTAACGGTCGTGAGTAGAATATGAGAAAACTTATAAATTAAACGTAAATTTCGATAAAGATTACTGAAAATACTTTTTTTATGATATGACAGGTTCAGAACCTGTCATATCATAAAGCGAGATCAACAAGCGAGATCACGATGGAGAACCTGAGGTTCTCCATCGTGATCTCGCTTGTTATACGAGTATTTTAACAATACATAGCTACAATTGTAAATTAGTACCTACATGATAATTTATTCCTAGTTATTGCGAATTCGTAGTAAAACCTGATATTTAATGATAAAATAAAATCCGGCGAATTGAGAACCTCCTGCTTTTTTGAGGTCGGTTAAAATAGTCATTTCTGAAAGACTACCTACTCGTAGTTTTAGATAGATAGATAATGCTTTATTGTTTAACAAAAATAAAAATAAACATAAGCAAGACAAGAAAAAAAATTGCAGGTGCCTGTATGGGTGAAACTAGCGCCACCGCCTAAATATTTCAAAAAGAAAAATCCATTGATGGATCTGAACCCATAAACTTCGAATTGAAAGTCGAGGCCCAACACAGCACCCACTTGGCTAACACAATGACAATACTAATCAATCAATATTTCAAATTGTGGATGGTTTAATTTCACTGAAATTTTGATCCTTTAATCAATTTGTATTATCTATTAGAGCATTTAGACCTAAGATTATAGATTATAGAGTGTTGAGTTGAGAATGTCGTGGGATCGAATCCAGATCGCACTACATTGTTTTTTTTAATTTCGTAAAAGTTATATGCGCATTAACAGGTAGGTATTTTAAATGGAAAAGTAAATCATGATGAGATAACCAGTCAGTATTCTCATAATGCTGACGATGGGCCGGTGATAGGCATGTCACGTATGGAATGTTATTATCTATTCTGCAAAAAGTGGTAATGTGCCCAATACGTACACTACATGACGTATGCTTTTTTTTTGACAGGCTTCTTTCTCTTCGTAGACATGAAATAAGAACTATTTTTGACATCTATATTGGAAAATATTTTGTTTATTATTTACGAACAATAATTACTTATAACAAAATGAATGCTTTGAAACATTATTTTTCCTACTACTAATATTAGATGTAAACACAAAAGTTTCTATGGATGTATGCTTTGATGTTCATTATGCTTTCACGCAAAAACCGCAAAAAATCGAACACTTGACTCAAACTTGGAATTTTATGACCTGGAATAACATATAGGCTAATGTTTATCCAGGTAGGTACCAAGCCGCGGGCGTAGAAACTTATCTTTGTCTTATCATAATTTAATAAAAACAAACGTTGTTTGCTAAAGATATCTAACTCTACAGTTTAAAATCTCTCGGAATAGGCGTCACGTAAAGTTGCTTTGATTATTTCGCTGGTTTTAATTTCATATATTTACTTGAATAGGAAGCGAGCCCATACTAAATTGAATTATGAATGAGTTACGATAAAGTAATTACCAGGGTGGCCACGGTCGTGTGGATACACATGCCAAGGACATAACCTTCAAACTTTGGGGCTACTTTATCAATTCTATGATTTTGTTTTTCACTAGGTATAAGCAAAGCAGTGATTTCTTTGTGCAAGTTTTGCATTCAAGCTTAATTACTGCAAAATACTTGTAATGTACCTTTACCTTGGTTTGTAGATGAAAATGAATGTAGATATAGAAGTACTACAGTGGAACACCAATTGTTTATATTTAGATGAAGTTAAAATGGCTGAGTGTAATACAATACCAACTACCTTCTGTACTGTAGGTAGATATGCCGAGATATATACAAAAAGACCAGTCGGTCAATAATATGCAACTTCCAAACGATAAGCTAATCTGATTTTAGTCCTATCTCTATTTTAATAGAATGCCTATTTTAGTGCACACTCAATTCCAAAAAAATTTTAACACCTACTTTCTAAATACATTTTTAAAAGTGCACGACGAATCTGCAACTTCGGCCTCACTCTGACAATAAAGCAAATCAAGATTTGAATTTTTTTTTAGTATATTTAAATGACAACTTAATTTGCATCATTTTTCAGGTTTCACATGTGTTATGGTAAATCCAAGATGATGAATTCCATGCCTCTACTCGTCCTCACCCTGGCTACCGTCCTCGCCGCGCCCTCTGGCGTCTACGATGACTATGTTGTATGTATTCGTAAATTCCACCATACTATTGCCGTTGATAAGTTAAGGAAGAAAAGTGAAACCTCGAAAAATTTAATGACAAAAATGTAAAAATTTCTTAGAAAATGACGAGGTACTTCTATTCCTTCAATTAAGTTTTTAACTTTTTAAAACATCATTGAATGTACATTTAAATACGATTAAATACCACAGCATATTGGGCAACTACGGAACCCAACATTGAGCGTGGTCAAGCACTTGGTCAGTTATTCTAAGAAAATTGAATTGTCATTACATAATCCCAATGTCAAGTCTACCTATACTACCTACTAGTATATTCCGTATTTTCAGAGTGTTTTAATAAAACATTAGCATGATATTCAAATTACCTTCGTGCCCAATTTTAAGGTGATCATTAAAATCATAGGCATATAAAATTCTTGTTTGTAGTTTCAAAAGAGACAACATGTTGGGTCAACAGATTGGCATCAATTTACAAACATTAGGATTAAGGTTATAACTTCAAAGTGTTGAAGCTTTCCTTTGTTCTGACCGAGTGGGAGTTGTTGAGGTTATTTGATCCTGCTTTTGTAACTACATTGACACCTCTTTTTTAGGGTTTCGTTAAAACTTATAATAACAATGCAACAAAAACAAATATAAACAATAAACTCAAAAAATTATTAAATAGTAAGCAAATATAAATAATAAAGAAATGATCAATGATTTGTTATATTCTTAAGCTCGTATTCAGAATCCGTACTCAAGCGTGAATCGTGTCTTTAGAATTATCACTAAGTACGTAAAGTGTTCGATTTCATGTTTTTTCATGTTCTTACTTTTATAACTTTAAATTGGTTGAAACTAAAATACAAATGGAGGAGGGCGTTGATGCCTGCGACACAGTTTTTACAAACTTCTGCAGGTATCATCGTTTCAATAGTTTTGTAAGCCACTGTATCAGTTCCTCAATAAATATGATTATGATTATGATTAGTTTCCGTAGAGAACTGTCAAAAAATCGATACTTGAGCCAAAACTCAAGCCGGAACGCAGACCTTAAAAATGCCATAAGTTACTCTGAGGACCTCATTTCTTTTGAAGTACTTTTTTTTACATGTTTGTCTTACAAGAAGAAAAACAAGTATTTTATGTAAGTAAATTGTTTTTTTAAATAGCTTATTTTATGGACAACTCACGCTTGACGAAAAAAAACTATTTCAAAATTGGTTTTTACAAAAAATACCTAATGGTTCCTACTGTACTAGGTAAACAAACACTCTGTATACACAGAAAAATGGTAAATCACATGGACACAGTTGTCAATTTCGAATAATATCAAAATTTTGCCACAAATGTAATTATTCATCACATTATCAAGACCCAAGAACCATAAAGCAGGTCGTAGAAATGTTATAATAGTGGATTCCTTAATCATAAGACACACGACAAGCCACAAAAGCAATAACAAATTAGTCAATTCACGTTTATGATAGATCCTTTGATTATAATGGTTAATATCAATCAAGTTTCTGTTATAATAAATTGATTTAGAGTTTGTTAATTTTACTCCACCCCTAGAGAGAAGCAATTAGGTCACAACAAGAAACATTAATCCTTAACCTGAAATACATCATAGGATATTATATTAAATAGTATCTAAACAATCGAAGCTACATTTACTTTTACATAATTCGTTAATTTTATAGTAGGTAAGTGAACTTTAGAACGTCGGGTTTTTTTTCCATCACATAAATACTTGATGTGATGTTTCAACTCAGTCCGCGCTGTAAATTTACCATGAAATTGCGTGTTCTACGAGTCTTCTTTGAGCTTATTTTCTCTTTCACACGATTAAGTGGTCCTTTTTGGCGTCACCCTTGAGTATCCATAAATTTCGTTGAATGTATTAGATGTGGGATTAACTGACAGTAAATTAAGCCTAAGTACACATGGGACGGCATTATATTGTTTTATAAAACGTCTGTTCTTATTTTTACAAATTTCAAGTTAAAGGTTTTATGGAAATGCTGGAACATCATTTAAGAAGCCATCTGCTTCCTTTTTCCTCATTTTCTTGATTAAACTTTTTTGTTCATATTTTACTTACAATACAACAGCTTTTTTGTAAAACGGTTTTTTCCTTCATCCAAAGTCTTCTTTGTTGAATTTCGCGCTGGTTGTACGCAAATATATAAATATGTAATATATTGATTGACTACAAATAAATCTTGTTATGAAAGATTTATTAGTAGTCAAATAATATATTTATTAACAGGAACAACGATTAGTTTTATGCTCTACCAACATTCACATTCTAAGATAATTTTGATAAGACATACATTTTTGGTAGAATCAAGTGGTGAGGATGATGGCTATACATACACTCGTCCACAATGTTAATTAAAATTCACATGCTGAGTTCATCTGAATGGTGAACTACTTCCCGATTCAAACGAATGCATATGAATTTTAGTAACATAAAATAACCACTCCTCAATAACAAGTAAGTTTACTGTGCAGCGGTAATCAAAAAATGTTGTCTTGATAAACTTTTTTCACCAATTCTAGGAACCAGCGCCTCAAAAGCGAGCGGCTCTCGTGCTGGATAGGCTTCTAATCGCGCTGAGAAAAGCTCTGAGCGAAGGTGATAGGCCTGGAAATCAGCGCTCAGATGACAGGGAAGGACCTAGGACCGCGCCGTTACGGATCGCTGAAGATGACTTAACTGATATGGTACGGGAATGTAGCATGTAGCTTCTTTTAAAAATACCTCAACAAATCAGGTGGGATACCTCTGACACTCGACTCTATTTTAATAATAACATTTGGCTTAACATCACGTGGGTAAGGGGATTAAAGCGAATTTTCGCTTGCTAAGTTCCTGATTAATTTTTTGCATATACTCTCATATTGCTCATTTAAGCTTGCTTCTGTACTCAATTATGATATCACTGAGGGCTTGTATCACCATCTCTGTATTAAGACACATTCAGGCCCGTAGCACACCTCCGCTGCGGAACCTTAACTGCGTAACCGCAGTCATTTCGAAATGTTCTGTGAAATGTATAAGAAGCGGAACACTAGCGAAACTGCCTGTTCTAACTCATATATTTTGCTATAATTCTATCTATTTCCCCGTGCCGATTTCATCAATCTGCTGCGACACCAGCCACACCTTCGCCGCGAAACCTTAACAGCGGAACACAACAAGATTAGAACAGGCGGTTTCGCTTGTGTTCCGCTTCTGTTCCTCGGCAGAGGTGTGGACGAGACATGGCGAAATGACTGGGGTTCCGCGGTTACGGTTCCGCGGCGTAGATATGCTACGGGCGATAATCTAACTATCAGTTGAGAAATTCATCACTTGCTCGGAGGTGTTAAAACAAACTCTAAGGAACGAATCTTTTTGAATTGCTAGGTATAATAAACACTAGTAGTCTCCTCCACTTTCGAACCGACACGCACAAGTAGTGTAAAATTCCAAGTTAAGGATTAGAATGGCGTCGAGTGTCGGGAGTAAGTCCCAGTTATAACTAGGTACTGCGGGAACCAGTCGAGGATGAGAGGCCGGTGTACCAGCGATTGGACGATGGAGATGGAACCAGGACAGCGGAACTGCAGATTTCTGGGAATGACCTGAACGACATGGTATGAAAACAAACAACCCAGCAATATATTTTATCAATGTCAAATGACATTCATTCAGTTAGTTCACATCTGTAATCACATAGTCTTAAGAGTCAGGTGATAGTACTACTCCTGTTCTTTCCCGACCAATAAGACTGTGAAGAACCAGGGCAATAATACTTACTAATAATACTGGATTGGGACAATGCTTTTTGTTCGTGAACCACCTTCTTTAATAAATAGTTAAAGTTCCCGTGTGGAGTCAATCGAACAAGGTGTCATCTTTACACTATATCATTATTATTTTTAATATTTTTTTTATGTTACAGAGTTCTCTTGAACGTCGTGGGCAAACGAACCCAGCCAGAGGACGCGTGATTCGTTGTTATTTTAACGCAGTAACTTGCTTCTAACTACTCATATACTAATTTTAAATAGGCACTACTAATAGGTACCTAACTTATTTTCTGCAGCTGTTTTGCTAAAAGATTCTTTCGACTGTTATAAAAACTAGTACAGTTATTATGTAACATTATTATATTATTTTAATATTTAATTAATAATTTTCACAAGGCGTACTTGATTTCAGAAAAAATACGAAACCTAATTATTATATCATCTGAATTCTTAGGCTTAAGATCGTGTTTTTCTTCATAATGCCAAATTAGTTAGGAAAATTAAATATTTAGCAATACAGGTTGTTTAGTGTTTGTAACTACTTACTTTAAAAAGTTATTTATTTCCTAAAAAATAACCACTGCCTCAAATTATTTGAATAAAAATGCATGCCACATTACATTATTTATTAGTGAATACTTATAAAAAGACAACTGTTCTAAAACAAGTGGCAAAATTATTATTTTTTATCAAACCGACTTCAATTTCGTAAGAAGAGAGCAATTTTCTGCACTCTTGAAGAGGTTTTTGTTTAGGTATAACTCCAAATATTTTCATCATATCCTCAATTTTTTTTATGTGAGCATTTCGGAATTACCCTTTCACACAAATAAATATCAAAATCGATCTACTATTGACAGAATAATAGGTGAACGTACATAAAAAAATACTTACATACAATGGAAATAGAACCTCCTCTTTTTTGAAGTCGGTAAATAAATATTTCTTCAACATAATTATATCTTAATATACATAATTAATAGCAAATGTAAATATTAAATAAATCTTATTGCAATATATTGAAGTTTTATTTTCCCATCTCGCTGTTTCACCTGTTTTTACTGAAAACCTCATACAAATACAACTCTGAGGAGTTTTTTGAGAACAATCAAGCAAACAGCGCCAATCACGCTCGATATTTCGTTTTTTTTGTTTAGATCGCGCGAGGCACGCCCACACCACTCCATTACCAGTTTACCGTAGTATTGAATACTATCCTCGATACCGAGTCAAGTATATCAAATGTATGAGAATCCAGTGCAGCGCCGCTCCCGGTAACTTGCATGAACGAATAATTTCATACATTAGAGATACTTGACCCGGTAAAGAGGTTAGTTAAGGTGGTTGTATGCGTCAAACTAGCGCCGGCGCCGCGGCGCCGTCACCTATTTTATCTTATTATTACGTTGACCAAAGGAATTCTAAAAGTGCATCGTACATTTTGTTGTATATTATAAGCTTTTTTTTTATACATCTGCAATAGTTTTATTTTGTATAGTTTAGGAAGAGTAGCGAAAACAGAGAACTGATTGTGAATAGTAGTTTTACATTATGATTGCTGTTTGTGTTCTAATTGGATCGTTAGTGTCAGCCATAACTTAGCGAGCAGTAATATTACACGATGTTGCATCTGCAACAGTAAAGGCACTATTATACTATTATATTTTTAAGAATTCTTACTTTGCTGAAAAAAAAATCAGTCGTATTAACTTTTGAAATATTTTTAGTATAAAAATAAAATAATATTGAGCCTTAGGGTGCAGACTTACCGCTGCGCACGGAGTATAGGCACTTGCATCAAGCTTATCTTTGTAAGAAAATGTATGCGATTGTGTCCACTGTCACCTACGGACACGCCACGCATGAATGGACGTCATTAGTACACGAGTTGCTAGCTAGAATATGCGCCAATGCTGGTAACGCCATGCACGCGGTACACGAAAGCGTATGATGCGCTGCAATTGTATATAGTCGTGAGTTAATATGCGTGTACCTATAGCGTGTGCTGTGTAGAAATGTTGACCCACGTTTGAATCAAATTAAAAGAGAAAAAAATAATGAGAGTCACACTATTTCTAAAATATTTGAGGTGTGACCTTTAAAATTTTGTTTTTTATAAAACAAAATATTACATTGTATAGGTACATTTTCATTTGCCTTTAAGAGAAAGTTAGCTTAACAATGCCATCTACAGCATCAGCATTGAATCACCTACTTGAGGATGTTTCCAGATTGGCGACAGCAAACTTCACGTATATTTAACTTCCTGTACCTTTATAGTTAACCAAATAAAGAGAGCAATTTAGTGGCTAACAATGCTACGAGTAGGAACAATAACTAAAAGCCTATATGAGCTTTATCAGTAGTAGGTTACTTATCTTTATCAGTAGTATTTACTTTATGTTTTAACAGCCTACGTATAATTGATATTTTTTATATATTTTATTTGGTTATTTTAAACCCTTTCTATTTCTTCTGTTTCATTTTTCACAAATAGGCAAGTTAAAATAGTTTCTTATAATGTGGGTACACTTACTTAAATGGGTCATATTAGCTAGTAATTTATGTTATGATTGTAATCAGTTTATAAGTAGGTCTTGTTTGTTCACCAAATAAACTAAAATAAATAAATAATAATAGTATGTTATTACTATGAAAAACACTGTGTAATTACCGACTCAACTGAGAAACATGTTGAAACTTCAGAGACCTCCATTCGCAACGTAGTTTCAGATAATTTCACTAGAGAGTGCTACTAGTCTCAGATAATAATTGAAAAAGTATATTAATATTTTTCACGGTTATTGTTCATTCAACTAATATAAGTAAAATATTTATAAGCGAAAAGCAAAAGAAGTGTAATCGTACACCAAAATATTATTTGTTTCGAAAAATGTATAAGTATGCACTTCAATACGAGCTCTAAACGGTGAAGGAAAACATCGTTAACAAACTCGCGGCTTAGTCAGCTCCACACGTATTGACCATTGTCTTTCTTGTGGATATGGCCCGCTTAGCTATTAAGAACGATGAATCAAGCAATGAGCGCTAGTAGCTACTGCGAATAATTTGTAAGTAATTTGTCATAAATATGCTAAAATTCCTAACTAATCGGGTATCACCGTTCAATATAAACTGCCCTTCAAAACACAATATCTTTTCTTCATCACATTGCTTTATGATCAGTGAAGTGACCAAGTTTTAGTAAATGACTGTAGGATTTTTTAAGAAATAAAAAAAGACGATCTTGCGTTTTCTTTCTATTTTATGTAATTTATAATATTATAAGTAGGTAATAAGTTTTAAGGATTTCAAAAATGTAACTTAAGGACTACTCATTAAGCTACATTTTTCAAATACACATTGGGTACATTACATCCTAATATTTTTCAGAATTATGCCGTGACAGGTTACAGGCGCATGACGCACATTTTCTAAGGTTGATCAATGCCAATGGCTCTAATTTGTTTGTGGAAATATATAATTTGTTATTGAATATTGTACGGAACTAAATCAGACCAATCAAACATGATTCATTTGAAGTCATTGAAAATCAGACTCCTGGGGTGGTCGTCTGCAAAAATATATTATTTTCATCTTGAGTTGAATACACGTTCGCTGCGTCGTCATTTTCAAAGAACTTTCAGGCAATAAAGTAGGTTTCAATTAGACCTCGTAACTTGAACTTATTAGCATAAAGCGCGTACTGCTGCTCTCCCTTCCTTGCGGCCACCAGGCCTGCAACTTAGGAGTTCGGATAGATGTCTTGACACACCGAGTGTTAAATATCACTACTCAGTGCGTTAGAGACCTCTTTGCCCTCCGAATTTTAAGAGATAATAAAATATGTGAAGTCTTTGATATTTATTAGGGACGAACAGAGGGAGAAAACTCTATTTTAGGCGCTGCACTGGCTGAAAGACGCGCAGGGCATGCTTTAGATCTCCTAATGCAGTGAACGTGTTAAAATTCACATTTATTTGCACTGGTTATGAAAATCTAAAACATACATACCTATTATAGCTATTAGGTATTTATATCGGCATTTTAGACAATTCAACGCTTATGTACATCATTATACTCGTTCCAACCGTTTATTTAACTTTTGACAGCTGTAATACTGACTCAAATAGTGATACCCTGACCCGTTACCGATTCGATTTATTTTATCGATCGATTTTATTCATGAAGAAGTTTTAATCGATTTAACACACTCATTATTTACTATGAATATCAACATTTTGCACCTTTTCATTACAAGTAGGTACCGCAGTTCATTCACATGTTTTTTATTTGAACCAACTACAGTAAGTCTAAACGATTATTTTAGATTCATTAATTTTCAGCGAATAAATTCGATCCCATGGAACTGTTTTCATTACGCAAATTATTTATGCATTACAACAGAGACATTTATGCAAAATAATAAAGGTTTTTACGTGATTTGATATAAAAATAATCACAATAATTTTATTGTATGTTTTAATATAATCGATAATCGATTTATTTCAAAACCAGTTGTCAATAATTACGAATGAAACATCTCTAAGTGGGCGGATCCCGTCCATGACAGTACAGTATTCCCTGTAGTACATTTTATCAAAAATTATTATAATACTTTATGTGCATGATCTGTCAAAAGTTAAATAAACGATTGGAAAGACTATAGGTAATTCACAAATTCGCATTTAGTATAGAGACGCTGTCAGGATAAAACTGGTTTACATGTACCTAAATATGTATACTTAGTTAATTAAAATACAGTACTTACTATTTATTTGAATGAATAATACGCGAAACCGCGTAGGTATTACAAATGTTTCATACTTTAATTTAGGAACCAGGACATTACGCTCTAAAACATTTTGTTCATTTTGTATATTTTTCTATTGTGCTGGGAGGAATCTCTACAAAACAAAAGGTTTGGCCACCGTGTCTTTGTCAGCCCGGACTGTAAATGCATGACGGCCTCTCGATTCTTTATGCAAACGAACAAAAGTACCGTGTTGGTGGCGATGGCGCCTAGACAACATCCGACACACTCAAATGCACACGCCACTCATTATTAAGGAAGTATGCTTGATACTATTCTTCGTTGATACTTCAGTGTGTTCATTCTTTAAAGTCGTAGGCTAAGTTACACATGCATCTTTATTAAAATGAGTGAGAGTGGGAAACAGGTAGTGTATATTTCTTATATCTCATTCATAATTTGTACTTTATAATTAATTAAACAATCTCACTTTATAAACAATACCTCCTCCAAAAGCAAAACATTATAGCTAAGCCTGACTTAATAATGAATGACCTTTTTATCTAGAATCCACTATTGAACTGATTATATAGAATCGACAGAAATAAACACGTTCTTTGGAACTTAAATAGCTAATTTCAATTGATCAAACAAAGCAGGAGGTTGTAGCTTCAAAGACTAGCTTCAATTTACCCAGAACTAGCCTTCATTTAGTCTTTTGCAAAAACAGTTCATCTAATTAAGTGAAAATAGAGACAGTCATAGCATACTATTATAAGTCAGGGTCTTTTCACGCCCCTGTGTGTAATTGTCCTGGTATTTTAGGACACGAATGATATCAATTCTAAGTTTATTTTATCTAAGTCCTTTTTTGTGTTCTTGTAGCTTGAACTACGTGTAAAATGCAATGTTCACTAATTAACAGTTTTTAGAATAAAATTTACATAAAAATACAATTAAGCTGAACTTTAGTAAAAAAACTATTTAAGTTAACAAACATATTTAAAATTATAATATTGATACCTTTTACACAACAATTACAATAGAATACTTAATTAAAATTATTCCAGAGCGTTCATTCAATTAATTTATTATTTCTTTAGACCTATACCTGCCAGTCTGTTCATATTGTCTGTAGGTACAAAGGATTTCTCTGATTACTTTTGTAAAGGAATGTTACTAATTAAGGGAAGCTGAAGCGAGTGCGTCAACAGTAAGCTGATAAGACTGATTAAAACGTTTAATAGGCTCATAAGAAAATATTTTCCTTTTCAACATGGCTGCTGAAGAAATTTCCAGGAATTTATCTAGTGTTAGCTACAAATAACATTCAGGCAATTAGCAATCAACCGTCAGTAAAGAAACTGTGTGTTGTATTTGTTTTATTTTTTTGCGGGTATCCCTTTCTCGGCTTGGGAAGGTTAACGATGAGTGGCTTGATAACATTTAACTTCCATTGCTATTACGTACCATTGTTTATTGACATTTAAAAGAAAAAAACGACAATAGTTGTTCCACGGAAATTTCCTTTACAAACCCAACAATGGTGTTCTTATAAGACTTTGTTCGTAGTACAAGATTTGTTTAGCTCTGTGCGATACTGAGAATTTCGTGTTGCAAAACAACAAAAGGAATCCTATTTTTTAATTAAAACTTTGTTAAAACGATAGGGCGTAAATGTGCAACATCTAATACAAGGAGCCACGGAAAGCTTTTTTTACCATCGTCTCGTGGAGTGCTTTGTGACCACGGCCAAGCTACTGTTACTAATTCCATAGTAAAAGTACCGTTGTATTTAATGGATATTGAGCCATTTATGACGACCTCTGTGGCACAGTGGGCGAAAGCCCGCCTGAGACGCAGAGGTTGCGGGTTCGATCCCCGCTACGGGACAAATGTTTGTATGATCTGCAAATATTTGTTTCGTGTCTGGTTGTTTTCTATGTATAATATGTATGTATTTACAAAAAAAAAATGTATCTATGTAGTTTATCAGTCATCTGGTTACCATAACACAAGCATTAAATTGCTTAGCTTGGGACTAGATGACGCCGTGTGGAATGTCCAAGGATATTTTTTTTATTTTTTATTTATATGTGGTCAAGTTGTCAAGCCTACTGATCAAAATTTAATAAAATAAATATCCTTGGTCATTTCACACAGCGTCATCTAGTCCCAAGCTAAGCAATTTAATGTCATGTTTTCTTCTAACCGGATTTAACTTTATTTCATGAAGGATTGTACCAATTATAAATTACAGAATTTGAAAAACTTCAAATATGTAAAACGTTGATAAATATTTATGAAAGTGCTTAAAATTTGTATCTATAGTTTTATTCTGATTTCAGTTTCACGCTTTTTAAATTGAACTTGTCCTGGTTAGTTATCTAAAATGTTTGGGGAATTAAATGTATTACATACCAATCATGAGAGGAAGGTCAAGTTATTGGAACTTACCTAATTTGAATTGACTATGTAATATAAAGTTTACAGCCCAAAGGAGTCCAAATTGGATCAGCAAATTTACACATCATTAGCGTTATATAACATCTAGCTTGAGATACACAATTTTCACCTGTACGAACAGAAATGGTAAATTATGACATTCATGATAGTCATTTTGAAATAATTCTCATTCTCTAAAAATATATGAAAAGTCAAGTCTGCATTTTATCTAGTTATTAACATGAATTTTATTAAAATGTTAATAGCACTGTAGTAGCTAAGTATAATAAATGTTCGTTTGTGTATATCTCCATTGTTTAGTTTTATCATTTGTATTTCATTTTACATTTATTTATGGTTTATTACACAATAAACTATTTGTATTTCATTGTTTATTTGGAATAACTATAATATTTATTTATACAATTACGCTACGATCAATCCACTTCTCTCTTGCATGAGACCATATTTCATAACTCGATTGTTATATTTTTACAGCCGGAAATAACCGCCTGAAATTGTTCCTTTATAAAATAACTCTTGTAAATTTTAAATAAAAAATGTTTAATTTGTGCGTTACCACATAATTACGAGGGCGCTGGTAGTTCGAGTGCAAAAAGTCTTTCACCCTAGTTAAACACTGCTCTTTATTTACTAATATAAGGAAATTATCTTATTTATTAAGATACTTTCCTTGAAAATCTCTGATTAATTAATAAGATACAGTTTTAGCCAAAATTGACAAAGCACTGAAGACCGAATAATTTACGCGTTACGCGTAAACTGCATGCTGCTCAAAGTTTACAAGATTATTGACACTGAACATTGGATCTAAAACTTGATTGTTACATCAATACATCTCGAATGCAGTGATTTACAAACATCTAAAAGTACTAATCAACATAATGCAGCAAACATAATAAAAAAATAATTTTACTGACATCGTAGCAAATGTCTACGTCGTAGCAATTGCCTACGGCGTAGTTATTGCTTCTCCGTAACATCGATAAAACAAAACTTATGTAATAAATAAATCAACTATCCGATTTTATAGAAAGATCATGGCTTTGATCCAATCTCAACAATCGCGTTTCGGTCAATAGTCAATTTTGATTTTGTTCCTAGCTGTAATAATTTCCAGCTAGAAAATAATTACACCCTATTTCGGGTTGGATTTTCGGGTTCAGTATTACTTAGTTTACTCTCAAAACATTGATGAAAGTTGGTTGTGATTTTAGTAAACGAAATTATTCGAGATATTTAAGTTCTTGAATGTTGGTCAGGAATTAGTAGACGGACCGTGAGATAGTTCCCTGCTTGACCAACGATATTATTACACCTCGAGATCATTTACTATGGGATTAGTTGGAAGAAACTCGTAAGCCATAGCATTCTAACAGGCGGGGAAGGGATAACAACCCGACACGTGGAATGGTACTTCAAGAAGTAAGCACTGTATGTATTTTTTTATTTATGTTCAATTCCATTTTCAATATTAGTGAACAGATATTTAAAATTATTTTTTTGTTTGAAAGAGAACCAATCCCGAGGTTCCATAAAATTTGAAGATCTGATGAGTTCTGATGATCTGGTGTTTAAACAGAACTGTACCTCGAAAGTGCAGGAAATTGCTCTCTCCTTACGAAATTGAAGTCGGTTGAATTTTTTTTTAATTTTGCCTATTGTTTTTTTTCACTTTCCAGGGCATAGCTCTAACAAATGTGAGTTTTCGATTTGCATTGGTCCCGTTTTTTCTAAAGGAACAAACTAACTCGTTTCTCTTTTACACCTTTACAGTGATGATAGACGGGAACCCATTTCGTCTATTCACTAACGCGCGAGGCGAGCGAGCGTAGCCAGCGTGCCGCGGCAGCGGCCGCCAAAGCGCCAACAAAATGTGGAATAAAAGTAATCAGCCACCCAGACCGAAATTAGTTGGTTAGGTTAGGTTTAAACAGTGACCACTCACGCGCGAGGCGAGCGAGCGTAGCGAGCATGCCGCGGTAGCGGCCGCCAAAGCGCCAATAATACGGATCCTTATTATTATAGATCCTGATTATACGGGCAATCGATGATTATGAAAACCCAATTTATAGATTTTTATTTTAGGGCTATAAAATTTCGGAGTCAAAATAGAGAACCATGATAGACACTTGTAACATGTTTACCTGCGCATAAATATTATGAGGTAAAAAAAAAAAAACAAACACCATATCATTAGCCAGTACAGTACCTACAGGACGATGCGAGTATCACGCACGTTGTAGGGCAATATCGGCTTACTTAATCAGCGACAGGATCAAATGTCACCTTGCACCTCATAACCCAGATAATTGAAACAGTTCTAACGAACCTAGAAGGGATAAATGTAATAAATCATCCGTTGAAAACATATTTTACTACATGTAAAGGAGGAGGGAAAAAGTAGGATAAAAATTACATGTTTGGTATATAATACTAGCCCACGTATTCTCTCTTGGCGTTATATTCTAGTCAATTCGACTTTAGAATTCGAGTTCTGTTCTTTAAAATAATCTTAGCTGAACTTAATCGATCTTGTTCTTTGAATACAAACTTATCCTATATACTCGTCTAAGTATAATAAATAAATGTACACTCGTGAAAACGAATGCCTACAGTTGTCGAAAAACCCTTCCAAAGAACAAATGAAGTGTTGATAATTACTGCTAATAGTCATTTATGGCGATACCCTGCCGAAAAAGCCACACGGAAATCGTTTTTAGACGTCATAAATAGTAAGTGGGATATAATGGATTCGATAAGATGAATGTTTCGCTATTTCTGAAGAAATCTAGTAATGACGGAACATTTTGATAGTAATACAGACACGCCTCGTTCACAAAAAAACTATGTTTTAACCGAATTCCGGACGCGAAGTGTGTTTAAATTTGCAGAAAAATCGACGCCGGTCAACTACTACAGTGGTATTCTGTCACGTAATATGACTTTAAGTTACAATTTCCGCTAAAAATAAAACAATTGTGGAACATATCCGTTCTATATGAAAAATGCAAATAGTGAAAACAATTAATAGAAGAACGATTTCAGCGAACAAATTCGTACAGCGAATACGAACGACACGGTTGCGCGCAACGTTTTCACCAATAGGTAACTCATTTCCTGGCCATAATGACGAATAAACGTTACGCTGTATGCCACACTGTACCGCATACTTGTCATCTGATAAATTACAAGCGATTTTAGTATGGAATGTGAATTTTGATAAACGAAGCTAGATTGGGATTTTATTGCAAACTAGCAGATGCCCGCGACTAAATTCACGTGAATTTAGTCTTAGTAACCTAAAGGAGGCTGAATAATTTATAAAATCCAAACAAACCATCATCTGATTATGAATATACATACAAAGTTGGAAGAAAATTGAACCACGCATTAAGAAGTTCCAATACCAACTTGAACACCCTCCCGCAACCTCCCTTAAAGGGTAGTTTTTAGAAAATTATTACACATGTTTATTTTATTTGTATATATTTTATTTGTACTGTCAAATAATAACACCGAGTTTCAAGTCAAAGTAAACAACCCCTATATCCCATGGCATCCTGTTTCACCCCTTTAGGGGTAGAATTTGGAAAATCCTTTCTTATCGGATACCTACGTCATACAAAAAACATCCCCTCCCAGTTTCAGGTCTTAGCAAATTAGTCATCTTCATTTGCAGTGTCTAATAGGTACATAAATAAAGGTGAACTGTAATGATTGGGGCTCTCCACTCCATAAACCAGGTAAATTAATATGCCGCCAGCATTAAGTTAAAAACATTTCACAGCCAACATATACTTTGTACATATATTTTATTGTTTTATGTATAATCATAAGGTATGTACCTATTATTTAATTTTTAAGTACCTACCTATTTATTTAGATAGATATAACGATTCGGTTTTACTGCAATGTTATTAACTATGTGTAATAAAATAAATTGAACTAAATTGAATTTGCGACCAAACATATTTTTGGTAAAACCAAGGTATAGCCAAAGTTTAAAAACAATACCATGAGAAATAGAGTCGATTGGTCAAAACAATATTGAATATAATAATATTCAGCACAGATAGGTACTTATTACATAATACTTGAATGTGAATCACATGTCGGGCGATTCTTACAAAATATATTGTATATAATACTTAAAAAATACTTTTTATTATGGAAGTGCTTCCCGTCGTTCAGCCTTTTAAAGCTTTCAGGATCCATTATAAATTATGACCATGCTCGTGTTTAACTGTTAATGTTTAGTTTTATAACCTCCTGAGCATATGACTACAGCCACTCGAGAAACATTTTAGGTATCCTTCTAATATGATATTCTCAAACTAATTATTTTATTACAAAAACGGAAATTACTCATCGACGATTTAGATGTCTTTTTTTTTTGAGAGTAATAAAACTATAAAATTATAATTATCTAAGTACTTATTTAATATTTATTCTCTTTAATATCTATTATTATTACCTCTATAGGGGGTTTCGGGGCCGATAAAAAGGATTAGATAGGATTCATTTTTAGAAAATATCGTTCTACCCGTGTTTTCAGACAATAAAAAAAATGGCCGCGGTGCTGCCCGCATTAGGCTTAGACAAAAAAAATGTTTATGTGGTCCAAAAAAAAACACAGCGTAATAAAGCAACCGTTCCACTTGCTTCAGGATAAGCATGATTCAGTGGAAGCGATTGGGGATTAGCTAGCGACAATAATACCGAGTATTTTGTCATTTTTATCTGTTTGTTCTAGTAAAGGCTGTTCATAATGCTGTAATTAAAGTTATCTTGTCATCGCCTATAATTCGGGGTGATATGATGGATTTGTTGGCTTAACCATTACATGAACATGGGACTGAATTGATTTGTTTTAGAATACTTATTATCACATCGTTTTAATGTTTTATCTTGTTGCACTATGTTGCATCAAAGTATGGTGTAACTTATTAGCATCTTTTACAATTATTGTTTTGTTGACTCATTTATGCATTTATTGGGTTAATCATTGATCTTGTCTCGTTTTTTTAGTTTAAGACGATTTAAACTGATCCTTGAATCTCTTTGAATCGTCTTACATAATAGTTGATTCTAATACCTGTGTATGTCTAGTAGGCTTGCCCACCTTCTTATTCAGAAGGTGGGCAAGCCTAATTTATATGGACCCGGAAACTAAGCATGCTGTATAGTGCAGGCAATGGCTTCCTGACGCTGTATAAACAATTACATGTCTATTTACATTTTACGCAAACCCACAGGCTTAGCTAACAAGTTTTTATGATATTTCACTCGGTTTAGTCTAGAAATGCCATGCGATGATCCACTTTTTGGAATTTTTGTTTGGTTTACAAAGAAGAAGCGAAGGGGATTTCCGGACAAAATCTAGAAATCCCTTTATCTATTGACCCTTCTACTTTAATTTTTATATGATTTTTTTTGATAAATTTTACCCCTTAAAAACTATAAACACTGACCATATTTCGTAGAACTATATAAATAACAGACTACATTAAAAATACTACCAATACATATAAAACATGTTCGATACTGTAAGTGTAAAACAGCATCAAACATGTTTATTTAGCACATCCGTGAAAGTATATTTGAAATCACTCATGAAACTATTATTCTGTTATACTACTCTACTCATGATGATGTATATCTAAGATACAGTATTGTATGTATGTAACGACTGTGGGCGGCGGTCACAAGGTGCGGTCTGAGTTTGGACACATCCAGCGATCCCTATAAAAGCGAGCGTCCTTACTTCTCGTGGCTCATTTGCTTCCAACCCTCAGAGGAACAAGAAGCTCATAGTTCAACTTTAAAAGTTTACTTGGCAAAAAACAAGTTTTCATCATCATCATCTGCCAGCAAATTGCTCTGGTAAGTTTAATTGTTTATACTGAATTAGGTATTTCCAGTTCTAAAAAAATATGGGTGTCAATAAATTATTATATATAATAATTGTTGTGAACTGCATTCAGTTATTTATTTATTTCAACGAATTTAAACATTTTTAAAATAATGTAATAATATTTTATCAATCTAACTAAAACTTAAAAAAAAATATCTCTAAAAGCTTAATAATTGCACTTTAAATAATCACGCTAACTTTGTTTACATGTCATGTCTTATAAAGCAAAAACACTCTTGATTTTAAAAATAAAATAGTTTCAGCCCTATGATACCAATATTGATTAATTAGATGAAAAAATATTAGGATTAAGTTTTGGAAAACCACTCAGAACTAAATAAAAACATACTAAAAATAAATTGTCGTTTAAAGTTACCTATATTTGATTTCTTCTTACACTTTTAATAGAATAAAATAGAATAGAAAAAAGTTTTTATTTTCCATCAACATAAACATGGGTGAAAAACAAATGAAAAATACTTATCAAATAATTACTTTGAAATCACAGTTCACGAAATTTGTGTATTTATAATTTTTCTTGGTAAAGCTTACGTTGCTTGCGCCGTTAGTCGTCATAGCTTTTGCCGTAGGTATATAAACATTCGGTTTGTATGAATAATAGCTAAAAAAATATATTAAATTATAAATAAAAAATTAAAACATGATTTGTTCTTATAATGAATCTGTTGCCACCGTAAAAAATAAACTTAGACACTCAAATCTATAGATAGAGTAACAGGGGGTAATATTTGCGTACACTTGACGGGACATTGTAGTTGAACACTAAAAACCCTGAAGGTCATATAAATAAGTAGATATGTGTTAAGAAAACCGTTTCCGATCCGGAAAAGGAATGAAATATCATTTGGATTCAATTAAGTTTAAAAGTAACTTTAATGGACTCAGGAGAATGGCGCCCGTTAAATATAGATTCTGATAATGTAATGTGTATAATGAAAATGTCTTTTATTGTTTTTATTTCTAAATTATTCCATTATACCAGTATCTTATTCTTGACGATCCTGGATGTGAATTATTTTTTTTTTAGAGGTACTTTTTGGCTATGTAACTCGTGTAAATATTTGAACGTCATTTTGTAATTGTAATACCAAAAGCTAAGAAATTATAAAAATTGTATAAAAAGCACCCCACGCTTTTTAACATAAGCTTGTTATTTCGTTTTATAAACTATTTTATAGGTACCTACTAACTACTCTTAATAAGCTGAAGTTCATTTAATATTGATTTATATTGTGTTTTACTGTAGTTATAAAATATTATGCATGAACTCATCGTAAGCCATTTATCAATATCAGAAACAATAAGAAACTTTACTAATATAAACTTAAGTCGCTTGCCAAGTTTACTTTGAAATAAAGTAGGTGCAAAAGCCGTCGTAAAGCCGTTTTCGCATATGAAGATAATAATTGCGTTCTTAACTGGAATAAAGGTTTAGTAATTCAACCTCTATAAACTGTTTCTTGAGCTTGTAAACTGAATGAATGAATGAATGAAAATACTTTATTGTACATTTACAAAAGAAACTTAAGAACTAGTAAACCTTAAGAATAATTGTACAATGGGCGGTCTTATCGCTAAGAAGCGATCTCTTCCAGACAACCTTTGGATGGAATAAACAAGAATGAGATGGTTGGAATGGCAGGGGTGCACAAAAAGTATAAATTTTAATTAAACAATCGCAAAATAACCTAAACATTAAACATGTACTTACCTACTACTATATCATATACAAACTAAATAATACCTACATAAAATACTTACATACCTATAAAGTAGACCTAATTCTTACATAAATACTCAATAATAAAATAATAATAATAATAAATAAACACTTAGGTACTTACATAAATAAATAATAATAACTACATAAAATACTTACATACCTATAAAGTAGACCTAATTCTTACATAAATACTCAATAATAAAATAATAATAATAATAAATAAACACTTAGGTACTTACATAAATAAATAATAATAACATACATACAAAGTGATCTTACAGTATATTATAAGATTTGAGAGTTTGTGACAGATAAAAATCTTTAACTCGATTTTTGAAAATAGCGATAGATGAAGACTTTTTAATCTCTATGGGTAAAGAATTCCAGAGACGTACAGCTTGGACAGCAAATGACTTATCATAAAAACTGGTTCTGTGGACGGGGGTTTTTAAAAGGAGATTTTCAGATGATCGTAGTAAACGGGAATTTGTATCTTGAAGAAAGACAAATTTGTTTTTTAAATAAGAAGGAGATATGGGAACAAAAAGTATGTTATATAAAAGAGAAAGGATGTGAGTATTCCGGCGAAGACGGATAGGGAGCCATTTAAGCTTAAGACGGAACTCGGTAATGTGGTCAAATTTACGTAGACCAAAAATGAATCTAATGCACAGATTTTGTAACCGTTCCAATTTATTGAGTTGTTCTTCAGTAAGGTCAAGGTAGCTGGCGTCGGCATAGTCAAGGACAGGGAGAAGAAGAGACTGAGCAAGCGCAATTTTAGTAGCAGTTGGCAGGAAATTACGAAGTCTTCTGAGTGAGCCTGCTGAAGCAAAGAGCTTACGACTAACAGCTTCCAGTTGTGCATTCCATGACAGATGTTCGTCCAAGAGCAACCCCAGATTTTTAACCTTTTTGCTAAAAGGCACAGTCACGCCGTTAAAAACAACTGATGGGATTTTAGACCATTCGATGGTTGAAACTGTTCGCGAGCTTCCAACCACTATAACTTGGGTTTGTAAACTGGTACGTTATTGAGTATAAACTCAAGTTTAAGCTGGTATTCGTTGTAAATGAGAGGAACGAATGCATTGTTTCTATGACCCTTGACCTAATTGGAGTACAAAATAAATCACATAAATCCATGCTTATTTTTTAAACGCAAACAGTTTCAAGGTACATACAGTATTCTCGGTTAATGACTGAAAGTATAAATATATGAGTTCGAGTCAAAATCCATTTGAAGAAGTACCTAAATACACAATTAGAACATCTTTAAAAATAAATAAAAAGAAACGAAATATATTTTAAACGTTAAAACTAAAATTTTACATCATATCGCAGTTTTCCGCACTTTCGTGTTAGTTTACAAAACTAAATATCTAAATAGAAATTGAATAGAGAATTTATAAAGAGACAAAGTAGCAAACATTAGTGAGCTAGATACATATTGGTTTTTTCAAGCAAGCAAATCAATTATAATAAGAACGATGTTTATACGGTTTCTGTAAAACAAAAATTGATTCATCGCTCAAATTAAATGAGCTAAGGTAGCTTATGTTATACCCATTACATTCTCAGAGCTTTTCATCTCTAATTTAATATCGTTGACTTTTTAATCCCACAACAAATTGAAAATAATATCGCTTTTGTTGAAAATCTGAGTTTCATCAAGTCCTCTTTGTGATCACAATCTTGTTTAGACGAAAATTCAAAATATCAAAGAAGTGTATGTATATAAATGCATATTGGATTTTTTCGTAGGACCAATATAAAATAGAAGCATCCACCCGCGGCTTTGCTAGTGGTATAAATATATGGATAAAAGTAGTTATTCCAGGAAACAAATGTATATTCCAAGTTCCAGTAAAATCGTTCAGAAGATTTGTGTGAAAGAGTAACAAACATCCTTCTCTAAATCCATACAAACTTTCGCGTTTATAAAATTATTGGGATTTGAGGTGATATTATATTATATTTCTATTTTGATCAGCAATCAACAGCAGCAACGACAACGACAACGACTTACTTGTTAAAATGATGTAGGTACCTAACTTCAGTATAAATCATAAGCGAAATTTTGGGTAAAGTAAAAAATATTTAAGGATTGAAAATCTTACTCATTCTCTTTATTTTGTTTAATGCATTTTCTGGACAGGATTTTACGATAATTGAACACTGGGACCGGCCCAAACTACATAATATTTTAAAAAACACTTACTGATTCACTAATAAATAGGTATTTTAAATTAGTTATCCTCTTTAACAAATTATTTTTTAATTTATATAAAGTCATTTTTATAGTCACTGTTTTCTAAAAACTGTACTTTATCTAATAGCCAGTTTTTAAAGTAATTGAGTTTCCATACTTTTCCAATAAAAACAAACGCCACTCCCTAGAATCGGATATATGAAGGCGTTTGTATACCATTAATATTCCTAAAAACAAAGACGGGCTTGCAAACAGTCTTATAGAATACTATTGCTGTATCCTGATTACCCGCCTTAGTCATGTTTAAAGGATATTAGATCATGAAACCTGGTATCTTTACAGCCGATACTTTTTAAACTTCTTGATCTTTTCCCTCGATTTTCTTTGTTTGGAGCTACAGTAAACTTACCTATAAATTAAAGCATTATTTTGTACAAATATTTTAACGCATGTGTGTGTATGAGTAGAAATTAACTTCCTACAACAACAAAATAAAAAATAAACAGGCATTGTTGTCTGTATCTTATATCTTTACGATAAGTTCGTACCGCCTCAAAACAAAAATGGTAGGTAATTGTGGGGTAGGATGAGAAGTTGGGGTTAGATGTATTTTGATTAAATAAATTTAAAAAAACTAATATAGGGTCACCATAACTAATCACCTAGCGGTATGAAAACACTAAAATATTATAATGAAAGTTTGAGCGTGTGTAAGTGTGAATATTTGTTATTCCTTCAGGCTCAAGCGGCTGGACGGATTTGAATGAAATTTGGTACCAGCATAGCTTATATCCTGGATTAACACACTGCTTTTGATCTGGCTTGGTTTTGGTTCCAGGTTATAACTATGTATATTCTTAGTTTCATTCAGTAGTTTTCGCGTGAAAGAGCAGCAAACATCAATACATCCACACATCCGTACATACTTAGGTACGCGTTTATAATATTAGTAGTGGGATACCTACATTATGTAAAAGTACGAGTATATATATTTTATATTATCAAGGACATATTGATATTAAACTCCGAGCCCTGAGAGCATATGACGCGTATCCATTATGCAGGAGCGATGAGGGCGAACCTTGCATCCAATTAAATATAAATAACCTTAACTGCAATTTGTTAGAGATTTAGAATAGATTGATAAATTAAAAAGCAGTTTTTATATACTTCGTTTTCCTATTAAAACTTTCAACGGATCGCTGCATAACTTTTGAATATACACTTTATAATTTTAAAGAAATAGTAGTTATTATATAGCTTTCTTGGAAAAGCCGCATAATAACGGTTTTCAAATAGGTACATATTTAAGTACATTGTTTACATTTTTGTTATAACATCAAGCTCGGGTTTTTAATAGAAAATTTTATGTCCCAATTCTCCAACACGACTTCTTGATAAAAGCAATGTATTTCAATCCCCTCATATTTCACCCCCTAATGTTCATATTATTATTCTGTGGAATGTTTATAAAGTTGAAATTACTTGTAATTGTCAAAAAGTATTTAAGAAAACACGCCTTTTTACTTTTAAACTTTTAGTCCAAAATGGGACAAAGTTTTAATTCGAAGAATGTTTTCCCATAAAGCTGTCCGGACAAATGAATTTAATTTGTATAAATTCGTTTTGTTGCTCACATTATACGAATTGTTCAAAGAGAGTCAGTTATTATTTTACTGCGTTTACATTAGCTACAATAACTTGCATCCGACTAAGTGGCTATTGTAAATTTGATTGACGTTTTTCTACAGAAGCCGTATCGTTATATAAGCGTTCATACCTACCTATCATGTACATTAAAAAACACATTGCTCTGCAGTCGAATATTTTATCAATGTTTCAAATGAATTAAACTAAATAGATATGAATCCATAAAAACACAAGGACAAAATAATGTCACTGGTGCCTTAGTGGATAAGTAGCACTACCTGATGAAATATTCGATAACAAATTGTATGGATCCTGATAAATAGCATCCGTCTATCCAATTTCGTGTCAAGGCTTTTTTCAATCCGTAGGGAATATCATTCTCGCGGTTTCGTGATAACCCCTAGGGATGATCTGGACCACAATAGTTGCCACTTTTGATGTAGTACTGCGTAAGAGATCCATTTAGATCTTTTTCCGTAAGAGGAATAACTTGAACTAAGTCTAAACATAGCATAACTAAGCTTGGGTTTTTTTCTAATTCCACGGTAAAAAAAGTAAGTAAGTTTTTAGTTTTTATTTATTTTACTAAGAATTTAAAACCAATGTTGCAATAATTTATAATTATTTAAATAGGTAAGTCCCAAAGGGTACAAAATTACATGGACACCTACCTTAAACGTGTAATTGACACATTGACACGGCGAAAGAAAATGAAAAGGTAATAAACAACGAAGGGATCTGTCCACTCCAGCGCCCTGTGACTTAACATGTGTGTGAAGTTATGCAAAAAAATATCGTATTCATTTTTACTAAAATAAGGGGAAATGTATTTCTTTGAAGTCACTTTCATGAACCAAACAAGTTGATAAGGTCAAGCCTCGTTTTTTTTTACCTGCTACTGTGATTCGAATACTGAGAATACTGATACTATTGGATATCACTAATAATTAATCAGATAATAATAATAGTAGCATAGAAACACTTAAATTTCACAAAATTTTCTTTGTAAGGCTTGTCATACCACTTGAAAAACGTTGACACATTTGTTTACCTTTTGGTTAGACCAACTGCTGCGGTGCGGACGGAGAGACAAGAAATGCGTCAAGCTTCACTTTGCAAAGAAATAATGATAGTCTCCACTGCAACCCACGGACATGCGTGGCTTGCTCGAATACGCGCTCACGTACCTACGTAGCTCAACGCTATGCACGCTGAGCACGAGTTACACGGAAGCGTTTAAAACTGTGCTGCGCTACAGTTGTACTTAGTCGAGAGTAGTCGAAGAAAGTTAGTCAGTAGAAACGTTGATCCACGTTGTCAAACAAATGAACCCATATTAGCCAAAATGCACCGTGTGCCCATGCACAGCATGCGCAACGGTGGTGCTACGCCTTTATGAAAAGTTCCAATTTGAAAAGATAGATGTTATTAGAAATTTATGTGACAAAACTTCAATTTTTATTTTTGTAAATAAATTTAGTTACTTAATTTAATAATTTAATAAACTGCATATAATATTATTTTCTTTATTTTTTAGAGTAAGTATCTTTAATTAATGAAATCTCGCTGAATTTAGTTAAAACTTCATCAAGTTTGAGTATTTTCAACCGTAGTAGCCGTAGAGTAGATGTTTCCAATAAAACACCCACGCGACAAATCCTCTCAAATAATGGTTTAATATTGTTGAACAATTTTGTGCACAAATATAACAAAACAAATATTCAATAGCAAAATACCCAAGTCATTAAAATTTAGTATGAGATACTTTGACCTATCGTAGATCTCCGTAACTGGAAATGATATGAATTACGGTTATTAAAAGATAATTATTTTTTGCGTTTCATTATTTTCAATTTTTCAAGTGTTTGCAAACCAATATACCTACGGGTGCGCCCATAAATTGAACTATAGTAACAATTTTATGGTTTACTGCATTGTTCCTAATTTGTAATTCATTAAGCCATATTTCAAAGCTTCTACTTTATCAATGGCTATAAAAATAGCTAATGGATTGGGAATCAATAATCATGACCACTTGCCACGAAATTTAGCTTGAGGTCATAGTTATGAATATAATATAACATTGTCATTGAACATAATGTCTTATCAATTCGATCAAATCAATGCAGTTATTTTGGATTTTCAATAATCGAACTGTATACCAAAATGGCTTGCATAGATACTTGTCTACAATCTTTTATGTTTTTGGTGGAATGTTCTTTATTTGAACAAAAGCCTTTATGGAGGTCGTAGATCGTGAAACTCAGAGAAAATCACACGGAAACTGTTACTAAAACAATAGGTCCATTTCGGTCGAATCGAAATTGGTTGCACGAAGGTTTCATCTCTCCTTTTTCCGTGTAGGACTTTTATAGGGGAAATTGACAGGTGTGTGTGTTTTCAGTGAAGAAACACTATGAAGACGAGTACAAGCAACGTAGCCGTGGCCATGTTAGCGTGTGCCTTCGCATTGCTATTCGTAGCGGTTCGCGCTGCACCCATGGTGAGTAGAGTAGGTACATAGAGTAACCGCAAGAAACTCAAACAGCCGAATAGAACAAAAAGATAACAAAACAATTATTGAGGAGCCACTTTACTTAGTCTACGAGTGAGCTATGTTTTTTTTCAATTAGTCACGAATGCCTATGCTTATGTTTTTACTTACAAATTAGAAAACATTAGTTCTATGTGCAAAGGTTTGCATGTGACCAGTCATAGTTAAGCTATAATCTAAATATAATAGATCCTTTTTGGTCCACACCTGCGCCGGACGCTTGTGGCTACGGACAGTTCCAAATTTAGCTGTACCTACCTACAATTTTAATTTCTATTGTCTCCCTTCCTGTTATTGTAATGTTCGTCTGTGCTCTGTGTTGTCCAAATAAATGCTATATCTGTAATACCATTTGTTCAGGATCCTGAAGAGGAACAAGTGGAGAACTCTCTGGTGGCCCACCCGGACGAAGGCGACATATCGGGGCAATGGGACCCCATCAACACGGCTGCTCTCCGCAAACTACTGCTACAACTGGACGCTGAGGACAGGTATGACTTTTAGAATGAATTGTTTGAACAGGTATACTTATTTTAAAAATATTTGTTTCCCCGTACAAAATTGACTTACTCAAGATTAGATAAATATTGTTTAAGTAGGAACCTACTTTTATGTTATTGCATTTTGAAACAAAACATACCTTTCAGTACAAGTCAAAATGTGTAGCAAAACAAAATAACGCGACCATTTCAAACCTAATCTAGGATCATCCGAAAAAACTACTAGTCAAAAATCTTATTAGATCTAGTAGGAATACGTAAATAATTTAGATGAATATATAATAACCAACAACTAAATAATTTTGTAGAACAGAGAAAATTAGAGTTGATCACGTAAATACTTCGGACAAAGCTCGACTTACACCTACGTCGCTAAACTGCAGCGACCGTGTACGGAGAGCGGCTAATTATATATCACCTCCATTGTGCACGGAACTTTACAATTTACAATTTATTCGACACTTCCCTCGCTAATTGTTTACCTGATAAAGTTGTTTAGCTTTAAATAAAAGCTATCCTGATCATTAATGAAAAGATTGTGTGCACATAATATGAAAATATAGTTGAATTAGGCCAAATTGGAACATCCCTAGCCTTATTCTAATGCTTGCACACTTCAACAGTTTCACTTCACTTCCATAAAATGAAATTACCTAATGGATATAAAATTAATATTTCCAACACCTTTTATGTTTACATATAAATACTTACTCAATTTTGATTAGGTATACTGTTCACATACGCTTGTACAAATCCCTTAACTTTTATCCTTTTTATTCCAAAAATACAATGTTGGATTATTCGTTCGGATAACGATATCGAATATGTATGAAAATTTAAAAAAACAAGTTACCGGTACCAAAAAAACGTTTGTGTGAAAAACATAGTGTAAAATCAACATGGACGTGTTTTCCTTTGACCGACCGACGACGCTTTGATGGCTACTGGGAATTCATTTAGCGATTAATTTAACTAAACTAGTCATATTATGTTATTTAATCAGGATACGTGTAGGTATTTATTCAGACAACCTTTAAAGTTATATCAAGTAGATACTTTCATTTATGTAAACTCATGTTGTAGGATTTCTAAATTAAATTCTAAATTAAAAGTAGTCGTAAACTTGATAACCGGTAGTTAATAATCTGCGCGCGTAGTGGATGTGAAAAAGTACTCGTATAGCAAAGACAAGAGTTCTTTCACAAAGCTGCAAAATTACAGAACAAAACTAGACACAGAAGAGAATAACGTCAAAGAGAGTTGAATTGCAGTGAAGAACACATTGAGTTTTGTTTGCCAGGTTTAATTAGTGGAGCAGTCCAATGTCTCATTTCTACTTGTGATTAGTACCTCGAGGGAAGACTAAGCGCTCAGTACTTTTCGCGAAACATAAAGAAGTTCCAAATTATTATGAAGCCAATGTAAAGTTTAAAACAAAGATATACTTAACTGAAAATACTAATTGTTGTCTTACTAACTGCAAGTTCTCTTTGACTTGAAAAGTTAATAATTATGTTTTTGCTCGCTTTATGGTATCGAATTTTGTTGCATTTAATAAATATATAACCTAAGCAGCAGGTCCTGAAAGGTTACGGGAAATTTGAATTATTGATTTAATAGAAGTTCTTAGACTCACACCACACAGATCAAGTCCTACAGGAATGAAGAAATGAAATTGAAGTACTCGTAGGTACTTACTACTAATCTTTTACAAAATTTAAAACAAGATTATAAGCTATTTCTCTTAGGATTTTGTTGAAATCTAGGTACATAACTGAACAAGTAAACAAGGCATCAGATTTGAATAAATATTTACTTTCAGTTGTCGCTTAACTCCAGAGTAGGTAAAAAGGGCTTCGTGGAACTTTTGAAAGGACACAAATCAATGATTTGATTTATTGATGTTCGTTTCCTGAACAAGTCGACTGATTTCTCGATCATGTATAACTTATTTTTCATGTACATTAAATAAAAATGTTGTAGGTAGTTATAATGTTTTTTTAACAACTGTGATCAAGATTTAAAAAATACACTTAGTATTTTTTAAATCTTATTTTACTTCACTAATTTTATTTTAAGCAGCGTTGTTCTAAGCGGAATAAAATCGGCTCACCGCGTATTTAGTTTCTTACTAAAATATTTTTGTTAGGTTAGGTTAGTGCCACAACACTTTGTGTTCATTCATCAATTCTAAAATATACTCACATAAGTAACACTTATAAGGTTTCAGTGTACGTTTCAAATTGCATCTTGCGCAAAATTGATTGGAACATTTGTTTCTCGAAACTAAGGCATCAGGCTTTCGTTATATAATTTATTTTGCATACAGCGTGTGACCTTTGCTTCGTATCAATAAAATATACCTACTCTCATATAGGTACCCAAAATAACCTAAGTAATACAAAAACGATCATTCATCGGTAGTTTGTATTGCAAGAATCAATATATTATTATATACCAACTTAATTGTAATTTTGTAAACTCATTATTTTACTATATTATTTAAGTACTAATATTATGTGATCTACTTACACAAATTATATTTAGTACCTACCTACCCACCTACATACAATACTACAACATTATTAGGTTTTGAATCGCAACAAAACATGATTGTGTTAAAAACCCTATGTCATTGTAATCAACTAATAGAGGATATTTGAGTTTGAATAACATTTTTGATGAACTTTAGTTTAATTAACCTGACCCACTTACTGCAAAAGGTCATATCGTGAACAGCTTTATACGCAGGTAAAGATTAGCTTAAGTTTTATGTGAAAAATATACAATCTCATTTCCCAAAAAGATCCTATATTTCATGTTTCATTTCGTAGGTACACATTTGAAATAGAGCGTCCATTTTACGAAACACGAGTACCTATTGGTAGCAAGTAAAATTCATATTTTAAAATATTGATAGTATGATTAGGTTTGAAATCAAAAGAAATGTTTTATCGGTGGACACTGACTAACGAACTTAAAACGATTTCATCTTCCCTAAAATTTGAAAACAAATGGTTATCCCATTTTACATCAAAAAGCTGATGGAATAAATTATGTAAACATTTGAATATGTTACACAAATCTTCGAGAAATATTGTAAAAATATTCATTCGAATTGTATCGATGTTATTTCATAAGTAACCTATTTACCATATCATTCGATTAAATAAATAGGTAAATAGATCGATGTTTGAAAAAGCTCACATTTGAAAGAAAGAAAGAAAAATCATTTACTCTGGTATGACCTCAATGATCACTTCAGTTTCGTCTTAATGCCTGATTGAAAAAGATAGACGCTGCGGTCAAATACCTACAAATGTTTATGGCACGGCCTGAGAACGGCCATCGATTGGTACAATCTACGATGCATGCGCTGCTGTGCAGCTATCCCAAAAAGAGAAATACATTCTTAAACTAAGTTTGTCTAACAATCTTATGGTGAATTTTATTTAGCTAGAAGGGTAGGTACTTCATTGACACAAAAACTAGTCAACCTTAGACATCAGAGGATCTCAACTGGTTAGGTAATATCAATCGCAATTAATAAAGTACCTACCATTTACATGATGCCATTTTCTTGTACGTAGGTACCTACCAGAGCAATAGTTGAATGCAATAATTACGCGCACCTAATTGACGTTCAATAATTGTAAGAAACTGTTGTTTAGGCAATGCATGTCATGACAGGCAAGAATCTTGCATCGTGTAAATAACACTTAAACCTTACTGGTAAATAAATAAACATTAAAATACCATCAACCTCACTGGATTGATAACCTTTAGGAAATTAAAGGATATTGTGTAGCCTCAGAAAGGTTATGTTTGTCAAAATATTTAATTGAGTTTCTTTTGTTTTGGTAAATGTTTAAGCAGAAGAGGACTTTTGCCTACATGAATACGAATTAGGAGTCGTTACACTTAACGAGAGAGTGGATTTAAAGTTTCAGAAAAATTTTTCACAAGTTTGGTTGCAGCGAGACTAGGTCAAATAATACAGTGGTTAGACCCATCTCTGTACCCGTGTCCCGTATTATTTGAACTAGGCCGGGGCATAGTTCGGGCTAAATTATAAATTCAATTGAAGAAGCAGAATGTATCACTTCTCTTAAAAAAGTTAAATAGAGAGATTATGCTTCTATCTAGAAAATAACTATACCTACCTACATAATTAGTTTTTCTTAAACTTTCGCGATCACAAATAAGGTAAATAACGCGATAAAACCCCGTGTACATGTATTTATAAATATACTTACATAATTAATTTTATAACACCAGAAACCTCTCGGGTCCTAATTCCTATTACTAAAAGCAAAAACATTTGTTCGACGACTTTTGTCTAAACTCGATATTAGATTTTAAATTAGAATTTAACTTTTCATTTTCATTACTCTACGCTCTATAAATGGCAACGTCTCACTTCGATTTGAGGAAGTATCATGTGTAATGCACTTTTGTTGATTGATTTCATAGAATAATAACTCGTAACAGAGAAAAATAAACAGAAATACGAAATGTCAAAAAGTCGTGTAGAACAAACGTTGTTGCTTTAGGTACTTGCTTTTAGTCGTAAGAATTACGGGCCGAGAGCTTTCTGGTGTTTAAATAAACCCTATAGTCATAGACACGATAGAAACTGTTTATTTCTTAAAATACTTTTCTGATCTTATGTGCATTATTTTCTATAAGTAAATATTCTTCTAATTTAACTTCCACTGTCGTGCTACAAAATAACAACCACTGTAATGTGGTCATTGATTTATAGTGAACATTTATTTCACTACGTTTTTCGCAGGACGTACAGGTACGAGCTTGCCAAATAAAACGGTGTACGTGATTCACCTTACTCACACATTGTAATTTAAAGCAGTTTTTATCAGAAATGTGGTGAGGTGAGTGGTCTAACAGCCAATCTCAATAACCTATCTATCTTTTGTTTTGCTTACTGTCAGTAGCTGTTTGACGTTTTTTGTATGGAAGAAATGTCAAATATCTACCCGCAGTAAGCAAAACCAGAGATAGATAGGTTATTGAGACTAACCGTAAGTGCCATTACTACCTGGTTTATTATCTACTGCGCTAGCTCACATGGAAAATATGTCATATGCAAAACGGTATATCTTTTTTAAATCACTGTAAGTTGCAATGATAGCGCCATCTAGCTCTTCAGCGCTTCCGTGCTTCTGAGGGTACGTTAAATTGTCGGTCCTGGCTTTTAAAGTCGGTAAGCCATGACGGAGGCCTTTAGACGGCCTAAAAACTCCGTCACCAGAGTTGGCCACTCGCTCATTCGAACGAACGAACGAACGAGCTCTTCAGTCTAACCTGAACTACGATAAACCATACCTTCTAGAATAAAACTAAAATTAAGGAATGTACAAACATATCATTCATGTACCCCACTCAAAATATTTGCATAACTTATATTTTACCCCCTTGGGAACCCAAAATCTGTACAACTACTTCAAAAAGCTCATTAGGTAAGCCGTAAATTTACTTAGCACTACGTAGGTATATACCTACTACGTTTCGTGCAGTTTGGATCAACGGTTCGATAATTATGCCGGAACATGAACGCTAAATGATCACGCTAAATCGCCCAAGTTGCCACTAAGATTTTCGCTCGCTCGATCGAATATGGTATAACTTTCCTAATTTTTACGACAGACATGAGAACGGTACCTACATTATGAACATTAGTACCTACTATATAGTTGATTCTTTGTATACACCGTCTACTCTAACTCATTAACTTTAATATACTCGTAGCTTCGTCACGGGGTGACAGATGTGATGTCAATCATTAGGAAGCTCTTCGTCACGCTTAGTTGTAGTGTTAATTTCCACCATTCTCATTAACCTTTAAATCCTAAATAAAAACATCCTCTGAGTTTGGGTTTAGTAAGGGTTAATTGAATTATGAATAAGCGCGTCAATGTTTGTTTAGTCATAGTTTGCCCTTTTGTTGAACTTTTTCATAGGCCCAAATACTCAATGCACGTAACCTTTTCCATTCATAGCCTTTTGCGACTTTACTTTTGGTCACACGTGCCCTTTGCACCTACGCTCGCAAGAAAACTGCGTTGTTGTGTATTTTCAGATCAGATGAATGAACACGTGGTAAAGGTATCATAATATTTACCTAATAATCCGTAAGCATAAAGGTTGTTTCCACTACTTCCACTACATTACTAAACCCAAATAAAACGTGATCCCTGAATTTTTGTTCAGGCGTTAAATCACTTGTGCTTGTAAACATCAAAAGCATGTTTTCCAAGTTTATTTACTGGGACGATTGGCGTTTATGCTTCAAATATTTGTTGCCATGATTAGTCAAGATACCTACATAATAAATAGAAGAGTCACTTAGCACTTAATTAAGACGATTTAAAGAATTTCAGTAGGTTTTCTTATAAAATAAATGCCTATATACTTTAAATAAACACTTTTGTATAAAATGGATTTAATTGAGCGTCTGCGACTGTTTTTTGGAAATTTTCTAGTGGCGTTTCGTTCCACTACCTAACAGTGTAGAAAGGAAGTGGTTAACTCTTGTTTGTGAGTTTTATGTTTGTTCATCAATAACTTTGACTCACATCGAATAAACATCAACAAACAGTTCATGCGATGTTGTTTTTAATTATATTAGAAATTCCAGATTGTCCTTCATAACTGAAGTCCCTTGAATATTCACGGACCACATAGATTAAAGCGCTCGAAAAGTACCAGCATCTGTAACATCAGAATTATGTTTTCAATTATGAAACGACTGATGAATAGCACGTTAGCTAGTAAATGGAAGTATTTAATAAAGACGTTACAGGCTCATAAAACGAATGTTGGTCATATTCACTCAAATATGCGACCTCAAGTGAAGGACAAATTTTACGAATAGGTGCTGTGCGTACCTTTTTTATCAAATGGAAAACATTCGAACAATTTATGAAAGTTTGCACAAGAATGTGGATATATTTCAGGATGTTCATTTTCGCGGCAAGATTATTCGGTGAAAAAATATTAGAGTAGGCATCTATCAATATTTCACAATGGCACCGTGTAAAAATATCCAAAGCTCAATTACAAGCTTGTATAAAAACTAAGATTATGAATAAAAATTTAAATATTTCAGGATGGTTCGCGGCACCCGTTCATGGCCGCCGAGCGAACCCCGCGGCTGGGGCCTGCGCGCCGTAGACGGCCGCATCGCCCGCCAATGGAGGGCTGACAAGCGACAGGTCCGCTTTCGCCAGTGCTACTTCAACCCCATCTCCTGCTTCAGGAAGTAAACGACCCAAGCCTAGTTATGACACTCTGAATTCCATATAAATACGTCTCTAATGCTGTTATGATCACTGGGCCGTTTCAAATTTATTTTGGCTGTTGAAATTAATATACCTATTAGTCGTAGTGCCTAAAATTAACTGTTTAATTCTGATTGTAAATAATTAAAATCTTTAACTATTTTCATATTGCATTGCATTTTCTCCCAAAGCTTTGTTCGTAACAAAGTAATGTTTGTCAAAGGAGAGTGAGAGGAGGAGCGACAGGAGCAGCTGACTCAATAACATAGCAAACAGACTAGGAGGTCACACACAAATCTTGTAAAATGCATCCTCTAAGTTTCCACTAGCAATTTATAAAAACTGGTTTGTTTGTTCCTTTTAGCAACACTAATACTTCTTACTGTTATATTCAAAAATGTTCTTTAAAGTTTTTGTTGTTTATAGCACTTTTTTGTTATATAATATTTTGGTACGAACATAAAAACATGACGGCTATTTTAATGTTTTACCTATAAAATAACATTGTCTAGATTATAGGTCAAAAATCATTTGATTTCAGTTATTGGAATAAACTAAAAATAATTTTGTATTAAAGCTTTTTAATCTGATAATAATCTAAGGATGATCTCAATGTATAACCTTACCTTTTGCCAACATGTGGTACCTATTAGAAATAGAATAAGGGTTCATTCATTAAGTTATGGACAGTTCTAGTCAATGAAATAAAATAAAGTTTGTCTAAATGAGTGGTTTTTTATTTATCAGTCAATATACAAACATTTTTTTTTTTGTAGAATGAGTATGTATTTCAATCATAATCTCCTTTATCTTCGCCGCAGTCGGGTAAAAAACAGGTAAGGTAAATATATAAAATAGTAGTAAAAAGGTAAATTATTCATCTGGTTGCTATAGTACCTACGAGTATGTATATAGCACAAGCATTAGGTAGCTCAGCTTAGGACTAGATGACCCTGTGTGAAATATTCAAGGATATTTAATTTAATTTTATCCTCAACCAAAGTCAATAAAAAACTGTCTTACAAGAAATAATAATAACAACCCCAATTTTTGCCGTGATTGACAGAGAAAAAACAAGATAAATCTGTAGATCCCACAAACTCAACGTGTTTTTCCAAGCCCGATAAATTCCATAGACATAGATAGACCTCAGGAGTTTATGTAGTTTATCTCAGATTTATCTACTTACTTTATTTCATTAGGTTTGTTTAGCTGTATAAGCCATTACGTCATATCGACGCTGAACCGTGTAGGACGAGTCGGGTGTCGACTTCGACTCATATTGACTTCTGATTCCAAGGTCTTGAGTCCATCTGGCCGTGCATCAATAGATTCGTTTCGTAAAAAATTATCTTATATACCTACTAATAACTTGCAAAGATCTTGACACTTTAGAAATCATCTAGTAAAGATGATTGCCAGCGACACGAACGACAGCGACTCAAATTTTATTATTACCTAAGTAGGTGAGTAAAGAGTTTAAAAACATTCTAGTTGCCTTATACTTATTTGCACTAAACTGCATTACTAAGCCGAGCGGCTAAATGTCTAATACATTTCTGCAGAATGGACGTCTAATAAGCAATTACAATAATTGCATTCGTTGCTGCAGGACGGTGCAAAGTAGTGTTATTTTTTTTTATAAAATAAAGAGATAGCTGAAGAGGAAGACATAACACATAAGTGAACCAAATTGGTGACATTTTGAAAAATTAGTCATGTCAAAAGTGACCTAAACCAAACACTTAGTGTTATAAGTACAAAGACTTTGCCCTAAACAGAGTGGTAGTAATATAGTAAAGTGAAAGATGTGTGCCAGGATTGTTGAAGTTCAAAGCTGTAATATCTGTAGGACATCCATGCCATGGCCTAGCCGATAGTATGGACAAGATGTTTCGAGCTAGTACTGATAAAGTTAGTTAAGTTTCAAAGGCTGCAAAGCCTTCTGTTGAACAAATTATATTCCACCGCACAGAAACTAGGTACATGTGACTGAAACTAGCTTTGTCTATAACATACGTACTCGTAATAGATCTTGCCTTCATAGGTAGGTTTACATAGGTACATAATATCATTCTCCTGCCCTTATCTCACGCTAGTAAAATCGGCACTACATGTTTTCCTCTTCCACTCACCTCTATCATTCGTCAACTCTGGATTCACTCCTTTTACAGTAATATCCTCTTTCACACAATCCATCAAACTCAAACTAAAACTCAAAACTTCTTTATTCAATAAGATCATATTATATACCTAGTTCAAAGGTAATTTTGTGAACTCTTGGTAGCTCGGTTTCCGCAGGATTAATCTTTACAAAGAATAACTAAAAGTAAATTGGTTAGCTCTCTAATATCGGCGAAGGGTACCTACGCAACGTATGGAATGCTAACTTCTGCAAAATGTGGGCATGTACCAAATTTGTATTTGGACGTGCCTCTGACTACCTTAGACATCTTTAAAGGATCTAAAATTGCCTAAAGATCTATAAAGAATATGTCTAGCGTTCCTGGGAATGCAGTCGTGATCATATTTAATTTTTATTTCGTTTCCTGCTTCACTTCATGTAATTTAAAAGTGTAATGTAACGTGCTCATCGTAGCTACGCTACGCTGTAGACGTGTTCGTAGCATTTCGTAGCGATTGACTTTCGAATTCTACAATACGGAATGAAAATAGTTCAAGTTATTGGTTTTTTTTAAAACAGAATATATTTATTGTATGTGTATTTATTGCAATATAAGTGTTTCTTGCAACTTTTTAAAGAGCCCATATGCAGCTCCAAGTTTCGTTCAAATCTGTTCAGTCGGTTTTGCTTCATTTTCACGTTCATTGACTGTATAATATTACGAGTATAAGTACGAGTATAGGCTTTGTAAGGTAGCCTATGTGTTATTCCAGGTGAGCTATGTACTTATTTTTAAAGTTTTAACCAAATTCGTTCAGAAGTTTATACGTAATAGAATAACAAACTATCCAATATCCATACAAACTTTCGAGTTTATAATAATAAGAAAGGTAAGATAGGATGTAAGAGGTAGAATAGGATGTGGATTTGTGACATTTGGTGATATTAAGAATACTGATCATATTGACATGTATATCGAGTTTTGATATAATTGAGGATCTAATGAGGATTTTCGTAGTTATGAACAAAATTAGAGTGCAGTAAATTGCTCTCTTACGAAATTTAAGTCGTTTTTTTTTTATTACCACTTGTCCTAAATAGGATTGGAGTGACTCTTTGGGAACCCACCATAATAAAAACTCTTTTATAAAGAAGTTGGAATGTTCTGAGAATTTCTCACCTGACTCTCCTGAGGTTTCTAACGAGTGTTATCGATTGGAATCGGCTCAGAGGATCCATGTTATTTGAGTTGCTAATGTCATCTCACGAGATCCCGCTTTGATCGGTTGAGGACTAGAAAAATGAACATGAATTTTTAGAACATTTTGAAGTGATCATTTTTGAAGAACGAAGAATTGAGGCCCAGTTTGAGGTCGAGAAAAGTAATATTTTGTATCTACTTTCACGTTTCAAGAATCATGTAAAAATATCAATAAGATTGACAACTTACAATTGATTTAGGTACTGTCTACTATTTAAAGTGTTAAATATGATTAATTAGGTGATCAATATTAAATACAATAGGTGGTTATGCCGTTTGATACACAAAATGGCATCAATAACGTAATTTATTTTCATATGTCAAAGACCTATTATTTATTTCACACTAGTTATAGTGTTATTGAAGTTAATAGCATCTATAGTATAAACAATAATGATGAGTTTCTACTAAAAGTATTTAAAAGTTTATACTTAGGATAAGTTTTGTAATAAGCGTCTTGCGAAAAGATAATTACAAATATACAGTCATCTACAAAAGTGGCTTTGTAGTAAATATACTTAGGTAGAATAAATGGTTTCAGCTTTCGAAGATCTGTTTTATATAAATAATTTTACTAAGTAGGTAGGTACCTATGTGTTTGTGAAGGGTGACCTCCACATACCTACTAAACTACTACTTTACTTAGGTAGGTACCTACCTACTTTATTTAATTATTTTTTTTAAGATGGTATGTCCATGTCTAATAATACCTAGTATGCTCTTTATATATTTTTTTTATTTAAAATAAGCATCATTTTGTAATATTAATATTTAAATACTTAGGTACCTAGGTACTTAACAATTTCAATTTTAAACTAAACAGTATAAATGTAGGTAAGTATACCCAAAGACGATTAATATCTAGAAGACAGACAAAGGCCATACACAAAATCGTAACCCTAAAAAATAGCCTGAAAACTCTAAAACATCAATTTTATCCAAGAAATTTCAATTACTTTCTAGTTAAAAATGTTTAAATATTGAATATTGTTGCTACCTACCTACTACTAAGTATTGAAATTTCTTGGATAAAATTGATGTTTTAAAGTTTTCAGGCTATCTGGTACTGCGGGATCGGGTTACGATTTTGTGTATGGCCTTTGTCTGTCTTCTAGATATTAATCGTCTTTGGTATACCTAAGAACTTGCCGTGCCCGGGGCGAGCTATGCACGTTGCCCGGACGGATTTTTATTTTTTTTTTATTCCTCTCGTTTCTTGCGATCTGCCCGGACGGATTTGAAACGTTACATACATTTTGTATGTAGCTGTACCTACATCATTGTATCTGTATCATGAAGGGACTCAGAGGGAGACAATGTTTTTTTTTATTAAACGACAATGGTCAATAAAATAAAAAAATCGCAAAATGTTGTTATGCCATGGTGATCATAATAATAATTAAATACCTAGGTAGGTTTTTGGACGTACCTCTGTCTGAGTATTTCCTTAGACATTTCAAATAGTTAAGTAAATAGTTATTTGGAGCTTAATTTCCGGTCTGATTGTCCCTAAAATTCATGACTGAATGACTCGTTAATTTCACAAATATTTAAAACGAAACTGCCATGATGTAATTACATTTTACAGCTTTACTGATAACTTGCGTTCATTGGAAAATTACCGCAAAACTTAATCAATTAAGGTGATCTATGTTATAAAATATTTTAAATTGTTATAAATACTTAGTTGAACGTTACAAGATTACCTACAGTCAATGGGATCTTCATCGCGCGGCTATAGTCACCCGTGTAAACCCCACCTAAAGATTCTATTGACAACCTCTCGACTGGTGCAGTGGTCCCGGAAAGCCCGAAAGAGATGCAGGAGTTTGCGGGTTCGATTCCCACCGCGGGTCAAATTTTTATATTTGTCTTGAGTCTTAAGTGTTGTGTAACAAAAAAAGTAGGTAGGTATGTTACATACTTACTTAGGTACCTACTTTTTTTGTAACCTACTTTTTTATACCTACCTATTTATGTATAATTTTATAGGTACCTACTACCTACTTCATAGAGGAAGAGACCTCGCATTTCCTCGTGAGTCGTGACGATCTAAATCAAGGCTAGACACGTGACTGTCCGTATTCATAAAAATCTGAATTCTGTTCATTAAAACTTTTTAATTAAAGAGTTTGCTGAGTCCCAGTTAGCAGAATTTATGATCCTTTGAGTCAATTCCTGAAGTAGGGTAGGTATTTTTTTAATGCCCCCATGACATTTAGTTGGTAGGTACGGGGTACCTAGGTACCTACTTACCTAAGTTTGGTCACGTCATGCGTTAGCATCCTAGTAGTCTGTGGTAGGTAGGTACCTAAAGGTCGTGTCACCGTCATCAAAGACGATTAATATCTAGCCGTCATGTAGAAAGATTAGCGAATCTTTATTTCGAAAATACTTAATTGGACCTCTGACTGACCGTTAATTTTAGTTAAATAATGTTATTTTGGATGTACCTATATTATCTGTAATGATAATTTATTGAAAATAAATAATTGATAGGTAATTGAATCAATAACTAAAATCGAAAATTATTATAGTCTGTGAAGGTGAACACTGTTTTCGCTCTTCCATTCTACTGAAGTTGCAGTTTGTCATGACAACATGACGCAGTAGTCTGTGGAGTGGAGTCAACGAGTCAAGTCACCTGTCACCTGTCAAAGTGTCAAAAGCTCAATTTGTCGCGCCGTTTTTCGTTTTTTATTTTGTTTTAGTTTAGACCGGTCTCAAATTTTCAATGAAAAAACACTTTTTTCTAGATATTACTATTACATAAATAAAACTGTAATGAGATAAAAGTTCCACACTATGGGAGACGACACTGAAAATACTCAGACCCAAACCCAAAACTCGCAGGTAGAATGGAGTCAACACAATACACCATCTTGCATCCCAAATATTTGGGGAAGATTGTATTCAACAAAAGTTTCGATGCACGGCAAACACTGCTGGAAGAATTCTAATAACCCAGAATACATTGGTAAGTGTACATTACACATTTTCTTCATCCCATAATTCGTATTTTTGTCTACCTTCAAACATAAAAAAAAGTTATTTCAAAAGTTGTGCAAACTGAAAGTATAATGTCCTTTTGAAAACTACAATGCTCACTATGTTGAGATCATTTCAGGCAAAGCAGTCAAGTACTACATTTACATACATTTTTCACAGTACCTGGTTTGTGATAACTTGAAATGCCATCTAAAGTGCCTTTTTTATTTTAGATCTCATTCAAACCGAATTCAGTCTTGGTAGAGCGCTAACCTGCACATATGTGATGAGAAAAGACATAATAAAAGAGAATATTATAAAAAATGTTAGCAAGAAACACTTTACAATAACTCGAGATCTATCGTAAGTATTTAAAGTTGGATATCTTTTCATTTTCTAACAAGTGTGGTGATTTGCTTCATTTACTCTATCTAATTATAAGTATGGTAAAACTGATTAACAGTTTTTTTTGGTCTTTAAATAAATCATTTTTCTTCAATTATATTATACCTTGTCTTACGAAATAATAATCAACCTCATGAAAACATTCAACACTCTTTGTTGTTTTAGTTAATTTTAAAAGTAATTTAGGTTCCTAATATAGATTAGGAAAAATTATATTGATAAGCCAAATATGGATATATAAACAATAACTATTTAAATAGTTATTGTTATCCTATCCTATAGTTATCCATATTTGGCTCTTCTCAAAAAAATTTTTATTTTAATTTGTAGTGAATCCTTAAGTCCGGCCATCATAACAGACTTTTCATACAATGGCACTTTCCTAAATGGAGAGAAAATAGGCAAAGGAAATAGCAGAGTTTTGGATGACAACGATGAGATATCTGTTACACATCCTATTGTTAAAAGTAAGTTATAAAGAAACCGATAAACTAAAAGTGACTGATAATGTAACATTATTAGTTATATTATACATTTTGAGCACCTACATTTCTTTATTTATTTGTTACAGTATTATTTATTTTGTTATTGTTTTATTTATTTTTTCAGTTTTTGTTTTCAAAGATTTGCTCAAGAATGAACAGGATCAAGTTCCAAAAGAAATCTCCCAGAAGTATTACATATCCAGGGTATTAGGCCAAGGCGCTTGTGGCATTGTCAAATTAGTTTACAATAAAGTATGACAATTCATAACACTGTTATAATATTTCAAAAAGCTTATCAAAGCTAAGATTACTATTACTGCATGCACTAGCATGATTTGTGTCATAAATTTTTGACACATTTAATTTTTTCTGTTGTTTGTATTTTTTTTTCATTTTGGTATTTTAGACAAAATGCACAAAGCATGCAATGAAAATGATTAAGAAAAGCAGACTGTCAAATGGTCAGTTCAATCATCTGACTAACCCAGAGAAAATCATGAATGAAATTAATATCATGAAAGCATTGAGGCATGTAAGTATCATTGGGAGTCAATAATCAACACATGTCATGTATCCTATTTTCAGCATTAAGTGGGAATGTACCAAATTGGGCATATATCTCTGACTACCCCACTGATCTTCATAAGATCTTAAAAACTACCATGTTTTGAAGATATAGTTGTGATCCTGTTTCATTTTATTTTATTGAATTCACTTTCAGTATAATTTTTTACAAGAAACTTGCTAATATTTTAAAATTATTTTCTTTATTTTTAACTTCCAGCCTTGCATTATATCGACTGAGGAAGTATTCGACTCAAGAGACGCGGTTTACATAATCCTAGAGCTGATGCAAGGAGGTGAATTGTTTGACCGCATCACTAAGAATGGTCATCTGTCAGAGCCTTTGACAAGGTTCCTTTTCCGGCAAATGGTGCTTGCTGTTAAATATCTGCACTCTCAAGGCATCACTCACAGAGACCTAAAGGTGAGAATAAGATTTAATGATAATTTTAAATACAAACTCAGGCCTTTACAAGATGATTTATACAGAGTCAGGAGGCAATCTTTGCCTACACTTAACGGGACACTGTAGTGCCTGGGACATTGTTGAGATGAAATAGCTTGCCCAGCACCTATACCATCCTCTCAGCTTAGCCGGCCATATCCACAGGAAAGACAATGGTCAATACGTGTGGGGCTGACTAGCCGCGGGTTTCCTCACGATGTTTTCCTTCACCGTTTAAAGCTCGTGTTAAAGTGCATATAAATTTTTCGATACGAAAAGTCCATTGATGCACGGCCGGATTCGAACCCACGACCTTCGGATCGAAAGTCGAAGTACTTATCCACTTGGCCAACACGGCTTTTTAATTTTAAATACAAAATTTTAACAAATCGCGTAAAGGAAAGTGCCAACAGGATCACTAAGAAAGTATTGTATGTATTTGCAGCCTTTTTTACCATTTTAGCTGTACTATTAACATTTTATTATATTTAATACTCACCTAGAATTATCACATCACCTAACTGTTCTTTCGGAAGACTTAAGGCAGCCTAGAACTCTATCTCCAGAGTTGACCACTGGCTCATAAAAACTTAACATGAAAGTAACATTTTTACAGCCTGAGAATGTGCTACTAGAGAGTAAAGAAGAAGACACATTAGTCAAATTGACTGACTTTGGACTCAGCAAGTTTGTCGGTGAAGATAGCTTTATGAAAACCATCTGCGGAACACCCCTGTACTTAGCCCCTGAAGTGATCAGATCCAATGGTGTCAAGTGTTATGGACCTGAGGTTGATGTGTGGAGTTTGGGAGTCATCTTCTTTGTTTGGTAAGCTTTAAAACTAAAATAGAACTTTTTCGTTCTCATGTGCATCTTTTGTTACATAACACACAACATAAAAAAAGTATAGCTGGTCCATGCTAAGTTTCACTAAGCAAGTATCATCATGGTCTAACCCTGTTATTTACAATAGACTTCAAAGCTTGCTAGAGCATAAACAGCTCCTACAGTGTTGCTATCTCTTTTCTGGTTATTGAAAGAGACTAGGAAAAGCATCACACAAAATCACATTTATTTCGTCATTACATTGTAAATTGATTGAAGATGTTTTTCTTGCAGCCTGGTAGGATACCTACCGTTCTCCGCCGACTACAAAAACTTGTCGCTGACAGAACAGATCCTCAGTGGAAGGTACAGGTTCTCCCATGAGCACTGGAAAGGAATCAGTTTGCCGGGCAAGCTTCTTATGAAAAGAATGCTGACTGTGCAAGTGGATAGAAGAATCACGCTTGCTCAAATACTAAACCACAGTTGGATGCAGGTTTGTTTAATTTTCATCATTTAAGTACTACATGTGTTTTGCGTTTAAACTTTTGTACCAACATGAGGGGTCTCCAAGATTTATAGTTAATTATTAGTGGACCTATAATCTAAGTTTTATTTAATCATTGTTTACAACTCTCGTATGTACAAATAACTACTTAGTAAGTTCTTTACTTACAGTATCGATTCTATTGTAATGTTTAATACAGCATTAGCAAATAAATTCATGCTTACACTGAATGGGACACTGTGGTACATATTTGACATGGAATAAGCAAATATTACTCGTGTGTTGCAGGACAATGACGTGATTATACGCGTCGAAAAGTTACTGACGCACAAAATTGATTTGATGGCTGCGATGGGCACTCAGAACACCATTTCCTCAACATGCACAGAGGATGATGTGGATAGTAATGCAGAAAACGTCACTATTATAAGGCTAGTGGCCACAGGAAAGAGAGCCCTCAGTGACAGCTTCAACTCATGTGAACCTATCCCAAAGAGATTCAGGGTTGGAATCACATGCAACGACACTAACTCCACGAGCAGCTACTGTTCTGAAGACTAATGATACCTCGAATAGTATTGTGGCAAATTTTATTTTTTATTGGATTATGAATGTGTTCATGACTGAAGTAGTGCTTTAAAGTAACTATGTACCTACGTACCGATTAACGGGTTCGTTATTTTAGTACTGTTTCTTGTATTATTTGATTAGCGTGTTTTAAGTTCTTTGCAATTTTAATGAATGTTATTTTTAATTGTTGATGATGGATAATTGATGTTTTAGATTGTAGTAAATGTTGAGTGTTCGGCAAGCAATGCCGATAATGTGCCATATCATTCCAGTTTTAATGACTTACAGCCTGTTTCTCGCATGTAGATCATCTCCAAAATACCTAATCAATGGTCAAATCACGTGAGTGTCGAATTTGTTCCTAATTTGTCGTTTGTCACGTGATTTGACCGTTCATTAGTTAATTTTTGAGATGATCTGCATTCGAGGAACCGGCTGTTGGTGTCGAAACTCGACAGAATTAAGAATATGTAAGTGATTATTGACAATCTGTGATTGATAAGTTACAAACCTCTCTATAGAGGGACTTTTGTTGATTTAAAGTTTCATTATTCTAATAACTATTATTGCAATTCACTAGTCCAGTGTCATACTAATTTTAACCACATCTTAGATTTTGATTACCACCGCCTTCAATGATACTCAACACTGGTTAGGAGAATATTTTGAATTATTACAATAGATGCGTTTTATTTTCAATAAAACTGCTGTTATCAAAAATAAATTATTTTTTATTTCAATTCCATGCTGTACACAATCTATGTACAAAACAAACGTTACTTTCTAAAAGAAATTAATTTCGACAAACATTAAAATAAGTCAGTCTTGTTGTATATTCAGTACAGTTTAACTTGTCTCGATGGCATCTTAGATCGTATCTAGTTAGGAACTTTTTATTGCCATCTAGATTTTAGTACAATTTAAATGCATTTTATCATATCAACAAGTTTCTTACAAAGTATGATTAATTACTCGACAGGTCAACAAACCATCGCCGGTGTCCTAAAACTGCTTTTAAATGAAACACTGCTCTTACGAGCCTACAGTGAGCACACGTTAAATAGTAGCCTTACACATGCGCGTCCTGAAGAGATAATGCAGTAAATACAATTCAGACAACTAATTTTACCACAAATAGTTAAACTGTAGGAATATTTCGTAACAGAAGATAAACAAATAATGATTATTCAAAAACATAATTGCACTATTGAGAAAATAAATAAACATTCTGTAAGTAATCAAATAAATTCAAAATAAATCATACCAAAACTGAAATAAATAAACAATGAGGTAATAAAATACACATGAATGTACTTATTCATCTATCAGATGTACTATTTCGCGATAATATGATTTAATAGGCACGATTTCTTAACATTTAACAGTTGAAACTGTGATTAAATAAAATGTTCACACAAACTCTATAACACTACGCCTCTCACTTCAGTCTTCTACAATTAAGCTACCCACAATCCAGCTAAATAACTGTAATTATTAAGTAGATAGTACACCTTTTAGAGAACATTTAACTTGGAATGATTCTCATAAACTCTGGCATTTATTTAAACACTAAAATTTATTTTGGGAGTTTTTTTACAGTCATTTAACTGACAGTGAAATCTCACTTTACAGATCTCCACATGACCGAGGTAAAACCGATTATTTGTATTTCACACTAAACTATTCTCCACCTGTTACTTCTTCTTGCGCAGAGCTGTGCGAAGGTTCTATGCTTTGAGCTTCGGCTGCTGTAAAAAGAAAAAAACTTAAATAACCTACATTTATTTACAATAGTAGGCAGATCATAGATCTGCAGTTGCTACGATCCTGACAAACCTCTTTCGCCTCTACCTATGGGAAAAAGGCGTGATTTTATAATGTATCTTTGAGTACGTATTAACAATTAAATAGTTAATAATAATGATTATATGTATTGAAAAACAGTACATAATTGATTGTATTCATAACCGTAAGCACCTACAAAACAAATAAAAACTTATCTTAAACCCCAAACCATCAGAGGAACCATCTAGTACATTCTCTTGAAATACAGCAGACTGTACGACTTATTTTAAGAGAATGTAACGTTCTTATGAGCAATTAGGTAGGCTACCTGGTAATATAGTTTTTAGTTACCTCCGCTAGTAGGAGTGCAATTTTGTATGCCTTTAATGAAATAGCAGTGAAAAAACTTTAATTTAGTAATAGTTACTTCCTTCCATGTATACTTAATTTAGAGCCAGACCCGTGCCCCACAAACTATTCAAGGACTCACCAAGACTAAACAACTTTTGAAGTAACTGAAACAACGTGAAGACAGAAAATTCAGTACTTTTCAAGAATAAGAATCGTTAATAAAGAGAAAAAACTACAACTACTGGGTCTGGTAATGATAAAATTACGTGGCCTGATGTCGTTCTGCCCCTCGACGGTTGATGGTATACAATTTCTTTACCTTGATAAGTAGGTACCTACCACTTAAGTCGGCCAAGTGTAGCGTGTGATGCCAGACAACATTTTGTTGAGGTGTTATCTTGTTAACTTTACAATTACTTTTACTTTCTTTGAAATGCCTTACTTTGTTCGACTGGCTTCCCACTGAAGCTTGACTATTTAGATTATTTTAATTAGATTGTTATGGGATCGCTTTTAAAAAAAAGCTAGGCCCACACCACCAGGTTCTTGCCTGATTCTTTCCCTGGTGTAGGGAGTCGCGTTGGAACAGGCATTAGAATCACCTAGCATGTAAACCGAAACTTAAGTGATCCTTGAGGTCCTACAAGAATAAATGATTTTTCTTTCTTTCTTTCTTTCTGGTGTCTGTAACTTCAAGACTAATCATAAAATACATTTTACTTGCTTTTTTATATCCAAACATACTTGCACACTATCAGACATGCCTACATGGTATTAGCAGGACAGGCATAGGTTTACATGAACCTCATTGTCAGACTGCATTGCATAGAAGTTAATAAAAATTAGTTTAAATACCATCAAAGTGTTAGAAACAGAGTCATGTATTCAATGGAACATATAATTAATGAGCAGTTGGCGTAGCTTGCTTAGAAGACGTTACCTATTTTTGGCTATTTGACTCTGATTCTACCACCAACTTTACATGTTACGTGTGTTTTATCGGCCAGTCTTGATAACTTATCTATCTTTGGTTTTTCTTGCTATATAAGTACCTAGTTATTTGACATTACCTACTTCCTTACAAAAAACTACAGAAAGTAAGCAAAACCTAAGAAAGATTATTGAGACTAGCCGTTACTAAGTAAGTTCGTATGAGCAAGTGGTGACGGAGTTTTTAGGCGTTAGTTGCAAGCAAATATCTTACCAGCAATAGCTCTATCCACTTTGAGCTTATCCCGAACAATATAAATCGCTGTGAGCAGGAAGAAAATGCCGCCGATGACTTCAACGAAGCAAGTTACGAACAAAGCGTACTGTAGAGCTTTGAACTGCACCAGTGTGGATGGGTCTTCACCCGGCATTGCCACTAGAGACCTCTTCAAACTTTCTGATATCTGTAAAACGAAATAAGGTCAACACTATTTACAGGTCATTCAGACATGCAGTCGGTAGGTATAGCATGTTTCCTTTCTTCCACTCACTATTAATAGTCTTTTAACTAAAGGTCCTTCTGAATAAATATTTTTCTTTCACTTGACTTGACTTTAACACCCTTATTTTTAATACTTGGGCATATCTCATGTTTTAAGACTTACCACTCCAACTAAATAGGGACTGCCAGCATCCCCGAACATATGTGATATCAGAATTTGGAAAGCTTCTGCAGTTGACCGTCGCGGAGGTACCACCACGTACTGAAATAATAATCACAATGTCAACAAAACACGCGACTTATCTATTAAAAATGATATAACACAAAGCCAGATTACACAACACACAGAAAGCTCAAGGAATGCTACTTTTATTTTTTATATTTTTTTTAATGTCAATGTGATGATGATTAAAATACAAGGTCATCCATATGAAGACTAATAGATACCTACTATATTTATATATCTAAGTAATCTACTATTTTGAATATAAAATCATTCGGTAGCATTTATTAGACATATATTCTCAAATAAATTACAGCGCCATCTGTGCAGCAAAGTGCAAACTTAAACGCAAGACGCGAATTCAGTAGCAATCAAACACAGTAGTTCGAGTGCAAGACAAAAGATGGCGCTAATTAGAAAGAAAAATTGAAACCAGTCCACTCAATCCGAAAATGTTGCAAAATATTCAATGAGACAACACAACTTCCGGGATAAATTACGTTCTCACAACCAGGCAATAGTGAGCTTTATGTACACGTGCTGATGAATGAGTGACTGATATCAATTTACAAGCGAACAATACAAAGCATAAAAACAAAACATGATTCATGCAAGTCATGCACCCAAACCGCTACTCAAACATAAAAAAAACTAAACTACGCAAACAAAAAACAAACAAAAATCCACGGAACGCCATCAGAAACGGTGCCGGGAGGCGGTGTCTTACCAGCGACATATCGGCCACTATTGCCCAGTTGAGATTCAAAGCTAGTTCCCCGACGAACATAAGGGCGAATGGTGCGTAGAAATAGCCTTCAGTGAGCACTATCCCTAGCGTCATGGCGGGTGCGGAGATCAGAAGGCCCACGCCGCAGATGACGGGGTGCGACCTCGGGAATCTCTTGATGAGCCACGTGCCCAGCCATGCTCCGGCTGGCACCCCCAACAGTCCAGACAGCATCGTAATCACGCCGAAGATTAGCGAAACCCTTCGTGCAAATTTCATCGTATCAATACATGCTGGCCAAAACTTTGCATCCGATTTCTTTAACTATATTCACATCTGCCACTTTTTGCAACAGTTGTGAAACTACGATAATTGCGTGTCAAGGATTTCGTTTTGTTAAAATTCATGTTGCAAAAAGTGATATTTGTGTTCAGATAGGATGTATAAGGAGCGCGTCCCATGCTTTATTTTGGTTTACAGATTGATGGCTTCCATGCGTTATGCTATGGAAAATAAATATAGGTACGTTATTGATGAATGGGGTAAGCAGCATTACGTACTAGGATTAGCCTATGATGATGGCGGTTAGATACAATGGAGTGAAGTTGCATTGTCTCTTAAATATTTAATTTCGGACTGCGTGGACGGTTTCTGCTTTATAATTAAGAGAATATCTGCCACTTTCATAAAGTAATAATTAAAGAGTGAAAGCGTGATATTTCCTTTCATAAGAACCGTTATAAGGCAGAAATCGCTCACCAGTATAATATCGGCCACAATCGACCACGTCAGATTCAGCGTGACCATTCCGAGGAATATGAGTAGATAGGAAAGTCCGACGAAGGATTCGACGGCCACCAGTGCAAAGAACACTAGCGGGGCTGAGGCGAGGAGTGCGAAGCCGCAGATCAGCGGGTCGCAGTCCTGCATGCGCGTGCGCAGACGCTGGGCCAACGTCGAGCCGAGAGGCACGCCTATCGCCCCAGCGAACATCCCCACTAGACCGAACTTGTACGACACACTGTCGTACGTTACACATTAGTACTATTGTATGCTTCACAAGCTGTTCATATTACATATTACTACACGTGTCAGATTTAATTTTTTATTGAACCGACTTTAATTTCTTAAGAAAGCAATTTTCTGCACTCGTGAGGTGCATTTTTGTTCATAATTCTGAAGATCCTCATCAGATCCTATTTTTTTTTATGGGACCACATGGGAAGCATCATCAAAATCGGTCCACCCAGTCGAAAGTTCTGAGGTTTATGTATAAAAAAATAAAAATAAAGATACAGGCGAATTGAACCTGAATTTTTTTTAAGTCGGTCAAAAAGCCTCTATGACTGAACTTGGATAGATTTCACTCACTAACACAGTCATTCGGTATACATTCATTAATTACTATAATGTACTTCAAGAGTTATGAATAGAATATTAATTTGCTTTCTATGATTCATAGTTTTTTTGTCCTCGTATTCAATATAACTGTAAATTTAGCCTCGGGGTTTGAAGGCTTGCTTATTATAAGCTTTTAAATTTTTGATTTCACAAAGACCGGTTATAATGATTAATTATTTTTCCTCATTGAAATTCAAATCACAATATTTTTTTTTTATTATCAACCAAAATGGGATCTCCATCGATCCTCGTGAATAATAAACAAATGAAGAAATAAATGTAGCCTAATTCTAACAAAGATTTTTCCATAATCCAATGTAGTATGAACCTTTCTTTGAATTAAACCTATTTAATTTTTACTTTTCTATACTAATATTATAAAGAGGTAAAGTTGGTTTGTTTGTTTGGAGTAATCTCCGAAATTACTCATCCGATTTTAAAAATTATTTCACCAATGTGTAACATGGACTTTCCGAATGAACATAGATAGGCTATATTTTATCAAAGTAGGTACCACACGAGCAAAGCCGCGGGCGAGTAAGCTAGTCTATAATCTTTTGATTTCGTGTAATGCTAACACATAACATAAATGCTCACCTTTCAATAGTAACGTCTACACCGGGCTGCATGGTTAGTCCGAGGAATATAAACTGTGGACCCCACCACGCCAGCGCGCCCGTTACGAAGGCAACGCAAGTGAACGCCAGCGAAGACAGCATGAACGATGGACTGTGGATAAAATCATTTCATTAATATTTTCCTTTTAACAGACCATCCGAAGCACCATACTGCGCTTCAAAACCAAAATCGCTGACGTAAGGGAGAGTTGCAAAACTTAAGTGGGGCTGGGCGGGCATGTCTGCCGTATGCTGGAAGATTTGTGGGACAATATGACGAGCGCTGAGGGGAAGTAGCGGGGGTATGTTTGCGCCTGTGTTCACTCGCTGACGAACCAATAGCACTCGCTAAATCAATGGTATGAAGTGCGCCGCGTTACCTCTCCACCAATCATCGACCACTGCGCAGTTTGACAGCCAGCGCTCTTTTTACGTGGCGTCGAGTGTACTACGTGGAGCCCTGGCACGGACCCGACCGGATTTAAAAGCTTAAAATTCACTATTATCGCCGTCGCGTTGCTGTTGCGTGCGACATACGTATTATGCCTGCCGGTTACCATACAAGCTGTGTTAAATGAAAACGAAATATTATGATCATGACTGTATTCCCCAAGGTTTTATTTTAGATCCGATGAAGATACCTAAGGGATAGTCAGAGGTGTGTCCAAATATTATTTGGTATAATTATGTCTCTCACGATGTTTTCCTGTGTGAAATATGTAAAATAAAAACTTACTTTCTAGTGAGTGAGCGCAGATCATCCGTGTAAGACGTAGGCTTCATGTGGCTGTCTTCGGCCTGGCCTCGCTCGGGGTCCTGCATGACCCACGCTATGAGGGCGACGGCGACCCCGCCGAGGAAGGGGGTCACTCGGAGCCCCCATCGCCAGTCGCCGGCTGCCGCGCCCGCTACTGATCCCACTATGTAGCCGAGACCACTGGAAAGATTACATTTAAAATTATGATCTCAGATAGCGAGACACGTACAATTGTTTACATTTTGTTTTTTAAATTTAGAATAATATAGAAAAAAAAATTCCATCAACATAAACATGGGTAACAGAATAGAGAAATATTAACAATAAAGTGACAAGAAAATAAGGCTACCCCTCAGCATTTCATAAAAATATGCGTTCTTTTGTTGTGTATAAACTCACGCCGCATTATACCTACATATAATTATTGACATTTCCATAATAAGACGGCTGCAATTTACTTTACTGCGTTACATTTTACATTCGAATGAAAAATATAAAAAACTAACCTCTAAGTTAAAATCTAGTCAACATAAAGTAAATAAATGGACAAGGGTATTTTTGGACTTTTTGTTCAGAAATCTCCTTTGCTTCTATGAATACCGGCATGGCATTTCTGGATAAAAAGTCCAAAAAATATTTTATCCATTTATTTACTTTATGTTGAATAGCAGTTTTTTTATTTTTCTTTCTAATGTAAAATGTTATTGCAGGCACACTCTTAAGTCATCATGATGATTTAATTATCTACCTACGTGGGTATCTACTAACAATCACATCACACCACTCTATAATTGGTTACAGTGGCCTCTATGCCCCTAGAATTTGCGTCATCGCACAGTTTAGTCTGTCTCAATCTTTCCATATAAGATAAAACTGCAGTGAGGTAAGTATTTATAATTTAATTAGCTCCGGTGACTTTGACCGCACGACCACTTGTATAAGAAAGTGCTAATCAACTTTTGAGTTCTTAAAGTCCAAAACAGGCAATATACCTACGGTGTTAGCTATGCGCGACGGTTTCACCCGCTATTTGAATTTATATTTAGCTGAATAGCCTAATCTTTCTTAATAAATGAGCTTTTAAAGCTTGTTTATTTTCTAATCCAACTTGTAGTACCAGAGATTAGCGCGTTAAAACCTTAAAACTAAACGAAAGTACTTAATACTACATAAATAAGTTTTACAAATGTTTATTATATTTTTTTCTTTTTTAACTCAAGTTATGCGATTACCAAGAAACAATATTTCATTTTTATTATACAGAAAATAATAATGATTACGAAATCATCACACTTGGCTATTAGGCGTGAATAGAAAACTTAGCATTCTCTCGTGTCACCATGAAATCGTGATTGGTTTTAATTGCAACTAAACGTTCGGAATGTATCTTCGGCGTAAGCAAATTATTTCTACTAATGCGTTTATGAGATTTTAAAGTGATTTCTTCACACATACCTGAATCAACGAAGCACGGAACTATTCGCTTAATGAATGGAAAAATATTGGCATGTTGTAATTGCAGCTTAGATATGATACATCCCGTTAGATATACCATGGTGACTATTAACCATGGCATTGTACATATTTGCATGTGAGACAGCCAACAAAAGTCGTCTACTTTTCCTTTCTCATCAATCGCACGTGTTTTTTTTCTAACGTGTGAGCTCACTTTTCCGCGATTACAACATTCCCGTGCGTACGCTCAAAGCTAATTTTAAATATATTTTTATATGCTTAGGTTGACGATTTTTTTCCTTTCACCTAGAATTTGAATTGAAAAATCAACTATTTGTAATCAATTTGAATACACGATCCAACACTTTTGGTGCCTCTTTTCACAAACAAGATGTACTTGCGGTGTTTTCATTAATTAAAAACTACTCAACCCGAATTCAGAAACGACAAAGGGCGGCCTATATCCATTGTAATGGCGTTATGACCTGTTGTACGTCTACAAGGTTTTGTCGAAGTATTTCAAACAGTTGAACGGTCTTGGATGAATTTCTGAATGGAATGTTTCCTTTGATATTGAATAGGATTTTAAGTAAGTAACTAATAGGAAAGTACTTAAAAGGATTATGAAAATAATAGTAACATTAGTCAAGTCTACGTGACTGTTATACCTACAAGTACGCCCATCTGTGGATTTCAATAGTCAGTTGTAAACACCTACTGATATAATTTCTCAGCGGGTTCAATTTAGTTCATGGAATGGAAATTCTTCAGAGTACAGGTCACCTGATCTATCGACTATTCTCAAAACTTTCACAACTGAACTTTAATTCAGATGTAAATAAATAAATAAATAAATAAATATCCTTGGACATTTCACACGACGTCATCTAGTCCCAAGCTAAGCAATTTAATGCTTGTGTTATGGTAACCAGATGACTGATAAACTACTAACTATACTCGTTCCAACCGTTTATTTAACTTTTGACAGCTGTAATACTGACTCAAATAGTGATACCCTGACCCGTTACCGATTCGATTTATTTTATCGATCGATTTTATTCATGAAGAAGTTTTAATCGATTTAACACACTCATTATTTACTATGAATATCAACATTTTGCACCTTTCCATTACAAATAGGTACCGCAGTTCATTCACATGTTTTTTATTTGAACCAACTACAGTAAGTCTTAACGATTATTTTAGATTCATTAATTTTCAGCAAATAAATTAGATCCCATGGAACTGTTTTCATTTCGGAAATTATTTATGCATTACAACAGAGACATTTAGGGCATTTTAATGCAAAATAATAAAGGTTTTTACGTGATTTGATATAAAAATAATCACAATAATTTTATTGTATGTTTTAATATAATCGATAATCGATTTATTTCAAAACCAGTTGTCATTAATTACGAATGAAACATCTCTAAGTGGGCGGATCCCGTCCATGACATTACAGTATTCCCTGTAGTACATTGTATCAAAAATTATTATAAAACTTTATGTGCATGATCTGTCAAAAGTTAAATAAACGATTGGAAAGACTATAGATGTGTTTTTAGATTTTTGGCAGCCGTATTAGTTTTGTGTCTGTGAATGTTTAAAATGCAGTTTCCTTAGGAACTAAGAAGTAAGATTAATTTAATGTAAAGTAGTTTAATAGTATAGAATTTAAGGGCGCCTGACTTCCGTTGTTTTTACTACAGTATTAATGAGACCGACAACGTTACATATCGATATAGTTTAAAAGTTGTAAGTTCTACACTATCACCATTATTTTTGAAACAGAAGAACGCCTATAAAATCTAGAAAATTAGAGAGCAATTTTCTGCACCGAGAGTGCAGGTCTATTACCTGTATTAACTTCAAATTTTGCGATCGCGGTCAGTCAGAGCCGGGTATACCTATACCTACACATAAAAAAAAAAGATTCCGACGAATTGGGAACCACCTCCTTTGTTTTTAAGTCGGTTAGTATTATATTATCTGTGGTTAAATTAAAACACAAAAGCATGAGAAGTTCACGACGCATATCTAGGCTTATGTCATAATAAAATACAAAAGGCATGAAAAAGACAAATATAAACTGACCTGCCGACGGGTATAGCGAAGTAGAAGAAAGCCAGCATCTTGGACCGCACGTTGCCGACGAAGAGGTCGCTGATGATGGTCGGTGCTATCGTCGAATACGACGCCTCGCCGATACCCACCAGTCCGCGGAATATTGTGAATGAGACAAAATTCTGTAATGAAGGAATGGTTTATTGAAAAAGCGACGAAGTATGTAGCCGTGACGTGATGCTACTACCTCACTTAGCTCATCACTAACTAGCTCTTAAATAACTCCGTCATGAGCCATCTAGCACAGCATCTACGATTTTCAATTTCCGGTATCGGATCAATCAAATCTTCTCACAGGTTTAGTAATTGCTGATTAATATCAAAAAAAGAAGCAGCTCTTAATATTGGAAATACCTGCTTTTATTGCTCAATAATTGCTGAGCTAAGGTTGATTGTTTTTCGTTGGAACTTATTTGAACTAATTGGTCCGCTTCGCCAATCGATTACGTTACGAAATAGTTTGAGACGCGTAAGTATATCAGTAAAATTGTGTCGCTTTTATCAATATCCAACCAAACATCCAAACCTTTATCACTTCATAAAGATCTAAGTGGATCAGGCCTGTGAATACAATTTTTATCCTGTATTTGTGTAAGTATTTTATACACAGAAGACCATGTCGTGCACAGGCATTAGGCACTTCTAGGAGTTCAGGTGAACGGTCACAAGAAATGAAGACCAAGTTATGTACTTACAGTTAAGAACGATCCGAAAAATGTGGTCACACTCCATAGCGCCACTCCGAATGCCATGATGATGCGGCGGGAGTATCTGTCGCCGAAGTAGCCGAATATTGGCGCGAACACCATATATGCGACCACAAACACCGTTTGCAGAAGACCGGCTTTATCATCTCCGATATCGAACTCTTTTTTGACATCTGAGAGAACACCTGTAAACGAACAATAAATCATCAGAATATAGTTAGTTACTAACAGCACATCCTCCTAATAATATTATATATGGATGTATAAGTGGATGTTTTAAATCTTTCATGCGATCTGAACAGATTTAGCTGAATCTTGGAATTCACATAGTTAATTAACCTGGAATGACATAAAGGCTACTTTTTATCCAGGTTAGTACCACGCGAGTGAAGACGCGGTATGCTAGTACTGTTACAGTACAGTTTATTAAGATTATTATTTATTTAAGAGATTTAAACTTCTACAAACTTGCAGAATTTAAATAGCATCAGGCACCGGTTTTGTAAGTGCTTAAGACAAGGTCAAAAGTTGCCTAATCATCCATATTTCATATAAAAAGTTCGACCTGCGAATACGAATTAAACATAAATAATTGTGAAGTTGAATCACGACCCGACTTTTGTCTTATTCGCTCACAAAATAATAAAAGACTGCAGAAACGGTGACCAAACTATAAGTTCTGTATGTATGTACTTATGCTAAAATAAGAATTCCAGTGTTAAGGTCTGGGTTTTCTGCAATGCAGCATTAGGTCAGAGGCTCACAGGTCAAGGTTATTTGTATTAATTTTACATTGCGACAAATATTTGTATGTTCTGCAGATATTTGTTCCAGGTCTGGCGTTTATCTATCTACAATATAAGTGTACGTACATATTTTACATTAACCTGCTAAAAAAGCAGCAAGCAGTCTTTCCAAAAATAGCTTTTTATTTTAATTTTATTTATTACTTTTGAAAATATGAATTGGTTACTAAGCTTTTCCAATAATAATAGTTACTATGCGATGGATGAAAACTTACTAACACGTAACTTGGAAGAGTTGGGAGTAGGTAAGTATCTAAATTAATTTAAAATAATCGTATTAATCTATCCTTACCAAATTACTTTACATTGACATCATTAGTTTGCAATGCAACAGGGTGGTAGATTTTTTGTATCAAAATGCATTTACTTTCACAAGAATCGCAAAATATGAAACTCACAAAAACTTAAGCGAGCGTGACTTTATTTTGGCCTTGCGAAGGTGAGTGGCCCCACATTTGCCAACTCCACGAACAACCGGAACCTTCCTACTTAAATTTATTTGCTCGATTTTGTTTGCCTGAAAATTTGTATGGAAAAATACGTTGACTATTCCCTCTTATGTGTAGTGTAGTAACGTATTGGTCGAAAGCGACATAGGGTGTGGTATGCACATCACGCCACCACTTGGCAATTCCTATCGGGCAAAGTAAACATCGTCAGGGTCATCGTGGATCGTTGGACTATTTTAGTCTCCATTGCAACAGTCCTACGGTTATTTGCAATCGATAGATATAAGTTTTCATTTTATTAATATTATAGTAAACTTTTTATTTCCATTCAATAGTCCAATATCTTTCCTATAAAATTCTAGTATCATTAAGTTGGACAGTCACTATAAATCATTCTTTTATTTCTCTTCCCCATTGTGTGCGTCAGTTTATTTGTTGTAGTCCCTTCCATTATTATTCTTTGTAGGGCTTTTTACACTGTCTGGTTTTCTTTTGAACGAGAATATCAAAAGTTCTACGGGGATATTTTATTATGGGTAAAGCATTGATGCTTTAAGATTCCGACTTTACGTGATATAGGTATACGTTTTCAATAATACATACGAGTATAAGTATATCAATGATAAGCCATGTGACTTAAAATCACGTTTTGACCTGTTATAGGTTTTATCTAGATGACAAAGATGCATGTGTTAATTAGGTTATAATAGAGAGATTAAAACGACGTACGTAAATATTAAAAAGGTACCTTGAAGTATATTAAACTAAAAATACTTAAATTACCGAACTCACTTAACAAAATATTAAAGTAACGATCATAGCGTATGCATTACCAGCATTTTCGTAACTTGTTCGACAAGCATGAATTTTTGTTACGCAAGCAACATTCAAATACAAAAAGACAACAACATCTTGATTGAAAATTCTATACTTAAACAACAATAACAATTAAATTATTTTTTATCAATCCCCCAATATATCTATCCCGATAAATAAATCCCGGAACGGATGATCTTGAAACTGCTGAACAGATTTTCTTAAAACATAATCTAAGAACACTTTTATTAAAAACACCTTTCAGACAAACAGAAAATAATCAAAATCGGTTCGCCCGATCAGAAGCTGCGTTGCCTCAAACAGGCATACAAATACACACTGCAAACTTATAACAGCACTCTTTTTCGTAGGGGGTTAAATATAGATACCTACTGACGTTTTCCTTGAGGACATAAGTGTAATTGTTCAATGGGGGAAAAATTTAATACATAATTATAACTTATTTTTTATTTATAGTATAAATAAAGTGGCGTGATAAATGGGGAAAAATTGAGGAAGGAAATTTTATAATATGTACGCACTATAATGTTTTTATCCTACTTCTTTGTGGTACGACCCAAACATTGCAATGCACAGCTCTGCTGTGATGTACAAATATCCTATAGATAGACTAAATAAAGTAAAAAATATGATATAAGTAATAAAAAAGTAAAAAAAGAGTGTTCAAATGCCTTTCCCACTTCTATTTAAAGCAAAAATATTGTCATTGCCTAAGAAAACACACGTATTATGTATCAATAAAGTGAAGAACAACACTTGCATCAACGGAAGTCTCGGGTGAACTGTGACCACTGTAGTTGCATGCAACACAATCAAAACGTAATGATAAGTAGATAAAAACGAGACGTGATGGCCGAGTGGGTTAGTGCCTCGACTTTCGGTCGTGGGTTCGAATCCAGCGTTTAGAAAAATGTATATCGTAGGTATTTCGAGCTCCATCCAACGGTGAAGTAAAACATCGTGAGTAAACCAGTTAGCTTTCTGGCAGCATCGATGGGCTTGCAACCTGTCACGTATGGAATGTTAACTTCTGCAAAATGTGGGCACGTACCTACCAACATTTATTTGGATATAACTCTGACTACCCCCATAGACATCAAAGGATCTAAATATGCTCAAAGATCTGAAAGAAATGTCTACCCTAGGAATATAGTCAGTCGTGATCATATTTTTTTTCAGATAACGAGAAAGAAATACTGAGCGCATAATTTTTGAAAAAAAATTATGCAAAATTTTAGGCAGTTAGAGTTAAAAAATATTAGCGGGCGTGGATCCAGAACATCGAGTGGCGTGATATGAGGTCACAATTCACAATGACGCAAAGAATTATTCACGGTCAGTTCGGACGTTGGCCGGTTTTATTTTAAATCTTATGCTAATGGTGGAATCGTGAGAATTTGTAATGGAATATAATTATTGCATAAAAAACCTGGCGAGTCAAGGTCGGAGTTGGCCGGTGCACGGACAATTTGCCTAGTAAGTAACTCTACTTCAGCGTGATACACTAGAAACGTAGAATGACGTAGGTACAGGTACATAATAAAACAATTAAATCATCTTAATAGGTATAATCATTTCCATTTCTCATGAACAGAAGATTCAAAGTGCAAAAAAATGTTCAAAGATAATTAATTACTTAAGTAAAACTTGAGAATAAACAAGTTATTTAACAGGAAAGAAATGTCATGCCTATACTATAAGTGCCGGGAAAGTTAAGAGTTGACTGTTACCTTACATCTCTACTCAAATATCAAAAGCTTTTATCAGTGAAAGTAATGGATATTCCTAGCAAGAGAATATTGAACGCGTTTTATTTTCTACAGTATTATTAGCCGATTACTCTTGATAGAATTTCTTTTGCACTATTATTACATCTTCAAAGGATGACTGACTGTCAGAGAGAACTATTTTTAAATATTATTGTCAGAACTGGCTCTATGTCTTTTTGCCCTTCATTGACTTTCGAATTAATTAAACGCTTCCAGCCACTTTTGACAGGTTAATTATATTAACAAAATTAAAGCAATTAAAACTCATCATTACTGAGTTCCGTCGATGAGCGCCCAGAGAGAAGCGTTAATGCACAAGTTGGCCTACTACAAAAACAAATACTTACAAGTAATTGTATTGTATTTTGTAGGTACTTATGTATATTTATTTGAAATGTAAGTAGATAACTAAAAGTAACGAAAACTAAAACAATCATATTTTACGTTATCATTATCAGTGCTCTTGTCTTTACTTCATCATCGTGATTACTGCGGTGACCTTCAAAAGAAGTGGGCGTTGCGATAATCGCGTGGTGCGGCAAAAAGAACCGTAAATACTGTAGAGCTACGTCAGCAGCAGTGGATGTAGATGGCACCACTATCACACAGAAAACACTACGAGCACGCGCCTCCACATCGTAAATTCGTAACATCACGCCACGCTCGCAGACCAATCGGCGTCGAGAAAACCGTGCAGCGAAACCGGCTGCGCGTCGCTCGCTTGTGAGTTGTGACGAAGCCGCGGGTCATACCTTGTGTGACATTCGATGACGAAATTAAAGGACATTATTTCTTAGCTTGATGTTGACAAAATAAATATTGATCATACATACCGCTGTGCGGGTTAACAAGTTTTCTGCCCTTTTAACGTAGCATTACAGGAAAATGGTAGTCGCCAATGTAATTTCCGGGACACAAGTAAATGTTAGGGGCTTATGAGTAAATTGTGGTTGTGAGGGCTGCAATTGACGGTCGCCCCAGGAGGCCAATGAGTTTTCGATTGCACAAGTTTCGTTGAAACGGAAGTTGGGGTGAAGAAATGGCATAAGTAAACAACATACTAGGAACTACTGATGTGTTTTAAATATTTTTAACTAAGAGGTAAAAAATGATCTTTGCACCTTGTTAGCAGGACATTTTTTTCTATTGACATTGATGATTTTAATGGGTACATATTAATATTAAAATTAATAATTGAATCAATAATAATCATGAGTTGACTGACGGAACGTGATTCTATGTAACTTTAGAGTTACAATTCTACTAAACATTACAATACTTACATTAATAATAAACTTGCATGCAACATCATAGGTTGAAATTAAAATGGAAAAAACAAATGAAATATGATCACGTAGTATTCCCAAGGTGCGTTAGACAAATTCATTACGACCTTTTTAGTTAAAATATTTTAAATAAACGTCGACTACTAAACACATTAATTGAACTAGGGGCAGGTTCTCACGTCTACCTCTAGCTACGGTTTAGGATTATTAAAATAATTTAAACCCTTTAACAACATACACCTTTAACACATACACCTATAGTTAAAAATATATTTTGTAACTGGAGAAGAAATCAATGAAACATAATGTCTTTCCCTGTGACCTTTTACAAAACCGGATTATTGCATGAAAAGACTCGATATTTTTAATGAAATGTCATGCCTTACTCATTCATTATCACATACATGTAACTAGCTTAACGCTAATTAAACAAGAGTTAAGATCCAATTTTACGTCTGATTTTGACAAAAAATTACGGAAAGTTTAACATGATGTGATTTTTTTTACATTATTTCGTTTACGTAAAACCAAATCATCAAAAATATATGTCAAGACGACGATGTATGTATTATGTTTTTATTTTTAGTTCTTTGAAGTTTTCTGTGTCGAGGCGTTTGCCAAGCGTACAGAGTAGTCGAACGCGTAATAGATAACTAGATCTAACTACCAATAACTGTGACAGTTTTGATAAAGTTACATGGAAGGATATCTTAGTTTAGTACCTACTCTTTAGAAGGCAGAAATAACACTAGTTATACTCTGAATTAGAGTACAAATTTAATTTAAGTAATGCTATAATTGCTTTTTGTTTGTAACTTCGTGATTGATAAAGCCAAATAATTATGTTACTTAAAAGAAAACAACGTAAAGATTTTTAATTCATTTGATTAATAGGACGAGACAAAATACGGGTCGTATTTTGTAGGATGTTAATTGAAGCTTAAAACTTATGCATTCGGATATTTAGTTGACAGACTATGCGGATACAGGTTCATATTTGCTTTGAGATAAATACATGGAAAAACTTAGCCATCTATGTTTCTGTTATCTTTTGGCGTTCAAGATATCATATTATCACCAAAATAACGTTTTAAAGTAAATTAAGATTTAGTTAAAAGTTTACTGGAAAATTGTGAAATGGAAATCAGGTGAAGGTGATACCAACAATAAACCATTGTTCATATATTTAAATTCTACTAACTGATGTTTACAAAGAGTTCAGACTGCGCAGGTGTATGAATGACACTTGTATTGTGCAACCTGATGCATCGGACAAACTTCCGATATCAGGAACGCAACGTAAGGTATTCTTGCTTGAGGGATCCACTTTCACGGAACTACGAGTACATTGAACGGTTATTGCTGGAAATTGGTTTATAGCTTTTCAAATCACACGGGCGAAGAAATACGAGAATAACACGTGCACGGGAATTTTGAGAATGGATCGTAAACAAGCGGTTCTAGAATATTTTAAATTTAGTCGTAGTCTGGTACCATAACGGTCTAATATGCTCTATATTTTTTTTTTTATAAAGTAGGCCTATGTAATTTGTTACCGTTTTTGAATACCAATTAAGGTTAAAAGCTTTCTCGGCAGCTGAGCAATATGTTCAAATAAAGGGCTAAAAAATTATAGGGGAGAATTTGTTCAACCAATATCGTCATGATGAGCTTACGCAATTGGTTCGGCAGGGGTTATTAACATACAATAGTTTTAGTTTATCAATGACGCGACAAAAACTATCTCCTAATTCAATCAAACGTAGGCCAGCTTGGTGGTTGTGAAATTGAATATGATCACGAGTTCACGACTGTATTCCCAGACGGTTTTTTCTTTTCAGAACTTTAGGCAGTTTTAGATCCTTAGAAGATGTCTAAGGGGTAGTCACGAGGTATGTCCAAATACATTTTGGTACATGCCCACAATTTGCATAAGTTTACTTTCCATAAATGTGACACGTTGCAAGCCCATCGACGCTGTTAGAAAGCTAACTGGTTTCTTCACGATGTTTTCCTTCGCATTTTAAAGATCATATTAATTTTTCGAAACGAAAAACCCATTGATGCACGGCCGAATTCATTGAACCCACGATCTTCGAAACGAAATTCAAGATACTAACCCATTTGGCCAACACGGCTTGGTGGTTGTCAATATAAAAAAGACTGTACCTAGCCTCGGTTTTAATCTGCCTGCATAACAAAAGATATACTTATAACAAAAGATATCTAGATTTGCATTACTATTGAATTTATTCGTTAAACCTAAAAAAAATAAGATTAAAAGTGAATAAAGCCACTAGTACCGACCAGGTTAATAAAAGTGAAGAGAGAAAGAACTACAAAGTATTATTTTTATTGCCTTCTTAACAAAGTGCTTCCGGAGGCTGAATGTTCAAGACGTTATAAAAAGTAGGTAGTTAAACTTAGAATCAGAATTTGAAGAGACACGTTGAATCTATTTTAAGCGAATCCGGTGCATTTTCGTATCTTAGCTGAGTATGGGGAACGGGAAGGTAGTGGCGTCGTTGTCTAGACGAGCTTATCTAAAACTGCCGTCGGTTTACGCAAAAAATTCCCCGCGGTGAAGCGTCCACGACCTACCAAATAAAAAAACAGTAGGTACCACGACTTTACGCTCTGGCATAGTAGACATTCGTTTATAATATCTACGAGCATCAAGCAAGATGTCTAGCTAGAGGGTAGTGGTCAGAAACACATCATGTAAGTAATTAAAAACCCTGTCCGATCCAAATGTGGTATACAGGAATCCCAATTAAGAAATACTTTAATCATATTTTATGTAACATCTAGCACACTCCCTTTTGTAAGTACTACTTCCATTCTTCATGACATGACATGTTGCATTGCATGCAAGCCTTTATACTAAGTATTTACGTATACTATTCAAAAAGTCGACTGTGTCACCAAACAGTTTTAACTTCCGTAGATGACACCAATATCTTTACAGCTTCTACTTATACTTATACTTTCTACACTTTATACTTTCTATCAAGCCACAATGAGCCGACAAGAACGTCTGAACTCAAAGTATTTATGTTAGTGTCAGTTCTATCTCATCTCATAGTTGTCTTCAATCACACTTCTAGACTAGTGGTTGCCTGCCACATTTTAACATAACAAACAGACAAAATAAACATCAACGTTAAATTAATCTACAAGTACAAATAGAGGCATGTAATCTCTGTTTACCATAAAAGCTGCAACTGTGTTGGTAAAGCTACTGTCTACACTGTCTATAAAACAAGCACAAAGATAAATCAAATGAGAAAGTTGCTAAAACGCAGCAACGGTTACTTGTCCATGTTTGCTTGTCTCATCCAGAGATGTGGATCTCCAGTTTCTTAAAGCAAAATAAACATGGGGGCACAATCTTATGCCAACAAGCATTATTTTGATAGCAATCTCAACATGTTGCTTGTTTTGCTTATATGCTCCATGAGAGATACTCGTACTTGAAAATAACTTAAATTGCATATCTGTTACTAACTCCATCACAAAATTAAGTATTTGGAGAATGACATTATTTCGTACAATCTGCTTCGTAAATCTGGCGAATTGACAATCTTTCGATTTAACTGCACTTTTATCATTATGATGATTTTCTGATAGTATAGTATATCACTTTTAGTGGATGAAATTAAATCCACACCTATCTATGATTTACGATTTATACGGAGTTGTTACTTATGTACTCTGAAATAGACATTTTAGAGCACATAAGTACCTACCAACTGTTTGGAATGTCCAGGGATATTTATTTATTTATTAACTCTCAAATTGCCATACAGAATTGACTATAATTATCTTGTAGAATTTTTGTATCATGTTAGTTGTGAAATATTGTATAAGTTAGTGTTTCATTGTAATTTAGTATCATTCCACATTACATTACTCTCTTTCAAAGATATAAATAAGGTGCGTAAAAATGTTAATTGCTTCAGTTCATAAATTATTCATTACTTAAAAAATGGAGTGAGGAGTGCATCAACCTTTCTTTTAACAAGTGCTTGTAATAGACACGTCATCGTCCCAGGCAATGCATTCACTACATATTGCTACAAATTGATATGAATGTTTATTTAAGTCACCTTTGCACCATTTATATGAAAAACATATTAAATATTTTCTACACTTGACAACGCGATAGCTGTTTGTTTGATGCCTTTGCATTGGTATAGGTACGTAATGCAATATTATCATGCGACTATCGGAAAAATGTAGCAAGTTTCTTGTTTAGATACCATTTCTATAGATGATTTATAACTACTGTTTTGTTAAAACTTATTTTTCATCGTATTTACTTTCAAAGGTACTTCTACTTTCACCAATTAGGTAGATTTTCGTACTTTGTTTTGTAACTCATTAATTAAACATTATAAAATAGGCGGCGCGATGGGCTTGAAACTTGTCACGTGGATACTACCAAGAACGATATAGATAGATAAATACCCTATATCGTCCTTCATAATACTACATGTTTTAAAGTAAGTATTACATAATGTGTATTTTTACTTTAGGCGTCTTCAAGTTATCTTGAATGGTTGAAAATCTAACTTAATAAAGCCTTAAGAAATACAGTCGTGGGCCTGTTATATTTATTTGAGCACAAGCTTTCGTCCGCGACTTCGCTCGCGTGGTACTAACCCGGATAGAAAGTAGCCTATGTATTATTCCGGTCATAAACTATAATGTTATTCCAGGTTTCAGAATCCACCAAATCCGTTTAGTATTTTTTGCGTGAAAGAGTAACATACATTCATTTAAACATCAACAAACTTTTGCGTTTATAATATTACTTAGTAGGATTATTTGTGCTGGAATAAAAGAAGAGCATTATAAATGCACGATGATGCATCCCACCAGAATTATGCTTTGCAATCTCATTATGATCGCATCAATCTCAATGATTATGTGAGTTCATGGACTTACAGGCTCAATGTCACAGATGTGTCATCAAAAGTGACTCTTACAAAAAATAGACGCTGAGCATGAAAATTTAAACAGAGTTTTTTTAATAACGTTCACTTTGAAATCAAAACAGATTTTATTTATTTCTGATTTGTTTGAAATCAGAATGCTATGGTAAAGTCATAAAGCTATACTTTCACAGTATAGTATGATTAAAAAATTTATCCGCTTGTCTGTTATATCGATGTCAGATTCATTCTGATTTTGTAAGCGATGCGAATAAACTTAATAGCCATTGGATTAAGCCATAAGCCGATGCAAAGAGCGGTACTAATTGGCCCCAAGTGTATTCTCGATGGGCACTCAAGCCCACAGGCACCAAAGGCCAGATACACCGACGCAGCTGCAACCCATCACATCAAAGCATCAACTGTCTTGAATTATATTCTTCCTACTGTAGACTCGTACTTAGAACTTATGTGGAGATTTATCTGCACAATGAACTTTCCTTAGTTAACTTTTACTAGATCAGAAGAAACATTTCTCAAAGAAATTCGAAAGCAAATAAGATTAGAGAAACAATATTTGTTATATCTTCCTGATTTTTATTCTAATAAAGCTGATGAAAGAATTCCTTAAAGCACGGGTTCGTGGACCACCCGTATAAGAAGCGTTATTTATCTTCAAACTTACATCATTAAACTCAAGAGACAGTCTATAAACAGAGGCCTGAGCTTGTCATGGTGGTTCCGAAAGATAAGGGACGAGGCATTAAGTGCCATGAGAAATCGATTTTAATTCGATATGTCCATTATGTGGAAGGGATTTAGTATAATCCGAACTTAAAATACAGTTTTTAAATGAATTTTTATACCCCGCTCGTACACGTCACAAGTAATCCTTCCTATTAATGTAACAAATTTAAAAACATATTGAATATAGGGGATCAAGGGTGCTGCATGCATGCATGCATGGTATATTGACAAACGTGGGATGATTTGTATATATTTTTCCTCCCACGTTTCGTAGCGTGTGGTAATCAAATTAAAAAACAGAGTATCTGAGACAGAAAATAAGAATTTTGTAGGCAATTGTTTCAATCCAATATCCTTTGTGGCATAAGGCGTAAAGTTTACGCAGTTTTTACGATTGAGAACACTCGAGTTTTACGTTACGACATTGAATGACTTGTTCTTTGAATAGAAGACGGACTTTTACGATTGTGCGTAAATTCCTATTTAACAAAACCTATAAAAACATTAACTATGTCGTTTAGCGCAATAGGTACAAAAGCTAGGACTTATTTGGAATTTTAGTATCAGAAAACATGTAAGAATTACTTTTTACCATTTAAGGCTTCTTGAAAAACCAAGTTAATAATAATACTAAAGGGTGTGCCACTAAAACTCATAAAATAAACCAAAGTCGTAAATAAAGAAATAAAACTGTGTCTACTTGGAACTTAACTGAAATGATCCAGAAACACACCCAACCGCATTTTTCACCCCTCACTGAGCTTCGCCTAATATTATAAGCTATCACATATTTTATTCATGAACGATATGCACACAGCCAATGTGACATTTTATGGGACAAATGGGGATAATATTTACCCCTTCAAAATTAAAGTGTATCGTTTTAAATTACACTGGTGTGAAGATAATAAATGAGTTTAGTTTTCTTTAATTTTATGCAACTTACTCGTAATTTAAGTTTTTGTACTTGATTTTAAAGATAAAATAACAAAAGTCACAACGATCTGAATGACTCTGAATGTTTATCTCCTGTCCTGACCAAAACGTATTCAAATGACGCATAATGATGCTTGACCTATGTCAAACATTACGCACACGATGAGTGTCATACCGAAACAAATAGACGTTATCAAGATGACAATACGAGTATGATGATAACATTTAATTTTTACTACACCTGCAATTGTATGAGACGAGCGGTAAAAGGAACAATAAATGCCAGTAAAAGATAACTTGTGTACCAATTCGTATACAATGACATCTGAGTCACAGTTATATTTTTTCTACCGAAAAGTTTTGATAAGAAACTGGATACTTACACAGAATACAGATTGTATTCTGAAGGTACTAATATGAAGATTTTTTGAAAAGGTAAAGTGGTTGGTATTTTTAGATAAACTTCTTTCCACAATAGTTAGCTCAAAACACCAAGGTAAGCTTGTAGTCAAACAAATTATACCATTTCATATCTAATATTAGATATCTAGGAAAGGGTACTACTCCACTTACCAGGTAAACATAACGATGTTTTATTACCAAACGATACATAAATTAGAAACGGCTAGAATAAATAACTAAAAACTGAAATATACCTTCTTATTGTTATCCATATACAGGCCAAAGCTGTTATACAAATTATTTGTGATATTGTGATTTTGATTGCTTTAGATTTCAATCAAGATAGCGTCACTTCGGAGGGTTTAGTATTGAGGTGGCAACTTGTCAATCGGACCCGAGGGAAATCAGTTCCCCATACTCGTCGCTGAACAAACCACCACTGTTATGATTACATTCTCATTCACAAAGATATTGTACACTGCGACTACGTGCATAATATTACACATCAAAACAATAGACCACCCTTCTTCGTGTCGAAACACGTCAACGGCGCCCATGCCCCATTATTAGGTGTCCCTGAACAAAACGACTATCCTTCGGGCATTACTTAAATACCTCTTTCATATGTAAAGAGCGATATTGTATTCAACGGAGAATGAGGATCAGCCCACGCACGTGATCTGACACTAGAGATTAGTTCTCTGGTTACGTGACGTCCCACCCACCCTGGGAGTTCAACATGCTCAGAATTCGTTTAAACATAATTAATGGTTAAATACACTACCAATATTACCAATAAAAGAAAGATCTTTATGAATACCATTTACAGTGCCCCAATAAATTTATTGATTTCGTGCGTGTCTGACGGCTGTTGATAAAAAAAGTCTTTCGATTTTTCGAATCACGTCGAGAACTAATTCTGAGCACACACGCCATCACGTAATACAACAATGTTTAAGAGGTGGACTGTCCATCTTACATTCCTTTCTTTGTTTAGAGGTCCTGGGAACCCTTTTACTTAAAAAGTCAACGACACGAGCCGCTAACTCATAACTAAACATTACGTAAGTGGCTAGGGAATTTCAAAGCTTTAGAGGGTTAAATTATAAACACCAGAAGATAGTAAGTAGTGATGCTGCGTAATCTGATTTAATCCCGGCAAGCAAGAAGGCATTAACTATGGTATCTGGTAAGTTATCCTTACGTAGGTAAGTAATGTTCAAAAAATGTGGGTAGGTTGCAAACGTAAACAGCAGTGACGAAGCGGGCAAGTGTCTAACTAAATGAAAGACTATACCGGAGTGTATTCCCTTGTAGTTAAACTATATTGAATATAGCAAATAATTTTGATTTCACACGTAGGTACCTACTAAGTACCTATAATTTACCTAAAATTCAGAAACTTGAAAATAAAATAGTTTTAGGTGTTTTTTACGAAAAAGACCAATCAATCTATGCGTGAGTCATGATTATTGTTTGAGCATAGTTTTAGCATTAGATAATGTTCAAAACTGTTTGTGAGACTGTTTAACTCTGATATTTTAACATTACAAAACTTGGTGCCGTATAAATCATGATTGTGCATCAGCATGTTTGAATGGATCGTTACTTAGATTAGTTGAAATGCTGTGGTTTAAATTCCATTGAACCACAGCTTGAATATTACTTTATAGATAATGGTGATGGCGTACTTTTATGTTGTTACAAAGAGAAAAAAAAATAATTACTAACGAAAGTCGCTCTATATTCACGTAGACATTACCTAGGTTTTATTCATCGATATCGAAATATGCGAGCGAGACCGGGCCCCTACTCCCAAAACCAAAACGTGATAATAATCGCAGTTTAGCTTAATGTTGGTGGAAACTGAAATCGGAAGATTTACAAACATTACCTCAACTGTAATTATTGACCCGACATGTATCGATGTGCTCATATTATGCCAACATGGTTGTCTCGTTCGAGACAAATAGCTGACGAAAATTTAGAGGTCTGTGAGAATGTAGAGCAAGCTCATCTGTGATTCGCAGTTCCGTCCGACGCCCACATACCGATGAAGTCACAGAACGGTAGTGCCAAAAATATATACCCTGCGTAACGCATTGTCGTTCACTAGTGCCAATGTCAGCTTGAGACTTGGTTGCATTATGTTTAACATTAATTAAACTAATTTATGATATCCCGGGCTTTGTTTTACAATTCGAAAGCTCGTAATGAAGCAGATGTAATGAAACTTAACTTCTTGTTATTACAATTCATATTATGTACAAAGTTAGGATACTACACGTTGCATTTCCTAATTAACCGCTTGCTTTTGCAATCAAAATCGTATTTTTAAGGAAGGTATTAATGTTTTCGATTGCAGGTGTGCTAGCACCTGTCCAGAGTAGAAAAATTATATATATATATATATAAACATTACACCGACAAGAGCTCAGCTCTTGTCGGTGTAATGATGCAATTTCCTCTATATGCTTCTTTCCAATGCGATCTCTTTTACTTCTTGATACGACATGACAGCGACCTTCTCTAAAAAAATTGCGATTATGAAATTCAAAACAGTAACAATATCATTATATGTAATTAATAATAAATCCTTCTACTGCATCTGTCGTAAGACCATGTATGACCATTAAGAACATTTTCTTTACAAGTAAAGAGTACTACCTACCCTACCTAGTCCACATATTACCTACATTGATTTGTTATAGTTTGAATACCAATAGGGAGGTTGTTCGTCATTTGTAAAACTATTAACTTATTTATAAGCCCCAGATATAAGCGGTAGCAACTTTTTGGCATAGGTAATCGTATTCGAAATTTTGAGAGTTATTGACACGAGAGAAGAAGAAGCCCCAGATTCCCCCAGAGATATTTTGGGTATTCAGAATCAGTTAAGGGTAAGTAAACCAAATTCAAAATATATCAATACAAAAAACAAGCAAGAAAATGAATGACACAATCTCGACCCGCTACGGCTGGCACCCGGCGCGCGAAGCGGCGCGGCGCCATCGTCAGCGAGCATCGTATGACTCTGTGCAGTCTATTTTAAGAAGATCAGACCATTTACCAAATAACAAATTGTGTTATAGAATATAGTATATTTAAAAACAGGCTGTGTTCGACGGTTTCACCCGCCGCATTGTCAGCATGTCAAAGTATTGAATGGCTCAATGTATGTTTTACCTGACACATACCTACGTTTGTAATGCGATTTTACGTTTAAGAATGAGTCATTCATAACTTTGGCAAAACTAATCATTCCTATTAACATAATTAAATAATAAATAAATAAATAAATAAATATCCCTGGACATTCCACACAGCGTCATCTAGATTTGGATTTTAGTTACAAATTATTTCTAAATTGATTTTAAGTATTTATTTGTGATAATGATACATTTACCTATCTATGTACCTACTTTATTTAAGCTTTTTTAATTTTCTAATGCACATTTTTATATTAAGTATAGGTACCTTCATTAATTGCTTGAATCATCCTGCTAAAATTTTAAACACAAATGTTTTTATGGATAAATATGTTCATTACTATTTCATGCAAAAACTACCTACTGAATGGCCTGCTGGATTTGCCAGAACTTGGAATATAGATACATAGTTTATGACCTGGAATAATACATAGGCTATTATTTATCCAGGTAGGTAAGCTTGTGTTTTTAACATTGTTTATATACAAGAAAGTGTTGACCTTACTGTTGAGAAAAGGTCAGACATAACAACTGATTAGTAAATAGATAGGTAGTGTAACACTTTGTTACAAATTAGAAACTGAGTGTGGTCTAGTGATGTTTAAGTAAGGTGCATAGGTACTAAACATTTTGTAAGAGATTTTTGGATCATCTTTCACTCAATTACACTTTTTTGTTGTTATTAATCTGATGATACCTTTTATAAATATCTAGCTTTAAATGCAGACTTAATTTAAATTATAATACTTATTACGCTATTTATTTTTAAAGGAGGCCTTTGCTGAAGGGCAACCGGACTTTCACCGAATAAGCAAGAGAAGCATAAATTAATAGAATATTAGATAAAACTCTGAAAAGTTCGAAGAAAAGGCTTAATAAAAAAAATAAAGTATATTATGCTATTTATATATTTATAAATCCTACATAAGTACATTTCATATCTAATAATGATACTCTAACCTAACCTATGAATCCTGTGATAGGTACATACATAGTTATGATTAAAATGTAATTGCAGTGGTTTGGATCAGTTGAGCTACCTATAGATCGTTTGTAACAATCCTTAGGTGGCTTAACTGGTTCTAATTGTATTTTGTACAGATATGTAAATATGTAGTACCTAGTTTAGTTTCTGTAAATAAATTATAAATAGCATATTGTTCATAATTTATTGGCATTATCAATACTGTCAAGATTGCGTACCCCTTATAATCAATGGTTTCATATTAATAAGATTTATTTTAATATTCATTTGGTTGTGAGTATAAAAATACCTGATATTTTTATTAATAACAAGCGATACTCAACGTGGAATTATAGTTGACGACATTGAGGTCGACAGACATCCTCTACCACATAATTAACTTTGAAAATTAATACCTAAAAAAAACTATTATAAGCATTAATCTGTACTGTATAAAGTACTGTGTAAAGATTATATAAAAGGCTTCCATGCCTTTTACATAATCTTTGTCATGTCATGAAAAAATAATGAATAAATTTATCTGCTAGCAGCGAACAAAAGAACTACTTAAGTAAGTATATAATTTGTAATTATTATAGTTGGAAAAGTTAGGTCATACCTACTCTATAGAAAAGTATTTTTCTCATTTTGATTCATGCTAAGGAATAACTTAGGTATAATTTTCTTATTAGAATTTCTACTTACCCGCCAAGGTGAATCTGTCCATATAATTGATGAGGTTGACGAAGCACAGTATTCCCACGGTCATGTATTCGCGGAATGTAACATCTCTAAGGGTCTCACGTCGTCTTGACTGCTTCTGCAGCAGCGCTGTGGCTGATTCATTGTCACTGTTTATCACTAACTGCTGGTTAGAGGTGTTCGGTGTTATACCACTCTGGTCCATCGTGCCGGCGAACACTCCCGTTCAAGACTACGAGCGAGAAAACCAAATTTACACGGTAACCAGGCACTTTCAAAACTTCGAAGTCCGTTTCTTACTGGAGGTTAGTTTTTTTATTTTGATCTATAAAGATAAACGTACAATACACTATTTTATAAAAGAAAGTTTAATATGCAATCTCTAAAAACCTCACAGCATATTTTATTTTTATGAGCAAACAAGCAAACTTTCAAAAGCCGTGTCATCAATTCGAAGTTTGTGACGTGAATGACTTTTTTTGTTTGGTTTTCTTTCGACTTTCGGTATGACATGACAATGACATTTAGCAACTTTGTTTGGATTGGAATGACGCGGCCGTTGTAACTTGTGCTATCCTAGCATGAATATTTACATCGGCTTTTTGACGGGAATTCAAGATGGCGTGTTGTCTCTTTTGTTTTATTTTCCGAAATTTGTGTTTTGGCGAATGTTAATATGTAATAATGGTGGATTATTAACTGTTAAGTGTTCGTGAACGTACATAAGTGTAGGCAAACGAAACAAAACTGTATATCATTGCATTTCGAGTTCTCTCAAAAAGTCCATGTAAAAAGCTGCAGTAAAGAACCCACATCTTTACTGACGCTGACTATGACTTTGACTCGACCTTGACGAAACGAAAATATATACACATACACATGGTAGTGGCTAAATGCGTGGCAAAAGCCGGCGAAGCCAAAATAAAGAAGAAGAAGAAGAATATTTACATCTCATGTGTTTTATTCATGTTTTATTTTATCCAGCAAGTGCATAGCAAGTGTGATGGCCTTTATCAATGTCAAACAAATCTGTCAAAGTCAAAAAATTGATGGTCAATGTAAAAATAAAAAGATGCGTCGCAGCCTCAGATCTATGATCTATGACTTTGACTTGACTGGATTAACTTGAATTGCATTGCAATTAGATCATGTGAGTAGGTTGTTGGCTTTTTTGACGGGATTTGAGATGGCATGTTGTCTTTTTGTTTTATTTTCGGAAATTTGTGTTTTGGCGAATGAATTCCAACTTTCTGTAAAAGTACCAACGACCCCGGGGTCGTTCCGCCGGATGACGGCGGTTCGAAATAATTCGCCCGTTATTTGACAGGTTAATGTGTAATAATGGTAGATTATTAACTGTTGAGTGTTCGTGAACGTTTATGTACGTTCACGACCATTCAACAGTTAATAGTGTAGGCAAATGAAACAAAACTGCTTAACATTGCATTTCGAGTTCTCTCAAAAAGTCCATGTAATACTTCAATATAGACCCACATCTTTACTGACGCTGACTCTGACTTGACTAACTTGAATTTTAATGACATTGTAGTGGCTAAATGCGTGGCAAAAGGCGGCGAAGCCAAAATAAAGAAGAAGAGTAGGTTGTTTTGTTTGTCCGTGTCCCAAAAAGCGACCCGACCCCACGACCCTTGCAAAGAGCATGTAATAGTAACCCTTGCACGACCCCACCACGGCACGGCCACCACAACGCAAACGGTTCTAAATTTAGTAAAAAACATGGCAAAATTATTTTATTTCATCGTTTTGCTTTGTTGCACGATTGGTATTGCGAAGAAACGTGCTGGCGAAGACAAGCCGGCTTGGGCCAAAAAGGATATACGGGATTACAGTGATGCTGACATGGAAAGGTAAGTTGTGTGTGGTATCTTTAGCTCGTTTAGTAGCAGCGGGAAGCTGTTGTAGTAAAAAATGTACAAGCTGTTAAGCCTTCCACTGGTAACATAATAAAAATAATACCAAGCCCAACAATAAGGTAGGTTGACCGCAATAAAATAGATAAAAGGTTATAGGTGTATTGACCTATTCAAGTGCATTATTATTACTTACCTATGTGTTTATTATTCTGACAATATTCAAAATGGCATAGCTACTAATCTTATTAATATCCTTGATATGTTGTTATAAACAACCTGTATTTTCGTAATTTACAGATTACTGGACCAGTGGGAGGAAGATGAGGAACCTTTGCCTGAAGATGAGTTGCCGGAGCACCTTAGAAAGCCGCCATCTATAGACATGAGTAAAATGGACATGTCTAACCCTGAGTCTGTATTGCAGGCCACAAAGAAAGGACAGACACTAATGATGTTTGTTACAGTAGCCAACAAGCCTAAAAGGGCAAGAGCTGAAGAGCTTACTAAGATTTGGCAAACTGGACTATGGAGCAATCACATACAGGCTGAAAGGTATATAATAATAACTGAAAGTTATTTTGTCATCTTTAGTTTAAGGTCCATGTATGGAAACAATGTTTTAATATGCCCCTTTTCTGTAAGAGTAACCAGATTTCTACTTGATAATTATGATCCTGACATACATCTTTGTCTCATACAAACTATGCTAGCCATACAGATGTTATGTGAACTATAATATGTTTCAGGTATCTAATTGATGATGATCGAGCCATATTCATGTTCAAAGATGGATCTCAAGCGTGGGAAGCTAAGGAGTACCTTTTGGAACAAGACGAGTTAAAAGAAGTGCAATTAGAGAGTCAAACTTATCCAGGAAAGAATCCAGATGTAAAAAACAAAGCAATTAGGGATGAATTGTAAGATCTGACTTTTTATAAAAGTTCACAATAGAATACCATGTAAATATTGTGATATCTTGTATAGTTGTATTATGCCAACTAATTTGGTTAACCATGATTTTTAACTTGTAATACAAAAGTACATAATGCTCTATAATCTTGTTTTTGAAGGCTGAATTTAATTACTTCCACAGTAAGTTATGCATTTATATCAAAAATAATTTATAAGTGTTCTTGTTGTGAATAAAAGATAATTTATTTTCTTGCAACTTGCATTTTATTTTGAAAATTGTTGATTACAAAAAAAGTTACTTTAATACAGTGCCAGCCTGCTAGCATAACTTTTAAGACTATGTTAGAAAAAAGGGAATAATTTTTGCTTTCTAGAAAGCATCTGTTGCACGGAAATGTTCCTCATCAATGGTTGAATAGATGTGACCCTCACCACACATCCATTCAAGGATATTGCTGTAACAAATAAACATTTTTAATAAAAATTTAGCCTTTTGCCTTGTGTAACCTAAAGATAAGATACCAAAATAGTTAAGAGATTAGAGATTTAAGAAACATTACAAATATCTGGATATACTGAGAATAAAGTCAATAATAAGCGATCCAAAACTAGTAAGCTGAATGAATTCATAAAAACTTACTCAAATTCCATTTGTGGCATCCGATCCTTTAATGTAGCATACATATCTTGCTTACTGATCCCTTGTTCCTGAGTAGATGCTCTGATCAGGTTGAAAACAAGCATCTGTCGAGGATTCAGGCCATTTACTGAGGAATTGTCATTCATTCCGACCATAGAGTTTGCTGGAAGTCCGCTAGTGAATGTTGGGTTTGTGCAGTCTGCCACTTTTTCCTGAAATACAAAAGAATTTTCTAACTATCAATCTATCATAAATATTCTGAAATTAAGATTTATACAGGAATTATTTACATAAAAATACTGATTGGGATACCAATTTTTTTATTCATCCTGAGAATTTTTATTTAAATAAATGTTTAAGGATATTTATCCTTGGACAGTTCACAGCTTCATCTAGTCCCAAGCTAGATGAAGCAGTGATTAAATACAAGCAATAAAAAAATAAATACATACATAATTTATAGATAGAAAAACACCCAGACCTGGAACAGATATCTGCTAAACATACATTTGCAGGGATCAAACCCACAACCTATGCATTTCAGGCAGGCCTTCACCCACTGCACCAGAGGTTGTCAATCTGGGCACAGAATAAGTATTCTGTCATTTGGGAGGCACTTGTTGAATGGTGGTGGTTGTGTTTCACAATAGTAAAGAGTGAGATGCAACCTTGAAGATTGCCCACACTACATTTGGAACATGATAGGTATATGGAAATAATTTTAAAGCTTAACTTTACCTTTTTAGATTCAGCTTCCATTTTGACCTTATTATTAATACATTGTAGATAGTGGAATGTGATAGCGTTTACATCTGTGATAGGCATAATCTTGAATGCCATCAGTACTTTCTTGCCTTTATTGGCTTTCACATTTCCATAAATTTGTACATATTGGTTTACTTCAACTTTTGGCGTAGATTTATCCTGAAAGTTATAAGGAAATTATTTAGTTACTTATTTATAGAGTTATGATTATGTCAAGTTACAAAGTTCTTTTACAATTTTAAAACTAAACTGTTCATATTATTTTTAAAGTATAATATTGGTACGAGACTTACATCTTCATCCATCGCTTCTTGATCCAACCAATGAACAGCTCTCATTCGCCCAGTTATGTCTTCTATTGTGTAAGTGATTTTAGTGCTTTGTACTCTGATATTTCTTACACGGGCCACTATTGACACAATTTGGATCTCTGTTCCCCAAATTTTAACACCATCATCTCCACTGTGCAATGCTTGTTTAATAACAATAGGAGCGGTACGGGATGCTCGTCTTCCCTGCAAAATAAGAAATAATTTTTATAAAAAGACGTGTGGCACTTGGAGACTCTGCGGTAAAGCTACTGCATAGCATTTTTTCGGAGTGGGGGGTGTTAGGTTATTTTAGTTACGGAATTTCTGGATTCGGTCTCCACGCTCAAGGCCCGCGATAGAAGCTATGCAATAGCTTAAAAATGTTTTGAGTGTACTTATGACATGTTATTGTTGAGACTTAATATTCATTTTCTTAGGTGCTAACTGTTTTTTGAGGTTGATTCGGCGTATTCGCATTTCCAAACTGGTTTCCAGAGTTGAAGAATCCACCACCAACCGCCGACTGGTCTGTGAAAAATTTTTTATGAAGTTTTGATTTAGTTATTGACTGTAAATCTTCAGAATATTTATCATAGAAATAAGAACTTACCATTCCACATCTTTACAAGTAAGTTACCGATTCCTGGAGGTTAATAAATTTAGATACAGTTTCGAATTTTGTTTTGTCTCGTACCGGGCGGGAAATTAATTGCCTGACTGATCTGACATTGACAATGACAGTCAAAGTCAGTCATGACATTTATCTACAGAGAACAGAATTAAAATATTGTGAATGAAGCAAGCAATTATATACAGTCCTGACAACTTTACAAAAAAATTGTTGCTAGCTGGAAGATTTTCATGTATTTTCATGTTTTTCATGCTGGTTTACATCACTCTGTAATGTAAACCAGCAATGTACGTTAAAAAATACTGTCATGAATAAAGCAAACAATCTTTATAGTCTGTGTTTAAAAATTTGAAAATGTCAAACGGTCATTGATTTGTTATGAATTTTTGTGTTGTGTTGTGGTTTGAGTTTCTTTATCTTAGTAGTATTTAATTAAAATGGCTTGCAAGATGTTTCATAAAGGGAAGTATTACGTGACCTTTAAACGTGGTTTTGAAGACAACAAGAGAGACATTACAGTTTCAGTAGAAAAAGTGTTTGAAAGTGATACTTTGGTGAGAACAGAAAACTTTATTCCTAATTTAGTTTTACACACCTTGTAGAACATTTATTCCTTGAACAAGTTTCACACAGCTTGTAGAACATTTAATCCTTGAACAACATTGCTCTGGGTTTCAAAACTTTTCTCAAAATCTTGACTGCTCTTAACTTTTAACATGTTTATTTCAGAAAATAACTCTATCAGATGAGGAAAATCCTCAATTTTTATGTGTGGTGACGATTACACGCATCGACTATGAAGACCTGAAGAAACAGCAAGGCTTATTGGTGGATTTTGACAACTTTCCCTCACAACTTGTGAGGCTGTTGCAACAATGCGCCTCAAATAACATGTATGTACCTAATTGGAATGTCCAAGGATATTTATTTATTTACCTCTGTTTTTTCTCAATAAATATTCGTAATTTCCGTGAACAGACTTTATTATCTAAAGAGTAGGTACTACTTATACTTTACTATTATGAGATCATATTTACCTAAATAATACGATAAAAAACACAGACATTACTTTGAAATCTTGTCTTTGTTTTCAATGTACCTATATTTATAATCAGCTTGCCTAATAAATAACTTATCCAATAAATAGAGTTAGTAACAATTCCTTGTTTTGTAATTCCAGGTTTCTGATTATGCAGCAAACAAATCCAATACAATACTATTTTGAGGTGGTGGAGCATAATGAGTTTAAGAGATTGGTGCATTTGTCTTTAAGGACTGGGCCAGCAACTGATGCAGATATCAAACAGCACATGGCGGAAACAATATGCCATTTAAAAGTAATTATCCTCTTTTTAACATGAATGTGAAACAAGTATAGGAGATTTTCTTTTATGATTTTAAAAATACTGTTATAACATTATTTCAGAGCTTTGAGCAATTTTATGAAGGTGCTCTTAGTATTTTGACTAAATAGTTCTTCTTACTTTATCCCAGGTTATTGTGTTTTGGTACAATTTTCTTATTTGGTTTTTGTCATAATGTATTTTAGGTACTTGAAACAAAGAGATCATAAATATGTTTTCTACTCTCTTTATTATCTTTTGTTTTACTCAAGAATATTCTAATGAACAATTAAACATATTTCTTCTTTTATAGAAAACTCTCTCAGCCTTGAAAAGCTCATCAATGAATTCTGAAACTATTCTAAATGACAAGTGCTTAAACATGGAGAGAAAAATTCAGGACTTATCACATGTCATCACCAAAATGGAGGAAGATAAGAAGAGAAGAGAAATGGAGTTTCAAGAATCACTGAAGCAAGAAAGAGAGAGACTGGAATTGGTAAATATATTATATCACATTTTAATAAGTATAACCTTGTTCTCAGTCAGTTTGTGACTGAAGCTTTACTGGGCAATACGGAAAAATAACAACATTTAGTTGTTAATTTATTTATAGTGTAGTTTTTCATATGATTGTTTGCTTTACATTTTTATAGGAAGGATTACAATGGAAAAAACATATAGACACAAATATGAAGAATCAAGTTGGTGACTTTCAAGAAACCATAAGTAAAAAAGAAAGACAAATTGATGAACTTAATTTGTACAATAGGCAGCTAAAAGACAATATCTTACAGTTAGAAAATCAAATAAGGTAATCTCAGAATGAAGAATATTTATTAAATGATTAATTAATTTGGGTCATGCCTTGCATTGCAACTCAATAATTGTGTGTTGATGTGGAATTTAATTGTAAGTAAGTTTCTATGAGCAAGTGGCCAACTCTGGTGAAAGAGATTTATTTGTAGTGATGCTTTCTATGGTCTGCAACTACTGTTATTAGTGGTATCAAGTATTTATAAACAAAAAAAATGTATACAATAAGTCACTTGTTTCCACATTCTGTGTGAAATGTCCAACAATGTCATATTGTTGGGTCACTAAAGTTACGGAAAAACCTTCCTATACTGAATATTAATTAAACTTCCAGTGAAAAATCTCAACGCCTTAACTTATTAGAAGCAGAAGTCCAGAAAACTCACATAGAAGTTGCCACATTAAAAGCCAAAAATGTTTCTTTGGAAAGAGATTTAGTTGATAAAGAGAAACAGTGCAGCCAACAACATTCCCGATGTATTTACTTAGATAAGGTAGTGTTCCTAGTTTAATCTCTGAAGTATTCTGTTTTACCTATACACTTAAGCCTTATTATGGTTTCAGGAGGCAATTTTGACCTTCACTTATGTTTTGACACTGTAGTGCCTGTATGCCACTGTTTTACTCTAAAGACTTATAAATTCACATTTATGAGCTTATATGGCTTACTGTTTCATTTTGCCTTTCAGGTAGTGAAAGATAATACTGACACAATAAGGGACTTAAATAACTCCTTACAAAAAATCAAAAAAGAAAAGGTAACGTTTTGATCTTTACTGAAATGCTTTTATACATTGAAGTTTACATCCAAAATATATTAACTATAATATTAAACTTTATTTATCAGATAAATTTAGAAGAAAAATTGATGCACACTGAAGCTATAATCAATAAAAATACTGACACAGTTCAATCCACATCAGCACAACTATTAAAAGCCAATCAAATAATATCCAAACAGAACTCTGATTTGATTGAAATGAAAGAAAAGGTAAGCATCTCTTATAATCATCCCAGACAACAGAAATCTGCCAAATACAGAATGAATCTTCGTAAACTTACAATCTACCTAAATACATGAAATGAAATATGATCACGACTGTATCCCGGGAGCGGTAGACATTTCTTTCGGAACTTTAGGCAATTTTTTAGATCTTTTTGAAGATGTCTAAGGGAGTAGTCAGAGGTATGTCCAAATACATACATATTTGGTACGTGCCCACTTTTTGCAGAAGTTAACTTTCCATATGTGACAGGTTGCAAGCCCATCGACGCTATTAGAGAGCTAACTAGTTTCCTCACGATGTTTTCCTTCACCGTTATAAGCTCGTGTTAAAGCGCATATAAATTTTTCGATGTGAAAAGTTCATTGATGCACGGCCGGATTCGAACCCACGACCTTCGGAACGAAAGTCGAGGTACTAATCCACTTGACCAACACGGCTTGTTTACCAAAATACAAAGAGCAATTGTAATCCTAAATAGGTAATGCAGTGACGTTTTAGTATCGCGCGATTTAGTGTTGCCACGATCGATGGTACGGACCATCAGTTGAAGATACCCTACCATCGATCGTTGTAACGAGGCGTGTAGAAAATGCTTTTTAATCGACTTCAAAAAAGGAGGTTATTCTATGTTCCACAGTCCACTATTATGTAAGTTGTTGGACTGGAGTTAGTGCAGGAAGTAATGTGAAAAAATCAACTACTGATACAAAATTCCCTGCCCCCGCGTACCTAGCCTCGATCTTTATTATAGATAATCGACGTATCTCCCTACCTCCATGGGAAGGCGAGATAGTATTCATAGATGTAGTAATTTATTTAAGAAACTTAACTCCCTTCTATCTTTGTTTCAGCTTCTATGCAGAACAGCCATAGCATTAGAACAAGAAAAAGTAATAGAGGGAAATGTGAAAGAAATGGAAGAACTTAAGACGCGATTGGGTGCAGCGAACCTACAGACTGACAAATTGATAAAAGAGCTTGACAGTTTAAAAGAAAAATATGAAAGTAATGAGAACGCGCTCAAGGATCGCGATGAAACGATTAAGAATAATAATATGGGTAATTTATTTTCTAATGCAATTAGAACAGAAGGAGACGATAGAAGTAAAAAAAACAAAAGAGGCCGCGAAGATCTATACTTCTATTTTTCTATTTATTGTTTAATGCGGTGATAACAAGCGATCGTCCTTATGCCGGACTGCCTCATCACTCGGCCACGGAATCAAAATCGAAAGTTTTATTAAGATTTTTCATTTTAAATTAATTGTTTTATTCGTTTCAGTAATACAATGGCTACATAAGAAATTGGAAAACAATTGCCCGCCAACCGACATAGTGCACAGTAAACGTAACGGTATTCTAGCGGCCACCAGTTCAACGCCATACTTCTTGTCCAAAAACAATACGACATCGTCTCATGGTGTTTCTGATGAATCAATTGATTTTTACGGCACTTCTAAAGCGTAAGTTTTATATTAAATAAAAAATACACATGTCTCCACGCAATCTGACATAACGTGCTTAAGTCTCTCAGAGATGGCAATTCATTCCAATATGAAAATGTACTAGCCACACCCAACTTTAAATAACACGAAATTAGCTAAATACATTTAGAGCTTCGAACGCGCCGTCGTCACTGCGCGTTTGTATCTGCGCGTTTGTATCGATACAAACACACTATCCTAGCGCTTGAAAAACGCGCGCTGCGAACTAGCAGATGACGCGCCGGCGCTACACTAAATCGCGCAGTGACTAGTTCGAAAAACGTGGGGTGCACAAGGCTTTTACCTACCTGTATTCTTTTATCTGTGCCTACCTATAGTTGAAGGAGTATTATGAAACTTTTTCTATCTACTATTATTTAAATAGTTTTTGTCGTTTTTTTAGATCTAATATTGAAGAAAGCCCTGGGCCAGACATACAAGTTAATAATGTAAAAGTTGGACTGGATCCAAAATATTTGCAGCCTGCGACCAGTAATAGTCAAAATGTCAACAAAAACGGTGGGTGTTGTATGGAAATTCATGTAAAAGTGTTAGAAATTGTTTCAAACATGACATTGTGCAAGTTCATGAATCTACTTTCTTGAGTTTTTATGAAAACTTTTAAAATCGTATCTTCTACTAAGTACCTATGTATGGACACAGTTTGAATCCTATCATAAAACATTTGTTTTTTCATTTATTTTCAGTCGGAAAATTTAAACCCAACGCAGGCCAGAATGGAAAAGAAAATATTAATCTCCCAAAAGTTGACTATAGAGAAAAGAAAACACCTCGAAGCGCTAATTATAGAGCCACACCTGTTTCAGCATATTTCCCATGAGCTAAAATATTTGCTACTTAAATGAAATGAAATTCCAATTAAAAAAACTTTTATTTGATGTGCAATAAAACTAATGTACCTAGGTAATTAAACCTACCTACTTGTATTTTTTAAAATTCCTGTCTGTTTAAAGTATTAAAATATTCAAACGAAATATAGGTAAGTACAGCTTTGTAATTATAATCAGTGATTATATTTTCTTTGTTTAATCATCGCATCAGGCCTAAAGTTAGACGGAGGCCTAAGACTAAATTAAATTAGTGGAGTGGAGTTTCTAAAAAGTTCGTTTCGTTAAAGTTAATGAGTAGTCTGGTTCCGTCTGTCTGACTCATTCATCATTTTCACGAAGGGTTGGTTATCAAAGAGAATCTATCTAATCACTATGTTTCATGGTCATGGTTTTTGGGTTAACTTTGGGCCTATACAAGCAATGAGAATATAACCACTATGATACAAGCAGATACAAGGTCCTTAATTAATTGTATGCCTAACATTATTTTAACTGTGGCCTAACGAAGTGAGCGACGACTAGGCTTGGGCAAAAAATATCGATATATCAAAATATCGATATTTCTTTAGAAAAATATCGATATATATCGGCGATATTTTTTCCAGCGATATATCAATTTTCGATATTTATTTTCAGATATCAAAATCGATATATTTTTAAAGCTCTGCTGTGCTGTCTGCTCATGCGTCACATTTTCTTTGCTTCAAACACAAACAAAAATTACTTGTTGTGTACCTAATTATTTTTTTTTTTAGGTCAAGCAATGAAAAACCTGTTTTTTTTATATGCTAAAACTGATGTCAAAACAGCCAGATGTGTATTTGCTTTAAAATTTCGAATTTTTATAAATAATTGCATATTGGGCAAAAAATATCGATATATCGAAATATCGATATTTCTTGGGCGATATATATCGATATATTTGAAAAATATCGATACGATAGATATCGATATTTTTTTTCCATTTGCCCATCCCTAGCGACGACGCCTAATGAATGAATGAAAGGCTGATCAATGAGTTGAGTTGGTCGAGCAAAGAGCATGTAACACTACGTTTATGGTCGAGAATGTAGGTAATTTTTTTTCTTTAGGTTGGTGCGAATGGGATAGTGTCATCTGCATTCCTTGAATTTTTACACTAGATTTACGGTACATAATGAACTGTACTCCTTTGACCTGTGGTTTATTTTCATTTGAACTTACATCTTAGAACTCGAGAATACTGGCAGCTGTCAAAAATGTCAAACAGAAAAAAAAAACAAAATGACGAGATTTGGATGGGATTGGGTGGGGAAGGTTAACATCATTTTGTTTGAGTTTGTTTGAGTGATTCACTCAGGAATAATTTTATGTTGTTTGTATTTTCAATAGTTTATTTTGCTTCTGACCATGGATCTTTTTAAACCAACCGTAGACAGCATTGGAAAGGCAACAAAACCCTTGTGATGGATCGTACGTGATGTGCTTGTTACAAAAAATAGTGTAACTCGTGGTATTGAAAAAAGCTTTGAAGTCGACCGAGATGCCTTTCGACTTCTTGTGTTGCGTGAGGCCTGGTGTGGAGGATGTAGTAGAACTGAATTACGCGCATCAGTCTCTCGTAGACGTTCCGAACGATGTATTTGGCTACGAAAGGACTCTCGAAATGCTGCACTGCCAGAGCAATAGAATCGCAGAACTACCGAGACAACTGTTCATGTGCCATGGCCTCAAGTACCTAGATCTGTGCGACAACGAGGTGGCGGCGATCCCCGCCGCCATCTCTTCCCTCTCTAACCTCCAGCATCTCAACATCAGCAGAAACTCCCTCACATCAATACCTGAAACAATGAAAGCTTTAAAGTATTTAATGTTCTTAGATCTCAGTGTGAACCCGCTCGAAAAATTACCTGATGCCATAACAAACCTGACTGCACTGCAGGAGCTGTATCTCAACGACACATACCTCGAATACCTACCTGGAAACTTTGGCAGGTTGGCAAACCTACGCATACTAGAACTGAGAGACAACTATTTGATGATTTTACCTAAATCACTGTCAAGGTCCACAGAGCTACTGAGGTTGGATATAGGCCAAAACGATTTTCAACAATTCCCAGAAGTTATTGGAAGATTTACAAAATTAAAGGAACTGTGGATTGACAGCAACAGCCTAACTAGTATTACTAATGTGATAAAGACATTGGAAGGTTTGGTACATTTGGAAGTGAGCAATAACATGATTGAAGAAATTGCACCTGAAATTGGATATTGTTCTAAACTTGTTGATATAAGTCTGTCACTGAACAATCTCACTCAGCTTCCTGATACAATTGGGCAGCTGAAGAACCTAACAACACTAAAATTAGATAATAATAAGTTATATTCTCTACCAGATAGCATAGGGCAATTGGCAAACCTTGAAGAGTTCATGCTAATGGGTAACTACTTAGATAAAATCCCTTCATCTATTGGACTATTAAGAAAACTGCAATATCTGAATGTGGATGAAAATATGTTGAGATTTATTCCCCCTGAGATTGGGAGTTGTACAAAACTCTCAGTGCTGTCTCTCCGAGCCAACAAATTAATCAAAATTCCACCTGAGATTGGACATATAAGCTCACTAAAAGTGTTGAATTTAGTGAGAAACTCACTGAGTTGTTTACCCCAGTCATTGTTGAATTGTGAGAATCTGGTGGCCCTCTGGCTATCAGAGAATCAAAGTAAACCCTTAGTGCCTATGCATTCTGAAGTAGACCCACACACATATGAACAAGTCCTTACTTGTTACCTCTTCCCCCAAGTGCCTTTGAATCCCATTGAGTCTAAAACTGACACTGAGAAACCTGATAATATGGAGAACCCAGCAGCTCCTCGCCATATTAGTTTTGTTGATATGAAGGCTGTTCCTAAAGTGCCAGAAAAATCTAGCCAACTGAAACGAGCTCCAACACCATATCCAAAAGAACTGAGAGCATTAGCTAAACACGCTAGAAATATACACAAAGATGGGGCTCAAGATATTGCTGCAATGCAAAATGCAGTTCTTATAAAGGCAGCTAAAATAACCCCAACTTTTCAACAGAGGTTTGCATCAGATAATAAATTAGATATAGAAAACTCCACAAAGGAAGATGCCGAAGAAGCTAATCAGGATCCTATGAAAGTTTCTGTTTATGATAATCTACCAACAGAGAACACCTATGATAAACCTTTAGATCTAACTTATGAGCCTAATAAAACATACAGGAGTGTAGAGCATGGCCTTTATTCTGACACAAATGGTGGTAGTGAAGATTTCAAAGATGAACAAATTGATGATTTTAATCCACCACAAAGGCTGAGCATGAAACAAAATGATAAAGTATATTCTTCGAGGCAAGAAGTTGATAGAATACACACGCCAATTCAACAAATGCCTCAAAATGTTTACCCCACACGTCTAGAATGTCAAACATACCAGATTCCTATTGAGAATAGCTACCGAGGAAGTTTGGATGACACTCGCAATCACTTACAACGGCTTAGCTTAAGTTCCCAAGATAGGCATATCAATAACGAGACGGCTCCGCATTTTAATGAACCGTCTTATAATCCGAGACCTGTAATGGACAAAATTCCCTCCTTTGAACCTATGTATCCTAGAAAAGAACATATCTGCCATTCAGTATCAGACAGCAGCTATCACGAAAGCGGCTATGGTAGCGAAACATACGCACGCGCCAAAGAAAAAATGTACAGTCAGAGAAACTATGATCCATATGGTTATCACACGCACGTCAGTAGAGACTTACCGAGTCCGAGGGTACACACTGTAAGCCAAGTGGTCAGCTCCAGCACAATGCCTAATCTAAGTAACTATAACAATATGTATCCTGGTAGAAGTGCTGACTGTCACGACTACCAAGGACCGATTCATCAGTCTGCCACGCCAAATGCTAACATGTTTGGCATAACAGCATCAAGCCCCACGTACATAGCGGCGTCGCAGTCTCCAGACTTGTATTCTCCAACAGGCCACACGGATTCTACGAATCCATATCGCATGACGAACACACCCCTCATTTCGGATGACGGTAGTTATGGCCACATGCATGTACATTCACCGACTAGTCAAAATATGTATGACTTATATGAGGCTATTCCTGCGTCATCGAACGCACCCAGTGTGATCAGCCAGAGAACCAGCCCCAACGGTTTGGCAGAGCCAGTTTACGGGAGAGGCCAGCCCCCGCCTTACCATGTTGCAGCCCCATACACGAAACATGCTCAATATTTCAATGGGACTGGTGGATAGTGCCCAGTCCACGGGAAACCTCGTGGTTTTCTGCGGAATATGCATTCATATGAACATTTTTAAGCGATACGGCAACACAAGAGATTTTAACGAACAATCAAATCAGTCCAGATGTATCTGGATGTGCAATTTAAATGTGATAAATAATAATATGTTTGTAGTTAAGTGTCTATGTGACGTTGGTCTTAAAATTATTAAGGTGCTAATTTTAAGAGAAGGTTATTGTTATTGGAACATTTTAAAACATTATTGATGTGACTGAATGTGAAATTACAGTGTTGAATGAGAATTTATTGAATGTGGGAAAAAAGGCATTTCTTTATGAATCATGCAATATGGCATACTTACATCAGAATACAGTGTAGGTACTAATTTAGTACGACTTGTAACAACTATGTTGTTTCAAAAAAATATGTAACATTTATATTGATGTAACAAACTAACACGAAAAATTGTTAAAAATATAAAAGAGTTGTATAGAACATGTTAGAAACTAGTTGAATATTATGTTGTCAACTGTACATAGGTACTCTAAAGTCTGTACAAAACTAGATTCCTAGAATAAAATTATGGGTAGGTAGTGATGTTATTGTTGAAAAATAGTCCTTCAAGTTGAATACCACTCTCCTTTGTAACAAAATAATAATGTAGGTACATCAAAACTAAAATAATTTATGTGAATAGCTCTGTGTACCTATAATAAATACATAATTATATATTTGTGTAGGTAATAGTTGGGTTTTACAATATTGGTATCAAAATTATGTTATGGCATTACAATCATCTGTCACTGATTTTTTTTTATGCCAGATTTATATTTTATTTTGCGTCGCCTTTAAACGAATTTTCAGGTGCAATTTAAGGCTTTAAAGAAAATTGACAGTTATTTATAATTACTTATACTTTTATTACCAGACGGAGATTTTAGACCATTTTAAGTTTTACTTGTAATTTACTATGTTTAGTTTTCGTTTATTTATACATTACCTATATTTAACAGATAGGTATTCAAAGATTTATAAAACTGGCTTGCAATTTCTACTCTTAAAACTGGTCTATGTGATACTACGTACGTAAATATTTGATTACGGTATGTATTTTAATAAAAAAAATATTTCCTAAATCCTAAATACTTATGTACTTACTACTTTTAGTTTGATAAAGAATCTAACTAACTGCTATAAGATTATTAATTATTTAGCAAAGGTAATAAGCACTTAGAACTTGGTGCATTTATTTTTACATTTTATTTATTTAACAAAGAAATAATTGTAAATATATTTTTCTATAATGTTATTGTAATTAATTATTTTATTATGCTTTAGTGACTTGAGTAAACTTAAAATGATTACAGGTAAATACTAGAAAATGTGTCCATGAATGGTCTTAAAATTTTTCATCATGGATGTAGAGTTTAATGAGTAAATAATAAGCACTAAATTGTTCTTAAAGTGTGTGTTTATGTACTTAATGATTGAAAAAAAAAACAGTCAACTTGTGAAAGTAAAAAATTACCAACACAGTTGGGGGTTGGTTTTGGAAACTGCATTTTAATAAAATATAAACTCGAACAATTTGATTTTAAGATAAAAACATCACAAAGAACTGTGCCATGCTACATTTAACTATTTGCTGTTAATGATTTGTCAATTATGTAATAATGAATGAATGTAATATTTTCAATGCATATCCTACTATTATAAATTGTTTGCAAATTATCCACTAAGCTCTCTACACTCACAAAAAGTGAATTTATAATTAAGCTAATTTAGAATATTTTGCATATTGCAGGAGTGTCCTTGTTAAGCTCAACGTTTGCTCGCGTTTAATCTATTCTATCCTTGACAGTGGAACCGCAAAGGTTAATCCGATACTACTAGTGTCGCCTGAGTTACCTACATTAAAACTATTCAATCAAATCTTCATACATTCTTTTTTACTTGTTCATTTTATGTTAATGAGAAAATGTCATCAAGTGTTGAGCCTAACATTTACTGCCTAAAGTACATAATTCGCTTTAAGAAAAAATAATGAGGTTATTATTAGAAAATTGTATCGCACACAATGCACTAGAAGGAAATCGGTAAGTACTTACATTCATGTTAATGTCACGAAATAAGCACATAGGTAATTAGTCTCAAATTTATATATGTATAGTTTGTAATTTTATTTAGGCCATTTGGTAGACATTCGAAGGGGGTAGGTATATTAGATATTTATTAGTTTCTTAATTGATTAATTCATATGAGTACCTACCTAACATTAATTTCAGCACCACCTGAACAATTTGTACTTACCTACAAATTGCTTTTCAAAATTCAAATGCTTATCATTTTACTTAAGTACCATAGTAATAATATAATATTATATATAATATAATATTATATAAAATTATATATAATAATTATATAATATTATATAATATAATATTCCTCAATGTAACTACTACTTACCTACTTAATTTTTTTGACTAAATTGTATACTTACCTACCTACTGCCATATTGTTAAATAATTAGGTCATTTTAAATCTGAAAAAGTTCAATCACTAACTCCATTAATTCTGATTTGTATACTTATTGAAATTACCAGAACGATTGTTGTCTTGATACTAAAACTTATACTTATGAAAGTTTTTAAATAAAATATTTTTTTCCACAAATATTATTAATTTTATTAAAAAAGTATTTTGTATAGTTTAGGAGGAAAAGCGAAGTTGCACTTGGTGGCCAGGCCACCAAACTCAGTTTTCGCTACTCTTCCTAAACTATACAAAATAAAACTATTACAGAGGTATTAAAAAAGCCTATGATAGGTTTCACAAACGGAACATTCAGTTTTTTAAAATTCCTTTATTCAACGTAATAATAAAATATAGGCGGCGGCGCTAGTTTGACGCATACATACAACCACCAAGTAAATATGCATTATAGTATAGGTACTCAGACGCACCCAAGGCCGTTTCAAGGCAGTAGTCATGGCTTATCACTGGTTACTCGTACAAATGCATTAGATACGAAAAATTGTTATCGAAGGGCAGATTAAATTGATTTGTTTGGAGTTCAATCAATATAGAAAATAAATAAGTACCAACTTTACAGACATGGAATGACCCTGTGTGATCAAGGGTTCTACGAGTAAATGGTAGGTGCATAGTAGGTACCTCCCACAGTATATATTAGATAAGGTAGGTACACCGCTACAACTCGCATTTCATGCATTTCAGTCTGACACCCAACAAGACTTACTGGATGCCACCGAGAACGGAGTGAAGGTGGCCTCCTACTGGGAAAAAATCATCTAACAATATTATGACTACCTAATAGTTGAAGCATTGATACGATAAAGAGAGAAGAAGTCTGACACTAAGCAAGGTCTTGCTTGTCGCGCCACAAACTTCGAATAAATTATTGTGTGGGCCGGCATTACGGACAACTTACAGTACATAAATACGCGGAACCGCTCGAGAAATTAAGATCAGAAATTAATTTAAATTTTCTATCTACATTAAGTAAGGTACCTAGGTACCTTAAATAGGAGGATTTATAAAAATATTCTGCTTTAATAGCAATTTTTTTTAGGAAAGTATATCTCTGAGCATATTATTATTCTGTTACTAAAATAAGAAAAGACTCTATGCCTATTTAAATAAAGAAAACTACGTTTCTATAAAGGCTTTCTATATTTAGCTTGTATCCAAACTCTGTACATTGTTAACATTTTACCTCTATTCACTTGCAACCTTCGATCAATCAAGTTCTGTTCTTCTACAAAACCAGCAGTTTTGAATAATGCAGCTATTTCTTCTTGCGTGAAGAAGTACACCCTTGTGTTGTCCCCGCGAGCGTAGAAATTGTCTGATATACACCTGCCTTTCTTGAATCGCAGTTGTGCCAGGTCATACTTGCCGTAATCTCGAAAGACCAGCAAGCCGCCCGGCTTTAGGTATTTGTGTATTTTTTCTACTATACCTGGCATGCTAGAACATAGAAACAAACCTATTAATTCATTTTGTCAAGAAGGGCAATGAAAAATGAAATATGATCACTGTGTTTTCAAGAGACATTTTTAGATCCACAAGATATTGAATGGGGTAGTCAGAGGCATTTTACATTGGTTAATTTAATGCCCACATTTTGCAAAATTAATATTCCATATGTGACAGGTTGCAAGCCCATCGAAGCTACTAGAAAGTTTACTGGTTTCCTCACAATGTTTTCTTTCACCAAATAAATTTTTCGAAACGAAAAATCCATCCTTTAGATGTTGCTCATTTCATAGCTTGTGATGTTTCTCAGATTTATAACTAGCTATTATAGGGTGACTACAGACTAGACTCCTTAATCATTAACTTACTTTGTAGGCTCAATAGCAGACAGCACAAAAATCAGCACAATAATATCCAGAGAGTTTTCTTCAAAAGGAACATCCCACTTATTCTGAGTTGCATCCAAAACAAACACATTGCATCGCTTTGTGTCATACAGCTCACTTTGCTTTATGATCTCAATGGCTTTGGAAGAGAAGTCACAGCCATAGATGAAGAGGTTTGGGTCCCGACTGTACTGAAGAATAGGAAAGATAGTGTTTCCAACTCCACAGCCAATTTCAAATATTGTCCGTTTAGTTTCTGATGGTACCAATTCTATGTGATCAGCAGACTCTTTACTATCAGTTGTTTCTTTTTTGTCTGATACATTATTGTCTCCTTCAGGGTATACTCTTTCTGGAGCTGCGGTATATTCTGGTGCTAGTTCAGGAAACTCTGTGAAAAGCCAGTGCCTGTCTTTGAAGAACCTGGAATAAAACAAAAAAGTTTATTAAAACTTTCTAAAAGTCATCTTTTAATAACGCCATGAGGTATATTTGTGTTAATCATAGAAACTACTTGGCATTCTGGGTTTCTTAGAAACTTAGGTAACAGGAAACAGTATCCGAAGAAAATTTAGACTACAATGACATGTTGCTGTGTAAAAATGTCCAAGGATATTTATATATTTATTAACCATGACAACAGAAGAGAAGAAGGAGCTTGAGTACTTTGTATTCAAGTGGCCAAAAATAATACCTGTTTTGATGAATATTATAAAATGCATCCCAGTGCTTATCCGCATCATTTTCCAATGACTCAAGATGATCTTCGGAAAAAGTTACTTGCGAATTCTGTTCAACCTTTTCTTTAGCAACTCTCTCCTGTTCTTCGTCCCATTGCACGTTATCCCTGTAAAGAGACACCTTATTACTTTACAAGTTACTATAGGTAGGTACCTAGGTTTTAGTCATGATTATTATTTACAAAGATAATTATGTAAGTACCAGGTATTAAATAAAAACAGGTGATTTTTGTCGTTTAAGTACCGAGAACCACCTGCTGGCTTTTTCCTATGCCGAGTTAATTCTAAATATGATAATTTCGCCCTGTCGCTGCTTTGAAATCTCGTAACATGTGTAAAAAAAGCTCTAAATACGGTACCACGCGTTATGCTTGAAGACTTCGTCAACATTCTCCAGAAATCGATTGCCAAATTGTGGTCGCTTATCAGCTGTCGCATCTTCCATTTATATTTTCGCTATTTACTGGAAATTAAATCATGATTCAAACTATTTCAAGCACACACAACACAACATAACCTCAATCAAACAAACAAAAGTCATCATCAAGACATCAATCAACATCAATATTCATCATTCACTCAGGCGTTAGTTTTGACATTGACAAAAATGTTTCATTTCGTTGTAAAAAAATAAGATTTTTAGCATGGTATTAAATTATAAACCCGGAAATATTTTTAACTCAGTCAGACCCACAACGGAAGCAAAGAACGGAAGGGCTATTATTCTAACCTAACCTAACCTCTTTCGTTCGTCCCACTGCTAAATAACAATAAATAAAACTAATGCTTAAGTATGTACCTACATACCTAAAACAAGAATAAAAATAATAGATTAATATAACTACCATGATAGTAGGAAGGTACCTACATTCTAGAATTTTTTTTTGGGCTTCTTGGTTGGCTTGCATCTCTCTAGCACTAATAAAATTTATACCTACCTAACTGAATGAGATAAGAAGGTACCTTTTAAAATATTCAAACAACTAGATTATCTTCCTGTATTTTAATTCCACTCTATAAATGTAACTTTACACTGTTCCACGAAGATGTTGACTTTATGTAATAGGCCACGGGGAACTTCCAATATTCTGTCGAATTCTACGTTATTGCGCCATAAAAGACGTTTAGATGCTGTTCTCTGATCAAAGTAAACATCATAAAAACGATTCTACGGGTCATTAAAGTCTTCCCGCAAACGGAATGGCCACACGTTGGAACTGTTCGAATCGGGGTTAAAGTATCGGAGTGAATAGGAACAGATTTAGACGACCTGGCTAAATCTGATACGGTTGTGGGCAGAATTGTAAAGCTGGTAGCAATAGGATGGTTAAAATGTCACTGCAGTAAAGAGATTCTGTTTTGCAGTACCTAGGCAGTGACCGTTTACTAGGATTAGGTACCTACCTAAGTAAATACTTTAGTAAGTAAATCAGATGGATTTAAGTAATTATTAATTTTTAGGACTTACACTCGTATTTCCATGGGAGTAAGTACCTACCTACCTAGATTAACCTACCTACCTAGTTAGAAAACATCCCCATCTTTTCCCACGCATGTCTGAGCTCGTGTGCGAAATAGACGTGATAGCAGCAAACTTCAAATGCCTACATGTAAGACAGCTTTCCTTCAAAATAGTGTCGTCTATATGTCACGTAAAATATATAGGTAATCATTTGCCTAGATCATTAAAAGATTGTGACGAAAATATGTTTAGGAACAAATTAAAACAATTACCTACTATTACAGAAATGCTATTATAATGTTAACGATTTTATGACAGAGAAATTTTGACATTCATTTTATTTTCTTTTATATCCTATCCATAATCACAAATTCATTTATAATTTCAAGATGATGTTTATTTAGATTACTCTAACATTTGCATGCTAAATTAAGTAGAACATAATTGATACTGAATACTGTTAACATCTATGTGACCTACATTGTGTTCAAGCAAATAAACTATCTTTATCTTTATCTTTATTAAAAACTACCTACTTACTTAAACACTTAAGAAATAACGTACCTACTAAAATTATTATTCTATGTAAGTAGGTAGGTACCTATATACCTACTATAGGTACCTTTGGTTTTTATCTTTGTTAATTACACTTTCATATCAATTAAATATTTAACTGCTGATATTTGTTATTGTTACTTAGTTAGTCTATCATCATCCTAGCTACACCTAACTTAAAAAAGGTAGGATCTATTGTATTTATAATAGGTAGGTACCTACTTAATCCTTATCAACATGCTACTAGGTAGGTAGGTACATACTTTAGCCTAGGTTATTTTATCACTAACCAATATCGTAATGTTGCACATCCGAAAGCCTTAGATACCTACCAATGATTAAATGTTCTCTAAAATACACAGCACAGACATATCAAACGACAGTTTCCAAATCGGCTGCATAACTTTAACTTGTGCAGCGCAAGTTACGTTTGTCGAGCGAGATACAAGTAGCCCAAGTAGGTACTCACCTACCTACTGAAATGTCTGTGAGCTTTCCTCTGACACTTGTACGAGTAGGTTGGAGTAGGTACATTATGCGTAGTCTCAACACACGTACCTATAGCTTAACTTTTTTTACAGCGGTGGTCGCACAAACAACATAATGAATCGCAGGAGAACAGGTTTGCTGATAATTTTTTTTTTATTGTTTCACTTGTGGGCAAATGTCTCCCCTATATCCTTCAACTTTTCCCGATCACCGGCTGCTTTCCACCACTCCTCCTGGAAGGCAACAAATGTCGTTGTAAATAATAATTACCAATGTTAAAAAACATTCATCATTAATTTCATCGTTGGTCTTTCATTCGATCAAAAACATTTTGACCAAATTTATGTAGCTAACCGTACCATCTCGACTGTATTATGTAGGTACTTATCTACCTACTTTATTTTCCATCCGTCCTCGACACTGTGAGGTCGAAACTTCCGATTAAGTTGCACCTCTCCTTCCTGTAACCTTAATCTTCCTAATTAGATCCAACGCTAACTTTCAATCTTAGGAATATAGAGAGATAGTTCAATAGATTTTTTGTGTTTGATTTATTATAATTACTTATACCGATTCTTCTTCTTGTTTTGAAACATCATTTTATTTCTAACACTAGAAATAAAATGATGTTTCAAAACAAGATTTTTAGTAGGAACTGCGAATTGAGTCAAATTATGATTTCATTAATACTTGTCAAGACAGATCGTTGAGACCCTACCCAATTCATTGAGATTTTTTTAGCAAGGGGGCTCGACGATATTGTCACGTCGCAGGGCGTCAATGGATGCCACTAGCATAGACCGTATTGGAATTTAGATGTCACCACAAACTTAAGGAGGCTATACCTACCCAGCACTCCAGCAGTGAGTAAAATCGGGCTCTCAATGTTGACGATGAGAGATCCCGGTTCCATCTTCTTCTTCTTTGTTCGTATGGGCTAGTGGCCAACTCTGGTGACGGAGTTTCAAATGTTCAATCATCAGACCAGCTCTAGAACATAATTATTTTGCATTTTCACCCGTTTTGTGCAAAATTTCATTATAGCACAACCGAACACCGAGAAGTGGCTCAAATTTTACTTGGAAGGTTTGAACACAGTTACCCACACCTAAACTAAATAAAATAATAAAACAAACAACTTTTTGAAATTTTATAGATATCTACCTACGTGGTCTCTCCTACGAAACGTATTCTTCCAGAATATCATTCGATTTTCCTTGATTCATGGGTCAGTTCATTTTAATCTTTTCTCCGTTTGTGCAGTATAGTCTGATTCAGACTAATGTTCTGAACGTGTCAACTCCGTGTTTCAGACCGTGCTACGAGATGAACTATGGTGCTACGAAATTCGTAGCACTTGTATTGTATGTGTAGGTACAGACTTAGTGATTCAATAGTTATACTAAGAGAATCTAATATTTTAGAAAAAATATTGCAGTACTAGGTATGTTACTTATTATACTAATAGATAGGTTTTCGTAGTACCTACCTACATTTAGTTTGAATTGCGTTGCAAATTTAGGTTGAATCATTGCTTGGCCATGCCTTTGATAAATCCATTTGTAATAGAATCTGTTTCTTTTAGGAAAGTACCTACAAGTTTTATATAAAAAAATTAGAGAAAAACACGACATAACTACCAAAATAAACTAAGGTTGGTACATAGTTTTTTAAAACGCAAAAGAAAAGCTACTTGAGGATTCAAAATGTTGTCCCACCCTGTAGGGTAGTATCCTATGCATAACCTATGTCTAGGTGTAGTGTAACTGAAATGGAACTGTTCAGGACTTAGTCCTTCGAGCCGGATTAATCTGCACTGGGGAGCTTTGATGGGCTGTGGATTGCGTCATTGATGGTCTTTTATTTTTTAATTAAGTAATACCACAGATAAAAGAATACTAGGTAATACTCAAAGAACATTGATAATAGTGGCAATTCTGAGTGTCGCAAAAGCTAAACTAAGCTAACTAAAATTATTGCCATCCTTTTTATTCCCATCGCTATGAAAGGAACGGCAACAATTTTAGTTAGCTTAGTTTAGCTTTTGCGACACTCAGAATTGCCCCCAATAGTTAATTATGTGGGTAGGTACGTTTGTTTCATATTATCAACCTACGATTATGAAATAGTAAATGAAGTCCATTACTAAGTTATTAGGTAGGTACATAACATAAAAAAATATAAGTAAGTATCCTGCTAAGTAAGTGCTAGAAAACCTGCTTTCCAATGTAATTTGAAGTTTTACGATATAGCTAGGTATATTTTCGATTCTTCATTTCACACATTCGATTCTCCATCCACCCTTTCACCCCACAATAGTGGCAATTCTGAGTGTCGCAAAAGCTAAACTAAGCTAGCTAAAATTGTTGCCGTCCCTTTCATAGCGATGGGAATAAAAAGGATGGCAATAGTTTTAGTTAGGTTAGTTTAGCTTTTGCGACACTCAGAATTGCCACTATTATCTTATTATAACGTCTAAACTGATTTTAATAAAACATGTTTAACCACCGCTGGAAAACTTGCTTCTAATTTAATTAAAACTGCATTCTTCAAATCGGCGAGCTAGGTACTAGTACTAGTACGGTTCCACAGAGAGTCACACTGACAGACTCACAGATAAACAAAGACGATTAATATCTAGAAGACAGACAAAGGCCATACACAAAATCGTAACCCGATCCCGCAGTACCAGATAGCCTGAAAACTTTAAAACATCAATTTTATCCAAGAAATTTCAATACTTAGTAGTAGGTAGCAACAATATTCAATATTTAAACATTTTTAACTAGAAAGTAATTGAAATTTCTTGGATAAAATGGATGTTTTAGACTTTTCAGGCTATTTTTTAGGGTTACGATTTTGTGTATGGCCTTTGTCTGTCTTCTCAGATAAATAAGTACATTGCACAAAAATGGAAAGTACGTATACAAATATTTCACAGTTATCATAACCTTTATTGGTTTCTAATGTGTATAAAGATAGTAAAAATATACATAAAACTATATACCAAATATCAACTAAGCTGGTAGAGCGAGTTACAGTAGCGATAGCGCTGAATACACCTACACGGACGCAGATTAGAACTGAACATCTAGATTTCCAGAATACTGTCACCGTTTTAATAAAGCGGTGTAGGATGATCTCTGTATTTACAAACACGGTGACGATGATGGCGTGGCGTGCGTTTGCCTATGTGAGCTTTAATGCACCTGGCCCATTACTGACAAGTAAATGGCTAGCCATCTACTATTTCATCGCAGATTCGCAGAGATATTTCATCTATTTGTACATTTCATCAAGAAATGATACAAATAGATGTAGATTCCGTGCAAATAAAATACCTACACCCGATAAGTAGGTAGGTATTAATACTTACCTTGATTGCTCACTGTTCACATTACGAAGCACTCACTCCACTATTTTGTCGTAACGTTAAGAGACATCGAAGACATCACTCAGCGAAGCTGCCATGGCGGTCAGGGAGTAGCCCGTCAGAACAACCACCAGTAATCGCTTCCTATAAGTTACATAGACACTGCGTGGTATTGTAACCAAGGTAGGTACACGTAAGTTAAGCCACAGCAGGCAGCAGCTAATGTTATAAAAAGTTTATTAAACATTTACGGCCTATAATAACGAGCACCGTTTCGTAGAAAATTAAAGCTTTAGCACCTGAGTACACACGTTGCTAGTAGCTGAGAATATGCGCTTTTCCTAGCTTTCCCCGCTCGATAACATATTGTAGTGAGTGTAGAGTCCACTTAACCTACATTTATGTTTTACTCTTCACTGATTAATATGTTAAAAGAATTGTCTTCTTTTCTATACATTAATGCTGGTAAACCATGAATCGAATAAGAAAAGTTGGTTGTACCTAATAGCAAAATAGACTTATTAGTAAAATAAATAATAGGAAAATCGATGTCTACCTACTTCTACTTTAGTTTTATTAAATACAAGCTTTCGCCCGCGGATTTGCTCGCGTGGTACTATTACAAAGTTCCTACTCTGTGACACAGAGTCTGTGTATACTAACCCGGATAAAATCTACATTCCAAGTTTCAGCCATATCGGTTAAGTCGTTTTTGTAACAAACATCCATACAAACTTTATACTTAATATTAGTGGGTTGGGATTTATGCCTGCCTAATGGTTAATTATAAATAATGATTAATTTGAATATACCTACGGCTTTAATTTAACACATTTATTTCTACATACACTCGGACTAGTTTACGAGGTAAGGTAACGTTCGCGCAGCAAATGGCAAGCCAACAAAATATATCGTTAACAAAACTTAAACCAATAAAGTTACTAAATAATTGAACTTCCGTACTCACACGCAATACGAAAAGTTAAGATTACTTTCAAGATTCTCCATTCTTGAGAATTTAATTTTGTCGGGAGTCTATTTCTAAAACTAGACACCGTGCTCCATTAGAGGTGGTGCTGTAGGGGCCGGCGGGGTGAGGAGGGGAGGGATGGAGGGGAGGGAGATGGTTCTACAAACAATCCTCTCGGATATTGAACGATGCGTTAGGAAATGCAGCCGCCGACCGACTGCGTGCATCGGAACGCCGGCTCACGTCTCATTGCTTCGGAACCAAAGTGTGAAGATATGAACGATCTCGTTTTCATATCGTTTGTATTCATACAATTTTTCGAATTGAGCTCGAGATTGCGAAATCGGAATACCGAGAGTGTCGGCGAGGGAATATTAATACTGAGTTGCTTAGATGCCTGTTGCAGGGCTGGCGGGCGTCGCTACCTATCTGTACCTAATCGTATTACGGAACGGAGGCTTTGGGATTGCTTCAGCTACGTGTAGCGCTCTTGGGATCCTTTCATAACATAACAATTTGCTCTCTAATTAAAATAAAAATCATTCAAGAGGTTTTATTCTCTTAGTTCTGTTTTGTTTTGGTCCGAATAAAAATTTATATTAGGTACTAATTAAAAACGTTCCTAAATTGTTATCATATGCATTTTTATTCTGTTTTATCTTGACTGAGGTTTTTTTTAACTGTATATTATTTTTCAACTCCATCCTTTATCAACTTCCTGTTTCTGAAGAAATCTTTTTTAGCTAAGTATCTACCTGGTATTTGGATGACCGAGCTTTGCTCGTTTTTATTGCCTGAAAAGACGGATATACCTACTTATAACGTCATTTTCTAAAAATGAAACCTAGCTAGATCGATTTATCGCTCTCGAAACGCCCCTGGATACAAAATTTCATGAAAATCGTTAGTGCCGTTTCCGAGATTCAGATTATATAAGTAATTTATATTATATACCTACCTACCTATATAAGTACAAGAACTACTCGAGGTATTCGATTAAAACATTTAGGTAAGTAAGTAGGTACCTACCTATGTGAAAGTTTAGAAAAAACTAATACGAAATACCAATCTATTGGTTACATTGTATAACATACTGTGTATGTAGGTATGTTTAGCTATAGATAGAAGGCAAGCGAAACCATCTGTTGCGGTCAAGTGTTCTCCTACTAAAGTGGGATGAGCCACCATCCTTCATGGACCAAATAAAATGGAAGCTTTGTGTGGAAGCCTTCTCAATATTACGAACAATGGGGATTTTATAGTGGCCGATAGGCACTCTGTGGTTTGATTGTACAGTAGGCTTGATACTTTTAAAACTATGGCTCACTCAAATTGAAAACGTTGCCTTTGACGTCGTGAAAGAAGCTTCCAATCGAAATAAACATGGGATAAGTCTGGTACCAACCAGAATAACCTTTGTGAGACTGTTTTAAACCGTTTGTAGTTTTATACTTTTTTCTGTTTTATTATCGAGATGATAAGATAAGATAAGATAAGATCATTTTATTGTAAACTGTTGAAATTTTTACAAAGGTGGTAGGTTTGTGTTTAAATATAAGTGCAAACAGTTTGCCCTTTTCGGACGTACAACATAAATAAAAAACTTAATAATCGGATCGGATCGGATGGAATCGGATAATGAAATAAGTATTTTTAATAATCTTCTTCGACGTATTGAAAGACAAAACATTAACCGATAGTACCTAGTAGGTATTATGTAAGATCATTTTTCGTGACATCACTACAGACAGCTAAAGAGCAAAATTTTCATATTATGATTTGTCTCGAGACTGAGTGTTTTCTACTACCTAATGTTAATCGTAAGTAATATATTTTCTAAAAAGTGTGTAAGTTGTAATCATCAGTCATCTAGTATCCAAAACAAGGTCTGCTTCTGCATTATAAATCGTTCTGGATTTATTACATAATTCGAAAAGTCAAAGTTAAGGCAAATTATCATTAAGGAAAATACATGTACTTAAGTACCATTAAGGAAAAAAAAAACGATCCATTCCTACCAGTACATTACAGTACATATACATGGAACATTATAGTACAGTTAGTAGGTAAGCAAATTCCATGTAGGATACATTGCTTACTAACTGTCCTTATAAGTTTTTATACCTAACTAAAATTAATTGTGGTAGATAGTAGATAAGAAAACTTTGAAGTATAATTGTTATCCTAGGTACCTAGGTAGGTACTAATATAAATACTGGGAGGACAAATAAAGCGACTTCAAGTAAATGAGATTGCCAAGTAACATTCTTTAACTTTCGATATTACTTTTACAATAGTCGAAAAATAGAATTGGTAACCCTTTAAAGTCCATGAGAAAAAGAATTTTATTTACCTATATAAAATGTTTGCGTTACCTTCTTGTTTTTACCTATCCCAGGAGCGGTGTAGACATTTCTTTTTATTTATTGTTTGGCAGATATTCTTTGGTTATGGACTTATAAGAACTAAGTCATTGAGAAAAATGTACAAATAGGTACCTATGGACCATGGACCTCTGTCGTAGGCCGTAGGTCTATAGAAAGCCTCCTTCAGACTAACTATGCTCATTTAGCACTTACTTTTGAAGGCAGGGAAAGATTGTTGGCGTGTAGGGATTTATGACGATACAACATGCACTACAAGTCCTGTGTCTTGGTGGCTACTTACAAAAAGTTATGTGAACAGTTCACGAAGAATAAATTGGGTATTTTATTACACACTAATTTAGGTATTTTATTTGTGACGGGCGTTTAATCCACTAATTTACCTTACCATAAAACTGAATAGTTTAGGTATTACCTACTACAAAACCTTCATGAATGTTCTAGTCTTGATAAACAGAAGTAATTCTAGGTTCATTTTAAAAGTAAATAAAACGGATTCATTCTTAAAGCTTAGCAGCAGATGTTAGCGGATGTCTATTATTCTTAGGGGAGATCAGCTCACATCGTCTTTGTTTACAATTCATCGTTAAACCCCACTCAAATTTACTTCAGCATAGATAAAACTAAAAACATAAAGTATATTTTTCTAAATAAATAATGAATATCCTTAGACATTCCAGACAACGTCATCTCTCCTATGCTAAGCAATTAAATGCTTGTGATAAGGTAACCAGATGACTGAAAGGTACTAGGTAGGTACTTAGATTATACAATTTTTTTTTATAAATACTTATGTATGACCTACATAGAAAACACCCAGACTCGAGACAAATATTTGCTGATCATACAAACGTTATTTACGAATTAGATATATGTAGGTATTAAAGTGTGTGAAATATTTGTAAATCACGCAAACATTTGTCCCGCCCACCGCGAGAATCGAGCTTCGTCTCAGCTGAAGAAGTTTTACATGCTAGGTGAAGAAGCATGCAAGCCTAGCATGTAAAACGAAACTGAAGTGATCCTTGAGGCTCTACCAGAATAAATGATTTTTCTTTCTTGCTGAGAAATTGCCCGCCACGTCAACTACGATGTCAAATTAACTAACCTAAAGCTAAAGTACACGAGTGTATTTTATGTGCACCATTTTCTCATGTATGAATCCAGCCTTAGAGATTGAATTTTCCAGTGCTGAGGAGTGGCGTTGGAGGCCCGCCAGATGGCTCTCGCGAGAAGCACCCTCCGACAGACGCTAATTGCGACAAACTCTTCCATAATTATCACAATTATGTGAATTTATTGTCAACGATTCATTTTGTACTGTTCCGAAGTTAAAACTAATTAAGAATCTTTGCGGTGATACGCAATCGCACTGCAACTTTGTGACTCATTTTATTAATGTCTGCGAGTATTTTGTTCGAAATAAAAAATAATACAAAAAATACTTATTCAAAATAAGGCAGTTGGGTAACATAAACAAGAATGGTACTGCCAACGCAATACACAATTTTGTGCAAAATAAAGGGTGTCCCAATACGAAAGTTGTTTCAAACTGAAAATTTGGTTACACTCCGGGAATACAGAGTGGCTGCACCTATTTACTTAATAAAATAGTAACGTTTCATATAGGTACTATAGTAAAATGTTAAATTATTATGTCAATATTTGATATCTGTTGCACACCAGCGTTATTTTATTAAATACTGGTATCCGCCTGCGGGTTCGCTCGATCGCTTGTTATTTAGCCGGATAAAAAGTATAATAGTGTAATTATTACCAGGTTATTTATGATGTATATTCTACAAATCCGTTCAGAAGTTTTTGCGTGGAAGAGCAACAAACATTCATCCATACAAAATTTCGCGTTTTTAAATCATTAGTGAGATGTAGAAAAATAGGTATTCTCTTTTCACCACATAATAAATTACAAGTATTTCACTGCAGTTTTCTCACTATAAAGTAAGTAATACCACCCTGTCGTTACTCGAAATTACAGTTTCAGTGAGTCAAATCGATACAAGCGACAAATACCACAGGGTTTGGACGCAATAACATATTAAACCGATTGCCAAATACTTATCTAATGACATCAGCAAAACCAGTATTTCAGACCAAATGATTAACCTTTAGTACCATGTTGTACCGACCGACCCTACGTAATGTGGCATAAGGGCAGGAAGATGATGAATGATAAAATCATGACAGATTTTCGTAGCCAACAGAACGAATTTTAAGTGGTTATTTCTTTCATGGATAAAATAAATAATAAAATATTTTCCTTTTTTATTCGTTCTGTGTTGCATTTATAGCAAATTATTACACAATATAAGTGTTCGATTTCAGCTCCTGTTCCGATTTCGGCAAGTTTCAGCCGAAAAATCTAGTTTCGACTATACCAGCTTTAGGCTTTAATTGACCTAGAGGCCAAATATTCGGTTAGGTCAAACACTGCAAATTATTCTGTTTAATTTAATAAAGCAAAATCATAATCGGAAACACAAAGGTTTTTCCAGCTTAGGCCAGTGAATGTCGGTAAACAGAATTTGGTTTTCTACGTGAATGAAACCTTTGGAAGTACGCCAGAGGCTCTCGACCTCTCAGTTGCCCATTTTACCACTACAAGAACCATATAATCTATGCGTTTTTGTTTCGGCCTTCATCGAGATTCATTTGGTATCTATATTTTATGAGAATTTTACTTGTATATCAGATAAGTATATTATTATAATGCCTGCGGCTTGTCGCGGTACTTACCCGAAACAAAAAATAACTAAACACAGCCCGGTAGCCTATGTGTTATTCCAGGTCATATAAGCTATGCTTAATCCAAGTTTCAACCAAAATCCGTTCATTAGTTTTTTCGTAAAAGAGTTGATAACAAACATTCTTGCTCCACTCATCCATACAAATAATGCGTTTATAATGTTAGTACGACACCTTCTTAAACACAAAACTTTTTCATCCTTTGAAAATTTATACAGCGTCTACAATAGGTAGGTATATTATACACGGCCTTAGCTACTACAAAGACAAGGCAAATACTTAAAACGTTGATTCAGCGGGTTTCCCCGTGATGTTTTCCTTCACCGTTGAAGTGCATCTACAATACATTTTATGAAAATTTATTTTCACGGGCAAATTCAAGACTTTCAGATTTAAAGTCAAAGCAAAATCGCACTTGGAAAACACTGATTTTAAATAAACACCTGTTTACTTACCTCATAATTATAATAAAAAATAACAACGACGATAAACTGTTTACTATAAACTATTACCCACTGCTGGAAGAGTTTGTGTCATCCACTACGGTCTTGTGCCAGTCGCATCCATTGACGCCCCGCGACCGCGACGTGGACGCGATGTCGTCGACCCACCCATCGCTCATTTAACAATATTTTAAATTCTATTTCACAGTTTGAATACAGAATATTTTAAAAGTTTTTCTCTTCGACTCTCCTCTATCACACATAATATAGTTTACTTATAACAAAACAATAAAAAATAATAATCATCGAAGAACTAGTAGAAATAATTAAGAAATAATTAAGTTTAGTTTTCAGTATAAAATGATATGGTCCAATGTTAATGCAAGCATAACACACTGGTCTTTTAAAACGAAGCACCCTGTAAATACGTTAATTCATACTATCTCCCATCTCATCGTTTGAGATCCATTTACAAAGGTGATAGGAGCGCAGCTACGGTTAACCGGTATCGTTAATCGTTATCGGGACAAGTAATTTGTGCATCCACTCAGTAGCTTCACGATTAGCTTATATTTAGGTAGGTATACGAACCTACCCAGATATTTATACGTATAATTCAGTCGTGCATACAATCATACACATGTTTATATTATTTTAATATCCTGATAATGAACTCACTAACACAAACAAAATAAATATGCACTTTTATACCTAAGTAAAATTTGTCAGTAGTGGCAATTCTGAGTGTCGCAAAAGCTAAACTAAGCTAACTAAAATTGTTGCCGTCCCTTTCATAGCGATGGGAATAAAAAGGATGGCAATAGTTTTAATTAGGTTATTTTAGCTCTTGCGACACTCCGAATTGCCCCCAGTAGGTACCTAAACAAATTATAGGTAATAAAACTTTATGGCAGCAGTTTGTCAGACTTTAAAAAACAGAAATCAAAGTCAAAACGAAAAATTATAAAAAACATTATTACATTTTGTAGTGGGTCGAACCGCAACATATACCTAAATGAAATATGTTTGGGTCTGAAATACACGTTAACATATTTAATTTGGACATTCTAATTAAAATTTAAATATAGCAATAGGAACATTTACTGGATAGATCGACCTAAATGTCATAGTTTGAGCTAATACACATAATATAATATATTCCACGCTTTTCTTGAGCGAAATAGAAATAACCAACTAAGTACTTTCTAAAATGTAGCCTTATTATTTTTTTTACAAAGTAAGTACTTAGGTACTTACCACTAGGGTAAATACAAAAAAAAATTAGAAAGTAAATGAATTAGAGTTTAGTTTTTTATGCAGTAGGTACTTAATATATTAAGGTATGGTAGATGTAGAGCAAACCTCTCTTCCTTCGCAAAGTTTTTCAAGTATCCGTTTTTATAAGAGTGTGCGGATCTTATTATAAAAGTATTATTAGCCAACTCTATAATAATCCCTAAAGACATCCGTTCAATTTAGATGTCGTATAGCAATAGATTGTTGCCTGTGGCTGTAGCTCGACTATATAATTATAGCGGGTGGTCTGTATGCCTCTCCGCTGGAAACTTGAGTGGCCAACTTTGTCGGCCACGCGGCGAAACTTCGTTTTTCATTTAATTTGCCCCAAACGAGTGCAGCTTACAATATTTTCAACGTTTGCAACTTTCAACTCGGTCCTTCGTTATAAATTTCATAGATACCCGAGGCACTGTTGTCCGTACCTATAACATCACTTATAACTGTAATGAATTTAGTGCCTATGTCAAGGAACACGGTGTTGACAGTGTCTAACTAAGTTTCTGCTTAAGACTTTTCTTGTTTGCAACAGTGAATTTTATTTAGTAAAACACTTAAATGTAAACCGTTCGCCGGCAGTTATGTGCTGAGTTTATTTTATGTTCTAATAAATCTGGCGACGATTTGTCTGTCTGTCTGGTGATAGCTAGATACATTGCAGTAATCGGTTTTCAATAAACAAGCGTAGAGCGAGGAGTTAGGCACGCTTAGACGAATCTAAGCGTGCCTAACTCCTCGTCTGCGGGCTGCGTGCTCGCGTGAGACCGGGTCTAGTAGGGCCTTTTAGAGAAGTCTTCGAGGCTAGAGAGGTCTGAGGTCCCGATAAGGAGTGATCTGCGGAAGACAGCGAGTTGCAACATGCAGTAGACGCGATCGATAATGCAGCGGGCGCGGACCCCCACGCCTCCCCCGAGCCGGCGGCTGAAACTTTCGCGATAAGTACGAAACTAGCGCGTGGCGTACGCAATGCAATATTGTTAGCCGGTTACGAGTCTGAAACAGCGGATATTAAAGCTACAGAGACTCCGCCGTACCGTTTTTACATTGTTCATGAGTTTGAAATGAATACGAGTTGCGGTGCATTGTAAGTATTAATTTTTATTATCTACGCGTAGGTATGGCGAGGGCGACTGGCTCCCTGACAGACGGTTTATATTATCAATCACATACTTGGCTTGATACAACAGTAGGTATATTACCTTTTCAAATGATTGTTCTTAAAATAATATTTGTAATGTCTTTCAAACACCTTGTAACTTATGGTAGATTAGATTCTTCATAATCTGCTAAACATTGGCATAGGTAGATTTTTTAATTTTTATTAGTTTTAACTTTTTCTAAGAAGTTCAACTGTAGGTGAATCTGAACAGTCTCTCTTCGAAGTAGGTACCTATGAGTTTCCTTAAAGTAAGTATTATGTGAACAAACGCTTTTATGGTAAGTTGAACCAAAATCACATTTATCTTATTTAGAAACTCTAGAACTTACGGAAGCCCAAATGCAACTAAGTAGCGTGAAACTTAGGAATTCTGAGCTCGATCGTTCGCTTATTCACGGTGCACATTATCACCTACCGTAAAATGGCGTAAAATAGCGCATATTACGCCAATAAAGCATTTTAATGGCAAAGAAAATTCAAGACGTTCTTGCACCTATGAGTTTCGCAAGAAAGTTGCGCGGTCGAACGGTACAGCGGAGTTCCGGCCATGCCACACAACCTTTCACTAGGGCGACCATTCTACCAGCTTTTTTATTGTTCTTGATAATGAATTTAATGAAAACTTATCCCTTCATCCGCCGACCAAAAAGACCAAAAAGCATTCTGGTAAACATGTTGTAACGATTGCCCCGATTACATAAAAGTTGCGTAAAGACTGTTTTTATAATGTATAAAAAATGTTTTGTGTTTGTAAAACTATGTATTAGTTGTTTCAAATTAATGTTTAATGTTTAATTAGATACTCAATCTCTAAAGATTGAGTATCTAATTAAATTTATTATATATTTATGTAATCGATACTATTATCAACGACACCTAGCATGGTGACCCTACTCTGCATCCAACAACACAGATGTGACAAAGTTTATTTTATTTCTTTCCATCTTCCATCGATTTGTATGGGCTGGTTGGTAAACTGGTGGTATCATTAGGTAATTAAATATACTTACTTTAAAATTATTTCAATATAACTTTTAAATAATTATAAACCTTTACAATTGTTAAACATTTTTGTTGTAGATTTAAAAATAGATTTTCATTTTTATGTTTATAAGTTATTTGGCTGCGTAGGTATATATAATCTATGTATTGCTCTGATGAACATTGTACATGCGTAAAAGGGTAACAAACATCTAACATCACAAAGTTTCAAAGTCATGTCGTTAGAAAAATAGACAGATAGTCCTCATTTTATAATTAGACTCCTTGTCGAGAGAATCCTAAAAGATGGCTTTATTATCACAGCTCAAAGATTCAGCATTTTTACAGTAAGTAAACTGTTTGGTAACAGCAGATGGGCACAATTACAAGAGAGTACACGGTAATGCCGCACTTAAAAACGTTTTAGTGTGTTATTAAAATTTGTTGCAGTTTCAAACCGAAGACAAAAATGCGAACGAAATGTAGAATGGAGTTAAACGTTCTGTCTAGATTTTTAAAAGAAAATGTACGTACTCTACCGTTTTATACGAACCGTTTTTTACACTAGCTTACTTCGCACGCAGCTTCGCTCTCGTGGTATCTACCCGGATAAAAGTAGCTTCTGTGTTATTCCAGATCAAAAACTATATGCACATTCCAAGTTTCAGCCATATTCGTACTGTCGTTTTGCGTAAAAGACTAACAAACACTATATACCATACACCCTTACAAACTTTCGCGTTTACAATATTATTTGAATGGGATGGGATATTTAAGTTGTAATACTTTTTAAGTTTTCCACGAAACATTATTTCATCTCTTAGTGAACGAAGAGATCGACTTTCGAAACAGATTGGCTTCTTGTAATTAAAACTTCCTAAGAAAGTGGGAACAAACTACCAGGTTCCGGCAACTTTCAGATACCGGAAAAACGTAAGGATCGTGATTTCTTGACGAGATGTTAATAAATGGGGCGCTTACACTCATAATTGGGAAAAAGTGTCGCGTAGTCTTCTCAGTTACAGATGGGAATAAATCTTTATGTAGACGGGATCGCCGGCTTCTACGGGAAAGCCATAGTACAGGTGGAACAGTAACCGACTTGACTCGGTGCTGGGGTGAGCAAAAGACAGTTTCTGTAGATTTAAATTGAGGACGTTTTGCTTTTCAGAGCATTTTATGTTACATTCGATGTGCATTCAAGAACATTTAGCTTTCAAAACCTCCTGCAGCTGTAGCACCCCCTAATAAAAGTATAATATTACTGTAACGTTATTTCGGGACAGTTTACTAAATTAGAAGAAGAATTTCTAAATTTCAAAATTTCTTAGAAGAAAAAAACTGTCATTAAATAACATTACCTCAAAGATGTTATACTCTATAACGGTAACACGTCAGTGCATTACCTACAGTAATATTACTTTTAATAGGTGGTACCACAGCCCCTGATCCGAAATGAAATATAATTTGGCTAAGGGGACAGCTGTGCTGTCGCGTTCACCTCGATCAAGCAGTTGTTGAGTTGCGCTACTATACTTTCAGTCTTACCTCTCTCGGTGTTGGTTACTTATTCAGGGCACGCGCCTTCTGTCCCCGAATATAAGCCCCGGCCCATTTATTGCACATCGTGTCGGCCCGCCGCTAAAGATGTTCATACCACGCTAAATAATTAATGACTACGCGAATTTTAATTATGCGAGTTCCTGTTTAAATATAAATTCCAGGATAGAAGGACGTGGTAATGTCAGGGTGGCCTTGGAACTAATAATGTACCGGTTGCTCCATCTTTCTCTAAAAAGTCGAAGAGAATAGAATAGAATAGAATAGAATATAACTTTATTGTACACACTTTAGGCGCATACGAACATGCGTAATAACTCTCAAAACAATACAAAAACCTGAATGTAAACATTAACAAAACTGACATAAAGTTGCATTGTTTACAGCAACCTAACTGAGTTGAACAAGACTAAATGTTCTACAGCTAGTCTCAAGTCTGAACTCAACAAAATGTGGCAATTATGCCGTTTGCAAACGGAACAAATCACTTTAAATGCTCCGCGTTGCTGCAGCGCCATAAAACTAGCCAAGATATTATAGTGATGAGCCCTTACTATTGTATCATTTTTAAGGATAGAGATATTCTGCTATTAAATAACATTTGTATGTTTCGTTTTCCCTGCATCCATATTCTTCAACACTATTATAGGAATCAAATCTAATTGACAAGTACATTATATATTCCTAAATACAAATCTAAACTTTTGCAAAATTCTGAGAACTCACCGGTCTAACCATTACCTGAGGAAATTTTGAAAATGTAATGTAATTGACCGAGCTTGAAGTACCTAATGGAAAATATTGTTGTCAGGTTTTTTATAGCAATGTTAGAAAGGGACAATCTTTGCGTGTACTTACAACAATGTATAGTGAGTCCAAAGGTTCAGGACGTAATGAACAAAAAAAATATATTACTATTGCAGTTACCTATATTTGTTCACAAAAATGTGCTTTAACTTTCAATTGTCTATTGTAATTGAATTTCATTGTTTTCACTAGTAATATAAACAAAGCAAATAAAAAACCGGGCCAAGTGCGTAAGGCCACGCACAATGTTGGGTTCCGTAGTTGCCCAATGTGCGAATGTTTACTCTTATTTAGATGTAAATTCAATGATGTTTTATTTAGTGTAAAATTTAATTGAAGTAATTTTGTACGATTTTTATGGCACACTTGACACTAACGCAAATTAGCACTTTAAAACTATTCACAAAGTAATAATAAGAATTAAAAAATATTTTGAAAGCTAAAAATAACATTTGGTATATATTCATATTGTATTGTATATAAAATTATTTTGAGTAAGTTATGACAAAGACGAGTATACAATCCCGAACCACATCTGTATCTACGGGTAGCTTTACAAAGGCGCATCACTACTCAGAATTGGACGACCCTGTAAATTCTTTAAGGAAAGTCGAAGCCCATTTATTGCAAAAATTGCTGAATACAAAAGGTTACATAACAGGAAATACATATTTCAATTATCTTCTATTCGTAGATATGGTTTCAGTTACAGATAAGTCCTTGTACGAAATAAAACTTGAAACCTAAAAATAGCGATAGTCGATCACGATGATTCAATACCTAACAATATCATAGGAAGTTTTAAAATAAAGATTTTCAGTACACACACAAACAAAACCAACCCGAAACGACATTCTGACGACAGAATATCATAAAGATACCAGAATTATAGCCATCAACAAAAAGTAAAACCGAGTAAATCGGTGTCTTGCCACAGGGTAGATGACTTATTTAGCTTCGTAAGTATGCGCTTTGCTGAAACTTCGCAAGGGTTAAACTTATGCATGGAACTTAAAGAATTAATGAGCGAGCCCGATTTGCAACTAATTGGTATTCCATTAATGCAGATAGTTTCATATTAATTTATGCTTCGTTATCGGGTGGTACTTTGTGTTCTCATTGTTTTGAGAGGAAAGTTGCGAAGAATTTCTGTGAAAATCTTCCGCAGGGCATATCGTATTGCAATGAAACTGGCAAATTTTTGCAAGTCAAAGAACATCTAGGAAATAAGATCGTATTTGTTTGCCTGGGTTTTGTAGACATTTAATTTAAATATTAATTAACTAAAGGCTTTGGGATATTTTACAGCGAATTGATGTGTAAAAACTTGGAATTTTGATATATTTTTTATAGCTTTGGCTGGCAAATTTCAGTTTCAGTTCAGTTCCAGTTTAATTATTGATTGGTGATTAAGTTACCTATACAAAATCTTAACATTTGCAAAAATTATATTTGCACGTGCTTTTTTAATTTCTAAAAGCAAGTTATACTTTAATAATTTAATAATAGTTATTATAAGTTTGCCCAGCTGTGGGACACGATGGGCTAATTAAAAAAAAAAAAAAAGTTATACATTCTCTCAGATTTGTAGAAAACTCAAGATGGACAACCACGGGTCTCGGTAAATCAGAGGCACGTCCTAAATTTCACTTGACACAATCATGTCCGCATGTTGAACAAGCTAGGTAGAATTAGAAACTTGGATATAACCATATCTGCATCTAGTTAACAGATCGAGAAAAACACCTTTCAGTAGATCCATCCTACCAAAAAATTGATCTATAGGGAAAAAAATATGAATAAAAATAAAATAAATATCTTTGGACATTTCACACGGCGTCATCTAGTCCCAAGCTAAGCAACTTAATGCTTGGGTTGTGGTAACCAGATGACTGATATAATAATTATAGATACATTTTTTTTGTAAATACATACATATTATAGATAGAAAAACATCCAGACCCAAAACAAATATCTGCAGAACTTACAAACATTTGTCCCGCGGCGGGATTCGAACTCGCAATTTCCGCGTCTCAGGCGAGCCTTCGCCCACTGCGCCACAGAGGTCATCGATATCTCACTATTATACCCACATTATACCTATAGTTGATGGATTAGTCAACGGATCTACTGCGAGAGATCGATTGAAATTCACTTATGAGCGGCCGGGATTTAAATTCACCCTCACTCAAGTCGAAAGTCGAGGCACAATCCCACTCAGCCAACACTGCTCTTATTGATCTTTTTACGTAAAATAAATGATTAAGGGAAATGAAAATACCAGCATCAATTGTCACAAACGCCTCGGCGTTTTCTCATTCTGATGTCGCATAATAAATAGGAATGCTCTTATTGTTCACGTTATATGTTCATATATTATCAGAAGGGCACATCTCATTTTGTATTCGTTTCACATACGGACACTTCGTGATATGTGACTTGTAGGTTCCCATGTTAATAAGTAGGTAAAGGTAAGGAAGCTATATGGAAAATAGCATAATTTATCTAAGATAATGTCTTGATGCCTAAAATATGTCTACCGATCCTTGGGGTGGGGACACAGTCGTGATCTTGTTAGTTTCGTTAAGTTTCGTTTCTATTTCTTTTTGTTGTGTACTTTAACTGAAAACTAAACAATAAAAATATAATTTGAAATTAGTTAGCAATCCAAAAAACGTAAAATACCTACATAATAAATAAGATTGAACGTAATTAAATTTGTCTCATTGTAAAAAAGGCTATAGGTAGTCGATCAAAAGATATTATACACCAGACGTATCTATAAATTCCTAAGTCAAGAAACTATTCCGATAAAACTTTGAAAGCTACCTTTAAAAGTACACGTGGATTACCCACGTCTATCCTTGCTTCAAGCCCACCTGTGTTTGACAAATCCTGGATTTTAGATAAATCATAGACGCCAAACGACCATTAGTTCAACGGATACTATTATTTCTGGAAGTTTTATATGTTTGTGCTAGAAAAGTTACGAAGTTCTTCTTTACCTACTATTATTTATAAGAACTTCCTCTACGATCAGTTTATGCTATCCTCATCTATTATTACTTGTAAAATAATAAAATCCGCGACCATGGCGATCCGTGGTCTGTCATGGTCTCATGGGAAAAATTTATATTTTTTGTACGTAATAAATAGTAATAATAAAAGACAAAATGTTCACTTAATTAGACCTCAGAAGAAACTAATTGGGTCCATGTATCCACTAGTTGTACAAAGGGAAATAGGAATACTACCACGAAATAAAACAGATTTCATTCGAGCAAAGAAAATTGCAAAGAGCACGAAAACGTTACGCAGGAAATAAATAATCATGGACTAAGTTTTATTTTTGCGGAAATGTGAGCCTCTTTTTGTTGCTGCTTACTTATGCATAGTTTCAGATAAGTTTGCATGAATATGTTGTATATTCCAGCATATTCAGTTCCATATTTATGGCACGAAAATATAAAATGTTGCTGCCTGTCGTCGATCCTGTTATAAATGCAAACCATGGCCGCGGGCTCTCTTCTGACGCACTCTGAATATGGGTATCATGACGGAGACAAGATTACATTTTAAGGCTGTGTACTTTGCGAGACTGCAAACAACTTAGCGAGGCCGTCTAAAAGAAAATATCCCAGGACAGTAGTGTACGAGAGAATACGTATTCTCTCGTAATACCCATTCGGGAGTCAGCCGGTAGGGTGGCACCTCTCTATAGATAGTAGGGAGCGTTGCATCTCACCTGACCGACAGGCGGTCGCAGGTAAACATTGTAACGTGACCCGCCACGTGCGGAACATGTGACCGCTGAGCCGCCGTGGCGCTGCTGACAGCTGCCGAGCGTTTACAAGATGCGAGGTTCCACATCGATAATAGCTTCTTGTAACGTCGACACGCAATTTTAATGATTTTTACCCAGTTTTATTTTATTGAATTTTCAGCGAGGAAGCGCAGTTACGGAGTTGAGCCGGTGGGCGTGTTCCAGACAGTATTGATTTTGTTCTCTCTTTTCGTTCCAGCGATGGAACTACATTGGTGCGAGAGAGAAGGCTGTTTTGGTAGGAGGCTGATGCCTCGTGTAGAGTTTCCGCGTAAAACTGGCCGAGTGGCGAAAAGGCGTAACTCCGGGATGAATGAAAGCGTGTTGCGATCCTGAAACGACGGCGGCTGTCGACGCTTCCGGTAAATCCGCTCTACAACTTCGTGCACTTAGTTTTGTTCAAAACTGTTCCTATTGCTTTTAAATGTTGATAAATTCTCTTTCTGGTATCGGTCACCATGCTGGTGACTAGAAAAAAATAAAACTTTTCACATAAACATTGTGTATTCAATATTTTGGTATTCATTCAGAGATGCTCTCAATGAAACACATCGTAACCGATTAAATACATTACTGTTAATTTTTGTATGGATATTGAAAGGCTTCTCAAGCAGGAGAGTTGCATGCACCTGTTAACAAAATAATATAAAGTAGAGACCTTAAGTACTTACCAAGTAAATTGATTACAGCACTTCGTAAAACAACTTCCATATTCAAGACGTGTGGTAATACGCAGAGTATTAGCAAACAGGTTCACTCACTCACCAAGTTAAATAGATTTACGAAAAAGGAATTTCGAAGAGTCTTCTCCTTAAAGTTAGGGTTGGTGGAGTATTTTCACAAATATTGGTGTGAAGTAGGAAATAGCCCCGAGACACCGAACTTCGCGTCCAATACCCGGCTGTTCGCAACTCGTAAAAATATTCATTCGTGCGTCTCGACCTATTCGCGATATACTTCCATTCTTTCTGAGAATAACGTGTTCAAATGAGTTTTAAAAAAGTTCACGCTTTTTATTGTTTTGAATAAGAAGTATTTTTATGAATACGTATAGTGAGACCTAGATTTATTTAAAAGCTGTTTACTGTAATGGTATAATTAAGCAATCATTCTACACCTTTTTTAAGAAACTTACTGAACCCTGTCAGCTATTATTCTAAAGATCCTAAAGGATTAAGTTATTAGTTTGAATCCGTAAAATTCTAAGATACCTATAAAGGTATTTTACGAATTCAAATTAATAATTGCTTCTCAGCAATTTACCGATTAATTCCACGTGAACGAACACTTTGTAATGGAATGAACTTTTACAAACGATTCGACTCTAGCTAACTACCTGAAAGGTATTCTCTGCGGCTGAGTACTTCGGTAGCTCATAGAAATGTTTGTTTCTCGGGTTAGGAAGAGTGCTATTCAAAATGGAAACAATACGAGGGAGTTGTATTGTTGTAATGTTTGTATCCAATCAATGTATAGGAAATATCAATTCGTTTTTTTACCGAAAAATTGCAAATACCATTGTTAGTCCATGTGCATTTTGTATGGTGTATTATGGATGGATGTCAGTTACTCTATCACGCAAAAATTACTGAACGCATTTGGCTGAAACAATAATAATAGTAATAGTCAACTTGGAATATACATAGTTTATGACCTGGAATAACGCATAGACTACTTTTTATCAGGCTTAGTACCACACGAGCGAAGCCGCGATTTGAATATAAATGATATTGATCCTCACATGTTACTGGTCACATGTACCTATTTGGGTATCATAAGTTCTGTCGCACCCTTTGTAGTTACAAATCCCAAGTGTGCTTTTATCTGGTAGAGTTTCGCTATTATATTTAAATTCGTAGATAGGTATAACTTTGAAGCTCTGTGTTTTTTAGCCACTTTCTAAGATGATGAATAAGTACCAACTGGTACAACTGGTTGTCTTGCGTACCAACTGGTATATACCTATCTGTATCGCTGTTGGATCCGTTGTAAAAGTAGAACATCAGGTAGGTATACGTGGTATTTTTTTTTTGTATAATTGGCTCGTTGCAGTAAAATCAGACTAGTTAAATAAAGGGACATAGTCTTTCTATATACCTACTAGTCTATGATGAGGAGATAGAGCAAAATTTCAGTTCAAGGCTAACGATTATTAAACGATTTAAAAAAGGATATATACTGCTGTATTTTTTATTGCACGAGTATGTTACCTTGCAACTCTGTCATTTTAAAATTTCCAGATTGGTCCCAATTCTAATAAAATCCAGTTTTGTTCATGAAATTAATTGGAAATCGGGGGAATTTCACAAACCTTATACAATAACATTTTTTTGTATTTCCAGCAACAACCCAGGCATTTGAATTGGGAAAGTATTAAGTGGAATAGATGAAGAAGACCACAGGAGCTTTGAAGACAGTTTACAGCATTTTTTTTATTTATGTAAAACAATACAAAACTAAACCATTTAACAGGATTTAGCGTGTTTATTCAATTGCCGTAAATCCGGCAATAGTTCAAAACGCTTTACCTATCGACATGCAGCATACGGAGCTGCATTTGGATTATTTTGGCACGCGCGGTTCGTTTGTTCAGGGGAGGCTGAACTAAAGTGACTATATTTTATGGAAAAAAATATTTTTGTTACCTGAAGGTCTACCTCGGTATAAGTAGGTACCTACTTATGTCCGAGGCAAGCACCAGCCCAGGAAAGGTCTTATCCCACCAATTTCTATAGCTTCTAAAAAATAAAGCATGCCTATTTTAGGTTCCTTCTCGAGGAAAAATAATCAGCATAAGTGATTTCTGCCGAAGAACAGCACACATTGCTTTTCTTATACACAACATAATCGTATCAACTTGCTATGATATTTCAAATAATTCCCCCTCTGTTTTATAAATGACAAAAGGCAAAAGTAAGCCGAGATTGTTAATCGGTAAAGAAAACGAAACCACAGTTAAAAAAATATCCTTGATCTTCCTTTCCTTTGAATATGAATAAATAATTAAGCTGAAAAATAGCATCTCCCTACACTCATATGTAGGTACTGTACATCGAAATTAGCAAATGTTCACATAGAAGAAAAGAAGAAATAAGGACTAAGTAGATTTCGATACCACAAAAAAAAAATTGTCTACAGACCTGGCCTCTTGGTCTGTACTAAGACTACATGTTTATAAATAAGGAAGACTATAACGACTCGTAGTCTCAGCGTAGGTATGTTCCTAGAAAGTCGGAACGGCGTGTTACCCCATGCATGGAACTCTGTAAACATCCGAGATGAGACGAAATATACTGTATTTATGTATTACCTACGTTTATAAATACGTGCAAAGGTCGACGAAACATTTTGTAGCCGTATTCATAATAGCTACGAGTATGTTTGCAGATCGAGGAATCAAGTATTCCGTCTGTATTTGAAAATATGCATTTTGATTTGCAGATTCGTTTGTGAGTTGACAGTTCTGTCTGGGATTTGGATACATTCTTAAATACAACACAATTGCAATTAAACTTAAAATAAAAAATAACAAAGGACTTCAAATACCTGATTTACGCAGAAACTTAATGTAAGTATGTATTTCCATAATTAAACATAAGAATCATCATCATCAGCATCAACAAACTTTCAACTTACAAATATCAGGATAATTTATCTATATTTTTTTTTTATTAATAGATTTTTTTGTGGTTGTGGTTAAAGATTCGAATTGTGAATCCCAACCACCGAGCACTTTCAATATCTCCGGTCATTCTCCTACGTGTAAAGGCCTAACTTGCTACGTGACATTGGCAAAATAGTCGTCCCTCCCATTCAATTGAATGTTAGTGCGATTGACGTTTATATGTCGCCACGCCATTTCTAACAATAAATAATAGGGAGGAATAAAAATAGGAACAATGCTAACAAAATTGAATGTGAATTGGTAAGATACTACAAAAGCTGCAAATTTTTAATTCATATTTTATTTATTTATTTACCCATGGAGTATTCAAAATTTGTAACGAAATCAAAATGTTGAAAAATGAGGACGCTATATTTCTCAATTTCAGTCTTTTGAATTTAAATAAGTATCTAATTACTTACTCAGTTTCTTTAAACGAAGCCAGTTTATAAAAAACTGATGTTTATTCAGATTTAACGAGATGAATTCAGAGATTCAATCTAATTTGCGCAGACAATGCTAGGTGGTCGCAATTAGTGGAATGGCCAACGAACAAACGCGTTCTTGACAAAAGAGTAGGCCAGACAGGGGACTTTCATTTCTTCCGAATGAGCAAACTACTGCCGTGGAACTATAAAGCATAGAAGGGATCCTATAAAATTTGTCACGGAAGATCAAACTTAGCCAAAAAAGATACGAGTACCTACTTGATTATGCGCTCGATCTAGGCAAGGAATACAAATAAATTCAATCAGAAATTGCTTTGAAAGATTTCGTGATTAGTGATACTTTGCATAATATTGTTTTATGTGAACATGTTAAGTTTATTTGTAATAAGCTTTTGGGAAGAAATTGCATTCAAACCAAACTAATTATCATCTTTCTCTTCCATTTATGGATATCCAGATATTTTACTTTTGACCGACACTCATTTTTGGATTATTTTTATTTTAACTGCATTTATTTATTTTTAAATTTATTTTATTTTCCTGTATTTATATTTATGTATTGTTTGTGAGAGAAAATAAATAAATGATTGATTGAATGATTCGTTTACGAACTAATTTACGAGTGTGCTATAAACACTGAATTTAATTTACTTATTTCAGAAGTTATTTTTTATAACTTCTCAAATAAGTCTCTCTTGGCGGACCTAGTTGTTTGCAATTCAGCTTCATAAAACGTGACCACATGGCTTCTATGACTTATAAATTTACCACGACCGTGAGTGGGGTAGATTTGTTGTTGAACGAAGGGCCACGAGTGAGTATTGTTCTTTCCGCGGTTTGGTAGTAAGCATTTGCTTGCTTTAATCAAGATTACGTCTTTGTTTAGTTATCCTTATGATTTTTGTTCTCTGTGCTTTTGAGCTTTCACTCATATTGTATTCATAGTACTGTAATGTAAAGAGTATGACCATTTTATTATTATTTTTCATCAGGTTTCTGTTTTGTACGTTATTGTTAACTTATTAGGTAATTTATAAGACGGATGGCTATTGAATATTATTAAAAAAAAACAATTTGTTATTTGTGTCAAAATAACAAAAGAACATGTAACTATTTGAGTTACATGTTTACATACCAAATAATAGGTTGCCTATAGTATTATCTAGTCTAATTATATAGTTACAAGAAATAAAGGCCTTTTTTATAATAAGCTTATGATAAAACCTATGATATAGAAAAGTATTTTATTATACCTATTAGTCTAGAATACTTATAGTTTTGCATTGATTTGCACTAGTATCGTAAAGTAAATCATTTTATGCAAGTAAAAGCAATTTCGAAGTCAATAAATCTTTAAAAGTTGGACTTGCATACAATTTAACAAGTCTGTAAGTTAACAACACATTATTATTCCCCCGACTGCCGACCGGGTGCATACCATTGTACACTGTAAAAAGTATTGCAACTAGCTCGATTTGGTTCCTTAAACATTTTTTATACGAGTGTACCTACAACTAAGATTTTTTGTAATATTGTAAAAAGTGCATCACGTACATTCTGTCATAAATGCGAATTCCTGTCGTAAATATATGAAATTATTGAAATAAATTTAGTGTGAATTAAAAGCTTGTTCTGAACTGTTAAGGGAAATATAGTTTGAAACCAGTTATTAGGAGGCGATAGACTTTATAGCCTGTAGGTAAAGTGGAATACAATTTAAAAATGTGAGCATGTGGAGGCACACATTTTAGCATGCCTCTGATTACTACTACAACAATATAGGTAGGTACAACTTTAAAAAAGTCGGCATGTGGCAAGTACATATATGGACGTGCCTCGGACTACACTGCTTTAAAAACTTCCCAAGTGTTTTATCATCAAACTGTAAGTGTGCATGCTTGAAGATCTGAGTGTAGCTCCCGAGCTTTTTCTTTTCCTTGTCGAATAAAATTGCATAGAGAGTAACTAATCATAATTTTTCTTAGATGTAATGGTAAAATAATCCTTTAAGAGTTTTGAACTTCTAGCTAGTTTGTTGACAAAGTATTTTTATACATAAAGTTCAAATGCATGTGCTTATGACTTGTTATAGATAGATTGTCGAGAATAAATTATGGTTTTGCGCTGTCTTGAGACAAACTGGGTGACCGCTAATGGCATTAATAGTTAAGCACGTTAATGCTAGTGATGGCAAACTATTATATCAAGAGATCTCTAGTTGTTTCCGAAGAAATTTGTATAACGGCATTCCGGTATATAAACTTCAATAAATACACTTAGTGAATGGCTCGCTTTACACATTGTAAACTATCGGCTTAGGTTAGATAACAGGGGATTGGATCGTGCCGGTTTAATTGTGCCGACCGCAGCGCAGGTGCCGTAATACCGAATCAAACCAGAAATTAAGCCACGGTTTCCAAGCCAATCAACAGACGGCCGTTATTATACGGGCACCAACTCCTCGATCCTAATGTAAAGAAAACCCTATCCTATCTATCTGAAACAGGCATTGAGGACTCCCATGTCTGTTTCTTAGAGTAAAAAAAATAATATGATCACGAATGTATTTCTAAGATGCTTTAGACGTATTCTTTCAGATCTAGGTATTTTTCTATCCTTTAAAGATATCTAAGATGGTAGTCAGAGGAATGTCCAAACACATATTTGGTCATGTCCACATTTTGCAGTGCAATCATTGATAAATTTTAAGAAACTAACAAGGATTCATGTAAATAAAATATGTAGGGTCAGGTGTCCAACGTTGACACAGTGGTACACAATGAAACTTTGCGAAATTTCTGAAATGTGACGTTACCAGATCTTGCAGTTTATCGCATAAGGAGCCCCCCTCGAACCTCATGCTATATCCCTGTTTGTGTCGATGGCGCGCGAAAGAAGATTTTTTGCGGAGCTTTTTTCAATTTTTTTACAAAAAAGTACGAATTTTCTGCTTTCTTTCAAGATTTTACATTTAGTTATGCTAGCATATCTCATATTTCTCAGGATTACCTAACATCGGACATATTTCATAGATTAACGTGGACTATAACATTTTAATAAAGTGATGCAATGTAGTAAAAATAAAATGAGATTACTAAAGATACCCTTGGTAGTCAACAATGAAACAAATGCACAGTGGACACAGTGAAACAGTATTTTATATAGTAACCTACTAGCTTACTATTAGAATCTAATTAACCAGTATCTTATGGATACCATACTATTCTTATGTTGTTGTTTTGTTGTAATGAAGTATTATTTTCAGAATTCTTATAAAAAAAAATATAGTAACTAATGATTTTCATTATGTAAAGAATTTTTTTTTTGCACAAACTAAATGCTTTGGTCATTTACCTATTTTATGTAATTTGGAAAGTCTGATAGCGTATTAACTTTGAATAAAACCTTTTTTTATTAAATACAAGCAATTTTTGACATTAATTTAACAATGATGGAAACATCCGGTACAAATTAATACGTTTCATTGTTTAATTTATGGTGTTTCATTGTGTACACGGTCGTGTACACAGTGAAACATTTCTAATTTTTTTGTTTTTATTTTTTTATGGCATGTGTATACATAAATTGAAAAAACTATAAATGACATCCAATACTCAAATAAATAACCTGTATACCTGTAAAAAACTAGATTCATATCGGTAGAAACGAAAGATCTATGAGACTTTGAATTTTTGGTGTTTCAACGTTGGACACCTGACCCTATAGGTAATCATTTTATTTTCCTATTTTTTTAATATCAAAATTACCTACCCCAATACCCATTATCTAAAATCTAAAATCTCTTACGGTAAGGTCCAAGGTATTCCTTAAATATGGTCTTAGTAATTTTATAAAGTACCTACCTACACCGATGCAAGTTATTAACGCTAAATATGATCCATTAACAGCTATTCAGAAACGAAGGCTTTAACAAATCAAACCAGATCCGATGTACACAGTACACCACAATAATTTACCAATGAATATCGCAATATTGAATCATAACTAAATTCCCAACGAAAAGCAATTACAAAATTTATTAAAACTTTTGCGACGACAATGCATACCTACGTCAAATTGCCATGTCAATTTGACATTTTAATATTAGCTAGCTACTCAGAAGAAGGAAAGATATAGAAATGACATAACCACGAAAAAACGAAGCAGCCGGGCACGAAGATGGCGGCTTGCCGTAGAGTTGTGCGCACGCACTATTATCGATATCGATACTTGAATTGCACTTTCGAAAATTATTTCTTTTAGAATAAAACTGAAGAACGCTAAAAGAAAATAATTTTCGAAAGTGCAATTCAAGTTCATGAACATGAAATTAATGAATGAAAGGGGCGTGTTTCAAACAATATTCTGTCCAAAACATTGGCAGCATAAAAGGCTTAGCAACCTCTTTATTTTGTACTAGGTACTTGTACAAGTATGTCCATAATAAAAGTAATTTTACCCAATTTAATCCCAGTTGCCACCGCGGCGTTGCAATATACCTACTTGTTTTTTATTAATACATATTCTATTCTTCTACATATAAAAATTAATCCTATTTAGATGTCACTCAATAGCTCCTTTGCCCAGCAGTGGGACACAATAGGTACTTAATAAAGGTAGGTACTTATAATAACCATTTAAAAAAAAGCTACGGTGGTACCTACGAAGTGCGCCCAGGTCAGCTTGTTACTAATATAATACTTAATACTTAAATGTAAGGGAGACCTTTGCCCAGCAGTGGGACACAATAGGTTATTAAAAAAAATAACTTTGGTATAATTATTTATTTATGAAGCTGTGAACACTTTAAACCATTTTCTGGCAACGACACTACCAGCCGCACAACTTGTCTATTTTAGACTTACCAACAACTCACTTGAAGGCAAAGCATCATCGCGCAGCCTTGTTAACGATCTGTTAGAACATTCCTCTATAAAGTGCAGGGAACAAATAAAAATATATTTGGTAGATTTATTTAAATTTTCCAACCCAATTATATCCAGCCACTGTTTTTTAATTTTTTTAGATGTTGGCAATCTACAATCATAAAATAGAAATGAGTTTTATAAATAATCACCTGTCGCTAAGCTATCGATATCGATATAATGAAAATGACGTCCCTACCGAAACTCTATTTACAATGACGAAATGTTTTCTTATAAAATCACATACTAATAGTAAAACAGTAGGTAAATTATTACAGAAAAGCAAAATTGACTATTTAAACTTTCGCACAAATAGCAAAATCTTTCAAAATAATAAAAATAACAAGATATTTTCAATGAACTAAGTTACCTACTAACCTGTGTAACGTTCTAATGGGATGTTTTTTATTGTTTTGCATGCGGCAGCCCAACACACCGCATCGACCCATAACAGATGCAGTATTATGCACCTTCTAATACAACAAGGAAGCAAAATTTTCGCGTATAATATTAAATTTTCACAAAAACACTGAAAATAACAAGTCGCGATGACAACTGATGTACTCAGGTCAAAGAGCATGTAACTTGTGGTTGGCTGCAAAGAGCATGTAACTTGGCTGGGCGACGGGCTTCAGGGAGATTGTTCCTAAAGTAATGTCATAGCAAGTCCATTCTTTATATTGTCAATGGCTAGCTAGTACTTTCAAAAACTTTATGAATATTTCTTCAAGACTTGTGTGACTTGTGATTTTGACCTAACAATTATATTCCGTGCCTAACGCTTTAGCGTTTTTCTCGGTGTTTGAATTACACTCGAATTAATGTCTGTAATTGCACTGCGGTGTTACTTACTTTTTTGCATATTATTTAGTAATCTTTTTCTTTTTTAGAGTTCTGAAGTCAACAAGGAAACTTCATTATAGATTCGCCATGGCCGTCCGTCCGTCCGCAGCTTTGGTCAGAGACTATTGATACAAGAAAAGTGTAATTAGGCATGGATTTACATATTGGTGACGCCGACAAAGTGGTAGAATAAAATCGTGAAAAACATAATCCCCTACATAGATACAAACGCATGGTAAACAAAAAGCATCGGCCAGCTGTGACCCATGCACACTATCCTCGCGTTTGTAAAACGCGCTGCAAACAAGCAGGTAACGGTAAAAAGTGACTGATCGTTCGAAAAAAAAACGTAGTGTGCATTGATTTAAAATTATTAGAATATTTTAATATCTAAATCTGAATAGTGTGAGAAAATACCATCTAGAATACAGACTTAGCTTATAATATATAATATTTGTGATTTAAAAACACTTCCCTACCCACACATCATTATAAACAATACAGCATTAGCAAAAACTCTACATTTATTCGTAGGTACTTCAAATAACGATCGCTGTAGGTAAGTTCGGGAGTACTTACTTCGTACTTATCGCACAAGTCAGGCCGGAGTGGAGCCGAAGAGTTTCCGTTTGCATTCACACAGACACGGCGCAAACTATGTCGCCGCACGACACGAACCGATTCGATGGCTTGCTGCACACTCGATTGATAGCGGTTAGCGATTTGAAATTAATGCAACAGAACGAAAATAAGCCTTATGTTCAAATAATTTTATTAAAAGGTAAATGGTTTCTATTTTTCAGCAATCATTGATTCCGATCTAGCAATATCGATGTTTCAGAAACATTATTAACACGCTCATTGTCCGCGACATATGTGCCGGGTGAAAGCTATCCTGCGCCGCATAGTTGGGACGGGTAATGTGTTATAAAACATATGCAAACGGGTATTTATCACGAATTTTACCTTTAATTTTACGGTAGTAATATTAGCAAGTCATTCTTTTTAATGACAAATCTTTCTTTTACAATAGGTTTCAGTTTTAAATGTGTTATTTTAATAATACTTGATAATAAATAAAATATTACCTACATGCATTGAAATTGAAGACGAAACACAGATTGTCGTAGATTTACTTCACTGTCATAGAGGTTATTAATTTCCTAGAATATTTTTGAATGCCTCTGAACTTTGAATAGCTCTCAATTTGTTCCTACCATTCAGAAGAATATAATAGGTACCTACCTGCTAACAAAACACACCTCTAACAAAACACACCTCTAACTTATAGCAAATGACACACTCGATGCTTTGATTGCATTGTTTGCCCACACCTGACTATAACTAACGCGATTCGTTCATTAATGTTTCACTCGGTTATAAAGTTCCTGTAATTGCAAGGATTTATTCACGCTTGGCGACAAGTTAGTCTGTCTGCGCCTCACTGGCTCTGCGGTTTGTTAGGTATTATGAACGAATAATTGATAAAACCTTTTGAAGCTACTTTAAATAACAAATACAAATTAAAATGTGATAGTTACTCGACCTATAATACGAACGTTATGAATTATCCCGATCGTGTAAACGAAAACTTTACGGCCGAGATTTGAACCCATGACCTTTGGATCGAAAGTCAAAACACTATTCCTGTCAGCCAGTGCCGCCATAACAGTGCGTATATTTTTTTTCAATCTATTTCGTCACTCTGGCTCCCCCATATCTCTCTAACCATCACTGTTTTTTTATATTTCCCAAGTTAATGATTCATATGTGCTAATCCAACATTCCACAATTTACAGTATCTCAGCAGACTCTAGAGTCTAGTCGATCGATGCAGGCTCTATTTGCGGTGTGTCTCACTTGATACCGAAGAGAAGTTTTTTATGTTTTATAACTTCCACTTGCTAAACAAGTAATCCTACTAAGTACACCGTTCTTATTAATATCATAAAGCAATTGATAAATAATTAGGTATAATAATCGATATTTAAATTGATTACATAACTGAATACACCTATTAATAATTTAACTAAAACACAAAAAACAGGCTAGCAAACAAATAACAAACTGTCCGATTTAAAATATACATAAAATATTTCTGATATACTTTTTTGCTGATTATGATTACCATTGACCAGAAAAAAACATTACAAATCATTTTTTCTTTGTGCTTAGTTTTGTAAATAACGTCAATCACAATAATATTATTGTCCATAAATTATGTGCTCTGCCGGTGGCGGTCGCACTTGACATGGGGCGAGTGTGTGTGGCGTTTGATTGCTGCTCGCTGTTTATTTGATGCTTTGAATAATTTTACCACATTACATTAGAATTTAAATTCACGGTGACACTTACGATACATTATTATTTTTTATTACATTATTATTTTAAACACTGCACAGAAATGCCAATTTCTATATTTAATTTTAAATTTTAAAACAGATGCCTGTTAGAAAATGAAAAATCTTACGAAAAGCTACGACTTCGACGGGATCCCGTCGAAGTCGTAACTTTTCGTAAGATTTTTCATTTTCTAATGAAATACCTAAGTGTGGTTTAACACTATAATAAAAATATATAAAAAAAACTACAGATGCCTGTTTTTATCTTTCTATAACACCTTATTTTATCTATACCTATAGACCAAGTCTAATGAAGAAGTGTTCAAAGAATTGTAGACAGGCCAGCAAACAGTTTTGCTAGGCTATTTTGATCGAAGATTTCTAACAACAAATTCTAACTAAAACCCTGCCGAAACTATTTCAATATACTAAATGATAAGATAAAAATATATCAAATGTATGACCTAATAGTTTTTCCGGAAAAGTCGGAGTAATATTAAAATAAACCAGGCAATATGTCACGAAAGTGTAACTTTTAACTCAATTATAAGTTTTACTATAAATCAATGGCGGTATAAGTAGTTACCGCTACAACCTTCCCCTCTCGTACGCGCGGCTCGCGCAGCCGCCCGTGGCGCCGCCGGTGGTGGAAACCTGAAACACCCTGACAGGCGGCTAATATGGCCGCGTGAATACGCGACCTGCCACGCTGAGCCGCCGTACGTCACACGCGAACCTGTTACGCGAAGCCGGCTCGTTGTAGTATATGATAAAGTGCCTAAACGAACTCTCAAGTAATCGAACCATCGAGTGGCGAGTGGACATGGCGCTGCACCTCGAGACCGCGTTGCAGCGGAAGCTGAACTTCAAGATGACCACGGTGAGTGCATGCCGATCGATCGGCCGCGTGTCGAACATATGGTGGCTACGAGCGTAGCACCGTAGCGCTACACTCGAAACTCCTCAATGCTACGATCGTACGCTCACCTTGATTGTACGATATTACGGGATTTATACCGGTATTATTCCGTTTCTAATGGTAACGCTGATGTAAATAAACACTTGTAGACGCTGCGATGGATTCGTTAGCTTTATTTCGACGTATTAAGTGTGCTTGGGTGATGCAAACACGATTTGTACGTCCTCGATATTTATCTAGATGTAAACAAACCGTAAAAAGTAAACATGCCTATCGGACGGTCGGCGGTCGGGCCCGCCATTACGCCGGCTTCAGGCACGTTCGAGCGTCATAGTAGGTATATTATACCTACTTAGTACATATAAACACACGCCTGAAATAGTGATCCACGTGTTTTTCCCCGAATGTTCAGCTGCTGTTATCATCACAATGTTTAGTGGTAACCCCCAAATAAAATACCCAGATTTTATTATGAAAGAGACTGAGAAAGATTAAAAATTATACTTAATGAAATTTATCGAAAGCTGCAATTGGGTTTAAGTTTTCTTTTTCACCATAAACCTTATAAAAGTGGTACATTTCAAGATTTGACACAAAAAATATTCTAATAGGAAACTAAATACAACTTCTAGTATTTGATACTGTAAATAAAATGAGAAATTCAGATTTTAATTCTTCGCATCTGTGTGGGCAGGCAGCTCGCCCACGAGATCTGAAAAGGTCACGCGGTATCTCCTGCAGACGTACAATAGGCTCCGAAGCTCTAATAAATCTCAACTCTGATTGTATTTCACAAAAACAGTAAGTAGTTAAATAACGGTCTTACGAGTGACTTCTGATATAAAATGATATAATATACATACTTTGGAATGAATTATTGTTCTGAAACACAAGGACTACAATTTTGAATGATTTAAAAACCTTTCGTAAAAAATTTGTTAAACTTATCAAATTACTTTGCGCATGCATCCTAATAAAGTCCATCAGAGGGTGAACCACAGAGCAATCATAACAAGCTACAGAAAGCGTATGTGTTTATGATTCTCCGGGCCTAGATAACGTGTCGTGTCTATGTAAACATTTTATTGAGTAGCCGGAATCGAAAATGTTCGTTTTCGATAAAACATTCCAATCTTCAGTGATTTGACAAGGCTTCAGAATAGTTTTCTTGTTACCACTACCATGTCAAATCTTCGAGCTGTAGGGTCCACTCCAAATAAGCTGATTCTACCTCAAATTTTATATTTTCTGACATTCAACTCTCGGAAGCGTTATAAAAGAGAACGTTAAAGTATCTACTTTAAAAATGTATTTTACAGAACCAACATAAACAACAAACTTGGGTTTACTAGCGCACTCGTATCGTGTCAACGTGACGCTTCGGGGCAGGTCTGCCCTCATTTTGTGCAGTTATTACTCCGAGGATTTCATTGTAGGTACATTCGCACCCTTTTGATGCACGTCTAGGGTACGTAAATCTGGTTTGAACCAGCAGATACTGCCAATTAGTAATTGTATCCGTCTGCAATTTTGATTAGGAGAAGCGGAAAAAGAACAGGCTAAGGGTCATATTTTTTTACTCTATGGAAGCTGTAGGTATATGGAAGAATTGCAAAATAACAAGACACTCAATAAATGTTTTTAAAAAGTATTAAAGTAAACGCAACTAAAAGGTATACTTTACAATATCCGCAACAGATACAGCGAAACCGTGCCTCCAATACTAACTAACAGTATTTTATAAAATTCTACTACTTCAATGTAACCCAAATTGAAAAAAAAAAACATAAATAAAATAATAAATGCATTTATGTATAATCTCTATCTATGGGAGTTTGACCTACATTAATCAGAAAAACAAAGTCTTTCACAATACCTACTAACAATGTCATACAATAACAGTAACTGCAATATTCCGCTGTGCTCAAGAGGACGTGATGAGTCCAACAATATAAAAAACTCATTAGTTTTCCCTCTCCCTTTACTAATATACCAGACGATGACGGAGTTTTTTATTTACTGTGGACCTAAGCAATGTGAAACCATTTTAAATTAAGCCACAGAAACCACCTAGCCATATTGTTAATGCAGTGGCGCAACTTTGAATCAGCTTCTCAGTTCTAAATAATATAAAGTAAGTAATTAAAAGGAGTGTCATTGATTTTGTTGTAACATTACCTTATCATGTTTCTTGAACTGTCGATCGATTCTTCGTAGAAAGTATTTGGTAGAGCCCACTATAGGCTTACTGTTTCATTAAAAGACCTAGGTCTACTTTTCTTATTTACCAAAGTCAGTTGTAAATTAGTATAATAAGTAAACAGGTACATATGTACCTGTCATTAATTATAGACGCTCCTCCAGCTACTCTAATTTAAAAGATTATAAACACTAAAAGATACATACTATGCCATAATCCCAGCGCTCTCGTAATTTTTTTTAATGAAATAGTCATTTAATTTTATTGGCATTTGAGTAACTGATAAAATATACTATGCTCGGTTGTGCTAGAGCTTACTTATCTTTACCACAGAGTTGGACGGCATAATGAAAGGAGCACCGGGATAAATCTTGCTACTTAGTTAATGGAAATCATACTTACTTGTTTTGTAATTAGAACATAAATCATTATAATTTAATGGGATTAGTTGTTGATAGGTTTTCATAAGTATTAATATTATCATTATGTTAATAAAAACTAACTTTTAACTATGGGTGCACTTTGAAAATTTCAAATTTTGTACTCTTTGCAGAGTACCTTTTCGGTTAAGTCTATTTGTATAAAATGCTAACCAATACAAATTAATATGGAAAGTTGTCATAAGATATTTACTTAAAAAACCTGTCATTAACGGGTATTTTTTTTTCTGTAGGTAATATAGTATAAATATATATTTATAGGCTAATGTATATGAGACGTATGACATCATAAGACATCCTGTAATACTATAGGTTCGTAGCATAAATTCTAATGTACCTCAACCTGTATTTATCACACACCACAAAGACAATTTTGATCCCGCCACGCACGCTTCACATTCCTGATATGTGTTTAAATAAAACATTAATCTTATTTAATGGGATGAGCCTTCAGCTACGTTTTATTACTTGTAGCGTGTGACTGTTCCTCGCAGCCATTGATTTTCTGGGGAGTAACCTATATGTGCGTGATCCACTTTTAGTGCCTTTACAGAACAGACGTTATCTTTAAATATACCTACCTAAAACACAATCAATGTCTTTTTTTTAATTCCGTCGTAGACTTTAAAACCATCCAGCCATTGTGCCCTAAAACAAAGTTTCATTAGAAAGGCAATAATGGGAAGATGGAACACCACTAAAACAATGCATTACTTGGGCACATTTGGTCTATTCATGTACCTAGTCGTGGTGGTGCCATTGCAACGCATGCCGGGTATAACATTTAAGAATGTCAAAAATCGCGTTCAGTTTCTTGGGTACTTTTTTAATCTAACAAACATTTGAGAATAATACGAATTAAGATTCACCACTCATTCCGAAACCAGATATTACCTACAGCGGACCGCCCACCGCCAACTTGGTATGAGCAAGTGGCCAACTCTGGTGAACTAAACTAAGCTGAGTGAACTAAGCTAAGCTAAACTGGGAAAAAAATAAAATAAATAAATATCCTTGGACACTTTACACGGCGTCATCTAGTCCCAAGCTAAGCAACTTAATGCTTGTTTTATGGCAACCAGATGACTGATATAATACTTAAATCCTATTTTTTTGTAAATACATACATGTTATAGATAGAAAAACATCCAGACTCGGAACAAATATCTGCAGAGTATACAAACATTTGTCCCGCGGCGGGATTCGAACCCGCAACCTTCGTGTCTTAGGCGGGCCTTCGCCCACTGCGCCACAGTCATCGATATCTCACTAAGTAAGTACCCAAGGAAAAAGTAAGTGGCATAGTTTGCGGTGGACGCACAATATGTATGAAAAACTGGCTCAGCTATGCGAGCTAAGCTAAACTAACTTAGTTTAGCTGGTCGGTGGACGATCGGCTATCTCTTATATAATTTGCATTCGAGATCGAGATTGAAAAAGTTCGAACACGATTAATTGTTGTGGAATACAGTTATTAACAACGTCCTCAGATACACGACCAAGCTATATAATTTATTATTATTTTTCGCTTATTTCAAGAAGGGCTGAATACAATTTTCCAATTGAAGGAATAAGTAACCTTTTAGTTATGACGTCAATCCGAAATACCTACAGTCTTGTGTCGAAGTTGGTGCGTAGGCCTATGCTTTAAATCAAAACACGCCTCCTTTCCTAATATTCATCCCTCGATACCAAAAACCAAACCAAAATCACTATTGTATCATAATAAATATTTTCTTTAAGATCTTTTATATACTTTGATGCAGTCTTGGAGGCAGCCAGAGGTGAGTCCAAACATTTAATTGACACAATGTGTTTGTCAATTAAAAATTGTTAAATTGTTACATTAAAAATTGTGGAGCATTCAAGGTGATTTATAAGCCCGTATTCTAATAACTCCCCGTTCCCTCACGATGTTTTACTTCACCAATATGACCTTGAGTTAGTTCGCAAAATGTTTAATTAACTTTTTATCTATTCATTATTACTTATACCAACACCTACATAAAATTACACAACAGGCAAGATTTTTTCAATTAGTATTATGATTAACTGATAAGACATATTTTACACCTTCCTAGGAAGGTAATAACTAAAACATAAAGTATTTTCTTCTTCAGTGGGTTGAAATCCATCATACGTTTGAACAGCGTGCCCTCGTGAAGCCAGGCGGAAGGGTCACTTCATATTCATTTTATTGATTCATGCTTACTGTATTAGAAATGGGTCTTTGAGGATAAAAGTATTTGCTTATCCTAGAGCAGTGGTTCTTAACCTTTTAGTCGTGAGGGACCATTTGACAAAATTTATGTCTTGCCGTGGACCACCAAGTTTGTAGTAAATGTAAAGAATACTCTTCTAAATGTCGAGAGCGCCCTAGGCAAGCACCTCATCGGCACCTCTGCCACGCCAATACGCGAGCGTAGCGAGCAAAATTTTTTAAAGAAAAAAGCAAAGTAGCACATGATTTTGCTTACACTTGGTTTTTATTCTGTGTGAAACGACCGATGCAAGCGTAGCAACCAAAATTTTTTTTAAGATAAAAGCAACGTAGCACTTGATTTAGCTTACGGTCGGTTCTTATTCTGTGTGAAACAATGCGAGCGAAGCGAGCAAAATTTTTTTTTTTAAATAAAAGCATCGTAGCACTTGATTTTGCTTACGGTTGGTTCTTTTTCCGTGTGAATGAAGCGAGCGTAGCGAGCAAAATTTTTTTAAAAATAAAAGCAATGTAGTACTTTATTTTGTTTACGGTCGGTTCTTATTCTGTGTGAAACGATGCGAGCGAAGCGAGCAAAATTTTTTTTTAAGATAAAAGTATCGTAGGACATAAATAATAAAATAAGTTTTGCGTCGCGACGCCTCTATATTTTTTGTATGAAAGGTACGCGGAAGAGACACTTTTCTGTGTGTCCTTTTGCTAAAGTGCATACTTATAAGACTTTTATAAACTATTTTTTTATGTTTAAAATTCCGGGCGCGGCGCCCCTTGATACCTGGCGCCCTTAGGCACGTGTCTAGATTGCCTTAGGTTTAATATGGCACTGCTAACTTCTGAATTATTGGTTTAGTGCTACTCAAAGCCAAAAGCATATCGGCAGTGGCATCCAACCGATTTCGGTGCTTGTTTTTGCCACCGCACTCGTGCACCTCGCGTCTTCGGTCACGCGCCGAGTGCGGGTCGCGTTGTGTGGACTTGTTGTCACTATTTATTATTTTAATTATTGGGATGGCTCCGCGGACCACTTGGGATGCTTCCAGGGACCACCAGTGGTCCGCGGACCACCGGTTAAGAACCACTGTCCTAGAGGATTTCATACATTGACACAGAGTCGGTGAAAAGCACTAAGTAGAGACTAGGCTCGTATTCAAAATCTGCACTTGAGTCTGAGCTCGATTTGTGACAGTTCTTTAAAGGTTAGTCTCAATAACCTATATTTGGTTATGCTTACTGCGGGTAGATATTTGACATTTCTTTCATACAAAAAACGCCAAATACCTACTGACAGTAAGAAAAATTGAGATTGGCTGTAAGGAAATTGATTAATGCATCACTGCTTGAGGTAGGTACGACTTGAGTAATCAACTGCCTAAGAATAGGAGACTGAGCTATGTCGACCTATCCGATGGTTTTGAGTCACAATGGTTTTCAATGGATTTTTCGGATCAAAATTTTTTTTACTAAGACGACTTTTAAACGGAGGAAAGGAAAATGTTAGACATCTTCAAAGATCTTAAATGCATATACAAGGTAGTAGTAGGAAGTCAAAGTAATATACCTACTTACGTCTTGATTATTAGTAAATACCAGTAGGTAGAAGATACCTACTAGAGTTAAAGCATTAATTTTTTTACAGATTTAAAACATCATCATCATTCTACCGCCCTTTTCCTACGCTAAGTGGCGTCGGCACAACATGTTTTTTCTTCCACTCACTTCTACAGATTTTTTAGATTTAAAACATATTATGAAAGTTTGTCTTGTCACGTACACCTAATGTAATTTTGGTTGAATCCTCTTGGAACTTTTGATTGAACCTTTGTATTTCTAGGAAGGAAAATTTATTGTGACTTTCAGCTGCTTTTTTGGGGACATTTGTCCCGCGACTCTGTCGACACGAAAACCTGTCCCGCGCGATGTCGCCCGACGTCGCTTGTGACATCTACGAGTAACGGGACTTGTGTCAGGAGACATACTATTATCCACATATTGTATAGTATGAACAAGGGCAATGTTGAGCTACATTGTCCCATGTAAAGTCGCAGAGACATAGTAGGTACCACGTTAATGTCGGACGAATGTCTCCGCGTTATGTCCCATAGTGGAAACGCAGCTTGTGTGCGTTCTGAAAACGGTTAGCTACTAAATGGAAATTTACTTATAAAATTCTCTTAGCTCTGAAATACCTTTTCAATCGCACTGCCACAACAAAAGGCTTCACATAAATCACATGTAGGTACCTTTCTTTCCATTGGGATGAAAAGATTTTTCCTTGCAAAGCAGTTGTTCGGCACCCACACAACTTTACCAACTTTGAATACCATCGAGTGTTTTTTTTGTTTTGATCCTTAATGGTCGAAGTTATTTTTAATGTTGCAAGTTTTGGGCACGCCTTTATTATGAAAAGTTTTTGTGGCTCTGTAAAAAGTTACTTTCGTAGGGTAATAAGAGTAGAGTTATAGGGCCTAGTTTTATAGATGAACTTACTTACAATATTGTTTAGTTCACTTGTTTTATAGTTAAATTTGTATCCGCCGACGGCTTCACTAGCGTGGTATTTACCTACGCGGAAAACAAGTAGCCTCTATCTGTTATAACAGGTCATTAAACTATGAACAATTCAGTTAGTTTCAACCAAATCCGTTTAGTAGTTTTGTTCATGAAGAAGTTACAATAATTATAAGTACATCCTCATAAACTTTCTACTACTATTACATATTAGTGAGACAATAGTGGCAATTCGGAGTGTCGCAAAAGCTAAACAAACTAACTAAAATTAATGCCATCCTTTTTATTCCCATCGCTATGAAAGGGACGGCAACATTTTTAGTTAGTTAAGTTTAGCTTTTGCGATACTCCGAATTGCCACAAATATCTTTCTAGTTTTCTTGTTACAGGATCATTTTTCTACCCGCACTATTTCTAAAACTATGAATTTTAAATCTACAAGTCTTTAAATCTTGTAAAATTGTACGATAACGTTTGATTTCCATAAAATAAACATCAAATAATGTAAACGACAACCGTCCCCTTCGTCTAGACTTTACTTGTTTGTAAATGGATTCTTTACAAATACCTAATGGTAGGCTTTTAATTTATACCTACAAGATACTATTTACATTATAAACCGTTAAACCGAGTCAATAATATTTGTTGAATTACCTAGGTATTTAGAGAAACGTTCTGAATATTTTGGTTAGGTACTTTACCTATACCTACTTACATACTCGTAGGATCCAACTCTTTTAATACATTTATTATGTCTCTTGTACTTGATAGTAGGTATAGGTATACAGTTTTATATTTATGAATATAATTTTTACAAGTAACACGAGTTTTGTAGGTACCTACTTAGCCTAAGTTTAATGTTTTATGATTTAATTTAATTTTTATCGAAACTCGTTTGACGTATGATTTAATCACGGATATTTTTGTTGTAACGCTTTTATTTATGACTAGTATCCGCCTGCGGCTTCACATGTATTTACCCGGACGAAAAGGTAGCCTATGTGTTATTCCACTGAACCATTTTAAAGATATTTAAAAAAATAACTCTATATTGCGGTAGGTATTTAAACTTCAAAGTTTTATCAACTAAATGAATAATTTATCACATTCAGATTCCGCTTACCGTTAATGGCCGTACACGTGTAAAGGTGCAAAGACCAGACAGCGTTGAGGCTGCTCAAAAACGAAAAGTTGGCTAGACAGCGTTTGAATCTAATCAAAGTTCTGATAACAAATTAATCAACGAAGTTTGAACCTAATAATTGTGGAATATTTGTGGAGACGAAAACTTTAATTGTCAATAGGTACCTATATAGTTTAAAATAAATAACTGTCTTTTCGGTAAGCACGTTGTAAAATACCCTAGATCTAGCGTCACCGATTGGTTCTTAGATGACTTTCCTTTTCTAAACCTTTTTAGGTCAACTCATCATTTAAGAGTAGATTTTTTTTATTTTGACCCCATATATAAATAAACACACGCTGTATTTATAAAAAAACTCGTAAAGATAAATACGTAGGTAACACGTGCTTAAACAGAATTGCATGTTAAGATAACTTTATTTGATGGTTAATGTTTTAATAATCATAAAAATACCCATAAATATGCAACTCGACTATTACTTTTAATTTAAATTCACTTTTACTTTACTTTTAATTAATTATTACAAAGATGGTAAAGTCTTAAGCCTTTTAAAATTACAATTGAAGATTCAGTTAGCAATAAACGCCGGAACACATGTAATGTGCTTTGTTAAGCTGCGCGGAGCGTCGAGGACACTCGGTCATGTTTTTAGTCTTAATTGAGGCGAGAACAGCCTGAACTCGGCTGGCAGTGCTCATTAAGAACAACAAACAAGTAGCTAAGTACCGTTGGAGACACAAACGAAATAATCGGCTTCCCAAAATGTTTGTAAGCTTTCAATTTTGAGCTTCTCTTGTACAATATTAACAGTGTAGGTCTTTTTCAGTGTTGAAGGCACTTAATTCTTCTGTCGACATAAAAAATCCGAAAAGCTTGGTAATTTATAGTCAACAATACCTACTACTACACTAAACGTTTTACTTTTCATATAGATATAGGTACCGGTGATGAGTGGAAGACGCGAGAGGTGCGTGTTTTCACGATAGAGAGTCGTAGAACGATGACTTTAAATCGTCTTAAAACTAGGAGCTTTTACTCATTTTCGCTATACAGAATCCATCTATTTGAACAAATATGCAAACAAATTGAAGCATGTCAACAAATAGGTATTTGTACTTATTAATCCTACTAATATTATAAAGGTGAAAGTTTGTGTGTGTGTCAGTGTAGAAGGAGGTATTTAAGTGTGTTTGTTACTCTTTCACGCTCAAACGGCTGGATTTGTTTTGAAATGAATTTTGGTACCAGAATTGCTTATACCCTGACCCTGGATTAAAATATAGGCTGGATTATAATAAAAAATATTTTGATCTCGGTATTCCCACGGGAACGGACTATTCACCGCGGGTAACACCGCGGGGCGCAGTTAGTATGTATATAAAACAAATAAGACCTTAGGTAGTAGGAATTTCATTAATTCTTAATAGTATCTGATACAAAAGTAAATGTGTTCGATGGTTCGTGTTTTTGATACCAAGATAGGTACATTGAAAGGATTTCTAGATGTGGCACGAAATTTAAAGCATTTTAACATATTCCTTCATGAGCGCACTCGTCAAGGCGTGACTTTGTAATTGCAAAGCTATAAAGCAAACATGATTTTCGTTTTCCATTTAAACGGCAAACATACTTTATGTGTTTGTCGATGAGCGAACTGAACGTTATACTCCCCTACATTGATCAATTTGAGACCTTATGACCTTTTGAATAGGTACTAAGTTGCTGGAAACATTTGAGGGAAGGTAGGTACTAAACCGCTTCGTGTATTTACAGGTGTAACATAAGTTGTCTATAAATCTAAAACATGTATACCTGGCTCTATACCCATTGTACTCGTATTATTCACTAAAAATCTATAAATTAATGTAAATAAATAAGTGTAATAATTACCTAGGAGTACCTAACCTAACATTTTATAGTAGGTACCTACCCCAGTTTTTTAGAGTAAATGCTTATAGTATAGGATCCCGTCATACAACGACCTTCACCGAGATGTTTATTTAATGAAACGTATTTTATATGTAATTTAATATGTAAGTAAATAAATATATTGCATATGGGTTGGCTAACAAATTTCAGTCCAGTATATGCTTAATTAAAAAAAAATAGTTTTTTAACATTTCACCGGTATAATTATTAGACAAATTCTATACCAATCGAAAGTCTGAAGCCCATAGAATATGCAAACGTTGTGTTTCCTATTCTATTCCGGTCACAACTATTAATTTAATTAATTTAATTTATGAGTTTTTTATGAATTTATTATTAATTTATTAATTTATTTTTAATTAAATTTTAATTCAATAATCAGATCGGTGCAAAATGCTAATATTATTTACGTGTTTATACCTGGCTGCCCGAGAGTTGTGACCGGAAAAGAATAGGCAACCCAACGTTTGCATATTCTATGGGCTTCAGACTTTCGATTGGTATAGAATTTGTCTAATAATCATACCGGTGAAATGTAAAAAAAAATTTTTTTTTTAATTAAGCATGTACTGGACTGAAATTTGTTAGGCAACCCATATGCAATATATTTATTTACATATTAAATTACATATAAAATACGTTTCATCAAATAAACATCTCGGTGAAGGTCGTTGTATGACGGGATCTTAGACTATTAGGCTAATAAGCTCATTATAAGCTAATGCCTAATTATAGTGGAGACCTTAGTCATTTTGTTAAATTAATTGAAAAAAGTTTGACAGTTAGCTTAGGCACACTTCGTTTTTCGAACGTGCAGTCACTGCGAGATTTTGTGTAGCGCGCGCGACACAAGCTGCTTCCTAGTTCGCAAACGTTTCACAAACGCGAGTGTACCTACCTACCTACCCTTTAGACGCGTCCCTGAAACAATATGTAATTAGATCTGAATGGGATGGTTGAGGTGGCACTAGTCCTGACCTCGAGGGGGACTAGATGCAGTAGGTAGTATTTTAAATCAAATATTTACCATTTGGTGAATGCTACTATGCAATCTATGAAATCATGGATAGGTACCGAACTTACCTTCTTACTTTATTTATTATAATATCGTGATCAATTGTTGGTCAGTTATAGAATTATTTTAGTCATTTTGTCACCGTAGGTTTAGATGTGGTAATATTTATTTTCCTAGAAAATAACACTCAATGAAAGTTCTTAGGGTATGCGCCAGTGGTCAACTCTGGTCACGGAGTTTTTAGGCCGTCTGAAGGCCTCCATCGTGGCTTACACGACAATTTAGGGTGCCCTCCGAAGCACGGAAGTGCTCAGCTGTTAATTCGTAAAGTCAAATTCTATTAATTCATAGGTTTGTAAAATACTAAGTACCTAGGTATGTTCTATGTTCGAATTATATTTTACCTACTTCAAAACATCTAACATCCAGAGGAAATCAATAAGAAGAAGGTTTTTTAATCATAAAAGTATGAAATTCAGCTGAATAAAAGCTACCTTCGTAAAAAAAATGCAAGTAATAAAAATCCTTTGATTTTTTTCAGAGCAAGAAACATAACAGAGTTTGCTGCTGGGTAGCAAGGGGCTCTTTTATAAAAATATTATGTTGAGGGAAAACTAATTGCGGTGCTTCACTTTGGCATAATGTTATTCGTTATTTGTAAGATAAAGTTTGAAGTTTTCATATTAATTGGAAATTCTATATTTTATACTGTGGTTTCCGCCGTTGCAGAGGTTTTTACGTTTAGATTGGATAGTTGGTAGGTACCTAGGTAGGTACTTATGTTCGGTTCAAAAGTTTCTAATGTAGGTAGGTACCTAATTATTTATTTGATAACCTCAGTTTTATTACTTTTGTGAGAAAATTTTGCTAGCCAATTTCGAAACTAAGTAACTGTTTTAAAAAGGAATTCAAAATAATTTTATTTACCTACCTAATGAGTTCTAAAAATCTATGTTTATTTTTCAACGTCCGTTGACTTTTTATGAAAAGGAGCACTTAGTTTATATCCATTTATGGACATTTTTTTTTACACGAGGCACTCTAGCAGCTTAAAAAGCTTCGGCATAAATTTAGTTTGAGGTCTATTTTTTTGGTTATAGGCCCGGCCTACTGATCTTCGGAAAGATAATTTTCCGTATCAAGAGCGACTGCAGTTCAAGACCAATTATGTAAGTCATATGTTATCCTGTGTTTCGATGTTAACTATAAATATCAATATAAAAATTATGGATAGAGAACGACAGTCTTGATAGATGTTTTGAATGTTGCACCTTTGATATTGATGTGGTACGCTTGCTCGAAATTTTTAAACCCAAGACAAATAAAATAATAATATAAAGCATATACCTAGGTACTTAGGTAAGTACCTTGGAAAGTTCGTTCCCGCAATCCCATCGGATGCTACGACAAATTTGTAGTATACCCTTCAAAGTAAATTAGTTAATATTATACGAAGTATACCTACCTATTTAAATTATAACCCAAAATATTTTAACGAATAAGGTAGGTATTTCCGCGTCAGCCGAAACTACTTTAGTGACAATTTAAACTGATCCACTGACTGTTGACTGTCCCTGCTGCTTACCAGTTACTGTCATCAACGTCACTGCATGAAAGTCAATTTAGAAAAGATTTAGATTAGGTTTTTTTTCTTGTCTCTCATAATGTCGATAAAAAAAAGATGATTATGTTGCTACTCACTGGATTTTGCTTTATTTTACCTATTTGAGCAAGTAATTAAACTTAATCTATGTGAGTTTACTTGCATGTACCATGTTCGATGTTTGCATGTTCGTTTTAATTTTATACTAAAGTTAAAAAGCTGCTTGATTATTATAAAAAATATGACTGAAACCCTGATATAAGACATCCGTTTGAATCGTTAGATTTATAATTATTTTTAAAATATTTAAAGAACATGAATAATTGTAGCTTTTCGTTAGTGATGCAAAATTATTTGTCTAGGTTTGGAAAATGAGATGAAAATACCTCGGTCAAAGTTCAGTCTTCCCTGTTGAAGGTTCCGTCAATACTTTTACGGTAAAGTTGGAGATTTCACTAGCCTTTTTTAGCCTTTTTTTTTTTGTGTGGATGATTTTTGTATTGTAGGTTTAATTGTTCTCTCTCTTATAATTTTTAATTTGAACAGTCTTATATTATCCTTAAGTATAGAAAAACACGAATGTATTATTTATATTGATCTCATTTATCGGATTAAAGATTCATCAGTTATCCGTATAATTTACCAGTAATCGTAGGGATATTGAAGACTTTATCTTATACATTATAAAACATAAACAAACCGGTAGGTATTTGCCACGAAATTAGTTACATTTAATAAGTATAATCCGAAATTAAGACTAGATTGCACCAGCAGTGGTCGAGGGAAGCCTCACTCTTATATCTATTTAATTTGAACTACAGGCTTCAGTAGGCCCTATATTAATCAATTTAGATTTTTTTTTCAACTCTACCTATCCAGACTACTCACTCAATCCAAATTTTTGGGACAAATACGGCTCTGACTTATTCTTGGTCGTATTTGCAAGTCTCGTTTGTAGAATATATAACAGGAAAGTGGCTTAAGACCATAACAATGATAAACGCTGCTGCTTTGTAAACCGGAATGCTTAATTTGTTTTTCTACATTTGTTATCTTGAACTCAGTTCGAGGACTTCGAGCACTAGTAATACATGAATAATTTGTGATCGTTCTGTTTATTAGTGTCTGACTGTCTGTTAACATACATAAGCGTATGTGGAGAAGTGGGTGAGGCGAAATAGTACTATTTATAGCAAGCATATATTTAAAGTAAAAAAAAAGAAAATAATCTAATAACGTGTTCCCTTGGAACGGGTTATACGTTAGGAGCCCGTGACTTCCCACTGAAGGGCAAAGGCCTCCTATCCTTTCTTCCACTCTATTACGAACGTCATAAAATTATGTTTTTTTTAGAATCACGTTTTTAGAAATTATCTCCAGGCTATACTTGATGTCAACTTTAAATATAATTGGTTCCCTTTATTGAATTCTCAAAACGTTAATTAAGATATAATGAATTTTACGAATTCATTGCAAAATGAAAACTATCTCGATTCCATTAATTATGTTTCAATAATCAAATATTTTAAATTGATCGGTATTTATAGGTGTTAATAATTGTTTATTGAGTAACCTTATTAAGTACATGTTTTTCCTACTACCTATAGGACTACGTGAGTGCAATGCACTTCGATTTCAATGTCATTGATCAATGATTTAGGTACCACGTGGTTTATTAATCTACTGAAATGTATATCTATGTACTTGAGATTTGTAAATCCTTGAAGATAAACACGCACAGACTAGAAATACCGTGTAGATATTTCAAACTCAGTCTTCATTTTATTTATAGGTACTTAATTAAAACATCACAACATTCTGTAAGTTCCTAAGCATACCTACTATTAGGAATACGAATTTGTTTTTATTTCAATTCCTCTTTCGAAGAATTAAAAATAGACTATAGTTACAGCAATTGACTGGTGTGTTGTGTTTCTCAAAATTTTGTTTTAAGACATTTTTAGTATGGCCAGAAGTCACTGTGTTTATTAGATATTTTGCACGCAGCGTCATATAACATTATAAAAATGCGGACACTCAACTATTGGTTTCTTACCTTAGAATCGAATCATGAACTCATTAAATTGCCTAAAAATAAGCACAAAATTAAATAATACCCAATGCTTTGTATAGTTTTGGCTAAGCTTGAAAGGTGTCTTTTAAAAAAGTTGGTAACAGCTAAAATGTTTTCTGCTAAATGTAGGTACACACCATGGTACCTCATCTACCCTTATTTAGCTTGCATGGTGAAGCCAAAAAAATAATTTATTAGCTAGCAAGTCAAATCAACCTCATACTAAACAGTCGACTGGCGTGAATTTGATAACAAAGTGTATTTAATTTCCCGAGTCGTGTTTTCTGAATAATAATTGCGGTGATGCCGTCCATGTGTCGGATGGCCATGTCAGTGCGACGTTCATGAGCGCTTGATTGAATGAATACGCTTGTGAATACTACATGGTTCTGATTTGAAATTTCTACGAAATGTTATAAAGGCTTCAATGGAGGTGTAAAATTAATTGAAATTCAGGTTAAGACAGGCAGTTAATAACTAATGAAGAAGAGTTTAGAAAGTTCTTAAAGATTTAAGGGTGATGAAAAAAATAGCTTGTCATAACGCAGGCGGGATGCGGCACTGATATTTCCGTGTGCACCCTCTAATATATTTTCAAACATTACAACTCGCCGCGACGAAGATTGTTTATTGCCATTTAGGCTAGCGCTAAGAGCACTGCATTTTGCGGTGACTGCTGTTTGTTTCCCATTCTTAATATTTGTGTGTGTGATTCTTCAGTTTAATAATTTAATTAAACAACAATTTCGTTGAACGTATGCCCTCATCCACCCTGACCGTTGATCCCCTTACCTACGTTTCAAAACGCCATTGAAAAAATAATCGCTTTCAATAACAAACGCTGCATGCATTGAATTGAACAATAAAACTGAATATGGCATGGAGTTACATTAAAAGCGATCTCGTTAAACACCGCCGTAGGCCACCCCCATACGTTAGAGTTGGGTGCAACATATATTTAGCCGGATATCCTGAATCTTACAGAAATCTATTTCATAAAACTTCTGAAATTGGAGTTTTATAAGTAATAAAATAATCTTCAGAAGAAAAACATAGTTTAAGTTGCCTAATTTGTGGCCTTTTGCGACATTTTTTTTATGAAAATACCTGTAACATAACATTAGCCGCTGTGGAAATAAAGGTGGACGTGGATTAGGTACAACTTCAGGGTGCTTAGATTAAAGACAAGATCGTATATAGGTATATAAGAGAATTTTACGCATTAAACCGCCGTAATGTAGAAAAAAATATCATCATTTATTTATTAGTTGCATCAACAAGGGCCCTAGTACATTCTATACATAAAATAAAAACTGAGTGATACTTAATTACCTACTTACAGATGAAAACCTCAATGCAATAATTATCTCTTTGATAGTAAAATTAGAAATGCAAAAGCCGGAAAAAAAATACTACAACGCAACACTATCCTCCACCCGTTCGCCCACGTATTTGAAAGGTTAAGGGCAAACTATTGATGCATTCTCCCTCATGTTGCATTGTGCTCGTGAATCTCTCAGAGAAGCGGTTTACTGACGTCATATGAAATACTCGTCTGAAATTATAATCGCATTACTGTGATCCTTTGAAGAATGTTGCCAGTCTATGGGATTAAGGGCGAACGCACAGATTTTACACATACTTTCGTTGGATACGAAATTCACGCACACAAGAACTAATAACCAGCCGTGACGGATGAAGTAGCAACATACGAAAATGGTTTCATTATTTGTTTGGTTTGAAATGCCTGAAGTAAGTTTGATTAAGTTAGTGTCCTCCTCCGATGATTGAGTTTAAAGGCTGAAAGGACTTCGTCATTGCAGAATGATTTTATCGTCAGACTGACAGACTTCTTAAAGTGTCTGCAAAACGATTCAGTCATTTAAACACGGTGATCGCACAAAATGTCGCTTAAAATTGGTCGCTGGTTGAACCTCGCGCGCCAACACACATCAATTCACAGATGACGCACACACTTGAGGGTGGTTTTTATTGAGGGTTTAAACTATAAAAGATACGAGTACACAATTACTTTTCCCCACCATCGTTTTATTGAACGTGCTCTGAATTATCTCTTTATTAGAAATATGACGCTTGCTTATTAGGGTCAGCTGTACTATTCACAGAATGTAGGGAAAAATCAAGAGATTTTGGATACTAAATAGGTACCTACTAAACATTCAGGACGACGGCGCAGTGGTCGAAAGCCCGCCTGAGACGCAGAGGTTGCGGGTTCGATCCCCGCTGCGGGATATATTTGTTTGGTGTCTGGGTGTTTTCTATGTATAATATGTATGTATTTACAAAAAAAAATGTATCTATGTAGTTTATCAGTCATCTGGTTACCATAACACAAGCATTAAATTGCTTAGCTTGGGACTAGATGACGCCGTGTGGAATGTCCAAGGAATTTTTTTTATTTATTTATTATTTATTATTCTAGGAAATACAATTCTTGACTTGGTTAAATCAAATAACAAGAGATAAGTACAATGGGTAGTCCGTCGTATAAAATATCATAGAGAAAATCTATCTACAATGTTCTTAATAATGTCAAGGTCAAAACATTTACTGGAAATACACCCTTATTCTATGAAGAAAGACCCCTTGCTGGTATCCATTAGTATAAAAAGTTACGAAGAAAAACTAGTTACATTAGGAATGAGTATGAGTAATGTCGAAGATTGATATGTCTTTGTAAGAATAAATCGGACATTTATGGAATCATTTTAGTGTTTGTCCGTTTTACCTATATAGAAATCTAGTTTTTTTATAGGTTTTTTTATAGATATTATAGGTACGTCTACCTAGTTGAATTTATACTTATTTACGAAACGTAAAAATACATTCTAACTTTTATATATTTTTATTATACTGTTACTTTCTGTTACTTACTGTTGTTACACTTAGGTATTTCAAAGGCTTAAAAGGCTTCGTGGCCGAGTGGTCGATGGCAATCCGGCTAAAGGATGATCGCTTGAATCACGTGGGTTCGAATCCCGTCGAAGTCGTAACTTTTCGTAAGATTTTTAATTTTCTAACATTCTAACTTTAACAGTTAGAATGTAAAAAAAATAAAGAAAATTAAAAAAAAAAGATGTAGTTTCAAATATCTCTCGAGTAGCCTAAAAGTAAAATAAGTGTCTTCATACTATTATGCAATATAATAGTATATAGGTATCCCATAAGACTGAAAATATAATATATTCTACACTAAGATGGTCTCAGATATTTACGCAGAATTTGTTGTTTTAGTAATTAGTAGGTCATTAGTCATTGCTCATTAACAAGACGTAACATTAGCGTGGCGTGATGGCGTTACTATAATTAATTATGGAATAAATATGCCAAACATTACCTATTACAATGCAAAAGCCTGTGGTTAACCGCAGGTTTTAATAATTCGTGGTTTATTATGTTTGGCAGAGCACATAGCACCTAAAATAATAATAGGTGATGTGTTTTGTGAAACTGAAATAAGTCGAGGTAAGAAAAACGTTATTACAAGTTTTAAAAACATGACAAAACTTGTAATAACTTTTCTTTTCTTTCTTAATCTTCGATGATTTCAAATGCCCTAAATCATTTCAATTCATCGAAGATTAACAATTTAATTCAAATTTTCAATAATACCTTGAAAATTCTGATTTTAATTTTAATTGGGTAACGCCAAGTAGGTAACTATTTTATATAGTTTAACTAAATGTTTTAATGAGTAGGCAAGATATCAGCGTTGGACAAAGCTTGTAAGGTTGTCGAAAAACGCTTGCTCTGATGGCTTTTCTCAAATTTCTAAAAAAACCCGATCGTAGGCACTGAACGCTAACCCACTAAAGTCCAGAACTAAATAAAGGGCTTTGTTATGATAAATGTGTTTACCGCCTTAGTTCCGTATCTTAGCCAAAATAAAGTGATTCAGAAAATATTAATAACCAAATGATGGTAAGAAACTTTTGTTTTTCATTTCTTAGAAAATCCCCACTAACCCAAAATATCGTTGCTCTCAAAGACGTTAATAATTTCTTGGAAACATTTATAGGCTCTGCATAGTATCTCAGCCATATTGATGGTAGGTACCTCCTCATTCTTTGAATAATAATTAGTTTAGTTGACTGAATCGTCCTTTGAATCAAACAATAATCTAATTTCACAATGGAAGAAGGAAAGAGAAAGTTGGGTCCTTTGCCCTGCAGTTGACGAACATAGCTGAATAATAATAATTGCAAAATTATTATTTTTATTTCTAATAATTTGAAGTTATCATTTTTATTTTCATCGGTTGCAATTCCACTATCGGTTATTATCAATACTTTGCAATGTTTCATGTTTTTTTAACCGACTTTAAAAAAGGAGGAGATTTATGTTTCATTGTTTGTATTTTTTTTATGTAGGTAGGGTCACCGATTACTCCGTCAATATATTAGACCGATTTCGAAAATAATTTGTTTGTTTGAAAGAATACACTTCCGAGGAGTTCCCATAAAAAATATTTGAGGATCTTCAGAGTTATGAACAGAAATGTACCTCGAGAGTGCAGGAAATTTCTTTCTTCTAATTGAAGTCGGTTTAATAAAAATTAAAATTTTGCCACTGTCATTTATTTACAGAAACGAAACTACCTACTACATATTTACATAACTGTACAAAATACAATTAGAACCAGTTGAGCCACCTAAGGATCACTTGTTATTTATCGGTTATAATTCATTGACCTCTGCGGAGGAAGGGCTTCCGAGACAGTAAAAATACCATTGCTAAGTTTTACTACTCGTAGCAGATAAAAGAGCTGAGAGACACGCCAGAAAAGCAAACCCAAGACCCGGATCGTTCAGCAGCACCAATTGGTGTTGGTGGGCGTACTCTTCGCTCCCAAATCGGTTTATATAGCCTAGTTTATTTAGATATTCATTCATTCTATTATTAGATATTCAGAAAAAAATGACAATACCTGAAGATAGACTTCCGCAAAGTCAAGCCTGAATCAATTAACTATGATGTACCTATAAGCCCAAAATTTAAGCTAATAACTTTTAGATTGAAAGTAGAGATCCCACTAGGTTAAACTAGCTCTAAACACAATTAGTAGGTATATTCATTCTTGGTCTAAAATAAAACGTTTATGCTGAACAAATGGAACTATTTATTAATCTGTGGTATTGATTGCCCCTTACCACAAGGCTTGTAGTGAAATAAAAAATCCCTTGGTAAAATGCCAACTATGAAAATAATGTTCGGCAAGGCTATTGCGAAATATTGACCATGGAATCTATTGAAATAAGTTATGTATGTACTTACTTCTACATAAATAAGTAAATATAGGAAGGCGATCTGTTATAATATCCGTGACGAACTTACTATTGTATAAATTTTTTGTACGTTAGTTTTACTTGGTTCATGATTTTTTTTCACTTTCTTGTTTTTCAGTGTGTTTCGGAGGTTGCATACAATTATGTGGGTACGTTAGATTACGGCAAACTGCCTTTGACATAAATCAAATAATTTGATTAGCACTTTTGTTCGCTAATCCAAATTATCTTGGCTTTCTAACAGTTATAATGCAAAAACTATAATATTTTTTTCCAATATAGCTCAAGTTCATAACAAAAACTTTTCTCCAACACTAATAGGAACACTCAAGAGTCCTCAGAAAGTTCAATCAAATTAAAGAGACTCGTAACATTGGCTTGGACAAATATCATTGAAGAAGAAATTACTTTCCGCAGCTAGAATTATTTTATTATAGCAAACGGGACTACGGAATGTGTATTATTGGATCGCGTAGACATAGCAACCCACCTATAGGCTAGTATGGAGAATATTTGTCGCCTACGAAGGGGTAGACGTCTGAGCATGTGCCGACATTATTTGGTATATTTATTGTAAAAATAAACTTAAAAAATTCAGTTCACAAGAGAGTTGACTTGAATTGTTTAAACAAAATGTAAGTGATGTAGCCATTCAATTCAGTTCTAATTATGTTCCAAGCATTTGATTGAGATAAATCTTAAAACAAGAGAGAATTACACTGAACAATAAATTAACTAAAATACAGTCATAAATGTAAGTGAGTGTTAAACAAATACAAAGAGTCAAAAGCCAAAGAGAGAAGAGTAAAAAAATGTTTTTTACGCGCAAGAATCACTAAAGTTTTTTTCAAATATTTCTCATCAAAGTCCGCAAACATTAATACATAACCGTTTCTAGCTTGTTTGAACTTTTTCATCCAATATATGGCGAATCTATGCGTGTGCACATATTATGGACATGTAAATAGGTTCTTCATTTGATATTTGGACCTTGTCTCCATTAGGCACACAGTGAGCGGTTGACTATTTACCTCAAGTTGCCTTCCTATTTAATTTAAATGGAGTGTCCATACAGCGCGTACTTGCTTGCATCATTGAGTGGCTGAGTCGCAGCGAACGCTGCTCGCTATCGGCGGCTCAGTTAGCAGTACGCTCCGCTCAGAGTCAGTCAGCGGACATTCAGCTGCTCACTGTGAGCCTGTCGGGGACGGCGCCTTATAGACATGTATATATAGGCTCTGCGTCTGATATTTATTTGTTCCGAGGGCGCCGGCCGATGTCTGGCCTGTCTCAGCAGGGTCAAGGCTCGACTCGTGTAACTTAATCTGTAAACTTGAATACAATTATAGCTGGATTGGCAGTAATAATAGGGCGATCATAGTTTATGATTATGATTAGAATCTGTTTCGAACACATTATGAGAGCGCATAAATATGAACTCTAACTTTTATTAACTAGATGAAAATCGAGATAAACCTCATCGACGTGATTGGCTAATCTTTTAATAATAAATAATATATAAAATGAAGTACTGCAACGTCTCATTTTATGCTTCTCGTTGTATCCTAAAGGTACAAAGCCCTAAATTGAGGTACAAAAAGTTAAATTAATAAATAAATAAAATAATAAATAAATAAATATCCTTGGACATTTCACACGGCGTCATCTAGTCCCAAGCTAAGCAATTTAATGCTTGTGTTATGGTAACCAGATGACTGATAAACTACATAGATACATTTTTTTTTGTAAATACATACATATTATACATAGAAAACACCCAGACACGAAACAAATATTTGCAGATCATGCAAACATTTGTCCTGCAGCGGGGATCGAACCCGCAACCTCTGCGTCTCAGGCGGGCTTTCGCCCACTGCGCCACAGAGGTCGTCGATATATTAAAATAATTCGAATATTAAAGATCCTGTACAGATAATACCTACAGAAATGAAAACTCTATGTTTATGAGCAGGAATAAGAATATATCACCCCCCACCCACGCTTCCCGCCTGATGTAGCTATAATCCTATCCGACCTACCGGGGCAAATAAACTGATATCATTGGAAACTTATTCATGACTTATCGCGATTATTGGTCCAGTGTACGGTGAAATATCATTGCGATAAACGAGAATGTTATGTTTATTTCGCAGCAGGAAGAACAAGGTATTGTGGCCTTATTCAGTTTACAGTATTCATAGATCTTTTTAATGTTTTTCTTACAGTGAGAAAGCATCTACTAAAATCTGATTTATGAATTTATTATTTATTTGTATTGTCAATTTAACATCGTCGCCTCATGATACTCGATAGTTAGGTACTATTCTCTGAATTCGCGTCATATTCTTAAATTTTCTGACAATCTCGGGACCGCCCGTCTTAAACGATGAAAAATTATACAAATTTGGTTATTACCTATATTTTTGCACTCATTAGTAGTATAGTCTTGCATACAAACTCTTTGATAAAACTACGCCACTTTGAAATTCTGCCACGCTACGTGTCCAAGAAAAGTAAAAACTTATATAAACTTCAAGAATTTCCGTAGAACTTTTATTATTTTATCAGTAACTAGAACAGCAGAGATATTCTCAGAATTTTTTTCGTGTTATAAGTACGAAACTCTCGTTTTAAGGTTTAATTTTATTATTTTTTTTAAAATATCAGAAAATGTGAATGATTAAGTAATTCCTTGTGTGGTTTTCTTTATTATGAGTTTACATTATATTATTAGAGCTTAGTATTTTTATAAGCATTTGACAAAAATAACAAGACCTACATAACATTATGTTTTTAACTAATAAACATCCTTTTTTTTATCTTCTCCCTTACTGTCCTTTATTTATATTTCCATAGAATAAGCGTTATTTAGAAAGCTCTATACATTTATCACAGTGATAGGCAGCAGCCCAAGTTTAATTAGCTAAGTCGCCTGTCGCAAAGTTGAGGCGTCTGACTGAACTAATTTGTAGATAGTTGTTGCGTTTTATAGTTATCAGATAACTTTGACTGAGGATCGTATTAAATTGTACAGAGGTTTAATCATTGCTGTTACAATATTTACTGAGTGACGACCATTTTTGTTGTCACGGAACTTTTCATTTACTCTGGTACTGGTATTGGTATTTTAACTCACTCATTCCTAATATTTTTTCTTTTTATTTACTTATGTAGGCTGATAATAACTGCTATTTACTTACAAATTGTATTGAGACTATTTTCAATTACTCATATTCTATTAATATTTATAAATGTTACAGTTTGAGATAAATAACTATACCTCTACTGAATTATTTCAAGCATTGTACAGATTCAGTTTTTTTTTAAATAAAAATTAATGAATTGGTTAATATAATTGAATCCTCAGGTAGGTATTTATATCAAAATCAATCAGTTTTTAATATAGTACCTACCGTAAAAAGGTATAGTTTGTAGTAGAATCTTTCAAGAAACAGTAGGTACAAATACTGTACCCGATGTATATGATCCTAAAGATAGGCTTCCTATGTAATCTAGAATTCCCAGTGAGTAATGAATGTTCTGTGTGAATAATGAAACTGTGATGACACAGCAATGTGTGATGTATTACTTTTGCAGACGTTATGCTTTGTTTATTTTTGATAGCATCTCTGTAAAGAAACTGATTAGGAATTGTAATGCTTCCGATTATAAGTTTATTTGCAAGTCTTTGTTTAGAAAAAAAAAAAATTAAAAACGATTCATAAAATTACCAAACCGTTACCTAATAGTTAGATCATTTAGCAAAAAAAATCTTAATTGATTTTTCGGTTGCTAAATGATCTCCATTCCATTAACATTTTGTTCACTGGTCGCCGACTAAGCTTCAGAGAGGGCGCTATCAAATTACGATTTATTTTTCGCGTGGGTGTTGGGGGGAGGGGAGGTGGGGTTGAAAGGGGGTTATCGCTGCAATCGAGACCGCTGATGGATTCGCACTGTCACTACCGAGATACGACTATTTAATTCGAGTTTCCACACTGCAGTTTTTGCTAAACCCTCCAAGTTTTTACCGATGCCAAGGGTTTGTAATGTTTCAAGACGACAATGAAAATGCTCTGTTTAATGTTATTGCGATGAATCTTCTGCGAGACGTGATTGTTGTTCCGTTCATTAATGTTTGTTGCGCTGCCAAGTTTTATTATTTTTGCGACGTAATGAGATTTTCAAGTCCTATGAAGGCAATTCGAATAGAAACTAAATATTATACGTTGTCACATTTTGTAACTTTAAAAATTGTTTTAAGGGCTAGACCTTCACTCGATTTATGTTTCTCTATAGGTATCTTGACGTTGCATTTACACGATAGGACCCTCATTTGTAAAGGTAGGTACTGTTACAGGATTAAACATTGTGGCATTTTGCTTATCCTGTCAACAAACCAGGTTACACGTAGGTACGCATAAATACAAACATTTAATATTTTACGTAACGGTATGTACCTACCTACACCTATGTTCAATAAAAAACAAAAGGGTATCAAACAAAACAAGTTATGTTGTTTTCTGACTTTGTTTTCCCCTTGTCGGTCGTAAGTAATTCCCTTATCCTCTAAAAGTTACAGAAGCGGATCCCTACTTTACAAGCCGTTGTAGTTTTTCCAACGTATAATTCTCACTTTAAGAAAACCCGCTTCTCGTTTTCGTCCCTTTATTGAATTCCGCACTTGGTATCTAAGGAAGTTCGCGGTGCCCGCCTTAACAACATTCTCCAAATTCCTCTTTACCTAATGTGATTAGAGAAACGGGCTGTCACGTCCACTTTGGGTTGCGTAGGTTTACGAGCAGGTTACCTATCGCTTTAATATTCATTCGGCCAACTTCTCTGTACAACCGAATAACACCCGCAATTTGACTTAAAAATATTGTGCGAAAACTGTAAGTAGCGGTGTTTTATTTTCAACATGATGTGAACTGCATTAAAGAGATATAAAGCTCGTCGCAGACAAGTTCTGGAGGGAACAGTTGTGGCAAGTAAGCCGACGTTGGCAACATCGATAAAGTGCTTCCACATTAGGGAACTTTTCTACGTCATTTTGTTACTGCAGAAAAAGTGTGGGTCATAAAATGTTTGTTTGTCTGTTTCCGGTATGCGCAGCGTTCGCCTCACCGCTTCTCTTCTTTCAATCAGGTAAGCAACTTGAAAAAGTTATAGTTTATGAATGTGTTTGGAGGTCTCCCAAACGACTGATGAAAATTGGAACCAAAACTAGAACAAAGTTTGCTAATTGTCAGCTTCGACTAACAATTAATATAGTAAGTTGCTGGGATTATTTCTTATGTAGGTACGTGATTGTGGTGCTTAGACAAATAATAAAATGAAGCAGAAGATAAAATGAATAGGTACTTTGAATACGTACATACCTATGGATTACTTGTAGCAGTAGGTAAGTATAAGTACACTACGGGAAAAACTTTCCCTGTGGGGTTAACGCTAGCTTATCGTAGTATTGGATACTGTCCTCGAGTCACGATCGATTCAAGTATCACAAATTTTACAAATTTATTAAAATCCAGTGCAGCGTCACCCTCGGTAACTTATCTACATGAACTAAAAATTCCATACATTTAGAATACTTGACACGTGAGCAAGGGAGGATAGATTACTATAGGTACTACACAAAACTGTGCACACACATCCGATAATTTCATTTACTTATGAAAAATAAAAATGTCAAATAAAACTTAAGCATTTGTAAATGACGTGTCCTTTGTGCGGTATCTGTGTCAAACGTAAAAGAAGTCCTTGCCGTGGCATTTCAACTGCATTGTTCCCGAGCGTAACCCTGCGCGTGGCGTGCTTCGCGGCAAATGAAAACTACCTAGAAAGATTGTAAGGACTGTGGACATTTCTTTTCACGATTATGGCTTTGGTGACATTGGGGATTGGAAAGGATAATGTTGCAAGACAAAAGATACAGAGAACAATGGAACTGAAAGAATAACCTTGAGCGCTGTTCCAACATAATGTTTACACCAATATTATCAATATCGAGTATTAATAGATATGTACGTAAATAGCTGGTTTATTTCACTAAATGTTGACTTGTGATTGTATTAAGGTTCATATTTGAAAAAGTAAATCTTCAAAAAAAACATTATTTTGTATGCAACATTAAAATTCGAATATTGTGATTTATTTGTTATTTTCATTGTGACAATCTAAGATGCTGTTTGTGCATTTTTATTGTAACTTGACAATCCTGATAATGAAATACGTAGCGGCGTTTGGTTGAAATAGATTAACTTGACCTGCTTATAACAATAGTAAAATATTTCTTTGATGAAAGATCACAATTCATAGTTCACAATTTTGATTAATATTTTTACTTACCTTACCAGAGTTGGCCACTTGCTCATACGAACTTACTTACTTTTACTTACCTACCTAAAGATCTGCCAGAATATGTCTTACACTCTTACCGCACTTTGGCAATACAGATACCTAATACCTAAGTGTGGTTTAACACTGTAAAATAATAAACAATACAGATACATCATATTACATTTTCATTTTTTTAACCAAACCAGCGAATGCACAATATTTTTTATCAAACAGCACTAAAACGTAGGCAATTTCTGTGACGTAAACACGAGCGGGATCTAAAAGCGATTTGTCATCCATCAAATGGAGGCCCCGCCAAGTGCAGTCTCATGTCGACTGTGACTCATTAGACAATCGATCCTGGCCTTCAGTGGAAAACGAAATGAGAAAAATAAAGACCTCGGAAAAGTGTAGAAATCCTATTAACTTATATTTATGTGAGTTGTGAGTCAGCCATTATACATAGACTGAATTGATCCAGATGAAGGTTTCATGTCAGGGTTGGTTAGCTATCTTATTTTGAATCGAAGACCTTGCGAATTAGAGTTTTAAACAAATTGAACAATCACAAACTTTGTTTCGCACTAAGATTATTATTATGGTCAGATCTTACGTAATTTTCATTCTAGTAGGCTTCGTTTCATATATTTTTTTACTCCTACATTTTTTTCTATACGAATAGTTTGCTTTTCATCCAATTAACACGTTGGAAAAGTCATAGCAGAAAGTCATCATTTTATTAACCTGATTTACTGTAATTAATAATTTGCTTCTGAATTCGGTAAGGTAACAATTAGCCTGACAGCACGCAAATACTAATTATATTTAGGTACCTATGTATTTCTAACGGTCAACCTACCGACGACTGAAATAACTTGCCACAGGATAACTCTAATTTATTCTGTAGCTGTTTTTTGTACACCACGCGTGTTGCCAATTTTTAGGAGCTTCACTCGTTCATTTTGCTTGTTTACATGTTTGTCTTTTTTGCCATTGTCTGCATGACATTTTTAGTATCTTATCTCTGTGTAGCTTCAACTATTGTGTCAGCAAGTCTTTTATAGTAGTATCTTTTGATAACATTTTCGCTCTACCCCATTTAGGTGTTTGAAATTTTAGACAACTCACTTATCCCGTGCAATTTGGACTATCTTCACTTCTTTTCAACATAATTTGAATATTTTGTGATAATTATATTCATGATGTACCTATAATAATAATAATAATTAATAATAATAATAAAAATCAAGTACTTTTAACAAATCACAATAGTTACAATTTACAATAGTAGGTATTTTGTTGCTAAATAAAAATTGCAACTTTCAGTAAATAAACAATTAAATGCCAGTTTCTTTATAAAACGTTTTTAAACTACCTATTAAGTGTCTACTGAGTTCCCATAATATTTACATGTGTCGGCATCGCAGTACCCACGGTTTTTCTAGCCTGATTCATCTATGGTTCATTAAGTCTGCCTTCTTTGAATACCTACATTAAAAACATTGTGGCAAGCTCAGTGAAAACCAACCTCACTATCTGATGAAGAGGTCGTGTTCAGAGCAACAATGAAACGAATTCAACTCTTTATAACAAAGTATGAACTGCAGTTAAAAATAGCTGTGACCACACTACTTGTATATTGACCAATTTCTCTTTTCTATCTGTTACAAAAAATTAAGTATCATAGCAAAATATCAGAAAGTGTTCTACATTTGAATTCCAAAGAAAATTATTTTTTAATTTGGAAGAAAACGAAGTGATGGTGACATTTCAATTCAAATAAAAATACAAACTTGTATGCGTTAAACTAGCGCGGACAAAGTAATATTAGTAAATGTGTATAAAATATTCATCTTAGGACCTAAGTAAGACTGTTTAATCAACAACGAAACGAAATAGATCCATGACTCTAGGGTACGGTGTATACATTCTCTAAGATGTTTTTTAAGGAACTGCTTTAAAGATGCTGAAGATGTTATAATATGATGTTAGAGGCACATTTAAATACAATATTAGGCAAATGACCAAATTTGTATTCGAATATGCCTCACTGCCGTTTCATCTTCATGTGTTGAAAACGTATTTCAAAAACTGTAATAGCGGAATTTGTGGCGGTAATTCAAGACCGTAAATTAATGAAACAGGCGGACCAACCGTTTTGACCCTAAAATTGAGAGCAATGTCATTACATGAGTCATGTCGTCAGATGGGTTCATTATATCGTTCGGCCATTGCCGTTTACTGTCGGTTTATGATCGCTACCTATTGAATGAGATGAATAGCCAACATAAGACAATACGATTATTCAACCATGAACGGCGGGAAGGTATTGATCTATAATTATACCTATATAGTTTATTATCTTAGATAGGTATCTATAGATAGTAAGAAAAGTTATAAGGTAATACACAAGATTTTCAAAGATTAATTAAAAATTAGATTAGACGAAATTAAACATTTCTATTGATTCCTGCAATATAACATGGATTATATAAAGGTTTTCTATTCAAACGGGTGCTAAATCTAGTCCACTCTACTAAATAATAATTGAGTGTGATGCCTTGTGATGAAACTACTTAGTACTTAATTACAAAATATATTACGAGTAGGTTCTAGATCACAATATTTATTGTATCATATTTATATAGGTATAACTTTTGTTTGACAGACATCTTAGAAGCAAATATAATAAAATTATTGTGGTGTCCCAACGGGGCTCTTGTTGCGGCCAAACCTAATTTTTAAGACCATTATGTACTAACTTTAAGCAATAAATGAAAATGAATATAATTATCATTACTGATGCAGTGTTTTTTTTGGAAAGTAAAACATCGAGCTTGGCCTTAGTCCAATCGTTTTATACCTTCGAAAAATTTGTACTACCTAACCGATAAAAGAATTGATCCTTTGCCAGTCTTCTGTCCTAATTTCACAGGAGGTCGGTAGGTACTAACTAAACCATCCAGGTCAACTGCAAACTTCGTAGTAGGTAGGTACTTATAAGTACTAAATAGATGATAATCCTGACTCTGAGATTGTTTAGCATAATTAGTATTTTATTCCTATCTTTCTTTGCCTTAAAATGAAATGATTCCTACTTAGTAAATATCTCATTCTTGTAAACTAAATTTTAGTCATTTTTTTATTTTATTTTATCGTTTAGATGTAGTGGAGTGAAGTTGCACGAAGCAATTTGTGAAGTTAATGTAATATGATTCTTGTACCTATCTTTAATGAAATCAGGAATGAAAGTTGAAAATGATTATATTTTTATTTAATATTTATTGTTCCAAGTAGAAATGCCCAGAGTAGGTACTTACCTACTTGTGTGGGATAAGAAATAATTTTATGAAAGTAATAATAATAACGAAAGAAGTGTAACTACAACCAAATAAAATGTTCATTAGTTAATGGTTTTTGTTAAAGTAAGCGAAGATCTAAGCAGTTTATGTCGGATGTGTTAAATTACACTCATGGTAAGTACCTATAAAAATGAAAGTTTGTGCGTGTGTAAGTAAGTGTGTTTGTTACTCTTTCACGCTCAAACAGCTGAACGGATTTGAATGAAATTTGTTATCAGTATTGCTTATACCCTGGATTGAAAAATAGGCTACTTTGGTCACGGTATTCCCAGGGGAACGGGAACTATTCACCGCGCGGCATAGCTAGTAACAAATAAAATTCAAAGACCATATCAAAAATCAGTCAAATATGTCGAGGCGATCTCAAGCGATGTTCTTTCGTAAGTATGAACAATTTTTTTTATAAATACGAAGTACAAACCCATACAAAACTACCATGTTAGTTACGGCGAGGCTGTAAGCTGTGGCGGCCATCGAAACCGCACGGGACAGCTAGTAATTGCGGACTTAGATATAGAAACTTTTATATTGCGAGCCGAGAAAATGCGGACGGAATACTTCCATTCAAGTTTTTAAGTTCTCTCGAAGTTCTCGGTCCTCATAGTGTCATGCGGCTCATTGTTCAGCACACAATAGCTTGCGCATGTGTTGAATGTGCCGGCCAACTCAACTATTGCATCAGGGATGTTTGCAGCTACTTGCGAACCACCAAGGGGACTTGTGCGAAGCGCAGGCAGGTATGCACATTTACAGTTATTTTACCTTACATCTTTACAAGATTATACAGTGTCTGGAGGCAATTTTTGTTTTGCTTGTGACATTGTTAGATAGAATAAGCTTGTCAAGTTACAGAAACCGTGATAACCGTAATAAAACTGTTATTTAAAAAAAATATGTTTGTCCAACGTAGTTACCTAGATGTAGGTACTAAATTGACTACTTCTTATACTATTAAATGTTTCCAAAAACCAAAAAAAAATTGAGTAAACTTCAACCTACGATAAAACAAAAACAATAAATACCTACTTAAAAAATTACTCAATAAATTCATGTATGTTTTATTTAAGTATAGACTATCATTTAGCAATTTTGTTCGCGCTTACAAGTTCGAAATTACTTGAAACATTGGAATCTTTATGAAGTAATTAACCTTCCAAGTACACGTTTTTAATTTATCGGTATGCGAACCCCCGCATCAGTACGAAATTAAACTGCATTTTCTCATTTGATCGCAAACCGGTTTTGAAGCTAAAAATAAATCTCGTGGTTACAATGTAATGGGCCGTATTGATTTCTTCCTAGATTGGCTCAGTATTGCAAAAGTTAAGAGTTGCAAGTATTGGATGATTTGTTACTCGTAAATTATTTACAGTCTCTGACATTTTCCCGTGCATAACACAGGTGCAGGTTACGTATTAGCATACAACAAAGCAGCGCTGAACTTTGTATTTTAACAACTTAAGCTTTACTTTTCCGACCGAAACTGAGGGTACCTAATACGAGCCAATTTATTACATCCTCATTGAACATTACGTTACTATAAATTTCGATAAAATTGAATATAAGTACTTTATGACACAAATCACAACGGCAGAAAAGCAGGTCTAATTTTTACCAACTTTACCTACGTTCGAATAACCAGAAAGGCATCATAAACATTATGATTTTAGAACTTCAGCACTTTGAAACAAGAATACTTTTTTTGAAATTTTTTGTATGTCAGTAAAGCTTTCAAAACTATCGTGAGTTGTATTAGACATTATAATAGCACACGGGAAATTACTCACGTAAAATTATCGTCGATTTAGATACCGACAATGTTTCGATTCTTCCGGAGAATCTTCATCTGGGTATGAGTGTGGTCACTCCTCGCGGACGCGTCTCACACTCAAAAAAAAAGTGTGAGACGCGACCGCGAGGAGTGACCACACTCATACCCAGATGAAGATTCTCCGGAAGAATCGAAACATTGTCGGTATCTAAATCGACGATAATTTTACGTGAGTAATTTCCCGTGTGCTATTATAATCTCAGTAAAGCTTTTGCTTGTACCTAATTATATAAATACTATACTTACATATGAGGTAATTACAACGTAACAAACTATGATTGACTATTTTCTTCGTACTTCTTTATCTTGTGGGCATGTACTGTACTTATTTGACTATCCTCTTAAATATCGGAAGAGAAAATATTTCAGCGCCTTGGGGCCACAGTCTGATCATGTTTCGTTTTTCCAACACGGTGTAAGGTTTTTCTTGAATACCTTACAAAGCTGATATTCAATAAGCTGTAGCAGGAAGGCTGGCGATTAAGATCAAGTATCAAGTATTTCAAGATTCTTGTAAAAGTTAGACAGATCTCCTAAATGTGCGCGCGATAACGCGGGCCGCAGACAATGACGTGTGGAGGGCCGAGGGCCTATCGAGTGTTGGCTCTACAGACGAGTTGCACTCCACAATCTATAGCCTAGTGTATTTATAAGATGCTCGAACTTTTTAGATAAGAAGCTCCGGCTTTGTCAGTGTGATATGCAGTAAAAATTTAGCTAAATAACGAAATAAAGATGAAGTCGACGAGTTATAAAAAGTTCACATACAAACTATATCTAGTTAACTTAATCTCGACTCAATTTCAACTCTACTCATCTACTAACTTTCTACCCTTACTTTTCTCAGGCTCATTCGCCTGGTCGTCATGGTAAATGAAAAGTAAAAGAAGTCTTGTCATAATTTTAGTAAATGGAGATCCATGTTTTCTGGCTGGTCTCTGGGAAACAGATGAATATGACATGATAGTGTAGTGGCTAAATGCATGACACAAGGCCGTGCGAATCCAAAATAAAGAAAATGAGAAGAACTCTAGATTATGACGTTTAATAACAAGCACTGCAAGCACATCATTAGGTGTCATCTAATCAAATTAAATAACCAAAAAATCAATATATAAATAGAACATTGATTGCATGCATGTCTGCAACAGCTGATGTAAAATTCAAGTTTCCCGAAATAGCTGAAAGTCCAATCTAATCTAGCCGACCTCATTTTGCTACTTGTGAAATAGCGCTACAAATTGGTCTAGTTACCATAAACTTATAATAAATAAACATATATAATTAGGTGTTTTTTAAGGTACTAACATACGAAACAAGTATTAGCCTGATTCAACATGGCAGACCGTTTAATTTAAATCTTCGGAATCTCTTTAAAGTAGTAAAAAAAACGTGGCCTATATTTGTCAGATACTGTAGTTGCGTTTTCTAATCTTGAAGGTAACCCTTAAGGAAAATAAATCGAATTCCACATGCCTTAGTAGGTACCTAAATAGTGTAAGCGTAAGTGCCTTTTTAATCCTAAACTCAGTACCCTCTCTCAGAGTATTACCTACTTCACATTTAAATAAAAGAAAGTCTAGAAACCTGAGCCAAGAAAGTAGCATTAGTTTTATTTCATCTCCTTAGAACTCATCCATTTACTTAAGCTATAATTACAGACCAAATAGGTAATAGTATAGTCTACCTACCATACATTATGTTATCTCTCTTAGCTATAGAGGCTAATACATAGTTATACAGGTATATCTTATCTTCAAATTCCCGTCGCCAATTACGTCATAACCATGTCCTTACCTATTATGGACGAGCAGGACGTGACGTCATCGAGACTAGACGCCCTATCTTGGCGTAATCAATTACTATTTATTGCAATGCCCTATGCATGAGACCGTTCGATTGTATTTGATTAAGCTTCCCGCTTGACTGTCTGTGTGTGGGTGGGGCCATGCATTATTCAACGTGACGGACACGGAACGCAATCCTTTATTACCCGACTGCCGAACGAGGTTTATCTTTTCTGCGTAGACAGCTTTTACATAGGGAAGTGGGTTAGTAGGGTTCTGATTCTCATCCATGCGAATGTTTATACTTGATACAGCAGCAAGCTTACACAAGATATTTTGTTTTTTTTCTGTCAAAATGAGTTGCAGGAATACTTATGTCACCGCATGAATTCAAATTAATACAAGAAAATGTCAGTAATCAAATCATATCCTACTAATTTATGTTATAGCCGATCCACACGCGTGAAGCCGTGAGCAACCCGCGACACAGAAGTGTGGATCCCGATGGCATATTCTTTACGGGTTCGTTCCCGTTTCGTTAACAGTATTTTGTTCGGAGACAAAAGATAGTGAACTACATTCCCAAATCTCTGAGAGTATGGTAGTTACTACTTATGACAGTTTCACGGTGCGATTCGCAAGCGAGTGAAAAAATGAAAAAAGTGAAATTTATTTACCTAAGTATATTAAGTAGAATATTAAGATAACTTTTGCTTATATTTTTATTTTTCGCATTAAATAAAGACCTACTTGGTCAAAATATGATAGTACAATAGCCTTTACATAAAAGTTAGTTGCTAATAGAAATGTTCTGTCCAGTCCGTTCCATGTCCGTCTCGGTGCAATGTGTGTTACAAGGTGTCGGTCGTCGGACTGTCGGTTCGGTCCATCCAACTATTAAGGCAATCTGTCAGTGCCATTTGCAAAGTCGATTAGATTTGCAGCTGTTTTTGGACGCTACAGTTTTGCAACTGTCTTTTGACTCCAGTTTCACAGATATGAGGCCTTTTTGGGCTTTGTTACCTTTGCCCTTGAGATTAAATAACGTTTGTGTGTAAGTACCTAAAATGGCTAAGAAGATGAGATATAATACTGATGAGGCTTCAACATGTCTTATTTTTGAGGGTTTCCAAATTATAATTGGCTGATGAGTTTTAAAAGATTAAGTTATGTCCCAAGTAAAGTCCATTTAACAACAAAACTTTTAAATACAAATATGTACTTAATACTTAAGTAAGAATAGCCGGAACCATAGCCAAACAAACAGTAGGTACAGAAACTCGCCAAAGGGAATGTGAACCGACTTGCTTGCGGTAAAACTTTAAATTGCATTTTAAATTTTGCTCGTTAACATTACAGTCATTCAAAAGCGGCAGAGCTTTCAACAAGATGTTTGCAAAATGTCTAGTTGAGGAGCTAGCATTTTATTGCAATAGGTAGCAAGAATTGCTATAAATTGCAAACACAACATTTGTTGCATAGTATTCTCTAAAGATTGCTATAAAGATCTTTTTAATAACTATTATATTATTATAACTACCATATTATATCTTTCATACGAACGAACGAACGAACGAACCTAGTCTTTATACAGGACAAGCTTACTCGCCCGCTGGTTTGATAAAAAGTAGGTACCATAATTATGTTCTATTTCAGGTCATAAACTATGCAATATGCATATTCCAAGTTTCAGCCAAGTCCGTTCTGTATTACACTCATACAAACTTTCTCGTATATAATATTAGTAGAATACTTCTAGCATAGACTTAGGAATTTAACTTCACCTAGCTCGATATAACCGGGTAAAATATGCAATACTATTCGAAGAACATCCTACTCAACGATTTCTGCATTCAAAAGAAACTAGGTATTACTTATACTCTCGAAACTAGTTTATTTACTTAACTGAAGGAAATGGAAATACAATATACAAATAATGTTTGTGCAGATTAATACTCACCACGGGGCTCTATTACTTTTCTTTACCTCGTTTACTATCAAGATGCTTTTGTAGCCGCCCAACCGAAGAAAGAAGGAACCCTGCAAATAACAACAAACCGCGGATCTTCATTAAAACTGGCTTTCTTTTTATACTTACTAGTTTCTTGAAACACTCCTAAGAGACCAACTACCTAGTTGATGTTTACGCGAGGTCACGTAGGAAAATCATTGGAATGTCGGCGCGCCTCCTTGGCAATGCAAAAAGCTAGTTTTAACGGTACTTAAACATCGATTGGTGTCTGGTCTAGCCATTGCTAGTCTCGTATGTGATCTAATTGTGGCGTGCTTGACGTAACGGGCTCAGAGGCGGTTGAGTGACCGCACCGGACGATACTTATAAGCATCCTGTACGAATTAAAAAGTCACCAACAACTAGTCATAACAATACTATAAGTGAATTTTCATTTAGTAGGATAATAGTAGACTGCTGCAAGAATAGAAATAGAACCGATGCGGTTGATAGCGATATCGCGATGATATAATCCGACCTTGACATGCGTCGGAATTTTAGATGGGTTTGTTTGTGTGATTATTTGTGAATTGGGGTTTGCACAGTTGTGTCGTTACTTTGTTCTTATTACAAATTCTAATAAATCAACTTGAATTAATCTATAACGATCCGTGACCAAAGGGAGACCAGGTGGCGTTTATAATTGGCATTGATTGGCACTGGGTCTTTTATAAGGATAACCTTTAATTTAATTTGACCTAAAACTACAACCACAATTTTCGTAGGTATGATTGAGGTTAGGCCTTCAGTTGCATTGAAGTCATGTATCATGTTATATTAACAAAACAGTTTTGTCTAGAGATATTATTTTATAACATTTAAGTATACATTAGGGTGGCTCAAAATTTTAAGCCCTTAGGGGTACCTTTTCTATAGTAAGTAGTTAAAAAGTTTTGCTCTTAGGAACTCACTGTTTTATTTCGATAAAAAATAATATTAGCATTTTAAGGACTCAAAATTATTATGCGGCACCCTGTATAGATAAAAGAGTAGCTAACCATATTATTCAAATATAACAGAGTGTGATGGCATGCAGCACGGGAAGTGGCCTCGTCCTAGAATCATTTTCTCATTTACTCCCTTCCGCCATGCGGCTCGCAACATGCGCCACCATATTAAATTGCATACTAGTTTCCGTTCATGGCTTCGCTGGCATCTAAACGAAATAGCAACACTGCTCTGTTCTAAATTCCATTATAGATGCAGCCGCCGAAACGTGACTAAAAGCGTTAATAACTAACGCGGTAAAAAATCACATTGAAATGAAATACTTAGACCGTACACATTACACCGTTGGCACATAGTACACCTTTATGGAGCAGCCTCCTGAGACAGCCTCCTGAGACGCAGAGGTTGCGGGTTCGATCCCCGCTGCGGAACAAATGTATGTAAGATCTACAAACTTAGGATCAACGAAAACGAAGTTTCGTGTCAATTTTCGGGGTCAGCTTGTGTTGGTGAATACTGAATTCGTAACAGTTCACCAACATAATTGGAACCTGAAAATTGTCACTAAACATCGTTTTCGTTGATCCCGAGTAAGGCCTCAGGGCCCGCAATTTTTTTGTTGTTAAACAGTGATTACATTTCTGTAGGTAAAACCTAAAGAAAGCTATTTCTCAATGAGATATTCTTAAAACAAAATTCTCCGGAACTTGGTAATGTAAGTACCAACCTTCTGTTCCTCTAAAACGCAGTTCCAACGGCGCAAAAGCTCTACCACCATTAGTTTGAGCTTAGGACAGAGCCCTTTCAAATGCGAAAGTAGCTGGCATAATGCATAGTGCACACGTTTTTACACAAAGAGTAGTAAGTAGTATAATCAGGCTCGCATTGCGTTCATGATCGAGGCCAGTCAGTTCTTAGAATAATGTACACATGCACATCATTTACTATGGTAATGTTGCGTGCTTCTGCTTCGAAAACACATTAAGTAGGTACCCACAGTCAATGCAGATCTGGCCAGAATTGCTCTATTAGGTACTTCTAATGGACATTTAAATGTAAATCTCATGCAAGCTCTTGTAATAAATCCCAAGTTGGTTAATGCAAAGACAAATTATGACAAAACTTTCAGACGAAGTGAACTAAAGAGAGTATAGCGCATGTATTTTTCATGTAACTTAAAGCTCTTGTTGCATCTGAGCAAGACACTGATTCGTTTAAGATATAACTAATGGTCGTTGGCGTTTAGTTGACGACAACGTCTTTCATTTATTTATGTTTTTCATTAAAAAATATTTAAGCAACTCTAAATCCCTATTCCTATGTATGAAAATTGTTTTGTTTAGTTTGTTGTGACTGTAATAACATAGTACGAATTATATAAAAAAAACACAATGGTTTTTCAGAATGGGAAATACTTATGTTTTAAAACGAATGTAGTCTCGAATGAATTGGTTTAACCTTAAGGAAACCATACTTTACTATAATTGTATTACCAAAATGTCTCAATGGATTAGCTGGGGCAACCTCTATGCAATACAAGATACTAACTAAGTTACTCCGAGACTGCTCCGGTTGCTCGAGTAACTCATAACTTCGCTACTCACTTAGGACTCAATAGCTTTGTTAATTATCAAGGACTTTGTTTCGAGTTCAAGATTTTATACTTTAATATACTTGCTCTAGATTTTAAGAAATTGCTTGTAATACAATTTGAAGCGCAGTTATTAATTACAAAGTTTGTATGGTTCCGTACGCTTAGAAATTGAATCTTTAGCGCTTGATGGTTGGTCGTATGTTTCTCAGGAACGGGTAGTATTGCATCAAAAATAAAAAATAACAAAAAATAATGTTGGCAACTTGGCACAAAATTTTAGTTGACCTATATTTGTGAATTTTGGCTAGAAATAAAGGTCTCGCGGCACATACTAAATAATGGAAAAATATAAAATGTTTTCAATCTATAGTTACATCACGTTTACGACATTTGCAATTGAGGGTGTAACTACATAATAAATATACTTAATATAAACTTTATTTTAGGCAACTAATAATAATGTAGATGGTAAAAAAATAAAGGCAAAAAAATAAAGCATGTCGTGGGTATATATATCATCGAAGTATATCGAATTTTATTTAACTTAAAAGTAAATGTAAATTTCCATCTGACTTGGGTACTTGATGGAGTTCCTGATTCGTGAGTTCAACTTACATTTGTTTTTTTTTAATGTAAAATCCTATTCCGAGTTTAAAATTTAACACCTCTTATACTTATTTAAAACCGTTACGTTCTACTCAAGTAATACTTTGGCGCATAAAACAAGAATACTTATGTTAAACATTATATTAGATCTTCATAACAAAGCTACCTTGACAATAGGATAGTGAGAAACACACTTTCTCGCATTTTTGCTTCAGATTGAGTGGAAATGTTAAAAATAAACAAAATATATATCGACATGGTCATTTTTAGCCCATGCAATTTTATTTTTCTAGTAGGTAAAAGATATAGATTCACTTAAATGTGTTGAATAATATAAGCAACTCATTCAGATATGCTGTAAACAATAGCGGCGACATAGCATGTTCATCCAGATTCAACGTTCTCGACTTAAAACTACATACATAACACATTGTGAGTGTCACATTAAAAAGATTTAACGCGTCGTCTCTATAAAACGCTGTCTGTTTACGTAATCCTTTCTCAAATCGGCATTGTAATGTAACATTAAATTTGTTTGGAGCTTGACTTTCGATCCGTTGCCAGATTTAGTCACTCTCTTGCTTACATTCGTAGCTTCTGATTCGAGGTTCCAAGGTAACCTAAGACATTTTTGGTTTCATCTCAGAATATTAGGTAGATATTAGGTAGTTGCGGGTTCGGTCCCCAATGCGTGACAAATGTTTGTTTGATCTGCAAATATTTGTCTCGAGTCTGGGTGTTTTCTATGTACTATTAAAAAAAACATACAATTTACAAAAAAAATATATGAAGTGTATTATCAGTCATCTGGTTATCTTGACACTAACATAATGTATCACTAAAGTAAAAGTAATATACAAATATCAAACAAGGTAGGTATTTTCAGGCTAGCGACGGGTCAACGTGATCCTCGCTTCCGAAAATATCTATCTGTGAACTTATTTTTGTAATGTTATGTGACCTTTTCCTGATGACTAGACTGATCCCTTGTCAAGTCAGCGATCAGAGGTTATCAACTTATTAATGAACATTACCAGCATATACCCGCATCTTGGCTTGCGTGGTTAAAAAGTAGCCTTTGTGCTATTTCAAGTCATAAGCTATGTATATTCCAAGTTACAGCCAAATCCGTTTAGTAGTTTTCGCTTGAAAAAGCAACAAATATCCATCTATACATCCACATATCCCTACAACCTTTCGCATTTATATAATTATCAGTAGGATAAGATAGTAGTATATTATAGAATGTTTAATAAAATACCTGATCAAATTTTACTATAGGATGGAAAGTATAACATTTAGGTACAGATAAATTTTAGTATTTATATATCAGTAGGATAAGATAGTAGTATATTATATAATGTTTAATAAAATATCTGATCAAATTTTACTATAGGATGGAAAGTATAACATTTAGGTACAGGTAAATTTTAGTATTTATATATCAGTAGGATAAGATAGTAGTATAATAATGTTTAATAAAATATCTGATCAAATTTTACTATAGGATAGAAAGTATAACATTTAGGTATTTACAGATAAATTTGAGTATTATCAGTTATCACAGAATAAATAAAATGGTATTATTCCAAAGCTATGTCTATAATGTGGCTTTCTCTAGGATGTAAATACCGCGTGGAAAAGAAGACTGACCTTTACATAATTAGTTTAGACATCCACTAAGTCAATGAGCGTCCAAGAATTTGTGTTCGACATCCGATAAGTTGCAGGCAAGTGGCACGTTCCATTGCGATACCGCTACAAACCGCCAGTGTACAGGGCTGTCAACTAATCGGAGTTAATTTGCATAAAAACAAACATTAATTAAACCATTAAACCATATGAAAAATACAATAAAGACATGATTTGTGACATGACACATCTGATTTCAGACAATTAGTAAGTACCATCCATGTCTACAATTTTGTTAAACATAATCCCATGTTTATACAAATTGTTATGTCTAAAGATTCAAATTTCAAAAAACGTTCGTTTCAACAGAATCCCATATATACCTACTGTTTTTCATGTATTCAAATTTTTGATTCAACTAAATCTCATGTTTGTGTGTTTCATCTCATGTGTATGGGTAAAAGAAGGAAAGTAAATAATTGTGCCTTTCCAGTAGAAAAGAATAACTCAATTCCTACACTCTAAACTCGCTTTAAGGTACTCCTTGCAGTTGAGTGAGAACTGTCGGAGACGGGACTGCAAGTGATCTTACCGCGAGTTCCTAACTTCCGTAGGTTTCGTAGCCGAGTAAGGCAGTCTGGCTTAAGGACGATCGCGTGTATCATCGTTCGAATCCCGCCGGAATCAAAACTTTTAGTAAGATTTTTATTTATTCTCTCTTATTTTATTATTTATTAATGAGTTCCTAACTCTTACCCAGATTAATTTAATTAAAAAAAAATTATTAGAATCAAAAGGTTTTGGCAGCTAAAATGTTCCTGGTGCACATCAACTGTAATAAAGAATGCTCTGAGAGCAAAACATCCTCAATTTAAAATAGTTTTGATTTTTCTACAAATGAATCAAAATATTTAAAGAACCTAAATTGACGATATTTTCACAGTAGTAGGTACTTTCCTTGTGTATAACGTCAAGTAGGTACTCAACTAACGAAAATATTAGCTACATACATCCTTTTAGAGAAAACTAGAAAAGACGCGTGACAACCCTGTCCGGTGAAGGGATTCCGGGGGCGATTCCTAGAAAATACTCGTCCACTACGCCTTCCGCCCACAGTCCGCATGAGCTCCGCTCAATTGCGGTTATTACTGTCGATACTTTAGTAATAATAGCTAAAGCAAACGAGTATAGTTGGCTCATTCCTGTTCAATCATTTACTATAGTGTCACCAGCCTGTCCTGTATAGACGACAGCTTCTTTGCTAGTAGAGTCGTATGACGATCGATTTTTCGAAACGATCGATTCGACGAAAAACAGAAAATAACTAAGGTTTACCTTAGTTATTTTCTGTTTTTCGTTCCTTATTTTAAATATTTTAAAAAGTTCCTTATTTTAGATACATATTTAAACAATGTTGGCATGGTTTGTCACACGACTTCTGTCATTCGTTCGTTCGTTCGTATGAGCAAGTGGCCAACTCTGGTGACGGTAATGATTGTCATTACTTTGATATGACAATGTGTAGGTATGCATCGATCACATTTCAGTGTTTTTACAGGTAAATTGTCAATATTCAGCTAATACAACAACTGACCTCAGTTGTATGGAATTCAGTGCAGCGCCGCTCCCGGTAACTTGACTGAACTAAATACATAACATACATTTGTAATACTTGAGTATAATTTACCTACAATAAGTACCTACCAATGAAAACTGATGATAAGCTCCCAGAACATTTTACCAACATAAAGCTGTACTATGAAAATTGGTACGTTTTTCTAAAATCCCATAAGTATGTCAGTCAAACAAAATTCTCAGAAGTTCTCAAGTGACGAGTATTCCGCCGTATTACTTAAGCTTATAAAAACATCAAAAAGCTGTTATTATCTCTTACGTATTAACTTTCCAGGTAGACATTAGTTTAATCTGTTATCTCTAGTTAATCTGGAGTTGGAAACTTTGAGGATCGCAAACTATTTCCTTGGGACGGAATGTTGCCACAGAGACGCTTAAATAATAGACTGAAGTAGTTCCAGAACCACTTAAGTTATGAGAGATAATGAATGTGGTGTATGTAGGTAAGAGGTTTTGTTGAGAAGTTGTGACGGTTAAGATTTTTTATTGTATTCAACGCTGCAATAAATGTGTTGATTTATTTAAGCGTCATGCTTAATATCGAGCTTAGCCGAATTTTACAAATTTTAATACAATAGGTCGCATAACGCCAACTTAATGAAACCTCTGTACAATATATATATATATATGTATATATATATATATATATATATAATATATACTTTTTTAATATTATCTAATATTGAAGGCTACCTATTCGTTTTTGTCTAATCTACCAATTCATGAAAAAAATAAATGAAATATATATTTTTTATAATTATTAATTTGCGGTATTCTTGCGATAAATATCTGTTTGCCCATGTTTTCTATTTAATATTGTTTTTACCTAAAATTACTACTTTTTTTCTCTGACGACCTCTGTGGCGCAGTTGGGTGAAGGTCCGACTGAGATGCGGAGGTTGCGGGTTCGATCCTCGCCGCAGGACAAATGTTTGTATGTTCTACAGATTTATTTATTTATTTTTCAATTATTAGCATTACCCATTTCACTTGGGTACTTATTCATTTTATTTACGAATTGAACATACCTACACTGATAAAAAAGTGTTGGGTTTAATCTGTTTCGATAGCGCAAGTAACTGCTACTACTATGTAAAGTCGCAATTTTGCTTGTACATCATTTTCGTGGTCCAAAAGTTTTAATACGCGACCTTCATGGTTTTATATTCTACAAATAACGCGTTGGGAAAGCAAAATATTTTTCTATTCTTGACTAGCAGATGCCCGCGACTTTGTTCGCGTGAATTTCAACCTCGACGATCGAAAAGAACAGCTTTGTTTGTGTTTACGAGTCTTAAACACTCAAGTTAAAATATTAAATTTAGGCATACTTCAGATTTTGATGTTTATTAGTAGATGAGCACTTAGTTATCTTAAGATCAAAATAAGCTAAAAGTTTTCAGGTATAAATTACTTCTCAGGTACTCAAATAATTATTAGCTTTGTTTATTTTGGTCGTATCGTATCCGTTCCTTAGCCTACTGAATAGACCTTTAAGCTTAAGTTCATGGTCGTTCAGGGACTCCTCCAACTTTGCGTCATTATGTTTTCATTACGCACTTTACTGTGATTTTATTTCAGAAGTGTTACAGGGACCTTTAAATGGCCTATAATAATTGCGAGGAAATAAATGGGGAGCGATTTCGTGGGCCATTTCGATAGTTTGATTATATTTGGGTAAAGGTCAATAAAATAGTAATGGTTTTTGTTCTACAGATAGAGTGGCCATATCTTGTTGATTAGCAGGTGATTTTAATTCTAAATACCTATGCTCTTATTCATAAAGATTTGTCAATTTAATATATATTTTAAATATGTTTTTTTCTTGTTACTCTTATGTCAATGAAAAGAGATAGCAACAGATTTAATATCCGTTTTAGCTAATATAGGTTTACTGAACCAATATGCATAAGGGGGCTAGTTTTTATTAACTGTTTATTTTTTTAAGAAAATTACCCATGCATTTTACTGCTTTTGAAATAATGCATCATGTCTTGGTTTAGCTTCAGATATTAAGTTTCGCTAATTTAAAGAAAGAAAGAAAGAAAGAAAAATCTTTATTTTATTTACTTTCTGTTTCAATGAAAGTATTAAGTGCAGATGCGATTCAACATAATTTTAGATTCAATCTTAGATTAATAAGTAAAACACTTATTGTAGATTAGATTTTAATGATTGACTGATTTTTTAACTGACTTAAAAACAGGAGGAGGTTCTATGTTTCACTGTAAGTATTTTTTATGTATGTCCACCGATTATTTCGTCAATAGTGAACCGATTAAGAATTTTTTTTTATGAAAGATTACAATCCCGAAGTGGTCTCATAAAATAATTGAGGATCTGATGTGGATATTCAAAGTTATTCATACATTGAAACACAGAACCTCCTCCTTTTTTGAAGTTGTTTAAAAACAAAAACACGTCTAAACTAGTAATATAAGTGACTTTCACACTGTAATATGATAAAATTATCCGCTTATACTGCACGTATTCAATCAAGATACCTAATGCAGAAACGACATTACAAGTCGTCGAACTTTGCGATATTGATAAGAGTCAATATTTTTATATCTTTTCACTATCACAAAGAATTTGCCCGTGATAGGTGTCATAGCTTTAATGATCATTCAATTTCATCACTAGTTTACGTCCGCAGCTTCGCACGCGTGGTACTTACCCAAATAAATAGACTATGTGTTATTCCAGGTCATATGCTATGTATATTCCAAGTTTCAGCCGAATCCATGTAGTAGTTTTTTGCGTGAAAGAGTAACAAACTTTCGCGTTTATAATATTAGTAGGATTCCGAAGGTAAATCTTTACTTCCTTCGCTACCATAAAAGGCATCAGTGCTAATTTTAGCTTCGAAAAATAATATTTGCACAAAATAAACCTAATCGAATAAAGGCTTTGCGGAAGGGATGGGGTTGGCACCACGACGTCAATCCTTATTAGTTCTACAATACTTCCGACGTAATAGGAAACTGTGTCTGTGATTTTTGAGCGTGCTAAAAAATATTAAATTGCATTGAGAGACGGTCGGTTTCTGTATACAGTTGTATTGTTTTCTTTTCAACCTGAATTACACTTTCGTAGGTATATCGTATTGTTCTTTTAATGAACACGTTCTTTGTGCACATACGTAAATCTTGAAAATCTGGATGTTTGTTAATCAATACGATGAAACGGTACGGAATGGAAATGACAGGAATATGCTAATGACCATTTAAGATACTTTTTTATGTTAAAATTAATCATCGCAGGGTCTACGATGGAGCGTAATTAGTTTACAATAAATTTTAAAATTTAACACATAACATGTGTATGGGTTGTTACATGTTTTTATAAAGGTAGGCAGAGAAACGCCAACATTTACGTTGTCAGCGCGATGGGACGTCTTTTGTTTTCTGTTTTATAAAGTCTTTTTCTGTCGTCTCCGCACCGTGTCGTGCCCATTGCGTTGTAGACAGGCCTTTACAGAAGCCTGCCGGGTTCGGCGGCGACTCGTGTGCCCTGTCACTACCAGCTACAGATTATATCGCGAAATCCAATTTCGTGGTTTTGTTATCGCGCTCTCGGAGAATTTACTAGATTTTTCCCTGTAATCAGTTTCAAGAAAAGTTGAATGTTTGAAAATGTTAACTTGTTCATTGATACTGAAGTTTTGACATGTGAATTGAATATTCTATTTACAAAATCAATTAAAAGTCGTTGGGTATAAAATCAATGCACACCAAAACCAATGAACCAATTTCGCAAAACACTCTTCTTGGTCATTCACCAACCTGGTTTAATTAAGAGTTTTAAAATGGCACAAATCTTATTAAGACCAAGACTGTTACTTAATAGGCTTACCTAAAGTCTCTGAAAACTAAGCCCGGCTGATGTTACTACTAATTTGTTACTAAGCCTTATTAAATTTTAATAAAAAAGGGTGGTTGGCTTACACCCAAGTCTGCCACCTTCCCACCATCACCAAATTAGTCATGCAAGCTTACTCCACCCAAAAATAAATAAAATACGGAGAAGTGTAAACGAGTACTTTGCTTGAGGGTTTTGTATAAAATCTCTATAAATGTAAATGTATATTTTCTAGTTTTGTACGAGTACGTTTATTTATTCATAATAATGATGTACCTACCTAATTTTATCAGAAGGAAAATATAACATATCGCATACTTAAGCTTTTTTCTTATCATACTTTTAAATTGTTTCCTTTTAAGAACTGGTGTTAGAAACTTATGGAATGCCACATTTGTCTATATTGATCACAATCAAATATGTAGTCTTGTTTTGTATACGGAACCCCAAAAGAATGGAATGTTCCTAGTAGATTTATTATTGGATAAAGTTGTACAAAGTCGGTAATACGATTTGAGAAATGAACGTAATGTCAACAACGACATGCTACTGGGCTTACGGAAAGATAAATGAACAAATGTTATGGTATGACAAAATTTAAATAGGACTTTAAATTACTTAGAGTTTAAAACTTGTACACAATGTACGTAGGTACGTGTATAAGGGGGTTTGAGTGGACTGGATCCTCCCCCCTTACCATATGCGGAAAAAACTAGCTAATTAGGGAAATGTATTGTTTATAACATATTATAACATATAACATAATTTATATATATGTTATATGTTAATTACAATTAATTACAATTTATAAGATTAACTAAAGCTACAGCAAAAGCTAATTTATCTTTATATTATTTTGGAACCTTAGACTCCTAATGATAGCTATAAGCTATATGCCCGTGCTTGTACAAATTGCACTGAAGACAAATCTATCTCATTAGTCAGCACAATCCACTACTTATACATATAAGCCTACACTTATATAAGTAGTGGATATATGCCGACTTCTTTTTCATGTCATTTTTCCGATACAAGAAAAGAAAACGGTCTAATTATATACCTACTTTGTCGTAAAGAATGTAATATCCAAAGAATGTTGGCATATCTAAGAATACTTCCTCTGAACATAACAGACTGTAGGTACTCAATAGCCAATTAATAAAGTCCTCTCCTATATGCATTCGAATTAATTTATTCACGGAAACCAAACTAGTATCTATTATATTTATAGCTTTACAAAATACCTTAAAACGAGTTAAACCATCCAAGGATCTTATAATGTCTAGTACCATAATATAATGTCTAGTACAACTCACGATAGTTTTGAAAGTGTAAATAACCATCCAAGGATCGTTGTAAATTATCTATAGATAACTCATCTGATGATCATGCCAGTCGCAATCGTGTCCAAGACACTAGCTTACCGTGAAACGATTTTTTCTTTCTTCCTGAGTCATTAATATCCCGTATCCTAGTTAAATTAATAGAGGAATTTTATGAAATGAAAAATATTTATCAGAATTTGAAGCTCATTTTATGCTTATCAAGCAAGGTATTGTACTAATCGTTCACAAAGGCGCGCGTACATAAAGGCATTATTTAACCCGGTCCCACGCGTCGGGCTACGTTCACAAACAAAACAGAATAAAGTCGGCAGCACACTTAATTTTTCAGAAATTACATGAATAGAAAATAAAATTCCATTTCTACAATAAGAGCTGCCAATAATGCATAAAAAGGTACTATTAAAAAAAAAACAAGTTTATGATTTGACTGAATTGACTCACGTGGGTACGTTGTACATTTAAATGCAGGTGCAATTGCAAAGTTCGCCCTGAACGAGATCTCGCGCATCGTTAGTTGGTGGCTTACATTTTTACTTGCTGTTGACAACTACATATGGTCGAAGTGTCATTATTACCTAGTTTGTCTGCTGTCTGCTTAGATCACATAGACTTCTCAGACAACCTGCTTTCTCGATGAGGCAACCTGTTTTATCAGTGACTGAGAACAAGGCTCACAAAGCAAGCTTTATTCTTGTGTAGATTAAAACGAGTTACTTTGTTGCTTACCTGCATACTGCATGCAAGCTTTTTTGCTAAACATTTTACCTATGCTTTTATTATTAAGTAGTCATACCCGATAGTTGTACCTGAAAAAGCACAACTCCAAACAATCAATCGAACTTCAACAATCTTCCATTATGTACGATTCCTCTCCATTCAAAGGTTGCCTGGAAGAGATCGCTTCTTAGCGATAAGGCCGCCCATTGTACATTGTTCGTAGTTTTATCACTGATTGTATTTATGTTATGGAAATTAAGGTGTGCAATAAAGAATTTTCATTCATTCACTCATTTTCATTAATTAATTCATTCATTCATTCGAACTTATATAAATGTCTTCTATTTCAGCCATAGGTGATATTTTGAACAACATCTACTATTATTAAATTCAATAAAGCACCTGAGTCACCATTATCAAACATTGATTAATATACAAGTATTATACGAGTATATTATACCAGTTTTTGTATAAAAAACACAAAGGTACACAAATTACACTCTAGAGATGAAAATCTTTTTAAATTCAAAGAAAATAAAAAATTCGAACGAAAGTATACTAAACTATTCAGTAAGATTATAGTAAGTTTTTCATAAATAAAGAACAGTTTGACTAAACAAGTTTAGTAAGCGTTTACTCGCCCTTTGGTAACAGCAAACGACTTTTAGAGGTAGACAAAATTGTGCAGTGTTTGAAAATAACTGGCATTTAACAAGTCTCGATCACCCCGAGTACCCTTTCAGTTATTCATTGCGCTATTCTGAACTTTTCACTTCGCCAATTCTCATTACAGTGTTCTTCTCGTTTTAATGTTTCTTTTCGTGCGTTCTATTTCAGGATAGATAGGCAGATGATTATTATTAAGTATAACATAATATTACCTACATGTGTGTACACGCTCAGAGATGTTAATTCTCGAGTGATCAACAAATTTGTACCGATTTTCTTTTTTATTGGTTCTCATGTCTGTGTTTATTATGAGAATAAATGTCTATAAACCTAATTCTCACTGATTTATAATAGTCTACGGTCGTTAAGAACTCAAATACATCTTTAGTTATGCTAAAGTAATTATTATCTGTTGCTACATGTTACAAAATTAAATATAACACTGTATTAATTCTGAAACAAATTTCGGTTTTTGTTAATGTACGTGTTCTTGCGATTACTAGATTTACATCTACAACAATTTATAATAGTAAATATAATTTCCCTTGGTCACTCCATAACTTGAGAATGACTTCACCAATTTCATTAATTTTTTAAGTTTTCTAATACTTTCAAAACGATTTTCTTTCCGTAAGAAAGGAAAGAAATAAAAATAAAAATATTAAATTAACGTGGACAAAATTGCGGCCGACTGCTAGTAATATTATAAAAATAACACACAGCTTATATATGAGTGACATAATTATCTACTATATATTTTTGATTAGTTTTATTTAGTTTGGAACTGGGATGGTGGTTTTAAATAACGTATCAAAATGCGGATTTTGTTTTAGTTGCGGTAAAACAGTACCTACTACCGTTTAGCTATAAAACACGTATAAACCTCAAAATAACAATGTCGGCAGTCTTCCTCGACATGATCATAACATTGAGATACATGTTGTGAATGTGGGGCTCGTGTGCGGTTACAAACTTTTAGAAAGCAACGTCTTTATTATGACAACATGTCGACGGCACCGTACACTGGAGGAAACGAGTCAGCGAGCCAAAGGTTAAATACAACCTGACCAGTTATATCCATGTTTTAATTTAATGATAGCCGTTGTTTTTCGACTGGCAGTCTGGCACAGCACCGGAAAATGGCATGAAAATAAAGAGACATGAACTCATTAGTGGGCTGATTAGATAGCTAGATATCAGACTTTCGATTTTAGCAATGTGTGGGATTCCCGGACCACCACCAATATTTTACTAAAGGATTTTAATCGACGATCGTTCACGTCGCGGGGCTATGGATGCGAGTAGCATAGAATCGTGGTGGATGACACAAATTTATACCCGACTGTGGGTAAAATTGGCTGTGAATGATATTAATTTTATGAATCATCAATAAGGTTACAATCCTTTATTTGGTTTTTTTAAATGACGTGCTTCTGACTACGATAAATATACGTATAGGTATTAAATCTGAGCGGATGTCTATTTTACCTGAAGTTAGAGTCACGAGCCTGTAGTTTTAATTGTTTTTACTAGAATGCCTATAGAATGCTAAGTACTTCCTGGAAGTGGGTATTTGCCTTTCCTATTAACCTACTAACGGATAAGAGAATCGAATGATATCATCAGCCGATACGATAACCTATCTTTTAACGTTAAACAATATCGAAAGCAATAGCGTCATCTATATTATTTCATGAAAGCAGGATCTGGTTTTGTTTGAAATTCTAGTAAATTTTCACTTATCGGATGCTTAGTAGATCGTTCGTTCGTTCGTTCGCATGAGCAAGTGGCCAACTCTGGCTTATATTATCTACTGCTTAGTAGATAATATAATATAAAAAGAATTGCTTTCTTGTCAAATTAAAACTACTCGACTGCATCTGTAAGGACTCTAGGCAAGGCACCCAGATTTTTTTAATAATCATAATGCTTTGAAAATGTGCCTATTTATGCACCGTAAATTAAGATACATGTGGCTTCAAATAATAACAGACGTCTAGTTTATTTAGCTAACCTATAACAAATGTTATTGATGAAAAAATTATCAATGATTATTTTATTAGCAGCTCAATAAACTGCAAGTGGAGGCGCGACGACCGCGACCGTTGGATAGTTACGCATGAAAAGGCGATGCAGTATAGCACACGGATCATAAAATGGGTTTACGCGATGTATCGTTTCACTACTAACACGACGGAGAGGCCAATATCTTAGCGTATTACAAAAGGATAAAAACGTAAATAAAGCAACTTGCATGGCGGGTTGGTTGCAAGATGCAGAAATCTGTGCGGTGTGGGCGTCTGAACCGGTCTAGACGAGATGAACTTTAAGGATCCGACAAAACAAAAAAAACTTCGCATGCTATATCGCGACACCGAGCCGGGGCGATCTTCTTAATGTCTGATTTTAGCTGTGAGTCGATTAAGTACAATTTAAGAGGAATTTAAAAACAATTTAGAACTTTCCTTTTTACTCGTGGTGGCATCAAGGCGCGAGCGAAAGACGCTAGTATTTGTTTTATTTGATTTTGCTAACTTTTGTTCTAGATTATTAGCAAAATAAAATGGTATTTTCGACTTCTTAGTATTAACAATAATCTCTGTGGCGCAGTGGGTTAAGGCCCGCCTGAGACGCGGAGAGTTGCGGGTTCGATCCCCGTGACGGGACAAATGTTTGCACGTTCTGCAGATATATTTTTACTGGTTTGGATGTTTTTCTAACTATAAATGATGTATGTGTGAAATGTCCAAGGATACATTTATTAATCTAAAGCTCTTATTTAACAATATCCTGAATTTTGTAGGCTTTTAATAATGAACCTGGTTGTTCCATTCTAAATACCAGTATAAGCTCTTTCGTTAATGCTACCTCGGTCTTAAAACGTTTACTTATTTTTACGCTAAACTTAGCATCTCCCCTTCCTTTGTTGCCCTATTCAAATAATGTCTGAAGAAAACTCGAATCAGACGTACACAAAATACTATCTACATCTTCAAGAACATCTGCTAATGCCAGTTAATCAGTTGCACTATCAGGGAAAGATTGAACAAAAGCAATTTAAATGAAAAGAACAATGAACCCCGTCAGAGTTTGTTGTGAACTCTCGAGAGAAAACCTCTAATTTACCTCGAGTGGACACAATTGGAAGAAAACACAAGAGAGGGCGTCGCGCCGGATCAGATTAGCGCAGATAAGATTAGTGGCGTCGCGAGCGCGGTGCGGTGCCCATCGGGTGCCATATGAACCTGCTAATTGCCAGCTCCATCTACTGCAGCGACCCCGGGAACCTCATGACGCACTCCATGAAGCTGCAGCTGGCGCGGCAGTGTGGTGTCCTAACCAAATTATGCCAAAGGGCATTCGATGCATACGCGGTGCGATTCGCGAGTCCTAGACGGCTAGCGCACTTAGCGCGAACATTGCAGAGCTTTTCTTAGCGTTTCATGAATATTTATCGGTCGGTGATGTAGGGAGTTTTGCGGGCTGGACTCGGGCGGGGCTGCACCCTAATGCAATGATTCATATTATTCGGTTTGCGGGCGAGTTGAACGTCTTCCATTATTGTCATTCATCGGAGGAAGTGGGCGGCGAGGGGCGGCGCGGGTGCCGGCGGAGCCCCCCGCGCGGTTCTCAGTCGCGAGCGGACACTCTCGCCGCCGACACGCGAGAGCCGCGATGCACGTCGCCTACGCTTGACGCATTCGTTCGCGGTCCGTGTGTGTGAGTGCCCTCCCCGTGTCTCGTCTCGATATCGGAGCTCGTTGAGCCGCGTGCAGTGCCCTCGCATCCAGTGCAGCCGGAGCCTGCGGTCCAGCGTCGGATCCCCGTGCGAGCCAGCATCAGCGTGACACCGGTGTTTTGCGCTTCACAGCTGACGGCTCAGCTGATCGCTCGCTATCGCCTACGAACGCACGGTGAGTGCGATCAATCGCTGCATGCAAGCGCTTCACTTCGTTTGATGTGTCTATTTCGAGTCGCTCGCGAAACTTCTTCCTATGGATGGATGCAACGCGTACATCACCCAGCTGCGACACCCACGGGGGTGATGATTTCGCGGATTTGCGCCATTGTTAAAAGTGCGAGCGGCTGTGTTGATAAATAGTGTCGGCTTTCAGCGAAGATGGGTTACGAGCGTTCATGGAAAACATGGATGGAATGAGGAAGTTTGTTTTCGATTATGAGCGTGTGGCCTGTAATGTGAAACAAGTTGCGTGTGGGTGAATAAGTGGTACGAGGCTGTCGGTCCCCTCGCGGCTGACCAGCGCCAGCTGACTTCCCGTCGGCGGAGGCGGCGACGACTTGCACTGTTGCGCAAAATGCATGTCTCGCGGTCGCGCCTCGCCCTCACAGTCCAGACGGCATTATTAGACTACGATATTACGGTCGTTTTCGTTTACCGTATGTCACAAGCGATTACCTCTAAACTTGCCTTTAATAACAAATACCTACTTATACAAAGAAAATTTATATTAAAGTTTTCATTTTACTCTTTGCGATGCAATAATGATTGCGATTTATTTGTTATACATTACATCTATCAACAGAATCAACATCACGAGCATGCACGAGAAGTGCAAACAAAAAAAAACACAATATGCACTTGAATTTGAAACAATGCACTAAAATGCTATTAATGCTTTAGCTATAATGTAGGTATAATATACAAAGCAACGAAACCTGTTATCTTCTTATCAATCAGCGCGTGTGAAGGTCGTACTGATAAAATACCTTTAGAAGGCAATTTCTTCGAACAGATGTAAGCTAGAAAGTAAAAAATATATAAAATATTCACGAAATTTAATATAATAATATGTTTATAAAATAAAAATGAATAAAAATAATTTATTTTATAAAGCTATGTTATTTTTGATTTGAATACATAATATTAGTTTACACAGAAAAACAACAGGATAAATACTAACAATACTTTATAATAATAATACTCACGAATTACTAAAACTAAAATTAAGTTGGTTTAAATAGCGACAATGTTTTGATTGAAGTGATAAATCCTATTCTCGAGAAGTACTTTCACAATGCATATTCTTCTTTGTAACCTTAATTTATTCTGCAATCATTATTGCTAAATAATATCATTGTTTTAGGAAAAGATAAAAAAATACGTCATTATTGAGTCGCCCTTGCCTTATTTTCGGGTAACCCCCGGGATTTTGGGTAAGTAGTTAGGTTATATTAAAAATGTAATTTTCACTGGTATTATGTATATTGTAGGAATTCGATCACAAATAACTGTTTTATAATGTGACTGACGCCTCCCTAACCATCTGCAAAAGGCCAATGATGATGATGATGGTGGTTATAAGAATGATTTACATTTAAGTGATTCTCGCTTATGTTATGTAAAACCACAGATAAAAGAATACGTAAAACAAATGCTAGATCAAAAATGTTAACCAAACATAAAAATTTCAGCATTGAACACATTTCTAACTATTCAAATGCATCGCATGAAATTAACAAATAGTAACTAAGCAGTACTTAACCACATATACAATATTATACTTAACCTGTTCTGCAAATTGCATAACCAAGCAACTTCAGCATATTGTATAAATTAACAATTTTAAGTACTCGCTTACAAACTTGATATCGGAATCGAAACGACTTGTTGGGTAACCAACTTGTATTGAGTTTTCTACAATTTCGCTCCAACTACTTTTTCGCTAAACTTATTTTTATAAACACATCACACAACACGTTTCTTAGACGTTACTGTTATTATTTTTTTAATCTGCTAAAAGCCTGTTGCAAAGACCTCCTGCTTCCTCTTTCTTCACTCCTCTCAGAGTTGGCCACTTGCTCATACGAACGAACGAACGAACTGCTCTCTGTCTTGAGCGATAAGGGGCCCATACCTTTATTTCCATTTATATCTCGTATACAAGAACAGTATGTACATTTTTACCATCTTCTTTTTCTTCGTCGTGTCGATGATACAAATAGCATTTACTTTTTTGTTATAGCTTGCGCTCCCAGTACTCTGCCACAGCTACAGCCCCCTCAGTTGCGGCACAAATTTTTACCATAAAGGCCACGGAGACTGTAACATTGTTATCATTAGGTCAATTTGTAGCGCTAAAGACTTACGACCCCAAAAAACAAACACAATTATAGCAGCTCAAAGCCAAAGGTCACTTTATTGTTCATTATTTGATTTTCATTAGCACCGTCCATTTTATCTAACAAGCGTCGAGAGATAACATGGTAATTTGTTGTTTTAGAATACCAGAACATTAATTGAAATATTTGTATTTGCAATGAACACTAATTAATTCTGTTGTTCTCCTTAAACTTAGATTTACGAGTCTAATAGTTTATGATATCATCACTCTTACTGGATCCAATGGGTAATCATCTTTTTATGTTACCTTGAAGTCATGTTTATTTAAATTCTTATTTTCTAGAAGTCAGTAACCTCAACAATCTAAAATGAATTTGAAAAACAAATTATACAAAACACGTTTATACCGTTGAATACTGGTATCTGTTTTCCCCTCCTTGATACCTAGTTTTGCGGCAAAAACACAGAAAAACAAAAGTATCCTGATTAAAAATATAAACAAGTTTATGTAACAAAATGTTGCGATAACGCTAGCATTTTGTTGATAGATATATGGGGTAATGGGGTACGTGGGACATTCCACGTTTTTTACAGATAAAAACTTGGACCACTTATTGTCAGCGCCGTCTATTGTCGGGTTATTCAACACAGAAGAATGCGCCAGAGGCATTAAGGGCAAATAGACTCCCGTATCTTGGGTACAAAAGAGTATTGACACAAGATAAGCATATCTGTAGTGTACACTAATGTACTAGGTATCTGCGAGGCTGGTTTACACTCATTGTCCCGTTATCGTATACGGTTAGCATTATGTCCGATAAGCAAATAAATGCCCGCACTAATGTCATCAGACTCGTTGCTCGATTCACGTCCACTTTTTATAACGCTTTGTGAATAATGATTTGTATGACGCCTTATGGCGACGGAGTGGAATGCAGTTGCATTTTTGTAATAATAAAATTCGTGTAGTTGATTATGTATCTAGAAATGAAAAGATGAGGTGTAATATTGGCATGGTAATGACATGTCATAAGAAGACAAGAATAGTATGTTACTAGAAGGGTGTTTGATATCCATGGGATGGTTATATGGGTAGAGGTAGAGGAAGCGATGGATGGATTGTGTAAAACATACGAGAAAAAAGATAAATGTTAAGATGATAACTAATCGAGAAAAATATATGAAGAATACGTGTCATGCCGACCTCAAGTAATGTGGGGGGGAAAAAAAGATTATTTACCTAGAAATATCGTTTTATATGTTTTACATAATTATCGTTATCGTTTTAAAATATTAAGAGAAATTCATGTCTTATTTGTATGTCTTTTTTGAAACGAATGCTCTAAATACGGAAAATTCTATAAATAAGTAATACTAAAAATGATTGAAAACTTTAAAATTCTCCAAAGTTTTACTACAAATTATGTAAATAAAAAAAAAAGATAAAACTCATCTAAAGCAAATCATTATGTAGATCGTCTACGCTAGTGCTACGAAATTGCTACGAGCGATGTGAACCCAAAATATTGTAGCACTTCCGGGTCACATAATCAGTAACAAACTCGAGGCATTTATTGGCGAAATCAGCTTAGTATAAAATCACAACAAAGTAAGTTCGTATTTGAGCAATGATTCGCACTTATTTGCGGCGTAGCAAGAGGCCACGCTGGCGCGGCGCGTTCGTTCACTTCACGCAGGCTATATTTAGTGAGAGCGGCGCGCGGGCGTGGCGCGGGCGGGGCGGGTGCGACGGCGGGCGACTGGCGACTGCATGCATTCGGAATGCGGTCCGGGCCTGACCTACCGCACCATTGCCGACTCGCTGTCACAGTTTCGGCGCACGCACAGGAGGGATGCATGCGCCGGACCCGCAAGCACAGCGGCACGTACCGAGTACCGCAAGTGCGGTTCCCGGCACTTATGCCTGAGATCCGTAAACAGAAAATTTACTTGACATCAATTACGACCGGTCTCTTGTTGAGCAATAATTTACGGAGATAAGCGCGTGTCTGAAGCAGATTTTTCCCAAAAGAGTGTTTATTCATTCTCGCTGCAGCAGACTTGATTGCAGACGGTTTCTCGCTAACTTTATAGACCTCTTGGTTTGGGCTTTGCTAGAATAAACTTGGCAACCGACGTGAGCGTTATCATCATATTTCCAGGTGTGTACGATGCCTTACGATGAAGGCGAAAAGTCATCGGCGTTGATATTTACGAGTATTGCGATTATTTTTCCTGATTTATTGTTCTTTGTCCGAGCCGATACCAGACGAGCAAATAAGAAACCATAAAGATTATAAATTATCATTTGAATTCCACGAAAGTACAAATAAGTCAGACAACCAGCCACTTCTTTTTGTTGCGTATAATAATTTTAAAATAATTTATATGCCATGTGAAGCTCATACATAGAATGGTATATTGGATGAAGGCTGCAGGCGTGCGTGGGAGGGGGCTGGCACATCGCCCTGGACCGCTCCAAATGAGGCTACATATTGAACCACTTGGCATAAATTTCATGGTAAATTAATAATTGAACTACCACTTTATTTAGATATTATAAAAGGTAATTTAAACTTGGCCAGTATGATAAGGCCAGTCACTTTAGTCATGGGTATTAATAACTACTAATGCGAACGTAACTTATAACTGACACGTGTTGGTATAGTTAGCGCACTTGTATATAGGGCTTCTGGGGTCTGGTACCTATCTGGCTCAACTGATCAGTAGGTAATGTCATTCAGAGTGGTAATGCTGCCAGTGTCTTGGGCACGCTTTCGTCTTGCGCTGGCTTGGATTATTTGAGCTACCTAAAGATCGTTTACAACGATCTATAGATGGCTCAACTGGTTGAGTTTGTATTTTGTTAAACCTTAACTAAGTTTCTTGTAAAACTAAATGCCAAGTTAGTAGTTATTATGTCTCGTCTGGAGTATATTTATAATGTGTGAGTTTTAGGCTAGCTAAATACAATACAGTACAAACTCTACCAAAATTATACAAAAATTCAGGGATACAAGTAAAATCCTACTTCAACTATTTGAAAAAACCTACTAGTTTCAACGGCACTATATTCCAAATCTTATCATTTACTCAAAGCTTGGCTGAAACAAAAAATAAAAGTTATGATAATGGAGCCTAAGGAGAGTCAGTCAAGACTAAGTTCTACGAAACGTGAACGTTTTGTCACAACAAAATACGCATGAAAATAAAGCGTGTACGTACGTTATAATAAAGATGCTACTGCTGGCCTATGCTATGAGTCCTACAAAATAAATAAACGTGGTATCCTACAGAACATTTTGCACACTTCACAATGAACAATTTGGCTGGTAAAGGTTTTATCAAGGAAAACGTGAATTTGGTAAAATATAAGCCTTTTATTTATGAACATGATATATATAATGTGAGCATTTTTTTCATGTAAAATATAAAGAAATGATCACACTGTCTTTATCCGGAAATTTCGTGTAGCGTAGTGAATATTTTCACACAAGTCTGTAGTACATAATTTGGTGCGTCGCCTTCGCGGCGCCGACTAGGTCAGACGGTGTTAGGATCCGCAGATTGATCGCACTGTACACTTATATTATTCTCGGTGACGTCATCGTGACGCTATCATTGCTAGTAAGGCTTCGACGGTAATTAGCTTGAGTCGGCCGTTGGCGACTATGCCTTTAGATGCCGCTTATTGATATAGTGGTTGATTCAGGAGTTTAATTACTACACCGACAATATAAATAAAGGTAGGTATTTTCCTAAATCTCTGGAGAATTTTTATAAAGTATTTTATCACGTCTTAGTGCACTTTTAGCACAATGCTTCTTATTTGACAGTGAAAATGTACCTGCTTTTTTATGGTTTGGAACCACCAATATCAACATTTTAAAATAATGATATTTTTAAAATAATATTCTCTATTTAAAATAACCATTCTCTAGTGGTAATCCACTAATCCATAAAGTAAATTTTTGTCTCTCAAACTCCAGCTGGGTAATTTATCGTGGTACCTCAATCTTAGAGTTGCCCAAACTAAAAGTGATAAATATGTCCAACCGACTCGACAAATTGATTGTGTGACTGTGTCTATGTTAATCGTATGAAATGTATGGTGAATTAGTTGTGTTCACGAAACCTGTTTTTGTCAGTAAAATTAGAAATTAAAATATTTATCACTTTGGCCAAAACAGTATTTCTAGGGTTCCGTGCTTCTAAGGAAACAAAAGGAACCATTCAAGGATCAGTTGGTTGTCCGGCTGTCAAGATTCTATTGCTCAGGAACAAGTGGAGGTGAAACGTATATTCCTAAGGTTGCCTGGAAGAAATCGCTCATAGCGATAAGACCGCCCATTGTACTTCATTTTAATTATTCTTAGTGTTTGTTATTTGATGTATTTAAATGTCCTTGTGGTGTACAATATTAATTTATATATATATATATATTAATATTGTATTATACATTTACGTAGCATAGCATGACACTGGCAAGTAATTCAACATAACGGGTATTGACTTACAAATATGAAATTTATTAATTTTTCAAAGGTTGTAAAGCACAAACAGGGAAAATCAGAAGTACTTCATTGCAAATTGGTTTTAGCTGTGTGTGTGTACAATTTTATTCGTATCTCGAGGATCGAAGTTTTTTCACGTATATAATTTTATTTACCGAATAGAAGAACCCTCTGTGCGTGAGTATCAGACTCGTAAGCCGGTTTATTTTAGTTAAGCTAGACTGATACGCAAGTTATCAAAGGAATTGTCAACGTCACAACGACGTACTTTGCTTTTATTATGTGTTATCATATATTGCAAATCATGATAATATGAAGAGGCACTTCATAAGTCATGTTACCAAAGATATTTTATGTTACTAAGCGACGATATTTTGTGTGCATATCAACATTGTTTCAAACTACCATTTTGAATACAAAGTCTTGCGTAGGAACAGATATAACGTTAAATTACAGGAGATAACTGTTGGTTGTGTTTAAAATGTGCATTTATATTATTTATAATACTTAACATTTTTCTTTCGAGATTCAGGTTATTTCTATATAAACATACAAGAATTGCTCATTTAAAGGTGTGGATATATAAGTTGGTACTCACACACACAATGTTCATTTATGTTGTCACTTAACGTTGTAAACGTCTGCAAAATGTAGGAAGGTACTAAATATGTTGTTGGTCATGTCATACCAAAGGGTCAGCCTTTGGCGATCTTCAAAGAATCTAAAAAGCCTAAAGATTTGAGAAGAATAGTATAGGTCTACCGCACTATGGGAATACAGTCGTTATTATATTTAATTTTCGTTTCATGTTCATTTATTTCGCAAATACATAAAACAAGTAATGAATTATAAATTTCCGTAAGATTATTTAAATTCCAAAGCTACGTAAGATTTTTTACTATTTTGAAATGGTTATTAATGGTATTTAATGTAAAAAACTCTTGAACACAAATACTGAAACCAATCACACAAATCCATCATCATTAATAAAATATACCGAGAGTTTCACCAAACGGGTAAGAATAAACAAGACCCTCTCAATGTTGGTAATTACAGCCCAATTTACGACCACGTAAGCAATTAAATGTGCACACAATCCTCTGTTAGTTAGTTACTCTTGCATTAAATCCAAAGAGACTCATACATAACTAGTATAGAATTCGAAATATGGAACACATTATTCGGAATTGCTTTGCTACAGAAACATCGTTAAGCGGGCAAGCATCTAATTTCAAGAAATAGGTTCGCTTAATAAGACTGAACATTGTTCCGTAAGATAGTTAATCTTTTAATACTTCTTTTAAGATGAACGCTAAAGCTGGATTTGAATTAACGCACTTAAGATAAACTAAATGCACTTTTTTGATTATCCGTTGATCTCAAGAAAACTTATTGTTCATTTATATTTTGCTTTGAGGTACCTATATCTTTTACTACAGTCCACTTTTGGGACAATTTTAGTAGTATTTTTTTTAATATTATTTTGAAATTAGATTTGAATTATACCACATGAATCTTTATTGTTTGAAATGATTATTTTCCTATCAATATCAATCAAAAGTCAGTTTATTGTTTTTATAACTTTGACAAAAGGCATTATGGTCAAAGTTACGTATTATATTTTAATAATTAAATACTTGGTGCAAATGTATTATTTATTTATATTGTATAAAATACAGTTTGCTTCCTTATCTTCTCGTCAGAAAACAAGAAAACACGTTTCCCTCATCACGCGGCGCGGATGTGACGGCGACATCTCTCACAATGTGATACCTAACTCAACTGATAACTTATCAGATCGCATCTTGTTTGCTGAGGTTTGGAGAAAGTTGCCAGTGTCGACCTAGTGGGAAATTGTTACCCTATCATCCATTGTATTTGGACATTTCTGATACTTCTTACACATCTTCAAAGGATCTAAATCTTCCGTTTAAACTTTTGTACTTAATGTCTTGGGGTTACGGATTGCGCTCAAATATGTTTAAAATCTGTCGAAAAAAATATTTCAAGATCCTTTGAAGAGGTTAGTCTTACACATTTTGTTTGGTAGTAGGCATTGCACGTGGCAGATTACAAACTTGTGGCCACCAACGCTAAAAGAATAATAATAATTGACACTTTCTGAGAGGCAGACCGATGTAGAGTCCACATAGTTAAAAGGAGGTTGATGATTGATCTTATGTAAACTTTTTTTGAGTGTAAATTATTGTCATCAGTGCATCTGAGAATCAACCAAAAAGTATATTTACCAAGTGTCCTTCAGACAAAATGAATAATGGATCGGAAAGCAACATTCGCGGAACGCAAAAATAAGAAAGAACAATTTGTATTCGTAAAGCAAAGTATCCCGTTACAGAGAACCAACTTTGAATCCTAATTAATGCACTCTTGACGTCGCAACAGCAAATAAGGCCTCGTCCACAGGGGCAAGCGGCGACTAGTCAAATTGTAAGAGATACCTCACTGAAAGAATAAAAGCTTTTGCAGAGCTTTTGCCTTCGTTAACTGAGGCTGAGTGTTTGAGTGCAAGCTTATGGCATTCCAAACCAATTTATTCATTTTAGTACATCCAAACTTTTATAATTACAAATTTTGATTGAATACTACGAGTATGCAGTAAACATGTTGCATAAGATTATTGCTTACTGGTATTATTGCATTGCATGTCCGACAGTTAAAATAAAATGTACAAAAAAGTTTGAATTAGGTACTTAAGTAATAAAATAAATAAAGTATTAATTATGAGCTAGATATTAATCGTCTTTGTTATGAGTGAAAGTCAAAATAGCTGGTGTACCGTAGCGAATTAAATTGTAGCTATTACTTATCAACAGGTAAATATAAAAAAAAAATAGCTATATGGGCTGCATTTTTAGATGTTGTCTTATCTCTATAAAAATTTAAAAATGCCGTCTACACTGGCCCTTGTCACCGTCAGAGTAGATCTTCTAAGAGGAGTGCTATTTAACCTGTGGAGGCTTCTAAATAATTTGACGACGGGCACCTGCAAGCGCTGGCTAATGGGTCCAATTATCGGCTCGGAGAGACCATTACCCAGACGCCAGCTTCCTGAAAGAGCACGAGAGCGTTACCGCGGAATGCCACTGAATCATTACAATCTAGGCCGAGAGAATCCTATTATGCTAAGTCTTAGGACGCTTACTTGGGATATCTTGCCATTTAACGCTCATATTAAGTTCAGTGTTTGTAGTTGTTTTAATATAACTCGGAAACTAGATAGTCATTGTGATGTTTTTTGGCTTTAAGTAGTTTGTTATTTGCTAAGCAATTAAACTATGAGACTTTATTTTCAGGGCGGTTAAACGCTCAAAGCTTATAATATCTATTCACCAAAAACTGATTATAGGCCAATTATAAGTTCGTAATATTTGACTTTGGTTCATATAGTTTCGTAGAACCTAAATATTTCTTCAACAGTAATTCTTAGGAACTAGTTATTTAGTTATGCGAGAATTTATTACCGTACGAAACCTAACCACATGAAAATTCACTAGCAAAGCGCAGAGCTTTCAAGTGCAGAGAGGTTTTAGATAAATAGCAGTTACATTTTGATAACTCCCGATCGATACGTCTGCGAAGCAAGGACGAATCCGCAAACTTTCCAACGAGAAGTTGTTCAACTTTTAAAATTACTTCGAACACCTATTGCTTTGATTTATTTGGTGCAATAAAACAGTAACGCAATTTGTCGTAGGTATGTGAGTCATGGAAATGTGGGGGGCTCGAGCGGAGGTAATAAACCTGCCGTAATGTGGGACTTAGGCACATTCGTTCCTACTCATATTATTACTGTGAAAGTATTAAGGTGATGCTAACATGATTGTCTCTAAATTTTTAAATGTTCTATACTGGTCAATCACTGAATGATTTGAATAGAACGTAACCGGAGTTCTTATTTTTTAACTGGGTTCGCAAGCAAAACATGTATGCGAAAGCTCTATGTAGGTACTTGTTTAAAGATTCAGATTCATAAATTAGATTTATTAATCAATATTCAACCGAAATAGTCTCTGCTAATGAATCAGGTTCTGTTATTAGTATGATGCAATCATGTTGTGTAGTATGATGCAGCCATAGAATCGATTTATTGTGTTTTTAATTTGCTTTCAGAATTTAACCAACTAGAAGTTTACTAGTTCGAAGTGCATCTTGAAATATATAAAAAATATTAGCTAAAATCGGTTTTCAAAGTATACATTAGCAAAAGGTCCGATTAGGAGTGACTCAGGCTTGACGTAAGTTGTTAATAATGTGCGGCCTTTACAGCGTGCGGGCAAATGACGATTGTAATCGCTTATTTGTTCGGAGAAATCCGTTTATGCGGCAGTCCTTTGAGATTTTAATTTATTTTCAATACTGTGGAACTTCAGCACTCATAATTCATTGTGGACCTTGGCTGTTGGAAATATGATTGGTAATTAGAAGCCTATCAACCCAGCATCAAATTATAAGTTTTTAGTGTAATTAAAAATCCCGTTATATATTTTAACGCTGAGTATTAGTTTGCTAATATTTAGCAAACTAGTTGAGATCTTATAATTTAGGTCCCAAGTTTAACGTAGAAAAATTTCATAGAATATTACTTCAATTAAACTTTTTAAATGTCGAAACATCATTGAATGTATATCTAAAAAATATTAAATACCTTCGCATATTGGACAACTACGGAGTCCTACATCGAAAGTGACCCGACACGCACTTGGCCCGTTTATGCTTCAAATATAGACGCCTAACGCACATAATATATATATATGCTTTACTTTTCAACATATCTATTCAAAGAAAGTGATCCGTGTTTTTTATTATTGTTATATTCTCCTAACAAGATCGGATTTGAAATAATAATGTATTAATTTGTTTTGTTTCAGGTATGTAACGCAAAATGAAGACTCAACCTAACATATCGTTAAAGTTCACATCACGGTCAAGTAGAGTAAGTACTTACTAATTACTATTACTGTTTTGCAAAAGCACCTATCATGTCCAGAATTTTCAAAAGAGGCTATCTTCATGCTGCCTCAATTGCTGTCAGATGTTAGAAAACCCAGTCAACCATAGCAGTCATGATTGATAATCAACATTTCATAGAACACCAGGTTTCTTGTGGATATAATAAGTACCTACCTCTGCTTAACCCATATAATTGGCTTGTAAAATGGTTTTAGAATGCATTAATACGACCACAAACGGTGAACGAAAACATAAAGATAAAAGGTAGTTAGCATTCTAATAATGGCGACGGACGGTCACGTAACGAATATGAACTAGCTTTAGCAAAATGTAGATGCGTCTACATTTCTTTTTAAGCTATTGCATAGCTTCTATCGCGGGCCTTGAGCGTGGAGACCGAATCTAGAAATTCCGTAACGAATATAACCTAACACCCCCCACTCCGAAAAAAACAAATGCTATGCAATAGCTTTACCGCGGCAGTCTCCGAGTGCCACACGTCTTTTGTTTTTGGACGTGCCTAAATATCTGATAAAATGTCAATCGCGCCTTGACGGTACTGTTTCAGTTGCATTTCGTTTATAAAACGAATTTTAGACGAACAAATATTTTCAAACCCAAACATTTTGAGCACGGCACGCCTGCATAATCGTGTTACTATTCCGGCAGTCGTGTGAATGGAATGGATTTGATAGACATAATAACAAATCGTATTTGATTATTATATTCACATTCCCACCGAGGTGCGGCGCGGACAATGGACGGACGGGCGGCGGGGCTGGAGGATCTTCAATTAAATCAGAGGGTTCACAACCTCACCCGCATTATCCTGACACGAGAGCTATGAGGGCCAATCACGATCAGGCTTTGGTACAACCACTGCCTGACAGTGTTAACTATTGCAAGCACTAGAATTATTTGAAAATACCTATATCAAAAATCTTTAAAAATAAAACAACTCTTTAAATTAAAGGCAAAGCAAATAATTTTGAAAGAAATCACACAAAAAAATATTCATTAACTTGTCCTGTAGAAGAGATTGAAGTTATCATGTCTTTATTTTCAAACGTGAAATTGAAAAAGGATGGGAAACTTTACCTATTTACATCAATCTGAAAACCCTACGTCAACATCGAATTAATTCATACTCTGTGACGTAATAGCCTCTTAGGGCAGAGTTATATTTAAGTTAGTAGCATACAACCCTCAATTACTTCTTAAATTGCAGTTAAATTAATTTGATCTGAAGGTCAACATTCCCAAATCGGTGGACTTTAGGATAATTTGTAAAGCAATTGAGTTTTAAAAATTTAGCTCGAATGGAATTTCAATCTAAACTTGCTACGACCTGAGTTTTTACATCCAAAACGTTACAAAATGAATTTCTTGCAAATATTCATACATAGCAGAATTCAACGTATTGCCTCGATTTTTGCAGCATAGCATTCGTAGATTGTTTTCTGCACATGCTCATATCGTAGGTACTTCTACGGACATACATAGAATACTTCTACATAATGCTAACTCTAGATGACATTATCGGTCCATATAATCATTCTAAGTGTTCTAGGTGGTATTGGTTCCGAGTTGACTGTCTCGATGGACCGACATTACTTGGAATCGTATTTGTTGACCGCAAGGCGCAGTACGATACCCAGCAAGACAAAAGTGACCCTTTTCGCAAAGGGGTAAAGTTCAAATGGTTACTCCACTCCATCTTATAGCATAAATATTTGTCGAGTAACCGATCGTCGACCCTATTGACTGGCATATGATAGCCTTCGCAAAACACTGCACATATACCTTTTTATTGCAAAGGTGTTTATATACGTTTGTTTATACATGCAATGCAAGTTCGACGAATTGAAATAGTTGGAGTATATTTTGTCTATTCAAAAATGTTTTATGCGACATCTTGTGGCTTTTCTTTATTTCTACTACTCGTATAAGATTAGTTTCTTTCTATCAGCCAATAGACAAATACTGGACATAGGCCTTCATCAAAGAGACAGACTCCTCAGAGCCTTCACCATTCACCGACTTTCTGCAACCGCTATAATGTCAACGGTTTATAGAGCCTAAGATTAGTTTATTATATTTAAAATATGAATAAGTATTAATTAAAAGAAGCCCACTAAAACCTAAACACACACTAAAGATAGACATGCTTTGGGCGAGGAAATGGCAAAAAGCAGCGCCTGTACAGACCCACCCCCTCCACCCGACCACTAATTAAAAACTTCACCTTTTCCGTGTAAATTAAATTTTGTAAACAAATTCTTTTTACCGCAGGAAAACTAGTATCTTTTGTGGTGATAATGTAATTTAAGAATAAATTATGAAGTAGATGGTGCCTGCTATGGCATGGTTAGGTAGTCAGTGGTTGTTACTTTGTAGTTATCATAACCTTGCTTTTGTTCGTGATGATATTCGTGAAATTTAAGGTTTAGGTTAATTTTCTAGTTACCTTTTTATTGATTTGCTAAACTGTATTAAGTAGTTATCTTTGCAGAAGAAAGTTGTAGACTACTTATGTGTAACCTTACAGAGAACAATGTACATACATTTGCAGACGCGTTGAATACGCGATCAGTTTTGCTTATTCCGTCATTAATGAGACGTTTTAATTGTCTTTTTCATGATACTATCAGCATTCACTTTAAAACCAGGTTACATATTGAAATCATACATTCTATTATAGTTGATAGTCCTATAAATAAGTACATTAATGTTGAGTGCAGTGAAAGTAAATGCAACAAAAGTTTCTATCGGACATTACATTCCTAAAAAAAATTTTCAGTTGACAAACTTTTTTCTCCAATGGATTTCAAACAAATGCGAATGATATTTTCTAAATACGTGATACTTATAATTTACCACAATTCGTGGATTTTAAAGCTTCAGCATTTCAGCACAGTTACATGCGCCATGATCACCGGCAAATACGGTTTTTAGCAAGAGTCACTAGCAGAGGAATACCGTGTATAGCAGCAGTGCTTACAACTTTTAAAACCGTGATAGATAAAAAAGTTAAGCCTATGGTATTGCTAGAGCCGGTAAATGAATGCAGCCTGTTTTCTAGCTGAATCTGGTCGATGCCTCATCTCGTGTTCATGGCTGTATGAATCAGCGGAGAACGAAATGGCTCATGATCATTCCTATTGCAGTTTGCGAAAGTTGCTCGCCTACCTCGGAATATTTCAGTTGAAACTGTTGCACAGATTAATAGATTGTTGCAGTAATAGCATTCCAGTGATTCATTACACTTCGTTATTGATAAAGTGCAATTCATAAGTGTGGAATTTTAACGATGTTTCACAACGCGACTGTTACGACCTAATTGAATAACACATTGCTCCTAACTGACCCATAATTTTTACTAGAATATCCTAGTGCATAAAAAAACATAACCTGGTTAATTTAGTATGCTAAATAGCTTAGGTCAAATTGTTAATGAGTGTTTCAGTTATTGCTGGCTTATTTTTTCTCCAGTAAGACTAAAACCTATTAAACCGTTGCACAAGTTCATAAAATATTTTACATACATACATAAAAAAAAACACGCCTCTTTCCCATGGGGGTAGGCAGAGACCACGGATCTCCACTTGCTACGATCCTGACACACTTCTTTCGCCTCATTCACTCTCATAATATTTTAAATGCTGCATAACTAAATGTCCTGGTATAAAAACGTATCATTTAATATATTTGCCAAACCGGTTAAACAATGCTGATTTGTTAGTGATCATAAGCGCAATGCAGCATAGAATGCAGTTAAATTATTAGCATACTCTTTGAGAATTTATTGCGATATGGCATTTCCTATAAGGCTCCTTACCTATGCAGCCACGGAAGGAATCTGAGGCGCTCGGCGATGAATCATGCCTAGGTATTGTAGACAACACATCAGCATTGTAAATACAACTTTATGCATAAGGCGTTAAGGTACTAAATATAAACTATCTGTTATGGGCTGGGGTCCTGATCACGTGTGGGATTCGTCATACCATATTACGTAGAGTCTATCGATTCGCTATGTAGTTGTACTACTGTTGAACGTTTTGTTTCTTAATATGCTACTGTGTAATGTTTTTATGATGCATATTTTTTGATGGAACTAATTTTAATTAAAACTTTTAATCAAATAATGTTTATAACGAGATGTAATAAATCTAGCACGAATGCCTTTTTTTATAATTTGAACTTGTAATTCATACTTTCTTATCTATCACAGGTTATAAGATTGTTGAGTAGTTTATTAAATTGAAAGTACCGCGACTATAATGATTTCTTATTCGCCTTAAAATTCAAGTACCTACTGGTGCATTTTATAAAAGTTATGGAGTTTGGAAAACGTTAAGTTTCCAGCTTGATGTGCCGCACAACTTGACTGGCCACATGTTATAGTTTGCAAATTACATTCTGTTGTGGCTAAACTTTTTTCTGAAATTGCTTTTCGCAAACAGCTGGTTGATGTTTGCTGGCTAACTACAAATAATATATTTTTAGTGAAAATGTTGATTTTCCGAACACGATTTTGCATACCTGTCAAACCGAAAATCATTTTCGAATTGCGAATGCATAATTTATGGATACGTCAATTTAGAGGCTTTCTCGTTCCATTATTATCAATTTATATGGCTCCGTCATCGGTCAATCATTTATTGTGTAAGCGTGTGGAATGTCTGGTATGGGCCGCTAGAGAACACGCTGGTCAATTCATAACCTATCGATCATAGATAGCGATAACCGTCATGTATTTTAAGCGATCGTCACCTTTACAGCAACATAATAGAGATGATGGTCGCGTGGAAGCCGGTACACGCTGAGGTCGATATATCTCGGGGGCGTTTATTGGCGAGAATTGGGCGCATCCCGGTTGCTCGAAATAGTTATCCGTCCTACGCTTAGTAATAATCTGATGGGACTTCGGACAACCAGCCTGATGCGACATTAATGTAATAACAGATAAAACTTCCGCCTCCAAACTTTGAAATACGCTTTCACGTTAGAAAATTATTTCAATTTATTAAATCCGGTGTCGGTTTTCTCTCGTGCAAATATTAGTGTATTTAACTGATTGAAGCGCTATTTCACAGAGCTCTAACTGAAATACAGGCGGTGGGTGTGAAATACATTCTATGATTTGCGTACATGCGTAGGTACACAAGAGAGGTCATGTGAAAACGTGCTCCAGTTTTGCGATGCCAAATCAGTTTGAAAAAAGTAAAATAATGTAAAAAGATTCCCTGTACGTCGTGTTTTTCATTAAAGCTCGATTACGGGGTACGAATTTCATTCGTTTCATATCCATAATGTTTAAAAATAAAACTCGTTCGGAGTGTGGTCATCACTTTAAATTCAGTTGCCTTGTCTCGGCATGCGCTGTGGTCGTTAACACTTCATTCATCGCTTGCCATCTGGATGTACGCTACGCCCTCACCCTATCCTGCCCTATTTATACATAATAGGAATGCATTGTCATACAACTGAAAGAGAGCTTTAGGGTAATACTACACATCACTATAATAATGTTTCAACATGTACTGTAAATCTATTTTTGTGGTAGGTACCTATCAGGACATAGTAGAATTAAATAACTGGCTCAATTTTACTTAAATTGTTAAAAGATTGTATTAATAGTTACCTTTTCAATTCAGTAACCAATAAAGCTTAGGAATGCGTATACATATGATACGTATAACAGCCATTACAACCCGTCAGGCCAATCATCCATCGTCTCCCGACTTCGGATTGTCCGTCAATTGAACCTTTGTATTGTACTTCCCTCCTAAAAATAGTCCAAATTGATCGATTCAGACTAAATTGGATATTAATACCATTTTGTTATTCCCGCATAGGTACTTAAAGCATGTTTCTAAAAATGTAAACATGTTTCTGAGATTGAAACCGTGCGGGCTTAAATTATAATCATTATGCACAAAGAGACGATTTATGAGTTAGCTATGCGGTGACTATCTGGGGAAAAGGATAATACAGTTGAATGACGACAAAGTTTTTTTCTACTTTTACAAGTTCAAGAATTGTTCTTATAGCAAGAGTAAATGAAATATTACAAACAATGTATTTAATATAAATGTGTCATAGTGCATAGTTTATTTACGTAAAAGAGCCTTATTAAGAAGGGGCTTTTTGTGAAATGTTTTTGATAAATAATCAACGAGCATGAGTAAGTGGTATTTTTATGTTCATTGTTTTTCTGTCAGCACTGATATTATAATAACCACAGATACCTACCTCCATTCCCAGTATTTGAATTGAGTCATCCATAATTATAATAAGCTATTTACATTTATTTTTAACTTAATAATATTTATGTATACTTAGGCAATTTCAAATTAAAGTTATTATTCTTGGCAGAAAATAGATAGATAAGGCTTGAAAGTAAACCAAACAGACACAAGCTTGAATTCCATCTTAAACGAAACTGATAATCGGATCACGGCTTTAATCTCTAAAATACACAGTATGTAGGGATTACAAGGATGCTGCACTAAATGTATAACCATAGTACATCGATGTACAAAATTGTTATTAATCTGTGGAACGGCTTAAGAGAACATAAGACATTATGTTAGAGGGTGCTTCCAAATTGGTCGGCACGACTCAGATGGCAGGAATAATCTTTTGTATTAACACAGTTGTTAAATTTCTGTACGAAATTGAGGAACAAATAATTTATAAAACGTTAATATTTTTATGTAAGGTATGTGTATAACTATTGTGTTCGTATGAGATAGTGGCTAACACTGATCTGATGATAGAAGAATTTTTAGGCCGCTTTTAGGCCTCTATCATGGTTTAATGACTTAAGAGCGGTCAACCCGGCTCACTTTTCATACAAACGCTCGTACGTGATTATGCCGTTGTAACAGATCTTTCTTTTAAACTTTTGGACTAATAGGTATCTTGTACACTATATCTAGGTTTCTATCGAAACTAAAAATCAAAATTTTGAGAAACAAATTCAGTATAAACTTCCAAAAACCTGCTTTTAGCATAAATTTTACCTGAACTTTGGCCGTTCATAATGTACTCATAAATTGTAAAAGTAAAGAAAATATTGTGATAGAAACCTTGCAAATGTTATGGAGATTCTAAATGACAAATATTTATTTTACAAACTTGTAAGGCTTACTGAAAAACACGTATTTCCTGGAACACTTTTTATGAAATTTCCGCACACTATTTTTCGAGTGAGCGAGTGATCGGCGAAAGTACCTACTGAATGCCGAGCGCTGAGGCGCTATCTCTCTTTTTTCGCTTTGCTTCTTTTTCTAGCATTGCGCTGGATGAAACAACAAGCTTTTCAGCTATGCCCGCGTCGATGATAGACGCACCGGGAAGGGCCACCTTAAAAGCAGGGACTGACTATTTTCGGAAGTACTCGACTGTCAAAGCCTCTTCCGGTCACCCATCCAAATTGTAATCGCTCAGAACGTCGCTTTACTACAATGCTCGCTTTAATCAAGCTAGACCACAAACGCTTTTTTGTATATTTCGTAATATTGAATAGGAGAGCAAAGTTATACTCTTAACACATATATATATACATCAGCCAAATTCAACGTTCCATGTTTGTAAACAAACTGTCAACTTAACCTGAAATAACTTTTATCTGTTGATTTTCATACATAATTTATCAATTATTGGGCATTGGTAACCACACTCTTCGATATAAATTACTATCAACTCGGTAAAAAACAACCATAAGGAAGCAATGTAACTTTATAAGTGAGATTTTGCTTACAAACATGGCACGTAGAATTTGGCTGAAGTATAGGTGGGGTATCGCCACAGAATACAGAGAGGAAGTATCGCTCACACAGATCGGCTCCTGTGATTAATTCTATCGGATGCGTATGGCGTGCGGATGCGACGCCGGCGTGCCCTTTTCGGCTACTGCGGCCCATTTCCAATTGCCTTGCCCACCTAAATTTGGACCTTATTGGCATATAACTAATACAGAGTGTGAAACGCGACCGCGAGGAGTGAACATACCCATACCAAAATGAAAATTCTTCTGATAAATCAAAACATTGTAAGTAGGTACCAAGTATTTAAATTGCAATATTTTATGTGAAAATTTTTTCGTGTGTAATGTCTAGTTCAACTCACGAAACTTTTGAAAGTGTTACAGAGTTGTAAATTACTCATTTTTCGTTTTATAATATCCATTCAAGCATCTTTTAGACAACATTGTTAAATACTGATTTCAATGCAAGAAGCAGTGTACCTTCACGTTTGCATGTTTGAGGTAGATCAACGCAGCAAAGCAACGTTCAGCGTAGCTGAAAGTATTGGTGGCTGTTTTTTGGAATGTATTGGAATGTACTAAATGAACTTCACGTGTGAGATTTTGTCTCGATTATTAGAGTTGTTCGACAACTTATATCTACGTTTTAGATTATTGAAAAGTTTTTTTCTTAAAATTAATAAGTCTAACACTTGTCTAACAAATTCTCAAAAAAACACTACCACATAATTATGTTGTATTTATATGTATAATTGATATGAGTATTTTCATGTACTAAACTTATTTTTGGTATGATGTACCTACATTTTGTTCAACTATCCATTTTAATACGTCTCACAAGAATTTCTCCTCAAATCGCCATCCAATTTAGGTAGACAGCTTAACAAAATCCATTTTTCGAGCCAAAGGCAGTTGAATTACATAAAAGCTCGAGTATTCTGTAATACACGGAGACAAATCAGTCCCATCGTTTTAAAGTCTTTTAAAGTATTTTAAAGCAGGGATATTCTAGTGAGCGTTATGATTGGGTGGGGCAATTTCCCGGGGGGCAGAGGGACTCATTTCCTGCGACGAGACGAAAAGAGGTACTTGAGTATTATTTTAAGCATGCGAACATCTTTCGACGCGCTCTGCCTTTGTCGCGGCTTCTAGATACAAGTATTGTAAACGTTGTGTATGTATTGCTACACAATTTCTTTCCTACATTTATTTTTCTGCACGCATAATATTTTTTTTATACCTACATACATATACAACTATCAGCCCGCTACCAGAATAAAGTTTTGAAAGAAAAAAAGAAAGAAAACATGTTTATTTAGCACAGCACAAAAACTTTGGACAGTTAGGTATATTAGGTAGTTAGTATTATTAGATAGTAAACTAATAATAAACAGTTGACCGCATGCTGAAAAGGAAAGAGTTCAGCATTGTGTCTGGTTGTACAACCAGATGCTGTTTTTCATCCTTACCAGTTAGTTTTGGTAGTTTTTGCGTAAAAGAGTAACAAACATCAAACGCATTTTTAATATTAGTAGAAATGTAAGTGTGAGCGAGCTAGTTAGGGCTCGAAGTTTGAAAGGCGACTGGAGTCAAACCAAAAATTTAAAACACAAAAACAGACTTATATTCTCCAAAAAGCATTACTTGCAAATACAAAAAAAAGTACAAAAAAGTCGTACCTATAAATTAGCAATGCGGTCTTTTCATTTATTTGTTTTACTTAGTTTTACTCTTAGAGAATTCATTGAGCTCTAGTAGCTCGAAACACAGCCACATAAAAAAGAAATATAGCTCCACTTCACTTCCGTATGCGTGCGTTCGACTCGCACCGAGCCAAAACGCGAAATTGCGATTTTGTTGCATCTTCATTCTTTGTGTCCGCTGCTTGAATGCTAGTCACGTCTTAAATACAAGGTGATACGAGTCACATATGTACGTATACAATAGCAAAACGTTACACGAAGCTGCAATGTTCATAAAAAGATCTGAAGATTGAAAAATCTTTACTTCTGTGTTCTGTGTTTCGAAATTAATAAATTATAAAACATTCCGTAAAGTTTTACATAATGGTCACTTTGTCGCTTTTAAGCCATAAATGGGAATGCGTCTGATCTAAGTACCTACGAGTAGCACAATCTATGAAAATCCTAATCAAGCCTAGTGGTTAACAAACTATCTTTACAAAGAAGCAAAACAGCATAAAATACGAAAACATTTCAAATTTCAAATTTCAAATGTTTTTATTTCTGTAACTTAAAACTTAATTACATTCGTGGGTTTGGGACCCCCTTTTAAGTATGAAAATACCTGTATTAGAGGATCCCGCTCTTCCATTATTATAAATATATTTTATTAGGTACAGAAACAATAGGTTAAATAAACAAGTAATGGTAAATTTGGAAAAAAGAGAGCGTTAAGAGAGTTAACACAGAAACAAGGAAAAAAGTGTACATTTATGTTTGTGTGTTGTGTTATGTGTAAGTGTACCTAAGTATGTTGTGTGGTGTGTTGTGAGTGTGTGTGTGTGTGATGTGTTGTGAGTGTGTGTTTGTGTGTGTGAAATCTGAAAATGTTACGATACAATTTCAAGTACATTTTCAACATTCTCGTAGCTTAGAGTGAGAAGCCAATCAGTTAGAGTTTTTTTGCATTTGTATATATTTTTTGGATAAATATTTAAAGTTTTGTTAATAATATTGTAGATATGGGCGGATTGTGCGGCATATTGTCGGGATGCGAACTGAGACCGAGTTGTAATCTTAGGTGCTACTCTATCTTTTCTTCGCCTAGTTAAAATGTTTGGGTTGTAAGTAAGTGACTTATGTAGTCTCAAGACAGTATTTAGGATGTATAGTTTCCTGACTGATAACAGTCCTGAATCCAAGTAGAGCGTATCTGTCGAGTATCGGTAGGGCTTAAAATGCATAACTTTTAGTAGAGACCTCTGTGTTCTTTCGAGTTCCAAGAACTTTGTCCTGGTAGCTCCTCCCCAAACTGGTATGCAGTAAGTTAAAACTGATTGTGCCAGCGATATATAAATTTGGTTGATAAGGTCCTTTGGTGCTAAATGGCGTAGAAGTTTAAAAATCCATATAAGTTTCCGGACTCTGTTCATCAGAAGTTCGATATGTGCATGCCAAGACAGACGTTGGTCAATCATGACTCCTAGGTATTTTAAATTTGCAAGTTTGTTAATGTTAGGGCAGTCACACGAGGGGTCATTACGGTTACATTTATGTATTTTTACTGTATATGCCGTGGGCTGGCTATTATTATATTTAGTGAAAGTTATAAAATTTGTTTTTGATACATTAAGTGTGAGAAGGTTCTGGTTAAGCCATTTAAATATCTTAGAGAGTCCATCTTCAGTTTTATTTTTCACATCAACCCAGGAAGTGCCTGTAAAGACTATTGCAGTATCGTCTGCGTAAGAAAAAATGTTTGCATTGTTGATTTTTAGGTTGAGAAGGTCGTTTATATAGACTAAGAACAAAGTCGGGCCCAGTACGCTCCCCTGAGGTACACCATAGCTAATAGTTTCAAGTTCGCTGATATAAGTACCGACCTTAACACTTAAAACATGACCTGTGACTTCTATTTGTTGTACATTTACTGCAGATAGTCAAAGGGACGTTTACAAATGTTCACAAGATTTTTGTTGTTAGAAGCTCCACGTAGAACTTGTCTCTTTGTTGTAGCATTAAAGGAATACCTTTGCGGGAAATGTTTCCGGGTAATATATTTATGTAGTCGCAGCGAGAAACCCGGAAGGAGTTCAATTAAGTCTGGTATTTAAGGTTACCATCTACCGGTAAGCTCTGATTGCCGGCAGCCTGCCTCCCCTCCCCCCTCCCGGGGGAATCTCCTTCCTTTTAATTTTAGAATACAATAAAATACCCGCGAACCGAAACATTTTTGCTATCAAACCGTAAAGTGAATTCATAAATCTGAATGCCAAGACCAGCTATAAGTGGGTACGCAATAATTTCAGTTCTTGAATGTTTTTATTAAGAATGTTTTTATTTTTTGCTGATTTCTATGCTTTCTGGTAGTTATTGAAGTATTCTGAAATGTTTTTAATGTTTAAGAATACGAGTAAGTACGTCTTAAAATAACTTTTCTACAAAGATTAAGGTCTTGGTTGGGGTTTGAGAGTTCCAGAGAGTTCGAGCAGAGTCAGTGTTAATCACAAATCCAATTGAATCACTAATTAATCTTATTTTTGTAGAACCTTGTTCGTAATATTTTTTTGTAAAGTAGAAAGTCATCAATCAGGATTACAATAAATGAGATTAAAAAATCCTATCATAATTAAAATGTCCCTGTATTCGTTCAAAAAATGACTATGTGTGGGATTAATGTTGTATCAGTCCTTTGTAAACTTTGTTAAAAATGACACTACAGCTAACTTAGGCAAACAAAGGTAGAATTAAAAGATACTCTTTGATAACAGCCTGAATATGACATGTGATCGTTCCAATTTCAAGATAGCTTCGACATTTGAGTTTTCCAATCAGACCACCCTATTCACTTGATACAAACATAGGCTTGCATAAACCCTCATTGAACCGTGCTACCATTCATGAAATGCGAGCCAGTAGCCTGCTTCTCATCTCCGGTATCGTTTCACTTAGCCAACACTCCAATACCCGAGGGATATAGGATTATGGACTGAAAGGTCACGGAATCATTTTACGTGTAAATACTGTACATTTGAACAGAATGTCTTATCCTCAGAATAAATAAAATTTGGGTGATGTACAAACAACATAACAAAAAAATATTAACGAACCTCAATAAGATGTTAACACTTTAAATCAAACATCTATAAAAATATTGATATAAAAACAAATAAAAGACGGTTTCCTATGTTAAAATATAGATGATACTAAATAAAAAATGAATAACCGTTTATTCTAAATGCACTCTTACACCGATGTTTGCATTCATAAAAGGAATCCTCATTGAAACTTTTCAAATTCAGCGTGAAATCCGAATCTGTAGCGAGTAGGTCCATCTCATCTCCGGTATCACTGGCCCACCTATATCCGACTAAACATACCACCTTTACGGGAAAACATTTCGGATGTTAGCTTATTGCTTCGCTTTCTCAATTTCTTGCTAAAACCTACAAGTTAGAAGTCTAAGATGTTTAAGAATTTTTTAGGAGTTGAAATTTGTACTATTGGGGCTTTTTTATTGAGATTTGGCGCTGCGGGACAAATGTTTGCATGATCTGCAAATATTTGTTTCGTGTCTGGGTGTTTTCTATGTATAATATGTATGTATTTACAAAAAAAAATGTATCTATGTAGTTTATCAGTCATCTGGTTACCATAACACAAGCATTAAATTGCTTAGCTTGGGACTAGATGACGCCGTGTAGAATGTCCAAGGATATTAATATTTATTATTATTATTATTAATAGATTACTCGATCTTTAAAAATATAGCACTAGTAAAAACTAACATTAATATAGGTATTTATATTTTTCGTGGCTTCATAATAATATTTAAGTAAGTAGGTACCTACATAAATAAAACATAAAAAACGTTAAGGAAAGTAAGTAGGTACTTACTTCAATATTTTTTTTATTTTTTCCCACTGCTGGGCAAAGGGCATATTCATGGCACTTCTTCTTAGTCGGCTTCTTCATTGCTGAAGGTCGTGTCTAGTTCGAAAGTGGATTATTCACTTTTTATACTTTGCACTATGCTTTTCCACGTTTTCCGGTTTTCGGCGGTCTTCAAAGCTTCAGGTATTTTCAGGCCGGTGAGAGATTTTATTTGGTCTAACCAACGGGTAGGTGAGCGACCGCGTGGTCTTTTCCCGTCGACCTTGCCTACTACCATCAGCTTTTCCAGGTTGTCAGGGTTTCTGCGAGCAACGTGTCCAAAATAGGCTAGAATGCGTTGGAAGCATATAGTGGAGAGCCTAGAGGTTATATTGAGTTCTTGCAGAATGAAGATGTTGGTTCGGCTTTGCACAATTCATGGCACAATACTCGTAATATATATATAAAGCATTTCATTACATCATGATATTCACTAGAACAACGTCATCGGGCAATATGCAAATGTAATTAGTTTGACAAAGATAATATGAATTACTGACAACTACCTAAATAGAGACGTTCATGTCTCGCAATCGAGTTGGCAGACTTTATCATTTCGGATTTACGATTATAAATACTATTTATGCTTGCTTATCTGTCACAAAATCCAAGCCGAAACTCGAAACCACCCACGAAAAAGTTAGCAAAACGACAGTCATACCAAAAAACAGCAAAGCGCCAAAATTAATTACTATCCCCTTCACAACCTATTTATTTTGTGCCCGATGAAATGTTTTAAAAGCCGATACTCAAGGGGCGAAAAGCAAACTGCAAGTCATCGGCTCTCAGTGAATTTACAGCGCAATAAATTACAACACCAGTCTTATCGGCTAACAGTTTTAAATGAACTGTCTCATAAGAAATAAGAGCACAATCGTGTAGAATACCGGCCTATCTACGCTTGTGCTAGTTAAGAGCTAGGTACTAGCAAGGTCAATAACTGACAAAAATAATCCTGTGACAGAACCCTAGCAATAGTTAGACCTAACGCATACATACAACTTATACATTGACTAAACAGTTTAGTCGAGTTGTGTACTTCTCGTAAATTCCACACAATTAAACTGTATAGTCGATGGAAAGTTAGCGGATCGATTATTTAGTCGATGTTATGCGCACATTAAACTCCAATACAAATTGAGCGTTTGATCAATAGTTGTTGAACTTTTGAATAAAAACCAAATCGATACCGATTTTTGATTTTTTTTGTCGAACAACTATCGTATTGATTATTTGCGCAAGTTCTAAAAACGCAGTGCATTTCTACTAACTTATGAAACATAACAAAATAGATGTTCAACTAAAAATTTTATGTACTTATGCGATAGCCTTATTGCTCTACAGATGAATTGAGAAATAGCCATTCCGCAAGTAAACTTACTAGGAGAAAATATTATACTTATTGAAAAGAAAATAAGATGAAATTATTTTATATGTTAGATTATACAGATTTTTAGTAAGAAAGCAGTAAATCAGCAGCCACCAAAAATTATTTCTAAAGTAGGCAACGTAAGTCTCTAATGCAACAGTAATCAGGATTGAAGCTAAGTATTTAGCGGCGTCTGAGGATGAAACGTTTCTTGTGTAGAAACAATGGGCACTTTAGAGATTTAGTGGAGTGTACGGCTAGTTTTGTGTTCGGACTACTGAGTAAGCTTGAGTGGTTCGCACAGGTCTTTACACACAGAAAGCGTAAATGACTAAAAATATTTCTTGCGTACAAAGACATGAAAATTGACACTGATTTATTGTAATGGTCCCTTTTATACCTGGTCTTTCTGAATGAACATAGCATGCACCTTCATTTATAACTGGAAACTTTTAATTGAAAGTAATGTATGGACCAGTGACAGTGACACTGATTCTGTTGTAACACTGACTAGCTAAATTGTAACTAAACCCGAAAGCTCTTATTACGTTCACGCTAAAAACCAATACAACATACTTAGCACTGAAAATAACATTTCAAAAACAAGGTAAGTACTTTTAACCGTGTTTTTCACCAGTTTTAGTCAGAAGCAAAAGTGGTCTGGACTAATTCTACCTAACTAAATTTTACTAAAATATTAGTGATTTTAAACAGGTCACTCAGATTGCCATTTAATTATGGACTTCAAAATAAACAAAGTAAGATCTTTCGGATTTTGAATAATTTAGCTAGTCAGTTGTACAATAGAATAAGCGCCAACCTTTAAATAACTAAGGCACAGGTCATATATTACGGATCAAATGTCACTATCGAAAAAGGAAAAGAGTAGGTAAATCAAGAATCAGAGTAAGGTTCGCCCTCCTTCACGTGCAGTATTCCCTCGACGGCGATAAAGTAACCCTGGCAGTAACTCTACGAATGAGGCGTGAATGTAGGTATATTGGGTCCATCACAAATTATGGCATCTTAGAGACCGGGTACATGTTCAATCTTACTTGCACGTATACTTATTTGCACAAGCTGTTCAGTAGTTCTGTACTTTTTACTAGCTAATAGTACACCACTACTTTGTTTGGGTTAATAAACGCCTATGTTCATCTAAAATAATGCATCTTTGAAATGGTGCAATGATTATTCAATAGTCGAAGATTGCCCTCCACATACCACAATATACGGTAGACAAACTTACGCCTGGATAAAAAGTATAGTAGCGTATGTGTCCAGGTCATAAACTATGTATATTTAAGCCACATCCGTTCAGTAGTTTTCCCATGAAAGAGCAACAAACACATAATTAAACTTTGAATTAGTAGAAGTATGGTAAGATAATAGTATAGGATTCTATATAAGGGTGTACGTACATTTTCACAGGATCTAAACAAGATCATTTCCTTGCAATTTCCAAGAAATCGAAATCAGAGTACCTACGGGCCTTAAACTACAAATATATGCATTCCATACCGATTACGCTAGTGTGTTCACCCCGCACCGAATGACCTACAAGACCGTAAATAACTCAAACATCCCAGCATAGACACGCTAAGTGTAAACATAAATATACCTACGGCTAATGAACTTTTGTCGGACCGACGTTTTTGTACCGGCCATTGTTGATCACATTTGCAGTGAAGTGTGGGTAGGTTGTGAAAAGGGCAGCTAGTGTACGTCGAACTTCATAATGACTTTGCTATTTCTTCAGCTTTGTGCCATTTTCAGTCATTTGCTGATGTCATTCTCCTAACTTTAGGTTTGGTATCGCCATATCTCTTTTTATCACGCTAACAAACCATGACCGAAGCCTTTAGGCGGCCAGAATTGGCCATTAGCTCATACTCTTTACTGAAGCATTACATGGACTTTTGAGAAAACTCGAAATGCAATGATATCTAGTTTTGTTTCATTTGCCTACACTTATGTACATTCATGAACACTCTACAGTTAATAATCCACCATTATTTATTACACATTAAACACAAATTTCGGAAAATAAAACAAAAAGACAACATGACATCTCAAATTCCCGTCAAAAAGCCGCATGCAGTGTGAATCATAATATCTCAAGTGCTGATTTGTTACTCAATTTCCATAAGACCTATAAAAAATCAATGCTTGAGTGTCAGCTCAAGCATTAGTCAAGTCTGAGTACAGAATCTGTATTTGTGATACAGCTTACAGTGCTATATTAATAATATGTCCAAGTTAAAGCCAGAATGATTATACACCTGCTCTCATACGCTGACGAGATAGTTACATATCGGCGCTGTAGTGCTGAGCTCAACGATACATCATGATCAAATTTCTTAGGTACTAAATTTTGATAACTAATGTAATGAATGACCCATTGCCATTGCTCATTTTGAGCAGACCTATTTCACATATGCGTGTAGGTACCCATCCCTAGGCTTTTGTGCTGAAATCCGAGCGTCTCCGATTGCCAGTGACTTGCAGTTTCACGCGAGTTAATTGTGTCTATACAAGTTTGTAATAGAGTATACAGTACATGGAAATAACGAACCGTAAACTTTCGTAGAGAGCTTTGACCGGCTGGTTTTGTAAAGCCAATTAATTTGAAAAATTACTATTTTCATGTTATTTGCTTATTTGCATCTAAATATCGTCAGACGCTCTAAGACTTGAAGAACTTCGAATGCTTCAACTAAGTACATACAGTGGGTTAGGAAGTACCCGCATATTAAACCGAGTACCTCAGCGCGTAGCGGGAGCTACGAAACTTAAATGTACCAAAACCAACGCTAATGCACTTCACCGCTACGCACTGAAGTATTAATAGCTTATTTTATGACATACAACGCTCGCTACCAGTTAAGTAGGCAGCCATGTTCGACAAAATAACAGCGATTCAACTTTATTGAGCTTTTAAGAACCGTTACGAATTCTACATAAGCAGCGAAATACTAATAAAGCTTAAGATTAATTTCGAGGACTTCAATGTAGAGGCGTACAAAATAACTGCAACTGCAGTTACCTACCAAGTCGTTAACGCTACTCGGGAAAAAAACGTAATGAAAAAGATGGAAGCATGTTTTATTAATTCTACGTACACACGGCGCGGTGCGGTCGCGGAATGGAGTCGACCGCCATTTTTCTGCGGACGAGATTTAAATATGGAATTCCGGTGTGCGAGCGGGAGAGACGCGTGCCATTGACCTTGCGCAGGGCCGCACGCGCCGGCCGCCTGCGCCCGCGCGACGCCCGCGCCCGCGCCTGCCTCCACACAACATTGCACTTCTATCTGCATTTTATTGCAACACTCAAGTACATTTTATAAATAGGTACATATCAATCTGGCTCTAGAATAATTTATGCACAAATAAATAACAATATCGTATAAAATAATAAAAGCTTATGTTTGTGAACATTGGTTTACTTACAAACAGAAACATTGTAAAACAATGGCCTGTAGCTTCATATATCAATGTTCTCTTGGCATTCCCGACCCGTCCTATTCACGTAGCAATATCCTGATTGGCCAATTATCGAAAACTCATCATGTCATATTACTGCTCATCTTGGAAAGCGTGGCACGTTGCGTCGCATCACAAACACAGACACACTCTGGGTACTTAATTAGGGAAATTGCTCTCTGTTTGTCCACGTATGCTGAAACTTGGCTAACTCACCGGTACTAGTGTTGGGGCTAGATTGTGAGGCCGAAGCCGAAATTGGTCGTTACAATATATTCGGTTTAAAATAAGTACTTCACTGAAAAAGTTATTTTTTTAGATTGAGACATTTGTTTTTATAAGTACGAAAATGCTGCGTTAACAACTTTTGAGTACAGGCAACGGAAATCAAAGAGGAAAGTTGCAATTAATCATTCAGCTTGTAAAAAGGACAAAATATTTTATTGTGCCTATCAATTTACTACACTGTCAGGTGCTACAAAATACTCTGTTGTAACGATTAGCCGAAATAAAAATTTTCGGCTTTACCCCACCAGCTACCGGCAATCACGGTGAGCCATTAGGGGCTGGCGAACGACAGTGAATTAAAATGCATGAATCACGACCGTAGGGAACGTCACCATGGACAACCCTAGTCTCTGGTTTAGGTAAAAGTTAGTGGCGTAGTACCTAGTAGGAATATTTATGATGTCCGCCCCTAGCCTTTCACGTTTCCTATTTGTAATGGCGCTATTTTGGTTGAGGTGTTTGTGGATTTCCCTTTGTCTGGACAAAATAGATTTCATGTTTTTCGCACCTTTCATATATTTTTCGATAAACTACTTGTATGTTTAACTTGTATGTTCGAAACCCTGTTTACTGTTAGACATAATAATACTACTGTAATACTTTGTTCGAGTCGATAATTGTATAGGTACGATCGAATGATTTAGACATTCCAATCAGCCTCAAGGACTAACTTGTTAGTAGATGCTCTCCTTTCAAATAAGAACATCTTACAATCTATGTAAATGTTATAAAACCATTTGAAAACGCGCAAAATATCTAAATCCAATAAAAAATAAATCACATACAGGTAAAAAGATGATTTGTATTTTATCAATCTGTACGAGAGAGTAAGCGTTTGGAAATGTAAGCAATTCCTTAGCCGGTCTAATGTAGTAAATAATCACAATTTACATCGCGAATTCCTCTGAGGCAGTTCCGATAAAATCCTGACGGAAGCCGCGCGTAGTCGATTCCTCGAATGCCAATCTCTAATTATGGAGAAAAGCTTGGTATAAGATACGAAGTATTCCTATTCGTTCAGGATATATGCATGTTATTACAAAAGTTGTTAGTAATTTTCATCAGTTTGTCAGATTAGACTTTACACTATCCGCTTGTTACTTTTACATACCATGCAAGTTTGCCTCACTAATCAGTAACTTGTTCACGGATCTATTTTATAAGAAAATGCTACTGGTCTACTAATAATACGTATGTACTAGTGTATTCTGAGCTTAATCTGATTTTCAATTTCTATTTTGCATATCTGATCAGCTATATCTAGATTTTTACGATCCAATGCAAATACGAGTGGTGATGAAATATGCAAAAATATTGCGATCGCATTGATTCTAGCGATCAGACCACCACGAAGTAGCCCTATTAAGGAACTACTCCGAATGATACCAGAGATGGCGTCCGCGGTCGCCGTATCCGATTGCAATGCACGAGGATAGAAGCAATGCCTGCCAATCTGTAGCAGCGTTATGCAACATTGATTTTCTGATCAAGTCTCAATTCTAAGACGTTCTGGACTTTGTGCTCTATTACCTAATTTGTGAAAGACGCTAAGAAAACAAGTAAGTAGTACCTAGTTTTTTTACTAAAACGGTTTTATCAAAGCCTTTAGTTGCAGCTCAACGTGTAGCGATTTGTAACAACGTATGTCTTTTTCTATTCAATGGAAAGTATCTAATCTAAGGCTCTACACACAGACGTGAGTCACTCGAGGATTGATTTGTTGTCTTTTAGAAATTTATAAATTAATCATCACTTGAGATACGGTTCACGCTTATTTATGGACTGTGAGAAGTTATTATAGCTGTTTGAATATTGAACCGCGCAATCTGGCGATCCTGCGAATCGCCCAAAACGCGATACATGTCTGCTGCTACATGTATCGTTTTGCTAGCGTAGCCAGTGTGCCGAGTGAAACTTAAAAATCATAAAGTAATCGCATTACATGAGAAAGCTTAAAAATGTTATTTTGTTCATCGGCGAGGGAATAAAAAAATTACCTGTGCCTTAATAAACAAACAAAAATAATAGAATTTTATTGACCTCGTCTAAATCAAATATTTTTTTGTGTCGAAAGGTAATTTAGGGACCTCGTGCAAATACACGTAAAATTAAATCAATTTATGGCCCAACGGGGCCGTCGCTGCTCTATGGACAGATGAAAGGAGAGAAAAGTTAAATTAATGGAAGCGCCTCCTGGTGAATCAGCGTTTTGGATTAAACACAATATTTTTCAGGTTTAAACAATGGCGACTTCTCGCATATCATTTTGGCGTTATGAATGAAATTATTTACTTATCAATATTGTGGTAGTATAAAATTATATGGAAATTGTTAATTTTTATTAGTAAGAGAGAAACTAGATTATTGTTCCTATTAGCCTAATTTAACAACCATTTTGATAATTATGGAGCTAAGTATCTTACTCTACTATTCGTAAGTGTAATTTTTTTTATTCATTATTCTTTTTATTTTATTAACCGTGAAGAAATCGCTATTGACATGTGAATCACTAAAAGACGTGAATATTTTAATTTCATTTGAGCAGGTATTATTTTAACTGTTCAAACTTAGTTATAGTTTACTATTCATTTCAATGTTTCACTTTTCAAAATTTTCAAAAAATTCCGTTTTCGAAGAGAAATTTAAATTGAAACCCGACACGGCGTTATTGCCTATAATTGACCTTAGGATCATTGCCAGCGGGGTGGCTATGGGCCCCTAAAAAGTTAAAACGACTGTTGGTAAATCTGCAAGTGTTTTGACACTAATATCCTGTATCCTTACATTCATTGTTGTTTTTAGTCAAGATTTCCAGCCTAATGATGGATTAAATATTTAGTAAGTTACTCTGGACTTGTGACCTATATATATGTAGGTAATATGTTTAATAAATGTAATACATAGGTAAATTTTACTTATAATATTACAAAAACAAACATATTTTTAAGTAAAATACCTCTATAGCCTTCAATATACTAGTATAATAAGAATACTTATCAATAGAAAAACTCAAAAACCAGTCACTAAAAAAGCTCGTATTGCTAATACAAAACCATGTAAGTCTATAATTAAAACCTTACTTTTTGCTGTTTCAATAAAAAATGCGTAGGTATTTAACATGTTATTGACGTTTCATCAATTTGCACCGTAATGTCCGAAGTAAAAAAAATATGGCCAGCGCACGCGTTTCACTGTTATCTCCGACATTAATTATTTATAACTCTGTCCCTTTCCCCTGCGTGCGCGCCATATGGGTGCCACTATTATAGGACTTGAGGCACACTGTCCAACAAGGCATTGTCCGGTCTATAAGCATTAATAGTCCATACCACTGCAGTGGTTTGGATCAGTTGAGCTACCTAAAGATCGTTTGTAACGATCCTTAGGTGGCTCAACTGGTTCTAATTGTATTTTGTACAGTTATGTAAATATGTAGTAGTTTAGTTTCTGTAAATAAATGTTATTAGATTGAAAAATCAATAGTCCATTAAACTGATATCGAAGTCCAACTCGTGTCCGTCGGTTGCATTGTTTGTTCTAGTCTAGACAAAATGTTTCTACAATTATTTGACTAACGACGACAATTTACACTTGTCTAGCTTGTTTTTATTTTAATGAATTAGGAAAAAGATAAAAATGAACATTATATTCTAAAGCACGTTAGATTTTGTTTTAGATCTTTAGACATTCGTGTTCCTTCGAAAATATCCAGGAGGCGGTCAGAGGTAAAAAAGTGCAGGTATGCTTTTGCCAGCTGCTCGGTGTTAGAACGGTATCTATTGGTGCTTTATTCACACAGTAATTGTGTCCGTATTTGTATAGCCAAAATTAGGCCCTAAGCTGAGATACCTACCTAATTATTCTCAGTTAGGTCACGAGGAACGTAGAGCCACTTATTTCCTTGCATGTACGAGTATAATATTGAAATGAGTGATAAATGCTTCACTGGACAGCATACCTTATTAACTGCGCACGCGCAAGTACCCGTATAGCAGGAAACCAACAATTAATTACACAGATTGAATCATCAATCCACTCCATTGTCAACTATCAACTTTTTATATGTTCATCAATAGACGCTTTCAGTATTAATAAGTTGAAAATGAGCTTTGATTTTTGTACAATAGAGATGGTAGATAAGATTAGTGGCATCGATATTTGATCTATTTTGTAGCTTTATAAATGGATAAAATATTGTGTAGCAACTTTTAGTGTTGGACAAAGCAGCGCGTTTATATATTTTACATGTACAGTACATTTGATAATCAATAATTCGATGTAACATTGAAAGCAATATTTAGACTTTTCAAAGTCCGTCACATGTTATACCTAGTAAAATTAAGATGTATTAATAATCGTCATAAACACCAAATAAGAGAAAAATTTACAAATGATACACGAAACATTGCATTCTTCACGAATTGTGCCGGCTAAGTTTTGCGCCCTAAATTGACGCGCGAGACAACTGAGAGCAAGTGTAAAGAGTATCCATTATGCACGCTTTGAACACGTGGCGGTATGAAGTTAAGAGGGCTTACAAGTGAAATTGGTCTAACGATTTTTAATTTCCTTATTAATAATTTTTGAGGCACGAAACTTTGAGCTTTTATTTCTTAGTGTAAAAGATAAAATTAGTGAATAATATCTAATAATAAGTATTTTTTAACACTTAATCGCCAATTTTTTAGGTCATAATATTTCTAAGTTCTTTTACATGTTCGAGAGCTTTTAAAAGTATTTCTTCACCTTATTAGTTTTCATTCTACGTTAAGTTCAATTCATTTGTAATAGGATAAAAACAATCTTCACTATTCATTACGTGCGGACCTAGCCCTGTCTCCCGTGAGAACTGTTTCCCATCCAGCTCGTATTTTCGGCCAGCACGCGTTGAGCACGTGGTACGAAGTTAATGCACGTATCGGTTCCGTGGTGCCCCGGTCCGTTCGAGACTGATGACCGCGGGTAACGGGCCAGCCCGCCCTTCGCCACACCTTGGGAACATTGCGCAAACCCGTTGCTTTGATTTCTTAAACATGCGGTGGTCTCGACTTTCAGTTCTTAGGCATTATCATATATCATGGGTATTATGCCTAGTCTTCGGGAAATTAAAATTCTATAAAGAATAAAAGCTACCTATTCATTTTCATTTAATTATAATTCGATTTAAGTACTTTAAATGAAACCAGCTTTGATTTCTTAATCAATGTTCTTGCAGCTGTGGTCTCATCAGTTCTATGACATAGTATGGGTACCTTATTCAGGAAAATTAACATTCTCAAAGGAACGGAAACCTATAAATTTACATATATGTAATTACAATTCTTTATAGTTTTGACGAAACCAATTATTCATTCCTAAAATGTTTAAGGCCCAACTTTTTCACTCTAATAGCACGCCGTTAATTATAGGGTCCAGTGTCTATTTTTTGTTGAGATAAGTAGGTACCTACACAGTAATACAAAGTGAACGAAAATTGGGAGCAGACGGTGGCCGAATAATGGACTTGCAGATTAGTCGAGAGTTTGTATGGCCACGAATTTGGAGCAGACGGTGGAACCGGTTTTACCGACGAGCACCTGTGCCGAGATAACAGCTGGTTTTAGATAGTCGTTCGTGAAAAAGTACCAGGATATAATTTCAATATCAAAACATCCAGTCTGACTCACGGGATATTTCAGTTTTTATGAATATATTTTACTACCATACAAATATAAATAAACGTGGAATAATTGATCATAAAAAGAGACGTAAAGAACGACCACAATGAAGCGATGCACTAATTAAATAAAGAAGAATCAAGTAAAAACATTCCCCAGAGCATACACGTAATGGCCGTAAGTCAGGACGCGATGAAGCGAAAAAACGATCAAAACAAACAGTGAATCGGGTCGAAGGCTACACGGAAAAAAATTAAGTGTCGGTTCCCGACATCGACTACCTACGAACCACCTGCGCGCCAGACGAGCAAAAAATTCGCGCAAAGCAATCGCCCGACTTGAATACAGCCGACCGCATTTGTGAACCGTTCTAAATCCACCTTTATTGCTAAACCGGTAAGTATTAAGCACCCTGCGGTGAGTGAGTCTGACTCGGTCTCTCCCAAATCGTACAGGAAAAGAATTGCACACTTTCATTCCAGTAGTAATTTGGTCTCACTGCGTCGCACGCGACTTGCCATTGTAATGTATTGTACCGTTTTGTTACGCTAATGAAAAACAGAATTGCACTTGGAACAGTTTTGTGGCAGTTCATTTTTTGAGAGTCATCTCATTCGCTATTCATGCATATTTGCGAGAGCGTTGACAATGGAACTTCTAAAACTTATTAAAAGTGATCTATCAAGTAATGGATTTGTATTTACTGTGTGAAAAGTAATATACTTACCATGGATAATAATGAAAAAAAAATATGACAATTAAATTATAAACCACATCTAAATGAAATCAGTATTTTTATTCAAAACGCTTACGTCAAAAACCAAGACTCTTGTACAATTCAAGCCATACATGCCATAAATAAGACTGAAATGGTTTGAAAAGTTTATCTCAATAGAAGGCAGAACACACATACTTTTACATTTCACCCTACATACTACCAACGCTAAAACATATTGTCTTCCTTTGTCGTCTCTGATAAGACTCCAGACGTGCATTGTAAATCCTCAACACATGAATCGCACCTGTGTTCAAATCCGATTCCTTTCGGATTGAGCATCAAACAGTACTTTCAATGTACCTGCTTGAAAGAGGATCCCTAATCTCTACATACATCGTCTGGAGAAATAGAATCTAAGAATGTTTACCAAATGTTTTCACCTTTTATTTATTTTCTTTTGCGCTTGTGTACCGAAGATATTCCAGCAATGGGCTTGACTATTAAGATGAACTTAAATCATACAAAATTATAACTGTTTTTTCGATAACTTTTTTACTATAATAAAGCCTACCTACAGATCATTGGGTCTTTAACATTAACTGAATAGGTTCACATCAATCAAAAATCGATATTATCAATTGATTATTTTTAATATATTAATTTATAAATATCCGCAAATAAAATTATGTTTTATCATGTTTTCTGATCGCGAAAGATTATTGCCATGAAACAAAAGTAGGTAAGTAATTGACACTTATTATACGGAACTTACGTTACAGTACATTGAACTTACCAATAAGGCGGTATAGCGGATATAGCAAGTATAGGATAATGTATTTAAATAAGGTACGTACTTATGTAAGTGTTTTTACTTAGCAAGCAAGGAGCCGGATGTATGAGTACATGCTAATTATTATAGAAAGCTTTAGATCATGTTTATGAACTTATTGAGAAATGTAGTGAAGGATATTTTTAAATTGAAATACGTTTTCTAATACTAAGATACCCAGCATGATACGAGATACTTTTATATACAATCAAAATGAATAAACAATCTACTTAAATCATCATTCAATCTTTCAACACTCATGTTATCAAAACAGAATTGAATTTCCCTAAACACACGCAAATTAACTTTACGAAGTGGTGTTAAACTCGATATCGAAACAATGTATTGTGCAATTAACCTTTCCGGCTGTGAAATGATCTGTACTTTCATTGCGAAAACTTATCGAGAAATCGAGTGTAAGATTTTGTTGACATTAGGAAACTTAAACTGGGGATTTTCTTTACCACAATCGTTCGAAGGACCACTAAGATCTATTTTAATAATCTTGAGAGTTGGATGATTATTTCGAGATCATAAAAAATAAAACAGGGTCAAAGTCAGAAGGCAATTATACTACTGTAACCCTTTGAAGCGTCTTGAGAGCTAGGTGACTGTTATTTTCTCGACCAATCTCATAAAGAATCAGGGCAATAAACACGGTTTGGGGCCTTTTCCTTTCAGTGATCCATCTTCTTAAATCTAACAAATACGTAGGACGTGTGATGCCATTTCACGACAGATCTCTGGAAATATTGGCGAACCTAGAAGCTCCTAAGTGAATTTTCTAGATAGATCCACAAATAATCTTGATATTTAGTTAGACAGAGTAACAAACGAATGAGTAGGTACCTAATCGCTAGTGTGATTACGCTTGATAGTTCATGTACCTACCTCAAAGGAATATAACATATTTATTTCAACTAAATAAATGTTTAGGTAGGTAGTAAAATTTTAATTCAGGAAATCAGAAATGTCAGGAAATGTTAGGTATGCTATCTTTTTACCAGCTTTTTAGGTGGTCGTAAACTCTTCACAAGAGTTCACTGACTTATTTTTTGTAAAGAGTTTTAAGTTTGACTGAGTTTTATTGAATAAAAAGTACTAATAACTAAGAAAACTTTGAACCACTTCATTACACATTGACACTTGTCATCTAAATCAAACTTTTACGAGTGTGTCTCGTGAATTCGCTTTGTTGAAATTCTATTCTCTCTATAAATAATTCAGTTCGTCACTGTAACTTTGTTGGATAACAGGTAGGTGTTTGTATTTGATGTAACTAGATATTATTTTAAGCTAGTAGAGTTGTATTTTAAAAAATAGTACCTACATAATGTCAGATTGTATTTTGAAAGATATTATATTCGGCTACAACTTGAGATTAAATCTATTTTGGGCTTTTCGAGATATTTTAAATTTAAAACAATTTATTTGAGCTTCCTGTATAACTTTGACCTAATACACATTTCAAAGTTAGATGTTTTTTTTTCACAAATGAATCTTTGACTTATTTCAGAATAGAATTTAGTAAAATAATAATCAAATTGTATTGACTTTTTTGCATTACATTTGTAACAGTGGCTTTTTATGTATTTTTATAAGTCGAGTGCACATAATTATTAAATCCTGTACAAAGATATCTATCATCTTCAACGCAAACGGAATCCGCAGCGATTTTTCGCAGACGGATCTGCGTAACTTTCAACTAAGAAGAATGCGGCCATTGACCAGCTATCGCCCCGTGCACAGTGAACAAGGAACCAGTATCTCAACTTGGCTGAATCACGCGAGCGTTTGTGCCAGAACACGATAAGAATGCATGCTGCATTGAAAGCTCTTAAGCAGATATGTGATAGCGGATGACTCATACTAAGGCATGCGTAAGGGCAGGGTAAGGGGATATTACCTACTACACACTTCGATTTTAGATTCTGATCTTGTAGAAGTTATTATAAATAAAGTAAGGAATGTTTACTACAATTTGCTATTTTACTGGATAACAAGGCTTGTATAGTTAAATATATAGTAAGAAACATCAAAGTAAAGATTAAGTTTAAAACTTCAAACCAAAGAATTATATTCGGTTGTATAAGTAGTTTCAACATTTAAACGTAGTACTGAATGAAAATAGGTAACGTTATTCATAAAAAATAGTAAGTATTAAGAACGTACCAAATATTTTCAATCTGAATATTAGTTGACATACTGTAGAATACAATATGGGAATAGTCTACAGACGGTCCCCTACGTACATGCATAATCAATACAGTCTTGTTCTACTGTAGAGCGGAACAATGACGTCACTTCAATTAAAGAAAATGCATAACATGAGAATGAGGCAGCGAAGTGGAAAGTAATGAGTCCAGGTGCTTTATTGCTTCGTAGAGTTCACTGGTTTTCTCAGATTATTACCTACTTATTCATCGTATATCAGACTATATACTAAGGGATGACGTAGGCGTAGTTTAGTAGAACAAAAGCCACATAAACTTTTGATAGTCGAAACTTATGAAAATTCTGCTGCTATCTCGTTTGTCATTAATCTTTATCATCATAGAAAAAACAAGAACAAGTTCATTCTGTAAATAAAAGCTTGGTACAATGAAATGTAATAGGTCGTACAATTTATAATATATTTTCCTTACTATCATTCAAATTTATTCCAGTGTCACAAAGCAAAATATTATTGTCTTATCCGACAAACTAAACGTGTTTGCTTATTTAACTAATGACGACCCATTATCACTTTACACAGTAATTTAAAATGATAATAGGTTGACAATCGATCAGCACACAATCTTATCTAACTCAAAACAAACACCCTCTGTGGACCGGACGTGATCCTGCGCGCTCATTTATCTGGGCGATAAATCGTGTCATTGTTTAAAGACATCTGACAGACAAGTATTTATTCCCCTTTCTATATGTATTTGACCGATACGAAGCGTACTTTCTTTGGTTTTCCATTGTTATAGCTTGATAATGATGTAGAGGCGTCCCGGCAATGCGATAGAAAATATTATATGATCAAACGAACTTACAAAGTGAAGTTCGATCGATATTATATGAGTACGCTTCATTCGAAGTTATAAAACAAGGTAGTATCGTTTCATGCTACTGGCAACTTCGCACATTTAAAATTAAATAAAATAATTTCCTTCCTGCGGTGTGGCCTGCGACGGCTCGTCATTATATTTAGAGAAGAACCACAAAATTTTTCTTTGGGTATTGGGTGGGAGGGTGTATATAACTTCGAATGAAGCGTACTCATATAATATCGATCGAACTTCACTTTGTAAGTTCGTTTGATCATATATTATATTTCGTCGCTTCATTCTTCAGTTATAAAACAAGGTAGATGTTTAGAGATAAAATTTTGTGTAAGAAAAAGCAGGGTTTAGAACATAAAATTAGATAAGTTTAGAACAGGTTTTATACTTATTATTTTACGTATTTACTAAATTCCTGTTTACAATCAATCACTCTAGTTATTTATGTAATAACATCGATCTTGCAAAGTTATTGTCTTGCATCTACTAGCTAGATGATCAAATTTTGCAAAAGACTGCGATGTATTAGTCCAACCAGCCGTTTATCTAATAGAATCCAACGAGAGACCAGAGGCGCGCGCCGCCGACGCATGCGGCGGCGTGCCGCGTGCTGTGCGCGAACGGCGTCACGTCAACGCCGCTTGTAACCAGCACCTGCTTAATCCATCTACTAATCGATTGGGCAGATGCAGGCTTATGTGGTCGCTTGTAGGTTAATATTATACGACTAAAAGCGTCAGATCTGATAGTATTTGTGGTAGGTATGTATGTAACCCTCTACTATAGTAGCGGGACATTGCTCTATTTGCTTGAAAATAAGGTAAAAACAATACTGGTTACTCATGTTTTGATCACATCAGAATACCTATCTTAACGCCGGTGGGATCTACAAAATATTTTCTAATTTATCAAGGAGAGTGTTTGCACTCTATTTCCAGTACTTAATGCTAAAAAAAAAAAATGTCAAATTTCTTGGTGATTTTTTCTAAGAGTAGATCCCTATTGGGTATCTAACCCGTGACATAGTTTTAAAACTATTTGTGGATCCCAAGCGGAGGTGTATCTCGGCACAGCTGGTCTGAGCTTGTAGACACCTTTGAGGAGGCGTTTCACCTGGTCATCGAAGGTTATTATTACTACCTAAGAGTAAAGATGGATCTGAACGATGACTGTTCAAATATCCGTAAGCTGGTCCGTTGTTAAACTATTCTGTTAGAAATAACATTACGTTTGGGAATTATCATACATAAGGATTTTGATTACGAGTATAACAGAACTGCCACCACAATTTAAAGGTTACATTGTACCGAATTAGAGTGTTTTTGGAAGAGATTTGAGGTAAAATATATAATGTCAGACCAAATTAGACTATTAAGCAGGGGAGACCAAGGCTGAAACAGCCAATTAGAAAATATTAGGATACCCTCAGCCTGATCTTTAATTATTTTTTGTATGCATTTCAAAACCAGTGAAAACGGTGGAAATGCATACAAGTAGAGCCTTTTCCAGCTTATAGTAAATGCGTCAACCGTTATAGCGTCTGGGTCTGGCCTCCACGAGGCATAGCTTTAATATTTTGCGTTGGTGCGAGAAGCGAAAAATATCTCTGGTTCGCCAAAAGTTTTGATAATCCGATGCTGAAAGATACCATTAAATGTCCGGATTAACTTTTCTAGATTCCTGATCTGCTATGTTGTCTTTTGTTTTAATATATGAAGCGAACAGCCAGATGTTTTGCCTTTAGCATCACTGCCAAATGTTTTTGTTAACCCTACAGTGGTCGCGTACCAAAACCTGACCTGATTGGTCGCGTGGATTACTATTGTATGCCATTTAAAAATTAAAAAAAAACACATTTTGAGCTTCAACTATGTTTAATTCATAATGTAATAGTATTATTAAAGTATTGTTTTATTAAAGAAAATCAACAAAAACGAATCTCAACCTCTGAGTATAAAAAAAATCAACAAAACAAAAAAACCTCTCAAATGGCACAAAAAATCACATAGTTTGGTATTATTGAGATCAAAAATTCTAATTCGTGTTTTCTAAACAAGAAAGACATACAATCCTGGAATGATCACCACAAATAAACTTTTTGCACGTGTTGCAGAGTTTTCTAGTGCTTTTATTTATTTATTTTTTATTTTTTTGTGCTTTTATTTATTTTTTATTCATTTATTCTAAATTCTTACGTAATTGGTCGCGCGGCGTACAGTTGTAATCCACCGACTTTTCAGACCCCCTGTGACAGAACCGCGTGCGACCGGCGCTTGCGCAGCACTGAGCGCGTTCGTCAACTATTAAACTTAGAGTACCTGGACCTGGAAGCGCGCGTAATTTACGTTCGCCGTTTATGAGAATTTTACAATTTAGTAGGTGTGGATTACATATGTAATCCACGCGACCACTCTAGGGTTAAATCTGTCAGATGAGGGAATTGGATCCCTCCCATCCTAATAATGTAACTTATAGCAGTTGTGCAAAACGTTTTATACCAAGAAAAACAGCAAGTAACTCAAAATAATAGATATGGAAATTGATCTCACTATCTTTCCATCCACCGTTTACGCGCTTGTTCTAACAACATGCGCCCCAGTTCTAGTACCAGTTCTAGACGCATCTGTAAAAAAAATCTAGAACGAAATCAAGTTCAAGAGAGAGTGTGGTGTAATGAATATTTTTTAACCACCGTTTTAAATCTGGTATTAAGGAAACAACAGGTTTGAATTTATCTTCTTAGATTTGATGTTTTACAAGAGTTACAGAGTTACCCCCTTATGCATATTGGTTCAGTAAGCCTACTGTAGCTTTTTAGCTTGTTTAGCTACTAAAACGGATATTAAATCTGTTGCTATCTCTTTTCATTGACAGTAACAAGAAAAAAAACATTCTTTAAATCTATATTAAATTGTCAATTCTTTATGAATAAGACCATAAGTATTTTGCGTCGTTTGTTTCATGGCAGTGATATTGACATATTCACAGAGTTGTACCTACATAAATCTAAATTTTTTTTTTTTTTTTTTTTTTTTTTTACAACTTTTGTAAGAAAACTTTTATCTTATTAAATTTTTATCGAAATTGACCTCGAAACCTAAACAGTTAAGTAGCTTAAGAGTTTCTTTGGCACTCATCGTAACTATAACCTAGGCAGAGCCAATCGTCGAGATAAATTACGGATATGAATCCGCAATGTCTCAGAACCTACAACTTCTTTCCTATCTTTGTAAAAGTTCGAGGGGCCGAACATAGCCCATAAGCACTAAATACAAACGTAATTTTGTCAAATTCCTTGCGGTCAGATGTAGATACAAGGACAAGTAAGTGTGCTTCTTTAAGAAAGATAGTTGCCATGAATCCATGGTTAGGTATCATTTTCGATGCAGTCCTATGGTCTTCCATTTTAAAATGGGCATTAGAAACTAATATAATTAGCTATATAAGGTTTAGTATAAATCTATGGCCGCCATTAGGTTTTGGTGTCAAAAAAAAAAATATGTGACAAGAATTGATTCTTTGTGGTTTACATTTAGTAATGGCACCTAAGCCAAGGTTCTGGATGGCCAACCTCATTTCATTCTTTTCTTTGATTGAACTACAGTTATTACAATGATAACTTTGTTCTACCTTACGATTAAAAGGTATACTGTTACGAATAATATCCAAAATAACTTTATTATTAGTAATGCCAATCCAGCAATTTTAATAAAATTGTAGGTAATCTGCTGGCATGTACCTGCGTTACTGTATCGTAGGTAGGGGCATATGTTTGGTGTAGCTCGAGCTCGCCGACGGACGCGTGAACCGCGACGACGTCGTTAGATGGGCTCGGCGGTACGGTTGTTGCGTTGTCGTCTTGTATGCAGCTGTCCGCCCCCCCCCCCTTCTCAATGGCGGATAACGAGGGGGGTAGACCAGTTTTCCTGGTGTTGATAACGGCCAGCTAACGACTAAGTACCCGAAGAAGAAGGCTTCGGATTAGGAGTCTTTTTGATCTACAACCCTTGTTTTTCGATAACCTTTGAGGTTTTAAATTATTTCAGGCAGTTTGCTACCAAAGAGGGTTTTATCTCTTTCATGCTCCTGTATTAAAGTCAGGAACGCTTTCTCCAATCCTGGAGTGATAAGCTTGGTTCTGACTTGAGATTCGGTATAGTTTGTCAGTATACGACAGCCGTCAAATAATATTTTTACGGCTTGTACCGTATCATCGCTGGTAAGCAGTAGATTGCTTTGTTAATTTGCTGAATTTTTTTTTTTTTTTTTTTGGTTCTCACTAATTCAGACACGGCAGCGGATATTTCCGCGTTTAATGTGGGTGCTTTTAGTAGTTTGCAATTACAGGGAATGGAATAATCTTTTGACAGATTTTCTTTTACTTCCTTCTGTATTCCTTTTTTGAGGATTGGTAACCAAAGTTGGGCCAGCTTGTCATGTATAGGTACCCTTATATGTATGTATATGACTGTACACGGGAGGTCATCTAAAGCATCGCCCAAGGCCTGTAACAACTCAGGATCGAGTTTCGGCACAATCTCAACAGTCTCTTGCGGAAGCACTGATGTCTCCTCCAATTTCGTGAGAGGTGACGGTGCAGGTGGTATTCCACCATCGACATGGATGCATTTTTCATTGAATTGCAATCCTTTACATACGAAAAATAATTTTATTATTTTGAGGGTAGTTGAAAAAAAAAAAATTTTCGCAATAAATTTCTTAGAGAAATAAAAAGGAATTTTATTTTCGTCAAGATTTGAGAAGAGAAAACCTTCGTGTTGACCTGCAGTCGAACCTCTAGGCTATTTTTAAGCATCATGCTAACCTATCGTGATAACCCGCAGTTAATCCTCTAGGGAAGCTTACAGAAACTGATTGAGAGACACAGAGTCACTTCACTTTATTTTGAGCATCATGCTAACCCATCGTGATAACCCGCAGTTAATCCTCCAGGGAAGCTTACAGACGCTTATTGTCAGACAGTATCACTTCACTTATTTTGAGCATCATGCTAACCCATCGTGATAACCCGCAGTTAATCCTCCAGGGAAGCTTACAGACGCTTATTGTCAGACAGTATCACTTCACTTATTTTGAGCATCATGCTAACCCATCGTGATAACCCGCAGTTAATCCTCCAGGGAAGCTTACAGACGCTGATTGTCAGACAGTATCACTTCACTTAGGTATAACAAATTGTAAAAAACTCACCTGGGTTTTTATCGGAATCAAATGATGATGAATACACAATCACGCGAAGTATTTTCTTTACGAAGTTTCTTAATTTCTTTAGTGTAATATTCTAACTTTTCGTCGGCACTACGTTTCGGCATTTTATCAAATTTTTTCTTTACTAGCTAGAAGTAGTGCCGTACTAAGGTAAAAGCGTGTGCTTGTTGCCGCGCACGAAAAAATAATGACGAGCCGTCGCAGGCCACACCGCAGGAAGGAAATTATTTTATTTAATTTTAAATGTGCGAAGTTGCCAGTAGCATGAAACGATACTACCTTGTTTTATAACTGAAGAATGAAGCGACGAAATATAATGATGTACAGTACAACCATCTACGAGTATGTATACAACGTAATTTTTTTTTGAAAAGTATGGCTACCCAAACTTTGGGTTAACCACAGCCCAGTGCCTTTAAAATTGACCTTTTCTGTGTATAAGAAGTCGTTTGTGATAGTTTAAACTTCTATCCTATCCTAAAGATGTTCAACATAAACAATAATGACGAACTTATAGAGTACTGTAAGATAATAAATACTGAATAGGTACCTAATTAGTAGAACAAACGCAGGCAGCTACCATTATTAAAACCTAAGAAATCATTTTTGCTCCCATTCGGTAGGTGTAAAAACTATCCTCATTTGGACGAGACCCTCAGTCATTTGGCAACTAAAATAGGAAATGGGGTAGAGTGGAAACTGTTGAAAAGTGAAGTGGAAAGTAGGAAATCATTAAGCGCGAGCTGAACTGAACTTGACCGTATTTTGCAATGAAAAATATTCAACTCGCTATAGAATGGTATCATCCACATAATTTTAGATGCATGAGGTTGTAGATCTTATTCAGATATGCTAAACTAAAATACCTACAGACGTTGTGAATCAGTGTATATTTACAGTTTACACACCGTCTGGCCTCGGGTTATTGTAGTGGTGACGTCACGCAAGTGATAGATTATACTAACATCTCTAATAAGGTCGTCCTTTCAGCTTTTACGTCCATCGTCACGAACAAGGACGCCACTTATTTATCTCGTCTCGCGATTACATTATGATGCCCGCTATCCAAACATAATAACATGAAGTGTTTCATATAGGGGCTTAGGAAAAACCAACAAAGCGTTATTAGTTTCCAAGTAGAGGGATATTGGATGCGGTGAACTAACAGTACGTACATACCTACATCGGTATAGCCACACCTCACCAACCATGTAAATGTCCCGCAGACAAGAGATTTGCATATCACCGTTTGTATTTGCGAATGTGTCTAGCGCAGGATGCTCGAAATCCGCAATGCTAATAATACAATGGACCAGACGCACCTTGTGCGATCGTATGTCCGGATCAGTGTCAGCGTTCATCAAATAATCAACTCTACACCACCGTGATAAGAACTTTTTCAGCTTGCTAGAGTCGGTCGAAGAGCCCAGTGTACTTCGTCAACAAGCTGTTAAATTCAACTGCCTATTTAACCATGCCAATAGTTTTTGACGGATGTTCACGCTGTTCTACAATATAATCATACGTTTGTCTTGATGGGCGGCGGCCTTAATCTCGGACGGCCTTGCGCGGCTGGCCAAGTTAGCTGTACTCACGTCTGCAATCACGTGTAAGCTTTCGTTCGTATAACTTTCGACAGTCATTGAATGGAGAGTTCGATGACCTGACACCGATGTTGGAATTTGCATGTGTCAATGACTCGGTGTGCAGTGGCGGGGCAGCCTATACTTTTCCTTTCATGTCGTTCACCGAGAAACGGTTTCGGGACGACCTCGTGATACGCCGCCGCCGTCTGGGTGCCTACGCATTCGCACGCAGCGCTTTCCTCATTAGGAATTCATGAATGACATTGATTGTGTTTCCTGAAAAACAATGTAGGTACTTAGAACTGGAGAACTGACTCAGAGTAAACAGGAACTTCAAAATTACGTTCATCAATCGTGAAATATGAATCGTGACCTCGAATAATGTAATATTCATATTTTATATCCATAAATTAAAATGAATGCAGTTCTTACTCAGGAAAAGTTTAAAATAATTACTTGAATACTTCCAAAGAAATGTAATTCATTTCTCTCACAAAAAATGGATCCCTTTATATTTAACCACTTCCTTCAATCGGGCATTCCGCACATTGTTGCGAGCAAATGGATAGAATCGGCGCCGCAAAAACCCTCCCCTTTCTTGACCCACTTAGGGCGCGCCGCGAACAAATCTAAAAGATCATTTCGGTTATTCGAACAAGTATTAATAGGTGCCGAAGTTTTGCAAGAATCCTCCGGCCATCAAACACGTCGAGTTGGAACGTGCGAAATCCAATAAAGAACTCGGCACCTGCGCCTTATTACATTCTTTCGGTGATGCTCACCGGTCGCTTCTGAAATTCACCAACTTTCCATGTCAGGAGATTGCTTGTTGTACAACTTTTACTTTGGATATTCCTTCCATTAGTACAAGGTGCTCAAAACTTTCGGCGAGATGTTTTCGATTTCATAACAACGGTATTCCGCCGATTCTCGTAAAGTTTTATAATGGAACTGATATGAAATAATATTATCGCCGCATCAATAAGTACCTACTTGAGGATGTTTCGCATATATGAAACAATGGCGTCCCTCTGTGGGCGTCGCTATTTTAATTGCAAATGTGGTATTAGCATATTCGCTTTGTGAGTTCTTGAATGGTGAGTCCAAGGCAGCAGCGTTGTCCTTACGAGCAATATGTGGATGTCACCTACTGGAGTAGACTAGAATTTAGTTTCTTAACTAAACCGTTACTTTCTAAATATACCTATTGATGTACACTAACTGCTTATTACAGCTAACTTTATGAATACAGAATATATTATTACAGAAATGTAATAATATACTCTGTATTTATAAAATGTTACAATATCATCTGTAAAAGTATTAAAAGTAGAAATACTTAAAATATCGATTTAAAATCGATTTAGAAATCCTCAACTCTACATAGTTTTATGGTAGTTATGGACCCAAGCTAGATGAAAATCAATAAAATTATAAATTGTGTGCACGTCTAGACGCGAACTATACGTAAGACTAACGACTCGTGTGAATTTTTATTAACGATTGGTGACTGCATAGGAGTACGTTTTGCTAGTGGTTTTAGATTTGTGCGTTTTGATCATATTTTTTATATAATATATATAATATTTTAGTTATGACAGTTCTTCGGTCCAATAGTTTCACTTGATAAACACAATTGCAACAAAAGAAAAATCATGGTCATGGTGGTCGGACGAACAACTGAATTTACAAAAAAATATTCTGCTAAAATGATCTTATGGATAAAAGAAGTACACTCCAGCACTGGCCTTTGTAAAACAATGCCGAGCGATTTACATCAAACACATTCTTTAACTCGAACCTGGAATGTTCATAAAAAGCGTTGTTTTAAACCATTTTGCGGTAACCGTGCTCACCGCTACTTTATTCAAGCTACCTACTAATTATTAAATAGAACACACTAAACATAGTTTTCCGAATGGCAGAACCGAGGAAATTATAATTAGTAACTGTGTGTGAAACATAATTGGTTCGCGCCCGTTTTATAAACGTAGGCATGTGTGTAAGTAATGTAACTAAATGAGTCATTTGGGGGTATTCATAAATCATAATATTTACAGCAAAAACGAATGAATAAACTACAGCGGTTGACTCATCATGCAAGTCTGCAAACAAAATGCCTTAAAGGACAACGTAATTAATTACTCTACAAAAATTACTCTTCCTTCATCTATTAAAACTTAATTTATCACTTGGGTTTATTAAATAGGTTTTTATCATTAACATGTATATAAATTCAATAAATTTACTATTATAATTAATTCATTACGGCAGCACCGGCGGCGGATCGTTTTCATTTTGTTGGTAATTATTTTTTTATTGCACATTCACGTCTCGTATATGAAGCAAGAGCTACCTGTAATATTTATGTTATTTTATATCAGGCTTATAACGAAAAATATAGTTCAATATAATCGTCAAAACAGTAAAGTCTAAACTTTAGTTTCAAGAAGCACGTGCAAAATCTCAGTTTGAGGATAACCAAATAGATATTCGAAACACAGATATAACTAAATCCTTTCAAGTTCAGTTAAAGCTAAGTGGTTGTATTCGAGCTCTATCGATTGTGTCAGAGGTGTTTGGTTTGCCGATGCATTTACGATATAGGAGCTATTGAGAAGCCGGGCCATTTTAGTAACATGTTCCATGTTTTTACCGTTATCTTATCAATATTTCAGCATATTCTTAAAATTTATGTCTGTTGCCATTGTTAAAAATATAGAGCTTTAAAATTTAAATAAATATTCCTGAATTCAAACTGTTTTCATGTTTATAATATTTTTAGTGTGTATATATAAATAAGAGCATAAAATATATCTATAACATACATAGGTCTATGTGTAACTTCTGTTTAAAAATAAAAGGTAATCATTTGAAATAACTAACAGTAGCATTTCTTTTTCAGGTAAGTTCTCATCAATATGCTGGAGGCACCGCCGCAACGTTTAGTCACGATCCCTCTGTGAGTATGAAGAGTTCATTTAAATGGCTCTAATGCCACCTATTTCAAGCTTTAAATTATACTTAAATTGATAGGTAATGGATATTCATATTTCTTTTGCGAAATTGAGATAAAATATATTTTATACGACTCGGTCCCAAAAGAATATTCAAGCCATCATTTCTCAGCGCGCGGGATTCTCTGAAGAGAGCTTCGTTTTCCAAGGAAGCGTTTCTTTACTATAAATGATTACATTGCCAAGCTTGAATCTAATATATAGAAAAAAAGTTAGAAAATGTTATCTCCAAAACAATAGTAATTATCTTTTCTTGTCATATCAGACATAATTATAATCATCCAGTACTACAATGTTCTTACTTTCTTTACATCGAGCAATATATATATACGCACAGAAAGCACTAATTGAAAAAGGTTTCAGCTAGATTAGGTGGGGAACAAAAAGCGGCATTCATGGGTTATCTCAGAACAAATCTATGGGCTTTGGCTCTGAATCGATGGGGCATTACTCGATTGCGTGATAGTCTTTGGACTCGTTTTATCCTATGAGTAATAGGGAATTTTATTCGGTACAATTTCCTTGAATAAAGATTTGCTTTATACATTATTTATTACTGTTGTTTTGAGGTTTATTACTTCGAGTCCGCATATATTTAGTAATGATTACAATATATCAAATATGACAACGATATTATCTATTTCTGAAAACAGCACTAGAGCATGACCTACATCCCAGTGAGCTAGTTTTTATTCTTGAATCTCGATAAAACTTACCCGATTTTATGAAAAATGTACTTTCAAATAACAAAAGAAGATTGTAATTTATCTAACTTTTCATATTTTTGTTATATTACCAAAAGATCAGAAACCGAAGAAAATTTTATTTTGTCGAGAAGCCAAAAAGCTTTACTGTGCTCTTTCAAATTTTTCGATAGGTTTAATTAATTTATATAATAGAGTCAAAACTACTTTTTTTCGACTTCACGTACCTGTCATGCATGCTGCTCTTATGATTCAAATATTAATTTATCATTCTGCTAAGATTTTCGGCGCCTAGTGCACTCTTCAAATTAAACAACCAACTAATCAGAGGCGTGCTAACAGTGCGTGTCCTGTTTGTTCTTTAGCAATCTAGCTGTATACTTAGAACTGTAAAACCACGCTACATTGCTTCAACACGTAATAATTTCCCTATTAACGTTAGATGTAGATAAAAAGCTTGTTTGTAATTTTATGACGGCGTTTCACCGAGCGCGTTTCGCTGAGTGAATAAGAGTATAAGGTTGTGACGCCTTATGTCATGGTCTACCACCAATAGATATTAATATAAACAAGTAGTTCCTTTAACCGTTCGTTACCTTTTAATGCAAACACCGTTTGCAGTGATGATAACTTGGATTAGAACTAGTTTTTATTCGCAATATTAAAAAAACAGTGACATTTTTTGTATTAATAGCAAGTTGAAAAAGGCTAACAAAACATAATTGGTTGAACTGAATTAACCTGTAATCCTATATGGTTAAAAATTCCAACTTTGACGAAGGCTGTTGCGATAATCGCTATTGATTAAAGGATAGAAGTGTACCCGTAAAAGTAGAGTCAACTGACCAGAGGTAATTTTTATTTTAGTATCAGTTATATACCCGGTTAAATTGTGCGTGCTCTATAACTCAAGTTACACATAATTTAAAAATGATGACTTACAAAAACTGTTACTGGCTTTCGCGCTACTTACACTCAGCTCATTATGTGCTCCAAATAAATGATCATTAGGATTTACAGAGCTGTGGAGTGTTGTTCTGAGAATAAATTAAGTAATGCTTTTACCGAACAAAGCGCTTCAGTAAATATGACTATAGATGCTGCAAAAGTGAAAATAAAATAACATTTACACATATATCACAAAGGTAATTAGTGACATCCGTTATTTCATTAGCAGTGAGTCAGGCAATGGCGCTTATGTTTTGCCTCATTTCATCTCCTATGAGTCGTGTTTCCTCTGATATGAACATTACGTGTATTTAACTATAATAGATTGCTAATATTGAGATTTATTTAGTTTTTATAAACGAATCTGGTTAAGGAAGCAAGCTTCATTCTTAAAAATAAACCAAGTATAGAGAAGCAGCCACTAGTACTGTAAATTTTTAGAAAGACACACCCTAAAGTATAATAGCGAAGGAAGAAGGTATCTATAACAAACGGGAAACAAGCGACTTTACACGAGTAAACATTGCAGTAAAAGATTGGTGACAAGGTTGGCAGCGCCGCCCCGCATCCGAGCGGAAATTAGAATCAACAGTATTCGTATCGCGGCATTCGCCTCACAGCCAAAGGAAAAGCAATTTCAAAAGGCCAAATACATATTTCTTTTAAATCCGAGAGAAAAACAACGGGATTTACCGGTATTGCAACATTTTACTGCGGCATTGTGAACATAAAATTTATAGGCGTTAACGTCTAGGCTCACAAAGTCGCAAAACTCGCTGGCTTGCAATAAACAGTTAGTGGTCGGCTGCGCCACGGGACGTTTTAATATTTCCCGTGCTGCTGGTAGCGGGTAGTGGGAAGTAGGTAGTGGGCACTCGTGGCGTGGGTCCCGTGGACGATCGCTCCGCAATTAAGAGCCAGACAAGCCGTCGTCGACGTGGAGCGCTTCATCAAACATTAAGCCAGTGCCCGGTACAGAACAAATCCTACGGCGCATTTAATATTTTACTCAAAACGGTCTGCGGCTTCTGGCGGCGACTTTTCTTGCGGCTTACGCGATTTAAGTTTTGTTTCAGTGAGGTGAGCGCCGTCGACTCGTGCTGCGTAAATACTTGATGCGATGATGTTGTAAGCATTACCCGTTTAATCGGGTTTGAATAAACGGCCGGCGTTAAAGTTTATCCTTTTTGTTAATAAAATATTACGTTATCCACCCTATTTTCATGATCTTGTAAATGTTCTAATTAATTTTTCATTGCTATTATTCATCATCCCTTTCAAAGCCCTTTTTGTTAAATAAAATATTAGATTAGTTACTAAAGATATGTAAATATCGATACAATTTGACAGAGAAAGATTTATAACTGCCTGCAGATTATATCTTGCAGAGAGACAACTGATGTTGATTCTGAATATTCATAGGGGCCGAGTTAATACCGCATCTGATTATACTGATAATTACTGTTAGGTACATCTGTTAATAAAACCAGTTAGTGGTCTGTTTCTTCGTCATTTGGTCAAGGAAAATTGCCATTCTTTATTTCGGAAATATTTTTTCGTTGGTTAGATATAATTGTGTTAATAAATTACAAGAAAGGAAAATAATACAGTTCTGAAATATCAGTTGGAAAAGCTGTAACAGTCGAAAACATTCCTAACTCTAACTCCAATAGTTCCTACGTCATAAAGTTCCCTCTTACTCGGGATGCCTCGACGAAAATAAGCACATAAAATTTTACTATGAAACACGTAAAGACGAAAGGTAAACCTGCGAGTACTCAAATAAGGGTCAGAGCTAGGTGCTCCAAGATTCATAACTACACTTGCATAAGCAATTAAGCAAACAAGGAGTTTTCATTAAAAATGAAAGATCGGTACCGCCCCCTCTGGGTAGCACAAAACATTTTGTACAGAGATTATTCTCTTCAGTGAATAATGCATGTCGTTGCTGGAACTATAGCGAGATAGCTCACTACAAAAGCATTTATTATTTTTATCGTGCATCTTCTTACTGACAATCAGCAAAATTTTTATGCAAAATTTTTTGAGTGCATCTTAGCACCTCTCCGACCAAAGATATTATGTATTACTATAAATATTAAGCCATGTTATAACTGTTGTACCTACCGACCTAATTGCCCTCCTATTTAATGCAATTACGCATGCCATAAAATTGTAAACTCATTTTTTTTTAATACCTATTATATTTCGAGAACAAGATGTTACACTAACATTATTAATTAAGTTTAATAACAGCTGATGTTCTTCTTTTTCAATAAATAATTCTATTTTATGCTATTATCCATCACGCTTCCATTAATATTGGTCAAACAATAAAAAAAAATACTAAGTAGGTATACATCTTTGTTAAAATGTTTTTTCTTAACACTCAACTTAAAAATACATACTTATAATTATGTTATTTTTAGTATTTTTTTACTAGGTTATAGAATTTTAAATTATTAACAAAATTCTGTAAAAAAATAAAAAAAATTAAGTCTTTTTGTTTTGGAAGGTTATTGAGGTAGGTAGACGTCGACTATCCGCATTTAACCAATACAGATCCAGCCGTATTTGTATTATAATTACACCCAACTAGCAAAACGATCTAAATGTATTTGTATATCATTGACATAAAATCTCTATATCCTTGATAGAAATGTGTATACAGCAGGAAAAGGGCCCCACTTTTAGAGCTTTTCAGTGATATAGTGCTTCTTTTGTAGGTTCACTTATGGCTACTTGGATACATGTGATACTGATATCGAATGTTTGATGATATATTGGCTCCATGTGATTATTAATAACACGTGACTGTTTTCAATGCAAATATGGCGGGATTTTTACCAGAAAAACATTTATAATTTGATAAATGTACCTAATCTTATTATCCAATTTGCAAGTGTGTATACGAAATCAAAAATAGTGCAATGTCACGTGCGCTTGCAATTCTATTGATAAATTAGTAGTGTAATATTATTGAATTTTTAAGTGCCCCCCTTGAATTCACAGTATTTAATTAAATAATAGTAATTTAATTTTTGTAAATATTTGTGAAGGCACCAATAAAGCTTATTAGCGTTACTGTTGCTGATATGTAAACGATATTCAGCAACGTGCGGCCATTTTATAAACGTTAATACAGAGATGTAGATGCTTATATCCAGCATGTTTGTGATATAATAGCTATAAAGACAACTGATATATCATAGATTAGCTATAATGGTGATCAATATATTACTAGCGATATATTGGTGATTTTAGAGCCACATTAGTTCACATTTGCGTTATATTGGCTTTATGAAATCTATTATTCAGCTTATTAGCTCTTTATCAAAGTTTTGAGTATTGATTTACAGCTGCGTTATATATGCTGTATATAGAAGCTGAGTAAACGTTTATGACATAGGTTTATATCGCAATTTAGCTCTATATCGTTATAAAGCTAATACATGGTAACCAACATCGATATACAGTAAGCAGTAGAAAGCGTTACTTATATACAAATGTAATATCAGTGTTCAGTGATAAAAGATTGGCTGTTATCACAGTTTTGCTTGTTGGGCATTTCTTTCATTCAAGTGTGGACTAGCTGCTCTACAAGCTACAGTATCCCAAACAAAAGCTTTATAAACACTGTTTACTTTGTCATGTTTGTACTTTTACTTCTTATACAGTTTTGCGTATCGTATATTTTACCTCTTTGTGTTCTTAGGTGCGTCTACCTCATGTTTTCTTCAAATCGTCTTTCTGTTTCATATTTTGCTTCTGAATTTCGCAAGCAATTTATATAAATCCCTTGATACTTCCTTACTAATTTTTGTACCGTACCAAACGTTGACAAAATACAATGCTATCCAAAACTTCTTATAAGAAAACATGAAATCTTACGCTTAATCGAACGGAAAATTTCTAAGACCTCTTGAAAAGGGGTAGTCAGTTAGAACAAAGCAGCGTCTTTTCCTATTACTAATTGAATATTAAATTAAATTGGGCGGATTGAATTAATTATCTAAGTGAGTATTGGGTCATCTTGAAAATGTTCTATGGAAATACATAACAATGGTAGGACTAGTTGGTACTTATTTTCTGCAAAAGGCTTTGCGGCATGTTTTCCTTGAACTGTATTTGGGATTCTTGGGTACATGAAAGCGTAGTAGCTGTTTGCAAGCAATCATGTTCACAGAACACCCGCAATGTGAAACACCTTGGCAATGCAGACGTTATTTAGATTTATTTATTCGAACGTAAATACATTTGTGAGATACAAATATTGCAGTGGAAATTGCTAAAGTAATATAAACTTTACAGTTATAATATTAGGTAGGGTAGGAGTAGGACTACTATCATAAAAAAGAAATGACTGCCTATACCCTTTCCAACCGTTTATTTAACTTTTGACAGCTGTAATACTGACTCAAATAGTGATACCCTGACCCCTTACCGGTTCGATTTATTTTATCGATCGATTTTATTCATGAAGAAGTTTTAATCGATTTAACACACTCATTATTTACTATGAATTTCAACATTTTGCACCTGTTCATTACAAGTAGGTACCGCAGTTCATTCACATGTTTTTTATTTGAACCAACTACATAAGTCTACACGATTATTTTAAATTTATTAATTTTCAGCGAAGAAATTCGATTTCATTAGGTACTAGGTACGAGTACGATGGAACTGTTTTCATTACGCAAATTATTTATGCATTAGAACACAGAGACATCTAAGGCATTTTAAAATAATAAAGGTTTTTACGTGATTTGATATAAAAATAATCACAATAATTTTATTGTAATTATGTGATAATAATATAATCGATAATCGATTTATTTCAAAACAGTCTAAAGTCGGTGGTCATTAATTACGAATGAAACATCTCTAAGTGGGCGGATCCCGTCCATGACGTACAGTATTCCCTGTAGTACATGGTATCAAAAATTATTACAAAACTTTACGTGCGTGATCTGTCAAAAGTTAAATAAACGATTGGAAAGACTATAATTGTTTTATAAATATTTTATATTTAAGTATACGAGTGTCTAACTAAACTGTCAAAAACAAAGAATCAAAAGATTTTCACTTATATTACACCTTTTAGTTAATTCGAACCCTTCCTTCACTAATTGGCTGTCATTTTTACACCAATAATATATAAAAATTCTCTTCTATTTGAATGAAATTAGCGCGTTGTAGTGAAATCAATTCACGTCTATTACAAAGAAAATAAAACAATGGCCTGCCAAAAGTGAGGGAAAGTGTTTGTTTAAAGGAAGCATTCAGTATTGTTGGATTGACAAAAGGCAGCGGAAGCGGATCGGGGAAAGCCGGCTTCTGTGATCCGACTAGGGTTGTCAGGTTTTAAGATTATCTGACTACATTACGCCGCCACGTACACAGAACTCATTTACAGTAAGTAAAATGTAACTTGACAACTCTGTGGCCGGACACGGCTCGGCCTCCCGAGATCTGACTAGGGTTGCTTCTCTTTAATTGACAGACTACGTCAAATGCACATTAAAAGACATTTACATTTAGCAAATAGTAACTTGATCACTCTATAGCCGGACACGGCTGAATATTGACTTCTGCGATCTAACTAGGGTTGCCACTCTTTATTTATCAGACCGCCCAATACATTTTAGAATTTATTTACTTTGAGCCAATTGAAACTTGACCGATCTATTACCGGCCACGGTTGGGTATTTAAAAGCGTTTAAATCAACCTTTAGATCTCGATAAAATTCAACTACCTACAACTTTTCATCATTCATGCATCAATCATAAAAAATATCGCGGCATGATGCGAAGTGTATCGATCACAATATGCATTGAAATATAATCAATATTTTACTTAGAGTATTAAGTTTATTTGAAACGTGCTACGCCGATACTTTAAGCCAGATACCATATTGCAATACACATCTTCCCAAGTACAGACAAGCCTTACAGTAGAAATGAAATAAAAATATATAAATGTTGAACAACAATCTAAAACACTGTTACTGTAAATATAGAATAATTGGATTATTACGATTAGTAACGATAAAATGTAAAACCAAATAAAGGGGTAGCACGTCATGCAAGCAAGACCCACGCGTTTCTGACGGAAATGACTGTTACATTTCCTGAGTCCGGCTTTTTAGACGTTTTTCTGATTTATCCGGCTGACCTGTTAACCCTAATCCTAGTGGCCACGATACTCGATTTCCCAGAGAGTAATTTTGTGTCCGTCCCGGCTAATTGCGGGAAATGAGTTAATGAATTGTTTTCCTTTTACTCTAGATTTGCGGTACCTACTGTCGATTACAGCAATTGGATTTTCTTAAGCTTTGTATTGTTACGGCGTTTTTGTATGAAAATAAGGTTTCTTTATTGAGATAGAAAATTATAGGACCAGTTTAATTAAACTTACTACTTAATAATCAAATTAATAATCTTATATCATCATGATCATCATCTAGCCCGACTTTGTCCACTTTTAGGCATAGATTTACTTAGCTGGTATTATGCTAAATCTGTTCTTCTTGTAGTACCTCAATGTTAAATATATTTTCAAATGACTAGAATGATATTCAAAATCTAATAAAATGTAAAAAGTTCGTATTCTCGGTTACAAAAAGAAATATTTAATAAATTTAAGCTGGAAAGCGACAAAGGAACACGCGTTCAAAAAACATTTATTCTGCTGTACCTTCTATGGGTAGGTAACATAAGGAGATCAGCTTAAAATAATCTGCAAAAGAATGTATATTTATATTATTTTCATGTTTGGGAAATACGGAATGTAACGAGAAATACAAAATATTTTAACTCAACTTTGTGCGATAACTTTATTTTAAGGTAAGCTGGTCTTACCAAGGGCTTTAATACCTACTCCAGTTCTGATGAACTTTATCAAAGCAACAACGTAGTTAAAAGGCGTGTAAAATTCCTAAGGATATGTATTTATTTACAACTAGATTCAAATATACGTGGCTTTTTAGGTCAAAGTTTTTATAAGTTTAAATATTACCCAAACTATTTTATAATTTTCATATCAATAACAAACATGCAATGTTTGATCTCATCCAGAATAAATAACTACTACATTTATATTTTACACGCAAATGTTTGGTTAGATTTATATTAATTGTGATTCAATGAAACATTAATTCCGTTAACCGTTAATTTGTTTATGAACACTGTTTTAATAGTGTTTTAAAACGTCTCAAGAAACACTCCTTGTGGTAGATAACTGTTTTAACCATCAAACCAAAGAAAGAAAATGTTTGCTGTTCTGAAAAATATTTTATCATGGTATCAGAACGTATCTATTGTTTATTTTGCAGCTGTGCACAGGAGATGAGTAAAATGAAATTTGCGAAAGTCGTTAAAATTAAAATTGTTTGTGTGCGTGCATCTGGCCGGTGTATTTATAGGGGCGTGTGTTGATAGGGTAGCGACCGCGGCCAAACGAGCCAAAACTCGAACCAAGGATTTACGATTCGCGTTTGTATATGCAGAAACAATAAATTATGTATTACATTGTAAGGTTCTAGAAGATATAAGTAATTTGTAGAGACATATGAATATATTATGTAGTTATAAACTTAAGAAAATAACAAAGTCTTGACAGTAAAGAAAATCACGTTGTTCAAATGCTGAATGCTTTGTAAAGAACTGCAAAGTACCTATTTGAAAAATGAATCACACTTCAACATACTCATTGTTCAACGCAGTGTTCTTGATCAAAATTTGTATAAAAAAAAGCAGTCCCCAGACTAATCTATACACTGAAAAATAGAAAGGATAGTGCATTCAAGATAATAATTATGAAAGAGATCAAAGTTTCAAGTAGATTAATACTAAGTAGAAAAGTATCCACCAGACTGGAAGAGATTTTAATCTTCCTAATTTGTAATTATGAAACTTTTCCCTTCAAAATAATGATTAAGTTTCTATTTAGCTGTGTTTAAAACAAATATTGAAACTACGGCTCATCAGGCGACTTGAGGTTTGCCTTTCAGAAGTGCCAGATGAGGCTTGGCCCAAATATTATACTTCCCTAATAAACAATACCAGAGATTACTCTAAATTTGATCCTCTAAACAAAGGTCTAATCTAATCCAATAACAATCGACATAAATTAATTGAAGCGGCAGCTTCGAAGACTGACGGTATTGCGATCTAAACATCCGTATGATTGGAACCGCTTCTCGTTGCTCCATTTGCAATTCATGTCTTCGAACCCAATGCTATGTAAGTCTCGCTATTATTTGAATAAAGGACTATCAAGAGATATGAGACCTCGGCATATCTCAAGGGTCGACGCAAATAAAATTCTCAGAACTCGTGTATGTAGTCTTTTGTCTGGCTTGTCTTGGGAAAACGTTGCATTGAGATGAGTTCATCTAAGTCCCTATCATAAATAGTTTACTAAGAAGTTGCTTACATTGTTTTAGCTGCATTATGAATAATAAATAGCTAAATATTGTAGGTACTTATTTTTATAATACAACTACTAATAAGTAGTAGAAACTACAAAATTAAATTTGGACTCATTTGAACAACTGAATACATCGAACTTTAGGGATTTAAATAGAGCTGAGGTCTCCATCGATATTTAATTGGCTCGGCATTGGCAATCAGGAGTACTACCCACATTAGCCAAACCGTAAACCAATTCGCGTTATCACAATTCACCCTGTCGTATGTCGGTTCGGTAAACGAACTCCAAAATTCTGAAGCAGAGTTGATTGAATCCATCGCCCGGGGGAATGGAGTTATTTTCCAACCTATTTGGTGCCCGTGCTGGCTCGATCGACAACTCGCGAAGGCTGCACTCTCGACTCATATTTGTACGTCTACCCTCTCGAGAAATTTCTTACAGTTCATTTATTTGTTTGGAGACTTGTTGTGTTCACAACACCCCTTATTTGACGCAAACATCGTTATTTTTATGATTATAGGAACAAATGTAACGGTAGATATGGCTATATTTTCGGTGGAAATATTTTTAAAAATAATATCAAAGTATGGCTTATTCCGTTTGTACAACAACGTACATACATAAAAATTATAAATCACAACTAAAAAAACAAACACTGAGTAGAGACACACCATAATTCTCATTCAATAACATAGTAATTTCTGCCATGGCAAACAGCAATGTCCACAAGCTTCGGATCCAATCAAAGACTCAGTAACCCCACACGATATGGAACACGGAAACATACTCAATCAAATGAAAAACCTCAATCAGGGTGAAATCTACAGCAAGCCTGGCATATGGGAGATAATCGTTGGCAATAAAGGAGCTCATTTGTGTTCGTCTGGCTATCCGTCCAGTTGTTTCGATCCACGACGCTGAGCTCGGACAATGGCACTAGTACCGGCAGCCCTACCGACGTCATCAATCAAAGTCCCGGCGGTTTAGCCCCCACCCTATGCAGGTAAATGAATGACTGCTACGTCGGATGCACTAGCGAAAAAACTAGCCTTTGATTAATGAGGATTTAAAACACGATTTAGCATTTGTAAAAGTCTAATCGCTGAAGACAGACAGGAGTGGAAAAAGAGAAAGGAAGGCCTTTGCCCTGCAGTGGGACACAATAGGCTTAAAATAAATAAATAAATAATAAGAGTCTAATCAAATATACCTTACCAAATAATATTTTTTGCTGGGTCAACTAAAAATACCTGTAACATTTGTGTGTTTTAACTGTTTGTATTATGTATGTTTTTTAATAATATCTAACCCCAATACTGTATTTTTACGGGTTAGGTACGAGTATATTTTAATTAACATCGAGTGATAACTAAAGTAAACATTGTAGCCCTATTCGCATATGGGTAAGAACCGTTTTCAACTCTAACATACAAATAGAGCTATCAGTACTCGCATTATATCATAACTCACGACTATATCCCCTTTTCAAGTACGGTAGACATCAGCTCTCCAATCTCTTAAGCTCAAGATTGACAATGCTAAATGTGAAAAGGGCGAAATTTAATGCTAGGGTACACATACATACATACATAATATTCAAACATTACATTTAGCACATGCTACATTTTCCAAGTAGTAGTTTAAAGATTATTTTAAATGTAAAATCTTTGTGTCGATAGTGTAGTGTAGATAAATATAGAAAATAAATCGTATCATGATATTATTTTTACCACGACGTTTCGGAACACCGTGGCTACTTTCCATAAAGCTTTAAGCCTTTAAGCACCATCACGTATATAATTAAAAATGTATATGCAACAAAGTGATATGTACTGAACTACAATATTTATGAGTTTTAGGGCCTATTTTACCAGTTGTCCATAATAAAAATTCAAATTGATCGCGCGTTCGATCTTGGTTCAAGCACAGATTGATTTCACCGCCGCGGTCACATTTTCCAGGGATATTTATATTTATATTTTAGTACTGGTAAACAATTGCAGCGATTGCAAAATCAGATTTTAATAATAATGTTGAATACATAATTAGATTTAAGTGGTAATAGGGGAATGTCCAGACAGGTCACGCGAGCCGGTCCGATTTAGCCCCTATTTAGACACAGGACTATGGTAATGAACTGCAAGTTCTGTGTGCGTGAAATATTGCGACAAATCTACTTGATAATCTATGGAAATTAGACGGCACTATATGGACTCTTACAAATTTTATGTACATAATGTGGGTGTTACGTTGGTTCACTGGTTACGTGAAATACTTGTACTAGCTATACAAGTACTTCGAGGCTGTATTGAAATGTACACTGGCGGTCTACCATGCATCGCCAGTTCAGTTCTCAGTCACAGTTCCAGATTTTTAGGCATTGAAACTTGGTTGCCTAAAATTAACGGAACCCCGTTGAAATTTCCAAAGCCAATAAATAGTCAGAGGCTATTTAGCACATGCCCCACGTTTAGCGGAAATAAGCATTCCATGTATTTTTATAACTTTACTGTAAATATAATCATAAATGCGATGAATAATACTTTCCTTAGTACATAAATAGCTTATGACGTAAGCTGTTTGCGTAACAAACAGACAATCTTCTATTTACCTGCTTCATGTGTCACGGATTAGCCTTTAGCTCGAGTCACTATTTACACTACTGTGACGTCTATCTAAGTTCAAAGGAGGTCTAGTACCTACAACCTGCTTCATTTTAGAAGGTATCTAGAAATTATTCAAATAATATTATGTACTAAAGCGAATACGAATACTTGTACTAATTCGCCTTAGTACCTACATAAAGTCAATTTGGCATACGTAGGTATGTACTATTAGTTGAACGACTTAACTTTTTACTTTCCCTTACTCATAAACTCATAATGTAAGTAATTATAATATACTTATAAAAATAAACTCATGTATCACTTTGATCTACTGGTAACAGACACTACGAGTAGCAAGGTACCACAACATTGCGAATTATTTGTCCCGTCGCGCGTCGTGGGAATCAAACCCATGTAAGGCATTCACTACGTGACTTGATAGAACATCGATAAGATAACAAGATTACCTACACTATGTTTCAAAAAAACTGTACAGTAATAATGTTTCACTAATTTTCCAGAGCAAGTAGAGCTTAATCGCATACTTGGCTAGAAACTACATAGCAATTTGTATTTGCCGCTTCATTACCTTTATCGTCTAGGTAATTGTGCAAAACAGCACCCACGCGCTAAAACCTTTTTACTTTTTAATTCTGTTTTGTTATTTTAATAAAAAATGGCGGACTTGATAGGTAGAAAATTAAAAAATAATCTGGACAACAACGTCACATACTGGGTGCAACTACGTATTACCTACCATCTAGGTGAACCTGTAAAGTCAAAAACATTTCATCAAAACCAAGTCGTTTATGAGAAGAATTACGAACACGCATATACGAGTATCTATAAGTATTTTATACGATCCGACAAACGTTATCCTATCCGAACTTTAAATCATTCCCACAAACAATAATTTTTACGTAATAAGTAAGTACCTTATTTTCTGGTTAATTTTTACATCTTCGAAGCTCAGAATACAGAAACTTCGAAGGATCTAAAAGATCTGTAAGAATATGTCTACCGGCTCTTGGGAATATAGTCGTGATCATATTTCATTTAATTATTTCTACCTAATAATGGACTCATATTTTGTATCATAAATGTTTTTAACAAAAAGTTAATAGAATTGGTTAAACCGTCCATTAAGCCCATGTTCTGTGCTTACTTACATTAACAACACCATTTCTTTAAAAAAGTTTTTTTTTCTGAAAGGGCCTTGATTCATTAGTGAAATAAAGAACTTTTATCCTGAAGTTTCTATGGTATCTGTACTTGTGGAATCAATAAAAGGTAACTAATAGACGCGCGCGAAGTGCGGACTGGGACGAAATGGGAACTTGACAAATGATTCCGGCAATTATGTCCGACGAAAGAGACGAATGGCGATGTTTTGTAAAGCATATAAGCTTTCAGTGTTTACGTCAAATCAGCGTTATTAAAGTGAATTATGAAATGCACTTTTATGTTTAACAGAAACCCATAATGTGAGTGAGTAAAAGTACTTAGAAATATAAATATACTTTATGTGTATGAAACGATATAATACTCGTACTTATGTTCAAATGTTTTTGTTTGGTATAAATGTATTCCTAGTATTTTAGTAACAAAACAGTTTCAAACTCTATTCGTCAAGGTGGAAGAGTTGATGTAGGTCTACACGATGTAATACTCCAAAGCATTGAAAACATCACGAACGAACATGAGGTATAGGTATGATATTTTCTAAAGCAAACACGGTCGGGCTGAAGCGTGGGCGTCCGATTAAAAATCGATATTGTATGGTATGCGTCATATTTCGTATTGTTCGCACACTTACGTTCCTATTGTTAATATTGTTATCCTTCATTCTACGCATTGTGATACGACCGTCCCATTTAATACAGGGTGATCGACTGGCATTCACCTAGCATGTAAGACGAAGTCGCGGTGATCCTTGAGGTCCTACCGAAATAATTGATTTTTTCTTTTTTTCTTTCAATTTACAAAGGAGCAATTGAACATATTTATTGAAACAGAATATTACCGAAGCATTTGATTGAACATAGAGAATATTACCTGACGTAGTTACCTTCATAATAAAGAGCACCCTTACAAAAGTAATACAGGTTAAGTGACTAAACATTAGTTACACGAAACAGCACGTAATAATGAGTCACACTGTACTACGCGACTAATCCCAATCAGCAAGGATTTCTCTTCACCCTTATCTGAACGCTACTATTAGTATATTTTTTCTGCCCTTGCCCTCACAATGGACAGTTTTGATAAATAAACATCTGTCAGAGAAATAATCCCTTTTTCGACTAAAATAGACGAAGACAAACAGGCACAATAATTGTTTTATTTTCGAGCGTGGCTGGCGTTTGGTGCCTTTTATAAAAACACAATAGAAATATTTTTGGATTCGTGATCAAGAATATTTAACTTTGTTAGGTAGTTTATTCGTATAAGCTAATGGCTAATTCTGGTGACAAAGTTTTTAGGCCTCCATCATGGTTTAACGACTTAAAAGCTTTGATCGACAATTTAACAGCACAGAATCGTGCTACTTACTTTCAAATTGTAACCATCCAGAACATCGCTTATCTTCAACGATCTATTAAGAACGTCTTAGCAAGCTATGCCACGAGCGTTACAATTTGGTGAAAAATCTATAACATCACGTCATCAACTCATCACTTATCCCATCCCACTTAATATTATAAACGCGAAAGCTTGTATGGATGTGTGGATGTATGGCGAAAACTACTCAACAGATTTATCTAAACTAAAACTTAGAGATACAATATAGTTTACCAGGAACAACACATAGGCTACTTTTTTCCAGGTGAGTACTACGGGGGCGAAGCCGAAGGCCGAGTAAGCTAGTATAAATATATTATTATGCTAATGTTATCTTTAGTACTGTGGTTTCTAAACAAGATTATTAATGCATATTACGTTGTTACTATCATCCATTTCTTCAAGTCATGAACGCTGCCGCTGAGCGAAAGTTTGATGACTTGCATTTCTGACTGAAATACGGTCGAATAATGAAGTGTCATAGAGATATTAAGGCCTGTGTTGTGGCCTTATAAGAACATCACAAGCAGCAACTACTCGTACAATAGGTTCTATGTGGAAATTTTGAATTAGCCTTCCGAATAATAACTTTAATAATAGCAGATTTGTTTACAAGAAAACGAAGTATTTACTCATGAATTATTGTCTATATTGTATTTTTAGTTATGCATAGCTGCAAGTTTTCTTAAAATTTTTAAAATAAAAGAGATTTTAAAATAAGATTTAAAATATTAAGTAAAGTTGAAAAATTTCCATTTTGCTCTCTCAACTCATGTTTTAAAGATGTATTTTCACAAATCTCATCCCATCTACAACGTCTAAAACGTCTTACATTTTTGCCTAGTTCATAAAAGTACTGTAATTTACAGTTCAACAAACAAACATGTAAATAGCCACTTCAGTCCTAACTGCCCCCGTAATCTCAGAAGCCATAAAGTTTAAGTAAACGCCTACTGTTGTTTATAAAACCGTTCTGTCGGCCATAAAGTAAAAATAGTAAACAAACTTGACTAATAGGGTGGCTCTGAATCATGACTGAGTGGGTAGTGAGTGAGAATTGGATTTCGGTGAAGCTCGTCGTAACTGTATTAAACGCTAGAACCGCGACTTTCTTAACATATAGTTGAAGTTAAGTGAAGAGTTATTCGTCAACTGTTCATTTTCGAAACTCGATTTTCCGACGAATTGGCAAAATAAATCTCTTTCGTCAAATTCTTATTCGATAAGTACAGCCAAGAAAAAAAATGTTTTTTTAAATATAACATCCCATTCAAGTTTATCATGTAGCTGCGAGCTACAATAATAAGTACCTACTCGTAGGTACTTGTCACCTATACCGTCCAGTTCCGTATAAATGATTCACAATAGGAAACCTATTAGTCACATTTGTTTACAAGAAAACGTTAGTATTTCGTTTTATTTTAAGTTCAAATGTGTTTTGTAAGTATATTATGTTCGTCTGAGTCAGTAACTTCAATGACTAAGTTTTTATGCCACCTGCCTGAATACCGCCGTCATTAATATTGGGACAGACATTGAACCGGGCCAGAAGTTCGGAAGCGCTTAGCGGTCACCCAAATTATGTCCACTAAACGCGTCTAAAGCGGTCACTTTACGTATTTCATAATATGAATACAATATGACGTTTCATGTAAAAAGATATAAGTACCTAATAACAGTTATAGTTATACACAATAAGAACAAAACATTAGTACGAGTAACATTAGTAGTAGGTATATTTCAAGATATAACCTTTCTGATCCAAAATACAATTAGAATCAGTTAAGCCATCTAAGGATCGTTGTAAAAGATCTCTTAGTAGCTCAACTGATCCAAGTACGTAGGTTATTTCTTAATACTAAATTAGAGAATATAAGCCGTAGGTATATCAGTCTGCCCATTTTATCATACCTACAATGTTTTAGCCGTTAAGTGCTTTCAACAAAGTAAACACATTAGAGCGACGTGAGATCCACTAGACAAACTATCTACCTATATGCAAGCGGTTTAGAGCAACACTTTTGCAATATCAGATTCGGAAAAAGTTCTATCAACCACAAAACCCACAGCCAAATAAGCGTACGAAAAATTATGTAGGCATGTGTTTTGTTGCTATTCATCTGTAAACCACAACACTTCTAGCTGCTCCCCGCGGCTTTCCACGCGTGGGGCCCGAACGAAATGTAGTCTATGTCCTTTCCCAAAGTCTAGTACGTCTATCTGTGTATTAAATTTTATCAAAATTGGTTCAGTGGTTTTGGCGTGAAACGTAACAGAAAGACATACAGATAGACAGACAGACAGAGTTACGTATAATATTAGTAGGGATGTGAACTTATGAGAGGGTGCTTTTTGGCGACTGAAGACCTTAGTGGCTAAGTGAATTTCTAATATGTACCTTATATTTTTTTTACTCTAAGTTTCTACGTATGTGGGTTTGTTGCCCTCTAATTTAGAACCATGGTACATTTTGTTCACTTAACAAAAATCTTGGCAACTCTGCGGATTCATTTCAAGAAACTCCAAGCGAGTTCAACTATGAAACGTAAGCATAAAGCTTCGGGTAAGAATTTTTATGGCCATAAAGGCGTTCATATTTGGCGGTCGTCAGAAAACCGACCATTCGGGACATTAAGGCATTCTGGCCACAGTTTGCCTATAAATCAGGTTAAAGCACAGGCTACGGAGCTACACTGTGCAGACTCACTATGCATAGTGAACACCGCTTCCTACTCTCGCAATTACTTTTCAGATAAACTTCACAGACTAAGTTAAAAAACTTTTCTGGTGAGTGAATCAGTGACTCGCAGTAGTTTTTTTACCTGCATTATGTATGCATGAATAGGGAAATGGGAAAAGTTCAGTAATAATAGAATTTGCGATGGCTGCAGTGTTTTCGAAGGTAGGTCCCCTTTTATTCTTTTCTAAACAATAAATATCATTCATGAAAATTACGTGCCTTTACATCTCTAAATTATGACTACGTGACGCAAATTGCAACAGAGTCGATAATGATGGTTGAATGACCGATAATACCTATGCGATTCAATAAAAACATGTCTAGGTATTTCACAGGTAGGTAAGTGGTTATTGAACAAAGAATAAGAACGCACTAAAGAGGAACCGATGAATGCGAAATAAAGACACTACGCACTTTACGCATTCCGTACAACACAATTGCATTCAAGAACAACATAAACACAAATCATTACTGCAGTTATGCCCTCAGGGTATGGCGGGCGACATTTTCTGCGAACAATTGACCGACCGGTTCCGCGAAAGCAAAATCCAATAACTAAATGATAATTGGGAAGCAATAAAATGTCTGACTGGGCGCTGGGTATGTAGGCTCTGATACTGGGAGGCACGCCTTTCTGTGTGCAAATGATCTGGCGCGGCGTACGGCGAAGGACGCGGCCGCATTCCTCAGCGCACCACTACACCCGAGATGACACACATACCCACACGTAGTGCTCCCTCTGTGTGCGCTACAACACATTAGCTTCCAAGTACGTATGGCACTTTTGCACGCCGCTGTTGGGCTCTCGGTACCGCTAGAACACTGGAATTTCTTATTACGATGCAACATGTTGCATTCAGAGAATAGCTTCGCGGCAGTTAGCCGCATACTGGCCGCAGGACCGCTATCGCTCGTGTTTAATCGACATTCATCGCGTAAAATATGATCGGATCGATACGTAAACCGTTGTTAGGTATGTCGGATAAAACAGAATATCTCCGGAGCGGAAACTGTTTAATCGCACGGCGTGTACGTTGGCAGGCGCTAATCTCGCGGGCAGCCCCGCCGGAGCGAATCGCATACAAATGCGCCGCCAGCCAGAGCAAAAACTGCTGAATAATATCCCCTCACTGCACTCGTGCGAGCTTTATGCTCCTACCACACGTAATGATGCAGTCACGGCACGCTCTATGCATTTTACAACATCATCTTGCACGTAACATACCCCCTAGCACTTTATTGCATAGCTGTATATTCGAAGAGATCTAATGAAGAGTAATGGGATGTCGCGGGGTTTCCATATTCGATCCGGAAAGAAGAGAACATTGCGGATCGTATTGCGTGCATGTGCCAACTGCGCCACTCTACTGCGTCTCGGACGATATCACATAGCTATTAAAGAAATGATACCTAATTATCACGACAACGACCTTATCACACCTAGACAAATTTGGTTGTACGTATATATATTTGGAATGAAGATTAAGACTAACGGTTTAGTTATGAGTGCTTACTGTTTCAAAACGAGCAAGAAATAAGTCTGTATCATGTATTTATACGAAGCAATGCAATTTGCGACGCAGCTGATTTTGCGATCGTTTTATTGCTGTAGCTCGCTACACATGTCATGTCTGTTTATTTATTTATGCCTATCGTCGCATTTGGCATTTGCAAAGTGTATCATTTTGTTTTCGTCAGGGTGGACGATAAAATTGCGCATGATGTTACTGACCTGCGCAAGGTAACGATTCTTCGTGTTGATATTATTCAAATATTTCGAGGAATGTCTCTGTTTTAAATTAGTAGAATTGCAGACAGAACCTTTGAATTTGACAAATATCATTTTCGCCGTAAACTTGAATTCAGAAATTGAATAGCCCCTGCCTTTGAAGTTGGAATACTCGTCAGACATAACTGAAGCACTAATTGGTCTGTCACAGATTAGAGCTGCAAATTATTTACATCGCTGGGCGCTGGGCGGAATCCTGAGACAACTGCGCTAGTCAGAGGCTTTGTTGGCGGGTACAGCTGCATTACTCCAAAATAACTATCTATGTAAAATTATCTTTGTCGTCCTGATTTTAAAATTGCTAGTGCTTTGTTAAGTACACAATTATGTTTTAATAGAGTCGGCCATTCATTTTGATGCTTTTAGACTTGAACTGTCACGCTTTGCCTTAAGCGCAATTTACAGACGGGTTTTACAGACTAACATCTGTCACAGTATTGCATTATTCCTGTATTATACCGTCCGTCGGAGTGAAAATCCTATTCAAACACAAGTATTAGTAGTAGGTACTGTGCTGGTGGCAATTAGCCCCTCCGTCCAAACCCTCTGATTACTCCGAGTTCGACTCTGACTGGTTGAAATGTCTATGTCGGCTTCTAATTTCGGAGACGCCGACGATAGAAATGGTTGACCTCGGAACACTATTGCTTTCACAAGGATTTTCACTTAGTTACTTAGCTTTTATACGCCTTTTAGATTAGAGGGGTTGCTTGTTTATTTATAAAGATTGGATTTATTAGGATTTTTCTGTTATTAGATTAGTTTGTTGGCCAGCTTCGTTGTTGTAATAATGCAGCTTTACTTTTTTAATAAAATATACTACATTTAATTGTAAAGTTTAAACATAAACAGGCGTAAGTTTTCTTTCTCTAATTTAACAAATGTTCAGATTTCAAATCATTTGGTATTAAAATATATTTCAAGAAATAAAAGTATTTCTGTTTTCAGAAATCCTTAAGTTCAGATTTTTACGAGCAATAAACCAAAAGCTAACAGTCAGTCCACGGTAACACTGCACCGTTCTAAGATGGAAATAAAGCTAAAACGATGGAACTAAAAGCCAAAAGCACACGAGTGTAAAATACGTGGTCTTCCGCTGCTCACATTAAATCTCCACTTTATTTACTGACTCTTTCTATAAGTCGAAGCTCTCGAGACCTATTTTATTGCCTCTTATTGGCTAGCCTTTAAAGTGACAACATTAAACCGTTCCCATACTTACGACAAAGGATATAAAACTATTGGTAATGTAAGCGATTTATATGCAATACGGGTGATGTGTTCAAGTTGATCCAAGTGCTGTTAGTGAATTAATCGATATTGACTAAGTCAATCGAAACAATACTCATTATTCCAATAAGCGTCCTGAAAAGACTTGCCATAAATAAATATTATAGGTAAAAATAAAACAAGAAAGTGAATAAGACACTAAGTCTAGGTACCTATCTCCTTCGCTCCAAATCGAATTTGATTTTGATTCGTGCTCGTATCGAATTTATGTCCATCGAAGTTTGAATGGACAATAACTTTGTTAGTTCAGCGCGAGTGGTCTTTGCTGAGAATTATAGTGCAACTCTTAACGGAACTATGACTGTACCCAAAAGTTTCTACTTAATAAACTCCTTATATTAAGTTTCTGAAGGAAAAGTTCTCCGATACTTGAATAATATTCTAGTTCACTTCATTAATTTCTTCGATATAGGTAGGAGCTTAACTTTCGAGAATCGCAGATCTTGATCAGACATCTTAGAGCCCCAATTTGGTGAGATAAAATGATGCATCAAGTTTTCCACGAAAACTTATTACCGAACATTTTATTGGGTTCATAAAGAGCATTTTTTTAAAACGTAGTAAGTTTGGCACGATGTTTTTCTTGATCCCTAACGATAAATTAAATCAGTGCGGCTCAGACTTTGGCACGACTGAGGCTCGTCTAGATGTGTTCTATCTAGGTTCAGGGCCCGCAGCCAGGGCGTTTTAATTCGGAGGAGGTTAGACATTGTTTTTTTTTTTTGTGGAATATGGGACTATGTGTAAGTATGTGGTTTTACATTTCAAGGGATTTCTTTCTAGGACCCCCCTTTTCGCCTTCTTGTCTACGGCCCTGGGTTTAGTCTATAAAGTGGGTGGAGGGTGGGGGCAGCAACAAGCTGGGCGTCGGGGCGGAAGCGGCGCGTCCCGACGACGCCAACAATCCCACTCAACATAAAACTAAATCTCCCAAGACTGAGAAGAGAAAACGCGATAGCACTCAACAGAAGACGTGAAGACAGTCTCGAGTATCAATTCCGTGCTTTCTGACAGTCCTGTTAGTGACTCGAAAGTGTGGTGAGCTGAAGTGATTTCAGTCGCAGCGCTTAAAACTTTATTCAAAGTGTTACCTACATCTATAAAAAGTATAAGCTATGCTCTGTCGAATACACATAAGTAATAGATACATTTTACGATTCTCACGATATCGTTCTTAATCATGAAGCTTGTCACACGAAAGTGACCGCGACAAAAAGCCGCTGAGTAAACGTGATCAATGCTCGATACAAATTATAATGAGCCCGATAGTAATATCCGCCTCAAGGCTCCTTCGTCTATACTTATTTACCCTAATTCGTCGGCCGTCAGCCCCCACTCCCACGCTTCTAAGCGGATTGTCAGCTTATCGCCTTACGGAGCACACTCACCTATTTTTTTTACAGTAGCAAAAAATAGTTATAACTCAAGAAAAAACGACAAGAAAGCCTTGATCCCTCAAGCTTTTCTAGTGGGTTTTTCGAATTCCGTGACTCAAATAATTAAGTACAAAAATAAGGGTCGCCGGGTAAAATTATACATTGTTATTGCCACTATAAATCTAATTTTTGGTGGACGCACTCACTCAGAATACCAAATATTAGGAATACTGGACGAGAACTAGCGTATGTTTTTATTAAAATCATAGAAAGCTTTGGTATTCGTGCGGCAGAGCGTGTGTGTGGTAGCATCCGGCGTTAAATTATTCATTTCTTTTCTTTTTATTGCTTGTCGCAGCTCTCATTGAATGCAGATTATCTTATTTTATAAACATGGTTCCAGACTAGACAATATCAAAGTTGAATGATGTATTTGTAGGTCTTGGTAAGGTTCAAGCAATATACCTTTCAAAAAACTTTTCATTTGCTCTTTTGGATAGAACGACGTTCGCAATTTGCTTGTATGCTTGAAACAAACTTTCAACAGTTATTGATTTTCTCAAAACAGCCAATATCAAGTGAACATCCACCACACATAAGGTATGCTAGACACTTGCGAAAGTCTGCCGGTTCGTCACGGCTTCGCGCTCGCTGCAGATGCCAATCTGTTATAGTCATGTGTCTATGTCAGTGATGCAATCCCTGAGGCTGCAGGAACTAGGATTTGCAATAAGCAATGCGCACATGTATGAACTGAACACGCCGTTCAACAGTCGCCAATTGAAATCTAGGGCCCGGGCTCGACAGCATCTAGTCGTTTGTTTTTATTGTGACAGCCCATTGAAACTGAATGTGTATTGCCAACAAATGTACACAATTGTTGAATTAATAGATAACATTATAAGTAGGAACGTGTATAAAACCTACGAGTTTACAATTAATGGACAGGAAAGGAAGGATCACTTAATTACTAAAGGTACACGTGTAATAACATACGTAAGGGAAACAAAGCTGTTCGAGGTTTGTAGTTTAGTTGGATTACTCCGAATAACATACTAATGTCTGGAGTATCTCTCTTCCCTATAATGTAAGCGACGCTCCTTGAATGTTTTAAATCCATCTTCTGGTGTGTCAACATCAAAATGTTGCAATCTGCAGTTTCTAAGATAGTTCAGTTTTCCTTGAACCATAATGTAATACATACCTGCCTAATGTTTTTCGTGACTCTGCTGCAAAAGCTAAATAGAGTCCTAGTCGAGCTTTTTAAAATGAAATTTAGTAAACATGTAGGTACAGAATAAAGCCCGGAACAAAATATTATCGATCCACATTCAGTTGTTAGTACGTACCCTGTGCCCGTAGATATTCTAATTTATCAAATAAATGAGCACTTTATAGTGAAAGTGAGCACGAACGTGCTGCGATCGCGGCACGAAGCTTTAATTTGTCAAACGTCGGTCGAGAGGGTCTTTCGTCGTCGGAGTCGGTACAGGAATGCTTACCTAATAATTTTAATGATTTCCAAAATATTCCATGGAGGCCGCAACGCGGGTCGATTGGGATTTAAACTCGATTCCGTAATTCTAATGTCCGCAGGGAGTTGATCGAGGGTTTTTTTAACTGTCGGAGCTTTTAAACTTCAAGTTTAATTAAGGTTGGGTTTGAAACGGGACAAAATACGCTTTAAATAGAAATACTTTTTGTTATGAGATCGTTTACAAACACTGAGTCAATTTTAGTCTGCGGTTTTCTTTAAAAAACGGGTCAGTTTCTAAGTTTATTTATCGTACTTTTACTCAGAGTAAATCCGCGCCAATACATATCACATTAATTTGCTTTACTTTCTGTTTGATATCATCAAAGTGGACCACGAAATATTTTTAGAATCCAAAATTTTGATCTTTATGTATCACAGACAAGCATGTTTTATAGAATGCAACTACATTACTCTTTTACCTAAATTCGTCTCCTTCATAGAGCACCGTAAAGAATAGTAGTGAACGCGTTAAACTTAGAATAACTTGTAGTATTATTTATAATGCTAATGCCATGAACGTGTTAGGCTTAGGAGTAATCGACACGATAAATAAGTTAAAAGCTCCTGTAGAGTCATTCTGTAAAAATTCAAACTCGAATTCACTCAAGTGACCGAAGTTCACTTGTCTCTTGTCAATTCAAGTTTTTAATGTCGAGATGACTTGGGAAATATTATTTTAATTTTCATATCACGCTGGCATAGTCGTCACAGGCGTTATCGAGTTCTACAGAAATCGAAATTTGAATCTCGTTTGACGGGAGTTTACAGAAGCTACTCTACACTACACTAGCAGCTGGTGTCATTGTGTAATGTTGTGTATTGTTCGCAGAACAGCGGCGGGTGTCGTTCTGCTAGCGGCGCGGGAGCGGGCGCGGTGACGGTCGCGAGCGCGAGCGCAGGCGCGGGCGCAGGCGCGTGCGCAGCGCGCATGGCGAGCGCAGGCGCGCAGTTCCGCGGCGGCGCGCAGTGGGCCGCGGCGTACGCGCCGCAGCCCTGTCGCTACCCGCCGCCCCAGCAGCCCTACGCGGCTGCCTCTAGCCCCTATACGCCGCACCAGGTAAATACACATTCATTGCCCCAACACAAGCCTTAGGCTGCGTTTCCTGCAGAAATGAGGTGACTTACCTAGCGAAAACCGAGTAAAAAAATCACAAATGGTGGAGCTAAATAGAGCGAAACAGTTATTTTTTTATAGTAAACACAATAATTATGCGAACGATTATTGAAGGCAGAAAATCAGCCTTATTCTCATTAAAGGTAGACCAAAATATAACTAAGCGCGAAAGACATTTCAAAAATGACAAGAGAGAAATTGGAGTATTAGTAGGTAGTTCAATTATTCAAGACCAATTACAGTAGACAAAAAGAAATTGGCAAGCATTCCTTAAAAATAAGTAATCAGGTTTCGAAAAATCTCGACGTATGCAGTATCTGCAGTTCTTTTAACCACAATAAGCCGCACTGTAAAGCTTTAATCACTTGCGACCGTAAGAGCCGTGTGGCAAAGACGGTTTGGCACAGGCACATGAAATCGAGCTGATTTATGACATACACGCCGCCACTCTGGCACTCCCGCTACAGTAACCCTTAGCAAGCTGCTGCAAAAGCAGTCTAACTGTAGGACTTATATTATTCTAGTCTCTACAATGACTATCTCTATCACTTTCTTTGACTGACTCCCCACTGAAGCTTGACTATTAGTTACTATTAGAAGCTAGCCCAGCGTCTGTTCTAGTCTGATTCTTTTCCTGGTGCATTGGAAGTCGCATTGGAACAGGCTATAGAATCACCTAACGATTCGAAGAGACCCTTGAGGTTTTACTGAAATAATAAAAAAAAAACTAAGTAAGTATATCATAAGTAATAAAAAACGATTGACCTACTATTACACTGTCACATTTTAGCAAACGAGCTACGTGATGATGAATCGATTTATCAACATCGGAACTCGTTAAATATAACATCAGACATCCAGACAGTGTGGTTTGCAAATAAAATCTATTTACAGTTCGCAAATCTGTCTGGAAAAACTGAGTCATCGTGAACTTCGCGCCTGTTCGAAGAAGTCTGATCCATTTTGTAGGGATAAAGAGAACGTGGCAAAATAGGCCAACACAAATGCCTTATCCAATAATCACACGTTATTTTTCACCCCACATTACGCCTTACACCACCCTCGGTCCCTAACCCAGCTTGGAAAAATAAATGGCTAGATCAATTCAAACAAGCGTTTGAGTTTTGTGCATATTTACAGAAGGTTTATACTTTTGGAGTAGTGTGTAGGTAGTACATCATGGCATTCATGGCATAAACAAGTTTTTAGTGAAATTAAATTAAATGATAATACTGGTCGTCTTTAAAATACATCATCGTAAATTATGTTTATTTTGAAGTACCTACCTACAGTCTTCATTTCTTTACGATCACCAAGGTCTAAAATTGTGTGTAGTCATTTTATAATTTTATAATGACTATTCAGAAAATCAACGTAGATGTTAGATGTTGATATAGAACAAAATGTTACGAACGCGAACCGTTTACCAATGGCACATTAGCACTTCGTATCGAGCAACCTTTGAAAAACCGCATGCAACGTCTCAAGCACTTTGTAGTGCTACGAACATGTTTATTCGTGCTTTTCTCATGTGGCATCATTGTACAGTGAATAAGCCATTCCTTTGTGTCCTATGTTCCTTTACTGCGTAAATAAAACCGAGATCTTTAACTGGCGCCATCTTCTGCATGTTCTAATGAGGTGTATTTAAGTTTACGAGCGGATTTACGACCGTTTGTTTTCCGCTGTTTCTTGGGCTCTGCATTTACTTCAGTTTATCAAAAAGAATTTACTTAACCGCGTAGTACAGTCTCTTACTTCGAGCCGGATTATTGAAAGCATTTTCACAATAACCGTACAACTTTACTTTTTTATATTGAAGCGCGTCAGGTCCTTTATGTAAACTGGCAACCAAAGTACAAAGATAAATAGTTTGTTTTGATCTTATGAAACTCCGATTTGTCGGGTGATTAACCCCAGGTACGGCCAGACAGTAGCATTAGTTCACCCCCGGCGTCAGTGGCATTTCTCTGAAATCCTAAACGTCTGCTCGGAAGCAGACAACAAATATTTGCTTAGAAAATGGCGAGCCAATAATTCCTGTCCCCGACATTGGCCAGAGCTACCACGAGCTCCGTAATTAACCGCAGTCGGACCGCTGACATCTCTCCATCAATTTCTCCACCCTATTACGCATAACACAAACAATATTATGTGATTAATGTCTTCTAGAACCACTTAAAACGCGGCAACTCACACAATGATTTGCATAAAACTAGTTAATGTAGAAGTTATGTTACGAGAAATTTGCAAGTTAACTGGCTTAGCGGTTGCGTATGGAATACTTTCTGTGACTTGAGAAGTTTCAAAGTTATTTTCTAGAATTATTTTAAACTTGAAACAACCGAAGAATGTTTTGAGCTAGAAATTCAAATTAATTTTTGAGCGTACAATTTATAATTGTCTTGTTCTAGCTTCACCCCAAGCTGTTTCAAATATAAATGTTAAAAAATTCAAAAATAAAGTCATTTGAAAGTTCAGTAACACTCAAGCATACTATTCATCTTTTTTGCTATGCTTGCCCAAATCATGTTACCTACGTCTAAGGACTTGTTCGACACAAACCAGATGTTGCACAAAGGCGTGTTCACGCTGCACCCACTCGTCCCCCCACAAGAATCTCGTAAAAGGAATTTCTCGCGCCCTTATCGCTTTCTGAAATAAAATGTAGCGTCCCGCGTCGTACGTGTTTTATTAGAAGACTCCTTCAGGATTTATCTCATGGTCGCCTCGACGACTGAACTCGTTTTTTTATAGGATTTGAAAAAGGATTCCGGTGAGCGATTTTGCTTTGTTACTTTGTATTTTCCCGTTTTATGCAATGTTTGCTTGGTTCGGTTTATGAACTTACAAATGCGCGACATGTTCGTTGAGTCCCTTATGATACTTACTCTTCATGGCTCTACTTTAATTTTAATATGGCCGTCAATTTGGTCTGGTTAGTGAAAAGCTCAAAAAGAACTATTAACGATTACGACTATCAATTTTACAATTTTCAAACAAATTCTGAAGCTTTAGCTACCAAAATACCAAATCTGTATACCAAATCTTAGCTAATAAAGGTTAGTTTACCTCAAGTTTTTCGACAACAAGACCAAAAATTTTAATGACCAGTTTGATAAACGAGTTGATAAATCACAAATTAGTTAAAAGATATCGTCTGCCACACAGTCTGCGGTTACCGACTATAATTAATAAAACAATAAAAACCTTGTTCTCATTATATAAAATTGGCTTCCGGTAAAACAGTTTTATTTATGACTTTAATCGTTTCATCTATAAGTAGAATCAATTACGAAGTTGCTTTATTTTTATTTATGAAGTACTGTGTTGTGTTTTTATCATTGCTTATTACGAAAATGTTCAGCAAAGCCGTCAGTTCTGTTTTTGTAATTCATACTTAAGTGTCTAGCCGCACCTATGCGTGCAAGATGACCAAAGTGTACCTAATTATTATTTATTACATATACGACTATGTACCTAATTATTATACACTTCAGACCATTAATTCACTACATCAATATAATCAGCTAGATACTATTTTGTTCTTTTATAGATCCGTATCAATAAAAATTTATCGTATGTCTTTGTCTACTATCTTTCTTCGTCGTAATACGAATATAATAGTCCCAATAACTTTATTGTTCCGCGATTTCACGGGCATGATTTTGATTGGTTCAGCAGTTCCCGGCTCATAGTCATAAACGAACATATATCCATGACCGTTTGATTAACGAGCGGTATATGTCAGCTGTCAGTGCTGTCACAACTCACAGCTTGTTAGATTCATCGCAGCCCCACTCGAGAGTGTGGCCTTAAATAGAGGATACTTTTTTGGAGGATCCCAAATTTTTTATCACGTCCGATGTAAATGTCATCCTAATTCCTTAATGCGTGTCGTACGTTACTGTATAATCCGACGAAGATAGAATTAAAGATTAAAGTAGGTACTTACTTTTTGTAAAAACACCGCGTTATTATTTCGTTCAGTTATTTTATAGACGGAATGTTGCAAGGTTTAAACTGCCTTGGAGCGTACCCATATGCAACTGCAGGTACTTGTATGTCACGTAGTACATAGTTGTATGTATTGATTTCTAAATAACGTATAGTGTCAAGAATCAAATGCTCAAGTACCTATATGAGCAGTTATTCATTTCTCCCTAGCCATTAGACGTGTCTGGTCTAACCCACTCGACTCTCTAGAGGTTTCTCACGCACTCAAAGATTATGCTGATATATTAAAATGAATGCGGTTCGAGGAAAATTTTTGCAAATGAAATTACCACATTTATTTCTTGAGGTTTCGCTTTCCCGAATAGATTTTATTTAGTGCCTTTCCATGTCGGGAGCTTTGAGTTATAAGCACCTGTTTTATTTAAGATCGTGGTTGAGGTCGTGAGTCGTGATAGATAGTGATATTATTCTTGCTACCGGACCGGTAAACATACATATCCCACTATTTGTGAATTCATCCGAGATAAACAAACGGTTTTCATAGAACTCTACTCATGTCTCGGGCAACTTTGCTTATCTTACATTCTAAAACCGGTGACCCCATATGCGTTGACACTGTAAGCATAATAGTTTATTTCGGTACAATAAGGAAGGGACCACGTGTGCCTACGACCCTCTAAACTTAGGGTGAAAGTATAAATAAACAAGGCTTGCTGATATCTGTCATCCGAGGAATTAGATTTATTTTGGCTCCACCGGAAGGTGAAGGACCCTAACCGCTGTAAAAACTTATCTTAAACAAGCTACATATTTTTTTTCGCGCCATTTGTGAAGCCACTTGAGGTACATTTTAAAGAGTACTTTTCTGAGATGAATGGTAGAACGTATCAGCGTATTTCTTATTCAATAAAATACGTCTTCGGTAACAACGGTGATTGGGTGTATTTTTTATTAACGTCATCATAATATCTTGTTTTTTGACGAGGGTAAAGGACAATACGGTTTTTTGAGAATCTAGAAAGCAAAAACAATTTCATCAGTGAAACTTGTCCAATATTGTGTACTACGGGATCTGGGGACTGCCGGGTCAAGACAGGGATCGCAGAAAAAGAAGGTTTTTTCCTCGGGGTGTTTTTTTGTTGAATTATGTTAATGTCGGAGTGACGCGGCCTAGGTCTGTGGATATTTAAATTCGCCCGAGGAGTGGGTGAACGATTTTTCTCGCGCTTGACCCTATATTTATTACAAAGACGGAAAACAAGGGTGGGTAATATTTCACTCCGCTGCTTCATTTTTCTTCGTTTAATTTCTCGAGTTTAACTGACTCTGTGACTAATGCGAGTCTGAGTCAACTGGAGCCACTGGTAATAAGCACTTTTAGTTTTTCTCCGTACATTCTGGAGACATAATGACGTTTTCTTAAGGGTTCGAAGCAACAATTAGCAATCAGAGCTCGGCGGGAGCTAAATGCAAGGTACTTAATTGAGTTTTCTCGTCCATCTTACGAATTTCTTCTCAATTATATTAGTGTTAATTATAAATAAATATCCTTGGGCATTCCACACAGCGTCATCTAGTCCCAAGCTAAGCAATTTAATGCTTGTGTTATGGTAACCAGATGACTGATACACTACATACATAGATTCATATTTTTTTGTAAATACATACCTACATAGAAAACACCCAGACTCGAGTCGAGACAAATAATTGCAGATCATGCAAAAATTTGTCCCGCAGCGGGGATCGAACCCGCAATTATATTATAAATTTATGTCAAACCCTTCTTAAAATAGGATTTTGTTTTTCTTTCAACGATAAATGAACGAACACCTAGCTAGGACCTTCCATTTTTTCAGCAGAAAGCAATCTTTTTGTCTTATCATTAGTAGACAGGTTAACATTTAAGTTTATTAATTTGTTTAGTATTAACTACTAGTATTCTTTTATCTGTGGTATTAACTTAATTTATAAGGCAGCCAGAGATTAAGTTTCAGTATTCCACTTAGCTATTACCTAACAATAAGACTTTGAAGTCTAGTCTAAGTCTTGAGGGCATCAGCATATACTAGAATAACTGTTTCCAAAAACAGATGTGTCTAACAAGTGTCCCGGCATAGTGCGGGGAATGAATTTATCGATTCCCTGATTGAATCGACGATAAAACAAATGGAGTGCTCAATTTAAATAGATTGAATGGATTTATGTTTCATTTCGTGAGCTCCGGCGCGAATCAGCTGGATTCGGCACTGGCTGTTCGTAATTTGTATAGTATTGTTCCGAGATACTCGTTTATACGGGTATCTCTACACTAAGCTCTATTTAAATGGTTTCAAAGTAATGTGACATGTCTGCGACGTAATATTACAGGCGTATAATATAAACGGATCAAAACCCTATTTCTAATAGGTACTCCTATAGTTCCTTAATCACTATGGTTCTCAATCACTATGATTCTCTTTAATAAACAAAATTCCCCATTTCTGTTTTGCAAAAACAAATGCCTACGCCCCGATATTTTTACAAAAACAATTCGAAAGGCACAGATATTTCGTATTTCAAACAAAACCTTCAAACCAATCATTTTTATTTTCTAAGCGGCCAGTTCACACGTCACTAATTAAAGTAAAATTGGAGCTCGTGTTGCTCATTGTTATTGACGTGGAATGCAACCATACGTTGCGTGTGACGCAGCACGCACGCGCGAGACCAACTGTTGAGTGATTAGGGTTGAATTTTTTCGATGTTTTGTACGAATACCCAAAAGTCCAGTTTGCTTTTTCCGAGTTGAATGTGGAAATAAATTCTCGTGTAGCGGACGCTTGGTGTAAAAAGAAACTGTAGTTATGTACTGGTTTTTGGTATTCAATATTGTGAATCCTAAACTGGCTTGTATTTCACGTGTCGCATTCCAATGTTTGACGCAGTTACTTACTAAATATTCCTTTACTTAGTAAAAATAGGGTTACGTAAGACTTCTCATCACCACGTGCGTCTCCAGTTACTACAATTAACTAAGCAATTTAGTGAAGGGCGCCGTCAACTTAGCTCCGTTAACTATGCCTAAAACGTAAATGAGGTCAAAGTTGTAACTTTTATACAATTTTGCTGAAAGTAAGAAATATCTTTGCAATATATTTCTCAGTAAGAGTATATTGGCATCCCTATTCCCACCCCGTGCCCTTTGAGATACCGTCTCCCTCGCACGAGTGACGTCATCAGAGTCACTTCCTACACGTTATCATATCATTAAATTCTACTCTGTAACAAAACTCGCAAAATTGCGCGGTATCAATTTTCACAAAACAATTTATCATGATTTTAAATTGGCTAATAATAGCTTTTCTTTTCATTATTATTTCACAGAGCATGTAGTAAATTGTACCTACTGTTATGAATTTTGAAATGCTTTCCACAGCAGCTTAAAATTGGTTCCTAAATCTTTAAATTACAGTAGGAGACGATTCACACTTCTCGGCATGTTTTTGATTCGCAAGATTTCTTCGAAAAGTTGACATTTTTGCAGCGAATAAATTTCAAAGATTTTCGAATCTAATGCATCCCAAAAAGTGTCAATCGCCTGAGAGGTAGTCGTAAATATACGATTCATTTTTGTACATAGACGTAGGTTCTACAGTTCTCACGAGGATATACTCAAACTTTTCCTTTACAAAATACATCATACGATCGACGTTGATTCAAGTTGTTTGAAATTCTCAAAGATCCATCATTTCCTAAGCTATCTCAAGGCTTCCAAGCTCCAGTATAGCATTTATATTTCTTACTGGCTCGGCATTGGCACGCCACTTTTATCTAATCCTCATTCATCAATCTCGTTTGCAAGTTACATTGCCTTTTAAATCTTTCGCATTCATTTTATATCTTGACTCCAATATTTACATAAAATTATACTTACTTACTTATAAAACTATTATGACTTATATAGTTGCTGATAGGTAATCGGAATATAATTATAGAACTAATCAGTTTAAACTACAAAAGTGCGTTTACTACCTTAATTTTCATTTCGAAAGCCGTTGTTAGCATCCCGGTTATGTATAAATATATGATTTTTTATTCGTTAACATGTGTTCAAAACAATGAATGGTACCAATTCTGCACACGCCAAACTAAGCTAAAATCATACTAAAATTCTTAAATTTAGGTTTAGAGACTCAACCCTATTCAGATGGCACCAAACTAGACTAAAATCTGATTAAAATTTTTAAAATTCCTAAAATTATAGTTGGTTACTCAACTTAGACCAAAATGCTAAATACTTATTCGGCGACAACCATTTTAGTATTTTTCGCGTAAATTTAAAACTTTATCCTAATTTTAGAGAGCATGTAAAAAGGTGTTGATTAAAATTAGTAGGTAAAGTGCTAAGATTTTTGTTGTGAAATTGGAAGCTATTACAGTGCAAAATCAAAGTAAATTATAGTAAAATGTATAAATAACAATGGTGTTTGGTAGAAAAGTGTTGTTTTAGTGTTATAGTTAACTAGAAATACCTACATGGTGATAGTGGACTTTGTGGTGGCTGCCTGTGATGGATTTTTCGGAAAGGTTTGTGTTTTTGATATCTTCTTTAGGTACTACGTAGTAGGTACGAATGATTTCTACTAGTAGTAGTAGGAATCATTAGGTAGGTAGGTAGGTAGGTACATTGTAGTCCTTGTTGTTATGTTGAAATAGGTAGGTAGTAGGTTGTTCCTACTCATAATTATCTACCTACTATAAATGTGCAGTGAAGCTTTATCTCTTCACATCAAAACTCAGGTGGGCTACCTACCTTTGTACCTACCTACCTACCTACTCATCATTATCTTTTTGCCCCTATTCCTCATTGCGGGGTCGGTAAAACATGTTTCTTCACCACTTTCTTCTATCAGCATCATCTCAGTGCTCAGCTCACTCACATTTTGTACAATTTTTGAATCTCTAGCGGTGTAGGGTCACATTTATCCATCAACAATCACATTAATTGTTTAGTAGACCGTATCTACCTACCATGTCGGTAACATGACTCATTCCTCTTTTGATTTGCCCAGCCCATGCCAGCAAAGAGCATGTAATAGCATACCAGGCTAGCCTTGTTCTCCTCAATTTATCAGTTCCAGGCATTATCTTCAATATTCCCCTGATCTATACACACACCTACTGCTATAGGTAGTTAAAATGTAACCTGCAACTAGGTTAGGCACCTAAGTAAAACCTTTTGAAATAAATATTACTTATATCTAATGAATTGCCTACTATATTACAGGTGACAAGGGCTACCGTTATATCTTGGTTGACAACATCAAGAATGAGCCACACAAAGGACCGGAGGACCACTGATAAACTGAATAAGTGTCTACACCCCCACGGACCCTGATTATAAGCCCAGACAATGTACAAAAATCATAGTTGCATAACCTAAACCCTGGACAAGATTATGTTTATGGATAAAGTTCTCAGGCAAGGATAATACTGATTATGTGCTCACATCTCTGGTGTCACACTAATTATAATACTAAATCATGGTTACTTTTTGCAGATACACTGGAACACCATGCCCTAGAAGGTGATAATACTAGTTAACATTCAAGAAAACAAGCAGAATGATATTGAGCTTGGAATGGACTTCCTTTCCAATGCTCGGGCTATTAATCAGTCAAATTTAAACATTTCTTGTTATGTAAAATTAAAACTAGTTATTTTAATTTTGTTACTTTTATTAAACACCATTGAGGAAAATAACAGTACCTACTAGATACATTTATTTAAGTTGAAATATAACCAATAATTCGGAAATAACAATACTAGTTACATTCATTTGAGCGAGCAAGGATTGATTAGGATTGTTTTGTAACATAGCATGTGGTGTAGGCACTTTGACCAGACTTCTTCTACGGTAAGGGAAACTCCTGGTTCTGTAGCTTTGAGGTTTCTCTGCGAATGGTGAGGCAGTCAAAGGTAGATCCTAAAAAGAAAAATTGTTTTAATTACAAGTTACTTTAAGAACTTACAAATAACTTTCTAAAAATTGTTTTAATTACCAGTTTGTTGTTCTGTCTTCTGAGGCAGTCAGAAAATCTTAAGAACTTTGTTGCTATTTAGGTAGGTATATGTTGTTGTTACTAAGGTAGATCCACTCAAGGTGTCATCTGCATGTTCCTTGAGGTGTGGATCTGAACTTTCTATGCATTTCTATCACCCAGTTATTCAAAATCTATGAAAATAAAACATTGAAAGTTAAAATAAAATACAAGTCAAAAAACACTTTAAAGTAAGTACCTATATGATTTTTCTTATGAAAAGGTAAAACTTACATGTTTGTTTGTGACCCTTTACAGAAACTATTATCATAGAACTTTCAAATAATGAATTTATTTCGCCCTTAGCTTGATTAGGTATCTGAAACAAAGTCATTTAAAAATTAGTTTTACATACATACCTCAACCTATGTAGGTACTTTTTATACATAATACAATATAGAATCACGCCTCTTTCCCATGGGGGCAGGCAGAGACCACGGATCTCTACTTGCCAGGTACACTATGTGAAACAAAACAACATTTTTCACGCATTACTGTAATATCATTTTCAAGATCAAAATTTCTTTATCTTCCACTACTAACCTTTTCAAATTAGCATGGTATGAAGTGACCGATTGGTCGTCCCAAGTATCGGTGGAGCGATAGGATGGAAGCTGACTTGCGCGACCTCGAAGCCAACAATTGGCAAAAGACTGCAATGGACAGAAGAAAGTGGCGAGTTCTCGGATCGGAGGCCAAGACTCACTTTAGGTCACTGAGCCAGTGGAGTAGTATGGTATGAAGTGAAGAAGACCAGGCTCTATGCCTCAAATAGAATCTTTTTGAGAAGATAAATTGAATTCGAATTAAATTTTGTTTGTTTGTTTACTTTGTTTTTAGTTTGATGCGCTTGTGGCCTGTCAAAATTGTCAAATGTCAAATAAATTATATATGTCAACGTCAAAACATTAAATCATTCGTTCATACTGATGGAAACTGATGTGAAGCACCAATAAAATTTTCGAAATTGGCAACACCATGAATTCAATTTAAAAACCAGACTAGGCATGCCAAATCGGTTTAAATTTAGTATGTTGTGCTGTGCGGAATAACCTATAACGCATTTCTAAACTTAGCTAGGATTTTTAACTAGGATTTTTAGTTAAAATGCGGAATAGCCACCAATATCTACCTAAGTTTACCTAAATGCGGCTAATATGCGCATAAAAACTTAAGACTACCTTTTGATTCAGACTATTGCAAAGCACAGTCGTAATTCACTATTACTTAGTCGCACTATTAGATAAGCAAAGATAAAAACAATACAGTACCTACAGGAGACAGGTAAACTATAAAAATAACTACAAGTACATTTTGAATGATCAAGCCAGCTTAGGACTTTCTTGAACATTTATTAGGTACTTAATATTTTCTGAAATAAAATGATTCAAAGAGTTTCCTAGCCCGAATCGTGAGCAATATATTGTGGCCATAACTGGAATCAATCTCTGTCAGTCCGTATTTCTCCCATTACTCTTTCTTTACTGGTCACTTATCTTCGATTCCCGAATAATTAATCCTCTTCTTCAATCATAGTGGGGTGCACACACGTTATTTATCGTATGAGTAGATAAAAAATACAATGACATGTTACCTCCCCTTTATAAAAATTGATCTTATAATTACTTATTAGTTTTCATCTATTAGTTATACCTATACAACTAAAGAAATTTTTTATATTAAGTGGTTGAATGAAAGACAATTAACTAGTAAACTTTAGTCACAATTGTACTTTAGGCGGTTTTTGAGATAGTAGGAATCTCTGGAGTTCACAAAAAGTATTATGATATACATATACGAATTAAGAAACAAAAAATTGTAAACTTAAGATTGAATAATTAAAGACAAAATTCCTTTTTTTGCAATATGGATAAAGAGTTCCAGTTACGTCTCCGAAAAGGACACGGGCTTATTTCTTTCCAAAACTTCCGACAAGAAACCGATCTCGATATCAAATCGCGTTCCGTTTTACAAAAAAATCGCTTTATTCACGAAGTTGTTAAGTCGACGTCTGAGTTTGGGCGAGTTTGCCGCAGTGATTACTTTCGGTGGCTGTCACCCATCCTCGAGGGGAGACGACTTCTCCGCCTCTTGAAGTGACACCTGTCGAAGCAAACCACGCTGATTTTGTCATTCGAGTTTTGCATACTTAAAGAAAATTCTTCCATTAAGATGTCTGTAGACATCAAGCGGATGAACTGGCACTTATTTGTCCAACTGTATGTTGTAGTTTGCGGTCAAGCCTCTTGTAAGTTCAAGCGGTCAGCATTTTTAAGGATTAACACGTCACCATCTTTACAGCTATTTGTGCGTACCCTTACAACAAAAAGTTTTTTCTGGAATCCTGCGTGGTTAGACTCATTTGCAACGTGGGCGTTAATGGAAGAGCCGTTCTTTGAACGATAAAGTTCATTACTTTGCCATATTTACTGTCCCAAACCATGTTAAAATTAATTAATATTACCAACAAGAAATGTGAATAGAAGATGAAACACACACCAATTGTTTTAGGAATTCTGTGCATACGGCATTTAATTTAGCTGCAGAATTACGTTCGTTTTAACCGGTCTCTACGGGTGCTGGAGGTGGTCCTAAATCTCAGCGAATCCACTCTAACTCCACCACTACACAGCAGCGAAACTTGCGGCTAGACCAAACTCACGGAGAAAGCAGATTTCAGTGCCTTGCCACCGGTGTAAATGAACTAATGTAGGTAAATAGAGCTTTCTGGCTTATACTGTTTTTTTATAAACCGTCGGCTGTAACCTGTATTATATATAAATGTTTCTTACTGGCTATCCCGCAGGACTTCTCTGACTCACTTAATTACCCTTCCAAAATGCCGAGATAATAAAGTTCAATTGAGTAAATTGTACAGGTGGCCGGCATTGTCTTGACTTAAAACTCTAAATAGTAGGTAAGTTCTGCTTTAATTACGTGTAAAATGAGTCAAAGATTCCAGAAACAAAACACAACAATATTCGCACGATTCTTACTATACTTACTATTTGTATTTTTAATGTATTATAATATTTTATTGTGTAGTACAATAAAGAATAAAGAGAATAAAGATTCTATAATGTAAGCTATTATAATCTCGAATGATATTCTAGTCCTAGCAAGTTAACATGTAGGTATAGAGTTTTGTTTTGTTGCTTAATTTAATAAATTTAGTTTTTATTTTTGATTACTACGTAGATTCATATTATTATTAATGATTATTAAATAGTGCTGTGCATGCCTATAATGGGTACACATATCATAGTATTTTTATATGAATGTTTTTTACAATGTGTAATTATGTGTACCTACTGTTGGCGTTGCCCTATTAAATAAATAAATAAATAAGTTAGATTGCAGGTGGTAACTTTCTTACCTTTCTAAAACTGTGACTCCAAAACCTATGTGTAGGCTTTTAATACTGTGTATTGGTATGTCGGTACGGTGGTCTCCGTGCCGGCAGTTAGCGCAAATTGCCACAATTACCGCCCCCGCCATACGAGATACCAATTGAATTACGAGTTCGTTCGCGTTTTTCAAGACGCTCGGGAAATACTATTGGTTTTTTCTCGTTTTCTGAAAAAGCAGAAGCAAACCTAGTTTCTACGTCTAGTCATTCCGTCTTTCCAAAGAAATTAATAATATAATCATGACTGTATTTCCAAGTTGCGGTAGATTATTTTCTGATTCTTTTCGGCATTCTTAGATCCTGCAAAGATGTCAATATATAATGGTATTTGTTATTAATATTCTCATCTTTCCAGCATAATGATTGATATTACGATAATAGATAATTATATAGATTCAAATGATCTATATTAATGGAATAGAAGTGAATGTTAGATGTGGACTAATATTTACTCTCTTATAGAGCTATATAGTAGGACAAAATCCATTCCTTACTACAATACGAGACTACGGTACAGTTTAGTGGCAATTCTAGTCCTTATAAACCTTAATTTTAGGGAATAGCGGACAAAGCCAAAAAGGCTAAAGCGTGTGCAAGGGCCTGACCCTAATGTAGTGGTACATAAACCACGCCACGATGAGTTGTTGTGTCAACGACATGCTCAGCACACCAGATTAATATGTTAACTAAATGCAAATAGCGAGCCACATGTAAATATATTGTCGGCGCCACGTCGTACGTAAATTCCTAGCTGTGATCAATTTTTATTGTGGAGGTATTGCGTAATTTAGTAAGGATCAATACAAGTTGAGTGTGAGAAGGATTTAACCCAGCAGTGGTTTTTTCAGCTGCCAATGATGATGATGAATACAAATTGTAATGCAGCTTTAATATTTCATTATTCCAGACTATGATATAGATACTTAATTCTTTATTGATTTATATAAAATAACAAAGGTAACAATTTCAAAATAAACATTGTGAACCAACAGGCGGTCTTTTATTATTGTTTCAGTCCATACAAACAGAATACAGGGAATTTTGAGAAAAAGGACAATACTTCTTAAAAGTCCGTGTTTCCTGTCTACTGCAACATTGAGTCAGTCTGATTGATTATTATACATATTAGTAGGTAATTTAGACCAAGTCATCTTTTAATAGTTAGAAAAAAACAGTTTTTTTTTCTTGGAGTACGGAACCTTAAAAGCACACTCTTCTATGAACCTGTAACACAAATACCTATCTCAACCATAAATTGACCAAATACTAACAAGATATATGCCATAACCCATACAGTTTGCCTTTTAGCATAAATCAGTTTAAATTGGTTTTACATAAACTATGCCTAATCACTTTCCAGATAACATTGGTTTAATCAAACCCAATTCAAACATTTATACGACAACCAATATATCTTACAGTCATTAGTTTCTCGTTAAATAGTTGTACCTATATCGAACCAAATTGCTATTTCTAGTCGGCAGCGAGCCTCTTCGTTAATTTAAACTAACTGTTCACGAATATACAATGTGTAGCGATGCCTGAACGAATACACGTGCCGCTGTCTGCCGATCAAAATGAAAAACTATCGCAAAATGATAAAGCTCATTATTGCGTATGAGTTTTCCGATTGTTCAGCACTCGTAAAGTTAATATGTATAGGTAGGTAGAGCGAGACGGATTACAAAAACCACGCAATCGTGCTCGTACGTGATTGTGAATATTGCTCTTTGGAGAAAACTCATGGCTTGATTGATTGCGATTCCCGCAGCCTTGGGCCCAGCCGGCCACAGAAATGCCAAATACAGACTTGACAAAGCGTTCATTAGCACTGTTTGATACAGTAAGCAACAGCGATGTTTCCAGATAATTTTCACGCGTCAAATTTCTTATTGGATGTATGATTATAGCTTTTCAAATTGTAACATAAACGTTTATAATAGTAAAATCTTGTTGCTCATGACTACTAAATACTCATTCATGACTTAGTTCTAAGAGAAGTTTTAGCAAATACTATCTAAACTTATACATACACAAACGAATATATAGCACCTAGATTGTCCTTCTGATAAGGACCGAAAGAAATGACTTTACGAGCCAATTTTTCTCATTGATTTTTCGACAAAAATGTCTACTTTACCGTGACCAAAACTTTCTTACAGCAGCTTTATCAACTCATTGAACTCGTAAAGCCGCAACGTGGAAAAGCTTTACGAACACGCCGGACGTATTCGACTCTAATAGGAGACCGAGCCTAGCCAGTGATGCGTGCTCCGAATCGGCATGCGTTCATTACTCCCCTCGTCATTACTCGCCTAAATAACTAATAGCATTCTAACACCAGAACAGTTATTTTCAATGGAAGTACCTTCATGGTTACGAGCACGACATCAGCACTCCAACGTTCCATCGAGACTTATTAACACTTATGTCCGGACCGGACTCCGGGAGATTTGAAGGGGTGACATATTGATAATTCCTGGCAGCTTATAAGGATTTTGCTAAGGTGTTCCGGCTAAAAAAGGGATCTGAAAGAAATATAGGCTATGCGATTGGAAAAAAACTATTTCTGGTAAATAAATTGAAGCAGAAGCCAGCTCGTAATACGGACGCCTGGTTCATTTTACAAGTTGGGCATTTGGAACAAAATTTAGAACTTAGAAGTAACGAAAAGAGCAATCCAAAGCAGAAGTTTGAAACAAAATGGAACAGCTAGAACTTCTAACCATTCCTATCGTTCCAATTAGAATTGAAATATCGCCGTTGCTAAAGATTTATTGGCGCTGTTCAGTATCAAATTCTAACTTGATTTAGTATCGCTTTTAACAAGAACTAAGTTACCAACCTACGTATTTTTGCAATTCACTTCAGGCTTCGAAATGGTATAAAAGCTTGAACTGTGGAGTTTTTTCACAATGAATGTGCAGTTGCAACTTGATGAGGTCTAAAGAAATGCTACTGCAATAAACATGATAGAGTTTACGAGCTCATATAAACGTACTTTTTGCCCGCGATGAAATGGAGTCTGTTACGATGAGGTTTACTTATATTTGTCTGTTGCCAACTGTGAATCTTTCATATTTCTTAAGGTTTTTACAAAAGGCTATTTCGTTTTGTTGCAGTACTCCGGTGCGACGATGGGAGGCGGTTGTGCGACTACCGGGACGCGGGTTCCTACCGCTGCTTCACCGGCCAACACGGCGTCGTCATCGTCGTCCAACACGGGGTCGGCTGGCGGCACTCGCTCCACCAGCCTCAGCACCGCCCCGCCGCCACCGGCCTCGTCAGCCTCCACGGGAATCGGAGGAGAACAACTCAGCCGTACCAATCTGTACATCCGTGGCCTCAACCAGAACACTACCGATAAGGACCTCGTCCAAATGTGCCAGATGTATGTACTATCGAATTACTATAACGGATATGTAACCGATATATTTCATTGATGATTATTTCAATTTCAGGTATGGCAACATAATTTCAACGAAAGCAATATTGGACAAAAATACAAATAAATGTAAAGGTAAAGATGATTCATAAAAGTACGTCCACTAACACTATCATAGTACCTCTTACATTACTTATACTTCTAGTTATAATCTGTGCATAGTTTCACGTATGTATAAAGTAATAATATTATTATATTACTATTCGAATAGATTATGCATCTGTAACAAATTTAACTGACTTAAAAAGATATTAATATTTTCTAGAATACCATATACCTTCATTAATAATCCATCTATGGTGAGACTTTTTTCAATATAATTTCCAATATATGCACGAACTTTAGACACATTTCAATTGATTCTTATTTATGATATTCACATTCTTTGATATGATATTTATGTAATATTCTGATCGTTATTTGAGTAAGTAGATATCATCTTCATTATTGCACCAAAGCACAGATGATGGTTATTTTCTATCCTCCTCGAGTAATGCACAGTGTATTTATATTTCTGTCACAGTGTTGGATTTTCGTCACGTTATATCGGTTCATCACGCTACTTTCGATTAGGCAATATTTGTGCTCATTAGCCACATATTTTCTAAATAATTATGTTTTTGAGATTTAGAAGTTTTATGTAACGAAGCATGAATCATCAGAGTTACATAAAGTTTTCCTATCGACCCTTGAGGTAGGCTCTATATTTCATGAAACATTTCACTTTGTTTTCGCAGGTTACGGTTTTGTAGATTTTGAAACAATCGCCTCTGCGGAAGCCGCGGTAAAAGGATTACAAGCCAAAGGTGTTCAGGCCCAGATGGCTAAAGTGGGTATCTGGTTCCTGCGTAGACTGAACCGTGTACGTTGTGCATGCAAGTAATACTATTATGACTAACCGCCTGCTCCTAATCCGCTCTATATCTCTGTCCTCTAACCTTCCATCTACGAACTGAGACCATACATATTCCTGAATTCCATCCATGTAATGGATTAAATAAAACCATTTAATGAAAGGGGGAAGGCAAGTGTGAAATTAAAGCGCAAAGTTACGCAAGATTACCGCTCTAAGCGAATAAAATGTAAATTTACATTTGACAAGTCGTGTCTTATAACTGTTAGGAGGTACCTGGCAGCATAACGATGCTTTAGTACCCCATATAATATATTTAGATTGCCCCAAGATTTGCCCTCTGCCATTTGCCATTAGTCCCATCCCGAACTCCCTCTACCCTTACTTATAGCTTTAGTATACTATACCCTATACATTATATACCTATCTCTTGAAAAATGCTGTAAAAGTTTATTGAGCATTAAAACTTGGAAGCCGTATTCTTGTAAAAGTTGCTAGAGTTGAGAGTTTTATGCATATTTGTAGCGACTTCCTGTCCTATCGAGGTGAATTAGTCTACCAGCAAAATAATGCCTATTTTTGTTTTGATTCAATAGATGTTTGAAACTGTCTAGTTGAAGTAGGTCCTGTGTGTAGATCATCGACTTAAATGGGCGATTCATAATTAAATGTCACGGTGAAATTTCATCGTCACCGGATTTTCCGATCACTCATTGTCAGGCCATTTGGGGAACATCGCCAATGGTATTTTGGTACGTGTACGTTGATACAAAGAAACCGAGCAATCTAACACTATTGTGTTGTAAGTATTCACTCCTTCAATGGTGCCGATCCGACGCAAACAAATAACGCTTACTATTCTTACTTGAGACATTTCATCCTGTTGGTTCTATCTGTCGTTTGCTTCAGCGTTAAAATAATGTATTCGCTACTGGGCTCGGGTATTCTATGCTTTCGATATTAAATTAGTGTGTATGCGATCTTTAACTAGCTTCATAACCTCTATGCTGATGTATACTGCCCATGTCGTTGATAACACTTACATACGTAATGTTATTTAGTATATTAGATCGATCTGCTGATTACGTCAGAGCTGGCTTCAGTGTCTAGATAATCTATGCGGGCTTCAGCTAATTTTAACATTCTCAGAAACACTTCGATACATTTCGATAACGACTAACGCTTCATAACAATTTAAATGCGAACGTTAACTAAGTTAATATTAGTTTAGTTCAAGAGTAAGGTATACAAAGTACGATCTATAATTATTAAATTGTAAATAAAACAAAGATCTTCGTCAACTCTTTAAAAGAAAGTTACTCAACAAACTGTCTCGAGGAGAATCAAAGGTATTGTTTCGTCTGAAAGAATTTGACTTCTGAGGAACATTGAAATTAATTTCAGACAAAGTTTTGTGGTCCCTATCGAGCCATATTCAGTCAATTGACGAACTGTTCAGACTTATTCTTTGAAACAAAGTTTTACAATAGAATCAATACCCCCAGTTAAATCACAAGTACATATAAGTTTGGATGACAGAGCGATTGCTACACATGTTTTTAATGGCGTTTCCAGCAACAAGAACAAGATCCAACGAACTTGTACATGGCCAATCTGCCGCCGCACTTCAAGGAGAATGATGTTGATCAATTGTTGGCCAAATTTGGACAAGTTGTGTCTACTAGAATCTTACGCGACACTTATGGTCAGAGCAAAGGCGTTGGATTCGCTCGGATGGAGTCACGGGAGAAATGCGAGCAGATTATTCAGGTGTGCACTGCTAATAATGTTTAAAAAAAAAGCTTGGCAAAATTGCAAGGACAGCTAATGCTGCCAAGCGATTCACTAAGTAGGTGGGCTAGTAACTTCAAATTCAATCATCTTAGCGAATTCAAATCTTCGCCAAACTAGAACCAACACATAATAATACCCGCAATGGTTGAACCAAAGTATATCTCGAATTGAAATGTAGTTTTTCTCGAACCAGATGTTTAACGGCAACCCGATCCCGGGGGCTAAGGAGCCATTGCTGGTGAAGTTTGCCGATGGGGGAAACAAGAAGAAGTCGCTCTACAAGAATGACAACAATGGAGGCAGAGTGTGGCGGGACAACAATGATTCGCTCACACAAGTAAGTATCAACTCCGAGCAGGTGTTTTAGCTTTTGGGTGATTGGAACTAACTTTTCTTTGATGAGTAGGAATACTAACACAATATATATTGTGAATATTTAAAGTAAATTGTGGTGGGGGGAAAAAAAGCTAGTATGCATGAAACGCAAGCTCGCGAAATCGTGTTTGTGTGGATTTGGTGTTGGTTTGTTTTTTTAACTTATCTTTTACTGATATTTCGTTCGCTAATAATCTTATCAAAATTATATCTAGATGCAAAGAGTAAGGATTGAGATCGTCGTATGAAGAGTTCATGCGAAACTTTCTAAGAATGCTTCTTAAAATAACATGTCTGACCTTTTTGCGAAGTTTCCGAACCGGATAGTTTCATACTCATATCAAAATCCACTTTACCTTTTCCAAAGTCTGTTTTAAATAGAAATTGATACATTTGGGTTTAGCGCAAAAAGGTTGATCTAAAAGTTTAATCTTATCTGAGTTAGTCAAATTTCTCATATTTAAAAAAGACTCATACTTAATACAGAAGTATAAATTAATTTCATATTCCTTTCTCTTCTTCGAGTTAAAGTTTCAAAGTAAATTCGATATTGCCAGCAGGTTAGACACTGAGCAATAACATGTAATTATTATTATGAAGATTTAATTGAATTAAGTCTGTAGCACTCCAGCAAGCAGCGGTAACGAGATAAATATAATTCAAGACAACAGTGTCTGTTTTCATTTGCAATAAAATTTACATAAAATGCTGTATGAGTGTTATCGGGTCGTGAATTTTGCATGGGGTTTTGTAATTATTGCAGAATTAATACTTGAGTTATTCTGAAAAGACTAAGACAAACACGAACTCCACTGTCTATTTTAAAGGGGAATTACTAAGAAATAATTTAAATTTTAAATAACTCTAATTTGTCTAGAAAATTTGCGGGTTATTAAGTTTTTACAACTCTGTAGATATTGCAGTTGTATTACCTAGTAGTATAAACTTTACAAGCTGTGACAAGATGACAGTTGATTTTAATTCCAAAGACCCTGGGCAGCAGTTTTGTTTTTTGTTTACAAGTACCCTTACATAGACCGTGGCAATGCATACTTATTCAAATCAGTCATATTCTCTGACTCTGCAGGCGATGGCAGTGAGTAGCGTCTACGCCGGGGGGGCAGGTGCTGGAGGGGACTGCGCGGGGGTTTACCGCGGAGGGGCGGGGGTGTATGGAATGGCAGCTTTCCACCATCACCCGCAGCTGCATCATCACGGGCATCACCACGGGGCGCACCCGGCGGCCGCCTGGCTGGCGCCCTATGCCGCCCTCATGCCGCAAGCGCACGCCACGCACCACGCGGGACACCAGGCGCATCCTAGCCACATACCCATCGATTCCGTGCCTAGCCAATACGTGAGTATAATTAATTTAGCTAAAGCTGAACACGAAACTTGAAAATGCTTTAAGTGCACTCCAGGACAGAAGATTAACTATTTCGCATGGTAGGACTGCGTGGATAATCCGTGAACAATTGTTATCAAAGTGAAGCAACATGGATTACTTATAGGTGAAATAGTAAGTGAAATAAAGATATGATTAGATAGGAATAAAGTAACGTGCATAGTTCAAACCCCCAAGAGAATAAATAGAAATGAGACATCAGCGGAACAATGACAGCGCGAACAATAGAGCGGTGGTTAGCAAAAATATCTCAATTAAAACGGCCTGAAACAACGCAGCGACAGAACAAAGAGCGTCCAGTCAAATAAAAAAATATACGACTGACGGTATTTCTCTGTTTTCCAGGTAAACTGGGACAGCTTAAGGCCGGATAATGAGTTATACGTGAGTGCTTTAGTTCATGCTGTCCGCTCCAGCCTTAGGCAAAAATTCAGGCAGATTGACAGGGATTGTCGACCGTCGCTTATCGGCATGATTATCATATCTCTTACGCGTGTATCCATAAGCGAGGGTGGACAGTCGTTGTTGACGTTTCGTGTCATGCGTAACTGCACCCTTACAAATCCTATGCTTAGCTAAAAGCGCTATTATCGCTTGTCCAAAGATGCCACAATGCCACTACCCCGCCTTAAAAATACGTATGCACGGTGTGTCCCAGTCACATGCTAATCTGAAGTTCCATTTACTAACTGTGATTTAAAAGATCATAGTGTATTATGCTTTATGTATCGCTATCTGTTGAATATAGTCGTCGCACATTGTATGCGTCCAACGTTGCATCCACTGGTAGCTGAGAACAGCATGGGGAAATTATATTTGCTGCATAACATTGGAAATACCGGTGACAAAATGTAAAAGCTGAAATTAATGAACTTTATTTCATACATTCATTAGTAACATTGGGAGATGAATGTTTACATAGCGTGGTCGCGCATCATAAAGGTGAATGCACATCAAAAGGGGTTCCATTTCTGATGGTTCTGCATGTTTTACAATGTGCGATGACTCGTCATTTGAAGTTCGGTTGTGTGAGTGCGTTCGTTTGTTTTGCAGTACTTCGCGTCGCACCCGTACCAATACTTCACCGGGCCGACCCCGCCGATCATCCAGATGCCGATGGAGAGCGAGCACGCCTCCACCGCCGCCTCGCCGGACGAGGCGTACCAGCCCTACCCGCCCAAATAAACGCGACCCACTGCAACATTACGTGCTGTACACGAGCCAAAAATTCAAAGCAACTGTGACTTTTACGATGTTAATTTGTTTTAGTTTTAATTTGCGGCCGTTGTAGACTTCATCGAAAGCCGCGCTCGCGGGCGCTATCTAAGTTATTAAATTCGCTCGATTTGTTTATCGGCCTTCTCGGCTGATCGGCCGCGCTCAGCGCCTGCTGCGACGTTTTGATGAGGTCTGACACGGTGCGGAGGATTTGATTGTATAGATATAGCTGCAATTTTTAAATGTGTTTTTACATTATAATTTTATTATTTGTTTTACGAGAGTAAATTTAAGATTTTTAGGCGCAGGTTTTGAATGTTGACAAGATTTATTTAAGATAGTTAGGTATTTATTTTAGCGTAGTTTAATTTCAGTCGAGATGGAAAAATTTTATTGCCAAGCGGCATTCTTTTTATAATTTTGATTTCGGTGTCATTATAAACTTTAAGAAATCTGATTCGCTCGCAATTTGATAGTCGTCACAAGGAAATTGAATGGATCGTGCAATGAAATACAGATTTTAACGCGTAAATATTTATTTTAAATGAACATCAGATTTATTTTTTAATTTATTTATCTTTTTTATTTGACAACGGCATAAATGTGTGAGCAATATCTGGAAGTAGTCGGATAGAAGGATAAGATAAATGGTCATATCAAGTGGAATCAAGAAACAAAGTATTTACTAACGGATAGTAGGATGGAGTGAAGAGATGGCTTTATGTGTGTTATGGTAAGGGTGCGGAGTTAACGGCTGCACCGAGTAGTTCGAGTTATGCCGAAGATTGAGAATCTTCAACGACGATTAGTATTTTAAAAATACATTTTGTAAAAGTTTTGTTATGTATAAAGTTTAAAATGAGGCAGCTTAGAAGCAAAATTAATGAAGTTTACAAACCATATAAAATGATTAAGAAATCTCAGGCCGCAGTGAAACACGGTCGTGAGCTGTGCTGAGGCGTGTTAAAAATTGCGTGGTGCCTACTATTTATTTTCAAAAGTGTTAACTCAACCACAGTATTATATCCACAGATATATATATGTTCAAATTATATCACAGTCACATTTCGTACTGGAACTGTCTTCCATGAATCGCGGTAATTTATTCCGATCAATATGTTTTCGGCTTGGTATTTATCGTTCGTTCGTATCTCTAAACTGCACCTAACCCGTTGCAATAAATATAGTACGCATAATTTACAACATCACAAATAGGTATAATATTCGTTCGATACGTTCACTCTTCGATAACAATAAAGTCGATGCCAAACCCGAACACAGACTGAATTGTATACCTACTCTTATCTTCCATTTTCCGTTTTGATAGCTCTTCGTAGGTCTCGGTGAGAAGGCAATAACACTATCGCCCCCTAGGGCGAGTGACTTCCATGTAACGTCTGCGCTTATGTAGCAACAGTGCTGGTAACACAGCAAACTAGCAATAAGCAGTCGTACGATCAAATTCGTATGCAAATTCTATTTATACATTTTACATGTCTATACAATTTTTGTACGTCGAGAACTCATGTTTTGACACGTGATTATTGAAGTGATCCTTTTTTGAGAATCGTGTACTGAATCAACTGTAGCTGTTATCTCGTAGGCGGTCGGCACATTCCACTAGTAAACTCCAAACTAAATTCCACGATTGATTTCCACAATATAAAATTGTAAGGATTCGAAATCCAAAGTGTGAACGCCCATATTGGCGCGAACAACACTTTCGTACCATCACGTAGGTTTTGGGTACACTTTATGACTTTATATGAAATTTGATATTTTTATATTGAATATATATAAATTATACATGGATATGTATATACATGTATATACATTGTTGATGGGTACGACTATATCGCAACTGTTTAATTCTATTTTGGCACGTCAAGAATTTCATCAGAACCAAAGTATACAAATCATTAAAGTCGAGTAAGAAGTAGGAAAATATTTATACAACCAGGGACTGAAGACTAGTTAAATGTTTGATATATTAACTGTATTTTAACGGACGATTAAGCGGTGAGCCTTTGTTCAAAACCTGTGAACCGACTTAAAGAATACAGGAACTGAAACTAGAGAACGGCAGGTTTTGAATAAAACGTAGATTTTCGACGAAACGTAGATCTGTACTACTCGTTTTGTTACGTTGGTTTGTTTCTCAGGAAAAGGCTGAAACTGTTCCGTAAATGGGTAACTTTTGGATTGTACATAAATTAGAGCCTGATTTTCTGTTTAATTTAGAGGCATTTTGAGTACCTACTTATTAAACAATTTGCAAGCACGTAGACCCATAGTGATGTCCCAAAAGACGAGATAAGTAATTTAAATCTGAACTCTGAACAGATACATCTTGCCCTCTTCGAATAAATAACGCTTGAATTTTCTCGTCTAGCGGAACAGTATAGAACCATAGCTGACTGCCCGACTTTACCTACAACACGAACGCAGAGAAAAGTTAAATTCGCGTCAAAATGTGGACAGAAGTGTGAGATTTTAGTATAAAAAATTCGACTAAAATGATCCGTAATACTCCGCAGATCAGTATTATGCTCGTGTAACTGATCAAGCCAAATTTTTTGAACTGACTTGAGAACCGCCTTTTACTTCTTGAAAAAAAAATACCATGAAGTGCAATGTAGTACCGAGTGGGCGTAGTACTTAGTTAAGTGATCGTTAGTGTTCCACGTACATTGTGGCTTCCTGTAAATGCAGTCTTCCGATAGGTATTTCCGCTAAATTTGCATTTAAAATTGATGTGAAGATATATAAATTTTGTAAAAGAGTGCACCGTATTTATGTTCCCAGACAGAACGTCTCATTTAGTCCCACACCAAACCCTTCATTCCACAACGTAGATCGTTGTTCCCATGAATGTATATGAAATATTTACAAATATAGTATGGACCCAAATACCAATTCGTTGAAAGACGTTTATAGCGCACCAAATTATTTTTCTAAAGCTTTCTTTCCGAATAAGCAATAACGTTTATTTAATGGTAGTGCCTTCAGCTTCCTAAACTAATGAACAAATGAATACAATATAGCAATTGCATGCGCTTAAAAACAATATTTTTACAGGTAATAGAGAACTTACCGTAATTCATAAACGTAGTGGTAATGTAAAAACTATGTTTAAAATATTTTGTAACAACTGTATTAACGAATGACGATGTAATGTGGCTGTCTGATCGTTGCATTTCACACATGATGTATAATTGGAATGGGAGTAAGTAGTTGTTCCTAGTTGTACTGTATCTCACCCGGAGGCTGTTGCGTGACAGAACTCGAGATTACGGACGATGCGCTGGGACAACTCCCAGTAAGCACAAACATAACATTGGGATACCAATCGAAAACCAAATCTATGATTCAACTAACATGTCGATGAATAGGGTGAAGTTAAGTAAATGTTTTAGATGTAAGTCGTTAATGTTAAGGGAATGTTTGAAAAGTTTTTAAAAGTGAAAAGTTAGCTTTGGGGAACGAAGAATAAAAGTTGGATAGGTGTTAGTTTAGGCTTAAAAGTAATAGATAGGGTAGAATAGATGAAAAAAAATGTTTCGATGCTAAGGTAGATAGAATAGAGCCCTAGAATAATATATTTCCAATGGCCGGGGGGACGGGCGAGCGCGGCGGCTCTAGTGTAGTTTCCTTTGTTAGTTTATTAAATAATTTAATTTGAATTGACTGAAGTGACCGCGCCGCGCTCTCTCCGGCCGACGTCTTAGCATAAGCGAAATTAGTGAACACATTCTTAAACGATAAGTTTCAGTTGAACAAGTTTGCTTTCACCTCTTTTGTTATGTAGTTGACTAAGTATAATGAAAATTCAAGGAAAAAATCTTTCGGAAGGATACGATCGTACTTGTCCATGCAGATCGATTTAGTGTGGTGTTCTACCCAGAAGACTAGTCTAGACATTAGAATAGAATAGTTAAAATTTAGTTAGGTAGCCTAGAAATACGAAAATGCAAAAAATAAAACTTCATAAAATGTAAAAAAAAAGAAATGAAATTGTTGGTAAGAAAGACTATTTTTAAGGGACATGTTGCTTCGTTGTGTTACGGTCGTGTGTTTGGCATAACTATGATAATTGTGAAGCAATTCTCGCAGAGAAGCACAGATAAAAGTTATGTACCTAATCTATTTTGTTACGAAGTGTTTGCAAGTTTCTATAATGTGCTATGAGCATTTTATGTGACCCGCATTATTGATAGTTATGCTAAATGGAATCTAAAATAATATATGAATAAATCAAAATGGTACTAAGAAGCATGTTTTATTGTGACGAGTCATGTTCCTTTGCATTGAACATATTTTGTAAGAGCGATGATTGAAATAAAACAAGCGAAACCAAACCTAGTTCATTATTTCAATACCCCCTCCCTCCCCCCAAATAGGCGAATCACCCTGTGATTGGTTAAGCTGATAATTAAAAGTTCTAATAAAAAATAACTGCCAATAACAGAGCTGCGTTGAGCTAGGCAAGGAAAATGAAGTGATGCTATTGGTGAATACATCCACATGCACCGTTCAGCTTTGCTAAACTAATGGCTCGTTTCAACATCTCCATGTATAATAGAGATGAGACTTTGAAAACGTTATTGCTCGTTTCAACCAAGGACTATCAAAGAACTGAATAGTAAGCTCTGGTAGAATATAATTCTATAGATGAATTTAATTCTACTGAAGTGAGGAATATTTTTTTCGGGAGTGTTTCTATTAAATAAATCTAAGTGAAGGGAAATGAAAATCCACAAAATATTCGATTGCGGCGAGATTCGAACCTGCCTTGATGAAAACGATACCTACGTCTCAAGCCGGAGTGCTTTGAGAAACTCAGCCACGGAATCCTATGATGTCGGCTGGAAAATCTTGATTTTCATTTGAAAGTTTTGTTTAACATTTTAAAATTTAAAAAACAATGTCAACCGCACATTGGAAAGACACTCAAGATCATTATTTCATTTTTATTTTTCATTTTAGTGAAGAAAGTTATCTTAGTTTTTGTAATTTTACGTAGAACACTTTTAGTCTTTAGGACTGAACGTATTGTCGGAATAGCATCGTCGAAAATTGGCATCAATAGAAATTTACTCTTGCGGGCGTGAACTGAGTTAGTTCAAATTTTTTCTTTACTTAAATGGTAACAATAAATATAATAAATTGTAAGTGAAACGATAATTGTGTCAATAGTAACAGTTTATTGCTATTCTATCATTTTTTTAAACCGAAAGGTTATACAAAATGTTATCCGACATTCTTAGGGATGTAACTGATTCAAAGATTAATCTTATATTTTGAACTCTTGGCTAAGGCAATAAGGTTTACAATACGCGAGTAATATAACTCAATTAATCTAATACTTTAGTAGAATATTGGATGATATAATATTAAGTTTGCAAAAACCGCATTATTGCTTTGGAAAATCATCTAAAGGCAGCATCATTTTAATTAACAATAAACATGGTAAACGGATGTACCACTGACTTCTATGAGAAGTGATTGTAGATGGCGCCAGCATCTAACTTTAACTTCTGAAATTTACAACTGAGTATAGGTCGCGCCACGTAAAAAGAGAGCTGACGGGAATTAGCGGTGGTATATTTGCGCATTGTGTTCACTCGCTGACGAACCAATAGCACTCGCTAAATCAATGGTATGAAGTGCGCCGCGTTATCTCTCCATCAATCATCGACCACTGCGCAGTTTGACAGCCAGCGCTCTTTTCACGTGGCGCGACCTATACTAAGCGCTTGATCAACCATCTTCGCGTAAGGTCCTAAATAAGTTTTTCTGATAATGTATTCAAATCGTATTAATCGTTCATAATTATTGCGATTTATATATACCCAATCAGACCGGACATGATTTCTACACACTAGGTAAAAAATTAAAATTATATCCATTTAGTTTGTATCAGAGACTTGTAAAGTAATAAAGATCACCAATCTAATAGCTTGTTGCAAGAATCGTTATTTCATGAGACGTCGCTATGGTGTAGTAAATGGAAATTGATTTACTTATTTCAAACAAACTGGCCTCCATCTTTTATGATACTTGTAAAGCTCGATAGATGGCAGTGTTATTAATTGTGACGTCATCAAAATTCTGGTTAACACAACGCCATCTAGATATAACCAGAATTCCGAGTGCACGTTAACTATCTTTATTACTCTACGAGTGACGTTTTAGGCCGCTTAAACTTTACTAGAAGATGACGATACAAGCTCTATGTAGAATGTAAAGTTAACCTTCACGCGTTGCCAACAGCATGCTTCGCCTTGAATATCCTGAGGGTGTTATCACATGAGCCGCTCACGAGTAGCGATGCGTTCGACCAATCACAGCAGAGGACTTTGTCTTCATGACCGCTCAGGTCGTACAGAGGTGTTCGGGGACTGAAATTAAAACAAAAATACTGACAATCCTGCTAATATCATAAAAAAAAGGTAGCCCTTAGCCAAACGTTGTCCCATCCTGTATATAAATAATAAACAAATGGCAAAATAAAACATTTTTAAAACCCTACTGTATACTGTCAGTAAGAAGAGCAATTTGAGGCACTCTCTAGGTGCATTACTGTTCATAGAGTATCCTCACCGAATTTTTAAGAGAACTACTGTAGAATATACCTTTTTTTTATTGTATTTTACAAATCGGTCAAAGCGTCTTCAAGTGATCAGATTAAACTGAGAGGCTGGAGAACCTTTTATTTGGAGTCCTTGATCCTACTAATATACCAAACGCGAAAGTTTGTATGGATGTATGTTTGTTACTCTTTCACTCGAAAACTACTGATCAGATTTGGCTGAAAATTTGAAAGGTACATGGTTCATAACCTGGAATAACATAAAGCCTACTTTTAAAGTCCACGAATGCTTGTGATCCGTAAAGTTTTAAATAATTACCTTCTGGTCTCCCACAGTTTAACTTGTCCATCGTACCCAGCTGAGAGGAATAGCGTGTCCCGAGTGGTGGACCAACGAACAGACTGCACCCAGCCCGTGTGCGATGTGAAGGTTGTCTTCACGATACTCTCTGTAACAAAAAAATACTGTTAATATAAATTAAAAATCTTACTAAAAGTTTATGACTTCGACGGGATTCGAACCCGCGTGATACAAGCGATCCTTTAGCCGGGTTGCCATTGGACACTCGGCCACGAAGCCTATGACGCCGACGACTAACCTATCAAAAGGATGATATTTCGGTTAAAGCACCTAAGTGTGGTTTAACACTATAATACAAAATATATAACCCGTTAATATTGACTAACCCCGTTATTCTCATCCATACTTAATGGACTAGTAAGCTTACGCTAGCTTAGACGGCTGTTAGATCTGTTGCTATCTCTTTTTGTTGACATAAGGGTAGCAAGAAAACAACATTCTTTAAAAAAAAATCCCTTGAAAAATCTTTATGAATGACGGGGTAAGACTGTATCCCTAGGCTATTGCCTAACTTGTCGCGAAATGGAAATTTGCCGCCATCACGAATAAACTGTCAAAAATTACAGTAAATCGCGAACAACCGTCAGATCTGACAGTGAAAAAATGACAGTTTAGTCGTGATGGCGACAAATTGAACAGCATTAAACCTAAAGTTAGCATAGCATTAGCATTAGCATAAACCTATTCTACCTTATTCCAAAACAAGGTCTAAAGATAGTCTAGGTTTAAACCTCGGTATAGACCATGGTCTAACAAAAACGTTATTCCAAAACGAAGTTTTAGCACTAAACCATGGTTCGTCTGTGGTTTAGAGATAAACCTCCGAGACCCCTAGTTTATCTTTGGTACTAACCTCAAAATGTCAAATTTGTTTTGTTGTTTGTTGTAATGTAAAGTGAGTGTTGTGATTTTCTAAATAAAAATGGATTTGGACAGGATTGACCTCATTGATTTGGAAATGCTGGAGACGCCCATACAACGACGACCCCATACTCATCGTCATAGAATCAATCCCTTTGATATGAGTGACGAAGATTTCCGTTATAAGTATAGATTTACAAAACGCTTTGGCGAAAAAATCGTGGACCTGTTGCGGGAGAACTTGTCGCAGGATCCTCGAGGATGCCCCCTAAGCCCGGAATTGCAAGTAGTTTGCGCGCTACGCAACTGGGCACGCCACGAAGTACGTAGAAGTTATGCACAGAGTAGGTACTATTGTATAGCTGAAGTTATGTGTCTTATTATTCTATTGAAGAAGGTAGGTAAAATAACAAATTTACTGATACTTCCTTGTTTTATTGGTAGATTCAAGACGATACTGGAGATTTACATGGAGTGTCACAACCTGTAGTCAGCAAAACTTGCAAAAAAGTTGCAGAAATACTTGCGCGAAAGTCTCACAGATGGATAAAAATGCCTGCAACTTCGAACCAACAAGAGGAGACCATGGGGAAGTTCCGCACAATAGCGAATTTTCCAACAGTCTTTGGCGCTATTGACTGTACTCACATTAGAGTAAAAAAATAAATGCTGATGGTGGTCAAGTTTATATTAGGTAATAGAAAAGGATTTTCTTCAATTAATGTACAGGTAATAAAATCCAATATGATGTATGTATGTAATGATGTGTTATTTATTAGTTATTACCTACCTACTATCTAAGATGAGATAACAAATAAAAATTTTTTTTTCAATTTTCAGCTCGTTTTTTTTTAGTATTATCCATTTTATTTAGATATTCTTCTTCTTGAATCTTGGTAGAGCAAAGGTTTTAGTTGAAGCTACGGGGAAAACCCCCGGGCTTCACTACACTTCTTTTCACCCCGGGTAAAATCCTTCTTCTTAGGGTAAAATGGTACTTTCAGACTTCGCGCGCATAGCTATTTTAAGCTGACACTGTCATTTTTGACATAAAATAGCTTCAGACGTGGCCAGCGAACCGAAATGAACGAATGGTTTTACATAAGTTTTCGTTTAATCTGTGCATATTATTTAAACCTAGGTTGATCTCAGGTTTAAGAAAACCTTCGTTACTCGTCGTTTTGTAATAAGAAACGGTTTAGACCTCGGTCTAACTTTAAACCCTAGACTACATAGTTCTGGTTTAAACCTAGTTTCAAGTCGTTTTTTGTAATAAGACCGATTGACTCTAAATTACATACCAGTTGATCTGGGGTCATACAGTCGAATATGCCGATCTGCGGATGCTGTGAGGATGCTGTTGTTCAATGGAGACCAGTTCACGTCAAAGAATGCTTTGTTTCCTGTGAAAAAAAAAATCCTACTTCATTTGAAAAGCTAATAAAATTTTATCACACAATCACACTAATTACACTAATATCACACTAAATTATAAAGGTGAACATTTGTGTGTGTGTAAGTATGTAAGTGTGAAAGTGTGTTTGTTACTCTTTCACGCTCAAACGGCTGGACGCATTTGAATGAAATTTGGTACCAAAATTGCTTATACCCTGGATTAAAGAATAGGCTACTTTTGATCCCGGTATTCCCACGGGAACGGAAACTACCAACGACCCTTCTAATAAAAAAAAACGTATGAATCATCTTACCTGCTATGTCCTGCTTAATCCCACCAAGCTCACAATCCCAGATCTTTATCAAGTGGTCCCAGCCACTAGATACGACTGTGTTGAAATCCATCCACTGAATTCCTGAGACTGCTTCTCTATGCCCTTTTAGCGTTGACAAAGGCTCCTAAAATAATCACAAAAATTATTTAGATTTTTATTTAGGTAAGTCTATAAAAGAAATGATTATTTATTAGAATTTAACAGGTTTACTTACAATGTTTTCCTTCACTATTGCGGGTTCTTATATTTCAGAAAAAACAAACTTGATCAGCTTCGAATATAGAAAATCTATCCAAATTAGGTTGCCAAACTCTCAACACTTACTCTGGAATTCCCATGGTCAGGTTTGCTTCTTTTCCTTGCGGGTGCACTGTCTTCATTGGAAGGACCTAGAAAGTATAAAAGTTATAATGTGTCTTTACTACAATCAATACACTGCACTACAGAGGTCGTCAAAATATAAAAACTTACTAGCACTCCAGAGGCAGATGTTATTGTCCCAAGCGCCAGTTGCAAAACGGTTAGCATCTGCCGACACAGCTAAGCATTCCAGCCCCTTGTCATGTCCTCGGCAAGTCACCACACAGTCTACAGAGTTGTTCGCTACATTCCACACCCATAGCATTGCTGACTGATCATGGGAGCCACTGTAATGACATAAACCTTTTACCAATATTGCCATAGAACAAAACACCTAAAGGGGTATTGCATTACTTGTCTCAAATTACCTAGTTGCTGATGATGGAGTTGTGAGAATTTATGTTGATACAATGTTTTACCTTGCAAATACGGCCTGGTCACCATTGAATGAGACCCAAGACACAGCCTTGACAGGAGATGTATGGCCGGGGATAGCTAGCTTGTGCTGCCCTTTAGTGCTCCAGATATGAATGCTGTTGTCATAGCAGCCAGAAAGGATCCTGAAAGTGAATTATTAAATAAGTATTACATGGTAATCCCATAATTTAAATAAGTATGCAAAAAAAACAGATTTTTTCTTGCCTTACTAATATTATGATTTAACATATAACTGAATATTAGGGAGGTATAGGTCGCGTCACATAAAAAAGAGCACTGAGGTTCTCCTCCTAGCAGGGGTATGTTTGCGCCTGTGTTCACTCGCTGACGAACCAATAGCACTTGCAAAATCAATGGTATGAAGTGCGCCGCGTTAGCTCTCTGCCAGTCATCGACCACTATGCAGTTTGACATCCAGCACTCTTTTTACATGGCTCAACCTATATCACAAAATTGGGTATAAGACACCTTGACAGTAGTGCATTCAGCCCTTCAGTGATACCAAAATATCTGGTTAAATGAATTCTTGGGATATTATAATAATTTAACTTGCAGCAATGTGGTGCAACAAAAATCAAAGCAAAACCTGTACACATCTTCACTTAAAAATGTCCCAGAATAGGTATGCTGAATAAAAATTTACCAGTTTCCGTAAGTGTGAACAGTAGAGACCCAGTCGTCGTGCATCAAACAGTCCTGTGGTGTCGGCGCCGGGAACCTTTCCAAGTATTCGATCTCCAACGTTTCTTCTGTAGAGACTCCTTTCTCTTGCAAGTGCTCGGAGAGCGGTGCACACAGGAGCTCCCCACATACTAAGAAATCAAACTCTACCGCTTTTTCGAACGAAGGTATGGTCTCTCTCAGAAGTGCATTTACCAAGTTATTCAACTCAGCAGACTGTACATTGCTCTGGATTGCGTAAGGACTATCAGGAACTGCATACCTGGATGAAATAACAATAATTTAGCGTAAAAACTAAAAATAAAAGCAAGATACCATGCCGCGGAAACTTTACTCACTGTTCCTGTTTTGTGACAAAACGCACTTGCACTTGGGCCTCTGCTGCCTCATTAGACATTTTTAAGATTTTATTAACAAAAATGAGTGCTGAATTAACTGAATTTCAACAAAACATTTACAAACCGCGTTTCAAAACTTTCAAAACAATACAATGTGGTAAAATTCGCACGAGTTTGGTTGGCCGCTTTGACATTGACAATTATGATATACGTATGACATGACCAAAGAGCATTTAAAGTAGATATGACACATAGAATTTAGATTTTGCAGGAGTGAGTATTTTGGTGAATGAACAAAATCGGCTCAAAAGAGCTGGATCTATCCATGTCAGGTTCAGGTTCAATTTCAAATCAATCAAACTTCTGAACTGAAACCAACTTCACGTCAATCAAATCAATCAAACAAAACATTGCGCTTTTGAGGTTATGTCGTATGGTGTTGTTTTGATTTGTTTTTAAAGTTTTAAAATGCTGTATCATTATTAAGACTGGCCTAACAACCATCAAAAGAAAACACAATGGTTATCAACACTCAAAACGATATGGACATTGACCAAATAAAGTATAGTTTTCGTAGAAAAGGTGGCAAAAGTTTAATTGAGAGGTGTCCTGTTTTTACACCTGATGGAGAGTAAGTAAAATTGAATCCCCTTTCACTTTACACCTCTCGGGCTTGTACCGAAGATATAACAAACTATTCTGTGCATAATGAAATGCTTTAAGAAGTACTTACCTTACATTCATAACAATATAAATCTCTTTTAGGTTATTAGCAGTAATAGTTGAAAACACTGTGAGATTTTACAATAAACAAACCGGAGACTGTGTCAGGACGTTGGAAACTGAAAGCTATTCAGGAGAACTTGTTGCTATAGAGTTTCCTCACAGCGAGAACTACAACCTCTATGGATGTTCCATCGATGGCTGTGTCACTGTGTGGACTTGGGAAAATGGAGCTGTGCTCAGAGAAGTCAAGTTGGTATGTGACACCACTACAGATATATTGTCCAAATCCTATAATCCTACACTAGAATTCCCAGTATCATCATAACCCAGTCTTGAAACAAATATCCGAGATCATTGAAACATTTGTTCATCTTCAAAGTTCGAAACCTTTGGCATCCTAAATATACACAAAGAATGTCAGGTAGTTTTATAAAACATTATCAGATGTTTTTACAAGACATTCTTAATAAGTAAGTAAGTTTGTATGAGCAAGTGGCCAACTCTGGTATTCTTTAGAAATGTATGACAGACTCAAGATAATATTGCCGAGGATAGAATAGAATAGTTTTTATTGTAAATGAACCACCAAGAACAATTAATGCCTCGATGAGTGTAATAATAATGAATAAAACTCCTTACAAAATTTTATTACAGAACATCGGCGAAGAAGTAGGAACAAAAGTATTATCCTTCAATACATTAAATTCTACGGAGTGCCTGCTAACAATAGGATACCCATGGCTCCAGAACATTCGGCTTGCTTCCTTCTCATTGAGAACTGGGGAAGTAGTATGGGACTATTCCGGAACACGCCCCAGGTTTTATGACATGATTAAGGTGGCTATTGGTGCTTACAATGGACAAAAGTTTGCAGCTCTCACAAATGGAACAAAAATGCTTTTTGTACAAGACTTGACCAAGCAATTTAACCAGGAACAGTAAGTTAATTGCATTGAGATATTTATTTAAACTACTTATATATTTAAATAATGTTTAAGATATTTTACCCAGCAGTGGGTTAAATCAGGCTGTGGATAATGATGTTGTATCCTTATTCACCTTTAAACAGCTGATGTATCATCAATTCATCAATCTTTTAATGGTGCTGTTTCAACTTCATAACAAAGGTCACTCTATATTTCATGTTCCTCTTTGTGCTGTTGTGGACTTCCTCTTATTTATCAATGAGTTTTGTTTCAGATACGTAAACTACAACAACATACGTATAATAGCTGTAACAGCCCACGACAACGGTTCTATCGCGTTCACAGACGCGCTCGGTCGCGTGACGGTCATGAGAGGAAACTTCTTCAATAAACAGAATAAAATTGCACGAGAAATTCTGCATTGGCACTTTCTGCCTCCGCTGGCTATCACTTATTCATTAGAAGGTATACACTTATCTATACCATATTGATATATATTATAATAATAATATTATAAAGGCAGTTTTATGACGGTTATAAATGGTACCGAGTTGTCCAAATCAACAGCTTTTCAATGCAGTACCAAGAAACCGCTAAAGCAATTTTGTAGACAGTCATTGCTTTGATGAATGGTACCTATTTTCCTAATGCATTCTATCCTATATCTATGTATTTTTGTTCTGTATGATTTACTACTACGTCATTTTATTTAGGTAACTACGTGTACACGGGTGGTCTAGAGAAGGTGCTTGTTAAATGGACGCTCGGCAACGTAGCTCACAAGGCGAACGAGAAAAGTTTCATGCCACGATTACCAGGAATGGTCCGATTCATCGCAGCTAGTAATACGCATGTAGCTGTCACTTTGAGTAACAACTGTAAGTACTTATTTATTGTTAAAATATCAACCAAGTCAATAAATTTTTCTATGACTTCAAAAAGTATACTATGTTCCATTGTTTTTTATGTTTTTAACTATTATTCTGTCAGTACTGGACAGATTTAGAAATTATTTATTTACCCTTTTGTCACGAAGTCATGATTATCTTCTACTACATATTTTGAAGAGTCCTATTTTAGGAATACAGTTGTGATAATACATTTATCATTTCATTTCTAATTTCGTGGAATGGACATTCCACAAGACTTTAGGAACCTTACCTTTAGAATTATAAATGACTTGCTGTCCCGGCCGATGTCCAAATTTAAATTCATCTAAATGCCTATTAACTTTTTAATATTGTCTTTTGATGTCATCTTCACCTCTGTGCAAAGGGTTACATTTTACCTATATCATGTTCCAGCTATAATAATAGCGGATACCCAGATGTACGCAAAATGTACGATCCTTGAATGCGGCGGTCTGTCCCCGGTACTGCGCGCGGTCGGCGGGTCCCTGGTGTACTGCAACCGACTCGGCTGCCTCGTGATGCCGGGACGCACCGGACATCTGCAGTTCTATTCTACCAACACGGACAAGGTTTTATACAATGTATGTACAAATGTACCTACTATCACAGATAATATAATACTATAAGTACTAGTACTTACCAACAAAAATACAAAGATTGCTAGTAATACCAAGGACGGTATTTGATACTACCAAAGACGATTAATATCTGGAAGACAGACAAAGGCCATACACAAAATCGTAACCCGTACCAGATAGCCTGGAAACTTTAAAACATCAATTTTATCCAAGAAATTTCAATTACTTTCTAGTTAAAATTACCTAAAAAAAATTTTATATTGAATATTGTTGCTACCTACTACTAAGTATTGTTTCTTGGATAAAATTGATGTTTTAAAGTTTCCAGGCTATCTGGTACTGCGGGATCAGGGTTACGATTTTGTGTATGGCCTTTGTCTGTCTTCTAGATATTAATCGTCTTTGATACTACTAAGGATGATAAAGAGATATTACTGTACAACTAACTTACTCGTCCGGAGCTGCGCTCGCGTTATACCTATATAGTATATACCGATAAAAAGTAGCCTATGTGTTGTGTGTAGTATACTACGTTATTGTAACCAGCAGGGGTATTGCACAAAATTGATCGCAATCACTAAAAAATTACAGTACCTACTGTGATTTTTTCGTGATAAATAAATAATAATAAATATAAATATATACGGCAATTTGGTCGGTAAAGCTTATATTGAAAATGTTTTTTTATTTCAGATGGACATAACACAAATGAACGATCTTCCAGCAGAGCGATACAATTTAATCCCATTGGACACAGAAGTAACCTGCGCCGCTATGGACACAGAGGGGAAATGGCTCGTCACGTCCGAATACAGAAACGACGGAATCAACTATCCTGAGGAAAGACTCAAATTCTGGAACAAAAACAAATCAGGACAAACACCATTCCACCTAAACACATGCGTAAACCTTTCCCACGGAGGTTGCAATGTCACATCTATATCGTTGAATGATAAAGGCGATTTTTGCGTAACCGCCGGCGCGGACCAAAAGTTCAGAATATGGAAACAAGAAGACGTTTCTAGAACTAACAAGAAGCGGGTCATTTGGTCGTGTGTAACCGCTTGCTACTATTCAACCGGCACGGGCTTATACCTATCCCACGATATCCTGAACCGAGTCAAATCTCACGATATAAAACCCTACAAAGTTGAGAAGTACCCGTATCTCACTAACCCTCAAGAGAACGATGTACTGCAGAAGTTGGCTAATATTCACAAAGAGCATAGTTTGGTCGATGAATCGATTATCAAGTTGGGTATGAAGTCGGATGAGTCTATTGAAATGGGTGGGGTGGCGATAGCGATGGATGGCTCGCTTATAGCAGCGTGGTTTGGATGTAAACTAACGTTATGGGATACGCATCTTTGTACTCTGAGAACTGTATTGGCGAATCCGGTTTTGAGGCCGAAGGGTGTACATGTTTTGTTTGGAAACAAAGATGCTTCTCATTACGTAAGTAGACCCTTAAACTTACTAAACTTATTAACTTTAACTTATTCATAATTATTGGACTTAAAAGCTCACTGGAACTCCATAGAGGCCGGTAATTTGCTGCCAACTCTTTTGAACATAAAATAACATAAAAGTAACATGAAAATAATTAATTTAAACCTTGTCAAATTATTATGATGAACAGAGTAATTATTCAAGAACAAAATTTCATAATCTGTAAGTATCTTATATTTTATTAGATACTTATTTTATTACAGTTGGTGTGCACATCAGAAAACGCTTTAGTTGTGTGGAGTCTTTTGTCTTTGACAATAAAATGGTACGTGAAAATGCGGCCCGTAGCGCTAGCGGCCGACAAGAAAACCAACAGAATGGCGGTAGTCACGGATACTAACGACGGTAAGCATTTATATATATACCTTACTAGCTCACGTTCCCGTGGGGATACCCGGATCAAAAGTAGCTTATTTTTTTAATCCAGGGTATAAGCGATCCTGGTACCAAATTCATTCAAATCCGTCCAGCCGGTTGAGCGTGAAGGACTAACAAACATACACACACACAAACGAATTACTTACCTCCTAAAGTTTTTTGGTTATTATTTCAGTTATAATCTTTACACCGCACAGCAGTAAGCCAATTCTAAAGCTGAACCGACTGCTGGAACCCGAAACCGGCGTGTTCAAGCAAATAGTGTTCAACTCCAGCCAGACCGGCGAGATGGTCCTGTACCTTATGAGAAACGATTCTGTAAGTTTACTCTTTATATACAAACTATAAAGCCCGTCACACACCTAGCTATAATAATATATTAATATGCCTTGCTATATCTATACAAATCACTTGAATATTTGTATAGAAAATATATCGTAATATGCCTTGCTATAATTTATATTACTATATATTATAGCTACGTGTGTGACGGGCTTAATTTATGCTAAGTAATAACGTTGTTCTGTCAAAAAACTGACAGTTATTTCAAACGTGCTTAGCAAAAAGTATATAACGCTCCAAGGTAAACTAAGCTAAGGTTACACTAAGTTTATAATAAAGGTAGTAGTTAAGTTTTCTTAAATTTTCTAAGTTTCTGCGAATTTTCTTATTTTTTTTTGTACGAACCTTCTACGAAGTATTAGAAAACATGAAAAAAAAGTTGAATGAAAGCGGTAAAGCCGTTCTCAAGTTATAGCGTGACCAGAATAGGAGTGAATTTTTATTTATAAACTAGCTTAATCGCCCGCGGTTTCACTCGCGTGGTACCTACTTTGATAAAATATAGCCTATGTTCATTCGGAAAGTCCATGCTACACATCAGTGAAAGATTTTTTGAAATCGGATTAGTAAGTAAAATAAGTTCGTATGAGCAAATGGTCAACTCTGGTGACGGAGTTTTTAGGCCGCCTTAAGGCCATCGGATTAGTAGTTTTGGAGATTACCCCAAACGTACAAACAAACCAACTTTACCTCTTTATAATATTAGTATAGAAGTAAAGATAGATATAAGTACCTTAGTTAGTTTTTGAGGTTTGATAAAACATACATTTACGGGTAGGTATTTATCGCTATTTACCTTTATTTAATTTTATTTTTATCCCGACGTTTTTTGTGGTTTACAGGAAATCTACAGCATAGAACCGTCAGAGACATCTGTGGGTCGACTAGAGGCGATATCTTGGCGGAACAAGCCCGGCTCAGCATTCTCCGCCATCATGGCGACGCAGAATGTCTCGGAAGTGAGGGCAGCCGCGCCGAGAGAATCCGTCGCTATTGAGGGCGAAGGAGTTAACGCAGCTATTTTACAGGTAATATCTTACAGTCTGTCTAAAATACTTAATGAATGAATGAATGAAAATTCTTTATTGCACACCTGAAGATATTAACAGAAATTAAAATAAAAAAAAATATAGTAATGTACAATGGGCGGCCTTATCGCTAAAAGCGATCTCTTGCAGGCAACCTTTATTATTGCAGTCAAAACTCTAAACCAGTCAAAAGTAGGTCCCCCTGCCTCTGGTCAAAACTATTTTCTCTAAATCAGCTGGTTAAAAGTAGTTTTTAAGAAGAGCGTTAGTCAGAACTACTTAATGGGCTGTTGTTTTGTCCACGCACAGCTAGTTTTTTGCGCGCCATTTGTAGTACCGTGTCATGCTCAAAATCGATCTGAAATGCTACATTACAGGCGAATGCTCCCGGCGAGTTTGAATGTGGAAATTATTATACATTCGTAGGATCGACATACATACATCACATCTCTTTCCCATGGGGGTACGCAGAGACCACGGATCTCCACTTGCTACGATCCTGACACACCTCTTTCGCCTCATTCACTCTCATTACATTCTTTATACACGCTCTCCAGTTTAGGGCACTTCTGACCGACATTTCGGATTTTAACGAGAAATCAATACCTTGTTACAGTTAACATCCGCCGCTTCATACATGATCCCACCGGTAAGTCTCTTATGCTCCTCATTCTTACAACAAATATCTGGACAAAAGCGCGTTGAAGACACCCAAGAGACACTTCAAGATGTTCCTATAGAAGTCGATGAATCCAGTGATGATGATGAAATGCCTGAAAGACACCCTAGAATTTCTCCAAGGATCAATGAACTTTGGACCCCGAATTATGAGGCTGTGAAACAGAAAAAACTTAATAAAATAAATAGAGAGCCGTTTATTGATTTACAGGCTACAAGTGCTTTGTTTGGTGTATGAAATATGAGAAATGAATAGGAATTTTAAAGTAATTCATATTATGAATGTTTGGGCCACTATTTTTCTGATAACCTGAGTTGAATAGCAATCATAACGCTTTTACAACTTCATCTGTTCGTTCAACCGTCATACTATCTACTTATGCTTAGGTATACCTACATAATATTGAGTTGATGTCAAAATCCCCTTTAGAACAGAAAGATTAGACTGAAAGTGATTTTGACCCTCAAATTCCCAATCGAAAAACTTGGTGTACATACATAGACTTAAGCGCGCCGTAAACAACAAATCAACCTACCTATAAGATTAGAAATTGTTACTGTTAATCGCAGCAACATTTTGTTGTGCTATTTTTGTACACTTTAGTTAAGTTTACTTAAATAAAGTGACATGATACATTTAATTTAAGTTTTATTTGTTTGAACGTTGTTTACTCATAGAATTTCCTCAGCTTAAACAGATTCTAGATCTGCTGCTAAATGTCGACCATAGATACAGTTGGTTGTTTACGCAATTTTGAAGACTATCACTGAGTAGGTAAATAGAAATTATCTACTGTTTACTGATACGTAGGTACATGTAAACAAAATGTCTATGAACTACTTCTTTGAATTTGATCAGATCAGATTATTAGGTTAGCTTTCCTTCCGCTTACGACATCAGAAGTAAAACCATCCTAATCTAACATTATATTTGCTTTTACGGCAGGCGCCTATATTTCATTACTGTATTAATTTTACCTACAAATTTACAAACCAAATTAAATAGGTACCTACACATATCTACGGACAAACTTTTACATTTAGGGCTCAGCCATAACAAACGTATTTTTTAGTTTTGTGATTGAGTGTATTAAAAATAACTGAAGGTTTGAGTAAATGTCTGCCATGGATACAGTCCTAAGCGTTTATAACGTTTACATAATGTTGAAGACTATCACTGAGTAAATAATATAAATTATCAACTGTTTATTGAGACACGTACATAGGTACATGCAAACATATGCAATAGAACAAATATAATAACTACTTCTCTGTTATGGTTCAACTTATTCGATACAACAAAAGTAAAACCTTCATTTTAAAATATCTTTTTTTAGTGGATATTTACTTAAACTGCCTGTCTGCTGTTTTACATTTTTTTCTCATACAGAAATAACATAATTAAATTACACATACAAACAAACTTTTATAATAACTGGTGTATATAGATAGGTATGATATACACCAGTTATACTCGTAATAAAACGACAGTTATTACAACACGGACTTTTGCGTAGGTAGTTGCATTATTAATAGTTCTTGGTAGCATTTAAGCGCTAGGATAATGTTATTAAGATCCCTAAAAATATTAAGAGGTGGTTATAAATGTTACTTTTGCTATCATGGAGCTTGTGAGGGAAAATGAAATAAAATCAGTGATACAACATTATGGACATACCCAACTCATTAAATGGTATTTTGAAGAGTTTCAAGACAAACAGATCGGTTATTTGGGTGATCACCTAAAACTGATAATAGAAATCGAAAAGTCAGGAGTAAAAGAAAAGTTAAGGTTCTTCGTCAAATGTATGCCAAGAAATGATAAATGGAAATTTGAGTATTTGATTGAGTTAAAGTTTTTTAAGAAGGAATATATCATGTTGAGTTCGCTCTTTCCACAATTCAAGGATCTTGAAGGTAAATATGAGATTTATTTAATGCTGAATTAAAATTACAAATAATGACGATGTTTGTATGGATAAAAGCAAGCAATATATCAGATCAACAGGGCTTTATTTCACTGAAACTGTTGGATTTAAATTTATTTATGTATCTACCTAAAATAATGAAAATCACAAAACATATTTGCATAATACAACACATATTACAACAATTTTATTTCCTATTAAATGTATTATTATTATGACGGATTAAATTTTGCCCTTTTCACAGGCGTTCAAAAATGGCGACCAAAGTTGCTCTACATCAGAGAAGATTTATTTATCTTTGAAGACGTCGGTCTTCTTGGCTATAAAATGCCGAACCATTGTGAAACTATGACCTATGAAGAACTCAAAGCATCCATACAAGCCTTAGCTAGGTTCCACGCAGCATCATACATCTTAGAAGAAAATAAGAGCAAAGAACTTGGTCGACCATACCGAATATGGGATGACTACAGTGAATATCTGCAAGAGCCAGAAAAAGGACAAAGATGGCGCGATACCGGAAGAGACGCCATCGTAGACTTCATGAGAGTATTTTCTAAATACAAAAATGATCTTAAGATAATGACAAAGGCAGGTACTGTGATACCCTTGTTGTTTGACAGAGCTGTATTTTTGATGAAGCCTAGTAATGAATACCGAAACGTGGTAGTGCATAGAGATCTATGGACCAACAATATTCTGATCAAAAGAGATCCGCAATCTAATCCTCATGCTGTGATTGTAGATTTTCAAACAGTTCTTTACGCATCACCAATGCTAGATCTCACCTCGCTGATATATTTTAACACTAATAAGAAAGACCGAGATGACTTCAAACAAGATTTTATCGATTATTACCACAAATGCTTATCTTCAGTTCTTCAGTCTTCTGGCGTGAATATTGGACATATATTTCATGAAAAAGAAATGATGAAATCATTTCACGATTGCATAGCGTTCGGTATATCGCAAGCAGCACTAATTGTGCCCCTCGCATCAATGAGTTCTGAGAGGAAAACAGAAATATTTTCTAATCCAGAGAAATCGATAAAGGCAAATGTTGTTTCAAGGAGCGAGATCTTTATCGAATTCGCTAAAGAAAATAAAGCTTACCGCAATCGCGTCAGTGAATTGTGTGATGAAATTGTTAACAGATATGTTATTGCAGCGGGGCTTACGAATACCCTTTAAAATTAGATTATATTAAACGACTTCAGTATTTTAATTCACATTGTAATTATTTTTATTAATATAAAAAAAGTTATCAGTAGGTATAGGTCCACTCCTTCTAAAAGAATATGAGTTATTTTCTAAGGCAAAAGCCAGAGTTGGCCATTTGCTAATACGAACGAACTTATACTTAAGTACTACAGCATAGGTATCTACCTATTATTAGTATAGTGATAGATGATACATATTTATTTTAAATTGCAAATCTCTTTGTCGTTTCAGAAGTGTTGTTATAAGTAATAGCAAATAGTGAAGATTGTTAAGAAAGGGCATGTACTCTGTTGCAACGGTGTGACTGATGATAAGGATAACATACTTCTACTGTCGCGCCATACCCATATTTACTTGTGTACAATCAGTATTGATGTTTATTCATGATAATACCTAAATTGTATTTACCGAATCTTAAATTATCTGACAAACACTTACTATCTTCTACTCATTAGTTTAAAATTATTTGAAATTACCAACACAATCTGGAAAGTTGTTATAAAAATGGACGTGACAAATGAGAACGGCCTTAGTAAGGTTAAATATTTATCGTCTGAAAACGTTGAGTTCATAATCAGTAAACACGGAATCAAGTATGGGGTTATTGAAGAATACTACATACAGAATGCAAGCGACAAAATGTTGGGATTCCTATGCGATTATTGGAAGCTTAAAGTGAAGTTGGCTGATACAAGGGAGCTTCATTACTTTCTAAAACTTATATCGGTCTCAAATGACGCGAAAGCGAAAATGGTACATGAGATGAAGCTGTTTGAAAAGGAGCTTCACTTTTACGCTGAATTGACACAAAGGATACATGTGCCTGGTAAGATTAATTTGTAATTTTTGAACGTAGTAAAATAAAATTAATAGCGTTATTCTCGGTTATGGATATTTTAGTAATGATATATTTTGTGAATTTTAGTTATGAAACCATGGTGTGCTCCGTTCGTGACCAGTCTTAATAGAGCTATGGTATTTGAAGATTTAAATGTTCTTCAATACAAGCTAAGAGACAAGTTCAAGAGATTTGATGAATCACACACTTTTGAAGCCCTAAAAACTTTATCGAGATTTCATGCGTCTTCAATCATTTACGAGGAAAAAAGAACACAAGAACTGGGACGAGTCTACTCGTTAAACGAAGATTTTGAAGAGTATTTGGATAAAGGTGGATATAAAAATTCTGATATTTGGTTCAGCCAGTGCAGAGATGCGAGCCTAAAAGTGATCAAAAAATTCTCAATGTACAGTTCTACAGAAATTGATATTATTGAAAGTGTTTGGTTCGATGTTTGGACTACAGCTTTGACTCAAACAGACCCATCTACTAAATATAGAAACGTTATATGTCATCGCGACCTGTGGAACAATAATTTGATGTTTCATTACAAAGGAGATGAACCTGATGATTGCCTGTTGGTAGATTTCCAAGCTGTAAGATATCATCCGCCAGCGGGTGATGTCATGTTACTTCTGTATTGTAATTTAAATCCTAAGTTTAGAGAAGAAAACATGACAAAGTTTCTTAACTTCTACATTGAAGAACTACATGGAATCTTAGTTGAGAACCAAGTGGATTCTAATGTTATTAGCAAAGGAAAATTCTTTGAATCAGCAGAAAAACAAAGGCAGTGGGCTCTAATTGTTTGTGCTTGTTTAATCCCACAGTTTTGGATAAATGATGAACAGACCACTCAAATATTTACTGACACTGTTCAGTTTGATAGCCATCTGACTAAAGATAAAGCTTCTTTTATCACAAAAATGATGCAAACCAATCTTGATTACAAGGAAAAAGTAATGGAGATATTCGAAGAAATCGTAGAAAGGTATTGTTTGTAAACCAATGAACTGCATGCGAGTTGCGTGCGATTGAATATTTAATTTTTCTATAAGTGACTTTTGTTTTATAACACACCTTTTGGTCAGATTATTCAGATTTTCTTTGCAGTAGTGCTATATTTTTTCCAATCCCAATTCCTGACAACTTTGAAGTCTTCAAGTCGTCTTGCCCCAAACTTTCTGTACCAAGGGTCATCGTCACGACGGCTGTATATGTCACAAAATGGTCTTAGTAGCAGGATATAGAACAGCTCTACGAAGCTGAGTATACTCGCACCTAGGAAAAGTCCACCCGTACCTCCTGTAGACACTAGAATAAAAGAAAATTTTAATAGAAAAATAGTCAGTGGTTAGTATTTTGTCAAGATTTGTTCTAAACTTCTTACCTACTAAATCCAAAACTCCTCTGACTACATTTCGTCGGTATCGTTCACTAGGTAGCATAGCTAGTTCAATTTCTACGGTTGCGAAGTTTTCAGTCGTGACTGCTTCGAAATCTTTTACTATGGATATTTCTGCTTCAGTGCAGGATGGCAAACAGTTGCAATATAAACCAGGACGGGATGACCATGGGGCTCTAAGAACCTTTAAGATAATAAGTATTAATGAAAAAAGTTACCATAATCATTTCTATTGATTTCTAGAATTATTCGCTCGAGTCCTCGATGTATTCAGGTACCTAAGTAATTCATGTTTTGTTTTATGACAATTATACTACCTACTTCTGAATGTATTATACGATTAAGTATATCTAATTCGTTAATAAGCTAAATATATTTTGATAAGAATGCTATGAAACATAAACAACTTAAAATAGAAATACCTACAGAGAGAATATGGACGTTGTCGTTCAAACAAATAATCCCACTGGTGTTGCACTTTAGATGTTCAGGAACTTGCGGCATGAAGAAATTCGTGCAATTACAGAACTCTAGCTGAGCGTTTTTCCTGCATTGTACAGTACAAGCTGTGTAAGAGTAGTAGCGAAAAACTTCGAGAAAATTCTCATCTGTGTATCGACATTTTCGCTTCTCTGGAGCTATCAAACGTGCTCCTGCGTCATTGTCAATGTTTCGAATCGAGATGTAGCGTCTGAAATGAATTTGATAATTATATATTTCACATTGAGCAATTAATGTCCCGTTCGGGTTTGGCTCTGTGTCGGTTTTTTTGGGAATCATCACTTACTTAAAATATACCTCCGGCCCCACGTTCAAGACGTCAGAACCAATTGTAGTAAGCGCCGGTACATCCTCCTCATTCAGAACATAGACATTTGCAGTGACCATAGAATTGAATTTAATAATCCCTGGGCCCGTGGTCCTGTTGCTTATCATCGGCAGCATTGGAGGATGCTTTTCTCTGCAAAATGTCTCAGGCGTTTTTGGTTTGATAATTTTGTAGGGTTCGAGCGATCTGTAGGTTGGCTGACTCCGTTTATTCTGACTGAAGGCTATACCTATTCATCAGTGAACATTAAGATGATTATGGAAAGCTTAATTGATTCTTGTTTTTGGCAAACTTTCATATACATTATGTAGGTAATCTTATCTAGTTCAGCAAGGCAGTTTAACTCTCAGTAATGTACCTAAGCATTGTAAATATAAGATAATAAAATGAGTTTACCTCCCCTGAATGCTGTTGATAGCAAAGCAAGTACCAAGCTCAGTGTCTATAGGTCTGAAGTACTGGCAGCAGTCAAAAGGTTTGCCATTCCACGTGCAATCTTTAAGGGACTCTTCACAACTGCTTCGCACCTGTGGAACACGTTTTACAGGTAAAAAGTGAAATAAACCTTATTATTAATGAAGTTGATTCTAAAATGGTTTGGTTTTATTATTATAAAGCTTAAAAATACTACTTTCACATTTTATAAATATGTGTGTCCTTTACTTAAACTTAGGTAATCGACTAGGTACCTACTTACCATGTTGGCGTAATGAGTGAGATTGGATTTGATGCAATCTGGCAGCGGATCTTCCAAGTTGCAAAACTCTGACGTGTAGTAAGTGATGCCCTTGAAGTAAGCTATTTCCTTCAAGACTTCTTCCATGTTGAAATCGTGGTCTTCACCCCATAAACTCAAATAAAACAGAGATGTTTCCTATGAGTTCGTGACGTAGCTTGCTAGTCGTTAATGGGTCAGTTAAGCAATATTCTGTCCGGTTATAAGACGGATAAATGGTTATTGTTGTTTCCATATTAAGATAGTTAGGTGTACTAAGTATAAAATTGTCTTGAGAAAGGAAGATAACTGTATTTTTAAACGACTTAAAACTGGAGGAGGTACTATATTTCACTGTTTGTATTTCTTTTGTATTTTCACCGATTATTTTGTCAGGAGTGGACCGATTTTGAATTTTGTTTTGTTTTTGTTTGAAAGGGTATACCTACCTACTCCCGCCAAATTTGCCACTTGTTTATAATAAACTTACAAGTAGATATTCGAAACTCTACAAAGCGGTTCTGCATACGTAATTATTCAACCACATACAACCTGGTCTCTGGTCTAAAAAAGACGTACACTTACCTACACTTGAATCCAACTTACCCATCAGAAATTTCCTCGATTCTATTTGTATTGTCGTTTTCACAGACCACAACAGACGGAAACCTAGTATTCCAATCTTTGTATGTGGTCTCTACCACGAAAGAAATAGGATTGTTCTGAAATGCGTTGTACTGCGCCGCGATGAGTAGAGACGACCCATACCAGGATACTGCGACGAATATTAGCCAGAATATTCTAGAAAAGAGTGTCAAGTCATACACACCCACATTCGATGGATATATAGAAACCAATTTGATATATTTACCAGATCAGTTTCAATTTCAACTGTAAAATTGCCGGTAAAGTAACTTTATCGTGTCCGTTCTAGTTATATTAGCTAAAGATCATCAGCTCGCAACGTGTTCTAGATTTTCTAATCATACAATGGAAGTTCGTAATAAATGATGACGATTGCGAAATGCAAGGCAGGTCAAATAGCTCAAAGAAACGGTTTTTTAATAAATACGGGGGTACGTGTTAGATAGAAAAATAACCAGACAAGACACAAATGTCTGGAGAACACTATAAACATTTGTCGCGGCGGGGATTGAACCCTCAACTTCCACGTCTCAGACGGGTCTGACCCACTGCGCCACAGTGGTCGTCAAAGTTTAGGTTACCTCTCTGTCCAATGTCTGCTACTATCCGCAATGAACCGAAACCCATGGATAGATGTCTGTTCTGGCAACCGTTTTATTCCGTTCCACCATATCTCAAAATATCTACTTCTAGACTCGTTCCATTTGTTCATTCTGTAGGTAAATTATTTAATTTCCACTTAGCGAATGGAGACTACAGGGAACCAGCGATAAGGGAACAATAAAATAAAAAACCCGAAAAGGCTCTATTATATTTATCGTGTGTCCATACAATTATTACCTACTGAAAATACTACTTATAAATAATAGATTAGACTTTACCAAACAATTGAGCAGGTAGCCTAATTCGAAGATTTTAATCTCGTGTGAGCTTCACAGGTGTGTTGATTGTTGATGCTTATTATAATTCGATACAAATTGTAATTATTTATCAAAAGCACATTACTACGCATACCTACATTATTCATGTAGGTACCTACCTAACTATATGTTTGTATTATTTGTTAAGTTAATACATATAGGAATATGCTTAGGTACCTACGGTGCTTTAAAGATTATTTCATAAAGAGGGGTACCCAATACCTACAAGCTTCAAGGAACGAAGTTTTGAAACAGTCAAGAAAATGATAGGTAAGTACCTATAGGCGAGATATAGAGAATTGGTTACTATGAAGGCTTAAAAATACTCAATATTTTATTTAATTAGACGTAGGTACCTACTCTGAGGCCTTTCTTGCCTAAAATCTTCGTAACTGACTGTGGGGTCATGCGGTCAACCCATTGTAGAAGAGCTCTGATTAATATAATTAGGTAGGTAGGTACTTATAATGCATATTTAACTCTTATGAAAAGCAAAAGGAGTTGATTGAGTCAGTTCATTCCAATAAATCGGGCGGTATCTCGACACAGGCTGGAAAGACTCGTGCTGTCCTTTCGCTTTCAACTTCTTCCTTCTTGACTGTATTTCTCTCCAGAATCTGACGGTGAAGAAGTAGATGAACTCGATGACTGACACGAAACTGAATCCTGTGACAAACCCACACGTAGAGCCGATGTTACCTGAAAAAATACTGGATGGAATGTACGTAACATAATCTACTTATTCTTAAACGTTCGGTGATTTCTTTTAACCTGGAATTTTAAAGGGGATTTTAACAAGGGGATGACTATGTGTCTTGAGGATATTTATTTGCAAAGTCACTAGGTCATAGTGACTAGGCATAATGCTAGTGCTTTTGCATTATATTTTAAGAGGAAACAATACAGCAATTATGATTTTACTATATTTCATCAGATTATGCGTCGAGATAACGAAACTTTTATTCGCATCAGCTCTACTTTCGTCACTAAGCACGACAGTTTGTTTACGTAAGCCATATGGTGAAGGTGACCAGGTAGTCCACATTTTCCAACTGATAAAGTATCGCTCAGCCTAGTTATGTAACGCAGCGTGCTCTACACTACAAGAACTTGCTCTATTGGAAACTTTCTTACTTGTCGCGTCGGTAACAGTAAGTTACTGACATTAATTAGGAATTTAGTACCTACACTTTTCAACATAGAGTTGGCTAAAATTATGTTTGAATGTGACTGCGTAGGTTGTTGGCCTTGTTCATTGCTCTACGAGCTTTGAACAAGCATTTATTTTCAGTCGTTTGTGTCCCACTGCTGGCTATGCGCACCTTTTTAGTTTAATGCTCTAAGATGCGAAGACACTTGAGCTTATCATATGAGCGTTTCCAGCCTGAGAATAAAAGTTACCTACCTAAAAGATTAAAAACCGAACTCTTTAATCCCCAAAGTAGGTACCTTTCTGCTGAAGAAAACAGCGATTTGTAATTTTTTTTTATTATAGTTGGTATCAGTTTTTTTAATACTTACTGATCAGATCGAACCACTTCATAATAACGTTTCGTCCGTAACAGTCTGCAACTTCTCTCGCATACTTTACGTGCACGAGCGACGCTCCGGTGAAATTTGCACCTCTCCTGCAACAGAAAATGTTGCATTGTTGCTGGAACAATAGTTCAGAACAATACTCGCCCTATTTGTGTTACAGGTATCTTGTGGGCGAATCCGGTATTGATTCGTGTTTGCTACGAACTGTAGTTTGAAATGAAAACTCACTTGGAACTAGGTATTTTTTGTTAAAAAGTTTTGCTTGGTTTAGAATATTATTTTATCGTAGAGTTGTTTAGAACTCTGTGTTTCTATTGAAATGTGTTTGTTATTGTGTTGTTTGTTGGTATACCTAGCTAGACTAGTTTGGATGCATTCATATTTGTACCAATGGCCAGCCAAAACGGTTCTAAAGGTAGGGACTTAGATCATAAGAAGTAAAAGAAAACACGAAAGGTGTTACGATACGCAACTATAAACAGTTTCACTTATAGTAATATGAACTCAACACGCAAGAAGCACCCTTTCTACTCACTCCTTTTCTCCCTAACAACCTCCAATGTGAAGCTATGGAACTATGCAACTGGCGTTCAATAACGACATTCCTTTTTGTTTCCCCAACAACGCCAAACAGAAACAATGTAACCAACAGTCAAAGCAAACTCAACAATGTGAATTTATCCTTCATATTTTGTAATTTTATAACAAATCTACATAAACAATATTAAAATGGCTGTTAATCGAAAAGCCGGTCTCACTACAACTGATTTTGAGGTATTCGGAAAAGTGCAAGGGGTGTACTTCAGAAAACACACTCAAAAGAAAGCCATCGAGTTGGGTTTGAAAGGGTGGGTTATGAATACTGCTCAAGGCACCGTGATCGGCCAGATTCAGGGACCTCTTGGGGCCATCGAGGATATGAAAATCTGGCTGCAGAAGGTAGGAAGCCCAAAGTCAAGGATTGAAAAGAGTGCGTTCAGGAACGAAGGACCGATCAGCAACTGTGCGTTTAGGACCTTCGAGGTACGGCGATAAACAGGTGTAAAACGTGTGGATTTGAAATGTTTTGCAATAAAAGATCGAAATAATGTAGTCTTTACAATGTTAAACTGTTTCCAATTACCGTTTCTACCATGACTATCTAGCACCTTGGACATTGTTACGAGTGCTTGTGAACTAGAGCCTCTATCGTCTTTATTTTCTCAATATGTAGATACTTCATTTAGCATGAATATTATATGTACCTACCTACTTTTGTGAAGATTTTTGGCTATGTTCGTTGTAGATCAATAAGGTAAGGTACATATCAAAATATTTCCTCAAAAGTTGGTCATACTTACAACCATTCCATCCTGTCTTCATCAGGTTCACTGTTCAGAAACTCAGGGTATATATTGACATTATTGAAATCGTAGCTGTAGGCCGTCTTAGAGCAAGTCGGACTGCACATGGGGCAGTCGACACCACCTCCAACCAGATCCAATTCGAGCTCTGGTGGAACTGGGTCTACGTTGGGACGCACTACTATGGATTGCGCTGGAAATTTTATCAAATAAAAAAATAGGTAAGTACAACAGTTTTTTAATGGAATTCAGGACAATGTAGGTAGGTATGTGTTTGCCAAAGAATTCAGGACATAAATTTCCAAGAGGTGGGACACTCTTAAACTATTTTTTTTTCGTCTTAGTGCGATTCTGTACCTAAGTACTTTTCCATGGAACCGCGAGCGGGCTGCCGCTTTCAAAACTTCATTGATCCAAAAGTAAAGATGAATTCGACATTTTCTCCGCGTTCTAAGCTTACGAAAACTACAACAATATTAAAATTTGCAACTAGAGTAGGTAGGTACCTACCGTAAAAAATCTTCAAACATGCAACATCCCTCATATCACATGTCCTCGCATGATCCATCTTCGGCATATTGAATGGGGTGCAGTTACAATTATCTAGCAGAAACTCCATCCTGCATTTGAGAATACAATCGCTGTATGTGTAGAAGGGAAGGTAGTCCGACTCGTCGTGGAACCGACACTTCCTCAGATCCAATGAAACGTGTTGAATGTCACGTGACGCTTCAGTGAAACTTGCTGATACCATTACAGTCATCTACAAAAAGGGTTTTCGTTAATATATGTTTAGACAGGTTTACACCCTCAAATTTTAAATTAAGCATTACGATCCTGGCAGACACTCTTGGCCAGAGTGGCCTCTCAATATATTTTTATCTTCATCAATCAACACTCAGCGAGATTATGATGATGAAACATCTCGAAAATTTTCAATCAATCCTGACTATTTTGAGCAATTAAATATGATGAGTCTTACGGATTAACCTACGGATTTTTTCAAGGCCTAATGCGCACATAAAAATAAATACCGCACGATCCGGAGCACCATTCGATGATTTATACAGAGTCAAGAGGCAAGCTTTGCAAACACTTACCGGGACACTGTAGTGAAAGTACTGTAATGTAGTCTATTCCTAAGGAATTCCTAAGGAATAGACTTGCCCAGCACCTAAACCATCCTCTCAGCTTAGCCGGCCATATCCACAGGAAAGACTAAGGTCAATACGTGAAGGGCTGACTAGCCGCGGGTTTCCTCACGACGTTTTCCTTCACCGCGTTAAAGTGCACAACAATTTCACTCATTGGGCAGTCCTTCAAACCTTGTATGATGTAAACTTACTTGCACTCCGGGACTTATTATCTGCATAGCGAAGCTACCACTCGGTGCGTCGGGGAAATCATAAGCGTCTGAAAATTGCAGCTGAAAAAAAAAATGTGATAACAATTACCTAATGAAAGAGAATGGCACCTATTCGAGAGAACAGTTTGTCAAGACAATTTTATTCAAACAAAACATTTTTATTTTAATGTCTACTTATGGTGGGTACAATAAATTTAATCCTCCATACAAATTTTTGCTTTTTTAACCAGTCCTGTAAAATCAAATTCTTATGCTACAAGGATAAAATTGTGGGACGTTATAATTTTTCAATATTTTTAATTTTTTTAACAATAATTGGCGAACCTGCGCTCCTTGTAAAGGGATGTTGTAAAAGAAATCATCACTTTCATTCAGTCGTAGCATGACCTTCAGTCCTTGGTCAAAATCATAAGTTGATTTGTTACCATAGCTGTACATATCCATGCTACGCATCTCCATATTCTTCCTGAAAAAAAAATATAAACAATATACAAGGGCTCGCGTATTACAAATGCGAAGATAGGGTGACTCTCAGCTCACTGACTGCCTTTTGATACAAACATAATACAAACGCGCAGTTGCAGTGCGTTTCATTTAAGTTTGTATCGATACAAACATTCGAAAAACGTAGTGTGCATAGGCTCGTAGGTCCACCGTAGGCTACATTGATGCTACTCTAGTCTAAGCCATAGGCGGAAGCTGGTTAGAAAATTGTTTTTATTTTATTTTAATATTCTTGTTAGGTAAGTATAGCTTGAACGAATAAACTTTATTATTATAAGTACTGAAGCTGGACTGTGGAAAATGAGAAGGGAGGCTTGCAGTAGGACGTTAAAGGATAAAATATCTAAATAAATAGTTATTTGTTAAAGCCAAGCTTACGCACTCAGTAAACCTCATGTCGGAAAGCCGCAAATAGTTGAAGGTGCAGCAGTAGCCATTCACAGTGAGCCGGAAATCGAACAGTTCTAGACAGTTCATCATCTCGGTGTTCCAGACGCAACGTACTAACAGATCTCCGCATGAAGGTGCTAGCTGCAAACAAATTTCAGTACTAAGTCAACTGTTGTAGGTTCAACATGAAAGAAAGAGAAGTAGGTACTTACCTCTTTCTTTCATGTTGAACAGTTCAAATCAAATAAGTACTTTTAGAATAAGTAAATAATTTTTTGTTTTGGTTCGGTATTCGACCCGCAAATTGCAGTCCATGACATACAAGGTGTAACGAATCAAATACCTAAGTACTTATTTTAATCTACAAATTATTGTTATTGCGTGTTTTGTATAGGTAGGTAGGTACCTACATGCTTCAATCTTCAATTAATTGACCTTGCGAGGTAATCACGTAAGTTATGACCCTGACCCTTTCTTGACATAGCAGAATAGCTATTTCATCATGTTTTTTCATCTTATGAAACCGATTTTGACGACCTCTGTGGCGCAGTGGGTGAAAGCCCGCCTGAGACGCAGAGGTTGCGGATTCGATCCCCGCCGCGGGACAAATGTTTGTATGCTCTGCAAATATTTGTTTCGTGTGTGTTTTCTATGTAGGTACCTATGTACCTATTTACAAAAAAAAACATGTTCCTATCTATGGTATTTCTGGTTACCATAACACAAGCATTAAATTGCTCAGCTTGGGACTAGATGACGCTGTGTGGAATGCCCAAGGATATTTATTATTATCTCCATTCTCACTCCAATGCTCATTGCCCCATAAGCCAAAATAAAACCCGCCACCAGTTTGAACAAGATTATTTCTAATTCAACCTACACTTCGCATCAGGTCATGGACCTTATATTCGCCAAGTGCGTGGTGCAGCTTCAGCGGCTCGCTGTTGTCCTCGTGCATTGGCTGGAGGTCATAAAGCTGGCCTAGACCAAACAAAAGAGCCATCATCTCTTCTTCACTGTAATTCTTGTTGCGCTCTTCTTTCAACCTAAAACAAAGAACTTGATCTTCGTACGGAATCGACATTTTACCATTTGACCTGCTAAAATGTCGAAATGGTTTGGGTAACCCAAATTAAAAGTTACTAAAGTAAAACACATAAACAGTAAAACATCGTTGGCGGGACGATTTCGTTTTTCGATCGCGGACCTTCGATAAAGGATAATGGGGCGCAGCTAAATATCGAGATGGTTGGAAGAGTTTAGGGGGTCAGAAGTGGGACAAAACAGGTAAAAACAAAAACACTATAACAAAATACCTAATTATTTAGATTGGTCCAAGCCTTATCAAGTTGAGTATAAGAAACTAAGGTTGCATAAAAAATATTTAGTTTCAGTAGTAGGTTAGGTACTTATACCAAGTGTTACAATTAATACTTAGAATAAAATTTTATTCGTTCATATTTTGCTTTAGGTACATCAGCTTCAACTTGTGCGATTTTATTATTACCCAAGCCCCTAAAAAAGTTACAAAATTGAACCTAAAGTTCGTTCGTTCGTATGAGCAACTCTGGTGACGGAGTTTTTAGGCCGCCTAAAGGCCTCCGTCATGGCTGAACCTAAAGTGTAGGGTAAATAACTTCCTAATATCAATTAGGAAGTTATTTACCCTATACTTTAGCTTGTGGCCACTTTCTATTTCTTAGCAATTTCATTTAACTTAGGAAAAGTTAGTTGCTTAACAGGTCTTAGATATAAACCTCGGTACGGTAACATAACTTCTTACTAATACGTAGGTAATCGAGGAATCTAATAACTTCACCTAAGATACTATAAGATAAATAGTTAGGTACATAGGAAACTCAAAAAAACTAAAAAGGCTCCGGTAACTAAGGTTTGCGTTAAAGTTTAAAAGGTTTCACTGAAAACTTACAAAAAATTATTTAGAAAGGGCTGGTTTGATTTTCACCAAACAGTCAATCAAGGTCACCAAGGTTTTTTACAAATCAAATCAGTTCATTCTTTTGGGAGCTACTGACACGCAACACACACACACACACACACACACCTCAAACTTATTTTGTCAGGAGTTAAAAACCTTTTTCTGGTAACAATCAACTTACAGTTGCTTTGCCAATTCGGTGACGGCTCGGCGGCTGATCCTATTATTTGAACAAATACCCACAGCTGGGAATATGATCTTGCTAACAGAGACACCTTCGGGCATCTGCGTGGTGACCAGCGGAGCTCTGTAGTACTTGATAAACGTCATCCAGACTAGTGATACGGAGCAGCAAAGACCGACGATCAGAATAAGCACTCTTAATATCCTGGAAATTAAAATATAATATGTGTCGGGATGTAAGTGGAAATAATATGTGGTTTCTTTAATATTTTTTTACTGAATAAAGATTAGGTATATTAAATACTATAATTATATTAGTTTGGTTAGAGAAAGTTGAATCTAGAGCAACAAAGAATATCCGTTTACTAACCGCTTTCTATTCCTTTATCATACTAATATTACCTATAAAGGTGAATGTTTGTTACTCCTTCACGCTCAAACAGCTAGATGGATTTGAATAAAATTTAGTAGTAGGATATATCCTGGATTAACACATAGGCTACTTTTGATCATGGTATTCTCACGAGAACGGAAACTATTCACCACGGTTACCTAATACCGCGGGCGCAGCTGCTAATATAAAAAAAATACTTATAAAAGTAAACAAGTACAAGCCTATTGTTTAAAACTATCTTTCCTGTTAAATAATTTACTTGCATACGAAACATATTGCTTATTTAACCAATTAACATTAAAAATATCTTAAGAGCATGACTGTTCATAACTTTACATTCCTTCATCATTAAACAATAATGATCAACGTTTTGAAATGTTTGGATTTTAATGTATGTTTTTTGCAACGGTCCTTGATACTCGTAGCTCAACTGGTTCTCATAACATTTTTTTTTGTTGATTGGTTAAGTAAGCAATTTGTTTTGTAAGAAAGTAAATTATGTAACAGGAAAGATAGGTGTAGGTAATAGGCTCACTTATTTACTTTTATAGGTATACAAGCTACGCCCCACAATGTTATCCGCAGTATAGCTCCCGTTTCCGTGGGAATACCAGGATCAAAAGTAGTTTATGTGTCAATACAGGGTATATGTTATCCTAGTACCAAATTTCATTCAAATCCGTCCAGCCGTTTGAACGTGAAGGAGTTACAAACATTCACACACGCACTCACACAAAATTTCACTTTTAGAATATAATCTGTGATTGTTTACTCTTTCCAAATCTACATTCTCACACATTATGCATTATGAAAGGATCAGATGTTTTGTTGGACATCGTGATTTTAACACTGGACTTGGCAGGATGACGTAAGCCTCACTTAAGTCGTTGCGACAAACATTAATAAGGCATCATTGAACTAAACAAGTTCAAAACATGTTTGCAACGCTTGGTCAATATAGCTGTGGATAGTGGATAGAGTAAGTACCTGAGTGATTAGGCGTGCTTGTAAATGACTATGATAGATATAATCAACTTTTAAGTAAGACACACGGCAGTACCTACCTATCTTCTCTTAGCAGTTTTCCATACATACTTTTGTATTAAAGTTGTAATCAATCTCCTAAACAGCTTGACTAATTTTTAGCAGACTTCAAAAAGAGGAGGTGTTCCACTGTAGGTAGGTAGTTTGTATTTTTTATGCATGTTTACCGATTTTTAAGTCAGTATTGGTGGCTATTCGGGATGTCGCTAAAACTAAACTAAACTAATTTGACAGCACTAAAAATGATGCCGTCCCTTTCATAACAATCGAAATAAAAAGGATGGCATCAAGTTTAGTAGGTAAGTTCTGTCAAATTAGTTTAGTTTAGTTTTACGACATCCCGAATAGCCATCATTGGACCGATATTTAAAGTTATTTTTAAGTTTGAAAGAGTGGGTATACTCCTGAAGTGGTCTCATAAAATCATTTTGAGTAAGGAGTTTTCGGAGTTATTATTATTTCATCATGATATTTTATGCAATACCTACTTACCTAACTTTACACCGGCACTATGTACCTACCTGTAGGATTGATTTATCTAAGTACCTACTTACTTATTTTGTTAATTTACCTTTCAAAGAACGGGGTATCCTTGTCAACCAAAGGCTTCAGACCGCATATAGAAGACTCTTCACAATATTGCTTACTGATACTTAGAAAGCTTTCCTGCACTATGCCCTTTTTTGACGACACATGACTCTTTCTATGTCTATAATACGAGTATGAATCTGGGGTATCCATTTTATACGGTATTTGTTGCAATTAATTCTAATAAGTACCTTAGGGGATTTTAATTGTAATAAATGTATTTACATAAACCATCACAATGTATTGTGATTAATACAGAGAAATATGCAAGAAAATGATGAATTTAGAAGATTTTGGATTCGGTGTTTTCCAGCAAGATTTTGAATACACGCTCTCGATAACAGGTATTACCAACATGAATTGATTGAGCGATGCCGAACAGAAATTACCTATGATGAAGAAAGAATATTGACACGACAAATCTTTCTGCCAACAAAACTGGCTGCTAAATGCGTGTGTATATTTGTCCAATGCAATGAAACAACCTACTTGACTGTTTACCTGGCCTCACTCGAACACCGTTATTAAATATTCCATTCGCCGATATCATCAGATGGGAGGTTAATTGCTGTGATTGATCGTCCTTCTATTATTGGTATTCGTTGTTTGTTGATCAGAGAGATAGTCAAAATATAGGTTTAATGTTAACCTACTTATATATTTTTTATTAGGTCTTTACTTACCTAGTTATAAATTTTAAAGTACCTGGTTTTAAAGGTAGGTAATGTTTGTTAAGGGCTCAAGACTGGGGCTTAGTATGTATATTATATTTTTACCATTTAAAGGTATATTATATTAACAATCTTAAGAATTTGGTAGTTTATATATTGGGAAGTGGCGAGTCGCAGAGAGATCGCAAGTGTTGGAAGGAATTGGGGGAGGCCTTTGCCCAGCCTGTAATTTTCCACCATCTCCGGCCCCCATAATACAGGCCATGACGGTAGTATCGGGGGGTACTACCGTCCCTTAAAGGCCAAGAGGTGTGGCGCTCGTGGGTGTTCCGCGCGCCCCTCTCTCTCTCGAGAGAGAATCGGTGAGAGGCAATCGCCTCACCGTAGAGGAGCTCTCCCCAGAGCAGACGCCGTCGGGGCCGCGGAAGAGTGCGAAAGCGTGCCCGTAGCCCCGGCAAATGGCGTGAGAAGGACCCCGTCGCGGTTTTATTGGGTGCGAGTCCCACATATCCCTTCCGCCGCCCCTTAAGGGAAATGCCTTATGCATTTGAATGCATAAGGCATTTCCCGACGTTAAAAAAAAAAAAAAAAGGCCCAGCAGTGGGATAATATAGGCTAATTAAAAAAAATATTTTTAAGTGTTAAACCACACTTTCGTATTAGATATTTCATTGTAAATGTAAAATCTTACTAAAAACTAACAGCTCCGGCAGGATTCGAACCTGCGTAGATAGGTACAAATTAAGAATTTTGCTTTCATTGATGGAAATTTATGTCTAAGTATGATTCGAAATAGGTACCTACAGTATAGGTATTTGTTTTCTAAAATCTTTTTTAAATTGTTCAAATCCAAACTAGGCGTAGGTACTTATAGGTATTTTGGAAGTAACTATTCCCAAGTGAGCACCTATTTGATAGTTAGAAAGTACGATCTCATTTTTCTATTGCGACAAGATTTCCATAATGTTTGTTGCACGAATCGTTCTAGTTCCACAATTTTTTTGGGAGCGGTGTCTGATACAGCCTCAAAACTGGAATCGTATTGTCTTTCGCAACATCTTATGATTGGCCTACTAAGTTGCAAAACTGATTACTAAACAATTTGATAGTCATAAATTTAGCTTATTTATGCAGCATGAACGAATTTAATAGGTGTGTTTATTTAATATTATTGCTAGACTAGACAAATATTTTTCTTGTTTATCTTGAATAAATCAACGAAATAGATATCAACTACAAAAGCAACCTATGCAAAATATAAATAGAAGCATGTAGGTATATTATACAATTACCTAATAGACATTGCAAAAAATATTGAACATATTCGTGGATTCGTTGTTTCTCTTGATATCCTAAATATTAGGTACCTATGTACTTATAGATAACAATAACACATTGAAAAAAATCCATCCAACATTATCCACTTTAATTATTGTGAGACCACGTGAGACGTAAGTACTTAGTAGGTTCATAATTATTATTTCATAGTTTTCTTCTATTTCAACTGCACTTTTTGATAACTAGCAAACAAATAAGTAGGTACCTACTATACAGCCTGCGGACACTTAACATTTCACAAAGTCTGATTTGAACCGCCTAGTTCTAATAAATATTTAAATTATACTTAATTTACAGAGAAACAAGATCTATTTTGAATCGAATCGACTAAATGAAGATCCGATCACGTGCTTTTGCGTAAACATACCTAATCTGCATAGAAAAACAATAAAGGCTGAGGCGTTTCGCATTTTTTTCGGCGGATCTTGTTTCTCAACTTAGTAAAAAAAAGATTAATGTTGTAATCTCAAATAACTTTATTATGACATATTTACATGCGTGGGAGTATGAGTCATCTTAGTTAACTGATTCATTAATGACTATGAGTACTTACCTACCCACTTAATCACAATAGACAATCAGAATAAAACATGTGTGATACAAATACCTACAATGTTAAAAGATAATGTTTGGGTAAGATATCGTATACGTAGGTACCTAATTACCTATCACTAAGATAAAATATTGAGAAGGCAAATAAAACTAGTAAAATTATATAAGTACCTATGTTTATATTTATTATATTACCTACCTAAAGACGGCATTACAATATTTTGACCTTTAGGTATATTGTCTGCGCAATAGACTACTAACCTAGGAAAGGACTGCATTCTCAGAAATAATTTTGAAACTGCAAGTCATGCTAGAGCTTGTGTTTTGGATTTTGCACGATCACTTGTGTATTTTTATCTCAAAACAGAGTCCAAAGTACTTATTGCTACCGTTAAATTGTCGGTCCCGGCTTATAAAGTCGTTAAGCTATGACGGAGGCCTTTAGGCGGCCTAAAAACCCCGTCACTAGAACGAACGAACGACCGCTACAATTGTTATCTTGTCTTGCAAAATGGATCAATGTAGATTATTTTGCACATACGAATAGGTAGGTACCTACCTACTTACATTCGTTTAGCTCACGTCATGTACTTGTATCTTAATCGTCTCAGAACATTTAAGGTAAGGCTTAAGTGGATAATCAGTGTTTAGAAAAGACAATAGACAACTTAGATTCCTTGTATTTTCACAACATACTTATAAATAAACAGATTATGATACAGACATAGTCTGTTCGTCTCTATTAGGCTTGCACCATAGTCATTTCGTATGAGATTTTTACATTGTTTGTTGTTTTTTCTAATAGAACTCATTTGAGCTCTTTCTTTTTTTCATAGTTGACTTTTGAGTAGGTACTTACCTAACTACCTAATTATTTGTTGTCTTATAAAAATACTTTCGTTTCGAAAAAATTATAAGCCCATAACACGAGGTGAAGGAAAACATCGAAAACAAGGAAACCCATGGCTAGTCAGTCCCACACGTACCTATTGACCATTGTATTGCCTGTGGATATGGCCGGCTATGCTAAGAGGATGGTTTAGGTGCTGGGCAAGAATATTACATCTCAAAACATCCCAGGCACTAACAATGTCCTGTAAAGTGAAGGCAAAGATTGCCTCCTACCTGAAGCTCAATCATCTAGTAAAGATGTCTTATAAATTAAAAAAAAAAAGAAAGGCCTGACTTATAAATTACTTAGGTATCATATCTTATTCCTGCTCCTTCCAAATCCAAATGGAAAGTTGCGCGTTTAAATTTCAGTTACATAACACTGAAACTAATTTTCATAATGAATTAATGAAAAGGCCTAAGTAATTGCATCGTTCATGCTAAAAGTCATTGACCGATCCAAGAAATACCTAATAATGCAACAATTCATCTGAACAAGGCAATAATTAGTGTTTCCTTCAACATCTTATATTGCGAAACCCGGTGGTGGTGGTCGAGCACCGTTCTCTTGGCCCTCGCGTCTTCAAAGAGTCAGTGGACGCGAATCCATGTACCTGCTTCTGATGCCCAGTGGAGTGAAGTGATAGATTTGTGTTGATTGTGTAGATAAAACATCTCTGAAATCAATGTTTTGTGAACAGAACTCGGATTAAACAGGATATCAGGTATGATCAAATGAAAGTGGGAAATGATGATGGGTTGGATAATCATACTGGTAATCCGAGAGAGTGTTGCTATCGGTACAGTGGCGTAGAAATGGTTTTAGTCTTCATTTTAAATCGATTTTGCATATTGCATTATTCTATTGTTCTGTAATACTAAAATGTTTGTGTAAGAGGTGGGTCACGTACGATTTTTGATCCTTTGTTGGAACAGTCATGAACATAGGCTTAAGATGTGCACGTGAAAAAAAAAGTTTACTAAGCATAATTTTAGTCTACATTATGTTATGTAGGTATACCAACAGTTAGGTATACACAATAACATTAACTGAAGCTAATTAAACCTGTATAAAATAAAAATAAAAAGCGACATTAAGCTCCTAAAACACATTTAAGGTTTTAGATACTGATGAAATTTTGCCATTACGGCCCTTAACGACCTATCAGCGCTTGTTACCTCCCTATTAAAATAATCCTTTAATAATATTCCCCCTTTGATTTATATAGGTACATAGTTTTAATCAATAAGACCTTACTGAGTATCGTTAGTTTTGAATATTAAAGATATAACATTTAAGATAATCTACTAACTTATTTTACTTATTTGAAGAGTTAAGTTAGTTCGTGTTACACAGAATTTCAATAACTTAAAAATAAAACCCCCGAAACTCAAATTAAAATGTAACAAAATTTAATCAGGTGCTAGTGATTTCCCAAGATATTCCCATTCGATAGGTGGCGTAACGTGAATTTAATTTACCGGAATGTATTTTTTTTTATGAATAGAATTAATAAAGTCTTTGAAAGCGGTGAATCTGCCCCTTTTATCTATAACTCTGTTTTCGCTATTCCTCCTAAACTATACAAAATGAAACTATTACATAGGTATTAAAAAAAGCTTAGGTACGTTAGGTTTCACAAACTGAACATTCAGTTTTTTTAAATTACTTTGTTCAACGTAATAATAAAATAAAATAGGCGGCGGCGCTAGTTTGACGCATTTTTGCAGCGCAGTCATAAAAAATAAACACTCACTTCCAAAAGATGTGGATAATTTAATATTAATTAATACCTATTTAAGAGCGGTCAACCCGGCTTACTTTTCATACAAACGCTCGTACGTGATTATGCAGTTGTAACAGATCTTTCTTTTAAACTTTTGAACTAATAGGTATCTTGTGCACTATATCTAGGTTTCTATCGAAACTAAAAATCAAAATTTAGAGAAACAAATTCAGTATAAGCCTCCAAAAACCTGCTTTTTGCATAAATTTTACCTGAACTTTGGCCGTTCATAATGTACTCATAAATTGTAAAAGTAAAGAAAGTATTGTGATAGAAACCTTGCAAATGTTATGGAGATTCTAAATGACAAGCATTTATTTTACAAACTTGTAAGGCTTACTGAAAATAACGTATTTCCTGGAACACTTTTTATGAAATTTCCGCACACTATTTTTCGAGTGAGCGAGTGAGCGGCGAAAATACCAACTGAATGCCGAGCTCTGAGGCGCTATCTCTCTCTTTTCGCTTTGCTTCTTTTTCTAGCATTGCGCTGGATGAAACAACAAGCTTTTCAGCCATGCTCGCGTCGATGATAGACGCGCCGGGAAGGGTCACCTTAAAGCACTTTCGTCTCATCTGTACGCTCTTTCTAGAACGTTGACCAACGATATGGTCTCATCGTTGAGGTCGAAAGTGAATTTTGTTTACACTGCCGGCGACCTTGAGAAGTCATTGCACGCACTATGCTCGTTTTGATGGAGGCATGCATTTAGATAATGGCTTGTAAAGGTTGCTATTGCTAGATTTAGTTTAGAAACTTATGTTTGCGTCGCGTAAGTCTCATAACTAAACTTAGTAACAAGAATATAAAGTAGGTAAAGACTTCCAGAAGCAACAGGTACAAAGGAGTTGTTTTGTTGATTATATCTACTTAGATCAGTGGTTCTTAACCTTTTAGTCGTGAGGGACCATTTGACAAAATTTCTGTCTTGCCATGGACCACCAAGTTATGTACCTAAGTAAATGTAAAGAATACCTACTCTTTACTAACTTTCAGAGGCGGATTAAATGTCGAGAGCGCCCTAGGCAAGCAATCGGCGCCTGTCTTATGCGAGCGGAGCGAGCAAAAATTTTTTAAGAAAAAAGCAAAGTAGCACATGTTTTTGCTTATGGTCGGTTTTTATTCTGCGTGAAAGGACGCGAGCGTAGCGAGCAAAATTTTTTTAAAGATAAAAGCCACGTAGCGTAGCACTTGATTTAGCTTAGGACTGGTTCTTATTCTGTGTGAAACGACGCGAGCGAAGCGAGCTAAATTTTTTTTTAAGATAAAAGCAATGTAGCACTTGATTTTGCTTACAGTTGGTTCATATTTTGAGTGAAACGACGCGAGCGAAGCGAGCAAAATTTTTTTTGAAGATAAAAGCAATGTAGCACTTGATTTTGCTTACAGTTGGTTCATATTTTGTGTGAAACGACGCGAGCGGAGCGAGCAAAATTTTTTTTAAGATAAAAGCAACGTAGCGCTTGATTTTGATTACGGTCGGTCCTTATTCAGTGTGAACGAAGCGAGCGGAGCGAGCAAAATTTTTTTTTAAGATAAAAGCAACGTAGCTCTTGCTTTTGGTTTACGGTCGGTTCTTATTCTGCGATGAGAAATAACATACTAAAATAAGTTTTGCGTCGCGACGCCTCTATATATTTTGTATGAAAGGTACGCGGAAGTGACCCTTTTCTGTGTGTCCTTTTGCTAAAGTGCATACTTATAAGACTTTTAAATTAACTATTTTTTTTGTTTAAAATTCCGGGCGTGGCACCCCTTGATACCCTGGCGCCCCTAGGCACGTGTCTAGTTTGCCTTAGGGTTAATATGGCACTGCTAACTTCTGAATTCTCGGTTCAGTGCTACCCAAAGCCAAACGCATATCGACGCAGTGGCATCCAACCGATTTCGGTGCTTGTTTTTGCCGCCGCACTCATGCACCTCGCGTCTTCGGTCACGCGCCGAGCGCGGGTCGCGTTGTGTCGACTTTTTGTCACTATTATCTTAATAATTATTGGGATGGCTCCGCGGACCACTTGGGATGCTTCCAGGGACCACCAGTGGTCCGCGGACCACCGGTTAAGAACCACTGACTTAGATCGTACTTAATTCATATGGTTATTATGCTCCTTGTAATCATCGTCATTGCGGGGGCCGAAGTTTATCATAATGTTCTTCTATTCTAGGGTAATGCTTCTTAAATCTAAAGTAATGCAACGCCTCCACTAAGTCGAGTATGGAATGGTTTTAATCATATTCTTTGACAACGAAATAATAAGTAATATAGGTACAAAGCTTTTGCATAGTTATGACATAATGTGTTTATCCAGGATAAAAGCTTTCCTGGTACCAAATTTCATTAGCCATTTGCGCGTGAAGGAGTAACAAACATACTTACTCACTTACAGACAAATGTTCACCTTTATAATATTAGTGTGATAATAATTATAAACAAACATTTATTATTTTACTTTCATGGCTATACTTAGGTACCTAAATATCTACCAATGGAGTAGGTAGACTTAGATAAAATCATAATAAATCATTCACAACAAATCGTTCAGGCCGAAGGTCGCAACCGTGACCTTCGTGGAAAAAGAGTTTATACATACACAGAAGGATATTTTATGCGTCTATTTATATGTATAGGATGTTGTTTAAGATTTAATGAGATCACACTTATTTTTAAATTAAGATCCACATCTTTAATAAGTCCTTGACTTTAATCTAATTCTCTAATAACTATATACCTACAGATTGTACCAAAGAGAATTAACCACTACGTGATTGTACAGCTTTCAATTTTTGTTTTATTCCCTGATATTATAGTTTGCATACCTACACTACAACTCTGTGATATTTCCAATTTTTCATATTTTTTTCTATATTGCCAGTAGTTTCTACTTTACCATGAAGTCATCAATACTGCTGCTGGTCTGTGCCACGCTTGTCACCGCGCTCCCTCCCCCACACCCTGACGTGGTGCAAGTCAGGAGGGAAGAGGAACTCCTTCCTCATTACCTGAGAAAGCCCGCGCTTCGGAACCCACATCTCCAGGAAGTGCTACCTTTGTCCAGTTTGCTACATCCTGGGGAAAAGTTGGTGAGTTGAATTTGACTAAGATTACAGCTTGGGAATTAAATCATATCGTCTCTTAAATTGTGATCTGAATGTATAATAGTTTCTGATTTTGTATTTTAAGTGTGTATTTATGTGCTACTGTGTTTAAAAGTAATTATACCTACCTACTTATGTAAAACAAACACTTAAAGCTCGAGCTTTTATTTGAGTCTACTAGATATTGAAAAACTGAAAAACCGACTATCCTAGTTCTGAAACACAAAAATAGCTAAGTATCCTAGGAACTAGTAAAATAACGCGATGAAGTATTATGTCAATGTTAATAATTTAATTTAATGTTAATATTTATTAGAACCGAGTTCACTCCTTCCACAAGTTAAAGGAAATATCCCATCTCTCTTTTCAAGGTATACAATCGCGAAGCCCAAGTAAAATAACGCGATGAAGTATTATGTCAATGTTAATAATTTAATTTAATGTTAATATTTATTAGAACCGAGTTCACTCCTTCCACAAGTTAAAGGAAATATCCCATCTCTCTTTTCAAGGTATACAATCGCGAAGCCCACGACGTCTCTCGCAAGGAGATCTACAACATCCTGACCCACGCTGGTCTGATCTCCCGCAGCGACCCTCGCAGGTCGCAGCCACTGCGTCACCAACCAGCCGTTGCAAGGGGACACGACCCGGACATAATACCTTACTTGTACTCACAAGACTTGCTGCAACATTTGAAAAGATAGAAAACACATGAACCTTTGTTTGTTGAGATTTTTAGTTGTGTTACATCCTCAAAACAATAGCTTTCTATTGTTCTGAGGTCGAATCTTTTAGTATTCTTTTAATTGCCTTGAATATTAGACAAAACATTTTATGATTAATGATTTTAGGTAGATACATAACAGGTAGATTAGGGTTTATAGTGGAGATCTTGTGATGTGACAACCCATTGTGAATTTCCTTATAAGTAGGTACCTATGTCATATTATCATCTTAAACTCCATATCATTGGTTGTTTTATAAACCGAAGTTGTCCGTCAGATGGGTAAATGGCACGCTTCTTCCCCTTTAGCCGTCGTGGATCTAGTTATAAGAGAATAATTTTAAACAGAGCCAGACCCCGTGGCAATAGCAAAAACAGGTCTAAACCCCGTCGTGGGTGAAGTAGAGCTGATGTTGATGTGGATGATGAATGCTCAGCTAGACTTATTGAGGATCACTCTGATCATGTTAAATAGACGAAACTTTAACCAATATGGCAATACAAATTACACATTCTTCGCACCTTGGGATGATGCTAAGTAGTAACTTAGTGTGGTGCTAACATTGTGGTACAAACTCAACGAGTGCTAAATGAAAATAAAACCTGCTATATTAAGACAAATTTATTTAGATATTCTATAATATTTTTCATACTTACATTCAAAATATATAAACACTGTGTATTGGACCAGAATTTAGAGGACCAATTTTCATAAGATCATGTAAATATAATTAAGATTTAGTCGAATATGTTTAATATAAGATTTTTTAGGTAAGCAGAATCGAATAACTGATAAAAATCAATACATATTATTATTAAAGGTTTTAAATAATATGTTTAAGTACTTGGCTACAATAGATACACGCAGTCACATTTGGACAACTAGTTACATAAATGAACAAAATCAACAAACAATACCTAACCGACATTGTTAGAAAATATTATGCAAAAAATTAAACGAACCATGAAAGGATAAGCATTTTTATTGTCCCTAACCCTGAATATATTCTCTAACCTTCCATGATCACGTCATTGCACAATTTCAAACAATTAACTAATTATTTATTCAAAGCTTGCACAACAATTAAATTGAACAATTGTGTTACTGTTGAAAATTATTTATGCGGTTTAGTTTTAACAGTTTTTTGACATGAGATTATTTAAAATTGCAGGTATTTTCTACTTGTGCTCACAAATACAAGTGACTCTGCATAACCTCTTTCTTCACATTATACATTTATAAAAACAGCATAGTTTTAACATATTTTTTTAATGTTTAGGTACTTGCAAATAATTGAAAAATCAAGGCATACTTAAAATGGTCTTTTTTAAACTTTCGCGATCAGAACACATGATTAAACATACATTTACGGGTATTTATCACTATTTCTAGTCTGCCCGCGACCACGGCTGGTGCAATCCAGTCGAAACGTCGGGATAAAATTAAAGTTAAATAAAGGTAAATAGTGATAAATACCCGTAAATGTATGTTTAATCATACTTAAAATGGTACTATTTGTGAAAGTGAAGTAACACGAATGCTTTTATAATATTGTGCAGCTTCAGTTTACGGTTACAGTTTACGTCAAGTATCACAAATGTATGAAAATCCAGTGCAGCGCCTCCCCCGGTAACTTGCATGAACTAAAAATTCAATACATTTATGAGCGAGGATAGATTACTATAAGTACCTACTATACAAAACTGCCGGTAACCCTACAGATTATGTCACACTACAATACAATACATACTAACCCAAATGATGTCTACAAATTTGATCACACTCAATACTCGTAGACCCTCTACGGCGTAGAGCCCCAAAAATGGCAGTTACAAAAGAAAGCTGCAAAGCATTAATCAAAGACTACTGTGATAACTGCACTTTCGCCGGCATCCACTTCATTGCTGATGATACTAAACATTTTGTGGAAAGGTAAGATAATCACTGGGTACTCTAATACCCGAAACGAAAGCAACATAAGCTAAATTGCAAACATGGGAAAGAAATGTCGCATTCAGGTATTAAAGTAAGGCCCTTGGTACCCTTTCAAGTTCTTTTTCTTTTCTTTCTTTCTGTTATTATTCGAAATTCATAAAACAAGTCAGCAAAGACAGTTTTAACAAAAAGTAAACAGGTAAATATTACAACACATAACCTCTTCGGAAAAATTCGAGGTCGTTCTGTACCAAACCAAAACATTAATAATATCTAGTAATTCACTAATAGGTACCTATTTAGTCATATATTCCATGACCTATACTCGACATTCATTAATTTTAGAGTGATTGTGTTCGTAATAAACATGACATGCAATACTCATAGGTCGTGTTCGAGACTGGCTTGTAACACCATGGTATTTTACTAAACTGATAAATTTCAACTGGTTTCATCATAAAATCATTCTAGGCTGCTCTGGTTGATCCTAGTGATCCTATCCTGGTACGGCTCATCAGTCCTCATCGTCGCAGCATGGGACTCTTTCGTCACGAATCCCATAAGCTTTGGAGTAGAAACCACGTATCTGAACTGGGAGTCACGAATGCCGTCTGTAGCCGTTTGCGAAGCCATCAACAAGAAATCTATTTACAACGTGTCTGATACGTAAGTTCAGTCTCACTTCAACGCTTTATTATCTCGACATTCTTGACTCTTTAAAATAAAGTACCAAGTTCATAAAACTTAGCGCATTTAAAAGATAAGTTAACTAATTCATACGATTTGTAAATGCTTTTAATAATATTTATGCTTATCCTAAAAAAAACAATATAATTGTATTGCTCTTAGATTGTCTTAATCTAATAAAAACTTAACTAAGATATTTGCAGCATATCTATATTTGATTGATATTACCTACCTACTAATTCGTTAAGGCAACAATTTCTTGTAGGCAGGTACTAAATAATTTGATCTTTGTAAACCCGTACAGAAACTCATAGCCTTACGGGCTTTGGGTTCCTCTTAGGTTTTTAATATGATCCAGCATGGGTTATCTTAATTACATTTTGTGTCCCAGAATATGGCCTCCAAACGGTCATCTCTTAGACCTTGAAGATGCACTACGAGACATAGCCTACTTCCGGGGATGGAGCTACGCTCTAATTGACAACTGCTTTTCAACTAAGACCCCAGATCCCATGTGTTTGAACTCAAACTATCGGTACTACGCCGATCTGGTGCGCAGTAGCTGTCATCAGATGATGAGAAACTGCTCTTACAATGGCAAGGAGTTTGATTGCTGCGAATACTTCCAACCAATAGAGACCGATATCGGCGTCTGCTTTATTTTGAACTCAATTCAAACAGAGTAAGTTTTATGAACATAAGAGAAGAAAGTATTTCGATTGTATCTTTCAATTGTTTCACGAAATAATCTGTTTCAGAAAACCAAATCCATATCCAATGATAAGCAATAGAAGTAATAACAAAGCACTGTTGAAATTCGAAGTCATTTTAATCGCTACTGTGAGTTTACAGTTTAATACGAGTATGTTAATAAACTAGACATGATAGTTAGTCGATTTGATTTGTTACCTGCTTTTAGATGTACACGCTACAGGAGGATGAAGTACCAACTATTACGACATTGAAATCGTCTACTTTGCCCATTCAGCTTGGATATAGCTACCGGTAATAAGAGCCGACCACCCGGCGTGACAGTTTAGTCCGATCAATCATAATACTGCCCTCCTAGCCATATTACATTTCAACATTTTTATTAGAAACAGAAAAAATGCATTGGAAATAATTGGAATTGGTATATTTCCGATAAATCCTTTGGATAAATCACGTACTCAAATCAAAGGATCATCGCTGATGGAAAGAAATTAGATACGAAACGTTTATAGTAAGGATGACTCTGTACATTCAAGTTAGATCAATCGAACCTTGAGATCTCTGTAACTTTTCTTACCTAGACCTAAATCACAAGTGGAATCTTTCGATGTACGATAACATACAAAGGTGATGGAAACACGCGATTTCTGAATTGGCGAAGTAGGTTAATAGACGGATCTATCAAGAAGGATTATGGACTAGGTTAGGTTACTCCTCGAGGTAAGACAGGCCTCCAACGCAGCCTAATCTCATTTAAGGTCCAAGTGGTGCAATCCATAAAAAGTAAGTATAAGAGACAGTTAGAGTTGGCCAAGCTCTTTTTACGCGGTAGTAACCAAATCTCTGGTTATTTCCATGTTGTTTACAAATTGATTGATGACATTCAATGAAATCACCATGACGTAATTTTATGAGGTGTTTAATTGGTGAGTTCAAATCAATTTCTAGCATAGAATAGATGAAAGCGTGTCAAAAATGGCATCAGTAAAATATTCCATTGCATTTCGAGGTCCAGTACCTTCGGTATTTGTTAACAACACAGACTTTGTATTTGAATATTTGTTTCCTTCATTCATTTTTGATCTTCATCAGTTACCATTTCACTCTTTTCTCACTTTAGCTTTCAAAGGATAGAATTAAAAAAATATATTATACAAGAGTCGGTAAGGGACGCATGCCCTTACCGACTCTTGTATATATTTTTTTCTTTTACCTACACCAGCCCAGATCCGTTTAATCATTACGTTTATGTTTACAGGCGACAATTATCCGTCAGGAACATAGAAAACGATCCTCTGATAGTGGAGACCACTTCAGAACAGCGTGCTTGCCACTTCCACTATGAAAATGAGAATGGGGTATATCCACACTATTCATACAGTGCGTGTACAGTGCTGTGTCGCAAGAAGGGCCAGTTGGAAATGTGCGGGTGTAATGACCACTTTATGCTAGGGACCAGTAAGTAGCTCAAATCACAATAAATCATGCCTCAGCTCTATAGAGCAATGTAGAATGCACATTCTACACCTTTTTAGGTATATTGTACCTTCAAGTTGTTTGTCTTGCAACACAATCTAACCGGTCGTGACTAATTGCTCCAAAATACCTACACCATAATTTAATTACCTACGTAGAATATTCAACACTATGGGTGTTCAAAATTTTAGAAAGCATTAGAACTTAACAGACCTTTCATCATATAAATCGAACTTAATTATCTTAGGAGATTCAAGGAGATCAAATACTCGCCCAAAAACTAGCATGCTAATTTTATCTCAATACTCTTACTAAATGCCAGTACACATATTTCAGACGAGTCAGAACGCTGTACCCTATCTGGCGTTGCATGCCTTCACAGGCATAGCAACCACTTGACGATCCTCAAGCCTGCATGGGCACATCGCCCAGGACTGTCGTGTAATTGTCTACCGTCATGTGATGAGACTGACATCACTGTTATCAAAGATGACATCTCTTCGTAAGTAAACCAAACAATAATAGTCCTCCAGGTATGATGCTTCGAGGGATCATAACTTGAACCTACCGCCTACAGCACTGGAATTCCTAGATTAAAGACGTCATACAAACTCTAAAAGTTATTGCTCCCACATCAATCTTTCTGGCACGTTTCGTGATGAAATATATTAAGAATAGGAACGTTATTTCGTTGTTTTGTTTTATCACTAATATTACCTTTATGGTATTTTCATAAATTCGTGATGAAACGTATTAGGAAGATTATTTAGTTGTTTTGTTTTGTCACTGATATTATCTTTATGGGATTTTCATAAATGTTACCGGTTACAAATATTTAAGTAATTTAGTTCTCTCCTACTCCTCGTCAAATCCTCACCATGTTTTATGGTTCAAAAACACGATATTGAACTATATTTGGAAATTTATTTTCAGAATGAAAGGCAAGGCCAACAAAAAGAGAGCTGAAGTCGAGGTCATGCTCGCATATTTAGCTACAGAAAGGTTTAAGAGAAGCGTAGTGAGAAGCCGGTTAGATTTAGTTGGTGCGTATAGCTACATAATTTGTAAAAAATTAATTATGATCAGTATCAAGACAAATTTACAGTAGGTAGGTACATAGTTAGCATACAGTACATTTTATACTTGACAAGTTGTAAGCCTGTCGACGCTATTCATCATCATTCTCCTGCCCTTATCCCACGCTAAGTGGGGTCAGCACAACATGTTTTTCTCTTCCACTCTCCTCTATCACTTGTCAACTCTGAACTCATTCCTCTTACATTGTCGACGCTGTTATAAAGTGTTTTTACTAGCTTATGTTTTGAGAACGGTTTGCACTTTACTTATTTTCCTTATTTATTTTTCAGTGTCAGTAGGTGGAACTACAGGTCTCTTCCTAGGTGCCAGTGTACTCAGCTTTGTTGAACTTTTTTTCTTCTTCACCGTTCGTTTTATAAGCAACATACTGATGGACAACCAAAATCGAGATAAATTGCCTCCTGTTCCTGCGTATCCTATGAAAGAATTTTCTGGAATTGGGATAACCGTTTTGAAGCCGGATTTAAGTCAAAATTACGGTAGTAGGTAAGATAAAAATCGATAGTCATGAAAGTGAACTACAGTATTTTAGGCAAAACGTTCAAAAAGCGTAGTCGTTCAATTGGGCTATCCTTTATCTCTAGGACAGAAACAATCTTATATGAAACTCATTTTCGTACTTGTTACCTACAATTATTCTATCATTTTAATACGGGATGTCGGCATAAACCTAGTTCTAAATTTTGAGTTTTCCGCATAAAACTTTTCAATAATCTTACTCTAATCCAACTAATCTAAGCTTTAAGCAATTCCTCAGTCAGTAAGGTTTGTAACTTTATGTAGTTTAAAATCTGTGACCTATCGAAATATCTCGAAGCTGGCCAGTCTGGACGTGGCCCAGTTAAGAACAGGAAGACAATGATTATGGCAACTGCACTATGTAATGTTCATTCTAGTCCCTTTTGTTGTCAACCTACTATATACTAGGTACTAGCTACGCGCATTACGATAGATATTTCACCGCGGTAATATCTATCGTCCCCGTGGGAATACCGGGACAAAAGTAGCCTATGTGAGCTAAGGATATAAGCCATACTGGTACTAATTTTCATTCAAATCAGTCATGCCGTTTGAGCGTGAAGGAGTAACAAACATACATACACACACCTACATACAAACTTTCACCTTTATTGTCAATACTTACTACTATGTAATCATAGACCTACTACCATTTTGCTAGCGTCTTTGCTTGTACTTACCTATTGCTATAGCACTTTACTCAGAGACAAAAAAAAACACCTTGAAAGATTATTAAATATAATAATTTTAGTCTTTACTTCTTCGATAAAATAGGAATTTTCTTCAATATTTTCCATTATAAAGCCAAGTACCTATCAGTTATTTTAGCTTACCTATATCAGTTTGGATGTATTGAAATTAAAATGCTGTTACTACATTAATTGTTTCCTTTATTCCATAATAATGTTTTAGTAATAAATATATCAATATAATGTAGATTATATAAAGTCATAGAAACTGTAATATAATAATACTGGTAATGTTTATATCCTATTTAACATAAGTACATTATTAAAATCTTATTTTACTCTTAACTACAAGTAGATAGATACGTATAAACATTTACTTAGATATGCCGATTTAATATAGGTACCTAGGCTGGAAATATCTACGAAATAATATTACATAATAATTAAATCTAAATACAGATTTCTTACAAATTGATTTAAAAATGTATACAAAAAGATAGTTACCAAAACTCTTAAAAATAAATGAAAAAACTCATGATTGTTTCTTTTTTGACTTTTGCTAAGATCTATAGACAAGCAAAATCTTTGGGAAATGTTTATGAATATGGATTAAATGCATTTTAAGAGTTTACTGTAAGTACCTACCTACATAAAAAACAATAATTTATGTAAAAAGCAAACTTTTCAGATATAATAAATAACGCCACAAATCGATGAAATAATGATACGGTAGGAGTAGGTACGTGCGTAAATAATATTCGCACCTGTTCAATTTCTTTGCATAAGACTATCTCAAAGTTACATAAACTTACCAACTTTGCTCGTATAATATTTATCGGTTTAGTAGACCAAAGTTTCAGTAAAAAAATGGCTAAAGAACAAGACTAAATTATGTATTTGAAGTGAAAAATAATTTTCAAATTTCAAAGCAAATATTCAAGAATCAACAATAGACCCTTCCCTTTTAAAGTTGATTAAAGTTTGGAGAAAAGGTGTTCTATTTTTGGTTATTACTTTTCGTCATTACTTCGTCGTTATTCATTTAAGAGCATAATTTCCAAATGACCTAGGTACTGCTCAAATAGGTACCACCACAGATTATATAATAGGTACACGTACCACGAAACAAAAAAAGAATGATTTTCTAAAATCAGTTCGATAACATAATAATGTATTTAAGGCTTAGCTTAGCAACCTGACAAATTTTCTCGAATCGAATCTCGAACTTTGTGCATGCTAGGCCTGATGTAGACTACCAAATTAATTCACATGATCAGGTTGCAGGTATTCCTCAAAAGTGCCGTGGTCTCCAAGGATGCTTCCCCGTCTATCAGATCCTCCTCATAAAAAGAAACTTTAGGTAGCAGGTATACCATATTTTACAGTGAAGCAAAATTCTAAATAATAGTCTCAAATACACACTGGAATAGAGAACTTTTAAATTTTTATGATATTGGTTAAATAATTAAATTAGGCAATGCTTTTGCTCAGAGCCCCCTTAGATATCTTTAAAAGGATCTAAATATTGCCTAAAAGATCTGAAACAAATGTCCACCGCTCCCTGGGATACAGTCGTGATCATATTTCATTTAATTTTTTAATTTTTTTGCTCAGAGCCCTAAAGATTCCTCTTAGTCACATTCTAAAAAGTCACAAATTATACCACATAAGAACTAAAAATCCGCCATACTTAATCACAGGCCTATCATGCGCAACGAGAAACATCAAGCAGAAAAACGAGATATCTCGATAATGTTTGAGGAAATATGTTGACTCTAGAAGGTTTGTCCTGTTGCGTATGCTAGGCTCGTAGGTTGAAGGTATTCCTCAGAAGCGCCGGAGTCTCCAAGGATGCTTCCCCGTATATCAGGTCCTCCTCATCAGCAGCCAGCGGTTGCAGTGTCCGTGGAGCTGGAAGCGGCGGTACCTCATGCAGTGCCATTGAGGAATTTGCTGCATGCGGCGAATCGCCTCCAACTGGGGACCAAATGCTTAATTATTGCAAAGTTACGAACTAGGTTTTGTTTTGTTACTGTATTTGTTTTTAATTAATTGGCAAAGTTACGGGTACCTACGTCTTCATTGGATGTTATTACTTTAGATTTATTGAAAAACTAGCTGTGCCCCGCGGTGTTACCCGCGGTGAATACCTAAGTTAATACATTTTTTTAACGACTTCAAAAAAGGAGGAGGTTTTCAATTCGTCGACTGGGTGAACCGTTTTTGATGATTATTTTTATGATCTGTTGAGAATCGTCAGAGATATGAATAAAAATGCACCTTGAGAGTGAGAAAATTACCTACTCTCTTCTTACGTAAGTAATTGAAAAAGTTTTCATAATTTTTTTTATTTTGCTCCTTGCTTAGGACCAATGCGTCATTCATTGTGTTACTTGATTTTGGTGCTCATAGAAAAGGATGACTGCTGGTGGGTTACTATTCTATGGTCTTACACAGTTAGAAGCTACCATGCGAGCGAAGCGAGCTTCGAACCAAGCGAGCGCAGCGAGCCGAAATTTTTAAGACAAATTCGTCATGTGACACTTGATTCTGCTTAAGGTGCTCATAGAAAAGGCTGACTGTTGGTCGGTCCCTATTCTATAGTCTGACATAGATCAATTTTCCAGCAAAATATTCAAGAAGCTACCGTGCGAGCGAAGCGAGCCGAAATTTTTTAAAAACAAATGCGTCCTGACGTGACACTTGATTTTGCTTATGGGGCTTACAGAAAAGGCTGACTGTTGGTCGGTTCCTATTCTATGGTCTGACATAGTTCAATTTGCTAGCAAAATATTCAAGAAGCTACCGTGCGATCGAAGCGAGCTTTGAACTAAGCGAGCATAGTAAGCTTCGAACTTAGCGAGCGTAGCGAGCCTTTCAAACTCGCGAAGCGAGCCGAATTTTTAAAGAAAAATGCGTCATGTGACACTTGATTTTGCTTATAGTACTCATAGAAAAGGCTGACTGATCGTCTGTTCCTATTCTATGACCTGACATAATTCAATTTGCTTGCAAAAGATTAAAAAAGCTACATGCGAGCAAAGCGAGCGTAGCGAGGATTTTAGACTCGAAGCGAGCCGAAACTGTGGGAAATATAATAAAATAGCGATGACGAGGTGCTTTGAAGACCGAATTTTAATTGAAAACACAAATATAAACTTTGTCCTAATGGTTTATGTTGAGCCAGAAATATCTAGTAAAATACCTAGTATAAGATTATTATATATGATTATAATTAGAACTTTACTATATAATTATTTTTTTTTTCACTTGTGTTGTGTATCGCAGTGCCGCTGCTATACGCTCTTCTCTGGCGTCACATAATACCAGCGCAACAGTAGGGTACCTTTCTGCTCTACTGTTGCACATGCTGAGTGATGACCATTTTCTTTGTCGCATTTTTATTTTAAGCTTTTTGTAAATGTTTCTATTTGAAAGAAATAAACGTTTTTATTATTATTATTATTATTTTTATCGAAGATTTATCTACGTACATACTTAAGTCCCAATTCCGTGAGATTATGGGGACAAAAAAAACAATAAGTATTTGAAATTCGTTAAGTTTGAGTTTGAAGAAGCATAATTTAAGTATTTTGATAATCTCACGGGAACAATACGCTTTTATGGGATTTAAAGTAGCCTATGACATGTGTTAATCCAGGATATCAACTGTTACTGTCCTGGTACTAAATTTCATTCAAATCCGTCTAGCCGTTTGAGCGTGAAGGAGTTATAACTTTGCTTGTGCTGCCATCTATTAACATTATTTTGACTAAAAGTTACGTTTTCACGGCCAAACTATTTTGATGAATAATTTGGTTTATAATACCACGGAACCATTCCTTTTTTATTTGTTAATCTAGGGAATAAACAATCCTGCTACTAAATTTAATTCAAATTCCAGCCGTTAGAGCGTGAAGGAATAATAACTTTGCCTCTGCTGCCATCTATTGAAATTATTTTGTTACTTTTTCAGTTACTTTTTCACGGCCAAACTATTTTGTATAAACTATTTTAATGAATTTGATTAATAATCCCACGGAGTCAATGCACTTTTCAGGAATTTTAAGTAGCGTATTTTTTAATTCTGTGTATAAGCAATCCTGCTTTCAAATACGTCCAGCCGTTTAGCGTGAAGGAGTTATAACTTTACTTGTGCTGCCATCTATTAACATTATTTTGACTAACAGTTACATTTTCACGGCCAAACTATTTTGATGAATAATTTGGTTTACAATCCCACGGAACCATTCCTTTTTTTGGAATTTAAGGTAGCCTATTTGTTAATCCAGGAAATAAACAATCCTGCTATCAAATTTAATTCAAATTCATCCAGCCGTTTTAGCGTGAAGGAATAATAACTTTGCCTGTGCTGCCATCTATTGAAATTATTTTGTAACTTTTTCATGGCCAAACTATTTAGTATAAACTATTTTAATGAATTTGATTAATAATCCCACGGAATCAATGCACTATTTAGGAATTTTAAGTCGCGCATATTTTAATCCAGGGTATAAGCAATCCTGCTACCAAATTTCATTCAAATCCGTCCACCCGTTCGAGCGTGAAGGAGTTAAATTTTTGCCTGTGCTGCCATCTATGAAGTTATTTTGTCTGACAGCTACCTTTTGCACTGCCAAACTACTGAAACTATTTTGATGAATAATTTGGTTAATAATCCCACGGGAACACTGCACTTTTCAGGAATTTAAAGTAGCCTATTTATTATTCCAGGGTATAAGCAATTCTGGTACCAAATTTCATTCAAATCCGTTCAGCCGTTTGAGCGTGAAAGAGTAACAAACACACTTACATACTTACACACTTACACACTTACATACTTACATACTTACACACACACAAACTTTCACCTTTATAATATTAGTGGGATAGTAAAAAATGACACCAATTAACTTGAATGTCTGAAGTCTTTTGATGAAAACATAGTTTTGTTCAATCGAGAGTCTGATTTAATTTTTTGGAAAAAATGTGTGATGATAACATTAAATGGATTAAGATCGCACTTGTCACAAGTTCGCCATCAGCGAAAGATCTTAACTGGAGTAGGTATAAGTAACAAATGGGTATTCAATGGTGTAATTGTTTCACAGTTAGTGGACAATTGTGACAATCAAATTGTGTTCGCTAAATAAATTCAATAGCTGTGGCAATTCTAGTTCCGATGAATCCTGTGTAATAGATATTAATTAGGTTCTGAGTAATTTGTCTATAGTAGGTAGATATGAAAATGAAAAGATAAATTAAGTTCTTGACTTTTACCCACTAACACAAAAAAAATATCTTTTTAACATATGTTATAAAAATAATAATTGAATAAAACAATAAACAGGCTCACGACTGTATTTAAAAGGATAAATCAACTTAGTTCTTTAAACATTCAAGATCCTGTGAAAATGTCTATAACAGCCACGGTAAATTCAAAGTACTTAGATAAATAAAAATTTACTAACTTAAACTTAAAAAGTTGTGTTTCCATACTCACATAATCAATATTTCCCCCTCGGAACGGCGGCATTGATTCACAAACCGCCACCAAACACAACAATAATCCAAATAACAAGCACACGTGTCCAAACTTCATGATTCACTGAAAATATTCACAGCGAGTTAAATGAAATGTCATGGAGCGAGCGCAGTTTATTCAGTTGTGCCGGGATGGAACCCATCCAGTCTTTATAAAGGAATACAAACGCCCACACACTTTCTTCCCGCCTGCATCCAGACTAAGGCAGCACAAATTGTATAGGAGGAGCGGGCAGTTAATACTTAATATTCGTGATGTGCCAAACCTAACTCAGTTTATCTTGTAAAACTCTTCTTAGAACGCCAAAGAACTTTCATTTGGAGGGAAGAGCGAGCGAGCTAAAAAGCTGATATTATAAGTGTATAGTATTTAAAATCAAATATAAGTGAGGAATTCCCAAGAGAATAACTCACGCACACACCCTTTCACACTTACACATACACACACACACACACACATACTAAACTTTCAATAAATTGGGAAAAGTCTTTTTTTTTCTTCTATTTTTCTTATCTAGAATGTATTTTTCTGATTTTGATGTACCTAGTGATTCTTTTACACTGTTAAGACATAACCTGTAGATACTATAATTTTATCCAGTGGTACTTAACACTTTTGTATCCGTTTTCTAAATTGTTTACTATCTGTGTAAAACTCATTTGGCCTTATTTATATGTACCTATATTCATTAAGCTCCATATTTACTGTAACGCTGTTGTTTTACCTCAATAAAAATTAAAAAAAATTAAAAATTAAAACTTTTGTTTTACCAAATATTAAAAAAACTAAATGTGTGATAGGGATTTTCAAAACACAGTTTATAACCCTGCTCAGGTTGGGATACAACGTAGGTACCTAAGTACTTACTACATTTAATTTTAACTTAACAATTTAATTTATTTCTTAAATTTAAAAAAATATATTATAATAATTATTTTTCTAACTTTCTAGCTTTTTAGCTTTAGTTAGGAGGTAGGTACCTACCTACGCCTAATTAAAGCATCGTGAGACCTTACTCGCGCATGCAATTCGGTGAGAGTAAACGCTATTCGGCTGACAATTTCATCAGAACTGAATGAGAAAATGACGATAAAATAACAATGTCAACAACACGCGAGTGCCTTTGGTTTTGCAAGAGTGCACTATGCTGCGAGAATCAGGCGGTCACATCATTTCTTAACTAATATTATTAAAGTGGTAAAGTTCACAAAAGTTGTTGATAACTTCAATGAAAGACACTACCACATAAGCGATTATGACAGAGATGAATGACTGCGCAAAATAAATATTGTAAAGGATTTTTCAATTTCACAAAGTTAATATTATTAGCTTTGATATGATTGAAGAGATCTAGGTACCTAAGCCATATTGCAAGCAAGTAGGTACCTAAACAACACATTTATAAAAATGTATATTTTTGTTGCAATTAGACACACAGAAAACAACATTTTCCTATGAAATCATGAGGTACCTACTTACCACTTTTATTTGTTTGTCTCATTTTAACTTTCATTTGTTCCAAAAATTTTATGAGTCCTACGGATATCACCAATTACCTACCAACGAATAACTGCTAAATATAGATACTGTTAGTTGAACACAAAACAATGGTGTAGTGGTAGAAGAATAACTATTCTTCTCCAAATACACTTTTGTAATAACTATTTATGAAGCCTATCCTCTGATACCTAACACCTTCACTGGACTTAACATCTTTTGTAGTCAATTTTACAAAGGTACAGCGCTATCTCATAGCTATGAGATAACGCTCTTTCGCTAAAAGTATTTCTATTACTATCTTTAATTTTCGTAAACAAAGACTGCAGTTGTTAGAAATAAATGATCAATCTAATCATGGTAAATCTTTATTGTCGATGTTAATTTATTTTCCAACTAATATCCGCCTGTGACGTCTCTCGCGTGGTAGTTACTTACCCGGTACTTAGCCTATGTGATATTCCAGGTTATAAACTATAATATATATTCTAAGTTTTAGCTAAATCTGTTCAGCAGTCTTTGCGTGAAAGGGTAACAAACATCCATCCATACATCCATACAAACTTTCGCGTTTATAATACTAGTAGGATAGGTATTTCCTTTTAGATTCTCTATAACCTATGCTTTAGTAACTTTACCTAATTGATACAAAAAGTACGCACAAAGACAAAATTAAATGCATATTTGGCCAAAAAGATTACTTATTTATTTATTTTATTTTAGGAAAACTTACAGCTATGTACAAGGTTAGTTAATTATCAAGATACAATACATGCAGGGCACATATCATAGTAGAGAAGGCCAATTAAAAGTTTCCACAAATAGTTATGAAAATTTAACAAAATTTAACCCTCCTGTTGATTAGTTTAATGCTTTGACCGTCTTGTCAAGGCCCAGGGGAAGACAAATCTTCCGCGTAGATTAAGTTTCCACAACAGAAATGATCTTATCTGACACCCGATACCGTCTCTCGTTCTTTTCCGAAACTCCATCGTCATTAAATGAGGTTTCTAGTCTAGCATACAATTGAAGTGAATCGAAATTGTAGAGACTTGTTTAGATTTTCTTGATAAGATATGTTGAATGTTACCATAACCGAGTCAATGAGGCGGTCACCATGCAATTTGAAAGTATGTAACAAAAAATCATCAAAATTCATCACTTTTTTACTATTGGTAGAGAGTAGGTATGATAGGAGTTAGACAAATACCAAAGCAAAGTAATACAGAAGTAGAGTACTTAAGTAATAAAATAGTTAGGTACCTACCAACTATTGGCACGTTAACAGAGTAGAGTCAAGTAGAGGAAAAAACACAAGAACAAAAGCAGATATCTGGGAGATTATGTTGATGACTTTAGAAGCATACCTAAACGTCCGACAGCAAGTCATTTTGTCTGTAACCTAATATTCGACAACACAATCTTTGTGTAATTCTTCCGCGAACTGCAATGAAGAGCATTGAGTCAGGTCATAATTGGTTTAACGGTGGCGTAATTTCCTAATAAGAACTGCCAAGTGTCCTTTGACACCATTTTCTAGAATTGTCCCTTGTTTTCTAGGAATCTTCCGCCTCTACTAAGTAACAATTTATGTGTTGTAAGCGTCATCGTAGAAGAGACAAATTGTAGATTCCAAAAATTCGAGGTAACGTTTTTCGGGATGTTTTTTTCTGCCACGTCAATAGCAACATTTCTTTTTTTTTATGTGAGCTCTTTCACGATTATACAAAATTTTGCGGACAAAACTGGCGACGTGAAGTGTCTTTTTAAGAATTGATTTTTTTAATAACTGATGAGCTATGATGAAACTTCAAAGTGGCTATGTTGCGTTGCGTTAATAAATTACATGGCAAGTGACCGGCTATCTAACTAAGGAGAGTGGGCCCAGTTTATGCAGTGGGAAAAAAGTTAGGTTATTTTTCAGGTTACCTATTGTAGAGAAATAGAAATAAGATCTATTGATGACTTTATTCCCAGGGATAAGTAGACATCATATACTTGTTGTGGTTACCTACTGATGGTCGTGTTTTCTGGTAACCGCAATATAGAGCCTGTTGGGTGAAATTAAAACCAGAAATCAACATTTCAAAATTTCTTTAGATGTAATGTTATATTATGTACTTAGTCGGTAATTAGTCTGCCTAATTATTATTGATAGATTACTAAGTTCATATCAAAAATTAAATGGATGAGCATAAGAGTAGTATAGTAGGTAGGTACCTATTCCTACTCGTAGTAGGTACGAGTAGTTATAATCATAAAAAACAAACATCAACCAATGAGCGCTTTCTTACTCAAGTCGTAAGTGGGGTAGCCTTTAGGCGACCTGTGAAACTACAAAACCACTTTTAAACTGTATCTATGTATGTTCCTACATAAATTCTGTTTATCCACCTGATGGATTAAAGCGAGTAAGACTCAGGAAGTATGGCTAGAAACGAGGTGAGACCAAACCGTTTATGAAGCCTTAGTATTAGGTAGTACGTAGGTACCTACTATAGACGTAATAGGTTTACTTACGTTATAAACGGTGGCCATGCTCGAACTTTTTTAAGATGCAAAGAAGAAAAGCCGGTGGGTTTTGTAATTTAAGCTGTTCAGTTACCTACTAAGTCAACGTTTTAAATATTAAGGCAATTGCCTGAAAAAATATTTTCTGAGTCAATGTCTAAATCCCTGTGCTTGAATTTACATATTTCTGGAATAAAATAGGTAAAAACCATTAAAAGTGACATCTATAGTAAAAATTGTTTGCATTATAGTACTTAGGCAAGGCTTATATTTTATTTCTAAAAATATAAATATTTTTTGCCCTCCAAAAGTGGTCACCCCAGCGCAGTTCAGTCAGTTCACTATCGATCGGGACTCGAACAAAAGAGACATAGCGATACCGCCACACCGCTCATGTTTGTCGCATAAACATGAAAACACGACCTTATTTACCGGCCCTCACTACCAATACACTGATCATCTTCGATAATTCGTGTGTGCTTTTTATCTGTGATGGAGTAATGTGCTGGTGTCAAAAATGTGATCAATGAAAACGAAAACGTCCATGAAGAAAACTTGAAGCGCCATGGTATGTTACCTAACCAACGTTTTAATATATTGACTTGTTTTTACAGTAAAACTACAATGGGTATATCTCTACAAAGGTTCATAAGTAGTTTAGTTTAGCAAGGATAGTCTTCAAATCATATTATGTCCCAAAATAAACGCATTAGCATGAAGTACCTAGGTAATCACATAGTTTATTCGTCAAAGAAAATAAGTAGATTACTATAATTTTCTTTTTCCTAGAAAAGCTTTTCGGGATTAGCTACGAATTAGTTATTTCTGCGACTTACTGTGATCCTCGAATAAACCTTAGTTGAATAAAATATACTAATCCGGTTTCGGATTAGTAAGGTTTTCCGACTCTACATTAGGGGACACAAATGGACGAGAACAAAAATAGAAGACTTTCGTATTGAAGGCATCAACTTTTTGACGCGCTTTTTTCAGCAATAAAGGAAAAATGTCCACTGAAAGAAGCAAAATGAGTAGCACGTTAAGAGCTTTTGGTGGAGGCGAGGCATGTGGTGCGAGATGGACTCTTGGGGCTCTTCTGTTGGCCCCACTCACTGCTGCCAACTCCAGCTACTGTGCTGTTCCTGCTGTGATGCTACTGGCTACCTTCATCACTATTGCGAGTAAGAACCGTTGTTCATTTTATTAAAAGATTTCGTTATAATAGCAATGTTTTAAAAGAAATTCGTATATAAATGGGACTCCAAATTAAAATTTAAATAGTAAGCCACTTTTGAGCTGTGCTAAATTTGATGATTGTGACATCATATAATTGACCAAAAAACATTTATGAATCTACCATACATCACACTATAATGAGACATAGTTACCTACATAAGATACAAGCTTAAATGTATTTCAGCTTTCACATGCAAAGACCTAAAAAAACTCGCAGAGATACTACCACCATCAAAAACATCGCGAGGACGTCGTCAGCGAAACTTACGCTCATTTGCCGACTTCATGGCAATGTGGGTGACATTCCTCTCCCATCTGGTGGCCGTGGCGATCTGTGCCAGGATACTGAGCGCGACAGCTGACCATGTGACTGGAGGACGAACTAGAAGATGGCTGTTTGGTTACGAGACTCGGGCTTTGGGAGAACCCTGGCCTGATGTTTTAGGGGTCACCGTTGTTATGGTGGTCTGCGCTATGTTTATGTGTGGATTGGAGGTAAGACAACTTTCAATAATGCACTATGCTTGCTTACAAACCAAATGATTTCCTTTGTGATATGGTGACTAAGTAACAGAGTGAACTGATGAATAGTCTGAGAATGTGACCAATTAAAATGATTACGTTGAAACATCAGGCGGAAACATCTTGATTAATCTAGTCTGCCTTATGATTACGTACGACCACGTTATCACATTTCAATATAACTTGAATTTGACATAGTAGTTATTTTCTACTTAATAACTGTTAAAAATACAATTATGTCTTTGCAGGAAAGTATGATGTTCACGTTTATGCTTCTCGTCCTTTTGTACATATTCAGTCAATTCTTCACAATATTTGGACTGATTAATTTGGACATCGCAAATATTAAGATGCCGATACCAATAACCATTTATGAGGTAACGACAATAGCTTTTATTGGTTCAATTGAAAGAAATTCAATTAATGTAACCTAGGTAGGTACTAATAATTTTTAAATGTTGCAGTTGTTCGCAGCAGGTGCGCCGATTTCCTATGCTTTTACAGTCGTGCTTCCTCCGAAAGAAAGTGGATCAATGCGGAAGAATTTATTTTTGATGATTGGATTGCCTACCATTATTCTTTGTGGACTATGTTTTTTGTACACAAATATGCTCAAAGGGTAAGTTTTTAAATTCTAAACCTACATCGTACAATTGATTACCAAAGCAGTGCGTTCAGTGTCCGCGACGCACATGCATATCTTACTTGGTCGGCTAAGACGCTTCCCACTTAGGAGAGCACGTCAGTGACTGGGTAGGGAATGTGTTATATCTCCATCTATTCTTATGCCTACAGAAATAGCATAAACGCAGCGTTGCCTGTAACGACACTTCTCGAAGCAAGAGCAGCTGGATGGATCTGTCCTCTTCTCGCTGCCGTGACAGTGTCAGGGGTCTGCCTAGCTTTGACTGAGCTGTGCCCTCTTCTCTTCACTGTGCTGGTGGCGTTAGCGTCTCCTGAATGGAAGGTGCTGACTAGGTCGATGACGTATGAGAGCACGACCACTGGAAGTCCAGTGTTGGCTGTATTTACTGGAGGTAAGTTTATAGCAAAAAGTAGTCTGCAAAGCAGGCTCAGTGACATGACAATTTGATTTTGACCCCTAAAACTGAACTGCAGCCCGACGGCGGCGCTCCCTCTATATCTGGTGCCCTACCCTATCGCCGCTAATGACAATGACAGTGTGATTTAATTTCAGGAAGTCTAGCAGCAATCTTAGCGTTTGCCTGTCCCCTCTCACATATGATAACATTAATGAATGCGAGTCACTTACTCGGCATATCTATACAGGCATTCCATTTCATCATCATGCGATGTATGCCAACAACAGAACAGATCGAAGCTGGCGGTAAGATTTTATGTTATTGTACAGTTTGGTTTTATTTAAGGTGTTGATTGTTTGCCAAGAATTTTCAACTAAAATGAATCACATTAACAACGACAGTATCTATAGGTAACACGAAATATTTATAAGCACCTTTTTGGTTTATTTTAAATTTATTTAATAATAGCTGCGTTCTGCGGTGTTCCTCACGGTGAATAGTTCCCGTACCCATGGTGATACCGGGATTAAAAGTAGCCAATGTGTTAATCCAGGATATAAGTTATCCTGCTACCAAATTTCATTCAAATCCATTCAGCCGTTTGAGCGTGAAGGAGTAACAAACATTCACACTTACACACACACAAACTTTCACCTTTGTAATATTAGTGTGATGTATTTCAGATGTGGAATATAAACGCTTAGGAAAAGAAGCGAACACGCGAGCCTCCAAATCTTCAAGTAGCAGATCAAAAAGGGGACTTTGGTTTATACCATCAGCTATACGGCACACCAAAACTTTGGAAAGTATCAAGTCGAAGGTCACTATCACAAAAGGTAACGATATAGATTAAATAAATTGGATTATTATAGACCACTACGATATAGCTAGCGATTATCCAGATCTAGATAAGTTTACACAGCACCAGTGAGCTGAAGTGAAACAGACTAATTTATTTTATTGTTTAAGGCCCCTGTAAAAGACAATCAAAGTGTTTTTGGGTTCATTTTCTGACTAAAATTGAGTATGTGAAGCTTTGACATTAATTATATCCAATAACATATATCCTGAACTATTTTATGAAGGTCTTTAAATCCCGTTATAAGTTCTAGTTATCACTCAAAACAACTTTCAAGAATCAATATATTTTGCGCTACGGACACATTTTTCTCAGGTGTGCCGTATTTGTTTAGTAGCAAAATTTGCACAGTTATTCATAATATTATAATTTATTTTTTGAAGGTGCCAATTCTTTAAAATAGTAATCAGAAATAGGTATTTCAAAGGTTGATACCATATGCGCCTACTCAAAAATATTCTTCCACTGTAGTTCCAATTAGGTGAATCGGACATTTTTGGCAGGCGTTAGATTTTATTAGCGCTTCGCTGGAACACATTTTAACAAATAGCGACTCAAGTCACCACAGAACAAAGTGCAAATTCGACTCGCACAAGCCAAATATCGCTATTTTATTTCTTACGTGTATCTCTCTCTCTGTCTATTATGACGTGCGCCTTCTCTCTCTCTGTCTATTTGACAATGTTTTTTGTATTATTTTTTTGTATTTATGTTCCTTCCTACCGTCCCTACCAATTTTTAGCTTTCTGGGATTCTTTGCAAGGATGGACGTCTATTTTGACCGGGCTATAACTACCTACATGGGTTGAGAGAGTTTATGTAAATACCTATTAGTCTGCTTCGAGTACGTGGTTCCTGGCCACGGACCATGTAGGTAGGTAGGATATTTCAAGTTTCGTCCAAATCGATTCAGAAGATGAGTACTTACCTAGGTAGGCACAAATAAAATACCTAGTAGGTACCTACCTAATATCCTACGCAGCAGGCATCCTACTGATTATGGAAATTTGTGGGGATGTAGGTAAGGTCAACGTGGGGAACACCGTCTAGGCTCTAAGTCCGTCTAGTGGCAATAACTCCCTTAATTGAATAGCTAGAGCCCTATAACTCGGTGGGTAAAACAGCATCATGGAGCTCGTTCGAACTTGGGATCATAGATGGCCTAATATCTATATTTTGGAAGAAACTTGACAGTCATTTTTTTGCGCGAATTTGGCACAAAGTTGGAGATTGACGTCTTGTCGAAAAATAAAAAAAAAAGCGGAAAATCTAAGGAAATTTACGATTGTCTTTGATAACGTAAGGCATTTGCAGATCCAAGATTTGATTTCTGCTGTTCGATTCAATAATTAGGCATTAATTTAGTAATTATTACCGATTGAAAAAATATTACATTCAAATTTTCAAGTTGGGAAGTCCGTCTACCATGGATAAGGCAAGTCCGTCATATGCCGGTCTTGCCTTTTTATCAGATTTTGTCAACCTTTTCAAAAGTTCACATTTTTTAAATTATTTTAGATAGTATGATTAGAAGTGTAGTATTTTTTTATTATACATCTGTCTACATAATTATTGAAGAATATGCACTGGAATGTTTGCAGTAGGACTAGCATTACGTTTAACTGTCCTTGCTTACAAATTGTGAATGTTTAAGCACATACCTATTTTATTTTATTTTCGATAATTTTACACAGCAAGCAGCTTGGAATTGGCACGGACTTTATAAACAATGATCGTATTATTACATAGATCTGATTCTTCTTTTATAATTTCGCCATTTTGAGTTAGGTAGTGGATAGGTTATGCCAGGATTTGAATAAAATTCGAACCCCTTTTATGATTATCATGGATTTTAAGGATGATTTTGTAGTTATCATTTCCAATTTCTTACACAAATAAAGATTCCTTTATTTTTTTATGTTTTATTTATAAAAAAAATACTGAGGGAAGTAATTCGTAAAAATGTTTGCAACCACTGAAATCACGTTGTCACCAAAAATATGCCGGTCTTGCCCTTAGTTAGATATAATTTTATTTTCCTTGAAAAGTATACCTTACTCTCAAATACTTGAAACACAAATTGCAACGGCAGTTTTTCATCTTTGTTTGATACTGTTTTCATACATATTGGCTCACAAATTACGATTTTATTGCGAGATGAAATGACTAGACGGACTTACCTCAAACTGCTTGGGAAGTCCGTCTACACGCCGAGTTTAAAAAAAAATGCTTTATCTAATGGGTTAATTACAATTAACCTTGTTTTCGGCCTATTTTGAGTAGATTAATATATTACCAATATTTTCCGCTAACTCAAGTTACTTAGAAAGCGTTTCTCGATTCATAAAATTAAATTGAAATTGAGTTGAAGAATACTATGCCGGACTTCCCCACGTTGACCTTACCTCTGTATGTAGGTAAGTATAGATGTTTGTTAATCTTTCGCGCAAAACCACTGAACATAGGTACCTACCCTACCTACCTATGAAACTTATAGGTAGGTATAACCCGCGCAGATAGAGAATAGATCTATAAATGGCGGCGGGTAAGGTACGCACGGTTGGCAAAACAAGTTCTCAAACATCGATTTTTATTGACTTTTTTTGTTGTTGCTGGTTTTTGAACAAGACAGGCGGTACCTGCCTAGCTAAATGATTATTAGTTCTCTACAAGACACAAAAAAAGGATTTAGCTTAAAAATGTACGAATCAGACAGAGAATTAAAGATAACGCTCCAAGTTCTTCTCTTCGTCAAAGTATTTTATAACGTTGTAAACAATCGCACGTGCATCACTGTGAAGAATCTTTCCACGTTTTCGTGAAGCCATTGTCAATCAATCACAAAATGTCAACGTTCGTAACAAAAACCTAACGAAAATAAATAACAATCAAACGTGGAAAGCGAATCCTGACTGACAATTTTTTTGTATAATTTTGACAATTTTTATGTAACGCGTACTTTACTGTGTGAGTATAGACAGCGATAGAGAGTGAGCGAGAACGCATGCGAGCGGACGCCATTTACAGATCTTTTCTCTATCTGCGCGAGTTATATCTGTAATCGATCAAGTACCTAAGCGAAGCGAACGAAGATCTTATAAAAAGTTATCCATTACTTTGAGGGGGGGTGTCAAATGAAAGGGTTCTGTTTGTACATTCTAAAATGGTATTACTTTTCATTCAAAGATGTAAAGTTTTTAAAATACATCGATAAAAATGAAAAATCTATTATTCTTCAGTGGTTCCAACCTAAAGTGTTTCATCTCGACAAATCTAACGAATTTTTAATCGAAAAGAGATTTTTCTGAATTTTATAAAGTATCATGTGACCAGACTACAAACAACTTCGTCGGTTCGTTGCAGTCATCTACCAAAAACAACGAACAAACACCAACAACAATTTTTTTACTGCCGAAAAACCTAAATGTTTCTTAAAACATTTTTGTTTTAATAGACACCCTCACAAAAACTATATTTTTACAAAAACCATGAAGTATTTATCTATACAAATATAAATTGTAACAAAATGAATTTTGACCATATTTTTTAATAGCCCCGTGCAACACTTTTTTGAAGAAAGGTAGTGACTGACATGACATTTAGCGCCTCTGAAGTGTCAACAAACATCAGTATTATACCATAAAAAAGGTAAATTCATAGTTTTTAATCAGAATCTATGTCTTAGGGGAAGACCGGTACCCTCCGTACAGCGGGAGCATTCGTACAGTCAATATTTCTCCGCGATTTAAAACGTTAGCGAGTTCATACTTAAGTGTGTGACTACCCCCTATACCCGCAAGGTACCCGCGGAATAACGAGGCAGTGCGACCGACGGCTTCGGTGGAATGAGTCGATACCTGTTTTCGCTCCGCGTAAGTATAGTTTGGGTTCATCTTTGAAAGTGTTTGCTACCAGTAAGTTTTACTTTAATTGTAAAAGAAATTTATTACAAATAAAGCACTGATGCCTTACTTTATGGTGTACGTTTTTATTTTGCAACAAAGCTAACAGTTTTTTTTATTTTGAATTAAATATTATTTTTTTGGATTTGGGGTACCTTCATACATAGAAACGGGGGTAGATTCGTGCATGCAAATGTACCCCGGAGTTATTTGCGAGGGTCCACGGCAAGTATTTTTTCCGGGTCTGGGTGTTGTGGTACCATGGTACTTGTAGTTTGGGACACCCATGACACAGGGAATTCTAATGTGTGATCAGATCTATGAATGAAACAGCTGGTTGTTGTTTATTTACCAAGAATTTTACAATTGTTTTGTTTCAGAACTATGCCACGAAGTTACCTAAAAAAGAGAACAGATCGGGAGAAAAGAAAAAAAATTAATGAGTATATTATAATAAGATTTTGTAACGGGTTTTTATTTGAATTTTACGTAAAAACAGTACCTTCTATTTTAAAGGCTAATAAGTGTTTGATCTCAATTGCGAACATTTTAATAAGATAGATTATCTAAGATTAGATTCGTTTTAGGAAAACAAGTCTCATATTTGAATAAAAAACATTTTAAATGGGTTTTTTTAAACTGTGTATGAATGCTCCCTACCATGTACGAATGTGACCCACGGTATGTACGAACCTACCCCGCGTGTGGGGTGCCTTCGTACAATTTCCATCTTTTACGAAAACCGCCATTACTCGGTTAAGATGCATTGAACAAATATTTATGTATCTCATTACTAAAGCTAGATATGTAGGTTATCTAATAGCATTTAATTTATTACAAAATTGCAGTTAGTTTTTTTTTTACAGGGCTTAGAGTAAAAAGTGTACGAAGGGTACCGGTCTTCCCCTACGCAATAATTATATTTTTGCATGGTTGCGTAGCAAAATACGACCTTTGATATTTTTAATTTGATGAGTAATTGAGATTGGACTTTGAATAAAGACTTGATTGAATCGTAGAGATCTAGCAGCCAGATTTCATAAACAATCAATTAGCCAACTCAACAGTGACTTATAAGGGCTAGTCGAAGCAAGTAGGTACAAAATAAACCAACCACCAACCCACGGTGCACGAGATCTCGTTCGGGACGAACTACTAGTCTAAAGAAATATAAATTCAAACAAAATGAATTTTGACCATATTTTTAAATAACTGCACTTCTGGCTTTGAAAGAGTGCTTACCCGTTCGACCCAAGACTTTTATACCCAATAGGTATTTTGCTCCGTGCGACCCAAAACATTTGATTCAAGTTACCCGTTGTACCCACACCTATTTATTCCTAATTCCTAATGTTTGAATTCAAATAAATAACACAGTGGAACACTAAAGAACAAGGGTCAGCAGACAAAAAATGCAGAACATTATATCATCAAGTTCGATTTCTTGTAAATATCACGTTTCTGTTCTATCTGTGGCTCAGATTTTTGCTTTGGGTAGAACGAAACATGTGTTTTGGGTTGAACAGGTAAAAATAATATTGGATAGAAAAATATTGGGTCAAACGGGTAAGCACTCTTTGAAAAAGGTAGTGAAATGTGAAATGACAATGTCATCGGCAACGAAGCTGCGGGTGGAAGCTAGTAAAATATACCTACTTTACTTACATTTGATACCAATCTAGCTTGCACATTGCGCAAGGGTACACCCCACGTGTACGGTAGGTACCTACTACATTTTGTGAGGTTTGTGCTTGTGCACAGAGTAAAAATAGTGCCGTACCACAGAATAGGTAGTAGCGGAACAGAGACTTTTTAGTACTAGCAAAGACGAATAAATCGTCTTTGGTACAAGGTACCTAATATCCGTCTCAAGTAAAGTACCTAAGGTCAACGTGGGGAACACCGTCTAGGCTCTAAGTCCGTCTAGTGGCAATAACTCCCATATTTGAATAGCTAGAGCCCTATAACTCGGTGGGTAAAACAGCATCATGGAGCTCGTTCGAACTTGGGATCATAGATGGCCTAATATCTATAGTTTGTAAGAAACTTGACAGTTATTTTTTTGCGCGAATTTGGCACAAAGTTGGAGATTGACGTCTTGTCGAAAAATTAAAAAAAAAACGGAAAATCTAAGGAAATTTACGATTGTCTTTGATAACGTAAGGCATTTGCAGATCCAAGATTTGATTTCTGCTGTTCGATTCAATAATTAGGCATTAATTTAGTAATTATTACCGATTGAAAAAATATTACATTCAAATTTTCAAGTTGGGAAGTCCGTCTACCATGGATAAGGCAAGTCCGTCATATGCCGGTCTTGCCTTTTTATCAGATTTTGTCAACCTTTTCAATAGTTCACATTTTTACAATTATTTTAGACAGTATGATTAGAAGTGTAGTATTTTTTTATTATACACCTGTCTACGTAATTATTGAAACATATGCACTGGAATGTTTGCAGTAGGACTAGCATTACGTTTAACTGTCCTTACTTACAAATTGTGAATGTTTAAGCACATACCTATTTTATTTTATTTTAGATAATTTTACACAGCAAGCAGCTTGGAATTGGCACGGACTTTATAGACAATGATCGTTTTATTACATAGATCTGATTCTTCTTTTATAATTTCGCCATTTTGAGTTAGGTAGTGTATAGGTTATGCCAGGATTTGAATAAAATTCGAACCCCTTTTATGATTATCATGGATTTTAAGGATGATTTTGTAGTTGTCATTTCCAATTTCTTACACAAATAAAGATTCGTTTATTTTTTCATGTTTTATTTATAAAAAAATACTGAGGGAAGCAATTCGTAAAAATGTTTGCAACCACTGAAATCACGTTGTCACCAAAAATATGCCGGTCTTGCCCTTAGTTAGATATAATTTTATTTTCCTTGAAAAGTATACCTTACTTTGAAATACTTAAAACACAAATTGCAACGGCAGTTTTTCATCTTTGTTTGATACTGTTTTCATACATATTGGCTCACAAATTCCGATTTTATTGCGAGATGAAATTACTAGACGGACTTACCTCAAACTGCTTGGGAAGTCCGTCTACACGCCGAGTTTAAAAAAAAATGCTATTAACTAATGGGTTAATTACAATTAACCTTGTTTTCGGACTATTTTAAGTAGATTAATATATTACCAATATTTTCCGCTAACTCAAGTTACTTAGAAAGCGTTTCTCGATTCATAAAGTTAAATTGAAATTGAATTCAAGAATACTATGCCGGACTTCCCCACGTTGACCTTACCTAAGTAAGCCGAAAAAAAAACAAGATAAAACCTACTCCAGGTGATAATTTTTTATCACAAAAAAGTAAAAGATTTTATAGCTTTCTATGATGTGCATTCTTCTGTAGGTACGTGTACCTACCTACCTACTTACCTATACCTACCTACCTACATATCCCGATAAAAAATAGTACCTACTTATATTTTTATGCCAGGCAAAGGCTATGTTCAGCTAATTCATTTACCTAGTTCAAATCTGTTCAAGAAAATAAATGGGCAAACATACCTACCTAAGGTATGTTTGCTCATTTATTTTCTGAATCTCCTATATACTTCACTAGCTAACTTGCCCGTGGCTTCGCTCACGGTACTCGGTACCTACCTTGATAAAATACCTATAGCCTATGTTCATTCGGAAAGTCTAAGCTACAAATAGGTGAAAGAATTTTTGAAATCGGATAGTAGTTTCGGAGATTACCCCAAACATACAAACAAACCAACTTTACCTCTTTATAATATTAGTATAGAGTATAGATTACCTGTTATTGTGTAGAGTGTGTAGGTAGACCAAGAAACCTACATAGGTACCTACTGCTAGCCGCCGAAAGGGACAGAGAGATATACTACACCGGCACACGGTAAGGGACAAACATTTTATGATCCGTCTCTTTTTTTCACAAGAATCTTGTATATCCATTTGTCTCTTTTGGTTTTGAGTGACTGAAAAGGAACATGTCGAGCGGTCTTCTATAGTTTTCTTTGTCTACGCTGTAATGAGTGCCACCTAACGTCAGAGTACGACAACTCCGGCCGCCAAAGGGTCTAAAAGATTGGCCCGACCTAGCACCTTAATTGCTGCGTGTAATTAACGTCACTTTTTACAGCGTAGTTTTATAAAATTCACCGTCCATTTCAACCTATTTTAGTAAATTAGTTTTTAGGTCATAGGTTGAAGTGGGTATCCTTAAAATCTATACCTACCTAAGAAAAATAACATTACATGAATTCATTTGATCTTAACAATTCTTTTAGAAACTGAAGAAAGAGAATGTCTGCTACTAGACGAGTATGCAGGAGGTACGAATGAGGATATGGATCCGAGCTGCAGCAGTGGACCTGTGGAGATGACCACGGCTGAGGTCGGGGAAGTGGTGTCTGATGTGGAAGCCAGCGATGGAGAGTTGTCGTCTGGAGATGACTCTACTGACATCGACGCGGTGGTAAAGGAGTATAAGGATAGAATCCAGGTAATTCAGACGTATTAGTAAAATGAACATGTATCTTTAGGTAGTAAACTAATAGGTCTACTAATAGACTACGTTCAGCAGAGTACTGCAATTAGTTATCGATAATAGTAAGTTTAAACTTAGAACTTTAAAGATCCTAGATCTTAGCCTCCATGATTACGTCGTTTGAAGACGGATCCCAGAACATTTTTTTTATCTGTTGGGACATTTATGCGTCAATCTGCAACAATCCCTGCAACATTCCTGCATTGACAACCCTATATCATGGAGTTATATTGTTTATATCCAAACACACAGGTGGTGACTTCGATTCCCGAAGCCACAGCCCCATCGCCACCATGCGTGCGCGGAGCACGCTGGGCGGCAGTGGGTGCGATGACACAAGTGGTAGCCGATGGGTTTATAGCAACTGCCTTCTGCAACGAGGGTCTGAGAGTACCTATGTTTGCTACGGGCATACCATGTGAGTGAATTGAGAAGTCTAGTAAACTTTAATACGTACCTAGAAAATTAATTAAGATACCTTTATAAAAATACCTTTTCCCTCCGTAGATTAAGACAACAGATTTTAGACGACTACTTGTGACTCAAAGAAACGAGTAATCGATTTATGTTTCAGTATGGCTTATTGGAGTATTTATCTGCACGTGGCAGCCGGCACATAATCTGGCAATGAGGAAGACGCAGAGTCTAGAAGGTCCGCTGGCGATGCTGACCGCTCTTCTGTTCCTCACACCTTTATTACTGGACTCTTGGCCTGCTATTACTTTATTTGCTGGTGCAGGTAAGCTATGAATAGTACCTGCTTTCGTCATAGATACGCATAATTTAAAATAGTCTACAGTGCTGCAAGTATTCGTTTTAAAAATAAGTAGTATGTTTTTGGTTCGATATCTGATAAACGCATCCAATCTATTGAGTTAAAAGTTTTTGCATTATTTAGGTCTTGTCTGTTTATCTCAGTCATCAAATTTATTACGTACCTATATTTATTACATTTTAGGAGTGGTAATCTACGCGCGTTGTGAGAGATGGTGCGGTGATTTGGCAGTGCAGCAAGCTCGCAGCGCCTTGGAGAAACGTAAGGTGTCCGCGGCTGATGTGCCTTTAACCGGCGCGCGCCTCGCTCATATAGACGCTGTTTACATCACCAGGTAATCGCCAAAATATCCTCTCAGTCTGTAGCATAACTACGTTAACTATTTCAACTAATATCTAGTCGTTAAAGAATTCAGTAGATCTATTGTTAGACGATCGCGATCACAAAATTGATGTTTCTGGTAAAATCAGCTGAGTGATACAGTGCTACGTAGCACATGTCTAAGAAGATTTAAATCATGTGGTAGGCTTTTACATCTTAACTAGAAATTTATACAGCTACAGAAGACAATTATAGGCCTTTACTTAATGGGACACTACAGTCCCTATGAAATTGTTTTGGTGAAGAGGGCTTGAAAGAAGGTTTTTAAGACAGCCTAAAAACAGTATAATTTAAATCGATGCTATCATGAATATAACTTAAATCCATAAAAGATATAGGTTTACAGCGTCTCTTTACTCATTTCATTATAACTAATTCCACAAAAATGCTTATTGTTTTATATATTTGATGATTCAATTTTACAGATGACAGGAGGATGACTCGGATTCGAGTCTTGACAACCTATTGGATGACGAACAGGACCCTGACGACGAATGACAATCGGAAGCCATCGTCATCATCGCCCAAACACATCATTCCATTACAGACACGGAGTAATAATTAATCTGTAGAGCGCAGTAGAAACTAATGTTAGTGTACTTTTAAAGCGACAAACAAATCGTCAAGCTCTTTAAATGCAAGAAACAGTTCCGGTATTTGAAGTGTTTAGAAATACGGGCTTTACACGGGTACTTAATACATTTTCAAGTCGCCTCCCAAGCTGCACGACGAAAATGTACGAAGATCGACCGCGAAATCGACCAGCTAGTCACCCGTGTAAACCCCGCATAACGTAATGGCCTTTACAAATCGATCTATCGGGCGATAAATCGGTTTTAGTTTCAGTAGGCCTGCCTTCATTTTTATCAACATTATACCTACGCGTTTCCATGCAGAAATGATTGTGCTTAATATAATGTCTTAGCGAATATAACTGCAAGATCTCGCGTAGGTAATCTAGAACGCAAAAGACGTGGGAAAGTGCTGTGTTTTCGTGAAATATAAACTACGTTTTCAAAACTGTGCTTCGATTGGCCGTTGCCTTTTCTGTGATACTATAGGATATGCGCTCTATAAGTTTGTTGCTCTGTGTTACCAAAGACTTTTAAAAGTGAGATTAATTATTATTGGCTTTTAGAAAAATTGACGAATCGATTGATAAATTATAATTAGACGATAAAGAAAGACATTAAGTGTGATTCGGTATACATAATTCAATAGATAAAATTAATATTGCTAATTTTATCGTTTGATTAAGACTAGTACTTTTTCTGCGTGTTCGAGTTCCAGAAAAAATTGAAATTAAATATTTCAGGTTTGAAAAAACTGTAACAAAATAACGCGGTAACTATTCCGCTATCTTTTTATTGCTTTTACTCGCTCATATTTTACAAAGCTAGAAGAAAAATCAATAATAACTGAAAAAGCATAGTTCGTTCGAGCCAGCCGGATTTCACTCGGTAATGAATCATGCCTTAAATGTTAGTACTATCTTAGTACTAGATCTTTATAAAACTATTTGACTGTATGCCAATTAAGAAATTAGTAGTATTGAAGATAACTAGACTAGACACGTTTTGAAGCTTTTACGCTAGCTTTCTGCTTTTATCGCGGATTGAGGACGGTTTACTAAATATTGTTTAACTGTTTTGAAAAACATTATTTGTTTCAAATTATCCAGCAGTTAGACGAGTCTACTTTTCGGGAAAGATATATAAATATAAAAGATATTTGAAAACTAAGATGTGTTTGAATAAAATGATATATTACGCAACATAGTCCAACAGGACCAGCAGCAACGTGACAAATTTTCTCGAATCGAGAAAATTTTCCAACCTGATGCGGGTAGTATAGTGTGTTGCCAAGACAACGCTTCGTATCTAATCTATGTCAATTGCTATCATTTTTGTTCGTTTTTATTCTAAAGCGATTGTTGTAATTGAATTGAAACATGGCTAGTGGCTGCTCTATCATTTATGTTAGAGCTTGACTTAGCAAGACAACTCGTTTCTCGACTCTAGAAAATTTGTCACGTTGCGCAGGCTCGTTTGTCTAACTAAAAGGTCGTGTTCTGGCTAAAAACTATGATACCAAAGATATATTATTTGCTCGATCATGTAAATATTTCTCACATCATGGCACCGAATAATGTGTAGGTATATTGTGTGTATGTGTAAATTTTATACAAAAACTTTTAAACAATATTTAGCAAATATTGGAGCATGTAACCGAAGTAACGTTGTGAATGATTAAATGAATAATGATGTAAGTAAATTCATAAAATCCGTCCATTGTCATAGAACCACGCTTTGCCTTATGCTAAATAAAACGCTTACTAAGAAAATTAAAGTTAGTGTCGGTTGAGGTTTGGAAACTAAATTAACGTAAAACGCAAACGTTCTTATTTCGTTCAGGCTAAAGATCAAAATAGAATAACAATTTAAAATTACTTTTCTAACATTTACCTACTTATAAAAATAATCTAAAAATTGCAATATTCTAAGTAATTTTTTAAATAAAATAATAATACTTATAACATTAGTAGGTGTTAATGATCTATAAACCTTGTTCTTTTTCGTAAATATCAAAGTCACGCAGTTTTGAGCTTTAACATGAACGGCATAAGTATTAGCACGGTGAGACTATGTAGACATAATAGCTTATAACTAAAATTGTTAGTAAAATATGACTGAAGGTGGTAAGCTAATAAGTAATAACTGATGCAATTTCACTTTAAAATAGAAACCTAAATTAAGTAGGTATGCAGAATGCTATGTTTTATCTCAAAAAATATACGACGGTTCAAAAGAAAAATTTTGCAGTGTCATTTCGGGATCATGTGAAACATACAGGCTGAGTTTTTTTCAGGGCCTTTTAGGAGTCATGATGTCAAAATATAGGTGATTTTCGTAAAAAATGAGATCTGGATTAAAGAAGTTGAATGCATGGCCCGGCAAAAATACTCACCCTGTAGGTATACTTACTTTATACTAGCTGAGTTATCTTTTCATTATAAGTAAATAAAGGATGGATTTCAATACTGTGTTAGTGCTGCTTTTGTTCATACATTTTGTAAATGACAACAGATGTTTTTTTATTCAGTCTGTTTTGCGAATTATTTTGTGTAGGTAGTACTTATTAGAAAAAGAAAGAGTAAGTACTTATACCTACCTAATAGAAAATAATATATAAATGTTTGTTATTTGATACTTTGAAAACTTTTCAGCGTATAAAGCAAATTGGTAATTATAATCTTTATTAAATTTATATAGAGCGCAGTATTGAAGTAGGTACTCAAAAAAATATATCATAAATATATATTCCTAATAATTCATTCATCGACACTCACATAATTCGTATACAATAATTCCAAGCCCACTATTCAAAACGCTATGTCATCTGTCTCAAGGTTCAGTTTGCAATAAAAAAGTTGCTAAATTCAATAATTTAGTTTTAATAGCATTTCACATACCTTCACTTTTCTAACAAATACATTCTATAAATGCTCTCAGCGGCTTCGTCGTCGAAACTTGGATTGAATTTCACTTCTATGACTTCTTTAAAACCTTCACTTGGAGTAGGTTCTGTCAACTTTTTTCTGAAACAAAGATTAAAAAACATATAAACACAACGGAAAATTACTCACGTCAAAATATTTATATGTAAAAAATCACACTAATATTATATACATACATACCTATTAGTGAAAGTTTGTGTGTGAGTGTAAGTGTGTAAGTATGAATGTTAGTTACTACTTAGATAGATACGTTTTTTTTGTAAATACATACATATTATAAGTAGAAACATCCAGACCCGGAACAAATATCTGTAGAACATACAAACATTTGTCCCGAGGCGGAATCGAACCCGCAACCTCCGCGTCTCAGGTTTCAAACTTACTTGTAAGTATGAAACACAATTTCATTAACCGGCACATGGTTGATCTTCATCAGTTCTCTAAACTTATTGTTGTGTTGCGCATGCGCCTTCGTGGCGGCCATCTTGGCGCAGCGGCACTCGACGTTCATTTCCTTAGCAAGGGTTATCCAGCGAGCACGGGATTCTATGTCGGGGTTTGTACTGTCTACTATCACGCTTTTACCTTGCTGTAAGTAAAAATACATGATTACTTATTGAATTTAGTTGTTACGAGTTTCTGTTCCCAATGTTACACAAAATTTTATATCATTTTGTCTATTTTTTCCTAAGGGTTCGTTACACAATAAAGTTATATTATATTCATACTTACACTTAATAGTTTCTTTGCTTCAGCAGCGCATTTCTGCCAAGAACCCAACACATCTCGGCACACAGCCACGTACTTGTATCCGGATTTCTTCTCTATTTGCTTCGCCAGGAAAGATTTACCACTGCCAGGATAACCAACGAAAACTAAAATCTGAAATATATTAGAATTATTAGAATAAACAGGCATTAGAATCACCTAACATGTAAAACGAAACTTAAGAGATCCTTGAGGTCCTACAAGAATAAATGATTTTTTCTTTCTTTCTTTCTTTCTTTCTATTAAAAAAAAACTTAGGCCTTTCCATCTTTATTAGATGACTAGCAGCGCCCCGCGGTGTTATCCGCGGTGAATAGTTCCCGTTCCCGTGGGAATACCGGGATCAATACTCGCGCAACGTTTCCTAACGCACGATCCGGAGCACCAATCTTTTTTGATCCAGGGTATAAGCGATCCTGGTTCCAAATTTCATTCGAATCCGTCAGCCGTTTGAGCGAAAAGGAGTAACAAACATACACACACACTTACGCACGAACTTTCACCTTCATAATATTAGTGTGATTGGCAATAGAATCACCTAGCATGTAAGATGATTCGATGTGATCCTTGAGGTCCTGCCGAAATAAATTATTTTTTCTTTCTTTCGATTACCCTATTTGGCTTCATAAATAAAAAAAATACATTTTATTGTAAAAATTTACCTCCTTATCCTTCCCAATTAGTTTGTCATTAAACGGTTCTGGCTTGACTTCCTTGGGAATAAATTCCGGGTTACTTATCGGTACATTTGCGATAGAATGTCCAAGGAAGAATTGTTCAGGGGTGTAGAAGGTCAAGCCAAGGTTCTCAGCCATTAGTCTATCAGCCATTGAATGATCCTTCTTTCTTCCTGGTGCCCAGTTCACGACTCTTCCGACTGCATCACCACAGTAGAAACTTTGATCTTTGTCTATGGGTATGGAATCGTTTTTCTGAAAGTCATAAAGTACAAGTTAGTAAAATTAAAATGTTTAAGTAACCCCCTCCCTATACATATGTACACATCAAGTTTTGCATTCTACACACTATAATATCCTTTTAATCGATACCAAACTCGGATATATTTGGAAAGTGTTTCCAAATATATTAATTTTATTAAGATTATTCATCCCCACTTTAACCCCCCCCTATCTTGTAAACGACTCAATCGATTTTGAAACATGCTTACGCATCACCTACGCATAACCTGCTTTAAATAAAAAAAAACTGTAGCTAGAGCTACGGTGCCACAGACAGGCATACATAGCGGTCAAACTTAACACCCCTCCTTTTTGTCAGGGGTTAAAAATGTACCTACGTTTGTATGAATAAATGAATGAATGAAAATTCTATAATGCACACCTTAAAAAAATAAACAAAGAATAAATTAAATGTTTATAGCTAGATTTGTATGTGTTAGCACAGATAAAAGAATACTAAGTGTGTTAGGTAACTCTGGCGATATAGTTTTTAGGCCGCCATCATAATTTGGCTTCCGAAGCAACCATAATAGTTTTAGTAATAAAAGTTTTATTATAATATTTATCTGTTGTCATACAAATTAAGAAAATCTTACCTTCTCCTCTAATGTTTTCCACATTCCAGTTGATGGTTTTCTATAAAAAGTACTCCCTGTAGCTAGAAATACTTGGATAGGGACATCCAATTTTACAACAATAGCTTCAATTTTCTTTTTAAAATCTTCAATTTTCACCCTTCCACTGCCAAGAGGCGCCTGATTGCTCATGATGACTATCTTAAACCCTTTCTCAAAATGTTCCTTAAGTGTCTTAGAAGCAGTTGGAAAAGCAATTTGCCAATCGTTAATATCTACCGGAAATGTTTTAAGAGATTTGGTCTTTATAAGAGTGCCGTCCATATCAAATGCTGCTATTTTCTTGCTGGACTTAACTCCTTTGGCCGTGAAGATATAAAGTTCCCCACGGTCTATTTCTTCCCAAATATTCTCCGGTGCTGACATTGTTTCTGTATCTTCAATGTCTGTTTTAACCACTTTCTGTTTCCTTGGAGTATCTTCGTCTTCCAATTTTCTTTTTACACTGAGTCTAGGTGGCTCACAGCTCTCGGGAGGTGGATCAAACTCTATTATATGTATATGACTGTTTAGTAAGATCTCAATTCTAGAGCCATGTTCCACTTTATAAATGCAGTCTTTTTTTAAAGCAAATCCATCTAGACCGGAAGGATTTGGTCCAAGCTGCTTAATTTCAATGTGACATTCTTCGCAATCCGCTTTCAGGCTTACTAAAATAAGGTTTAAATGTCTTAGTTATTAATTAGGTAAGTACCTACCTGTGTAGTTGATAACAAGGACCATATGGCAGGCCAAGAAGAAGGCATGAGGTTGCCTAATCCTATGTTTATTTATTTATATTTAGGCAACGTCAACAGTAGGTATAAGTCGCGCCACGTAAAAAGAGCGCTGAGGGGAAGTAGCGGGGGTATGTTTGCACCTGTGTTCAATCGCTGTCGAACCAATAGCACTGACTGAATCAATTGTATGAAGTGCGCCGCGTTACGTCTCCACCAATCATCGACCACTGCGCTGTTTGACAGCCAACGCTCTTTTTACGTGGCGCGACCTATAAGTACATATATTTCACATTGTATAAAAAACATTAATATCAGAAAAATACCATGATAATATGCACCAATATCAGGCATACCTACTATTTACTGTAGTACCTACCTAGTCTGTTCCTAGATAAGAAATTCTTCTTCAATTTCCTTAAACACAAGTCTAGACTGAAATAGCCACATAAAACTGCACTAATTCACTTAAGTAGGTACTGAATGGAGCAGCCAGTATTTCCTTATGTGGCTATTTCTATCCATCAAAATCTATTGATCTTTAAAAAGGTAGTTATATAAGATGTTAAAAAGGTAGATAAGTAAGATGTCTTTATCTTTTTTCATTGAATCTATTGATCTTTAAAAAGGTAGATAAATAAGATGTCAAAAGCTAGATAAGTAAGATGTCTTTATCTTTTTTCATTGATAGGTTGCCAAGCTTATCATTTTACAGAGTCATCATAGGTTACACTAATTCAATAAGATTATGTAATATTTACCTACTTAATCATAAAAATATTGTTTTACTAATCTGTTTTTAAAAAACAAATTCCTGTTTGTTAATCTCGTTAAAACTCAAAAATGGCCATAGAGTGCAATATATCTGATAATCCATCATTCATTATCATTAAGTATGAGTCTTAGCCTTTGACTCATACTTAATGATAATGAATGATCAAATCCAAATTAATCTGGACAACTTACATGTAATAGGTGGTATCTACTTATAGATAATTTCTAGTTTCTAGTGCAATATATTTTATTAATTTTACTCTTTCAACAAGGATCTAATGTTTAAAGATCTGAAAGAAATGTCTACCGTTTCCTGGTGATCATTGGGTAAATCCTTTTTTACTTAAACCTACCTTACATAAGTACCTACCTATGTACTTACCTATAATTGGGGCACAGAATATTTTTCACACCACAAATAAAATCGAAGTTGACTTCAAGTAGGTATGAGCTAAGTTAACCTTACTGAAAGTATGACATCTTATCACTAACGCAATCTTAATTCAATCATCATTATACTCACTTTGCTGACGAGAACATGATTGATCTTTGATCTTGGTTATTTTACTGCGTCCTATGATAGTTTCTGTATTGTGAGGCAGTTTTATCGGAGCATGGGTGTCGAGTAAACACTTCAAGAAACACTGGCGAAGCATTACAATTCGAGATTTTTATCTTAGATTTTGGACTGTGTTTCTAGCGGTATCTAGCCAGCTACTTAGAATTATTTTTTTCTTCTTTTGAAGAAAGGAAGCGTTTAGGACAGTGAGACAGCGTAGATGATCGAAAAATTGCCGAAACAAACTCTATTGCATAATTTGAGAAGCATGTGTTATTTTGTAAAATTGTGCAAATAGTAAATTAAGTAAACAAAAAACAGCTGTGACAACGTGACATGACAATATGACAATGACAAACAATAGCAAAATGCAGATAAGGCTGAGTCCACACGACGACGCTCCGATATTTTCGTAGTACTATTTTACTCTTTGCTCCGATACTAACATCGTGTAGCGTGGATCTGACCTGAACCGTGAATGATTTAGCTTCTGGAGAAAAGTGTAGCTACATGCAATCACAGAATACTTTGTTTACATGGAAACATGCGATTTTGGAACGCGCTCCAAACGATCCACAGCCACCCAAAGATAATTAACCACTACGTTTTCCACAGAGGTAAAATATTTGGTGATTCATAACGGATAAAAAGCCTATGCACCAACCAACCAAGTGATTAAAAAATACCAGCCAGGCACAGGCACCACCATTGACATTCCTTCTTCTGAGGGCACCACAGTGTCATGTTAATAGTGTCATTGTCATGTCATAATGTGACAGCTCACTCACCACACCACATAATGTCAATGCCACACCACACACACATAATTTTGACGTTTACGGTTAGGGATGTGACATTGTACCTAAAAAATCGATTTTTCATTAATCGATTTTTTTTGAAGCATGAAAAATCGATTAATAAATAATCGATTTTTCTTTAGAAAATAATCGATTTTGTTATAATAATCGATTTTTTTCTAATTTGTCAATTAAGTTCAAAATAAACGCCAAAAATATTATATCAATAGATTTATTAATTAAAAATAACTTTTTTTTATCAAAAATAAACAACAGAAACAGCAAGCTTATTATAATCATAACAAATTAAAGTTTTAGCAAACAAATTAGTTCAAATGAAAATGTTTTTCACATAAATTAACAAAAATAATTATTCACTTTCAAATCTATCGTAAGTTGTATTAGACATTATAATAGCACACGGGAATTTTAGCACACGTAAAATTATCGTCGATTTAGATACCGACAATGTTTCGATTCTTCCGGAGAATTTTCATCTGGGTATGAGTGTGGTCACTCCTCGCGGTCGCGTCTCACACTGCGTGCGAAGTATCGCTCGGCGCGGGACAAAGGTCGCGAAGAAGGAACTTTTTTTCAAAACACAGACTTTTCAGAAAGACCGTTATTATTAGAATTATTTTCTAACCTTTCTAACCTTTGAATATCCACGGAAAGTAAAGTAGGATTTAAGAAAAAAATCGGTATTGATTAAATGATTGATTATAAAAAAATCGATTAATAATCGATTATTTATTTTAAAAAAATCGCGTATTAAAATCGATTTTTACTTTAAAAAAATCGATTATTAATCGATTTTTCTAATAATCGATTATTTTTTCACATCCCTATTTACGGTTTGGTTACATTCATTTGGTTGGTTGGATTCTACAATGAGGAAAATATTGTCACTAATTTTCTCTAAATATCCATGAAAAACATAATAAAACATTAGATCTAAAACCAGAGTTTGATAAAAGTGTACTAACTAGAACAACTTTCATACATAAATTTGCAGACGCGGCAAAAATTAAGGTGTGACATCAGAAAAACCAACACCTATTTACTGACGTGTACCTATACCTGAGATTGGATTAGATTAATGTTAGATTGATGGTGTTTTTCTTATAATTTGCAGTCCCTTTATGCGATAATCATGGCGCTTACTAAACGTAAACAGTCTCCTGAAAAGCAGGAGTTAGTAGAAAATGGCGATCCGATGTTTGAAGAAGGACGTAGCAACATCAAAGGGGACGAACTGAACATTGCTATCTTACTGTTTCTATACACGTTACAAGGCATACCCCTTGGCCTTGCGGGGGCTGTGCCTATGCTTTTGCAAAACAGAGGAATAACATATACTCAACAGGTATTTCAGGTTTAAAAAATATTTTATGTTGAAGTGAAAAAAAAGAAAAAACTTAATTCTTTAATATCTTGTACTTTACATGATCAAATATTAAATTACCAATTTGTTGCTGCCCATATTAACTGCAACTTACTTAGATTTGTTTTTATTTCAGGCTGAGTTCAGTTTAGTAAATTGGCCTTTCAGTGTAAAGCTACTATGGGCACCAATAGTAGATGCCCTGTTTTGGCCAGAATTTGGACGAAGAAAAACCTGGCTAGTACCAGTCCAGTATCTAATTGGTATTGTGATGATCATCATGTCATCTAATGTATCAGATTGGCTTGGTTCTGATGATAAAGCTCCTTCCATGATGATACTTACAGTTAGCTTCTTGTTTTTGAACTTTCTGGCGGCAACACAGGATATTGCAGTTGATGGCTGGGCACTCACAATGCTCAAGAGGTAATTAGACCCAATCAATTTCAACTGCTGGCATAATTATAATTAACTTCTATTCTACATTTTGACCATTGTCTTTCCTGAGGCTATGGCTGGCTAAGCTGAGAAGCTTAGCTAGCTTTATTAAAAAGTAGGCAAAAAAATACCTCTTGTGACACTTTACATCACCTAGTAAAGATCTAAAGACCTAAGCCTCCAGCACTTGCTTGCATAGTACCAACATTTAAAATGGCAAAATACTATGTTTATCTAAAATCTATTCCAAGTCTCATACAAATTGATCCTCAACTTGTGGCATGATTAAAACACCATATCTTAGGGCCACCCCGGTTCATTCTGGCCGAAAACATAAAAATGGAATATTAATTATCTACAGACAGATGTTTATCTTGTTTTCAGATGCAATGTTGGACATGCATCTACTTGCAACACAGTCGGTCAAACAGCTGGTTTCTTCCTTGGCTATGTGCTATTCCTTGCGTTAGAATCTCCTTACTTCTGCAACAAATACATCCGAGTTGTTCCGGAAGATACTGGACTCGTTACACTTGGTAGTTTCCTACTACTCTGGGGATGGGTGTTCATAGTAACAACTACATTGATAGCTGTGTTCAAGCATGAAGCGAATGATACAGTGGACTCGAAAGGGCAGAGTAATGTGAGAGGAATGAAGGATATTGTCAATGCTTACAAGCAGTTGTATACTATTGTGAAACTACCCTCAGTAAGGACTTTGACGCTTGTACTGTTTACGGCCAAGGTAAATTAGTTAATTTGGAATATTTTTCATTGCTTTTTAATTTATTCCTAATATGTCGAGATAATATGACAATTATGGTTTATTTTAAAAATATTAAAGAGGCATCTTATGCGTTTTTTAATTAATGGGGATGTTATTAATTTTGAAATAACAAATTTGAATGAAATTATAAGTTAAGTCAAGAGTTTCTTTAAGTGTCAGTTTACCAAATTGTACTACTTTTTAGCTTGGTTTTTGCGCGAGTGATGCTGTATCAGGACTAAAACTAGTAGAAGCTGGCGTGCCGCGCGAAGACTTAGCACTTCTTGCAGTGCCTCTGGTACCTGTGCAAATCATTATGCCTGTGGTGAGAATTTTATTTTATTATTTTTTAAAACAATGAAGTGAAAAGCGCTGTGGAATAATCTTGGCAGAAAAATAAAATCAATATATTAATTTAGCCAAAGGGCATTTTGACATGCCTCTTAGGCATTTTCAAAGTATCTTTAAATTCTGATGATCTTTATGGATCAGAGCTGTAAATATGATGTTTTTTTACGACATTTTTAAGCATCTTATCTTATTACTGCCACTATATGTCGCCTATGACTTGTTGCATAGGATCTCATTGATTTTATCGATATAACTTGGCGCAGCCGGATGGATTGCATATTGCCAAATTCCAGTTTTGTCAGGATTCAGGATTACAGTTTCGGATTTAACATCGCGCTATCTCTATATAAACACATCTCGATCATTGCATGGAACTAAAAGTTCATTATGCATTTTAGATCTTAGCAAAACACACCACAGGCCCAAAGCCACTGTCTCTATGGCTTCGCGCGTTCCCACTGCGTCTGTTAGTCGGGCCTTTAGCAGCAGCGCTAGTGGCCATCACACCGAGTCTACTGGGAGATTCTGGACCGTCATACTACTATCTGTTCTTACTGATGATGCTGTACGTGTTTCATCAGGTATGAAGTGGAAAACTAAGAATAAAAAACAAATTTAGGCCTTTACATATTTACTAGATGATTTATACAGAGTTTTTGTCACTGCAACTTTATAACCAATAGACTTTGTACATTTTGACATCTATATATTCAAACCATTTGGACGTTCAGTCATGTGAACAGTACTATAACCGGGATGACTAGCCGCGGGTTTCCTCACGATGTTTTCCTTCACTGTTTAAAGCTCGTGTTAAAGTGCATATAAATTTTTCGACACGAAAAGTCCATTGATGCACGGCTGGATTCGAACTCACGACCTTCGGATCGAAAGTCGAAGTACTTATCCACTTGGCCAACACGGCTTTGAAAACTCATAAAAGCTATTGATATTGACAATGTTTCGATTCAGTTGTCAACTGCCCCCTGATTGTGTACACTTGTCCCGGATGGTATCCAAGTTGTATCAAAGCAAAAATCACAGTAAATCGCGACAAATTTCTTGTGTGGGTCCCGCAGACATCTTCGAATGATCTAAAAATGCATACGCATTATCATACCATTGATTTAGCGAGTGCTATTGGTTCGTCAGCGAGTGAACTCATGAGCAAACATACCCCCACTTCTTCCCCTCTGAGTTCTTTTTACGTGACTTATACTAAATGATAAATTGATTCAGAAATTAAAAAGTATTTCTATTTTCAGACCTGTCTCTACTGCATGTTCGTAGCAGTAATGGCGTTCTTCGCCAAAGTGTCCGACCCACTAGTGGGCGGGACTTATATGACGCTACTTAACACCGTGTCTAACTTGGGCACGAACTGGCCTAACACACTAGCGCTGTGGGCCATCGACTATTTCACGTACAAGAAGTGTTCGCTGCCTGAGTTGGCTGATAACACTTGCTCCTCTAGCTTGGAAGCTGGTGTAAGTATATTCTGATCTTAGAGAAAGTAAGAAATAGAGCGCTGTATATTCCTTACACAACATTCTTGTACATTATACAACATTCTTGTGTGAGTAAAAGAGACAAAGAATGCTCCGAATTTTGTACTACGAAACTATGGATTGACTGCATTTTTTGTCCATCGGTGGCATGTTCGCTGTTCCTCCAGGTAGGTACTGTACTAGGTCCATGATTCTGATACAAATAGATTGAAATGAAATAAAATTTATTCAGAAAGGTCTTACTTTAATGGTGGTGTGTAAAAAATGCAAAATGCGATTCGGTTTAATTTCACTTTAGATAGGTAAAGGGTTAAATCTTCAATGCTTAGGCGAATAGTTGTATTTTTGTGATAAACACATTGAGATGTATTAAAGAGCCACAATCAGACAAATAAAATGTAAACGCCAAAACTCTGCGCACACTACGTAGTGCGCAGAGTTTTACTTTTTTGCGTACAAGCGACATTGAACATTAAAACAAACGACATAACGTCTACATTCAAATGTCAAATGTCACTGTAGAACATTAAATTTGCTCGCACGTTTTTTGAGTGTTGTCAGCTATTCGATTGTGACTCTTTAATACATCTCAATGGATAAACAGCACTCTCTCTTGTCCACAGCTCTGCAAATCGCAAGGCGGCACCTGTCTTACCGTCATCGATGGCTACTACATAGAAACCCTAGTTTGCCTGATCGTAGGCTTCGTCTGGCTGCAGTGGGGTCGGCCCACTATCAACAAACTGCAACGATTGCCGCCATCTGCCTGGCAGATATCACGATACAACAGATAAGACTGAATCTCCATTCCAATAGTTTAATTTTCATCGGTTGGCACGTCAAAATAAGTATAGAATTCGTGGCCCCTCTTGAAGCTTAAAACTATATGTATTAGTTCAGCTTATGTTGGTGTTATGTACTAAGTTCAGCTTACACCAATATAAACGGAGTCACGATAATCAACCGATAGGTATATCGATTATCAATTTGTTGAGTAATGCTGCTGCAGGATTTGCTAACTGTAATCTCATTTGACCATCTTATAATTTACGTTTTATAAAACGCTGCTAACTTTTTGTTTTATAAAATTCTTGTTTTTGTCGGAGTTATTTTATAGTAAGTACGTACTCATTTCGGAAAAAAGTTGCGTCCTAAGAGAAAATCTACTCGTCTTTACAAGGTGCAATAAGACCACTTGTGTGAAATACTTTGTTCAGACTTAGATTCTATGACACTTGTACCGGCACAAAATCGTTTAATTTCAAAATATTGCATTAAAAATAGCTCAAGAAACCAGAGATCACAACGAAGATGCTGCACAAAAGTTTTAGGCCTTGAGGAAGTGTTGAAATATATATATTTTTTTAATACTTTGTCCTATTGTTTTGTTGATTGATTCGATTAGGAAAATGGCCTATAGCTCAATGATTCTAAAGTTATGTAAGTATCTTAAATACTGTTTATTACTGCAGCAAGACTCATTTTTATACTTGTATTGACGTGCTAAAAAATGTACGCTAATAGTACTTGCGGTTTGCGCGCGTAAGACAAGGAGGGCTTGAGTAAGAGTGAGACGGCATTAATACGAACGCAATGAAACATGACGCGATTTCTTCGTATTAGATTGTTTGAGTTTGAAAGCCCCTTTTACCCCAAATAATTTATAGAAGATTACTTATGAAGTTTTGTTATTTATTAAGATTGGTATTTATTTGTACTACAAGCGATGAAGTTGCTATAATTTTTAATCTAATTACGTAAACTATAATGCAGGGTTTACACGGGTCGATTTTCGCCGCGCGGCTAGTCATTTTACAAATTGCCTCCCAAGCCACATAGCTAGTCCATTACACGGGTAACTAAAATCGCAAGCGGCTTGGTCATTTCCTTCGAAAATATTGAACAGAAACTGGTGTTCGTGCCGGAATTGAAATAGTTATTCAATTATTTAAGAATTGCTTGAAGAACAAAGATAGAAGAAGAAACAAAAGAAATAAAAAAAAACGCAAGTTTTGGATACTAATACTACTAATTTTGGAACAACTTTCGCGAAACACTACTTCATACAGCGGGCGATCGCTTGCAACTGATCATTTACAGTAACACGGTCGATTTTAGTCACCAGCGACATGCGGCCGGTCGCCGCGCTGCCAAAGTCGACTGCTACCCAACTTTGGGGCTTGCGTCTCTATAGTCACTTGCAGCCTAACTGAATTGCCGTTTAGACGGTCGATTTTCGCCGTACGGCTGAAATCGCGCGATTTTAGTCACCCGTGTAAACCCCGCATAAGGCTCAGTAAACACTACACAAGTTTTCTTTTAGTTTTAATATCTAGCTCTTCGTTTTCAATCCTGTAAAAATCTCAAAACCAAACCCAAATAGCATTCCATTTGTATTGAACATTAGTTAGTTAAATAATTCTTACTATTTCAATCCCAAATAACTTTTCTCTGTGTAAATCATTGAGGTATTGTAACTCAATGGTGTAAATAAAATAATTTTCGTTTTGCAGCATAATAATTAGTAAATTATGAATATCTATGGGTCTTCAATACAGATAGTTATAATTAATTCTAGATGTGATTTTTTATTAATTTAATACAGGGTGTAATAATGCTGCTCCTGTTTTTTTTTTAAACCTTTCGCTTTACTCCTTTATCTACTTATTAGCCGTTTACAGCATTGTAAATCCAGAGCATTTACAACTTAAACCCTCATATCATACTAGTTATTTCTCCTAAACTATTCCTCAATTAAATAAATGGTATTATGAAGCACAGCATTTCTATAACTATTTAAATTTTCGGGAGTTGATTGAAATTACACCCTGTTTATTATAGTGTGTAGAATTAAGTGTTGTGATAGAAGTATTATGTACTATAAGTACTGTCTTATAAGAATCATTTTGACTTGACGATTCAGTCATGCATCTAGGCTATTCATTATTCGAATGGCATACAATATAGAGGTAACTATAGAGTCACCAGCATATAAATAAGTGAAACTAACTCTGTAATTTTCAAATTATCGTCAAATTATTAAGTGTAAAACGTAACAAAACTAGAGAAGGAACAAGATCATTTAACTGAAGTTGTGTGTTATGTGAATTGAAGAATTCATTCGCAACTCTACTAGCGACGCTGACTTTTGAACAGATAAGCTGGTACCACTCTTAGATTTCAAAACGGGCCTCCTTTAAAACGTTTTACAAATAACATCGTGCAATTTTTACAAAACATACCTAATGCAGAACAGAAGCATCGTATTTATGTTTAAATGCACATTTTAACGTGTGGTTTTTTAGGTTCTTTAGTATTTAATATTTCATGATTTCTTTTGAGTAAAGGCCTATTCAAACCTACGCGGTCATCGCTACAGCTGTGGGTGTGTTAATATTATTACCGTTATACCGCACGGATTACGCTCTGGTATTTTCTATGAAGTTCTGCGGCTTGAGCGACCTGAGCGGTATTCTTGACTAACTGGGGGTATCCGCTTTGGTGTATAATATTACCGCATACCCACAGCGGTAGCGAATACCGCGTAGGTTTAAATAAGCCTTAATAATAGATTTACTCAAAAGTAATACTTGTCGCACAAAAAAAAATCAAATAACGATTATTCCATCTTCATCATCCGTCAAACTCAAAATGGTGTTATCTCGTTTGCAGTTTTTTAAACCTTTTAATTTGACATCATAATACAGTTATGAAACACTGCTCATAATATTATGTATAACGTATTTATATTTATAATTTTCTTGTATAACATTCACTTTTAAATACAGGGAATAAAACAATTGTATTAAATACTCACTGTTTTAATTTATTTACACATCAATATTAGTTTTACAGATATCTGAGTTAACAATAAGGTATAATCTGAATACAATAAAGGATAACATTCTTATTAATTAGGTACAGGTAAACATTGTGCTGGATCTAGATAATTGCATCTAATGCACTAGTACAAAAATAATCTATAAACATTTAAAAACAGCAAGAATATCTAAATAAAAGAAATATTTAAATACACACTTCTTAATAGTTGTAATGTAAATACACTTTGCTGTAATTCCAAATATAATTAGCATAAAAAAGGCTTTAATTTCCTAGGCCTTACATGCCCTTTTGGCCTTAATTATTTCTGATGTTTCAAGGCAATTAGCAATATAAAACTATAACGAAATTGTGTAATTGAGCTTTATCTAGTTCTTGAATATAGCATACCTACGAGTATCTACCAACATTTCTTTATTTGGCTTCAATATTATGATCCAACAAAATCAGTTAAGTAACTCAAAAAGAATGCCCTCAGTCTGACATGACTGGAAGGTAATATTATATTCAAATATTCCGTTAATGTAAAAATTTGATATAGGGCACCCTGTAATTAAATTTAAGAACACAGAGATTTAGAACTGACCCTGTTCAGGATAATATTTGGGTTAAAAAAAATGTTTTATGACACCACCCACCACATTAAACTTTAAGTATATTACCTCTAACGTTTTCATGCCCTGAGAAAGTATGTGTGCTACTCTCAGTTCTTACATCAAACAAATATCTAGCAAAGAGTTTGTAATATTCGCACTAAATATACATTTAACTCAGTGGCTTGATAAGCATTGGTTTCAGATCAGTGCTATTTCTAAATTAATCCCATTTAAACAATGGAAGACCTGAAACCAAAAACAGTACTTAAATCAAAGATATGAGATAGCTAGCAAACAATATAACAAATTAAAAACGTATTGCACAACGAACTTACTAAATCACACAACTAATTGCATGTCTTCAGGGTAATCCCGTGACATCTAATAAATTACATATTTAGGGCAATGGCGTCATTGCTCAGAGTAGTCACGTCCACATGTCGTGGAATTTACTCAATACTAGTACAATTTGATTAACCCTATAAATCTACTGCTGTTTATTAAAAACATTTAAAAGAAATTCATCATACTTAACTTCACCAAACTCAAATGCATAATATGTTTTCCATTACCACAATTCGTAAGTAATAGTACCTATCGTCCTTGGTAATAGATACCAATATTTTTTTTATAATCTGTTGAGCGAGACTCGAAGCCCTAGTTTGTACTGTTTTCGATTACCTACTAGCACAGATAAAAGAATACTAGATAGATAGGTACTTCATTGTTTATCAGAAGTTCAGAACCGAGCAATCGAATAAAAGGTAGCTTACCTACTTATCTCAAGCCGTAAGTACCTATTTGATAATGCCGAATACGACTTGATACCTTTAGGACCTACTGAACGGGACTAAAACCACCTGGCGTTTATCCTAGAGATCTTTAAACGTCTTATAACTTGATGTTATAATAAAATTATATAAAAACATGGAAGCAAAGTCGTCGTCCTAAGGTCTAGAGTCGTCATCACTAATAATCGGCTTACGGTCCTCGGCCTTGCTGCCCCGTGCGAATCTTCCAACGCGTCGGGCAATGGCGCTAGTCTTTTCAACCGCCCCCCATCCACCATTGCCGCTACCAGTCAGCAAGCCAGTGGTGTCTTCGCCAAGCTTACTGTGGTGGATGCCGTAGAGGAAGTAGAGGAGAAGACCTGAAAGGAGATTGCTGGTGAAATTATTGGAACATGCCAGAAGCATCAGGAAGAATTTTTGGTGAGTTTATCGTTATTTGATCTCTGGTCTGTTAATCGATTCTGATAATAATTACTTACTTATTTTTTTTTTAGAAAATAAATAAGTACGACGCACCTAACTGTTAGTAGTGTTAGTTCCAATATAGGTACTTAGTAGGTAGGTACTTAACATCATTTTTAAAATACAACCTACACGCGCGTGAATCGACAAAGTAAGTAATAAGTAATTTAATTTACTGATCATAACACTCACCCACAGTCATCCAAATACCAAAACGAGCCCACGTCAGCAAGTCCAAATAAGTCATCAGCGAGAGGTTCATGCCAATACACAGACCCGGTACGATCGGGACATAGGGAACCTTGAATGGCAGTGGTGAGTTGTTCTTGTAAAAACATAGTATTAGAAGAAGACCTGAAAGGAGAACACTTATTGTAGAACTGTATGTCGTCTATGAGGATTTTGCATATAAAATGTATAAAGCAAATAAGCATTATCCAAATATAAAAGTATGAAGAAGTTAGATACTTACTGACACATGAGATTGCTGTAAAGAGCATGTTGGGAAACGCAAAACGCCATTGCGGTGTGTTCTCGAAGTCATAGTATTTCATAACATATTGACAGTCCATGTTCAAGGCAGTGACTGCGGCGGCGAATATGCAAACACAGATGGTCACTCCGTAACCGGGTGTCTTCCCTCCCAATACAGGTTCCAACCAGGCAAAACTTGGCTTCAGACGACCCACAGGGGTTGGGTCGAACATCTGAAATATAAGCACACGTTGCAGAATATTCATTATATAGGCAATTACTTACAATAAAAAAAGTTAATAAAAAAGTCACCTCTGATGAAGGAGAACCCACTTCAGTACACGGTGTGCCAGTTGCAGAACTATCTTCACGATCTCCTGGTGATTCTAGCTGTGGTGCGAAACCTCTTTCTCCAAACATTGGGCCAGGCTGGTACCGTAATATAATGACCCCGGCACTCACAATCGTATACGCCATTAACGTCCCGATAGACATGAACTCTACCAGTGTTTCAATATTGAAAAATAGAGCTACGGAAGAAACAGTTATTCCACAAACAAAAAGATTAGCCGTTGGAATTTCAGACTTTCCGTTGCTGAGGAATCCGAAGAGCAGGCCATCTGCAGACATCGCATAGAGACATCGTGGAAGAGAGAATAATGAACCCAGCAAAGTTGATGTCATACCGCAAACTGCCCCAATAGCGACCACATATTTTGCCCATTCAGCGCCGACACTACCGAGTGCCGACGGCAACGCTGCTACAGGGTCTATTAAATTGTAAGGAACCATCAGTGTTAAGGCCAGTGCCACCAAAATGTACAGAATTGCTACAATAGCAAGTGACAACAGTGTTGCCCTTGGAATTGACCGCGAGGGATCTTTAGCTTCCTCGCTTGCTGCAGAAATACTGTCAAACCCTACGAATGCATAAAAACAGGTTGCGGCACCGGTAACAACTCCGTGCCCGCCGAAAGGCGCAAAACCACCAAACTTCTCCGACCAGTTATTAAAATCAGCGTGGTAGAAACCCAGGAATATAACAAGACAAATAACTAAAAGATTCAAAATAGTCAGTCCATTATTGATATAGGCGGAAGTTTTAACACCAACAGCTAAAATAGCAGATGCCGTGAGACAAATGACGAAAGCCAGGACATCGGGTGGTCCGGTTCCAATAAGAAGAGTATCATCAAATGTGCCAATGATAGACTTTGTTGCGTTGCTTATAGCTCCTTCAAACATTGAGTCCAAATATCCTGACCATGCTCTTGCAACCGATGCAGCTCCTGAAATAAAACAAAAGGTTAGTCTGTTCAACTAACTTTTTAAAGAGTGATGTCAATAACTTACCGATAATGTATTCAAGCACGATGTTCCAGCCGATAATGAAAGCCCAAAACTCGCCAATGCTCACATACGTGTAGGCATAGGCACTTCCCGCTCTAGGGATTCTTGTTCCGAACTCGGCATAGCAAAGAGCGGCTAAGAGTGAAGTTATTCCAGCAAATAGAAAACTTAGGGAGGTCGCTGGACCGGCCATAGTGTGAGCTACAGTTCCAGTTATGACGTAGATACCTGCTCCTAGCATGTGACCAACACCTGAAAGAGCATTTTAATTCAGGATGCTTTTAACACAATCAAGTTCAAATGCTAAGACAATAATGTAGATATAGGAAGATGATTGATCTACATACATGTATATGTACCTAAGTATTGTATTAAGTATGTTATATGCCTAGCTAGGTAGGTACATAGTAGGTATCTAGTATTTATGTCAAGTAAAACTTACCAAGTAAAGTGATATCGAAGGTGGTCAGACATCGGTTCATGGATGTTTCCATGTTATCTCTATGGACTGGCCTGCAGCGGTTCATTTTGTGGCAGAAGCCAGAGAGCACATGCCCTAAGATCTTATGCCTAGCGCCCGGCATTTTGATTTCTGGTGCACAAGTAAAAATGAAAACATTAAGAAACCGAATATAATTACAGAGATCATTCAAAAAAGTTTCATAATGACTTTTGTTTGAGGACATTCAGCTCTCAAGCCCTGTAATTTATTTGTTTATCTATCCGTAGTTTATAGCTCATAAGAATTGCATTCTACTCACACCTCTGGGTACCTACTTCGGACCTTTAAACGTATTTATAGCCTAACCTATGACGTCATGGGAGTTTAAATTAGCAATGCATTCCGTAATAGTTGCTAAACGTGACCTGACCTTAAAACAAGTAGTGACCTTATCGTCACAAAGAATCTTCTAATAATTTCAGTACAAACTATATACCTAGAATGTTCACTATTTCGTTACTTACAGTTTAGCACATTATATATACCGAATTATTAACATAGGCAAAATTTTTTGGGACACTTTTATACAATCAGAAACGACCTATATTTTTTCAGCTTTGACCTAAATAATGGTACATACCTTTTAGCACTTGTACGTTCACAATCAAACCATTATCAGTAGGTAGGTACGACTAGTTTAACAGACTGCACACATTTACTAGGTACAAACAGAATGCTAGTTCCTGAATGGATTTTGCTCCAAGAGGTTTTGAAGTTTTCAAAGCTAAAGACGAGTCCCAACTTTTGGTTAGGAGATACGTTCAAAGCTGCGCGCGCACCAGCTCAGCTTAATCGATTTCTTATGGTGCTATCTTTTAAACTGTGATAGCTTGTTATCCATCCATACAAAACGATTTCTATAAATAGAAAAGAGGGTTATGCAATGCTGATCTGTTATCAAAGATATCTAAGGATGATCAATTAACAAAACAATTCAGAGTTTTAAACATAAACTTTATTTTAGAAAACATAATATCAAGTCCTCTTATTTAAATGCTTTGTGATAACAAAGTGCCATGCCAAGACCATATTTCATATTAATATAGGTAATACTAGCTTAAAACATTGGATTTTTATTTAGCAGGTTTAAATCTAAAGTGATATGGCTTTTCTAAAGAATTTAATAGTTTTGTGATTATTTTCATTGGAGGTCCTTCCCAGGAAACTTCGTAAACATCCAGCAATCTCTTTAATAGGATCTCTATCTCCAGTTCTGCGATTCTTCTTCCAATACAACTCCTTACACCGAATCCAAATGGTAGTGACACCATAGGATGTGAGTTTCCATGGTATAGGGGGTGGTCCTTTTCCACGAGCCACCTTTCGGGCAAGAACTCCTTGGCACGGGGATAGTATTTGTCTAAGTTGGAGAGATACTGATTCGGGGCTATGACATCAACCTGAAAACATTTTTTCAGATAATTGATTTAGTAGGTAGGTACTTATTGTGCATTCGCCTAAGAATTTGTACGCTGATAAGATTAGGTATCCACAACTAAACCGAAAGATAGTTTGACTGCGCCGACTGCGCGTTTATTTTCAGGAACTTTATCACTCAAATGCGTTATACTGTCGTAATGATGCTTGACGTATTTTGTGTAACTTACACCTTTAGGAATCTGGTAACCTCCAACTACATGTTCCTTACTAGTTCTCCTCAGATTTGCTGGGACCACGTGCCACATTCTTAGCGATTCCTTCAAACACGCTCGTAAATAGCGATTCTCCTTTGATCTTATTTCTTCTCTCAGTTTATTCTGAGCTTCTGTATTTACTGCTAAACGGTATAAGAGGCTTGTCACGGCGAAAGCTACCTGGAATCATAACGTGTCTACGTAAAATGCTTAGGAAAAATCTGTCTTTCCATCATTTGCATTCTTAATACCTCTGATTAACAAATAAAAATAACATTTATCAGTTTCCTATCTGAAAAGCTAACTGATGTGTTGTTTAATAAAAACATTACACCTACAGTATCAATTCCAGCCAACAGCATTTCGTTTCCCATCATTATAGCCACTTTCTCATCGATTGTTAGCAGTTTTTCAATAATACTCTTGTCTTCATCTGGGACATCATAACCTCTTTCTTTGATCGCCTGCTTTGCTTTGTTGATGTACATCTCGCTTATTCTGGAATGCGTAAAATTAAGCTTTTCTAATTCTTGTTCTATTTATTGATAATTATAATATTTACCATTAATTTATTGGGTTTTGCATTGAGTCGCGGGCACTGTAAAGCGGGACACAGTTTTTAAAGCAAATTTTCAGTGTGCATAGTTAGGTAGGTAACTCCTTTGTTTGATTATCATTTAAAAAAAATATATTTTAAACCAACAAATTTGAATAACTTAAAGATAATTTTACTTACTCCCATTGTGTGTCAAAAATTTTAATGATTTTCTTGTAACCAGGCGTTGCAATATACCGCCAAGGGTTCGGTAGAAACTCTAATTTGAATGCTAAATCCAACATTTCTTTAGCACATTTCATCAGTATGCTGGCTGGGTGATCATCAGCTATATCACCATCTAGACATCCTAACCTTGATCCTAGGCCAACTAGTGCTACAGACTCTAGCGACCATTTAGTGATCTCGCGATCTAAATTGTTGTCTAAAAAGTCTCCTTGGTCTTTTAGTTTTGTTATCCTGAAAACATTCATATCAGATTTAAGAGGCCGTAGGTAGCAAATATGTGGTTTGAATCGTATTAGATCTCAAAATCCGTGAAAGATACCACCTTATAATGTTTGGAGAAATTAAACTTTGAACTTTTATCTTGCGTTGTGGTTTTTTAGAAACACGATTGGTAAAAGTTTTCTCGATCATATATTTTTTTGAAAAATACATGTTTTTCACACAGTTTGCTATTTATCTCAGGAACAGAACGCTATTTTTGTTGGTTTTATGTTTTGACAAATAGCCTAGAAGTATTCATTTAGTTCTGGTTTTTTAATTTTTCGATTGCTTGTCGAATTGATTGTATGAGTGCCTGAGCCGAAACAAAAGGTACTTAGATGAATAAAATGTATTATATTTTCTACCTCGCAACCATTTGATCAGCAATATCTTCGAGACCTGGTGCATACAGCTTTATAATTTTAGGTTTCAACATTGCTGGGTTCACTTTTGTACGAAAATCTCGCCATTGAGGTCCTTGACTGGAAAAAAAACATATATCTTAAGCGCCACAAGTACTTAACATGTAAATTATTTAATCTTAACAGTTCTCTCTTACGCTGTTGTTAAGCCATAAACGCCATCAAAAGTAGATTTTTTCAATTCTTCTCTGTAATACGAAAGAGTTTCAAAACCAGGGCGGAGAGGATTAGTTTCTTCTGCCCTGTAAACCTGATAAAAAAGTAATCTGTTAAGGCCGTCCGTAAAATGATTTAAAAAAATATCTGTGTGTGAATACCGATCTTTGATAAACTTAGGTAGGTACATCTGTACCTAAGGTTATCAAAGATAGGTATTGATTTAGATTTTGGTGCAGACTAACAAAAACCTACCTGATCATATTGGTCAGGCTCAAATAGAAACACGAAATGACCTCTGGCGAATACCCCTTTCATGTGCATAATCGGACCATATTTTGCTGTCATAGATCCCAGTTTTTCGAAGATCTCCCCACCTGGTCCAATTTCTCCTAAAACGGAGAATATAGAACATAATTATTGTTAATAAAATTATAGGACAAATGCATAGGTACCTACGACGTAGATGCGGTGTGTGGGTTAAATTGCAGATGATGCCTTAGAGATTTAAGGACTAGGTAGGTACTATAGTGACGAACTTAATAATTTACGATATTATCAATACCTAATCATTTCATTTGTTCACTTTACCTAGTTAAGTGAACAAAATTAATATAGGTATAAAAGTTGAGTTTGTTCTTGTCACTCATGATACCTAATAATGTTAATTTAATCTATACCTACCTATTTATGTATTTGTTGTTAAAATAGATATAACGAGTTGGTACCTACCTAATGTGAAGTACCTAAGTACCTAATGGTGAGATACCTACTTCTGTGAATGTAAAATAATATTAATAAGTAGGTAGGTAGGTATAGTTAGTTATGTTAATAATAATAATGCCTAGATAGATGAAACAAGAAAAGAGGAGCTTTTGGATAGTAAAGTGATGAGTGGAGTAGGTACCTAGATAAAGATTACTCGTAATAGGTACTAACGATGTCCTGAAGAGGTACCTACTTTAATAGTACTACTAGTATTATTTTATCTGTGATAGTACCTACCTACCTTATGAATTTCACAATGATTTGTTATAACAAAAGTATCTACCAGGAGACCATTATTATACCTACCTACAAATAGGAGAATACACAGTATAGACTAGTAGGTACCTAGGTACTTATGTATTTTAATGGTAGGTAGGTAATTACTAGTACTTAGTGACCCATAGCATTAGCCCATAGTAGTGTCACTAGTACCTACCATTCGTGGTACTATCAAGGAATTCAAGGACGATATAGTCTATATCTTCCTTGATAGTTAGTACCACGATAGATTTGTAAAGATAAAGTACCTACTATCGATACTACGTCCTGAAGATAAATAGGTACATACACGTACCAATAACCGGTAGGAAGTGGTGCAAAGGACCTATGAATGGTAAGGATGAGAGTCCCGGCATAGCGCTGAACGGTTTGATTTCTTCAGCTTGTTGTGACAGCGACCTTTTAGTTACATTTCTGAAAAAAGTGATTAGGTACCCACTATAAGTAGGTAATACCATTTAGTGAGACAAATTTTATAGGGTTTAGGTTCATTTTCTGGAAGTTATCATTCCATACGTGACAAGTGGCAAACCCATTACCCAACTCTTAGGTCGAGACAGCTCTCCACCATTTCCGAAATAATGCATTAGGATAGGAAATAAAGAAGAAGAATTAGGTAATAATCCATTCCTCAATGCGTAACGAACTTTCTATTTCAAAGTTAAATAAATGAGAGACTGGTAATAGGATTTATGGTAAGTTCATTCATACATACCGGTAACAATTTCGAAGTTGTACAGTCAAAAATCTGTTAGTGTCGACGATAAGTTTTTGTCTCATCTTGCGAAAAAAACAATAACCAAATACCTACTACTACTACCTACTTTGCTAATAATCGCTAGTTAAAATACACACAGGAAGCACTAATCTTTACTCAATCAAACTACGTAGAGCGTAGGTAGTAGGTTTGTTACTAAATCAAATGTGGAACTGTAATTAACAGACAGCGCGTTAAAACACGAGAATCGTTATGGTGATGCGTCAAAGCGACTAAATAATCTGTAGTGTAGATTGTGTGTAGGATAGGACTGTAGGTAGACCTATCTATACTACCTACATACCAAAATAAACTTGATTTCACCTTGGAAGAACCACGGATTAAATAATAGTACCTACCTACAAGGTAGAGCGAGAGCGACGAAGAGCATGCTTTTAAATCGGCTCTAAATGTAGGTGTTCGTTCTATAATACGCATATTCCAAGTAGGTAGGTAGTTAAGAGTTTAGAGATGGTTCAGTGGTGCTTTAGGTAGGCCTCTTCCTTGATTGTGCTAACAGAGACAAATTATCCGTTTGAAGTCTGTTCATAAACCTAGTAAGTAGGTATCTATCCATATATAGTATTATTGTTAAACGTATACTTACCTACGAATCCAATTTGACATGGTCCTTCGAACCTGATACCTAAATTAACTATTTTATTTTCAGAAGCTAAAGAATCTGGGAGACTTAACTTAGAAAAAATATTTTATTAAAAAAAACCAGAGTCAGACGGTTCTCATGCTTACGCGCATTATGCGCATCTCTAGGAGTAGGTAATAAAAAAACTTAGGCCTTTACATTTTTAGGTACTAGATGATTTAAACAGAGTCAGGAGGCATTTTTCGATACGAAAAGTCAATTGATGCACGCCGGATTCGAACTCACGACGAAGGTCGCGTCGAGGAGTAATAAATCATAGTACCTAGGTACCTACCTACATAATGCAAGCAGCAGAGCCGATTTCGATTTTGACGTATAAATAGAAAGCGGCGTAAGATTCGTGTAAATAGTCACCATTTTGTTTGACTTCTGTCTGAAGTATTCGGATTCTGGCAGTCGAGTCGGTCGTCTGTTTGTCTTGTCGGGATACATGCTCTTTGTTGTCGGGCTGCTGTCGTCAATCTGTCAGATATTTTATGTTTTGATTGTGGGGGTATTGGTGGTCGACGCAAAGTATAATTCGGGATTATTTGCAAAAATTACTCCTTCAATTATGTGAAATCCAGTTGTAAGAATAAATTAGTGTGTATTCCCCCAGTGTCCGTATCCCCCCGCAGAGTTAGTAAAGCCCCACAGTTTGTTTCAGTAAAATTTCTTTGTCATGAATAGTTTTGAAGCTATCGATCGATTACGAAAGAGCGTTAGTTTGTTGTAAACTGTTCCACGGTGTTATTTTTATTGTAAACATGGTTGCGATGTAAAGTCGCACGGTGCATTCAAGTGATCGTTGTGTTTGACCCGTTGCGAACGCGGTGATAGAATAATGTGTTTACGTTTACGAATTTAGAGTTCAAATTTAAAATTTTTTTGCAAACCGCAATAAATATTAAACGGATACGCGACTTCGGCGAACAATGAGATAAGAAGAGCTTTGCCCTCCGTCAACAGTTCCTCACATTACGTCCATGTATTGTTGCTCCTTCCTGTGAGTATTTATAAAGTATCACCGCGTGCCCTTTATTTTGTGTGCTTGATACTTCTTACGCTATCTTGAGTTACATCTGCACCTTACTAGCAAAAACACTGCAAAAACCACATTTTACTAACAAAAAATACCAGTAAGTAGGTACTTACCTAAATATCAATGCCTAATAGTACCTACCTACCTAGGTACTCATGGAAGTTTATTTAAAATGGTGTACCTATGTTTTATAAATTATTTATGTAATATCTTAGAACACAATATCATGTGCATATTTTCTCCAAAAGTTCTATAAATAGTCCAACACAAGCAGGTTTTAATGGTTAGAGAAGAAACCCAAAATAATCACAAATGTCAATGAACTCTGCATGTTGTTTTGCTTGACCTGCCTGAGACATAACTGTAAAATGTACACAATACATAACTAATCTCTTTATTACACTGACAATGAGATAATCTGATAATTTTTGTGTAGTTCAAGATTTCATACATTTTAAAACAAAATGGAATACATAACTTAGCACTTATAAATTTAGGTATTTACTTAAAGATAAGTAAGTTAGCTTACCTTAATGTACAGTTAACAATAACAGTTGATTTGACAGTTCCTTCTCTAAAACTAAAATAAATTTAAATATACATTTGATTAAAATCTTCTAGATCTAGGTACTTACTCCTCACTATTTCAAAATGAATAGGATTTACAGCATTATCCTAAATTCTTCAATAATTTAATGAAATACCTATCCTACCTATCACATAGGTAAATCAAGTGCTCAAACTGAAACACAAGCTTATATCTTACTTCAAATTATAATGTTAGTTCCGCCCATTTAGTAATGTGCAAGCTTTGAATCACTTTAGATGTCTGATTAAGTTGCAATTGATTTGACAATGATCTAATCATAAGGAGCTGTACAATGGAACTCCTCAGTAAACATTACCTATGTGTACATCAACTTATTCAACTTAATCAACTTATTGGTACTTACTAAAGCTTTTTACTTGGAAAGTTAAAACTTGTATTATTACAATGCTGTATTTGTGATGTTCAATTGGCCACAATGGAGTGAATCTGGAGCAATCTGCTATGATTGGTTGAATCACATTGTGATACCTAATTATCTCATTTGGCCTCTGACAAACTCACTTACTAAAATTTTAAATTAGCCCATCCTATCCCACTAAATTATCATTGTTAATGTGACAAGCTGTTGATGCTGTGTAATGGAATTCACCTGATGATCTGATGGTTTATTATCAAAAGATTTGGAATATAGATTTACGGATCAGACCTAGGTATTACACCAATACAATTTTGAACTACTTACTAGGTAGTAGGTACCTATTAACATCTTTAAAGGATTTAAAATGTGTGAAGATCTAAATAATAAGTACCATACCCTAATACATATTTTTTAAACTATCATGTCCTTGTGAACAAAGGTCTTGCCCTTTTAACTTTCAGTAATCACAAGTCAAACAAAAGATGGAAATGCATGCTAATTGGTAAATTCTTGAGCTGCTTAGTGCCGCTCAGCTCTGCACTGCATCAGTGGAAACCCGGCCACCTGAATGGGCTGGGCCTGACAGAGCTGGCTTATAAATTAGATGTAATTTCTTATTTAGTTATATTAATCATACAATTCTAGAATCAATTTCGTTTTTTGTGCAAACCTCTATAGATTTAAATGGATATCATTTTACCCATATACAATTAAAATGACTCTATAATGTGTGAGTTAAGATATCAAATTGCCGTTCCTGTGTCTGTGGGAGGGCATTTTAGGACACAGATGGACTTATTTATCTATTATATCCAATGTGTTATTCAAAGCATGTCTGCGCAATATCAATATTATTTCTATTTGTAGAATGTAGAATGCTAGAAATAATTATTGTAATAAACAATTAGGTGTGTGGTGTTTTAAATGCTAAGTCATTCTCTTGATAGATTGACAAAGTTTGATGACATTATTAATATCCACATTGTTCACCTCAGCTGGACGCTTGCCACCACTGAGATTTTTAAGTAACTGGACATTTAACTTACTTTAATAATTTGCTAGCTATGGAATCATGTGTTACTGATTCATCATCATTAATTATATTTATAATGGTTTTCCTTGACTAATCATGTATGTATTGTGATGTCATACTTTATAGTTAAGTTGCATATTTTATAGTTTTAACTTTAAAACACTGTAACAATAATAAAATTGTTCTACGATTTTGCTAAGTTTACAAGAATAAGAATATTCAATGTTTATCTTCTTAAATGTGTATTGCATTACACAAATAAATATCTAAATTGCAATGTCCAATATTTTCTGCTGTTGGATTGGGTTACTCCCAAAAGACATGGATATTGTGACCAACAGTAAGTCTGTTTCACGTGCGATATGTCTGTTTAGCTCTTTAGTAACGACTTCATAATCCGCGACCGCCATGAGGGCCTTAGTTCGGCCCGGTCACGTTAATTGCGCTTACTGTAGTAACCTAAAACTTTTATTCATTTAATAAATTACTTATGCCTATTTATCAGTGCTAAGTTTTTTTATACTTACACATACAAAGTCTCAGGTAAAGTATGCCAGGTAAAGTAGATCTATAGACATTTAAAGGAAGGTAGTCAGAGGCATGACCAACTCATATTTGGCATAATATGCTCACATCTTGTACACCACATAAGAGGTTGCAAGCCCAAAGATGCTGGATACTTGATGACTGGAGTTCTAACTTCTTAATTAAACAGTGCAGTAGGAAAACACTGATAATGTTGTTTACCCATTGTTGCTTATGATTAGATTTGTAAAGGTTAAGATAGGTACGGTAATTTTCCTGCCAGTCATCTATTGGGTTTAAAACGCAATAATACAGTTTTACTGACAAATTCAAGGGCAAATTTACTTTAAAGAAAAATTAACACTTTAAATGTAGGTAAGTAAGTAGATTAATTGTTTTACTGTTTCAATTATTTCTGTAAATGAGGTAGGTCATGTTAACTAATCAGCTAATCACCATTGTTTTGCACCTGCAAGCATTAGAATAGATTATTAACAGTAAGTCAATAATTAAATTTTCAAAATTTACACCATCACCCAAAAGTAAATTGGATTCGTTTTGGTATATCGTGAGCTTAGAAATATGTATGTATGTATGATATACACATTTATTTTGTAATTCATTATGAATCATCGTGTGCATGTACCTACAAGATACAAACGTTTGAACAGGTATTTGTTCATTGCATTCACGATTTTAGATGGATCAACTGCTTTACATAGTATTATTTTTGCTATTATATTTTTACTTAACAAAAAATGTTGATGGATTGAAATCGAACCGTGTTAAGCACGTGTATTACCGAAATTCTATTTAACTGTTTTGTCCATCGCTGTTCAGTAAGGAGCGCCGCTCATTTATTACCTAAGACGTTTTGAGGAGTCCAAACAAGTCTTACTTTTCACACATTCATTTCGGTCTTACGTAGTGCTGAGGGGTGGTCAGAAAGTGGTTAAAATTGTCTTACGTAATAAATGAACAGCCCCAAAATACCTGGTTATTTATATGTGGTCTCGTTGTGACAGCTCACGGCTGGGCGTCGGGATGGCGAGCATGAGTTCCACGCTCGTCGAGACCGTCTCCATAAACTACGAGGACTTTAACGAGAGCTTCCTCACCTGCGGCACATGTCTATGTTAGTACACTGCTCATTTTCTATACTTTTACACTATCACCATGCATGAAATTCATGACTCTTAAAACAAAATGTATCATCTATGCGGATATTTTTGGATAAATGTTGACATGAACAAACTCAAGTTAAGCTGTAAAAATTAATGTCTTTAATAGTTTGCAAGTCTTAACATCTAAATATTTCAAGACCTAAAATTTAAGTGGACCTACGAATGAAATGCTGAAGAATGATTAATATTTTCAGGCACTTACGATGGAGGTGAACATACGCCTAAACTGCTGCCTTGCTCACACACAGTCTGCTTACACTGCCTTACGCGTATAGCCGCATCGCAAACTCGAAACGCTAGCAGTTTTCGATGTCCTATTTGTCGAGAGCTTATTAATATACCGAGGGGAGGAGTAGCGGCATTACCACCATCCTTTCTCGTCAACCAATTGTTGGATCTGATGGCTAGTCAACGTAGGGAAGTCATACCACAATGTAGCTCTCATCCCGGCAGGGAGTTATTGTTTTGTGAGACATGTGATTGCGTATTCTGTCGGCATTGCGCTGATGGGCCGCATAGTGATACCCCCTGCGACCATACGGTTGTACCGTTCTCGATTGCATTGAAACGGATGTCGGAGATTCTATTATACAGGGCCAATGAGTGTCTTAGTAAGCTGGGTTCGGCGCGAGATGCAGTGGCAAGTGAACTGAGAAGGCTTGAGGAAGCGGCATTAGCGGCAGATGAAGCGATTGATATGCACTTCGCTGAATTGAAGCTAGCGATTACGAAACGTCACAACGAGCTCAAATCGGCAGCTACAGCCGCCGCGACGCATAAAAGAAAGTTACTTGAGGAGCAACTGAAGTTGATTGACGCAGAAAAAGCTAAAGTGAGTGATTTATAATAATTTCGTAATTGTTTGTGGCGACTAAAGTAACTGTAGATAAGACAATAACTTTCGCTTTGCGTCCGGTTTGTTTATTTATTACGCTGCGTTGGTCGCCATGGGACTTACCTACGTTGAAATGAATTGAGACTATACGCCATTTATGCTACATAATAATGGTTTTGTAACTATCTATTTTGAAATACACTATAAGATGCTGATCCATAGACAGTTTCATCAAGTTTATTTGCAACCATTAGAGCTTGTTAATCCATACCAATATTGTAATTGCGAAATAATTTTTCCCGTCAGCTTTACGCCATACCATTGAATAGATTTTGATAAAGTTTGACACGAAGTTAAATTGTTTAAGATAATGAGTACTAATTTTTCGAATGATTGTTTGTATATTTATAAATATTAACGGGACTTAATCGCGTATTGAAATCAATATTATTTATTTACCTCGACGTTTCGATGACATTACAATCACCGTGGTCACGAGTAGACTGACGGCCGGCATCCGCTCGCATCTTCAACTGACGAGGTTTAAGACTACCCTCAATCAGTCAACACAAACTAAAACTAGGGTTGCGACACACCACACTGACAGTGTCCGGCGATGCGTTAGACGATTTTTTACGATGCGTACACAATTTGATGACTGGATCCCACGTTGATGACAATTTGTAACCACTGTCCCGGTTAAAATTTCTATGCTTCTTAATTTCAACCGCTTCACGCACAATTCGGCTATAATAATGGCGATCATTGGACAGGATTAACGGTTTGTGCAATTCTATCCAGTGGTTTGATCCTAATTCAAGCAAATGCTCCGCTATCGCTGATTTTTCCACCTGGCGGTTTTTGACAGCTGCGATATGTTCTTTGACTCTTTCAGCAATAGTCCGCTTAGTTTGTCCGATATAAGAACTACCGCAACTGCAATCAATCTTATACACCCCCGGTGTTTGATAGGGTATGGTATCTTTGACTGTTCCTACTTGCGCTGCTATCTTGCATAGTGGAGAGAAAACTGTCTTTATTGCATATTTTTTGAGCAAAGAACCGACTTTGTCTGTCACCCCTCTAATGTACGGCAAGTATGCTCTTTCTCTCGGAACATCAACCTTCTTTATCCTATTCATACGTCGAGCACATATATTCCTCATCCTGTAGCCGTTTTTCTTCAGTACACCTTGTACATGTGATAATTCCTCTTGTAAAAATTCTGGGTCACACAATGCATAGGCTCTGTTGACTAATGAAGAAACTACCGATGCTAAATTCGTAGGATGGTGGTGAGACATTGAATCTAGGTATTTGTCAGTGTGAGTAGGTTTTCTGTAGACAGTGTGTGTTAGGGACCCATCAGATCTCGCCATTACTTTAATGTCCAGAAAAGGTAATGTACGGTTACACTGCAACTCAAAAGTAAACCTTATCTTGTGATGGATAGAGTTAAGGTGTTGTAGAAACTGTTCAACTTCCGGCTTGCTACCTTTCATAATGCAAAACACATCGTCTACGTAACGTTTCCATAACTTTAAACTAGATGGAAACTGTATCAGTGACTCAAAATGCTCCATCCAGATGTTAGCCATAACGGGTGCCACAGGACTCCCCATAGCAACGCCATCTATCTGTAGGTAGTGTTGTCCTCTATACAAAAAATAGCTCCCTTCTAAACAGTTTCGTAACAAAGTAATATATCCTTCTGGCATGGTGTTATCTTTAAGTTTTCGCCTAATTAAGTCTACACACTCTTTCAATGGAACATTCGTGAAAAGTGACTCAACGTCAAAACTCACCATGATGTCATCTGGTTCCAGAATTATGTCCTTAATTAGAACGATAAAATGGCGAGAATCCTTTACGAAAGAAGACGTCTTTCCCACCAATGGTTGCAACACTTTTGCAACGTAACCTGCAAGGCTGTATGTAGGTGAGTTTATCTGACTCACAATTGGTCGCAGTGGGACGCTGGGTTTGTGTATCTTGGGCAGCCCATACAATTTTGGTGGTTGAGAAATTTTAGGCTTGAACAATCTAATAAAGTCGTCCTCTTCCATAATTTCTTTATTATCTCTAACTACTGCGCGTATACGTCGTGTCCTTCTAGCGGTCGGGTCGAAGGACACAGGTTTGTAAATATTTGTGTCGCTCAACAAATCACGTACCTTCTGATCGTAGTCAACAGAGTCGATCACAACTGTAGCATTTCCCTTATCGGCCTTAAGAACACATACATCCTTGTTTTCGCGTAAGTTCTTAAGAGCTACCCGTTCTTCGGAAGAAACGTTGCATTTTGGTAATTTGGCTCTGCGTAATTTTTTTTGGTAATTTTTTATGGGTAGTAATTAAACGAGCTTCTTTTTAATAGCATTATTCGCCTCAGAAAATATAACTTACCTTCTAAATTACTAAGTCGGCCACAACCAACGCGCGTCTGAATAATAGTATTTTAGCCACTAGTTATCTTCTATGTAAGCCACTGTAAATATAACTCAGCATGCTGGTTATTTTTTAGCATCTAAATTTGTGGCATGCATTCAAATAGCAAACTTCTAAAATATTAATATATGACACCAAAATAGTAACTCTTTTAGCTTCTAATTTTATAATTTAGCATGTTTAAAATGTAAGTCATCCTACATTTATCGATCGATAAATTTACCTAAAATTGTCATCAAATAGTATATTAAAGCCACTACTCATAACTTTATTTTCATAATAGTTTATGAGAATCATGTTAGTATTCATAAATTTTTTAAACACTTCATTTTGAATAAGAGCATTGTGTCTTCTAAAGCACAAGGCAGCATAGGGAATGTAACTGATTTCGATCTTGGTGGCTGATTACTTTTTTTCCACATTTTTTTGGCGCTTCGGCGGCCGCTGCCGCGGCACGCTCGCTACGCTCGCTCGCCTCGCGCGTTAGTGGTCACTGTTCAAACCTAACCTAACCAACTGATTTCGATCTTGGTGGCCGATTACTTTTATTCCACACTAGCTGCGCCTCGCGGTGTTACCCGCGCTAGTTCCCGTTCCCGTGTGAATACCAGAATCAAAAGTAGCCTATGTGTTATTCCCGGTCATAAACTATGTATATTCCAAGTTTCAGCCAAATCCGTTCAGTAGTTTTAGCGTGAAAGAGTAACAAACACACTTACACACACACAAACTTTCACCTTTATAATATTAGTAGGATTTTACTGGCGCTTCGGCGGCCGCTGCCGCGGCACGCTCGCTACGCTCGCTCGCCTCGCGCGTTAGTGGTCACTGTTCAAACCTAACCTAACCAACTGATTTCGATCTTGGTGGCCGATTACTTATATTCCACATTTTACTGGCGCTTCGGCGGCCGCTGCCGCGGCACGCTCGCTACGCTCGCTCGCCTCGCGCGTTAGTGGTCACTGTTCAAACCTAACCTAACCAACTGATTTCGATCTTGGTGGCCGATTACTTTTATTCCACATTTTATTGGCGCTTCGGCGGCCGCTGCCGCGGCACGCTCGCTACGCTCGCTCGCCTCGCGCATTAGTGGTCACTGTTCAAACCTAACCTAACCAACTGATTTCGATCTGGGTGGATACAACCTAAGTAATTTCCTACTATTATTACATATGAACTATTGAGGACAGACATAATAAAACACGTTATTTATAAACATAAATTTGTGTATTGAAATACAATCATTTATATCTCTCTGATTGGTGCAAATGGCCGGTTGCTGTCATGTGGCGCACTCGCGCCAAATCGTACAGAGGCTATTTTCATGATAAAAGAATATGAAGTATTATTTTACATGCTAAGTTATAATTATTGATGTTGTCTATTGAAGCTTGAATATTTAATTTTTGAGGAGCTTGTATTGAAGCTGTAAAACGTAAAATGGTGATGAGTTGCAAATTCCGTGGCCGACTTAGTAAATTAGTGGGCAATGTATAAATCAGAAGGACAAGTAACATTAATTAATGATTAAACGAACTTACCTGTATGTGAAGTTCTATCATAATTATGGGGGGCTTTGTCCGAAGGGATTATCCAATAATAACACTTGTAGTACCGCCTAGTGGTACGCCGTTCACGCACTAAATTTGAGGGTAAGTACACTAAAAAATAAAATAAAATTAATATTTTGCTGGTCACCCAGACTTACCCGCTCGCTTCATTTAGTTTAGAGATACTTACAAAATATTTCACCAATCGTACCTATGGGGCATGCAGAGCATGTAATAGGGAGGGAGGGTTGCTAATCCCTTCGGACAAAGCCCCCCATAATTATGATAGAACTTCACATACAGGTAAGTTCGTTTAATCATTAATTATGCTAGGCTTTGTCCGAAGGGATTATCCAATAATAACACTTGTAGACTTTTAGAGACTTAGTGGGAAATATTTTTGATTTATTATCATAAAGCTTTGATCGACATTAGATTATCATAATAACAATCAATACTACTTAATCAGAAAGTCCACTGACAACAGCTCTTGCAAAACAATTATCATTATTGTTAGTGACATTACTTGTAGTTCTATTATAGAACCGATAGAATGTACTGGAAGAACCGCTCCACCCAGCGGTTTTTCTTATTTGATCTAAATTAACACCTGACCTATGTGCCGCAGAAGTAGCTGCGTGCCTTGTACTATGCGCTGAAAAGATGTTGACGTCGATTCCACTATCGCGTAAAGTATCTTTAATCCATCGACTTAAGGTCTGAGAAACCACAGGTTTATATGGTTTTTTAAGACTAATGAAGAGGGAGTCAATATTTTTTCGGAAGGGGTTAGTTTTTTCCAGGTAAGCCACTAATGCTTTCCCTGGACATATTTCAGGCCGTTCTTCAAAAAACGGCAATATTAAAATAGGCTGCAAACAGCCTCTACGTGTAGTTTTTAGAAAATCTGGAATTTTTATAGTGATTTTTGAGGGAAAAGTCTCAATATTTTTAATGTTAATTTTTGACAGGGTCTGAACTCTGTGAGCGGTTAGTAAAGCAATAAGAGTTATCAGCTTTTTCGAAATTTTATCAAAAGTAAGTGTTTCATTTGGATAAAGCTGACCTAAATAATTAATCACTATTGAAGTATCCCATGTCATAGCATACTTAGGCAAAGGGGGCCTCAAACGAAATAGGCCTTTAAAAAATCTTTTTACCCTGTCATCTTCTCCGATATTTTTTCCCATTAATAAGGCTAACGCAGACCTACACGAGTTAAGGGTTCCATATTGGGATCCTTCTTCATAAAGTTTATTAAGAAAATAAATAATTTGTGGAACCGACGCGTTATATAAATCATAATTGTGTTCAATACACCATATAAACCAACGTTTTAGATAAACATCATACTGCTTATGGGAATTTTCTGATAGCGATGACATCATGACATCAATGGCAGATGGAGGGACACTTCTCTTTAGCCATGCTGTCCGCATAAGATTCCTGCCACCAGGGTAAGCGTGGTGTGTATGTTGCGATTGCTGGAACCGAAATAAATAATTGGAGACTTATTAGCCTTGAATGTTATTAGGTCAGATATCAAAAGGCTTCTATAAAGGGGATACCAAGGCTGCGTAGGCCATAAAGGAACGATAACAATGCCCTTAGCCTTATCAGAAATTATTTTTCTTAAAACCTTCAAAATGATAGAGAATGGGGGAAAAGCGTAAAAATTACAATCAGCCCAAGAAATTGTAAATGCATTAATGTTCATTGCGTCTGGATCTCTATGCCAAGAAACATACTTGCTACATTTTTTATTAATGCGGCTAGCAAACAGATCTATTTCTGGTGTACCGAATGACATGACAATTTCCTGGAAAGCCCAATCTGCTAATTCCCATTCTATATCAGGATGAATGCGCCTAGATTCAGCATCCGCCGTTTTGTTATCTGATGATTTTATGTATGTAGCCATAACATATATTCTGCGACATTCACACCATTGCCACAATTGTCTGGTAATGTCTGTAAGATGTGGAAACTGAATACCTCCCATACGGTTGATATAAGAGATGGCCGTCGTGTTGTCAACATGAAGTAAAATTTGGCAATCGATTAAGTTCTTAGCAAAAACTTTTAAGCCGAAATAAGCGGCTTGAATTTCTAAATAATTAATGTGTTGAGCCTGTTCTTGAAGACTCCACAACCCGCTGGCCTTCTCTTTTCCGCATGCTGCCCCCCACCCCGAATTTGAGGCATCTGAGAATATTTCCAGATCATGTGTATGTTCTCTGATTCTACAAAAAGGACGGCGTATTGCGCTGTACCACCATTTTAAATCAGGTTGCAATGTTATAGGTAACTTCATCGGCTTGTCGTAATTATCATCAGGTTTCAAATTTAAAAATTTTAATCTTTCAAAAAACTTTGTGTATAACCAACTGTATTCTATGGCAGGACATGTTGACACAGTAATCCGACAAGCTTAGCAAATTCACGAATTGAACAGTGGTTAAGATGTAAAAACTTTTTAATCTCTTGTGTAACGCGTTCAATTTTTTCAGGAGGTAACGTGATCTGGAATTTCTTTGAATCTAGTACAAAACCTAAAAATGTACATGTCCTGTTTGGTACTATGGAACTTTTCTCTTCATTAATTAGGAAACCAAGAGAAGTTATTAACTTCCTAGTCAGTGTTGTGTTAAATAAACATTGTTCATAAGACTGTCCCATTAGCCAAAAGTCATCTAAGTAATTGGTCGAAATAAGTCCGGCTAGGCGTAGTAAGCGGACAATCGGTTTCATCACTTTTGTAAATATGTAGGGTGCTGTACTCAAGCCAAATGGTAATACGTTGAACTCAAACATTTGACCTTCAAATTGGAACCTTAAATACTTTCTTGAATTTGGATGAATTTTAATAAGATAGTACGCATCTTTTAAATCTATTTTTGTCATGAAACAATCTTTTGTTATCAACTTTAACACAGTGCGTAAATCTTCAATCTTAAAATGATCAGTTGTTATAAATTTGTTCAAATTTTTAAGGTTTAAGATAAAACGAAATTTACCATTTGGCTTTGGTACTAAAAACACACTAGATAGAAACTGACCCTTAGTATAGTGACATTTAGCTATAGCTCCTATAGATATAAAAATTATCAATAGCCTCATAAAAGAAATATTTTTCTGTATGAGAATATTCTCTTAAAGGTGGCGGAGACAATTGTTGAACTGGATATGTAAATGGAATTTCATAACCTTTTATGCAAGCAAGTATCAACGGATTATCGGTAATTAAGGACCATTGATCATAAAATGAAGACAATCTGCCAGAATAGTTTACCAAGTCTAGCGGCGGTCGCGCGACCGATGCTGCTGAGAGTGTCTCGATGAGTTGAATGGCCTCTTCCTGTTCGGAGGGTGATCCTTCGTCTTCGGATGATTCGGCTGCTTCCGAGGAGGGTATGGGCCTTTCCAGTTTAAATTCTTGGAAGTACTAGGTGTCGACTGAAACTTTTTGCTGCTTGCATTTGCTTGTGGTTTAGGCAATGGAGTTTTCAACTCTGCCCCTGATCTACTAATAGCCTTGGCTGTCTTGATGGTCTCTGTTAGGTTCTGCCCAAACAAAAAGTTATCTTGTTTGGTGTTTTGTAGTTGGTCTCTCATATCCTTTTTCATTGCGGATAGAATGAAATTCCTTCTGATTGATGAATCGCTATGTTGACAATCACACAGAATGCGCTGCGTATCCATTAACATCTTTATAATAACTGGATCCACATCGTTCTTTGAAATCAGGATATTTATGGCCTGGGCCAGGCTTGATATGGCTGAAGCCACCTGTTTCTGTCTCATTTCAATGTTTTTGTCACGTTTAGCGGTTAAATCTGAAATACCCGCTTTCATCTCAGCATTTAATGCAGGAGCATCAACCAGTTTACAGTTACCTGGCAGTAAGTACTTTTCTAGTAACTCCTTACGCAGCTCCTTACTCAGACCATTTAAAGCAGTATGCTCTAGTCTAACTGCTAAGTCTTTGTGGATCTCGTCTCCATAGCTTTTAGAAATAGTAGGATCTTCCCCGAATATTTCTAATATTTCAGTAGCCAGTGTCATTTCTGTAGACCCCAACTCTTCGCCAGAATGAGTGTTTGTTGGGTTCTCATTGGTACTGGGTTCGATAGCCATAGCAGTTGTGGGAACTGCAGGTGCAGTAGCAGATGGTTCCTTTGCGGATTCTACAGCAACTTCTGCATTACGGTCTGCACACATCTCAGACACTGGGGCACTGGTGGTACCATCGAGTAGTCCAGCAACATTATTTTTAGTGAGTTCGTAAGTATCACTATTTGACAAGTACCTACCCATATTCTGGTTCTGAAATCAATAGATTTCTGTTACCCATTAGTTATGAAACATACCAAAGTATTGTTTGCTAAACTAACTATCAGGTAGTACAGATCCAAAGAAAAGTACGCAAACCTTGGTAAGTAGGAAAAAAATAATAATTTTGTGGGTAGTACAGTTCCATAGAAAAATACGCAAACCCTTTACTAATATGTATATCTAGACAATACAAATAAATTTGATGTTACAACTTTACGGGTAGTACGGTTCCAAAGAAAAGTACGCAAACCCATGTAGGTACGTATGTACCTACTATATGAAATACTTATGTTATGGGTAGTACAGTTCCAAAGAAAAGTACGCAAACCCTAGTAGGTATATTAGGTAGGTACCTATTTCTTACTATAAGGGTAGTACAATTCCAAAGAAAGGTACGCAAACCCTGTTAGTATAATGCCAATTCAATACTTATGTATCGTAAAAATGGTAATCACCTAGGTGAGACACCTACTAATCAATTTCTAACCTCTGCTTATTGTTTACAACACATTCTTATGTTAAACAAAAAATAAAGATAAAAAATAAAATATGAGGGTAGTTCCATTTTCATAAAGTAAACAACCCAGGCAGAGATTATGAAAGTATGCTTGACATCCAACAAAATAGGTATGTAAACAAGTAGGTAATAATCACTTTTACTAACCTTCATACTCCGAGCGATAATAATTATCCGACGATCGACTGCGGCTGCGACTGCGCTGGCGGCGCCGACGTTGTAGTTTTTTCTCCAACTTCTTAAACTTTTTATATAAGTGTTCATAATCGTCACTTTTCTCACTTTTGCGCTTAGGCATGACTTTTAAAACTCAAAACTTTTATAAATTTTAAAAAAGACGCGAGACGTGCGTTCGTGGCGAGCACTAAAAAGCGAATGAAGCGAGCGGGTAAGTCTGGGTGACCAGCAAAATATTAATTTTATTTTATTTTTTAGTGTACTTACCCTCAAATTTAGTGCGTGAACGGCGTACCACTAGGCGGTACTACAAGTGTTATTATTGGATAATCCCTTCGGACAAAGCCTAGCATAATTGTTGATATTGACTTGACGCTTTCATTAACATTTTTAGTTGGCGTTGTAAAGAAGATAAATTAGTTTATTAGAGGCTATGTCAAATTCTCGATGCTTAGTTATTAAATGAGAAGTTTGGCCACGTGGCCAAAAAAAAATTCTGTGGCCGGTTTTATTATTTCTCATTTTTTATAAATATGTTTTCAAGTCGCGATAGTTTAAAAAGATTGTTTGTATGCTAGACTAGCAGAATCTAGATGTTCTCTCTAACTAAGCCATACCACCCTCTGCGTTTACCTAGGTTCACAAACAATTAATAAATGAATTATTATGAATTATCTTTGAGGCACAGCCACTTCAAAATAGTATGTTTATTTTCGTATTGAAATGTTATTTCAGGTCGAAGCAGAATGTTCAGGCCTACAGCAGCAAGTAGAAGTAAGAGAAGTGAGCAGTCGAGCAGCCGCCTTAGGAGCCAGGTTGGGCGATGCGGCTGCTCTGGCCGAACCCAGAGAGAACGCATTCTTAGCGGTGGACTTCGCGCATAACGATGCTCAGCAGAGATTCGTAGAAGCATTGGCAGAACTTGGCAGAGTACGAACTAGCACTACGTTCCCGGGACTTTGTACTTTATCATTAGGTGGGTAAGACTCAATTTTGGATTTGATGTGGGAATTAGAAGCAAAACTACAATATCTAGGAGTGACATTCGATGACAAAAATTACTTTCTCGAGCGATCAGAAATGTCAAATCAAAATAGCGATGATAGAACGAAATAAAAAAAGATTAATTGTACCGACTGCGACTCCCAAGGAGCGGTGCGGTAGACATTTCTTTTCAGATCTTAATTTTAGATTCTTTGAAGATGTCTAGGGCTTTGTCCCCCATGGCATGTACCATACAAAGAGAAAGATAGTACAGCCTCAGTATTATATTCCAGAGTCGGCGTGTGTGTGTGGACTAGAGACAGTAGTGATGCTCCGAACAGTGGACTATCACGGCGAAGCGCGAAGCACAGGCGGCGACCCGGTCACTGCCGCCGCGTCTATGGACGATAATCCTCTACCTTGCACCGTCACTGACTTGGACACTGGGATGTACAGGTAATAATTGGCTACTTTTAGTGGTTTTAAAGAGATTCCCACAGGTGATTTCTTACTGGGGTAAAATGTAAGAAACTCAAAGATAGTGTATTTGGAGATAGTGATGCGAACAGTGGACTTTTACGGTGAATTGTCAGCACGGGCGGTGATCTTATCACTGGTGGTGGCTTAGCAGGAAACGCAATATCGGGTGCCATACAGATAAATTTCACGTGTTTCTAAAGACTATACCTAAATGATTTTTCAATTTGGATTTGAATATATTCTAAATACATTTCAGACATTTACTACAGAATCAGCATGCGTCTGTTATGTTCCCGAACGATACAGTCCGTATTAAAATATTATCGGGACTTAATCGCGTATTAAAATCATTCTATTTACGTCGACGTTTTTAATGACGTTACAGTAACCGTGGTCACGAATAGACGGCCGGCCGGTGTCCGCTCGCATCTTCGACTGATGAAGCTTCTGACTACCCTCATTTAGTCAACAAAACTATTAGAGTTGCGACACACTTGTCTTTTTTAAATTTTTGCGATCAGAACACATTATAAAACATATACAAACGGGTATTTATCTTCCCGCGACCACGGCTGGTGCAATCCGGTCGAAACGTCGGGCGAATATTAAAGGTAAAATTCGTGATAAATACCCGTTGTATGTTTTATAATTGCGACACACTGTTTCAGTACAGTCCGCTTCACATGTTAACGTTATTTCATGTTCAAATTACGTTTATCATTTCAGAATCAGCATGCGTCCGTGGGTAGCGGGCAACATTAGCCTCCGCGTGTTGGTGTTCTCTCGCTCCGTGCGCGACAGTCCGCTCCGCGTGACGGCCGCCGGCAGCGGGGCGGCGCTGTGCGTGTGGGGCGCGCGCGGAGCAGGCAAGGAGCAGCTCACGCAGCCCGTCGCACTAGCCAGGTACACGTCCGCTCTCACTGACAGCCTGAGCCACACTGACGGCTATGAGGTTGCTACACCAACACCACAAGTGCGAACTACACCGTACAGTCGCTACGCTAGACGTTTTTGACACGATGCAGGTCGGACTGTCCATATAATGACGTTTGCCAGCCGGGTTTTAGACAGCGCGGACCCTCCGTTGAACTGGCTGGGGGGTAGATAGGCTCTCCCTTCTCCAAGCCCAAGCCCCGGACTTGTGCCACCCAGACACTTAGGGCTCAGTCTGTACATCTGGGCTACTTTCCGTACTTGCGTAACCTGTTTATTTTAGCATCAACAAAGACGTCTGCCCCTGGGTCTCTGGGAGTCACCTTGACGGCGGGGCGGTCTGTCTGACGGAGCTGACAGTCAGCGAGCGGGCGGTCGTTAGCAGATTCGGACTGAGATGGAAAAACCCGGGTGGCACAGGGCCCCAACCTGGATAACAATAGATTGGATACTATAGAGAAATAATAAGCTACGTAAATTTTTCATTATCCTACCATAGCTAGCACGCTAGACAAGCCCGCTAGGGGACCCGTGGGGGGACCCGTGACCCGGCTAGGGCCTGATTGACAAAAGCCACCTCGCCTATATGGCCAATGAAGATGTCTAAGGGGGTAATCCAAGGTATGTCCAAATACATTATCAGGTTTATACCCACATTTTGCAGAAGTTATCATACTATCATGACAGGTTGCAAGCCCATCGACGCTATTAATCTAATCTAGAATACAACGTGATCAATATAAGTTTGGTTGCAGATGTCCGAAGCGGCGAGAGATTTACGTGCTGGATGCCGGCAACTCACGGGTCAAGGTGCTGGACGATGAAACGTTTGCATTTAAAAACCATATCGTTAATGAAGGTAAACGATGTTTTATTATCACATATTTATCTGACCTATAATGTAATTGAAAGCAAGAAAATGTTACCTACAGATAGCGCGATACAGATATCTATGTACAATTTGAGTTGGTCATTTCTTCTAAAACTCACACCACGGACAATAAGGGGGTTAAAGATTTGCTAAAAACCTCACGTCATTATTGGGCGGCCCCTAGGTCGCTTCAAAGTCATCGAGGCAAAGAATTAGCTTACAGTAAGCGCAATATGACGTGACCGGGCCGAACTTAGGCCTTCCGAGTGGTCGCGCATTATGAAAAAAAGCTAAACAGATGTATCGACAGTACGTGAAACAGAGATAGTGATATTTCCGACCACTTCGACGCTAATCGCATATTATCTATGTATATTCACTCCGGTCAAATCAGATTGCGCTAACTTATTAGATTGATCATGATGCTAAAAAAAATTACTTACGATTGACTATATCGTCGTACTATTTTTAAATTGATGCTCTGTGACATCACTCAACCAGGAACAGTCTGAAAACCAGCGTTTCTTTGTACCCAGTGCAGGGCAACCTAAAGCTGAGACTGTTCCTTTTTGGTTAACACCAGCACAGACGTTCGACGCCCATAATGTAGGTATCTTATTCCTAGCATTTTTGTAAAATGGGTGCCTACCTAGTACCTACCTAGTAAACCCGTCAAAATTTATTATTATTTATTTATTTATTTGTCTGTACCTACTTACCTATTTAATTGTATGTCTGTGTTTTTGTTACCAAATAAACGTTTATTCTATTATATTCTATATCGGTTTTAGAGAAACCGAAATGAAAATCATTGTAAATATTTGTTAAAATGTGGTAACTATTTCAGGGTTAGCGGGACGAAGTTGCACGGGCATAGCGGTCACAGCCGAGGGCGTCGTATTAGTCAACTGGCGGACGAGAACTCTCACAGAAGTAAGATCTCTTTTTAACCGACTTAAAAAAAAAAGAGGTTTTTAACTGACTTTCTCTCCCATTATATTTTCCGTTGTCATTCCCTTCGAGTCCGTCTTTCTTTTAACCGGCTATTTTGACATCTGCAAAATCCTACTAATATGAATTATAAATGTGAAAGTAACAGTCTGTCTGTTACGCTTTCACGCCAAAACTGAACATATTTTATGAAATTCGGTAGAGAAACCTTAGGAAAGGACATAGGCTACATTTTGTTCGGGTAGTAAGACGCGCCAGCAGCCTTTCTATAAATATATGTTTCCACCATGGACCTAGTATAGTAAGTACCTGGACGAACAGCGAGCCTGCCGCCGAGAGGGACAAAAAATGCAGTGAATCCATAGTTTCGTAGTACAAAATTCGGAGTATCAAGTTTCCATACAAAAAAGCGGCACGCGATGAAGGACAAAATATATAATGCTTTCTCTCTTTTACTCACAAGAATGTTGTATATATTCTTCTTTGTTTTTGTGTGACTGAGAAAGGAATATACAGCGCTCTATTTCTTACTCTCTTTGGTTTCCACAGATGAGCACAGACGGCACTACAATCCGTACGATAAGGTCGGAGCGTCTCATCGAGCCGGTTTGCGTCGCCGCGGACCTCACCACGCGCCGGCTCTGCGTCGCCGACAACGGCGCGAGAACTGTCTTCGTATTCGACAGCCATGGAAATATCGAGCTTGAGGTAAACATTACATCACTACTGATTATATACTACTCGTTATACTAATATTCGTATTCGACAGCCATGGAAATATCGAGCTAGAGGTAAACATTACATCACTACTAATTATATACTACTCGTTATACTAATATTCGTATTCGACAGCCATGGAAATATCGAGCTTGAGGTAAACATTACATCACTACTAATTATATACTACTCGTTATACTAATATTCGTATTCGACAGCCATGGAAATATCGAGCTAGAGGTAAACTTTAGTGGCAATTCGGAGTGTCGCAAAAGCTTAACTAACTAAAAATATTGCCGTCCCTTTCATAGCGATTGGAATAAAACGGATGGCATTAATTTTAGTTAGTTAGTTTAGCTTTTGCGACAATCCGAATTGCCACTGTTACATCACTACTAATTATAACGAGGTAAAGTTGGTTTGTTTGTTGGGGGTTTGTTGCGGGCTCTCACCACTGCGACACAGAGCGAAACCGCCGGCAACTACTAGTGATCATTTAAATATGCTATCATCCGCGGGGCGCAGCTAGTTGGAAATATATTAAACATGAAATCATGCCCGTTTATCATAGAAAGTGGAATAGGTTCTAAATATTTATTATCTCATTATTTTTTCGAATAATTTCATTTTAATTACAGATTGGCACGGGAGAGTTGAATCTAGTCGGCGGCATCGCTATTTCCGAGGAATTAATTGTTATAGCGGATACATCAGTACATGTGTATAACTCGGATGGACGCTTACAGGGCGTTATCGGGCCCATACCTAAAGGTAAAACTACTTCCTTTTACACGCTCCAACTGCGGAATACTGAAGCGCTACTAAAATATTTGGGAGTGTTTATACCATTTTTAAATATAAAATCTTTCTAAAAGTTTTACGGCTTCGACGGGATTCGAACCCGCGAGATACAAGCGATCACCCTTAAGCCGGGCTGCCTTACCACTCGGCCACGAAGCCCTAACGCCGAAGACGAAACTATCAGTAAGATGATAATTATTTCGGTTAAAGCACCGATGCTAGTGTTATACCAATTAAGAAGTTTTTACTTGTGAGATTTGTATAGACAAACGTCGTTACTGAAACACTACTAAAATATATGGGAGTGTATTAACTATGTAGGATGTTCTTACTTGATTTGTATAGAATAGACAAACGTCAAATAATGTCATAGTTAGGCACCACGTTTCAATATTCGGGCGTAAGAGTTTGATCAATTTCCTCTCGACAAAATTTGTCACATTGCGTACCTTGCACTTGCAAGCTTTTAAAAAATATAATGGGAGTGAATAAAGCGAAAAATTATTTTAAATGAATATATTATTTTAATTTCCCAGCGGGCCTAGCATGTGCAACACGAGAAAACATAGTACGTTAGAGCAGTTTGACATTATCGAGATTTTGAATTTGTCGTCTCGACGCGTTGCACATGTTAGGCCAACAGGTAATAATAATACCAATGTCCTTGGTACGTTTTACATTATGTATTATCATACTTAATGTAAAACGTACGCTATGTCATGGCAATACAAAGCATACTAGGTTTATCAGTCTAGTATAAAATATATATATTTACAGGTCGTGGCGGCTACGGCGGCATAGCACTAGAAACAACCGAGAACGGCAGTAGAATAGTTTGCGCGCGTACTGTAAAGGGTCGGCCACATATCGTCGTGCTAGAAGCGGATGGCGCGGGACGAATGTTGGCTTCTTGCGAGTTGGCTGATAAGAGGCCACGGAGAGTTGCCGGGATAGCTCTACTGCCAGATAAACGAGTGCTGTTGGCGGATTTAGCAGGGGACTGTCTGAGATTGCACACTTATTGGTGAAGCGGTAAGATCTTAGTCTTAGAATCAGGCATTAGAATCACCTAGCATGTAAAACGAAACTTAAGTGATCCTTGAGGTCCTACAAGAATAAATGATTTTTCTTTCTTTCAGTCTTTTTTAAACTTTCGCGATCAGAACACATGATTAAACATACATTTGCGGGTATTTATCGCTATTTAATTTTAATTTTATCCCGACGTTTCGACTGGATTGCACCAGCCGTGGTCCCGGGCAGACTTCTGATAAGATCTTCCCATTTTTTTTCCCTAAAAATCCGTGTTGGCCAGGTGGATAATACCGATTTTCGATCCGAAGGTCGTGAGGTCAAATCCATGCATCAATGGACTTTTCGTGTCATACGAACATGTTGCTCATACGAATAATCATTCATAGTGGAAAACAATTATTTATAAAATGAAGTAGGTCATAATATTATATTATCTGTGGTCATAATAATGTCAATACGTATGTAGTTACAAACTACCCGTTGCACCTACCTACATACATAGGCGAGTTTCCTATTTCCAATACCATTATTCAAGTGTTTTCATACAAAGATTATTCATCTGGTTACCATAACACGAGCATTAAATTGCTTAGCTTGGGACTAGATGACGCCGTGTAGAATGTCCTAGGATATTTATTTATTTATTTTATTGGTTTAATTTACTTTTAATTTCAGATGGACACAAGAACTGAGGGAACAAAGAGCTACGCCGCTGCGTAAACGAATTTTATGCTAGTCCATTTTCGTAACGAATGAACGAAACGTTGGCCATATCCACGAATGAAGGAGGTATTTGCACCAAAGTCTTAGTCGGCCTCGCATCGGCCCGCTAATTAGCTTTTAAGACATCGCTTAGTACTTACAGTATTTATTTCGTAGTAAGTTTAAGTTAGGCTTTGTTAATTTTTTAAGTGTCGATTTTTATTTCGGCTCACTGACAATTACGACTGATTTTTTCATGAATGGCAACACCGACAGTGTTGGTACTATGATAATAACTTTTTCATTTTGTGTTCATTTTATTGTTTAGGAGCTTTGGAAATTTTTTGATTGGCATTTTTGTTCGCGAAATACGCTTGTACTAGTCTTGTTTCGATCGCATATATTAACAAGCAACGATGACAATTGTACGTGTACTTACAATAATACTATGACAATATTATGCATATTATAATATTTACAATGTCATCGTGTGCAAATTGTATAGCTTGATAATTTGAAACATAATGTTAAAAAATTGGATGTAATTCATGATGGATACTTAGTCATGTCCAATCTTTATGTACTGCGATCGCTTAAGATTAACTTATTTAAAAATATAATATATTATCGAACAAAACTATTTCCAGTACATTCACTACCTTACTATAAACTTTAAAATTATTGAAACCATTTTTCAAGTCATATTAAAAACACGTGCCTCAATAATATATTGTGTCGCTGCGTTCGCACCTAAAAGTTTCTGCATAAATTATATTCGCGTTGTTGAACTTTTTTTTTGCTCAATATAACTCTTTTATTAATTAGTTTGTGGCTAGATGGCTGTGTAAAATGTCTTGACAATATTTGTATAAATATTATTGTTTTCCATCATCATTTTATCATTCATATTTTGATATCTACCACAAACGTAACATGTGGCAAAAATAAATGAAATATTAAACCGACTTCAATTTCGTAAGAAGATAGTTTTCTGCACCCTCAAGGTCTCCGAGGGCCTTTTTTGTTTATAACTCTGACGGTCCTTATAGGTCCTCAAAGCGCCAAGGAAGACAAATAAAAAAATAATCATCAAAATCGGTTCACCCAGTCGAAAGTTCAGAGGTAACAAACATTTATTTTTTCGTCAACCTATATCGTCCCACTGCTGGGCAAAGGTCTCCCCCAACCATCTCTGCCCTTCGAAATTTCCCACCAACCCAATAACCCAGTAACAAACGTAGTAAACCAAAAATAAAAAAAATACTAACGAATTGATATAGATCTCCTCCTTTTTTTTAAGTCGGTAAAAAATATGTCATTCTACACGAATCTAAATGATTAGAAATGAAAAATTAAGTTTTTACCTTCAATAACCGCCTATACTTACTTAATTTTTCTTTCCTCAATACCCGAATTTATTTTAGCTGTATTTTTAAAGTATTACATTCAATTGGAAATATGAATCTCAAAGCATTGGGCAGTATTTAAAAACCTTCAACTTATGATAAACATTGTGGCCATTATTAAAGCAATTCAAAAGAAAAGCTCTCAAAAATTATGATTATGTTCAGCCTTGTGCTGTCGGTTCAATGACCTATTGTAAATATTAATTTAGATGCAGCATAATCTTATTATAATTAGCTTAAATAATATTGTTACCGTGTTATATTGAAACCATTATTGGTCAATACCCACCACACTGACCAAAACATGTGTCCTATAATATCTCATTTCATATTAATTCCATCCATTAATTTAATTATTTTCATATTTAATTATGATCAATACTGTCTATTTCCTCAAGACATGAGATATTGTTGACCCTTGATTAAAGAGCTTCGGTGGTGTGTAGCAAAATACCATTAGAAATTGTTTGAAATAATCAGTCCATATACAACTAAGTAAAATATACAAATAAAATAAGATGTGTTAGGGAATACAATACAATAAAAAAATAGTTAAGTACCTCCATTCAACATTTCAGAGACTCTATTTATCTATACCAATTTGCCACTCCTAACTGGCGCACTAGGGCGATAGGTAGGTCTATTGTGACATCACGCACAGTCCAAACATACAATTCTACGATAATCCGGTTTTGAAACCAAAAAATTAGAGTAAATAAACCCAGAATAACCTGTCTAAAATATACAAAATAGTTTTATACGCGACTTTGTAAACATGTGCGATTTGACAGATGCCTGACGTCCCAGTGCTGCCATCTAGTACACGTCAGTTCAGAAAAACTTCATTAGTTAATTCTTCTAAGGTCTACAAAAACGTAGTGTTTACTTTCTGTGTGGTCTACAATGCTTATCCTCACAAAGTGTTCTAGTAAACTAAGTCTTGTGTAAAGTCTTATGCTGTTAATTGTCGTAGTGACTAAGAATAAATGATAGGCGACTGATAAAACGTATAAAGTTGAGAGAACGTATAGACTAGTCGGACATAGGGATCAAAGGCGTAAAAATAAACTGTTGAGCATGCTATGTCAAAAGCACTATCCGTATTAAGATAAGGTGCATTTTTAAACAGCCTTAGTACAATTCAAACAAATCCCTACCTGGTACAAAGAATACATTAATCTCTTAATACATAGGGATATGTGCTTACATTGTGTGTTCTTTAGTTTTTCTTTGGATGAGGGCTCTAGTGAAGATATGCTGAAATAGCTTGGGTCTGCTAAAACTATTAACTAGATAGAGTGAGACACAAATACATCAGTCTCAATTTTGTATTCCTCACTCTTGTGCTTTTATAATCTAAGGCTAGTATTATCATTGTCATTCTGACACCCAAGTATAGTTTTAAATCTAATTACCTGACCTCTGTTTGAGCTTTGAATTACTGTAGTCCGAATTGCTCTTATTTTGAAACGCCACTGAATCCACACTCACCATAGATTATTTAGCAGTTTGTTCATAAACTTTCAAAAATGTTTTTTTTTACGCATTTTTGTAAGACAATCTTGAGATCAATACACAAATGTTCCCGAGAAGTCACGCTCTGTGGAACAGCGTGACTCAATGGGAATGACATTCCCAAGTCACACTCAACACTGTGACTTGTTGGGAACCCACCAAATAGTGAGTTTCATTTGAACTTTATAAGGCTGTAATTTGTGAATATATACTCGAGCAACGTTTTAATTAAAACTCGACTCTAAACTGTATTTATACTACTATGATCAATGCGCGAGTGACAATCTGTAATACCACAGATAAAAGAATACTAGTAGTAATACGAACCAATGACTTTCAGTAGTCGTTATTTTCGTGTTGATAGTTTAAATGTAGTTACGCTCTTCTGTAAAAGCTTGTGTTGGTTTTTAAAATACTAACAAATGTTTTTCCTAGCTTAGTTTTATTTAAAAAAAATTAGGCATATCATTATGAAGATTGCTAAACTTAATAAATTGACTGTTATATTCTCGAATGAACCATTTAAGTATTTATAAGTTCCTGTTAAGATAATAACATAATTTAATTCAGAACGCTATGATATATTGTTAAATTTGATGATAGTTTTAACCCACCTTCACAAGTTTAAGTTTAACCTATTTTGAATGTTCAATAAATCCGAAATATGGAATAGGATATATCTGAAATGAGATTTTGCCCTCACTGTATGTTCCATACAATTATTATTGTGTAATAATAATTCATCGAATAAGGTTTACAATGATACACAACACGACAAATGCTGAAGTTGCAAACTCAAAAAATATTTGATTGACTATTTTTTTGATTGCCTATCAGTAGGTAGGTAGGTAGTACTGATAATTTTTTCCACATCAGCTGATCACCGAGAAATAAATAAATACTGAATAGCAATTTCAACAGCCTTCTTCTTTTATGGTAGTATGGGCTCTTCATCCTGGTTATGGTCATAATTTTTGCCAATCATTTTAACAGATGTTCTGTAATCAAATTTGTTTTGATTGATTTGAACACAGATATTTTTCATAATGTTTTGAATTCTGCATTGGCCATTTTCATTTTGAGATCCTCTTGTAGTCACTGATTTTGTAGATTTACTTAGTCGCAATGATGGTAGAATTTAAGTCTTTAGTCACAAAACTCACGACACTGCCTCATAATATCCTGCATTTATACAAAATTCACATAAATCATTAATGTTGTAGGTACTCAATATAGCTTCCGGCAAACTAAAATATTCACTAAGCAAAATATCTACTATAAGAAACATTCAAATTAAATATGTTATTCCATATTGTAAAGCATATTAATACAATATTTCGATATAAAAATTTTCACCCTTTAAATAAATTCCGTAAAATATGCATATTCAAAATTATTCCAAATATTTTTATAGGTCAGTTACATACAGCATTGGTACAAAAATGTTTAGTGATAAAATGTTCAAGTGTTATTTGCATTAGATGTTACAGTTGAAAATGACTTGCATAAATACTTTTATTCTGCTGTTATCGACGATAAAACCATTTTAAATTTTCAAAAAACATTCTTGACTCATCCTCTGATTATTTTATAGTAAATAACTTTGTTTATGCAAGTGATATTCAGATTTAGTGATTAGAAATATGATTAGTTTCTTACGAAAAAGCAAATCTATTTTGGCGTGTTCTTTTGACAAATGTACGGAATTGAATGGAAAATCAAGATGTGAAGTAAAGTTTATTTATTTATTAAAAGCTGTGAAATTGTACTTAAAATTGTTATCACAGATTATCTCAACATAATTGTCGATAAAGTCACTTTTGTGCGAAACACAATAAAGTTAAAATACAGACGTTTTGTATTATTTCTTGCGTACTCCCGACAAACTTACAAATGATATTTCTAATTTCTAGCACATAGTGATTTGTCTTTTTTAAACTTTCGCGATCGGAACACATAAAACTTATGAAAACTTTTAATTACCTACCTTTAATATTCGCGTCGGGCGAATTTTACCTTTAATATTCGCCCGACGTTTCAGTATGTGGACACTGGACACTGTTAGTGTAGTGTGTTGTCCTAGTGTGAACCGGCCCTAATTGACATTTATGAAGATCAAGTGAGGGTAGTTGAATAAACGCTTTCGCTTTGCTGTGGCGGTACCTCCAATACTTCAGTCTTCCCGCGACCACGGCTGGTGCAATCCGGTCGAAACGTCGGGCGAATATTTGCATTAGATGTTACATAAATTCGTGATAAATACCCGTTTGCATATGTTTCATTAGTGATTTAAAATATACCTACCTAATGTTTAATTCCCATTGAGTGATATTGGCTTATACTGTAAAGCTCTGGTAGAAATGATATCACGTGTGACAGTTTTTATCCACAAGTTATTCTATTCTTCAGGTAGGTAATAATGGCTATTCGGGATAAAGGATGGCATCAATTTTAGTGCTGTCAAATTATACTCGTTCCAACCGTTTATTTAACTTTTGACAGCTAAAGTAAAAAGTAAGTTCGTATAAGCAAGTGGCCAACTCTAATGACGGAGTTTTTAGGCCGCCTTAAGGCCTCCGTCATGGCTTAACGACTTTAAAAGCCGGGACCGACAATTTAACGTGCCCTCCGAAGCACGGAAGCGCTCAGCTGATAATGCCACTTGCGGTCACCCATCCAAGTTGTGACCGCTCAACTTTTGACAGCTGTAATACTGACTCAAATAGTGACGGGTCAGGCCGTTACCGATTCGATTTATTTTATCGATCGATTTTATTCATGAAGAAGTTTTAATCGATTTAACACACTCATTATTTACTATGAATATCAACATTTTGCACCTTTTCATTACAAGTAGGTAGGTACCGCAGTTCATTCACATGTTTTTTATTTGAACCAACTACAGTAAGTCTAAACGATTATTTTAGATAGAAGAGAGAATCAGCGAATAAATTCGATCCCATGGAACTGTTTTCATTACGCAAATTATTTATGCATTACAACAGAGACATTTAGGGCATTTTAATGCAAAATAATAAAGGTTTTTACGTGATTTGATATAAAAATAATCACAATAATTTTATTGTATGTTTTAATATAATCGATAATCGATTTATTTCAAAACCAGTTGTCATTAATTACGAATGAAACATCTCTAAGTGGGCGGATCCCGTCCATGACAGTACAGTATTCCCTGTAGTACATTGTATCAAAAATTATTATAAAACTTTATGTGCATGATCTGTCAAAAGTTAAATAAACGATTGGAAAGACTATAGTTAAGTTTTTAGCTTTGGCGACATCCCGAATAGCCACCAATGTACTTTCAAAATGAAAAAGAGATGAGATGGATATGAGAAATGAAACAAACTGGTTATAAATTCTTTTTTATTAGAAATTCATTCAGATTATCAGACAGTGTACCTATAGTTAAATTCATTAGTCTTTCCGAAATACATCTTAATTTCGACTTAAAAACACTACTAGAGAAAGAAGACATAACTGAATTAAAAAGACATAACTGAATTAAACCTATTTATTAAATGCATTTCAATTACATTTACATTGACTGGGTGTTGTAAAGCAAGAATGAAAGATAATATTGCATATTACAAGCAAACTATTTATTTACCTAGGAACCATTGATCAGGATTGAATATTGACACAGCCGCAACATAAAACCGTTGACTTTATATAACAATACTTTAAGCCGTTCCACACAGCTGATAACTAATTCATTAAAATAATACCTAATAAGCAAAACAATTATATAATTTTGTTTTTAATCATTCAGTTATTCAGTACTGAATATTTATCACTAATATTAAATTTTACTTAAAATGTAGAATTTGGACCGAGATCAAATCTAGTCATATTTGATATCAAAATATGAAAACAAATGCTATAAAAATACGATTAGTTAAAGTAGTTATACAAAATAAATGCAGAGAGTTTTAAATCAAACGCAGACGACCTACTTATAAGATCAAAGTCAGACTTAGGTTCCAATCTTAGGACTAAGAGTAATTATATAATTATATATCAGTTGTCTGAAGACCGTCGACGCTGCCTTAATATAGAAATAGAGTTACATTGGTTGTATAACTATAACATGAAAGACTATCATGACGAACAAGTTAATTCACGAAAACTGAAACAGTGCAGTCAGACCTTGATTCTATACAATGCACCTACTGAGACAAAATTGTGATGTCTCCATCTTTATTCTGTGTGAAGCGTGATGCGGGCACCACACATTGGCTTCAACTTGGTCCCAACATTGGCTACGAATAGAATGGCCAATGGCAATGCTCCGTTTATGTCCAATAACCGTCCAAGACCGTTCCAACTGTTCCAACACTCCAAAAGTGTGGTACCCGCATGAGACCATACCGCAAGTTCCTCCCAATTACCGTCCCTTCCTCGTACAGATGTAGATTATCCGGTATACCTAGTCTAGGTCAATTCACGGAAAATGTTGTTTCTTTACAAACTGACTAGGAAAAAAAGGCTTTGAAGAAGGTTTTTAAAAGATTTGTTGTACTATCATGGTCTAATCTAATCCGTTAGTTTTCAGAAATAATCTTAAATTCAGTGTTAATGGCAGTTCATAATGAACACAACTCTATTGCATTGACCAGATTACTTTCCAAATTTAGTGAGGGTTTCCTTGCATTCTTGGATCGTCTTCCTGAGACGTTCCACAGTGGCCGAGGTCTGTTTCTGGCTGAGCAGTCGCTGGCAGCTTGCGATGGTGGTGTAGTAGCCGCATACATTGTGGAGGATCCTTACAACGCGATCGCCGCAAACGAACAGGTACTTACCGCTCGCGTCGAACTTCATAAATGTTATGATACCTGAAACGAAATAATTTTCATGAAATTATTGAAGTCAATATTGATAACTTTGAGAGTTATTGGTAAAGAACGGTGTACATTTTATGGTAATGAAACATAAGGCAGTTTTTCACTCGTTTGGGAGAAGTTGTTTTAATATATATTATAACGTTTTAAAATAAATATCTATTTTCGTAGAAAACTGTCTATTTTTATACGAAGATAGTTATATGAAGATAATTATATTCATTAGTTAGATGAAGATTTTCCGAAAGAATCGAAACATTGTCGGTATCTAAATCGACGATAATTTTACGTGAGTAATTTCCCTTGTGCTATTATGATGTCTAATTATAGAAAGGGTTATACTTTATGGGATACCTACCACGTGGCATTCAGATGCGGCCGGTCGATACTGAAGTGCCTTGAAAACTGTTCAATAATTCAGCGCGACCTCAGTCCATGGTAAATATACAGAAAAAACCTTGGCCGAACAAATATTATTGCATTTTCTTTGTATTTTTGCAGATGGCCAGGTATATTTTGCGTTTTACTTAAAAATACTATTGTAAACCTCGAAGGTTGGATAACCAGACGGAGAACGAAATATAGGGATTATAAATAAAATAAACAAAAACACACTGTGTATAAAACTCTTAAATTAAATTAAATCTATCATGTCCAACACATTTATTAGCCTATGAGCAAACTATTGCACCACTTGTCTTTAATATATTATGACTATAGTATAAAAACATTAAAGATGCTAAGTATTTAGTAGTAGGTATTCTTTGATAAAAAAAATTGTGAATACAGTCTTATAAAAATAAACTATTAAAATACCTAATGATCAAACTTAAAATTTTAATGAATACGGCTTCAACTATCAGAATAATATTTATTTCAAAATATATATAAAGATTTCGTCACTTTATTTAAACGGTTCTTTTGAAGAAATTTGAGGTTTCATTCCTAATTCGTTTCGGCGGCTTCAAAGACCAAATGATTTTCCTAATTACTCTTACCGTTTCGGTAACCACATCCATTAGGCCCTGTGTAACTGGTTCTACGGATTTTTGACGACCTCTGTGGCGCAGTGGGCGAAGGCTCGCCTGAGACGCGGTGGTTGCGGGTTTGCTTCCCGCCTCGGGACAAATGTTTTTATGTCCTACATATATTTGTTCCGGGTCTGGATGTTTTTCTATCTATAGGTATGTATGTATTTACAAAATAAAAATGTGTCTAAGTGGTATATCAGTCATCTGGTTACCATAACACAAGCATTAAGTTGCTTAGTTTGGGACTAGATGACGCCGTGTAAAATGGTCCAAGGTTATTTATATTTACTTTACCTGAATGTTTTAACATTTTTTAAAACAACATTGGCTTTAGGTGTGTTAACTTTGAATAAGTTTTGATAATACGTGTTATATACTTACGCAAAACAACTAACATTGGCTAGATATAAGATATAAGCTAGATTAATTTAAAACACATAAAAAATGGTTCTATGTATACGAATGCTCTAGACGTCCTTCACGGTCTATTCCTCAAAACATTATAATTTGCGCACGGAGTTTTTTACCAGGTAGGTATATCTATATATAGATTTAAAATGAAAATTAGAAAAAAAAACAGATAACAGAATAGTATCTAAAATTTGTTTAAAATAGCAACGTTTATTTTGTATTCTAGTATATTTATTTATTTATCTTCGGAAAACCAACAGCTTTTACAAGGTGTCCTTAAAAAACAAGATAGAAATAGTGAGCCAAATAAAGGTTTTCACTAATAGTAATACAAAAGCCTGATACGTTATTGCGAGGAACATCGAGGTGGCTCCTGTTTCGGGGGCAACGTTATATGGTCGCTCCCGCCTACAAAGGCAGATTATACAGTCTTTATTACAAAAAAATAAATTTATGACTTTTCGCAACATCAGGAGGCAATCTATAGTTGCACATAACGGGACGCTGTAGTGCCTGAGACGTTGTTCAAATGGTGCAGGCTAGCCTAGCATCTAACTAAACCATCCTCTCAACTTAATCGGCTTTGACCACAGGAAAGACGTGGTGAAAAGAGTGCACCCCACTAAGCCCACACGACTCTTTTACTTATTATTATAAACGTAATTAAACTTAATGTTTACTGAGCCCATCATTGAGTAGTGTATGTACCTACTCTTAAAGGAAAACCATAGAAAATATGAACCATAGGTCGTGCGCAAGGCTATGGCGTATTCAAATGACGTGGCATATCGGTTTATGGTGACTATAAAATAACAAGATACCCTTTATGATCGGCCTGACGACGCCGCGACACCAATGAAAACAAACATCGCTTTCTCAGACTGTTCTGAAACCTGTATTGTATACCTGTGTCACACAGCCTGTGTATAGGACTTAATTATTTTTGGAACTATCAATGAATGGACAAATCCAATCATGCTCAGATTTTGTAGTTACCAATCCAGCGACCCATTGCAGTTATCATAACAATCTTCAAGATGTTTTCCTTCACAGTTTTGAGGACGCGTTAATAACCCAGTCTTTTTAGTGTTGATAAAATCTTCATAGTAACTTAAATTGGTAGTAATAAATAAATTGTGTAGGTAGCTACGGTCTGACCTGACACAATAACCTACTTCCTAGAATAGCAATAGGTAGGTACTTAATTCTACATCGTAACATCGATAGGTACTTTAACATCGATACTTTTCTATATAGTTAGGTATTCAGCACATATTCAGTGAGAGATTAGGTTAACTGTATGACCTGTATCTTTGTGACTGGAAATAAACATGTATGATGCAAAGACTAGATGATATATTTTAAAATCTTCAAAATAAATAAATGATTCATAGTAATTCAAGATTCTTAAATCAAAGTTTCAGTGTTTCCAAAGTAAAGTGACTACCATTTATTGGGGGACATTCCAGGGAGTATAAAGTCCAAAGGTTCAAATATATACAAAGACGAATTAGTTTCTAAAGTCAACGATAATTGTCGAAACGTACTTTTTTTTGGCGTTTATTAAGGGGGTGTCTATGTCTAGAGTAGTCCCCCTAAACGGTTTCGGGTATTTATAGGAGCCACGCGTTTTGTTGTGTTGTGGGCTTGGCCTAGCTTAAATCATTAACAAGGACCATTAGCCCCCCTTTAGGCGGATACTCTATCGCGCGTTCCAGGAGCGTTTAGGAAAGTCTGCACATGCCATCGTTTGCGATTATGTTTTTGAAGCTGTTTAAGCTGCGCGTTCATTCGCGCGCGATTACTTTTCAGAATATGTAACGTTATAATACGTTTTCAGGAGCGTACGAACGCGCTATCTCTTCCTCTTGTAACATCTTTACATGCTAGCTCTTTCGCGCACGGTTGCTATAATCACGCGCGATAGAGTGTCCGTATAAAGGGGGCTATTGTCTTTCAACAAATGAATACAGAACTTTTTGTCTACACTAAATTCACAATTTAAAGTAGAGCTAGGTTTTTTAGTACGCAAAGTGAACTGGGGCAGAATGATTCTCTACATAATGAATGACTAATTTGAAATCACACATCCGTCCGTGTAGAATTACCGTACACTCATAAAATTACATAATCTCTGCTGATTTTTAAACATTAATACCTATCTTCTAAGACATAAGGTTTACAATGAGTGACGCTACTCATTGGGTCAAGGTTCGCGAGGCGAGCAAATAAAACATCATTACGTTGTCAAACAGGAAAAGCTAAAGTTAGTCTAATGGACGTGACACTAAAGAGCACGTTTTTAATGAGCTTACAATCTACTTAAAAATAAATAAGTAGATAAAAATAGTCTATTTACCATTAGATAAGTACTGCCATATATTGAATAATGCTATGTCTTGAGCCTAAAACTAGCAGTGCTTTGGATCAGTTGATATATCTGTAAATAGTATTCAAACATCTTTAGATAGCTCAACTGTTAGGTACTAGTGTAAAGTTACAATAATTATCTAGTAGACTCGTTTCTGTGAATAAATATTCACACCATCTAGTTGAAATATCAGCTGTGCACAAGATTGTTCTAGTCGATAAATGTTTGTGTGCCAGTCAGCACGTCCTCTTACGGCTTACGGTGAAGGAAAACATCGTTAGGTTACCGGTTAGTACCTACCTATTCAAATAAGCGACGATGTGCTTGCAACCTTTCACATTCGGAATGACAACTACTTTAACGTAACCTGGACAGGACATGCTTCTGACTACCGTCGTTTCAAGAGACCAATAGGTTACTCAACAAAGACCAAAAAGTAAGATCCAAGTATCCATACGTAATTATCAGAAGATAATTCTTACTAAAGGCTCCTTTCATGATTTCCAAGTGAGTGTTACAAGCAGAAAAATAAATACCAATAACTCTATACCTCTATAACTGCTGGTTAATGCTACCCAGCGGTTGCGAATGCCATGTGCACGATATTTTCATTTTAACATGCAGTTTTCAGGCCCCCCTAGCCAAGTTACATTTGCAATCGAATTAACGAAAATGTATAGGAATTGACATTCGATGACTAAAACTCGTTTGCAATCGCTTTAGAATAGGAATGAACGAAAATGGAATTGACATTCGATGACGAAAACTCGAGCGATCAGAAATATTAAATCAAAGGAATAGCGATGACAGAAATAGAATAGATACGAAGCGTTTGTCACTTGGCTACAGACTGTATAGGGATCGCAGGACCAATTTAAAAGCACTGGACTTAGCTTATTGAATTATTAAACATTTATTCATAAAATCAAACAATATCTAGACAAGTGAACAAAACGAATGCGAACGTAAAATTTATGAGAAAACCATAAACAAGCATTACCTCGTAATATACATTCTAAAATCTTAACAGATCAATTTCAGGTAAACAACTCTGGGAAATAAAATTAACGATGCAATGCATCTGACGGTTTTTTTTAAAGTGATTCACTGAATTTGTTTCGAACAATGCTCCAAGCAGAAAGTCTAGGATCCTTAGAATTATTTTTTTTACTTTTGCGTTTGATAGTTTGAATTTACGAGGACAAAGTTACCTACTAGGTTTGGCTCGCTTTAAGTACCCTTGGCATTTCTACTGGTCTGATCCTGATGTTTTAGTTTTGATGCCAACAATCGGGAAAGCTTCATGCTTTCAAACATAATAAATAAATAAACATACTTAAATATCCTTTGAAACCCACACAAAGTCATCTAGTCCTATTATTTTTGTTAGTAATTTTTCTCCATAAGTGTCCTAGATCGAATTGGTAACTGGCGCTGTTATCACATCTTTTTTTTTAATTTCCAAGTTAACAGAATATTTTAGAATTTCTTAATTTAAATCAACTAATTTTCTGAAACAATTTTCCGATTACCCCATATCTAAGGGGTCTATTGCTTCAAAGTCAGCTGTTTGAGCTACTAGAGCCCCATTAGAGTTGGATTGAAATGTCAAGCTAATGATGATAAATAGAGCCATAAATAAAGTGACAGAACATTTTCTTTTTCTCCATTACTCACGTCGACTGTCAATATTTACTAGACTTTCACCATAAGTAATGTGATGGACATACTGAAGTCATATAAAAGTAGGTAATTGCGTTTGCCAGGATCGACGTTTCGAAAACGATTATAACAAAAAGAAATTGTTCGAGTTTTCAACTTAGGAGATGGAGTTGTAGAGCTAGAAATAACCCAGAGATTATCAGTATTTCTTATAAAAACTATTGTAGTTAATAAGGCTTTAGAATTGTTGTCCTGTCACTCTGCATTCTTAAGCCAGCGAAAAGAAGATGGCAACAGACTAAGCAACCGTAAAGAAACAAAGAGAATAAAAATATATTTTTATCTTCCTGGTATTTGTAGACAAAATTAACGAATTCAACGAAAATTAACAAAGGTTCTGGTAAATATAAACGACATTAATTTCAAGCAAGAAGAGTGCAAGGCTACATTATTTTTTAGTTAGTTTTCCATTTAAAAATCACCTACAAAGGATGATTCATTACACCATTTACTACTCAAGAACGCTAGACTGTTTTTCTAGTTTTTATTATGAGTTATCATAATAACCCTACATAATAATATTATGAACTTCTATTTAACTATATAAAAACCTCCAGGTGCATGTCTTTCATGTCATGGTATAATTGTTTGTCCAGTGTGGGAAAATAAGAACGTCTATTGTCTTACATAACAGAACATTAAGAAATAAGTCGCTGTTTTTGTGTTGTTTTATAGAAACTACGAGTAGCTGCGGTAATTTTTACGTCATCATTGTATGATCATTTACTAGGATTAAACTAACTATGAGAAGACATTTTTTTTTTCAAATTGATATAAAATTCCTTCTCTTTTTAACCCTAGGGTTAAGCTCGCCTTTGTACATGCCTTTTAATTTAGTTTTTTTAATTGTATTTTTTCTTGTGTACAATAAAGAATAAAGAATAAAGAATTCTCTGTTTATTATACTTAAGTATAGATTTCCAAGTATTGTCGATTGACTATTAAAACTTGTACAATACGCCTACTTACGTACGGTTCTTAGGTTTGTAGTATTATTTTCCAGGTATAATAAATTTTATAGGAAGTTTACTTAAGCGAAGCCTCAATACATCGAAACTCAATAACTTTCAAGGGAAGGCCGTTTTATCGAGTTATTATTTAGCCTCAAAACATCATTAAAAACGGAACTACAGGCGCACTATAGGCTGATACATTCAATTTGCGCTGCAATATTGAATCTTGTCTAACAAAGTTTCACATCGCCTACGCTACTGTAGCCAATTTCCTTTAAAAGCCTCAACTTGGAAGTGATTTTACACGGTAGTGGTCGGTAAAATGCTTTCAGGAAAAATAAAGAGTTCCTCAACTTTAAATTAACAATGTATAACAAAAAAACGTAGATAGGTAGGTAACGTGGACACGGGATTTTATCGCCGTTATTACCTTATTTACTCTCCGCGGTCATGGCTGTTGTTGTATAGCCGAAATGTCCGTCAATGTAAACAAGGTTAAAATACTTGAATTAATGTTTATGTTATCCTTTTTTTGCATGTTTTTCTTGGCAATTTTGGTAGTACATTTCGGTTGAGTTACGAATATCAATTAAAATGTATATGATGTGTTAAGCGCTATTAACCAACTAATAGTTGATCGCGTTCAAACAAACACTCTTTCTCTATATTATCTTTAAATATAATCTATACTATAAATTATAACATGAAGGAAACTGAGCTGTGAGTTCATGTAAGGAAGGAAGCCTTTAAGTAGGGAAATTCGGAACCTAAAAAAACGTTAACCCCATCGCTCAAGTCAAAAAACTTATCACGCACAGACTTGCTTTAATTTAGCGTAATCTTTTAGTGAGAGTGATGGATGATGGGTGTTTTTTTATTTCTGATTTGTAAGGTTTTATTGTACAGGCAGCACTAGGTATACGAAATCATTTCAAAATTAATTCTTACCCGAGTAAATGTTCTCGACGGTATCATACAGCTGACCGGTGTAGGTGTCGTAGAATTCCACCGCGTTGTCCACAGAGACAGCTAAGACCTCCGCGTTAGGAGATAAGGCGATGCGAGGGTGGTTGGCCGTCTGCGTGTACTTGCCGGTCTCAAGCACGTGCGGCGATTCCCCTTGGACGTAGTTTACTGGAAATAGAGAGAAGGGTCATTACAACTTCAAGAACTTGATATTCAAAAGGTTGTTGCCTTTTCTTTCATTCATTTCGATGTTTGGTTATCTTAGATATCGAAATGACAGCGTTATTTCTTGACTATGACAGGACATTTAGTTTTGTTTAATAAAGCACTCAAGAGAATCGATGACTTCAAACATTAAACAACATGCAAGTCACTGTTTTCAACATAATGTATTTTGACATCTATGGCGGGTCCCTAGGTTAAAGTTAAGATATGCAAGATGTCAATCGTGAGAACAAAGTGTTTGTCTTTATCATTAAAATTATTTACAAATCTATGTATTATGGTACACATCAGAATATAGTTCTATATTTACATAATTAGGAGTCAATTTTAAGTAGAATCAAAATGAAATTAGGTAAAGTATACATGGTAGGTATATTTTTTTTTTATAATATACCTGCCGATACCTGCTGAGTATTACTGAAGATAGTGGATGTCTAACGTGTTTACCTATACATGGTGATTATTACTTAGCGCTACTGAGGGGAAGTGTGACACCGTGTGAGTTATCGAAAAGTCATGGACTTACGAGCTCGATTTTATCATCTCGCGGATTTGATTTAGTGTGATTGGATTATACTTCTTCTTCTTCTTTATTTATTGTATCAACTAATTTCACGATGACATTTTGGATGACATAAGTTAGACAAGTCGCAAAATGAAAAATTTAAGTAATTATCTTGGAACGTCGGAAGTATGTATTCTTTCAAACAAAAAATATTTTTTTAAATGGGTGCATTATTGACGGAATAATCGGTAAACATACTTACATAAAAAAATATACATACTGTGGAACATAGAACCTCCTCCTTATTTGAAGTTTCCGACTTAAAAGGAAGATAATTCTTCATTGTTAGGTACTTTTGTTCTGTGATTTAGAAAATGCGTGGAAATGCCTCTAGCCACGTGGGGTTGTTGCCTACGCAATCTGCCTCCGCATGAACTTTCTGCGGGGGTGGATACATGACTGATATTCTTGTTTCAAATCCAGGGTTAGTGCTCGCAAAAATGGGCAGTGTAGTCCGAACAACCCCAACCACCCAACAGTCCTTGTTAGTTTCATTGCTGTCTTTAAATTTTAATAACAAACGAGTGCACCAACGTCTAACCTGTAATATTGTTTTTAGGCGGCTTAAATGCACCTTCAGAGTTGGTCACTAGCTCATACGAAGTTAATTTCTTTCTTATAATAACCTATAGTACTTATGTCCCACTGCTGGGCAATAGTAGATTTTTACACAAGGTTGGAAAATTATCTACCATCGCATGGGATAGATTGGAGCGCAAGCGCGAGTGATAGCGAGGGCGCCAATAGTTCGAGTTAATATGTCTTTCACCCGAGGAAAACACTCTGCTTTTCATTACGAACATAATAACCATAAAGTTATTAAACATAAAGTGTGCTTAACGTAAAATTATTAAATTCGTGCTACTAAAATACAGTGAACATAATCAATTTTCCGTATCGCTGAGCAGCCAAATAATGTTAATTTGATCATACGTAGCCTAATTAATTATTATTCATTGTCGGCTCATGACAAGCGATCATGAATTCATTAAACAAGTAGTTTAATTATAGAATACGTTTGATGTTTTATTTTATCGTTAACATAAAAGAACCATTAAAGTAGTGGTTTTGCTATTTGTTATATCTAAATATACTAATATTGTAAAAAGACTACAATCCAAAATTTAATGAGTGTTCTGTCAGATTATGATTACTTACACACAAACAAGACGCACACTTACAGTTTTACGACTGTATCCTCAAGTACTTACGGTAGAACTTTACTTTATAATCTACAAAAAAAAATCATTGTCTGAGGAGGTAGTTGCTTTTTTGGGGTTCCTTGCCCAAATAGTAATAACGGGACCCTATTACTAGGACTCCGCTGTCCCTTTGTCTGTCTGTCTGTCACCAGGCTGTATCTCATGAATGGTGATAGCTAAACAATTGAAATTTTCACAGATGATGTATTTCTGTTGGCATCTTGGCATAGCGGCAATACTAAAAACGCAAAAAAATATTTTTTAAGGGTGGCTCCCATACAACTACTGTGATTCTTTGCCGTTTTTTGCTCGAAATTAATAACGACAATATGTAGACGCTTGAAAAAGTCACATAATGAAACCCTTCGTGCGCGAGTCTGACTCGCACTTGGCTGATCTTTTCTTTAAAATATCTCTATCAATATAATATTTTTGCCATACTATAAAGACAATAGGTAATATTAATTTGTTTTATATGTACATAGGTGCTTCATGCAAATAAATACCTAACAATACCTGACCCTTAATTTCCGTGTATTAATTAGCAATTACAATCAGACCCGGAACAAATATTGTAACAGACGAAGTAAATATACCTTAAGCAGTATTAACATAGTGTCGTCATATGAATATGCTAGCTGGAATCTGTATGTATGTTCGTATAAAAAAACCACTGTATGATCTAACTTTTTTTATGTATGTATGTTCAGGTTCACCTCAAACGACATCGCGCCGTAGATGGAAAGACGAGTTAGATGCCCAGCTAAAGAATTGGTTTACAGTGGCCCAAAACAGATGACTGGAGAGAAGGAAGGGAGGCCTTTGCCCAGCAGGGGGACGTCACAGGCTCTTAATAATAATAATGATGTATGTTCACCAATTTTGCCGTCGATTGTGGACCGTTTTTAAAATTGTTAGAAAGAGTATACTTCTGAGGTTGTCCCATAGGTGAGGCTCTGAAAAGTATCTTCGAAGTTAAGAACAGAAATGCATCAAGCGTGCGGGAAATTGCTCTCCTTACAAAATTGAAGTAGATTTTTATGAAAATTACACAGATTATCTTTCCTTGAGCTTTTTGCGATATTTGTTTAATTAATGTATGGCAGTAACATGTGCATTTAATTCGATTTCAATATAAATAATACCGACAAATAAAATTATCTACCGAAAAATCTTTGGAATACTGGTTGAGTTTTGTTATTGCAGAGACAAAAACTTTTTAACCATTAGTATACATTTATGGCAATTAATTGTTAAATTATTCTCATAAAGCATCGGCTAATCTAGGAAATACAGTGATTTATTTGTTGATAAGTTTTATTTTGATATAAATATGTAGAGACACGATGCGGATAATGTTTCAACTCCATAGACGTTGCGCTTAAGTAGGTGTTTGCGTTTTTTTAGTGTTCCGTATTCAACAAGGAACCCTTATAGTTTCACTATGTCCGTTTGTCTGTCCGCGGCTTTTCTTAGAGACTATTGATACTAAAAAATCTTAATTTAGCATAAGGCTCACGCCGACAAAGTGGTAGAGTAAAATCTTAAGATCATTTTTTAATTTAAATATCCGTTTGTGAAATTCTTATCCCTACTAATATTATGAATGCGAACTTTTCACGCTTAAACCACTGAACCGATTTAAATGAAATTTGGTAAGGAGGTAGTTAGAGTCTCGGGAAAGACATAGTTCACTTTTAATCGCAGGGAAGACCCTATTTCAACGCTAGCAATGCCGCGGGGCGAAAAGCTAGTATTTTATAATCGATTCAAACAAAAAACTCCAAACATACAATCATTGAAGCATCCTCAAAAATCTTACATAATATTAAAATTACATCACATTTAGCTAAGATATTATACAAGCGGAAATAAAGCATAAGATTTTCCTCCAACAAAGGTTTTCCCCCCATTCGCTATATTCCCCGCCAATTCTACCAGACAAGCGATCTGATGCAACTATCTATTCCAAGTTGCCGACCAGACCCCCATGACGTGTTGTCTCGACAGGCAATAACATTATTCATTCATCTGTGTTTCCCACGTATAGGTATTTTATTTAGTCAGACAGTTTTGACGTCATGCGTGGGCCTTCTAGAAAAGGAATAACTAGGTATAAAATAATGTTATGGGAAGTTTTGTTTATCACGTTTTAACTTTAATATCTGTGGAAGAATTTGGTAAACAAGCTGAATTGTGATAAGGTATGTCACAATTTAGCGTGTTTACCAAATTTAGAACCCACAATTAGTGAAGTAGTCCTAAGCAGTACCAGTATGTGTTCCATGTAGGCATGGGTAAACTGAATCAGAGGCATTAAAAAAAATCGTTTCACTACGGTGACGCGTTAGCTTAACTATTCCCTCTAAACCTTAACGATTCACTGATTCACCGATTCATCGAGTATCCGCCGAGTGCTGAAGTAAAGTATATTTGGTCTGTTGTGATTGAAATACTGACTATATTTTAAAGCAGTTAAATACAAAGGAATCCCTAAAGCAGACCACATTTCAGAATCGCTAAGGAGTATTATTAAATCTCATTCAGCGAGTCAGTCAGCGTCAGCAACTAAATACTTTAAATCTGAATTACAAGCGATTAGTGAATAGTTAAGGTGAATAGAGAATACTTAAGGTGAATTAATTCAGTCTAGTGAATCAGACTCAGTGAATCGTTTCGGACAACTGAATTAAGATTACCCATGTCTAGTTCCATGCTCAAAATCTTCTTTTTATACATAAAAAGGTCTGCCTGGTTTCCAATTGCTGCTAAACAGGATCGGATCCAGGGGCGGTAAAACGGGGCACAAGCCCAGGCGCCAAAATCATAATCGATCGAGCGAACAAAGGCTTTTAAAATCTCGTTTTGTTGCCTTGTATCTTGAACCCCTCCGGGATCCAAACACAGTTAACAAAAAACTGAGCTCTGGTAACCTAATCACAGAAATACGGAACTTATCGAAAAAATAGATATTTAAGACTGGGCTGGGATCTCCCGTGAACCGGGACTTACCCATAATTATAATAATTATATCTGTCTGGTATGGTCTTTCTTTCCGATAGCGTTTTTCTAGTTTTTGAAAGTAAAATCTCATGATAATTGTTATTAAGCAGTTCCGGTAAACTTCGTTATGCCAAAATCTGGAATTATTGAAACCAATCGATTTGACAGTGTGTATGGTAAAATTTGACAGACATTTTGTATGGTAAAATGTTTTTTATGTTTATTTTTACGTCAGTTTTCTAATGATTTTAATAGTTATTTTCCTATTCTGGACGGAGACAAATCCAACAAATCAAAAACCATTAAAATCGGTCCAGCCGTTCTCGAGTTATGAGTGTTTTATATGTCATATAAAACAAAGTCGGGTTTGTTCCAATACTACAATAATATACTTGTATAGGTAGAAATAAAAAATAATAGTTAACTCGTTTTGTCGTATTATTTGTGTTTGCCAGTTCTGGCATGGTGGGAGCATTGACCGTAGCTGACGACTAGTTAAAATTAATACACTGTTTAATTTTGCAGGATGTTCTGTTCAGTATGTGATCTTATTGTATTGTTAAATGAATAGCAAGTTTAATACAATAAATAGCCTTCGAAAAATAATCAAGATTGTCTTTAATGTACAAACTGGTTATGAAAACTCGAATGATCTACTAGAATCTTCTAAAATTGGTGGGTTCATTGTTTTATTTGCGACGTTTGATTCCATGATATGAACATGTTTATAAGAATGGCATGCGTCAGAGTGTTCCCAATCAAAACAATTTAGCGAATTAGCGTAGGTCAATGAAGCACAGTACATGATAAGGAATAGATGCGCATCTTTTTCAACGATACTTTGATAAGTGAAGTGGTATTATGATACAAATATATCTAAAAATAGCTAGGAAGGAGTAAAATATTTTAAAATACAAGTTTAATACAATAGAATAGAAAAAAATATTTTAAAATGAGAAATATAAATATAAATAGAACACTAAAATACTACTGTTCATTAAAAGTTTCTTGACCGACAAATTAAGTGTTTTGGAAAAAGAGGAATCATTAAGAGAAAGTACACATTTATTAGAATAAAAAAAACATAACATAGGCCGGCTTTTTAATTCAGATACAAACTGTTTGCAAACTGTTCTTAATTTTTCTTAAAATACTATGTTCTCTTGACGAAGCACGAACACTTGCTCTATGTATCATAGTTTCTACCTAGTATAATCGCGGGTCACGTCGTGACAGTATAAACTGTGGGCAATTTAAATCGTAATAGGACACCCAATGGAACATCTGGCGAGGTTGACTATCACTCCTATGAGAGGAAATACGTTGTTGACCGACATATGTCGCGCCTTAATGCTCTGATAGTGTCTTCCTACTTGCGAAAATCTATTTGTGTTTTAGATCTTGCCTCTTTTCTACATTTATAAGCTCTTTGATTTCAAGGAGGTACGTAAAATTGAACGACATTTTATTCACGCGAATCAAGGCACTCAAGCAACTTAGACCAATATTTATCAACATCTATGGCTTCATCAGTTGCTTGATTGGCTGTTTCTGTAAAAACTAAAATGACTAACGCTGGGATTTGCTCTTTGTTTTATAAAGCGCTTTCTTTTGATCTTTATCATTATGTATTTCTCCGAACACGGGTGACATCAGCAACTCACTACTACGAAATCTCTAAATCTATAACAGCTGTAACGCGATGCGCTTCTCAGATGTAGGTAGGTATTCCTATATTTACCATAATAATTATGTGCAAAACTTAGTAAATTAATACGTCTCAGTTTGCGCACAAAAGAGCGTCATTGTAAACCATAGATCCATAATTTAGACTCTTGCGCCTTAGAATAAGGAAGAAGCGTAATTTGCATAAGGCAATGCGCACACGCCAAACAAACGTAAATACAAACATTAGCACTCACTCTTTGTGTGATATAGCTTCCACGTGCCGTCCTTAGATATGGTGGCGATGTGTGAAGTATCCACGTCGAATGCAACATCGTAAATGCCTGACGAATGGCCTGTCAGTTCATATGCCTTCGAAACTTGCTTGAAGTCGCCATTCTTTGTGAAGCAGACCTCCATAACTTTGATATCGGGAGAGAATCCTGAGGCTACAACGAACCTTCCGCAAGGGGAAATTTTTGCAGAATGGGTGCTCATCAGATAGGTGTCCAGTCGGTCTAACTGCTGGCCCTTCAGGTCCCAAATGACCATGTCAGTCTTATTTGAACAGGACATCATGAATTTCCCGTTAATGGATATACCGAAGCCTATGACATCATCTTCGTGAACCTGTAACAAAGAAAGAAACAATTTTATATTTTATATCCTTTAAGTAGTAGGACTACACTGAATTGCTTCATGCATACACATTTAGAATGTTATTAGTCTATAATGACTTCATCTAGCTTGTTTTTGTATAATAATGAGTCAGGGTTGTAAAGACCATGACCCTACCCACCTGATACAAAAAACGACCTTATTTAAGTTCACATGAGCGCAAAATAATTGAGCCCGCATGCATTTTCAGTGATACGAGAATTACATTAATTGTAAACAATTCTTCAACGGAGGTCGTAGAATTCGCGAACGGAAACAGACTTGGGAACAATGTTATCGCACGAACTGCAAATCGAAAAATCCAGTGTGGATGGTAAGGCCAAGGACGGCCGTTAAAGTAAAGATTTTGAGGCAAATCTCAAATTTTGAACTAAATAAGAAAATACAATTCAGGATTCACATGATGTCCAAAAGCAAGGCAGAGCTGAAGTATAGGAAGCTATGCTCGATCATGTCATTGAAACTATCAGTCGTGTAAATGCAGGAAGTCTAAAGAATAAATTTCGATGCACTTACAAAGTGCTTCACCAACAAGCACCCTCATACAGACCTAATGCGGAACAATTTATTTGTTGAATATTCAGTGTGTTCCAGACATACAAACGCATCATGTTTTATGTAGATATACGCCGAGGATAATGGCCAGCGAACCTTCCTGCGGCTAAAAATAATGTTTTCGAGGCTGCGCGTGCGACGATCGTTGTCGTTGGTAAACTATAGGATCACTTCGAGTTTAATGCAGATTGCCGGGGACACTCGACTGGTGCTAACTGGCATGTAGCTAGTTTTAACACCACATAACACCACATTGTATTGTTTCTATTTGACCACTGCTTCGGCTGACTCTAGAAAATACTTTATCATCACCTTTAGCCGTCTAGGTAAAAGAGGTGAGTTATAAGTTTGTTTTTTACTTTAAAAACATTAGTAAAAGATCAATTTGTTCAGAAATGAATAGCAAATTCTATTCTTGCGTTAGTTATAGGTTTTACATATGAATAATATTTATGGTATTAAAAGCAATTGAGCAACACAATGACAGTGGAAAGATGGCCGCAAATGATACGACATGAACCATGAGTTTCATAATTCACCTTTGCATATTTGACTGCTATGGTTTATTGTATTTACAATGTAACATTACAAGTAGTTGGCGAGTAGAATGCGAACACGTGTACTCATAGAAATCTAAGAATAAACCTTGTGAAACATTAAACCTGACATCAAGAAAAATGAACCGCAGAAGATTTGTGAAAATAGAAGCTCTAAAGTAAGATAATACAATTTAAAGACTAGAACAGATCGTTGTTGTTAAACTAGTGGGCAAACATCTCTCTCCGAGTTATCCACATCTTTGATCGAACGTCAATTCTTTCCACTGGTATTGCTTACGAGGTTTATGCACTGCAGTACATTCCATGTTTCAGCCAAATCAGTTCAGTTGTTTTTGGGTGGAAGAAAACAAAAATCTTATACATCCACACAAACTTTTAACTATCTACTCGTGGTTTCGCATGTGAAGTAAGAAAGTGACCCATATGCTATTTTAGGTGAAGCACTAATCTATTCCATGGTAGATCGCGAGTTGCAACTCTGTAGTGTGAGTAAAACACACAGTCATACTCTTAAAACATACTCACAAATATATACATAGGTACCTACTCAAAACATATTTTTATATCAGTAGGGTAGTTATCGTTTCAAATTCCGTGCAAAACAATCATACATTACCGAAAATAAACAACAAGATTATAGTCTATTATATACTTACTCGTATATAGAGATAGAGATTATTTCTTGTATTTCCTTTGTGCATGACCTGTTTTCTTGTATTTTTGCGATACCATTCCAGCAGTTACTGTTGTATAAATGTCGCAACCTGGATGACGCAAGTCCTTCTTATATTTCAGACGACTCAATGTTTATCGGAATTTTTGCCTCAAGCTTTAAGTGCGTGTTTATCGCGGTAATTGACCTCATTAAAATTCGGAACAAAGCTACTGAGGAAATGGGGTAATATATCTTATAGGGGCAGCAAATAATATACCTATAAAGGGATGTATTATTTGCTGAAAGTAGAAAAGCCTGGCAGTGATAGCCTAGTTTGTGTCTTACTTTTGAGAAAGTGCAGGATGTATTTGCGGAAATTTCTAAGTTAAGAGCTACAATAGCAATATTCAAACAGTTTTAACAGTTGCAGGTGTGACACTAGGTATACAATATTGTATTGTTTAAATGAAATGAAAAAATGAAATATGATCACGACTGTATCCCGGGAGCGGTAGACATTTCTTTCGGATCTTTAGGCAATTTTTAGATCTTTTTGAAGATGTCTAAGGGGGTAGTCAGAGGTATATGTCCAAATACATACATTTGTATTGTTTACTGCGACCTAAAAACATAAAATGCAAGTGACGTCAGCCGAGACCTTTATTAGTTTTGCGGTCAATGTCACGATTTGTAATAAATCAGACTTTCATCATACGATGTCATCTCATGAAGTTTTTTCAAAATACCTTCATTTGGTTCAAACATGGTTTTTTTTTTTAAATATCATGATTACGACTGTTTTTTCATAGAGCGATAGACATAATTCTTTTCAGATTGATCCTATGAAGATGTCTAACTAAGAGGACTTGGAAGAATTTATACAATTTTATAAGCTTTATGAAAATGGTAGCTCATTTAGTAGGTATAGTTGGAATTACCAACTTATAGTTGGTATAATTATGTTGGTTAATATGTAGGTGTGAAATTATTGTGTGAAAGTCTTATGAGAATATTAGTAAAAAAAAAGATTTCCTGATGTAATGAGAATAGTCAGTTACGTTATAATCAAACGCGATCTAGCTGAGATTGTAACAAGCATACTTGACCAACCGCAAATTCATAAACGATTGCAAACAAAGGTTAACAATAGTTTTTCTTAAACTTTCGCTATCACAATTCATATTTATAAATACATGGACACATGCAGTCAACCCGCGACCCAGGCTATTGCAGCATACCCAAAACGTCGGGACGTAAAGAAATAAGGTAAATAACGCGATAAAACCCCGTGTCCATGTATTTATAAATATAAAGGTCAACAATTTTTACGGCAAAAGTTTAACAGAGCAACGCGACAATTACGTAAATATCGTTGCAAAGGAAACACGATTTGAATCATTAATGTAGCTAAAGAATTAAAAACACATTATTTAACTGACAGGACCAAAGTTGCAATCATTAGCACAACATGATGCAGAGGTTACATTAATGTCTTATGGATTATGTAAGGAAAGTTGCTCGATAAGTATTTCAAAAATCTTAAAACAAGAAGAGAAATCATGATCACAACTTTCACAAGAGCAAAGGTTAGATACTTTATTGAAATGCATAATGCGTGAGAAACTAAAGCGCTTTTCAATATTGTTTCATTTTATACAGATATTGAAAAAAACTAGCGAACAGTAATTATAGAATATCTGATATACTTATAAGAACTAGCTGCGCCCCGCGGTGAATAGTTCCCGTTCCCGTGGGAATACCGGGATCAAAAGTAGCCTATTTTTTAGTATATCATTATGCAATACTGGTACAAAATTTCATTCAAATCCTTGCAGCTGTTTGAGCGTGAAAGAGTAACAAACACACTTACATACTGACACTCACACACAAACTTTCAGCTTTATAATATTAGTGTGAAGTGTGATTGTTATAGAAAATTCTATGAGAAAAGAAGGTTCAAAGTATTTCAATTAGCGATACTGGAGTGGACTTACATTTAAATTTAGAAATAGGTAACAGACGGATAAATTCAATAGGATAACTGAATTTCTGCGTGCTATTCATCCAGAAACTACATGAGCGAAGCCACGGGCAGTAGCTAGTCGTATAATAAAATATTCATCGCTGAACAAAAACCTAACCGTAACGGGATCCAGAAAAAGAAGAAGACTCCAGTTTCAAAGCTGTTTTGTTCCAAACAACCCAGTAAAAAATACCAGTCCTTTTATTTCTTAAAGTCGGCTGCTTTGGCCAACAGCTTAGAAGGATCTGAGAGAATTACACGCAAAACTATTGTAATCGGAGGTTCAATGCCGAGTATACAAGGTTGTTCACTTCGATTGAACAACCGTTGAACAATTCGTTGTTGACGAAACGATCATCGGACGGGTGTAAATGGCATTGGTCGCGGATACCTTAATTAAACGATCGGTGACTAACTCCTTCACTATCTTAATTTGCCGGAAAGGATGCTCAGGTTCTTATTGTATCCGTTTCGAAACGCGGCCCAGATCATTCTGTCCATTCTCACCTATGGTGCACAAACGGTCATTAACCGAATGTCAAAAATCCAAATTCGAGCGCAGCGTGCGCGCTCTTTTGCAGACGTTAAGAAGAGGACAGATATAATCCGTAACACAATCTTCAAAGACAGGGATCGAAGAAGATCGGATCGGACAAGAGCGCTAAGCTAAAATGTGTTGGACAGGGCACGTCTGCCCTATGAGTATGGACCGATAGGCAGGGAGTTGTCACACAATAGGTGCCTGCAGGTGCGTGTGACGGTGATCGGCCTGCCCCGGGTGACGCAGCCGGGGCAGGCCGAGGAAACGTTGGCGTTATACTTTTCGGAAAGGCTGGTGGGAGGTGGCGAGCGATTGCAAGTATTAGAAGGAATTAGGGCCGCCTTTGCCCAGCACAAGAATGCCTAATGAATGAGGCTAATTAAAAAAAAAGGATGTTAAGGAAATAAATAATACCGTTAGTATATAGTTAAGATAACTCCGAAATATAAACACATAAATTTTTATTCCAGGTTTTATTCTGATTACCGATTGATTCATGTATATTTTTTGATAAGAATAATGATCTCAATGGAAGCGCTCATGGCGAAGCTTGCTAATGCTGCGTTTACACGCTTGCCGAACCTTGGCAAGCCTCCGCAATCGCAAGCGTGTAAAGAGGGTGATTGTGTTGGTTTGCGTGAGTTTGTAGACGCTTGTATCCGATCGGGTCTAGTGTCGGTTTTTGAACACAAATCAAAGGGCGATTGCGGCAATCGATTGCGTCGCGTTTACACGTTGGCGCGCGCTTAGTAGCCGCTGTGATCTCGTGGCGAACGCACGTCTAGTTCTGACTTCAAAATGAGTGGCTGGTCGAACGAAGAGAGTTTATCGTTTTTGAAAAATTACCAAAAATATCAAAAAAGTTGCAGATGCTTGAAGTCGTCTTGCCCAGTTAATGGGAAAGCCAGTAAAGGAATTAAAATCCAAAAAATAAATATTGATGACAACTTTTCGAAAACATTTTTCTAAGGACCTTGTGGCACAGTGGGCGAAAGCCCGCCTGAGGTACAGAGATTGCGGGTTCGATCCCCGCTACGGGACAAATGTTTGTATGATCTGCAAATATTTGTTTCGTGTCTGGTTGTTTTCTACGTATAATATGTACCTACCTACTTATGTACCTATTATAAAAAAATATATATCTATGTAGTACCTACTTATATCGGTCATCTGGTTACCATACACAAGCATTAAAATGCTTAGCTTGGGACTAGATGACGCTGTGTGGAATGTCCAGGGATATTTATTTATTTATTTAAAAAAAAACCTGGAAAAAAATAATTAAAAGTAGGTTAAACCAAAGGTAACAACCGATACAAGATCGACGTCCGCCATGCTTGGATGTACGTAGAACACTGACGCAGTCACAAGCGTGTAAACGCCTTCCAAATTCCAAGCGAGAATTGTGGACGCTTGTGGTTTGCGAAGGTTTGCCAATCCTTCGCAAGCGTGTAAACGCAGCATAAGACGTTCTTGATAGATCATCGAAGTTAAGCAACGTTCTGAGCGGTCACACCTTGGATGGGTGACCGCAAGTGGCATTATCAGCTGAGCGTTTCCGTGCTTCGGAGGGCACGTTAAATTGTCGGTCCCGGCTTTTAAAGTCGTTAATCCATGACGGAGGCCTTTAGGCGGCCTAAAAACTCCGTCAACAGAGTTGGCCACTTGCTCATACGAACGAACGAACGAATGTTAGTGCCACTTACGTATTGGTAATCTTTTTGTACCCTGAAGCATATAATATGTGATACAGAAAAACTAGAACGCAAAATTTTGCGGCCAATGACCCAAAATGCCGCAGTGTTATTTCAAGGACCTGGGTTTATTGAGGTCTCATTCGAGAAACGTCAGAGGTGCCCTCAGACGTTTATTGATTTGTAAACAGAAAACGAAACTTAATTATTAATAAAGCTTCCTTAAATCTTTTAACATGGTACATACGTAACCTAATCAAATCAGAGTACCGTGGGAAAATAGCTATATACCTATACCTACAGCATGACCCTGTCAATACAATTGTTTACAATAATCTAATATCAGTTTATTACGTAGTCAGTACCAGAACTGACATCACAATCAGAACATACATCATCAGAATAAACAAAGAAGCCGGTGGCAACATGATCTTTGTTCGTTGCATTGAACATCTTTGTGATAAATACGTGATTAATTTCACGTCAATAAAATAGCCATTGTTCTTAGAATCTTTGTGGTTTATCTTGTTTCGACCCAGTAATCACGGACTTATGCAATTTTGCAAAATTTCACAACATGTGATCACATATTTCAAAATATTGCGTTTAACTTTGCACGCGAGTCTTTCTGAAATCTTGACCCCAATAACGCTTCCTTAAATAATATTTAAACGCGATCATTTAAGTAGACTGTCTGGGGTTTTATTTCAGGTATATTGTATTTAAAAATTGTATTTTTATACAAATTTTATGCAAACAGAAATTTCAATAAAGAAAATTATTTGATCATTAATTAACAAAGCCATGACAGTTCCTGATTACCATCTGTTGATTAGATATGGCACTCATTATATTCTTTTTAATTCTTGTAAGGTGAGATGGTGAAGTCGATAACCTCACTAGATTCATCAGCGCCGACTAGACGTGAAATGTAGCTAAAACCTTAGAACATGGTAAAAGTCTATATCGTCCCTTGTATATGTATGAAAAAAACATGTTTAATAGCAAAATACTGCAAAATTAGAACACATAAAGAACTATAAATGACAGACTGGATGATCTTCTACGTGATAATTTTCACTTCAAAAATCACAGTGCTCGATTGGGTGCACTAGTCATCGGTAAGGAGTTTGACCCCGTTAGGCAATATTTGACGATACCAGGTGAACCATCTCCAGGTTACTCACCTATATTTAAATGCAGTCCGGTTCATTGTCTTATCAGCTCAATACAATAAAATTAATTATAGTTGACAGGTGTCGATAACAACAAATCGTTTGTATGTTTTATTGTTAGAAAATACATCCGTATCGTCACTAGGCGGTTTGTATGTACTACCACTAATGTCTTGCTTCAGCCTTGATGAGTCAAAGTCGAGAGGACGTTAAACTTTGCGATATACGAGTAGACATATTTGCATTTCGTAGTTCCTTATTCCATTGTGTGGGCACTGGGTACAAGGTGGAATGTTTTTTCGATTAAAATACCTGTCTAAAGATTATAACAGAAAAATATGTAGATTTAATATTTTAAATTTAGACAGATATTAGTGTCAATTCAGATGTCGCAAAAACTAAACATAATAATTAGACAGCACTAAAATTAATGCTATCCTTTTTATTTCGATTGTTATGAAAGGGACGGCAACATTTTTAGTGCTGTCAAATTAGTTTAGTTTTGGCGACATCTGAATTGTCATTAATGTTCAGAGGCCCTACTGGGGATCAACGAAAACGAAGTTTCGTGTCAATTTTCAGGTTCCGTTTGTGTTGGTGAACTATTACGAATTCAGTATATATATGTAAGCTGACCCCGAAAATTGCTTCGAATCTTCATTTTCGTTGAACCCAAGTAGGGCCTCAGTTTTGATAACGAACTCTTATCTTTGTACCTTAAGTATGATCATGGTCGTTATAAATAGATAATTACAGACTCAAACCAGACTTGCAAAACAAAAAAAAAATCGCGACAGCCAAATTAATAACATCAATTATTCGTATCTAACCTATAAATAAAAAAATACTTACTAAAGTGCTATTCATACCTTAATCTTGTAAAGGCGCGTTTACGACTAAAATAGGGGCTATACAAGTGATAAAGCGAAAATACAACACTATTTTTAGCCGAAAATAGAATTACTCATAGTGATAAACACTTTCAATTTTGGATTCGCAAATAGCATAGTAATTATAAGTAGGTACCAACTTGGTGAGTATTTTTAACTACAAATATTTTAAGATAATTATATAGATTTGATTCTTCTAGTAATATCAACCCACAGTAGGTACCCACAGTAAGTAAAATCACAGGTAGATTGAATATAGAAACTGGCCCCTAATCAGTTGCTTTTTATAATCATGATAATTTCACTGTTATCAGACAATAATATTCTGTCTGACATTTGGAATTATCTTCGTGGTTTTGCGGTCGTTGTGATTGATTTTGAAATTAAGAACTCTTATCGTAATCAAAGATTAAACATCGTTTGCGTAAGTTGTAGTTGTGCGCAACTTATTGTATTATGAAAAACTTCCGTGTGGAAGCGAAATTAAAATCTATTAAATAAATGTTAGTAAAGTTCCAGTCTTTTTTAAACTTTCGCGACCAGAACACGTCGGGATAAAATCAAAATTAAATAAAGGTAAATAGCTCTAAATACCCGTAAATGTACATGTTTTTTCACATATAAGTTCCTATCTAACAAAGGTCAAAGATGTTGGGAACATCATAACGGAACTAAAATGGAGTTGGCCAGGACATCGGGCAAGGTGACACATGGACTAAGGCGATAACTGAATAGCGTCCAAGAACCGGGTCCAGAAGTGTCGCTTGTCAAAAAACGCGATGGGCTGACGATATAGCATCCATAGAAGTAGCAGGCCAGACTCGGATGAGGCGAGCGGCGAACCGTAGAGATTGGCACACACAAAGGGAGTCCTTTATTGCTTAGCTTGGGACTAGCTGCATTGACGCTGTGTGGAATGTCCAAAGATATTTTTTTTTTTTTTTTATACCAAATATAGGTAGTCGCGCTGCGTATGATGATGATAATGAAGTTTCTTTTGGTCAATTAATAAAGTTTAGTAATCTTTTACTCTCATCTCTTCATAATACTTCAGTATCGCCTCTGAAATATCAAGAAAACGCGACAACGACGCCGTTTACAGGGTTTAATAATTGTATTTTCAAACCATCCATAGACCCAACCACTTAAATATACACTCAAAATGTCATCTAAATTAGGTGATCAAATTAGGTGATCAACACACGTAATGAATAATTAAATAAAGAAAAAAAAATGTTTAATAACTATACATCTTTTCATCTCACTTCTTTCAAGCTATTCGGAAGAAATTACATCAAAGATTACGAAAACGAGATAATTCCGATAACATTACATAAACCAGTATATTATTATTGTAGAGATTGTGTAACAAAAAAACAACATTAATTGGTTCCGTAAGTCGCTGTGTTTCGTTACATATCTTTATGTAAATTAATTTACAACTGTAAAAATGTTGTGACATTTGTAAATTACAGTTGTAGAGGTAGTCATATCGATATAAAACCTCTTTACAAGAAATAAAAATGTAGTGCTTCTCTCATAGCTGACAATAGAGAAAATAATATGAAAGCAATTATGTGATGTTTCCCACACTCAACCTACAAAAGAGACGTGACAATACAAATAAGAAATGAAAAGAAATGGTGCGTGTAACATTAACACTGAGCAAGCGATCACACTACCAGGACTTTGAGATGCATATGCAATATTTAAAAGCTTTATCTCAAGGAAAAAAACCTGTAGAGCTACCGGCGGTTTTTGTGTAGTATACTCGTAGTAATCTATCCTCGCTCACGTATCAAGTATTCTAATTGGAATTTTTAGTTCGTGCAAGTTACCGGGGGAGGCACTGTATTGGATGTTCATACATTTGTGATACATGACTCGGTATCGAGGACAGTATCCAATACTACGGTAAACTGGCGCTAACCCTCCTGAGTCTCTTTATTTTCGTTAACACAATTTAATGGGTTCCTTGCCCAGTATATTCAAAAAGGGGGCAAGAATGTCTTGGCATTGTGAACGATAAATTCGGCGTAGTTATCTCTAATCTGGATTTTAAGTAAAACGCAAATTAGCTTGACAAACAGGTAAATGCCTAATGGTTTGTTTGTCCCATGGCACGTTTTATAGGTCATTCATTATTGCGGTTGATAAATTTGTTTTACGAGCATGGTTACTCATAGCCTCTGAGTAATAAGTTTAGGCCTGTTAGAAGTAAATATTAAAACAATAATGAAACTCTAATATTCTGATAAAAGATTTACAAGAGTTGAGAGGAAAAGAAAACGTAAATAGTGAACAATAATAAATTGATAAAGCCATCAAATATTTACAAGAATACCATGGTTGAAACCACGGATCCCACTTTTGAAAATTCTTTAATTCAGTCAGTAAAGTAAGTTTTGTTTTTCTGATTAATTAAAAGCTACGTGATTTAGCTCAGGTATATAGACTCGATAGCTCTCTGTATATTGCTTATTATTACTTCAAGCACAAAATAAGTGCAGCTGTTTTTGAATGACTAATACTAGTTACAGTTTCAGGGCAACCAGTACAATGTGTTGCCCACATGCATTAATTACCTAATCAAAACATGACTAATGGTGGGTGATACATGGAACAAAAGAACGACCCAGTTAGAGGGTTATTGTTCATGTAAAATAAGTAATTTGTATTTGAAGGTTCTTAACTTAATAATTTTTTAAACTAATTTGTGCGATGATCCATATTCTGTCAAAATCAAAGATGAATTACTATAGCTTATTAATTAACATTTAAATGTTAATTGCCACCTAGAACATTCGACTACACATGTCTAGAGTTATTATACTCCAATGTTTTATAGGTCATCTCCAAAATTATCAGACAGATTGCAAATGAATGAAGCCGGAAGTACTAAATTAGGGTTTTTTATCAGACACCTCTCTTAATGTACAATTTTAATAAAGTATAAAAGTTATTTTAGCAGTCTGCATAAATGGCCACTTTTTCTTTGTAATCGCTACAGTAAGTGGCAAGGCTTTTAGTACCAAATTCGGCACAGGTAGTAGTCCTTCCCCCGTCCCGTCATTTTTTGCCGTTTATCATCAAACAATGCATTACGGTGTTCCGGCTTGAGGGCCGGAATGCCACGATTGCAGAGGCAAACACGAGGCTTCTAATAAGTCTTCGAGGTTACATACAATTAGCGTTTCCAGATATTTTATCCTGTGTTCGTTCTCTATCGGAAAGCTCCGCTAAGCTGGAACAGGGAATGTGCAACACATTTGCCTGTCTCCCGCGCCGCACCTTGACCATTTTTTTCTCTGGAGAAAATTTTAAGGAAGCTTATTTTCAAATTTAGAATGCCATAGTATGAATCCTCAACTTTACTGTGTATTTTTTTCAAAGAGAATAATACAGTATTGTAGATATATTAGAATCCTCTAATATATCTACAAATAATAATCAGAAGCACTCCGACGCTGTCTGAGGTAGTATAGGCTTTTAACCTGTTCCTTTCGGGACATTTAATTTTGTGCAAAAAATTTGGTCTGTCAACACTGCATACAATGTAATATCAAATAGACAACGTTTGCAGCTTAGATCGCTATACTAATTCCTACCAAATAGTTTTTGCGGATAATTCAACTAACAAACACCTAACTTTTTGTTTTACTCGTTCAAAATAATCGTGAGAAAAGAACCAGTCCTACACGAAATGACAGCGCACAAAAAGCTGATAGGTAATTTTCAATTAGACGAAGGATATGTAGATCGACCACATAGCCTTGTCAACAGTTTTTATTTAACTGTCGTCAATCTCCTATAAGTGATCACGTGACAATCACGCTGAGGCAAACCGTTGAAAAAAGCAAGGTAAAGAATAAAGTGTATGTTTATTTTGTAAATCCATAAGCCACTTGTCTCAGTCTGCTTCATAGTTCATGCACCTCGTCGAACAACACAACATCTGATAAACATTTTAGGCACGGGACATATTTCATATGTTTTGCTGATCAAAAAACATGATTGCCGCAATAATAGTCGGTTTGCGTGTAGTCACTGTCCGGTAGGATTGCATTGATTGCCGATGATCGCTTTCGTAATCCGACGATAAGCGAGCTATCAAGTTTACAAGCTACAACAAAGGCAAGAGCTCAAGGTTATCGGTGAAACAGTCGACAATTAAATTGATTGACAACGAGAGTCGTAAGATTTTTCTTTGAGCAATTATTAACGTATGTCCGTGTACCTAGGTGGGTAGGGTAATATGTAGGCGTACGTATCTCTGAAGAACCCGAGGTCAGTTATTGTTATTGAGTAGTGAACGAGTCGTCGAACCTACTGGCTGGCCGTCCCTTTTCTACCTGTTAAAGAATGCCTAAAAATGAATTTACGGCGAAAATTCTAAAAAACTTATTTCTAAGTTTGAGAGTTAATAGTTTAAATATGTGTAAGTAATATTATTCATTATTAACGTTGTTCCAATTCAGACTGTCAAACGACGTGTCCTACTTTTTTACTTTGCCATAAAAAGTATCCGCCCGCGGCTTCGATCTCATGTTACTTACCCGGATAAAAACTAGTATTATGTGTTATTTAAAGTCATACTCCATCTTTCAGCCAAATCCGTCAGTGATTTTTGCGTGAAAGGGTTACAAACATCAATCCATCCTCACAAACTTTTGCAAAATTAGTAGGTATGTCGAATCACCAGCTCGTTACAGTCAATATGTATAATGCATCATTATGTAAAATTTGCCTCTACAATAAGATAAAGATTTTTATCTTTAGAGGCAAATTTTATGCAGAAATAAACAGACAGAGTATTTCTGAACAATGATGCAGCATATTCATTCACTATATTTGAACACAATCGGAGCGGTAGCGAAACAATTAGGTCAAATATTTCTGCAGGTATTTGTTTCGAATCTAGGTTTTGCAACCTCTTGCATCTGGCATCTTTTGGGTCAGGACTATCTGTGAGATCCGCAGATGCAAGCGTTGTTTATAATATACTCGTAGCGTAATTAACAGTTACAAAAGATTGGCAATGCGTACAGAGTTCATACCATTTGTGACTTGTAGCTCTTGAGCAGGCAAGCTAGTGTTCATTGTTCCAACATAATATTTACATAAAATCTAGGAGGACAACCTACCTAGGTACAAGTTACACGATGTGTTTATAATTTTATTTAATATGAATTAGCTATAAATTTCCTTATAATAATAAATGTTCATTAGTTGATTTATTCGTCATTGTTAAGACTCACCGCTAGAGGAACGTTTAAGAGGAAAGTATTCTGTGTAATTTAGTGTGAAAAATTCTCTCACGCGAGCCGATTGTCACATCATGTTATTCCTGTTGGCGTACTCTACAATTCGATTTCAGAGCCGGGCATTGCTCTACGCTTTTACGTTGTACAGAACGCCCACCTATTTTCGGCCGCTCTATATTTAATTTTATGTACGTTTGACGTGTTATTGCGTCAAAAGTATTCTAAAGTCTACGTAGTACGGTCAAAATCCTCCTAATGTGACATTGAGATAGCATAAACATGCACGCTCTTCACCGGTCTAGAGGACTTATAGGGCGGGCGAATGCATCACATCTATAAGTAACAATGTTTGGAAGAAAAACATTTTCCGACAAAATACATTATCTCAATTAGTTTCGCAGAATATTCCGAAATAACCCAGAAAAGTTGAGAGCTGTATTGAGAACAATAATATTCATATTATGTCATGATTGCTCAATTGCACAGCAGCAAGCGGGGCAAGACAGAAAAGCAGTAACCGTAATAATTAATGTTCATAGAATTAGACCTGTGTGATGTCTGCGGTCCGGTTTTGAAATTGTATTACGAGTATGTCGCTTTAACATCTGGAAAACTAGAGGAAAGCTTTTGTGAATTAGTACATCGCAAGGACGTGCAGCGCGCACAACGTGCGTCTCAAAATAGATTTCCAATAACTTTAATGCACGAGCGCAAAGTAATATGAAGACGATACGATAGATACTCAGAGCGAAGAACACAAAAGCAGCTCAACTATACCATGTTTGCAGTGCGTTTAGTACATATAACTGTTGACCCAGTTTTACGATTTCAATATAGGTTGAGCGTGCGACCTGATACCGCAAACTTAGGTAGCCAACGCATTTATTGATCCTAGGCAAAATGATAGTCTATGCAAGTGTAGCCATAGGTACATGATAATCGGAGATAGATAACAAGTTTGTACGTTACATAACCGCATACGAGTTGCGTGCTGTGCGACGATAACCGGGGCAATAATAGGCAATAACATTAAGTGAAACTGAACTGCCAGTAAAAGTATGCCAAGAAAATGTTGTTGTGCAAAACAAATTGAATTAATTAGTTTAGTTTCAAGATGAGAAAGCTTAAGTACAGATATTTCTAAACTACTCAATGCAGACTTCTACTGTAGAATTCACAATACCGGAATAATTGTATAAAACAAAAATAAGATAGAGGAAGACGGTATCGTTCCATGAAAACATAAAAAAAGGATCAGAGATCAGATTAAATATGGGGCTAATTTATGAAATCAATTCGAATAATTAGACATTCTATTATAACGAGGTGTAAACGGATTGTACTTAACAATGTGGTCATTGTATTGTACATTATTTAAAGTAATTAAAGTATTTAAAGTCACTTTAAAAATTGATTTACTTCATGGATTAAGCCAAGGGACCTGAAGATTAGTAGATTAGAATAATGCGTACTGACAATAGCATGATATCGCCAGCGCCGATATTATCTACCTACACACAAATCCATAGTTTCACATTAGGATGGTGAACTCGTTAGTGACGAGGAAGTCAGTTATATTATTTCTGGTTTGATAGTTTATCAGATACTTAGCAGACCAGTGATGACGTCATCATAATGTATTTACATGCAGAGTATACGAGTATAGTTATTATCTTACTTAAATAGAACGGACAATCATTTTGAATGTACTGACTGAGCCTTTCTCCAAGGAAATACAGAATACGCATATTGAAACATACTAGAGTTTGGTTTAAACTCACATTTTTATCTGCATTTAGCTTTTATATCTACTTCGCATGAACTTTAAACTATTCTTAATGAATTATCAGTGTCTCTATAACATTTCAGATTGGACCAGAGTGCAGAAAAATATGAAATACCTTTGGTTTGATTTACGGAGGTCTTATTCATAAAGATTTGTCAATATAATATAGATTTAAAGAATGCTCTTTTCTTGTTCTTATGTCAATGAAAAAAGATTTAAACAGATTTAATATCCGTTTTAGCTAAAGTAGGTTTACTAAAACAATATGCATAAGGGGGTAAACAAACAGTTGTCTTTTACTACTAACCTACAAGATGCTTATTATCATCATCATATTATACTGATGTATTATTATTAACTACTGCACTTAAGTCTCTCGCTCGTTTTTATTATCATTAGGTAATTATTTTTTATCAAGCTCTTTATTGTTTTATTATATTTCGTTGGGGTTTTCCGTTAAGGTCATTAGTTGTTTGTATAATCAATCACTTACATTTTTTCTTTAGATAGATCGGAGCTTTGGGTTGCACGGGTAAAAATAGTATTGGGTAGAAAAATCTCGGTTCAAACTCGGGTAAGCACTTAAACTACTCAAACATTATTTTAAGAGAATCTGTTAATAAAATCTGTTTCAATTATTTTTATCTATAACCCCTAAAGATGTGTACATAACATAGACATAGGCACACTCTACTAAATACAAAAAAATTGTATTACAATATTTGTAACTATAATTTGCACTCTGATGGTCATTTGCTCAAGACTACAAGCATTAAATAGACTTATAGAAACAGGCTAATATTTAGCTAACATTACATTCATGACAAAGTAGTTAACTCAGCAGTTTCTTGCTACCAGAGAGAAGAATGAATGCTGTTAATGTGCAGCCAAGTAAGTAAATAAATAATTAAATAAATAAATATTTTTTTATTCTATTCTATTCTATTCTATTCTAAAACCTTTCTTTTGCAAAAGATCAAAGTAAGTCACTAATTTGAGCACAGAAACGAACTGTATTGCTAGCATTCCAGTAATTAAGCGCAGGCGCTAGAACAATCCAAATCATATAAAAGTAAATTGCATTCAGACTTAGCCAAGTAATTATGTAGAAACATTTGTCTGTTTTGAAGGGGCCCTCACATTTTGTATACTCGCATGCTGAAGTATCTGAGACAGATTGTGCGTTGAAACTGTCGCTGATATAATTGTATAGTCGGTCAATTGCAATGTTAACGTCATAAAGCTTAAACAAGGACATACCTTATCAAAGGTGATGACCGGCGTCGCAGAGCCGATAGCCCCATCCTTTTTCTTCTCAATCTTGTACACGACTATATTGTTGTCTCTGACTTTGTGTACGATAAACGCCTTGGAGTCTGGACTCCAGGCGACGTGCGATGCGTGGTCAAACTCGATGTTCACCCGCAGATTCTTGTGCTCTTTTGCGTTAATGTCCTTCACGTCCCATAGAATCACGGAACCATCTGTTGGTAAAAGAGCTTCTGAGAATACCCCATTTTTGAGCTTTTGAAATTATGAATACGACAGTTTTATAAACTCCTGCTGTATTTATAAACAAAATGAATGAATACTATTATGACTAAATAGATCGTAGTTTCTTTTAAAATTGTTGTACAAACATCAAATAAATCAATGAGCGTCCGACGTGTGGTCGGTACATGTAAGTGCGCTTGTGCAGTTTCAATTGAACTTCGTATCGGTTCACCAAAATAGCAGATGTATATGTTTGTTCATTCGGTTGCTGAATTTACAGACTTCCCTCCCACGTAAAATTCAATCTATAAACAATACAAATTCAACACTACCACACAAGTAAATGCCATATCGTTTGCGATATTGTATTACGTCACCCTAAAGTAAGAACGTAACGCAAGGTAAACATTTCCAACAATTTCGCAATCAAACTAAACAATTAAGAAAAAAGTTCTAAAACTTAAACTTCTTAAGCGAGTATACAAAGAAAGTACGGAGAAGGAAGCACGTATAATGCAGTTCGTGGACAACAACATCCGAACAATATGTATTGTCTCAGTTCAGCGACATTTCACAACCTAGCCTTGTTGCGTAAGGCCCTAATGGAAGCTTTTAACTAGAGTGTATCAAGTAAAGGTGATTTTCTTCTAATGAGAATAGTGTTCCTTCCGACGATAATAAATTTCCTATAATTGTTTACGTTTACTTTGATCACGAAAGGATGGCTTTTGTCTAACAATAGCTAGACCTTATATTCAATCTACCGACGCCAGCAAAGTTCAACTCTTTTTATATGAACAATAGCTCAAGTGATGTAATGGTAATCTAATGTTTAACGTTCATTCGTCGGATAAAAACATGAATTTCACTAAAAACTACTTTAATGGTTCAATTCTTATTATCATAAAATAATGTACCACTCACTACAGTAAACACAATAATATAAATTGCTACTGAATGAAAAGGAAAGAAACTACATGAGCTAGTGGTACTAGTATCTACTTTTATTTATTGGTGTTAATATAACCAGTAGATATGTTTTAGTTTTGTACCTAGGACAAAAATAAACGCTTCTCACTACAATGAACTATCATTCGTTATCCTTTGACGCTGTTCAACGTAGCTAAAGGCTTTGTTTATCACAATGTTAATTGCCAACACTAATCCTTGACAATTACAAATTATAATCCATCTTGCCTTTCATACACAGCTCTTACCCAGACAACAAAACTCAGATAATTTTGTAATTCTCATTGTCAGCTGAATAACGTATTGTTTTCGTGGGACAAACTGTCCGTAGATTATCGTTATAAATATCTGCCTTCAAAATGTTATGTTATGAGCCTGTAATGTCCCACTGCAGGGCAAAGGCCTCCATTCCTTCTCTCCATTCATCCATGTTTTGGGCCACTGTGGACCAATCCTTTACATGGGCATCTAACTCGTCTTTCAAAATAAACTAGCAAATCTTTCAAGTCTTGTTATATCGCGAATACTAACTCCTGTAAACCATGACTTGCCACGTGTACATTTCAAGCGCCTAATTTTGGCTCGTGTATTACAAACAAATCGGAAATGGGTAGCATGTAAGGCGAGTGAAACGTTTCGATTTCCTAAAACAATTCATATTGACTCTTCAAATATATTGCTGTTAAAATAGAGGTCAATAGAGTCAGGTTGGTCATTTAGATTGGTTTTTGTGGACTAAGAGCAAATAATTATTTTGTAACAATCATAACAAATTTTATTAAAACCGATTTCGTGAAAAGAGAGCAACTTCACACTAGAGGTGAGTTTTTGTTGATAATTCGAAGATTCTCATCAAATCCTCAAAAATAAGAAAAAATCAAAAAACTTTATGGGACCACCCTTGGAATATCTTCTTTCCAGCAAAAAAAAAATTAAAATCGGTTCATAAACGACGAAGTTATCCGCTAACAAACATAAAAAAATATACGGTCGAATGGATATACCAATTTTTTTAAGTCGGTAAAAAGGGTAAAGTAAATTAATCAGGCCACATGCAGGTACGTAAAAGGTCAACGGACCACTTTGATATCAGAAACCGAGTCACTGTACCAAGGCCTATGGATTTCAGGTAGACTGGCAAATATAGTGCGCTGTTTCGCGGTAATGGTTCGATTTCACGGTTACAATTACAATCTCTATCATCTATTTTCGGACGAAACTTTTTGTCGACATAGCCCAACTAGATGTTGCGAATTTTGATTACTTATATAAAAAATTAATGCAAATAAAACATTATTAAAGCATAGTAACGTATTATGTAGGAATGAAACACTTGCTTTGAAAATACTACGGATACTACCGTAGTAGTCAAGATTGGTATCTGATTTTATTAAAAGGGGGTAGTCACTACTCACGTTTAAATTTAATTCAACGTTTTGCCTATATTTTAGAAAGCACGGTTCTTTTAAAGAAGTCAGTTAGCTAGTCTTTGTAAGTGATTTGGATACAAACAAAAAATTGCTGATTGGATACCAAGAGTAGGTGCAATTGTTGCGTTCTGTACAAGTGTCGCAAAATAATCAAGTCTCGAGACGTTTTGAGGAGTGCTTACCCGTTCAACCCAAGATTTTTCAACCCAATATTATTTTTACCCGTTTAACCCAAAACATATGCCCCGTACTACCCAAAGCAAAAATCTGAGTCACAGTGTATTCTAAATAGTACCTACAGACAGACACCGTGATAAGAATTTGAAAAAAAAAAAGAACTTGATGATATTATACTTGACGACCTCTGTGGCGCAGTGGGCGAAGGCCCGCCTGAAACGGGGAGGTTGCGGGTTCGTTCCCCGCCACGGGACAAATGTTTGCATGTTCTGCAGATATTTTGTTCCGAGTCTGGATGTTTTTCTATCTATATTATGTAAAACACAAGCATTATGTTGCCTAGAAAAGATGAGAAAATAAGAAGTATTCATTATGATTTGGCGACACGTAAAACTTCAGTGGGATATTGCTTAGAAAAACAGTCAAAATATTATTTTACCTCTGATAAAAGTTACAATTGATATAGTTTATTTTGTTTTGGTATTTTTGATTAATACCTATATTTAATTGAATCAAAAATGTGTACCTACTTGTATCTGTTTGTTTTATATTTGATCTGAAAATGTCACTGAAAATGTGAATATGCATAACTGAATACTATGTATCTACATAAATAACTTGGAAAAGTTACTTTATATTTACTACCAAACCTGAATCTAAACAGTGATGTGCTATTTTATATAATTATGTTTATTTGATTACGTTTGTTTCTACAACGTGATTCTAAGTGGTAACATACCCGAAAAGGGGTCATTCACCTCATCAGTGTGAACAACATTTGTTCTACGACTTTTTGAATTTCGATGTTTTTCATTGAAGAAATGACTAGCAAGGTTTCCTTCAGAAATAAACACAGAGCAACCCTATAATAATCAGCTGATCAGGCGAGACTACCTGTAAGTACATACCTAATAAAATTTAATGAACTTTTTTGTCTGCCTTGTGTGTTCATACCTACTTAACTTACCTATTGTATCAATTTTCAATCTGTGCAAACCTAGTAGGAAAGGTAGTAACAATGTTGACAAACTTAGGGTTGTCAAAAGATTTAACAAAAAAGTTTTTGTATGAAAAACGGAAAATTAGAATTTCACAAGATTTGCACAATTGTTAATTTTCATGGTCACAAAATCCCCCTTCCGGGATAACATACAAATTATGAATCACGTTGTGTAAAGGTTGATTTGTGTTATTGTTGTCTAACAACAGCAGTAGGTAGATAAATATTTAACTGACCGTTATCTGAACAAGACTTTTATTAAGTAATAAAAATATTTATAATAAACTTCTACTTGGTCTCTGCCTACCCCCATGGGAAAGAGGCGTGATTTTATGTATTTATGTAAACTTCTGCATTTTCTGTCTGCTGACCCTGCTTCTTTAGTGTTTCACTGTGTCATTTATTTGAATTCAAACAATAGAAATTAGGAATAAGTAGTTGTGGGTACAGCGGGTAACTTGAATCAACAGTTTTGGGTCGAACGGAGCAAAATACCTATTGGGTAGAGAAATCTTGGGTTGAACGGGTAAGCACTCGTTTTGAGGACAATAGTGTGACAAGATAAGTGGGCGGAAGTCGTGAATACAACTAACGATACCTACGTGTTCTACTTTGTAGGGTTCAAATGCAAGTCTGTAGGCGTTCCAATGAAACCTCAGAAAGTGACTACTTTTCGAAAGTTTAAAGTGATTTGTTTAGTTCGGAAAGCCAAAAAACAACATGTAGGTACATTTATAAAAAACTAAATTACGTTTTCAATTGCGAAACAATATTAAATTACAAAAACATATGATTTCGCAAATAGCATATTTTATCAAATATAAAATATGCTATTTGCGAAATCATATGTTTAAATAATATGTTAAATGATCATAGGCTAACACTGAACTGAAGGAAACCATGAAGAAACCAGCAGCTTTGTCAGTTCTAGGCGTGTTGATCATTATCTTGTTTGTGGATAGGACCGGACCGATGCATACTATAGGAAATTTCAGGTGCAAAACAAATCATCTCAACAATATCCCAAGCACTACAGCGTCTCGTTAAATGTAGATATAGGTTGCCATTTGGAGCTGTATAAATCATCTAGAATAATGGAAAGGACTATGTTTATACAGCGTCGATAAAAATTTGGAATAAATCAAACATAACTTTCTGTGTATTCATTAAATATAGGTACATAGTTTCAAAAAATAACTTCCTACCTACTTGTACAACTCAAGTAAGGTGGCAATTTAAAAATTATTCTTTTAGAAAACGCGCGTTGAAATCTTTTTCATGAATTTGTAAACAATAGCTAGGTAGAAATCACACCATTGTGTAAGCAATAGGTACATTATTTACACGCTGTCTCGCAAATTTTATGATAATCTCTTGCTAGCGTACATACACACTAAGCATACATACAAAATGTTTGTAGTTTTTGTAGAAAACGTTACTAAAAAATAATTGTAGGTAGAGCTTCTTTCGTGCCTCTCGGCGACCGTTCAAGGGAACGAGGAAGCATACTGCTTCAATATTATAAATGATACAGCAACAAAAAATTACAAAGACATCATCATAGCAACAGTGTACATAAATCGTATGTTTATTTAAAATAATCACGACTGTCGGTTCCATACATACGTAATGAAGTCTGCGATTCTTATCCGAGGCTCTAGCAAGACAAAAAACTCGTCTGTCGGTGATACTTATACCAAATTCAAGGTCCAGCAGTATTGTCGGTATGGAGGCCACAATCGCTGATTTGACGCAGGATGGTGGGTAGATTGTAGGCAGAAGCTAACTGCTTTAACCTTTGTCAGCGATTGACGATCCATCATACGCCTCAACCATCAATTCAATCAATCATCATTTACAAATATTTGCTTACCAATAATCGTCAAATCATATCGATATAGCTTAATTTTGAAGATGGTTCATGAAACGCGAGAATAAATAACAAAGCAAATCGATTTTCTTTTAATCTATAATATAGTTACCAGAATCAATACTTAACAAAGATGACTGACCGGTCGGTGGTGAAATTATCAATATGAATTTATAATCAGAGCAGATAGGGAGTATGTTTGCATGATACATTAACCTGACTAATAGGTGCAGCTGCATTGATCCGTCTGTTCGCACACACGGCCGGAGTCCCGGGGCGAGCAATCGATACCAGTTTACTCGTGTGTGGGTGAGGCTGCCCTGATTTTCATGTTACAGGGAACGGCTAGTTTCAACACGAATATACTGAAGTCTCCCCAGTCCGCGTTCAACGTCCTTAAATTTGCATTTTAACTTCAGACCGATTAATTCACTTTACCAAAACTGTTTCATTTCCATACAAAAGACGCTTTATATTATCAAAACTATTATTTGAAATGAAAGACGAAAATGTCTATGTTATAGAAGTAAACAGTAAAATTACTTACATTAGCATAATGCGCCGCTTCAATAGCAACAAATCAGAAACATCTGGTTCGGTTCATTGAAATGAAACAAGTTCAGTGACATTCCAGTTAGTGTCGATGTAAATCGTAAAGTGATTCCCGATAATAGGTGCGTAACGTCGTTTGCATGAGTCTAACACCTATTTTAGACACTCATATAGTCGAAGAAATCTATAATTCTTTTCGTTCCTCAAGCGGATGGTAAACTAAGTGAAGATGAATGAAATATTAGAACAGAGTTTGTAATGTGAAATTTTGTACAATTGTTATATGAATGCTATTCAACAGAACATAGAAATTTAGCTTACCAAAATTGCGACCACATAAACAAACCTACATTTGCATACGGCGCCAAAACCATGTACTCAATTTTGGACCTTCATATCTTTGCACAAAGATGACAACGTTTTGACGGTCACAAGACATTACCACAACGAATAACGGATTACATGGTGGGGGTCCGCCGAGAAGGCGTGTCGAAGTGTGTGATGACGAAACAACACCTCATTTTGTGCAAGAGCCTTATTGTGAAAGAGGTACTAGCGCGGAGGCGAACTTACCGCCGGCGCCATAGAGGTCGAGACGATTCACTAAAGCGTTCTGTTTACATTTATAAGTGGCTGTATTCTAATTTTATGCTTTAAAGCCTCTAAGAGCGCTTTAAATTTAGACGTTTCGTGTCGGACGGTCGTTTGTTTTCATACAAAGCGCGCGGTGCGGCTGCGGTACCGATGCCGTTTCGGCACGGCAGCCGTCTGACACGAAACGTCTAAATTGAAAGCGCTTTTAAGAACAAGAAAACTCAGAAACAGCACCAATATGATCAGATCTAATAGGTACTCTACTTGGAAGATAACGTCCATAATTTACTTTGTCCCAAAACAAGTGTCTGTGGAATGCTATAAAACGAGTTGGCAGCCCTCAGAGCCCTCAACCCAAATCGATCGCCGAAGGTTGTGTTTTATATTTTGGAGCTTTAAGTTATTGTGAATCTTTGTGGAGACCACCGTGCAAGTTGAAATTATTATAAGATGAACAGTTAAAATAACACAGGACTAACTTTTTGAACATGATGGTTTCGTAGAGGCTTATCTCAATTAATAGGTTGTGTAGGTAGAGTCAATTATATTCGGTTATTCAAAACAAACAACGCTCTAAATACTGCTAATTTATTATTCAAATACATCAATGATTATAATTCTGATTGGGCAGTCTGCGTGGTTTTCTTGGAAATCATGAAACGTCATACCTACATGCATTCGGCATGGTAAGAATGCTATCTGGCTGAGGATCAACATGAGAAATTATCTTTTATCAGCTTTATGACTTCATTCTTCTGCTAAGGTATAGGTACTTACGTTTGTTAAGATCTATTTTAGGCATCACATGCGATCCGACCGGCTGAGAGGGCGGCTGTCGTCTGTTCCCGTTCATAGAGCCGTGACGTCAGCAGAGCGTCTTCATATCTCCGGATATAAAACGTCCAAGTGTCTTCAAACGATGCTATCATTCGTAAACATAACAACCGGTGCAATCCAAAATATTGTTTGTTTATTATTCATATTAATGTACTGCATTGTATAAACATTATATCATAATGAAGATTATGAAGGTATCGAAGTTTGATCAGCTGTAACGGTTAACGCAGTAATACATGCTCGCCGATTAGATAACATCAAAGAGGGCATCTCGTTCCTACACGAGTCGGTGAAACTATCAATCGTATCTATTAAGGAACTCAAAATACGATATGTCCTCAATTACTGAGATAACGCGTCCTTAATAGATTGCAATGCTATTGTAGAATACGTACAAATCGAGTGGAAGCTATGATAAAATAGCATGTTTTGATGCCGAGCGAGATCTGTGAATTGAACACACGAAATGAAACGTAAACAAACCGCGTGTATAGAACGACCGGGCGCGAGGGCGTTGATCCTCCTCTGTGATATACGTATCTAACGCATCAACACAACAATATTATGGACTTGAAAGCGTGTTTTCATCTATCAGCCATATATTTGAATAATGTTGTTTTTAATTTAATTTAAATCTCCATTCCAGAGACCATTAGACCCGTGTCATTGGCTTACTTTTAAGATTTCGTAGACAGCCCGACATAGAAGTCGTTAAGTTGGCACATCATATTCGCAGTTTCATCATCTATTTATGTAAGTGTTGTGTAAGTTAGACTGCACGGTTGTTTATATAGCTCGAATGATTCGTTTCACTAATTAATAATATCTAACATCATCATCTGCTTTACTTCCTATTTTTATTTGCTGCGTAACCTAAAACTGAATGAATCATACAATCACCTTAGCGTTAAGCGGAACCGGCAAATCGGTTGACTCAGGTCCTTCGTGAGAATATAAGCACAGATCAGCAAAACAGTCTTAGTCACAATTTTCCGTAAGAGATATAAAACATATGTCATCGTTAACGAAACAATTCGTTACGTAGATTATTATCTAATTTATTAAGCTCAGTTATTTCTTATAGAAGCGACAGAAGCAGCTGCGAATTTCCTGTTTACTATTACTTTCACGGTAAGTATATGAATCATGTCATGAGTTATCGTCATTCGGGTATTCCCTTCGTCAGTCCAACGCCAGTTTAATGAATCCTAAAGTTATGAATGAAATTCAAGCATTAAATACCTATGGCTTGAGGAAAGATCAGTAGTACGATATCCGAGCTAAGCTAGCGTTTAGGTAGGTTACGTGCCGCAGCTAACAACCACTTGTTACGTAGCGGAGAAACCTGGCGTAGTGAAAGTTTTTATAGCTCTACTGTGACACAAAATAGACACAAGTTCTGACTTGATATTTGTAACTGTTGATGCGGTTGATATACTTGTATTATTGTGTTTAGTGTACTTACCTACTTTTAATATGGTGTGGGGTAAGTAAACAAAGTTTTCAGGAAAAAAATATCACGTTTATTGCCTCAATCGCAATTCGAAGGCACATACTGGATACAGTACGCGCACTCCGTCAACGTGACTACTTGTCACTCAATATTCGAACTGTAATCATCATATTAACATATTTCATGTCCATATAACACTTTCTTGTCTTGTTTAAATTTGTTTTATCACTCAAGTTTTTAGGCGGCACTAATTAGTGGATCGTATGGTTGAAGAATCTGTAGTTGGTTGGAAATTCGGACTCGGGAAGTGCGCTCCTCGTTGACTTTTAGAAGGACCAGATCCATTGCTGCCCGAGCGTCTTCAAGTGGTGAGTGACCGGTACAGCCACGCTGCACGATTCGTCCCAGTAGCTCTTCCGAAAGAGCACGTAGCGATCGTCGGAGCGGAAAGCCTCTCGCATGTGGATACAGGGCACAAGTGTCCACTACTGCGAAATGTAACAGTTTCAAAGCCCGTAAGTCGTTGTCCAATGCGTGTCCAATCAAAATCGTATCAGTTCCTACGAACCCAAGTATGTCATTCTGTACATCTCGTAGCGTCTTAGTCGCGCGCGCCAAGTCGCGCGGCCTGATGCCCGAGAAACGGGTATTGTGATCGACGACAGGTGAACTCGGTTTCACTAGTGATCTGTAAACTAGTCGGCCATCGGCTGCGATGACCGCAATACTAGCGAGTTCCAGTCCTGCTGTTGTATAGCACATCTCCGCGTCAATGGCGTACACCCCGCCGCGAGGCGAGCGAGCACGCACATATCCTTCCAAAGGTCCATTCATCCCAGGCTTAGTGCCGTTCCAAACGTGGAAACGGGCCGAGCTGCATCCTCTGGAGCCAAGCGGCATCTTGCAACAGGCGTGGTAGTCTCCACTGACCCTACCCCAGTGATAGATGCACGGTTCGTCCTTAAGATATTCACCTTCACGAGTCATACGAAACATTTTATCACATCGTACGCACAAATGTTCCACTGCATCCGCTTCTTCGTCACTGTCGGAACGCGGAGTCGAACCCAAGGAGCCGCGGCCGCTGTCGCCCTGCGAGCCGGGCACGAATTCCGGAGCGTTCACGTCCCATGTCGTCGCCGGTAGCGGTCGAGGCCGAGGCGGTGGATTTACGTAGACCACCGCTTTGCAGGAATTCGGCTCGATCTCCAAGGGATACCCTAGCGCCCACATGCGCTTCGGCGACAGCAGATGCGGGCGAAGGGCTTTCACTAGTTCTTCAGTTGAGAGTCTCTGCGGCGTCGACGGCGTCGGCGGCGAGGGCGGGGGGCGGCGTCGATCACGGGGCTTGCGCCGCCGTGCCGCAGCGCTGGCAGAGTCCACCGACGCGAGGGTCTCTTGATAAAACCAATCGTGCAATTGAATACAAAAATGCATGTTTCTTGGCTGGCTTGTGTACACATAGAGTCGAGATAGTGAACGCGGAGCGTCAAAGATACGTGCTATCGCGCGCGCGGGCGCTGTACTAATGGCGCGCTGGTGGGGCAGCCCACGCTTTATACGTTACGTAGGTAGAGCGCCTTCGTTAACGGGACACACGCCGATCGACCGGCCTATTCTCATTTTTACAAACAATAACAAAACATTTCTTCCCAACTTAAAAAGTTTAAAAACATAAAACGATGTTGCTAGCAGAAGATAACCGTTTAAACTGGTCGCCCACACACTGCAGCGCTCCTAATATTTTAGAGAAAGTCCCCCTCATGCCCCGTTTCGTTTGTTTGTTTACTAAGATCAGCTGATGTGCTCGCAGTCCGCGTGGTATTTACTTTCAGCTCATTTGGTCGCTCATAAATACCATGCAAACTGCATTATCTATCGTTAGTTTATTACCCTTCCTAATGCGTATTATTTTTCTAAATAATTTATCGCAAATGGCGCATTTTATTAGTTTCGTTATCAGATTTTTAATTATGTCAAATTAGTAAATTATTTTATGGGTCACTCATAATGTTGCCGATAACTAAGTAGATTTACGAAATCTGCATGTTTCAGTGTCAAAAAATATTATTGTATTAAATTAGATTTCATTTAAAGGGTAGTTTAAGATTTAGTAGAAGCTTTTGTATTGAACATTACAAGCCGGACGGGTGCATAGGTAGGATAGGAAGGACGGTCGTTGCTCTGACAACGTCTGGCCATCATTTAAAAATAAACTTTCATTGATTGCGCGGAGCAACTCGTTCCACAGAGGTATAATCGTGAAATATTTAAAGGAACCTGTTTTATCGATTTAAGAGGAAACTTTTGAATTCAGAAGCTGAAATATGCTGATGCGTTTTTGTTTAGTGACGTTATTATATTCCCCGTAGGTCTGTCTGATAATAAGACAAGGAAAACTAAACAGCGCTTTCAACGAATATAATTATTATAATTTTGTGATGAATCATTCCTATTGAAAAACAGATCTTTCGTTGGATTCATAGTTCTATGCTAACGTGACTTACGTCAGTTAGGTACATTCGACGATGACTAAAAAAATTGGCTTAGAAACATCATGTGAGATGACTTACTTTCTTTGAAAATTTCATCATTGATGTATTCCTTCCCGGAGGGATATGAAATATTTTGAAATACGAAATCTTTTTGAATGCGGTTATTCACGTTTTATTTTCTAAATATCAATGACCCATTCATCGTTTTCGTCGCATGACATTGAATCCATAAAATGCAGAATTGATTGTACCTACTACGTGCTTATTTCGGAGTAAATTGTGGGCTATTAAAATATTTTATTGGTTTTCTTTCCTTGGGAATATCACTTATTTTTTTTTTTTAGATTGGACGTCGAAGGTTTCGGGCCGGGCATGAATTCTTGTATATGAATTATAGTCATCATTCTCGATTTCCTTCGTTAGCATAATTTGTTCTGATCGCGAAAGTTTAAAAAAGACTATTCTCTTATTATTTCAATACTTATTAAATTATTTTTCAATCAACGCCAGATTCTACCATCTATAATCCATTGATTTGATCCTTGCATTGTTTACCGTGAAAACATTTATACCCATGTATCAGTTAAGTTCTATCAATAAAGATATATTTAGGATCAATAATCTGAAATGAACTTCACTATCGAACGCATGTGCGCATGAATTTAACAGAGTACGTCTGAGGTATAAGCAGTTATATGCGCTTAGCACGTCTGTACTGTGATTATGTCGCAGATAGTTGGAAAAACAAGGCAAAGTACACTTTAACATCGTGGGAAGTGTTGGCATGCCCATATTGGTGTCATATAAAAGTCGCAGACAGCGTGCCGTCACCTATCTAAATATAAACCCTCACTACACTCGACCGATATCAAAATCGATAAGAGCAGACAATGTGAACGTTGTGGATGTAAAGATTTCCGATAAAATAGCATAATGTGAATTATATTATCGTAAGTCATAAGGAAAAAAGAATATCAATAGTTTCCGTACGTCTTAATTACTTAGACCTTTACTTTCTTCAATATACTATTTTCCCTCTCACTTTATAAGCGTTTGTAAGTAATTACTTGACTTAACCTCTCAGTTAGTATGCAAAGTTTACTATATTTTATCTTTGTGCACAGCCTGATTTCGCTTACTATTTGACATAGGAAGGCCTAGGGCCTATAAGTACTTTATAAGGTACTATAATAATAGACAGAAAGATATAGCTGAATTAACAAGCTTTTAAAAAAACCCTTTCGAGGTTTTAGTTTTAAGGTAAGTAGTAACCGTTAATTAATTATAATTAATTCGTTTTAGACAACCCCAAGCACAAAATACAACTCATAAAAAAAGAAACGAACCCAGCAGTAATTGTGCATAAAGGAACGGGTGAAATAACGTGAAACTGAATAGACAGTTAAACAAAAAGCCGAATGCCTCTATGACCACAACACACGTCCATGTGAGCGTGATTGTTTGTATACAGAAGCGCGTGTGGGCGCGGCTGGTCGCTGACACCGGCGATAACCTTCGATGTCAAACTCGACCGATGAACGGTACCGAAACCGTCGACCACTTACGACAACAGCTTAGAAGGATCTATAACACGAGCTAAATTAACGAAGCTGAACAAAATGTATTGATATGAAAATCATTTTAGTTTCTAAATGTAGCTAGTGCACTGAAATGACATGTGGATTTTATTGCTTTTATAAATGCCTCTGTAGCGGAAACAGCAGAATAATATATGAATAGTTTTAAATTAATTGCCAAAAGCTCACTTTGATAAATCAGATGGCTTCATTCCATAACAAATACACTAAATTGAATTCAAGGTTTGGTACACAAATCTACGATTTAGATGCACTTTGCAATTAGGAAGATGTTCCTAAACTATTTCGAACTCGTAGGAAGAGGAACTTCGTATGAGGAACGGAAGAAAACTGTCAAATGCATGCATCGTCACAAAAGATCATATCCGCAATACAACAACAAAGGAACCGTTGTGCAAACGAAGTATCACCAATGCTCCACTGTTCTGCAGAACAGTCATATAGAGGTACATAGTTTTTATCAATCAGTCTGTTTTTAATCTTTCTTTTAAAGGCTTTTCAAATGTCCATACCGTAAATTTATTATACATGAACAATTCTAAGTCACAAACTTTTGTTTTTAAAACATTAATAACAAAACATGACTTATGGCTGATCACGTTTATGTTTCAGCCATAAAATAATGTCCGCACGTTATTATTACGAGGAAAAGCTATCATAAATATTTATCATCAGTCAAACTATACCACAAGTATGGTAAACATTACTTGATTAAAATGTTTGTACGAGACTACGAGACACCCCACACGCAACGCGTGAGGCCATTAAGCCAACCATTATGATTAGGTTTGTGACTTCCCGTTCGCAGAGCTACTCATTTCCTCTAGATGCATGGTAATAGGATGTGCATCGTAAAATAGAAAGTGCCAACAGTATAGCAAAACGGTTTCTCGAGAGTTCATGTTGTTAGTTAGTCTAAAGTTAAATAGAATTGGTTGAAGAATTAAGAATCTCTTTGGTAACGAATGAAGCCTATGAAATGGATTGCAGAATCTCGTTGGTCTACTTTTGAAAGCAACGAAATGTATTATTTGTGACAATAACCGTGGTTTAGATTATCGGAATGAACTTCTTTTAGAATCACCGGTTTAGGCTGAACCACGATAATTGTTAAGATATAACGATCTATCTTAACTTAAGATAAATCGTTATATACACTCAAGAGTAGGTACTGGTTGCAACTGTGGGAACGCCTTAGTTAGACGATAATCAGGATGAAGTTTTAACCGTATCAGAGTAGCGGACACGGCTCATGCACCTTAAATTCCATGAAAAACGCGACACTCACTAAGGCAGGAAAATCTTGATAATAACTTGTATACTACAGGTTTTATACACCATAGAATTACAAGGTAGATGAAAAATGATTGTTCTATCGGAATTAGCCATTGTACGTGACTAGCAAATACAAGTTTCAAAACAAAGCCGCACGCAATCAAGTTTGAAAAGTTAAACACGGGCCAGTTTTGACTATAAACGTTGACGCCTACGTCTGTTTTGTAGCACTCGCGAAAGCGGTCAGTGGGCCACGGCGAGCGATCAACGTTACCGGAACATATGTTTTCGGACGTTTAAGAGACCTTGGCAATAAACCTACTATTTTTATCTCTTAGCATAAGTCTTAGCAATAGTAATTAACCAACTCCAAGAAATACTCATATGTAATCAAGCCAAATTCGTAATATTAATAGGAAGATTCAGATTGCAAATAGCAGATTGCGAAATCGCATGATTATCATGGTCGTGGTCAGGGATTTTCATAAATTTTAGTAAATTCAATGTGATGTTTCTGTAAATATTAACAAGCTGACAGATGACCTCTAAAATGTTAAAATTGTCTGATTCAGAAAGGTTGTTCTTAAAAGGGCGTTTGATATAACTCAAGTGTGGCTTTATTTGGTGAAAGTTGTCCATCATCGACAGAACCAGCAAGCTAAGTATCTACTGACCACCATCACGATGCTCGGCGAATGTAGGTCAAGGAGGCCGCGTAGTGACTAAGCCATTACTTGAATTGCGGACAGATTTTCATAAGTGAATAAGCTTCAACGGAATTATGTTTTGAGGACTCAAATAAAATAACGCAAGATTTTAAACGTTTCTGAAATAATACTGCAATAACAATAAACATTTGCAACTATCGTTTTTTCTTTACTACATCGTTTACTTTCGAGTGATTGGAATTCTAGCTGCATAGAAGACAGACATTTCAGTGCAATACTGAATTAAATGTAATAATATGCTCTTGTTCATATTAAAATACTGTCAGAAAAAAGATGACATATCGCATTGGAATGGTTTAAATTTGGGACAGGATTACTATTGAGTTAATAGTCATTTAAAAATACACAAAACCAGTTAAACCTAACAAACCGGAAAAATACCGTTTTCGGACCACGTCTATCACACTCGGCTACACGCACTTCTGCCTACGAGACCTGAATACATCCACACAATACCTGCAAAATTACCATTTGATGTCAAACTAAACATATAAAACGATTTTTAAGAGTGTATTTAACCAAGGAGGTTTTTATCTTAAAGGACGGATCATTCTTTAGGCGATAATTTGTATAAAACTCCCACACAGCCTTTATAAATCTATCCACTTTGGTAGCTTATTATATCAAATAAAAGTAGGAGTTATTGATATATAACTTCAGGGCCGCGTATTGTTATTATTTCATTATAAAATTATTAGAATTTAAAAAACTTATTATATAAAATCATAATTCAGATAAATTGGCTTCAATCTTATAAAACCTTGTACTCACTATATACATTAGTAATTGTCACTTTTACGACCGGAATGAAATAAAATTATTAAGAAATGTTTAACCAACAGATGTAATCATTACTGACATTATAACTGCCAGCTTTGCAATATAGAGTGACCTGTCTGCTATTGTATGATTAACCAGTAAAGTATTGCCTCTAGTAACCGTCCCTTTATCTGTCAGGAATTGCGCAGTTCGGGAATGTGTTACACTTTTTCTTATACTCAAAGATTAATAAATGACAATAATGATATGTACTAATAAGAACTAATAATTAATTAAAAAAGTCAAAGTGTCAAAGTGCATATTCATTTCTAGTAGAAAAAAATGATTTACGCACGACTAGGATTAGAACTCACGGTAAAGTTGCAGGCAGCCAGTAATTAATTACATATAACATCGGAAGTTATTAACATGTTAACAAATAATAAACACTATTCTATCACTAAAAACGAGTAATAGACATTGCTTGAAGTAATATATCGTCGGTCTGTAATTTTATCCTAGATGGTGCATGTAACCGTTTAGCATTGCGGTCATCGGCCTTGTTTGTTCATGAGTAAATGTATGTATATACGATATGCAAATTACGCTAATTGTAAAGAGTACAATGTCATCCACTTGTCTATGGGAGTTATAAAACATGTTTTATTCTTCTTTATTATCTACTTATATTATACAGGTTGGGGCAAAATTGTGCGCCCTTAAGGGTAGCTACCTTTTCTTTTGTAGTTAGAAGGAACCTTGTTTTATTGTGAAGAAAAAAAAATTACTTACCATTTTCAGATTTTTGAAAAAAAGTACGGTTCGCCCAAAAATTACATAAAAATAGTAAGTTTTTGCAATAATTAAAACATTCCCATACATTTTCTATGAAAAAACGGGTTTGTGAAAAATACGACTGAACTTGTTAGATAGTTCTTAATTTATATTCGTAACTTCTTCAGCAAGCTGGGATACCATTATTTTGAATAATGAACGAAGTGATTCCCAAAGAAACATTTATTTCGTCCGAGATATTCTAGTAAAGTCGAATGAAACATTATTTTCGTTAACGAGACCGAAAGGTCATTGAGGCGGTTCGGGGCAAAGGACTTTCTATAAGGCGTTGATCCCAGTCTGGTCTTTTGTCTACTACTCCAAGCATTAATTTGACTCTGTTACCCTTTAAAAAGATACGAGCACGATCCACTTCTTCCATTTGTTAATACACTTCAGTCCTTTATGATTATAATCAGTCAACAATCAATTCTTCGATACAACTTAAAAGAGTCTAAAGAGCACTAGACAGTTCGATTACATCAAGTGCAAAAACTCAAAAATATCACAAGGATGTTTAAATCCGCAATTCCATTATAAGTGACGTCAAAACCATCTTAGTATTTTCCGGTGTATAATATAATGTGTTTTACCTCAATAAGCGTGCCGCTTAAGCCATGGATTACCGGACCTAGTTTGTAGGAAAATCTTTGCATTAATTTGCACAGCAATGTGATTCTTTTATAATTAAACTAGCTGCGCCTCGCGGTGTTACCCGCGGTAGTTTCCGTTCCCGTTGGAATACCGGAATAAAAAATAGCCTATTTGTTATTCCCGGTCATAAACTATGTATATTCCAAGTTTCAGCCAAATCCGTTCAGTAGTTTTAGCGTGAAAGGGTAACAAACACACTTACACACACACAAACTTTCACCTTTATAATATTAGTAGGATTAATGACTCAGTGATATGTCAAAGGCAAGAATATTGATTTCGATCACTAGAATTGGAAATTTTGGTGACTCTACTTGACTTATAATTTTAGTTAAACTCGGTATTTTGACACTTTAGTGAACCCTAAGACTTTCTGAAGGTTATTTAACTAATTGTATGATACACAAACTTGTTATTTCATTATTTATATATAAAAAAAACTGTTTTTCTAATCAAAACCAACTTTATTTATATTGTCAATCGCTAAGACTAGCGAAACTTCGCTCATTACGACAACGAATACACATTATTGTCCAATGACAATAGACATCTTATTAGCAATATTGATATTGTTTGGTCGCCAACTACCCTTGAACGATGCTGTCAATATGACGCGTACAAACGTCAAATATTGCTTAACAAAATAAATGGCTGGTTTCTAAACGGAAACCTAAGTATTGTTTGTATGTAAGAGTGCGATGTGTTAGGCAACTCGTCATCCATGTAATCGAAGGTCTCTGAATTTGTATAGAAGGTACGTTACGTACGAATACTATGAGTGATGTATGAACTACAGGTACTGTGGGCGAGGCGTTAACACTTGAGTGGCTATATCCTAGCGCTGATTGATTAATGATTACATAACAGCCCCTATGTTTCAATATAAATCAAGGATGATTTAAATTGAAAACACCTACACATTTACCATCCAATGTCAATATCGTCTCCATGCCAGCAGGCCAATTTGTTTTATGTCTGGAGGTTCTTAGAGGACATGAACTAAGCTGAGCTTCATTTTGATGCCAAATATACTCTGATTATCTTCTTGGTATGATAAGTTTGTAACATGTTTTGTCTATGTGCTCAATGTTTCGTCTAAAAAAAAACATAGAGGAAACGTTTTAAAGCTTAAATGAAATCAAAAGTATGTACTTTATATAGAGGACTGCAGTAAAAACTAGTTCAATAATATTTGCAAACAGAACCAACAATACGTTGATGAAAACCAACTGTTATATTAAAACAAGAGACTATTGAATGAGTAATTTAGTATTTGGGTCAGAGAATAGCAGATTTGATATCTGTTTTATTCAGTATCCAGTTTGACGTAGACGGAAGTAACGGATCTCTTTTGTTCTCCAGCTGTTAATTTGTGTGTCATGAACTCATGAATGATGAGTAGTGCCGAATTCGCGCTTACATGATACATTTACGACACGCGTGGCGGCGAATAAGTTAGCAGTTTTATATACTTTTTGTATACCTACTATAACTGTTATAGATTGTAAACGTACGATATTACTTCTACTAACATCGTCATAACAATTATATAATTAGCCCTATTAGCTATCTTGCCTTTGCACTTATGTCTGGGAGAGATAATATTGTTAGATTATGTACCATTTGATAAAGTTAAGTTCGCTTTGGAAACAATCTTCATTACTCGCGGCATAATTAGATTACATAACGCCAAGTTTCTTTGTATGAACGTTAGCACAAAAAATCTTGAGCACAGGTTGAATAACAGTAACCCGTTGTAAGTTCTATTCAATTCAAACGCACGCAACTTGTGTGGAAACAGTAGCGGAAAGAAGGTTGCTACGCAGCGCAGCCTTTTACTAGGTTATATTTGAAACTGGCAAAGCGATTTCGGCGACCGTGGCCTTATGCAAACTTGACGCTGTGACAAAACTGTTCGAAGATCAACTTCGAGAAATTCGCAAATATTATGAATTCATGCGTTCACGTTTACAGACAGAGAAATCGAGAGATTTATATGTGTGATTTCGTGCCAACGAAATCTCTCTATATTGACACGGGTGTTGGCAAAACGGTCGTTAGTTAGGCAATACAACACCAAACTTATTCCACTTTTGCCACAATGTCTTAAGTAGAGCTATCTACTTACTTTCTTACTGTTACTTTCTTTGTTTGTAGACTACATATTGCAACCGGTCACCATTACATTACTTTTAATGTTAGAGTGGAAGTTTAATAATCTTTATTTGTATTCCATCTATCTATAACCTCAATGATGATCGTGACTCCGTCGACCCTGTCAATGATTTCTTTATTGTACGTATATATGAGAGTTTTATTTGTTTCATAAATTATTACGAAAGCTGTTTGAATTAGAATCCTTGTGCACGTAAAAATTGCTTTAGATGTAATTTCGTAAACCATAAACGAGTTTATTTAAATAACACAAAGTATTGTACGCCGTACGTGTATAGGTATCATCATTGAACCTTGTTCCTACTTCCTTGTATTATTTGCTTTGTTCTGAAACGTTGCGTGGTTGTTTCCTAAAATATAAATTAAATTTGCATCTAAGGAATTTATGTGAATACTTGCCAATAAGATATGGTTTTCGTTTATAAAGCATGAATTTAGTATAAACGTGCTTCATACAACCAGACCGGTTGACAAAATAAACGGCGATTTGTAACGGTACAAAGTTGAATGTCCAAGGACTTGGCGATTTAGAGTTGCATCGTCCTAACGTGAATGGTGTAAAATAATCTAGACCATACTACTTACTCCTCCGTTTTATCACGTTAGGGTCTCAATTTTATTTTTTATATGATCAGAACGAACCTCTCTAAACACAAAAACAATAAAAAACAAACGAGTTAACCCATAAAAACTCCAAGCTTACCCAAATCTTTCTTGTCCGCATAGTGCTTTTACTGGCCTTACACAATTGCAGCAAAAAATCTAAGAAAAGGTAAACGTGCGAAGGTCAAATAACATTTTTTCTAAATCAAATGACATTGAAAGCAAACGCCTAAAACGGAACTTAAAGCCTATAGAAATAGCACAGACGCAAAATAAAATAAATTGAACATAACGATCTCGACTCTATGGAAAACAAGCCTTTTTGTAACTTAAAATTAAATAATTAATCTAAATAATATTAACCATCACCATGTTATTAGTCAAGCGAATGATGTCACTGTTAATACACAAGTCACAAGTCGTCTGTCATGTGCACTTTCGACGGTCCATGCGGTCGCTTCAAACTTGGTATAAAAATATCACTATTATAAGAAAATACAAGCAAGAAAGGAATATGTGAAGAGTGTTTCATCAGATTTAAGTATTATCCATCGATAGGTACTAACAAAATGTATCATTGAATATAGTATAGCTTTTATTGTATCAGACATAGTAAGTCAAGTCTTGTCGAAAACAAGATTCAACTAAATGTGAAGTTTGTGAAGATGTTGGGATTGTATAAATTGTTTTGACTATATTTTAACTGACATTGATGGAAATTATAATAGGTATAAAGCGCAACCTAATAGCATAATACTACATAAATTTACTATTCATAATACCACGCAGACATAAGTTAGAATATCAAAATGTTTACCTAGCGACTCAAAACTTAAATAAAGAATGATAAATGGTGTCACAATCATGCACGCAAAAATAAAAGAAAATTAAAGAAAATCGGCATGCATGAGCAAATGTGAGGACGAAGGCTTCAATCTTTAATATTTTATCATTGAGACAAATGGCGGCGTTTTTAATATCGACAGGACATAAATTAAAACTACGCTACGCAATGAGCAATTACTTACTCATATCTATCTATAGTTTGTAAAGATAGTACATAATTATGTCAAATCGTCTTATTAAATATTCTTCAGAATAATTGTATTAAGTGATTAGAAAATCGGAATAAATAATTAGGAAACAAAAGTTTATAAAAATCAGTTTAGAGCTAGATAATCAAGATAATGCTATAAAACTAGCGTTAGATACTGAATCAAAATAAAGTTATCATGCATGATTCATTGAACTCGTTTTAAAGTAAACATTGAAAAAGGTATCTTATTTGAGGTACCTACTAATAATGTATTCAGTTATAAAAGAAAGAACTGTGAACTGAACTGAATAAACGTAAGTCAAGGTTGCTGGCATTAGGACCTTCGGGTGACGATGTTTGAAAACAAAGAAAATTCAATTTCCTAGTTTAAGACATATCAACTGTAACGCCCTTGAAAAATATTTACGTAACAAGTAGATTTAAAACTAGTAGGTTAACTTCACGACAAAACGTTTTAATACTGATTTGCCAAAAGATTTTTTTGTGTACCTTTGTGCTTTCTAACTGTATATTTTGAACTATATTAGCTGTGATTGTTTTGTATACGAAAACTACTACTATTTTTAGAGAAGAAGTCCATCTAACTTTTTTTTTCAAATATTTTTTATACATTACATAATATAAATATTAGATTTAACAATCTGATCCCCGTTTCTTGATGATTCTGAAGTCGTATGATGAATTTAAAAAGAATATGCCTGCAGCGCCATCTTACAGCAACTTTCTGAAACCTTTTCACGTTACCCCAACACGCGTTACTATCCAACGATTTCGGTTACCAATACAGCGACTAGATGGCGTGACTGTAGCTCCTTAATTTATGGTATTCTTTACGTTTAATTTTTTTCGCTTGTCCCAAGAACTAAAATAACCATGTCTCTTTCTTTAGCGATCCAGTCTCTTCTAAATTATAAGTTGTATGTACCTTACCTAACTCCTTCCACAAACGATTATTCTTTTTGATTCTTTAGCTCTTCGTTTATAATGTTTAGCTTCCAATTTTTCCAATAACAATATCAATAATTAACTATTTGATATTTAAAAGAGTGTATATTATATATTTATCTCACCTCTTAAGATATAAAAAATACAAACATAATTGTATGTAAATGAAAAAAGTCAAAAAAACTTTTTTAATGTGATAATTGCATTACAAAGTTGATGTTCTAAATTTATATTTCCAACTGTAAAACCACGTCAGTCAGGTAGCGCTTTGTATACAAACATCAAAAATGTGGAGTTGTAAAACATAATCAATTAGCGAGCGATTAATTTATGACAGCTCACAGCTGTAAGTAGTACTACGAATCTACGATACGAACACGTGGTTTCGTTTATTAGCTCACCACAGCAGAACTGCAGACACAAGCTAGCATTGAATCTGTGTCTCCCAGTATTGGTATCGACGCGTGCGTGCCTATTTCTTGCGTTATTTATATTAGTCAAGCAGATCGACACACTGACATCATTTATATACTTTTTGTAGTTTATTTGTTAATGTCCAACGAAATAATAATTTTCACCCATGACAAAAACTAAGCAAATGCATAAAAAATTTAAATGAAAGATACACTTACTGATAATAGAGCATGAAAATGCGCGGCAAATGGGTCTTCTCAATTAAGTGAACCGAGTATCTATAGAACTATACTTAATTATTATAAAATGAATCATCGAATGTCTGGGTGACTAACTCTCCTACTGAGTTCATTCACATGGTCAAAGCACAATTGAATCATCTTCATAAAACAGTTATCAAGATGAAATATAGTTTGCCTTGTAACCTGAGAAGGATATCCTAACGGAACTTTTGTTTAACAATCTGTATTAGACAATATCATAAAATACATGACGTATTAGTTGTTAATACGATATATAGGATATTTAACACGATTCGTGGATTTCTGAGTTTCTTGTATTTAGTGTTTACAATGTTCATAGAGTTCATAGAGAGTATAGTGATCTGCATTCGGATTAATATCGCGATGAAATCGGCCCGTGTTCATAGTTCGTAGAGTGACGTTCATAGAGTGTATAGAAAAACGCGGCACGACGATAATATCGCAGTGATTCTCACGCTCGTGGGGACGGTCCCTTAAGATTGTAGTCCGGAGCATAAATAGCTTTGTCTTTTGTACGTTCCCATAGTGCCCGAGTTATTAAGCCGGCCTCCGACAGAGGGGTAATATTTGAAATTCTGGAATAGATATAAGTTTGTGCTTTTTCTTAGCTCGTTGCACTGAGGGCGAAAGTGGATTAACATGTTTAGTGTTTTACAAACAAGCTAGGAATTTCATACCGCTTTCCAAATGCAGTCTTAATAAAATATTACCGACCCACCCCGATCGGAAACAAGAAAATTTATAGACTTATGAAAATCACTCAAGATCTAACAAAGTAAAACAATATATTGTGTTATTCAACGTTTTGGCAGCTGATGTAGGTGAAAACATTTGTGAAACGAAAATAAATGAGTTAAACGTTTAACTGCCAGTGAAACGTCGCAATTTCTACTTGAATTTAAAGAGCAAAATAGAAATATCATCAATATGATAATATAGATGCAACGTATGTATGTATCGTTAGTTGTATAAAGTGATATATAGATTACAAAATAATTGCTAAGCCGTTATCAGTTAAGAGTTAGTTGAAATTACGCACATTTTTATTAGGTAGGTTCCTATGACACATTATATCATAGATAAATAATGAGCATTACTATAAACGTAAAATAATGATAACATTGATCTTATCATGCTATCAAACATACTATGTAAGTACCTACCTACTTTTTTTTATTATCTTGGTAGCACGTTGGCATTATTGAAACTTTCCTAAATGAAATTTTAAGTTGTGAAAAAAAATTCAACATAATAAATAAAATATTTACAACAAAAACGAGTGAGTGCGATTGTTTGCGCTAACTAAACTATAGAAAGTGCGCACTGAGACAACTTTCGCGACCGAATTCAAGAGAAAGTAGTTCGAGGCGCAGCGCGCATACATTATATCACTTTATCCGATACAAGGATTATATCACAGCCGAGATTTATGTTTACAAATAAACCATACGGTGGTATACAAACAGTTTCGATTTCGTCGGAAATAATCGCGAGGCCTCAATTCGAATCGAAGATTACGAAGCGTGGTACCGGTACGCTTTCGGATCTGATAATCGTCGCCAAGCGGAACTGTTAGTTGGTCGCATCCGTTTTGGCAATTTAATCTTTTGTTCATACATATCTCCTTTCGCTTTCAAATTACAGTTGGCGCAGCATCCACGGAAACCGTGCACGCTGAATTAGCATGTCCGTGTACTAAACACCATCTATTTACAGAAACGAACAATAGAAGGTCAGTATCTGGCAATACATACAAATGAGAGTTCTCAGCTAGCGACAGTGACATCTGAGGATTTACGAGCATCATCCTTTGTCTAATCTACTACTAGATAGCGAATTCAGACGCGACATGCGAAGTCGAAGTAAAAGAATTTTAATTATTTTGCTAAAAGCAAGTAGGTTAGCAAGTAGTCAACTCTGGTGTGTTTTGATTATACACGCAATTATGTGCTGCATAATATGTTATGAAGTTAACTCAATATTAGGTTTGTTTATGAATCGATAACAACTATTGAATGTCAAGGTTACTATACTACAAAACACAAGTGGAACAATAATATTATGCTGATGCTATTTATTAAACGATGTCGCGTCATAAGAAAATAAATACTTACACAAGAAAGAAAGAAAAAAATATATTTAAAAACAATCTTGTTATGGGCAACAGTATTTATTTAATGACACAACAGGCCAGAATGGTTCAGTTTAAGACAAAATTGCATAACAAACAACCAACCGGATGCCCATAAAGATGAACCATAATATAAGTGAAACTCTACAATAAAGTTAATGTTAATTTTCTGATAAAGGTACTATTGTTTTTATCCTGTGCCGAAAGTTAGCTGTCGATTCGGACACGCAAGGTCCCAATTGACACTTTTGATTTAAATATTTTTGTTACTGTCGATTCGGACACCATTAAAAATAGTTGCATTGTACAGCCAGATAAAAAAACATGTTTTTACTGAGGCGCGGCGGCGGGACTGCCTTTATGTCACAGAAAAGATGCTGCTGCCCACTTGCTCATACGAACGAACGAACAGAAACGATATGGATAGACGCTAGGTTATTAAGTGTTTTTTTTTAAACGCGAAAAACACTGTAAAACATTTTGTCCGTATCGTAAGGAACTCCGAAAGTTTGGATTTACTAAATCCTGTTATCATATTTAAAGTCAATGAAGTGAATATAGCACAAGCTGATACAAAGTATGTTTCACGTAATTATCATGCCTGTCTAATTGAAATGACACCAATATTCAGTAAGTACTTATGTGAAATTGCAACATTGTCTTCAAGGTGTCACAAGCACAAGTAAGTGTGTAAGGTGTCGTACAAATACACGACACCTTCATTTTGGAAAATGTGCTAATTTTCTTGGTCATGTCAGGTTAAAATACTTGCATGGGAATCACTAAGCCCAACTAGCTGAAGTCCTGAAGCCAATGTAGCGTGGCGTAGCTTGCTCAGACGGTCTTGATGAACGTTGAAGTCAAGCGTCATTCTGAACGGTCAAAATGTTAAAGTGGCATTAGCAGTTGAGCGCTTCCGTGTGCCTAAAAACTCCGTCAGCAGAGTCGAACTTACTTTACTAGCTAAAACGTCATGTTTAGATGACTTCACATTGTTGAGATCAGCGATGACGAAATGTAAGGTCGTGTACGGAGCAAATATAAAAGCGATTGTCTAAGGACAAGAGATGAATGACTAGAGAAGCTAAGGCTTCTTTTCTAGCATTAATAACATAATTTATACTAAACATGCCAATACTCTCTATAGTCCTTCCTACTAATATTATAAATGCGAAAGTTTGAGAGTATGGATGTGTGGTTGTGTAAATGTCTGTTTAAATGTTTGTAACTCTTTCACGCAAAAACTACTAAACGGATTTGGTTGAAACTTGGAATATACATAGTTCATGACCTGGAATAACATATAGATTAGGGTGTGTATTCAATTATATGTACTTAATCGTATCATATAATTGAATACAATACAATACAATTGTTGGCCTTGTTAATTTTTAAGTTTTAGAAAAATAAAGATTCTTTGTTAACTGTGTGTAGTTTAAACAGTTGCTCATTGTTTATTTCATTTGTATTATGTAGGTCAGTATATTTTATATTTAATCTAGAATTGTATCGTAAACTCATTTAAATTATTTCAGTTATAATGTTAAGAGGTCATCAGGACAGATAACCGGTAGAGTACAAATGCCAAATTAAATAATCCAATGAAATATTGTGTAAAATGGTGTTAAAAGAATCAATGAACTAAATTGTAAGTTTTACACTTTTTGATATTAATAGGATACCAAATTAATAGATAAAATTTTAGAGATTAAATTTATCCACGATGAAATGTTTATCACACCAATTTTGTGTGTCATTTGCTTTGACAAATTTCAAGTTTCTTTATTGTACACTATAAAAAGTAGGTATTTCGTCATGCCATACTTCCAGGGCTCATAGTTTAGTAAACTGTGCTTTGATTGTCAGCCACTATCAAAATGTTCATTAATTTTGCTTTTTATTAGAAATAAAATTCTATATGCCTGACGAGTCCCGCCCTCAAAAAAGATGTTGGATAAATAAATTAATTGATAGTTTACAAACCTGCAAATTGAGGAAACTGATATAAAAGTACCAAATCAAACTGGTTTTGTTATGGTGAATAATCTTTAGCTATTCAAAAAATCTGCGGTCAAAAGAACAGGGCAGAGAAGAAGCAAAAAATGTGAAACTACATTCTGCTTTAAGTGAACGGATAGGAAAAATGCGGACAACCTAGCGGGGTCGTCAGCGGGCATCACACATCCTTAATATAGGACCATACCATATAAGCAAGTCAAGTAGTTCGATGGTATGGAATTCATTAACATTTTACATAAAGATGCGCCTGGTTTTTTACATTCATTATTTGGAAATTAATCAGGCACAGATAGTTAATATTATATTTAATTCAGAAGTTTATAGAACGAATGATTACAGTCGGTCGAGTAACTTGAGTAAAAAAATTATTGACGTTTTCCAAAATACGCAAAAAAATCTTAGCCATAATAAAAATATTCCATGTGATTGATAGTTACGTAACTGTGAAGTAATCATTATCATTTGACTAGGAAATCAGAATCGGTAGAGATCGAAAATGAAGGCGAGTCACGTCGTGAGATGACGATATACTTTATGACTAAACTTATCGCGATTGTGTTTGATAATCTACAAAAACATAGGTACCTAACTAACCATTATGAAATCAGCAATAACTGACGTAAAATGTAATCTGAGTGATATCAGATTCTCTTTATAGGATACTAGCTTACTCGCCCACGGCTTCGCTCGCGTGGTACAATTTTTTTCTGAGATTACCCCAAACATAACAAACGGGACCACCTTGTTAGTAGGTATATTCTTTCAAACACAAAAAAAAAAACAAAATCGGTTCACTATCGACGCAATAATCGATTACAATCATAAAAAAAAAAACAAAAAAAAAACATACAGTGTAACATAAAACCTCCTTTTTGAAGTCGGTTAAAAAAACGAAACTACCGTTTAAAGATTCAATTGTTTTTAGCTACACCAACGTGTGAAAATAACGATATAGATAAGAACATGCATCACAAAAAATATATTGAGGTCATCCATCACTCAACTGAATAAGACAAAAACCAACAAAAACGCAGACATCTGAAGTACATAATCTACACAAAAAAAAACCAGTCATAGGTGTTTCAGATAAACATATCAAAGATACATGAAGCTGATATTCAACTAAACCCTAAGTTATTGACCTGAGATTGAATTCAAGTGATGACGAAAGTATTGAACACACAATCATAATATAATTCGTAACAATTACACATGCAATTATCAGAATACGCCTATCGATTTAATCATTAGGAATGAGTTCATACAGGAAGTATAATTTTACAAAATATAAAGATATTCCTGCGTTGCAAGTTCATAATTTCTGGATTGATAGATTAATTGTACCCAGTGTGAACATAAAGCGTTAAAGTTTGAGTCGTTTCCACAATGTATTTTGTAATGTATTCAAACCACCATTGAAATCGAGCCAGTCCGTGGATGACACTCCTTAAGCGTGCCAAGATCATCCAGTTCTGATGAGCCTCTTAGCGTTTAATTGCAAATTCCCATAATTCAGGTTGAGTTAATTATTTTTACTCAAAGATACTAGTTACAACTAATTTGACTTATTTAATGAACCGATAACTTGTCTTCAGCAATTTTATGTAAAGAGGTGACATTAATTACGATGCTCAACGTAATGAAGAAGTTAAGAGAAGCGTCGGACGTACAGCGGCACTATGGGTCAACGATATTAGATATTATCTGCCCTTCTACTTTATAAACCGAAAACGATTCGCGAGCCGACAGTGGATCAGGCAAACGCAGGTTCGGGAAAAAAAGAAGGAGCAAATGGAGGCGGAAATGGTGCTGCGGATGATGATGTCTACGTTTGTCGTATTATTTTTACACCATCGGACACTTCAAAGACAAGCAGTTTTAACGTCGCGGTCATAATAAAACCAAGCGTGAGAAAAGACACCTTGCATATCACGTTCGAATATTATTGCCTTTAAAAAGCATATAATTGTTGGAACAATGACGAACATGTTTATGGGCTAGAAGCATTTTATAACAAACAATTGCAGTTAGCAAGTAGGTTAGTAATAATATCTTTATGCATTTACAGAGGTCGCAGCGACACCAAGCGTGTCTAGCGAATCGACCATGATAGCTCATTCAATCCATATAATTTAACGGTCTATTGTATTCTACACAATAAATGAGATTCAATATTGAATTGTTGTGCTTATTACTCTTATAAAAGTATCTCAGTAGTCGAAGTTATAACACTATAAGCAAGACTATTACTTTGCAAGCAAAAACTAGAAATCAACGCAGATATTGCGTGTGTGGTCGAAACAAGGAATAGACTTGTACCATATTCGTTATGAAACTTGAATAACATACTCATAATACGACCAAACGAAGTTAATTTTTACGAAACCTACGTTTGCTCAAAGCAATATACGTGGAGCGTGTGCAAACGTGACTGATCTTGAGGTATTACGTAAAAATAGCCATAAAAAATATTTCGACCTAAATCAAGAGAGTAGTTGGCAAGTTATACTTATTAATTAACAAGCATCATCTTTATACCGGAAACTGATCAGTTTCTTTGGGAATGTAAATAGAAAAAATACAGTCACAAAGTAATAGGTAAGTACCTAACAAGTAAGTATCCATTTATTTACACAACAAGTTTATGTTCAAAGTATAAAGACAAATCCAAATTAGCATAATGTCATCGTTTAAGCACACGGTAACACTTTAAACTCAGCGTTAACAGACAAAACTCAACTAGGAAGCAAGACTCAAGGTTAACTACGATGCGACCAAATGATAATTCTTATCTTGTTAAGCGTTATGTAAATTCGCGTCGAATATACGAAATTTACTGAAAATACAACTAAGATTATGAAATACACAACTAATAACATTTTCAAATAATAGATGAGCAAAGACTATGATAACATCAGAGGAGAAAAAACGTAAGAAAAAACATGGTCCTTGTAATATGTATTGGTTTAGTTAAAGAAAAACGTTTTCAGTAGGTTAACTTAACGTAACTTCTCATCTGAATGAGGTCAGGTAGTAAGGTCAGTTAAATAGGTAAATTTATTGTGCATAGGCCATTGTCAAGGCGATTAACTTGTAGTGAATATGCTGCTACTTTCAATTCAAACAGTCAGTGCCTCTAACGAGTTATGATAATTTAATCAATATATATAAAACAATAAGCATTTTTCTGCAATCAACGCACAGACCAAACCGCTGAAGCTATGAAGCTGAAATTTGGAAGGTAGCTTCCTTTTAAAACAAAAGTGAGCACTAAGAAGGGATTTTTCGAAATTCCACCCCTAAAGGGTTGAAAAGGGATGAAAACCGTTGTATGCAACTTTTTAATGCGTGAAGCGATTTTCTTCAAACTCAGTATAAATATTATAAATGATAAATAAATTTAGATGTATTTCAGGAATTTTCAAAAAGACCCCTAAAAAGGGGTAAAATGTGGTGTCAAAGTTTGTATGGGAACTTTTTAATGGGTAGTTCGATTTGCTTGAAACTTGGTAGTAATATTAACGATGCAAAATAAATATATACGTGTTTAAGGATTTTTCAAAAAAAACCCTTTAAAAGGGTTAAATCCAGTTTCGAAGTTTGGAATGAAACGTATTAATAGGAGGTGCGATTGGCTTGAAAATCGGTTTAGATACTATAAATACAAAATGGTTGGACACGTGTTTCAGGAATTTTCAAAAAAAACCCTTAAAAAGGGTGAAATCCGATGTTAAAAGTTTGAAGTAGAATGTATTAAAGCGAGGTGAGATTGACTGGAAATTCTGTATGGATACTATAACTACAAAATAAATGGGCAATTGTTTAAGGGGTTTTCTTTAAAACCTTTAAAAAGTTAAATTCGGTGAGAAAGTTTGAAGTAAAACATATTAAAAGGTGGAGCGATTTGTACGACAAAATCAGTTGTAACGCTTAAACTACAAAATAAAAAACCTTTAAAGAGTGAAACGCGGCGGTTTCTAGGAGCAGAATAAGCAAAATCCAGCGTCAGTGACGCATTTGTCTAAAAAAAAATCGGCTTGCTACGCTCGCAATGTTTGAAGCTCGCTTCGCTCGCACAATACGCCAGACCATAGAATATACACCGACCAACAGCCAGCCTTTTCTAGGAGTAGGTAGAATAAGCAAAATCAAGAGTCAGTGTCGCATTTGTCTAAAAAAATTAGGCTTGCTACATTTGCTTCGCTCGCATGATAGCATCTTGAATATTTTGCAAGCGAATTTATCTGTGTCAGACAATAGAGTATGAACCGAACAACAGACAGCCTTATCTATAAGCAAAATTAAGAGTCAATGACGCATTTGTCTAGAAAAAATTCGGCTCGCTACGCTCGCAAACTTTGAAGCTCGCTTCGCTCGCCCGGTAGCTTCTTCAATATTTTGCAAGTGAATTTATCTGTGTCAGACAATAGAGTATGAACCGAACAACAGTCAGCCTTATCTATAAGCAAAATTAAGAGTCAATGACGCATTTGTCTAAAAAAAATTCGGCTCGCTACGCTCGCAAACTTTGCGCGTGTTGTTTACCTACGTTAAACAACACGCGAGCGAAGCCGCGCGGGTCTGCTAGTAACAAATATAATATTTTAGAATTCAGAATATGAACAATTACGGAGCCACAAATTGTTGAATGAATATTTTACTGTAATCAATTCATGACTACAAAAACATATTTATACAAACACACGTCCAACGAGCAAAATTAGATTGCGCAAAAATATTTATGAAAACTGTCAATGTGCAAAATTCTCAAGGTTGTATTTAAATTAAATATCTAGTTTTTCGTTTCACGTTATCATAACGATTTTACTGTTGGTATAGCATTTCCATTCTTAAATGACTATAAAATGGCATAATCGGACCTAGCAGGTAACTAGAATATAGGTACTTAGTTAAGTCAATAAGTTTCAAACTTTTAACGCTGATATCTGAGTAGCAAAGTGAGTCAAGTAGACACAATATTGAAGACCAACGCGGGTAGTGTAAATATAGACCGAAATAATTATTTAAAGAGCGCTGCCAATAAAAAGAAGAACAAAAAGTGATGACATCGATCAAAATTTTATACTCATGCATTTTGGCAGTGCATATCAGAATATGACTCGTATTGCACTGTTGTACTCAATTGATAAGGCCAGTATTATGTAGTCCCTACGGAAGTAATGCAACATTATCAGTCGGGATATAGGTTTATGTTCGATGACGCGTGACGAATGACCATGGAGCGACCTAGGGAGACGTCCTCGTCGCACTGGCCGACCATAACGACTCTACACAGACACAAAACATTTATATTGTTCCGGTAAACAGTTTGGCAGATGCTGTAGTCACTGATCCGAATAAAATACTTGGATCGGCGAGAGAAATCGAGCAACGAAAGATAAAGTAAAGGTAGCTTATGAAAAGGCGTTGATGAGAATCGGATTTCAGTTAAATCTACAAGTCGTTTACAAGTTATAAGTTATATAAGTTGTCGTATTTTGCCTGTTGTTACCTAAAAGCTAAAAGTATAACGATGACTAGGTACTGAGTCTTATATTACCACAACACGAGGTGTAATTGACTCATGTAACTTAGTTTTTGAAAACATTTACTTAGTAGGTAATGTACTTAATGGTTTTACAATTTAGTTTAATATTATCCTATTACAATTCTCACGCTTCTCGCATTAAACATGTTACAATAGGAATATCATTTATGAACACCACTGTTACTACCTATACCTACTACATGCTACTACTAAGTTAAGGTAAGGTAGGTAATATACTTATTTATTGAAATACCTTGGCAAATCATGAAAAGCTAGTCCAATTTATTACGTCTCAACTAGACTGGAACGATAAATAAATCTTTATCGATTTTATAATCACGATATAACGGGATTTTGTTTTTCTAGATATACATAACGGAATCAGTAAGTAAATTTACAAAAAACCTGTATTTCTTTAATATCAGTGACCCCAGCCACACAAATGCAAATTATCTATTTAATTGAGATGCCAAAACACGACTGCAAACTACATTGAATAATGGACAATATTAAGGCGTGACCACACACGTTTAGTCCACTCGACCCAGTTACTAGTTATAAACAAAAGCCTGTCGCAGGCTAGCCGAGGTGACCGACCCCTATATCGCGATCAATCCGGTTAAACTATCATATACCACGTCACGGCCATGCGGTAACAACTGGAACGCAAAATCATTTTTTTACATAGACTACAGATCAAATGTAAATATTAAATTGAAGAGATCTTCAGGTAATTTAAATTTCATGGTCAATGGTAGGTAATTGGACTCTCTCGCGCAGATAGTAAACCATGTCATGAGAGAGCGATGGAAATGTGCAAAAGATGCTAAATTATATTAAATACAGAGCCTGATCGCGATTAGTTATTAAATACCTTACCTACATTATATTTTGTCATATCTAACAATTTTCAAATCACTAAGACGAACTTAAAAATTATATTTAAATTTCTATGAAGTTAAAAGTTGATGGCAATGAAAATTTCTAATGTGCGAGACATACAAACTGAAACGGAAGTGTTTTGCTTATGATAATAATCTTTAATTTTCTTCGATGAAAGTTGTGTTGTGATACATCGATGTTCGTGCAAGCAAAGAAAGAATTTAGTAACCGTTACCTATTAGCCTACGTAATGTTCAGAATTCACTTCTGGTTTGAATCTGTTATAATGTGAACTTATGTCGGGGTATTTCTGAGCTAACAATTTAATTTCGGACTGTTATATCAGCAGATCCGTGGTCTATCCCCATGGGAAAGAGGCTGAATATTTTTATGTATGTACTATGTATATCAGAAGATCATTGGCCTATCAAATACTTGTTGCTAATCTTGGGACTACATGACGCTGCGTAAATTTTTTGAGATAATTATTTATTTAAGTATCGATGAATTAATAAATATATGTTTTATTCTTTTGTGTACAAATCGGTCTATTCTAACCTACGATTCAAAAGCGAGCGTAATCAGTTATCACTCAATCCACTCAATTTGAAACACCTTTCACTAGCTCGATTATAAAACGTAGTAGGTACGTAAACTCAGTAGTACGAGTATACTGTAAGTAGAAAATTATCGCAATGTTATGGGAAGGGACTGATTTAGCCCGGGTCACGCTTGCATAGGTTACACTTTCTTCACTGGTTCTTACGTTGACCACATTACCCGTTGGATGACATGACAGTGAGGTATTCATTTTCGCATCTTCCAACTTCCTTCCACGTCTGATCAATCTGCCTATTATACTAGTCAGTATCTATTAGACTTTCTTTTTGTTTGAAAGACGATTCAAGTAATCTTAAAACATGTCATTTTATGCATGCTGTAGACACGATCGATACAATTTTGTCACACATCATCAAAATCATGTAAAATAATTTGTATATGAATGAATTATCGTAACGTGTAGTTAATCGACCAAATCCAGTAAGAATAATATGCAATAAGCATGATATCACATCTTTACACTTGATGTTTCATGTGTAGTTCGATTTTAATGATAATTCTGGATAATTGCAGGTAGGTAAAGCATCAGCCTTGATGGCAACTTGACCGGCGGACCTCCAAATTACACATAACAGTGGCGTAGCGGAGTGGGACAAAAAGCACAAGGTCTCGGCGGCAGACCGCGTCGCTTCCCGTGCAACCATCACGATATTAAAAAAATATGGTAGGAATAACATTTTTCAGCGTTACATTCCATAAGGATGATCAGTATTGAAACCGCCATCCGTTTTGTATAATGAGCGTTACTGTATTTGATAATATTATTTTGATCAGATGGTTGCTCGACAAGTTATCATGAACACATTGTTTGCTTTATAAAACAATGCTTGATCTAAATTTTAGGACCGTCAAAGTAATTGAAATGTTTGTGCAGATGTTTTAAAAGGTCAGCAAACAATGTGTTCAAAATGTGACACAAATTCATAGACATCAATTATAAATAACTAAATATTTTTTTTCGTGGCAATGATTAGTTACAACAGTTTTTAATGATGTTTGGCCAATTGATTCAGCAAAAACATTCGAACTGAGTTTTAGAAGATGGCAACACGATGTGTTTTACTCAAGATTACATTATTCATGCTGTCATCTTCCTTTCCGTCAATTCAAAGATGATTCAGAAAACTACGTGGACAGAATATTAATATCCTTATTTTAAAACTAATCCACAGAGTTTCTTGTTCGAAACAGTTATCATGATAGCGGCAACATTACTATAAATGTGTTATCAAAGTCCAAATATTTAAATACAAATCTGATTTCTAGAATCTACGTTTATCTTGATGACGAAAAATCCAAGTAGTGTTTCTCTATGCGGATATAAAAGGAATGATAACTATCACAATAAAACCTTACGATGTTTACACTTATTAAAACTGCGGATTTCTTCATCAAGCTTTCAAAAAGAAATACTAATTTATGCATTGAATTTTAAATTTAAGATCGGGCATTCTTGTTTTTCTGTCGAAATAAAACCAAATTAAAAGTATGTGAATATGAACAAGTACTGTCAACATTACAAAGATATGGAAGTCATTCATAATAATTATGTTTAAATAAGTAAATATTAAAACCGAAAAAATAAGTAAAAATAGTTTTTACTTTACTCTTTCCTTGTTTTCGTTATTATATGATAGAAATATTGTATTACTCAATTAAATAATATCAACTACGGCTTCAAAGTCTCATGTTTTTTCAAAACTATCTTCGGTTTAATATATAAAACTGTATCGTGATTTAAAAAAAGGCATCGTAGTACAAGTTACGCGGAGCTAGGTTCTAAAACAAAAATATAGAAACACATACCCAAAATTACCATGTTATTTGCCGCTATCATGAAACTATTGAGCTTTGCACAATACTAGCACATCAACTTTTTTAAAAATGAAATGTGCAGAGCTTTCAACAATGTAAGTGTCTTTGCATAAGCTTTGGCAACCCAACCATCTGATCAAATATACACAGAACATTTTCATTGAACTAATCGAATTCGCTGATAAAATTAAATATTGTGCGTATCGTTTTAAAAACACTAATGGCATGACGCATCTAATAAGGAAGGATGTAAAATGCTCACTTGCATCCGTAAAGGAAAATTTGTGGGGTTTTTGACTTGTAGATTTTTTCATCAAAATAAAATCATCGTTATAGTATTGATTTTTGCACTGTTATAAAAAAGCTGATTTATTCATCGTGCTTTTTATACTAAACATTTAGATGAAAAAAAAATTACCCGTTCTGTGTATACCATGTTCGTAGTTTGGTAGCAAAATATATGCAGATTGAAATAACAACATGAACTTAACAGCTTATAAACTTACCATCACAGGTAGCAGCCATGAACTTTCCGTTCGCAGAGAAATCGACCAGAAGAACTGTTCCGGGGTGCCCTTTGAGATTCTTCAGCAGCCAGGGGTGGCTGAATTCAGTCTTGCCTTTCCATGTCGTGCGTTTCTTGGCTTTTCCTGAAGCTCGGGACTCGGTAACGGCGTTTTCTGATGATGCTTCTTCTGATTGAGCCCCTGGAAGTTACGATACGAATATCTGAATGAGTTAGTGTGACATGTTTTATTTGGTGAAATCATCATTACCTCGGAATTCTTTCGAAACACGAAAAAATATGAATATAAATAAGGGTTTAAAAATGTTTTTACTGCACTAAACATAACTAAGTTGAAGATTAGTTGACTTAAAATACTATAGTATACCTAATAAGCAAAAACCGTGTTCAAGTTCGCTTATAGGTTAGGTCGGAATTTTCCAGGATGATAAACAAACCTTGCGTAAAGAGGAAACTGTATTCTCTAATCTTTTACCTTAGTGACGCCTGCCTAAAAGAGAATTATGTTTTGGATAATAGACATGACACATGAACCTGATGTTTATGTATGAACTAGAGACGGGCTGCTTTTGCCGATATTGTCTAAATCTAAGATTCATTATGAAATTTTGACAACTCAGTATAATTTCAAATCATATCTGGTTCGTTTGTTAACCCTGTCATCTTTCTTTGTACTCTATTGCATTGTCGACAGTCATAACTTACCGCAAGGACTATTTGTTTCCTAGGCAAAGTTCTTGTTGGCATTGGCAGATCAGACAACGATCCCACGATGTAAAGAAAACATAGTAACGTAGACTTTTGCCAAAACTTGGAAGTTTCATGCATTGGTATGAATACAATTGCAATACTCGAGTCATTTGTTTCAAATTTTGTATAACGTTGCATTTGTTTCTAATAGGCCTTCAGGGTTGTTTTAAAAGTATAATTTGTTTTTACTTTAAGTCATTACTGATACAGTATTTGTTTTATCTTCCAGCGATGCCCAACAAGCTTATGTCATCACTTGATTAACCAGACAGTTGACATTGTATTGACTAAACTTTATTGTACTTATGTAAAATAATGATAAGAAATTCATTGAACAAAATCATTGTGATGAAGAAGCTTAGTTTTCTTACAACCGACGTGCTCTATCTGTTCCGTCTTGCACGTTTTTATCGATAAGTTTATCGGGACCTCTCGATTGTTGTGATTTTTGGATGTTTTGTTATAATTCTATTGTTCATCAGCATTCGTCATACATGTTGTATGTATTGTATCATTTTAATTGTATTATTATTATTATCATAAATTAGGTGATGACACCATCAATGAAGAATAAGTACCGAGAATAAATATTGACTACCATTAGAAGACTCTAATGGTAGTCAATATTTATTCTTCTTAGTATCAAGTAAGATTTGTAATTCATTGCAGATCTAGCGAAATAGGAGAATCCCCTTGAGGAAGGAACAAGATGTAATAATTGTGATGCTCCTTTACAAAAATATATCATTATACAAAAATTTATTTAGGAACATACATTAAGTAATAAGTAAAAGCTGTAACAATGGATGAGACTGGCTCGAATCTATAATTGCTTGCTAGTAGGTAAGTAACGACGTAAGAATAACAATTAAACATATCACAAGTGTTCAAACAGTCTGTGGAAAAATGCAAGAAAAGTAAATAAAAGTAAATGACTCATGTTTGTTACTCATGTTATAGACATCTGGTATAGAATAAGTCGAACTAGGTAAATAACTGTACAACAAACAGACATTGCGTAACGAATGTAGATGCAGTGTTATGTTGATGATAAGTCAAAGACCTACGTCCTTTCTTCAATGCTTTTTAGGATTCCGTACCCAAAGGGTAAAAACGGGACCCTATTATTAAATAAAATTTTTATTTATAATGAAATACCTAAGTGTGGTTTAACACTATAATAAAATATATTAAAACTGTGGTAATCTATTTAGTAATATTCAAAATTCTACAGATTTATCATCATATTAACCAACATTTATCTCATTGATGGTCAAAAACTAAAATGCTAATATAAATAAAGGATTAAAGACAAAATTAAAGCAAAATAATTCATAGAATTTTGGTTTTCCTGTCCGTTTAGATCACTCGACTAGCTTTGTGTATTTGAACAAGCTCATTGTAGGTCTATAAGAGCTGGGTGCCCCAGCGTACGTGGTCATGGTAGGCATCGCTAGTGACTCCGTATCAGATAAATTAAATTTAAAATAAAATATGCATGAAGCATGCATTGTCCCAAGCTCTGAGCACTTAGAAGCCGCTTTTAGACCTCATGCTGTGATTGAAGGTAAAACCACTGGCCGCGTAATGCAGCTATTAAAATCGTAAATTTCTAGATACCCGAGCCACAGTAGATATTCGCTCAGATCTTTACGCATATTTTTATTGATTAAAAAAATGTATAATGTATGTAGGTATAAAGATTAAATGGAATAAAAATACAAAATGTGTCAAACACCTGATACGATCACTAACTTTAATGCCGCCGCCACACATTGGCTTATGACTTGGTTCCAAGCTTGGCTACGAATAGACTGACCAATTACCATTATTGTTCCGTTTTGTCCAATAACTGTCCAAGATAAGATAAGATCATAAATAAAACAGAAAAAAAGCGCGTGCGACGATCAACTGATTCATCATAAATTAAAAGTAGGTATGTGTCATGCAATGAAGCTCTAAGAATTTAGACGCCAAAAGTTGTTTGCGGAAAAATTAGAGTATTAAAAACTTGTTCTTGCTTTTATAAAACTCAAATAACTTGGTATGCGTGAAATAAAATGCAGTTGACTCTTTTGCATAACTAGGAACAAAATAACTTGAATTGTGAAAGTGTGGTGAAATAAAAAAGTGCAACTCATACAAGCTTACTTGTTAGATGGAGATCCGCCGCGCCCCTCTACTCTACAACCCGAAAACCATAGATCGTGTCAATAATCGCAGTTCATTTTATGTTGGAAAATCTTCCGAATTCAGTTTCCACTAACATAAGCTGACCTGTGATTATTGGCAATATGTATTGTTTGCGATTTGTTGAGTAGTTTGCTTTACTATCGAAGAAGGCGTGCTAATGATAGCTACATCAAACTGTTTAATTATGCAAACTCACTCTGATTCTAAACTTTAAAAAAAAATATTCAAAATCAAATTCATCTATAGCTCCAACTACATACTTACTTAGATAATTTTTATGGATAACATCAAACAATTATAGGTGCAAATCATATTGGTAACTTTGCTACTGATTACTATCTTAGTTTAGCTGTCTAGTGCTGTCTAGCTAGAATGTTATGAGTATGTAAGAAAAACTCTATGGTTAGGAGTGGAAGAGCAAAGCTTGAAATCTCATTTAAAATAAATAAATAGACCCAAACTAATAAGTTTGTTAGTGCGATTTAAATAAATAAAATAGCTTAGTCCTTAGGTCCTAATTCTAATTGATAACCTACTTAGAATGTATGTAATATTACAATTTGAAATAAATAACAACATATTTAGGTAACTGGTACAAGTTTACAGTTTGTATTGTACCCCTATAATATGCTAATAAAGACCATGGCCCTGATGAGGCTATAAAAAATTAAGTATAATTAACGGAGGAAAAAAATCCTACTAATATTTAGGTATTTTAATATTATTAGGGCACTTCGGTTAACCCTCGGCATGCCTGGTGGAATAAAGTTACATGGCATGCCTGGTGGGTCTGTGAGACCCTAAATTTCAAATATTATTTTTGCCTACAAATTGTTGTCAATTAGCAATTTTTATGATTTAATATTAAAATTAAAGAAGCTTTAAAGGGTTTTCAATAAAATTCTTTGTCGAATCAACAATATCTTTTAATTTTTTTTTAAATTAAACTATGTATACGTTTTTCAACGTAAAATTAACATCTTATGTTTATAAACATGCAAAATCAACTTAAACAAAAGATATATCCTAATCAGACTTTGGGAAACTTTAGGCACATATATTATCTTATATTCTAAGCTAAAGTAATTAGTCTTCTACATTTCCAACATCATCTTCACGAGCTTTGTTTCCGAAGCAATTTTCGCACTGGAAAATTGCATGATCCAGGCACACGTGGCTCTTGCACATCTCACAGATGTATTTCGTTTTGCGGTATTTCTTTGACGGACACACGTGACATCTACATCTTACACCTGGAGCTGTTTTTTTTACAGGTGGGCCTTCTTGGAGACCAATACGGTTGGCAATTCGTTTGCGAAAATCTGTAGAAAGACGAGTGTTTTTCTGTCTTGATTGTAGATGTGGAATTTTGTGCCACAAAGTAAATTCTTCCTGATGGTTGCGAAGTCAACTCTGACAGTGGCACGTCCATTTCGGAATCTGAAGAGTTCTCATCAGCAACTACTTGCAAGTTCTCATCAGCGACGTCTTCCTCTAAAGCAGCCATATCAATTTCACGGTTTTCTTCTGTGACCTCATGAGACTCTTCATCGCTGGAGTTGAAAACAATATCATCTTCATGATCTTCGTCCACCTCCTCGAGTAGCAAACTAATGATGTCCATGTCACGTAGGTGGCTCTCCATTTTTAACTATAAAAGAATACGATAGCATAAGTTGAATTCGAAGTAAAGTAAAAACCTACATAAATAAAACCCATTAAATTTGTAAAATCTGTAGGACACCAAACTAAAAACAATGAAAATCTATCGTTTCGTAAAAAAAACGTGTTCCCAGTAAAAAAATAATATTTATTATTAACAAATAAGTCACAAAATCACAGAAAAAAAATAATCAATACTTACATAAAAATGTCACGCCGTATGCCTGGTGGGGTCAGTGAGACCCGAGAGCACTTCACACACGTCCTATCACTACTGGAGCGCTTCCCGGACAGAGGTAGCGAGCGGCGAGCGTAACTAAGTTCACTACGGTCAGCTACTGAGAGCAGTTACGAGCAGAAATCAAATTTAAATGAATTGTAACGATTTAACTGCAGCGGTGGGTCTCTCAGACCCTACCAGGCATGCCGAGGGTTAAGTTTATGCTAAAATAAAAAACCAAACAAAAATAAAATTGCTCATGGATTGAAAGAGTAGGAAGTTTAAGATTTCATAAAAGCATGTTTTTATTTATAACTTATCCCAAAGCAGGTAGCTGCACACAGGCTCACAAACTAAGTTCATTGACATCTACTCAGATGAATAAACTGTTTGTGTGATCATGAGAATCTATTAAGAAGTGTGTCAGCTACATTCTTCATTACAGTTAGAGCATCCGTTCACCTCGCAAAAACCGCAAGAGACTTCTACCTACATAGGAAGATCTCACCATTCGCAAGCCGCATGAGCCCATGCTTTCGTTATCGGCAAATGAGCGCACGTGTTGAATCAAACATAGTTTTACACAACAAATTGTTGGAAAAACTTGCCGCTCTTTTCACTAAACCACGGCTAACAATTATAATCATTATTTACCAGTATCGCTCTCAGCTTCGCTTTGTATCGCTTCCTTTTTCTTCGAGCCGAAGACGATCTTGTATATCATGTGTATAAATACACACACAGCAATTGTGATCCCGGCCACCAGGAACACATTGGCGTTGTTACCGGTAAAATTTTCGCCCATTTTCACTCAGAATTATTTACGAAACCCCAAAAATTCCGCAAATACTAGGAACTGTAATATTCACGCGGTTTCACAAACTACAATAAATTATCCACAGATGAACTAACCAGTCTGAACGGAATTCGATGAATGAATGAAACTCCTTGTGGCCGGCCGGCGAGCCCGGCGACCTCGCTAGTCACTCGCGCCAAAACTGTGACGTTTATTATTTCTAGTGATGTGTGTACTTCTGTAGCAATTTTTTATAAATTTTGTAATATTGACTGAGTGGTTTCGCTAGCTAGTAAAACATGTGCCGGTCATCTTTCAATGTTAAACGCGTTTTCATGTTTTTTTAATGATTACAGAATATTACTGCAAAATATTTTATAGGGGTCGCTGTGTAACTTGTGTGACTTTCCTAAATCATTAGCACACTAGGGATGTTTGCCTAGAATTAAGCTATTGCCTGTAAATCTACAAATCAGTACTTAATTAACCTTTGGGTTATCATGATATAAGATGTCATACTATTTGTAACTCCTGAAGAGAGTAGGGGAGAGGGGGGCACCTTCGAACACTTTTTAGGTTTTAAATTATATCTCTCTTATGGCGATATAAATCAAGATGTATTGTATTTTATAGATAAGTAGGTATGGGGTTTTTACTTAATAATAAAAATTATATTTACTTATTTTAACCCATAGAAATCCAACAATTTCCATTTAAAAAAAATACTTTTTTGTTCAAATGTGCCCCTTCCGCGGGGCACATTTGAAACCCATAGGGGCAGTTTTGAAAACCGAGGATAAAATAAAATCCAAGTAACTTGAAATATAATAAACACTATATTTAAGTTAATTGCATTATACGTTATCATCGCGCATTGCACTCTTATTCCTACACTAATAATTAGTTACAAAAATTAATAAAACTCGAAACAGGCTGGGGCAGTCTTGAACAAGATCAAATTTATTTATTTTTATTCGTTATAACATAGAGCAAAATTAATATTGCAAAACAATCATATAAAAATAATCTTAATGATACCAAATCTATAAAAATATAACAAAACAGTTTTAGAAACGTACTTTAAATGCTTTAACTATAAAATAAAAAATGAAATAGCCTCAATGGCTTTCAAAACATTTTATTCAAAAGTGCCCCAGTATTTTATTTCAAATCTGCCCCAATACCATATTTCATAAATAATCATCTCTAGATAAAAAACTTGCTTGAGATCAAATTAATTTTCACTTGATATACACGGTCTATAATATATACAACACTATTAAATAATAACACATTGAAAAATATACCTACGTTGTCACTAATTTGCTTATAATTTTTAAAAATATTCTTTATCACTGACCATGTAAACCAACCGTTGAATTATTTTCAAAATGACACTGTCTTTGACGTTAGTTGGTAACTGACAGATGTGAAGTTCGGTGTTAGGAGTATTTCTAAGATTTCGGAGGTTAAGAAAGATAAAGGATGCATTCATAAAACCACTAATTCAAAACTGCCTCTGTTCGAAGGTGCCCCCCTCTCCCCTAGTACTTTTTGTCTGAGTTAAATTTTAAATTAAATTTAAAATGTTAAATTTTAGGGTAATAAAAAAAGTTATACAAGCTACCTACATAAAGGGGGAGACCTTTGCCCAGCAGTGTGACACATTATAGGTTATTAAAAAAAAAAGCTACCTACATGAATTATAATTTGTAGGTCTTTTAAATTCTTGAAACTTTAGGTAGGTACTCAATTTTAAAAAACTTTCCCATATTAAATTAAACGTAATTTTGTTGAGGGGCCTAATTGATTGACCGTAGGTAGTACTTATAGGATAACTGACAATGTGATCGAGCAAACTGAGCTCAGACTGACTATAGGAAAATTATTATGTTAGATAGGCAAAGCTCAATAATTCACGCCAATCGATCGATCACCCACCTCTGTGACAAAAATGTGAGAAAATCATCAAGATTCTTCAAATAAATGTACATAGCAAACAAACAACCTAATAATACATCCATGCATACAACACTAGTTTTAGCTGTTTTGTTTCCGATTTCGATTTCAATTTCGGATTTCGGTGAAATTTGTTTTCTCTGTCTATGGGTGAAGTGAACGTGTCATGCTAAAAATCATTAGAAGTTACGTAACAAAATCTCGTTCAAAAAATTAAGAATGATTATAATAATGAATGAAATCTTTTGTGTTGTGGTTAAAAACTATTAGAAACACACTGGCCTGGCTATGGCCATCAATGAAAATTTTCCTTCGCTTGACAATTATTATTTTGACAATTTTGTCATTGTCAGTCAGCGCAACGCAAGTCAACAGAAAACGCATTGCATACTTATCCGTTCACTTTTTCAGTCAGATTATTAGAAATAAATATTTTTCCAAATACCATGCAGAAATAAGGTGTTTTTATTCGTTTAGAGAATCATCATAATGCCACCGGCACGCAGTAGAAGTAGCAGGTATGTAAACAAATACCTATACAATTTTGCAATGCAAAGATTGCAATGATTGAAAAACAATAGGTACCTACAAAACAAAAATCATTCATATAAAATTGCCTTGCCTTGCCATGCCAAATTGTGTCAATTCAGATTTCGCCAAAATTATATCAAACTAATTTGACAGCACTAAACATTTTTCCGTCCCTTTCGCAGCGATCGAAATAAAAAGGATGGCATAAAAAAGGATGGTCTACTAGTGGCAATTCGGAGTGTCGCAAAAGCTAAACTAAACTAACTAAAATCCTTTTTATTTCCATCGCTATGAAAGGGACGGCAACATTTTTAGTTAGTTTAGTTTAGTTTTTGCGACATCTGAATTGACATATCAAATAAAAAAAAAAGATCGAAAGAAAACGAAACGTCAGAAGTGTCCAAACTTCATTTGTTTCGTAGCTAGCTTTCTCTTTCTGTCTAATAAGTTTTCGCCTTGAAAGAAAGAGATCTTGTATTCTATTCTAAATTTGAAAACTATTTGACACGTTGAATGAATAAAACAGAAACGTCAGAGTCAGACATTTAATTTCGCAATTTGACAAGCTCGTCGAAAGCAAAGCAACATTTTCGGATTGTGCTCTGTGAAAACTTCTGGGAAATAAATAAGTGAAAAAGAGAACATGCCGCGTCGTGGTCGTTCTGCTAGTCCTCCACCAGCACCTCAGCGCAGGTAAGAAAGAGTCTTTAAAATACAATGAAGAGTTCAATTTTGTTATTGTCATCGTGTGATAATAACCTATGAGTGTCTTTTCAGGGCTGCTCCTCCACCAAGCCGTAATGTTCCGGCTCATGCGCCACCTGCGGCCCCCGCGCCTGTAATGGCCCAGCCTCAGCAGCCGTCCATGTTCGGTCAGATGGCTGCCACCGCCGGAGGTGTAGCCGTTGGATCTGCTGTGGTGCGTAATTTATTACGTAACTTGAACATTGATCTTCCTTTTCTAGAAATTTCTTGAAGGAACATTCTACAGTTTTCGCAATATTTTCTCTAAATTTCAATACCAATTTCGTTGCAGTGGTGTCCTTGGCAGGCTGCCAAATGCCCTGAAGATTGTCACATGTTATCTGACGTTATCTATGAATTAGTCTTTGTTTTTGTGATTTGTTTTGCGCAATAAATGTTATTATTACATGTTGTTTACATGGATCTTTCTAAATTTAGTACTTTACATGACTGGACCAATGGAATAATAAAAATTGTTGTTTTTATTTTCAGGGTCACGTGGCTGGCAGTGCTCTGACTGGTATGTTCAGTGGTGGTAGCAGCAGTGAGCCAGCACAGCAGCAGCAAGCAGCTGCTCCGGCTCAGTACAACCAGCCTCAGGGCCAACAACCATCTGGAGCCTGTGCTTGGGAGATCAAGCAGTTTATTGAATGCGCCCAACAACAGCACGACCTTTCTCTCTGCGAGGGATTCAATGAGGCTCTGCGTCAGTGCAAAGTCAACAACCATCTTTAGATTATTTGAATTAGACAATGGTGCCATAATGATTTACCTACCGATAACACTATTCAAGATCTTCCAGACTTGTGCTCGGACAATAGTTGTTTCTTTCAAAGGCTACCTCAATATAGATACATTCTGTTATAATTTGCAATCAAGGCACCTTCCTAGTAGTTTTTATTTCTAGTTGGACTGGAAATACTTTTTATTAGTAAATCTTAGTATGATTATATTTTTATTATTTTAATAAATTGTGATTTTAAATTTATTGTTACAATTTTATCCAATGTACGTATTTATTTACGTATTTTTTAGTATAATATTGAAATTATAAATATAAACATACCACTTGTTTCATTAGTATCAATTAAGTTATCTTAGAACTAGAATAAATTAAAAAAAAAATATTTAAATTAAAATTTTAATTACTTATAGATGTCGAAATCGGTTTCATCAGTCATAACTCCTAACTTACGCAGTCTTTTAAATTTAGTAAAGACAAAATACTATTCATGTGATTTCCTAATTCCTATACCAGCGGTAGCCGCTCCCGCTATTCAAGAGCAGAGCAAAGCGCGCCGGGCCGCACACCCCACATCGTGGTGACGCCGATGCCGCGTCGTTCCATGTTCCGCGACGCTGCCGCCGTCGCTGGAGGCGTCACTGTCGGCACTACCATGGTTAGCTGCTCTAAAGATCATCCAAGAGAGGAATAACCCGTAAAAAACTTAGTAGATAGGTACCTACATACATAAAATCACGCCTCTTGGTGAGATTTAATATTTCTATTATTAAAAAGTCAGTGGGGTGGTACTCATGTCAATGGGGCGAAAATTCTCATCCACCCCATTGACTGGAGTAATGGGGTGGTTGGGAATATATCCATATCCATATGGCAGAGACCACGGATCCTGACATACCCTTTCCCCTGACTTTACTAACATCAGTTATCCAAGGCCAAACCCAAAGATTATCCCCACATCCATTTCCACCTCACTCAGGGTCACTTAGCGGGAGAGGCGATATCTAGCTTGTTTACGGGCCGGCGCCGCGAGGAGGTCCAACAATCCTTGCCACAGAACTATCAGCTCGGCGCCGAGCCGAGTGGTCCCTGTGCATACGAAATCGCGCAGTTTTTAAACTGTGCCGGTAACCACGAGAACTTGCAGGAGTGCGAAGCCTTCAACGACGCTTTGCGGGAGTGCAAGAGACGAAACAGTACGTAATTTAAACTACTCAGGCCTTTACAAGATGATTATTATAGCTTGCCTACGCTTAACGGGACACTAGTGCCTGGGACCTGGGACATTGTTGATGGAATACCCAGCGAACGTAAAATCCATTGATGCACGGCCGGGATTCGAACCCACGACTTCGGAACGTAATTTATATACATAACAGAAAGTAAAGACGTTTTCCTAATAATTATGATCATAATTTTCAGTCAGACTTCACCTACTGATTCGTCCTAATATATCTTCGGGAAATAGTAGCCTACTAATTAAACTTAACTCTCGAATTAGGTCCCGAGGTAGGTGGTACCTTTGCTACGCATCTTATATTGCTTTTTGTTTCAGAACTACCTTAAACGCTAAAAACTCCTCACCAGCCATCCAACTATTGTAAAACAGAACCATCAGCTACAACAAACTGAAAAATAAACCTCTACAAATAAGTTATTTCTTTTAATCCGCATCATATGCAATGCATTGAGTGTTTAGTTAGAATGTCCCGATGTACCTAAGCATGCATATTAAGGTAAAGCAGTCCTGCTTTCGACGTTCCTAATCAAGATACTGATATGTAAATGTATACATAAACAAAATTCTACAGGACACAGGTGTTCAAGGGAATAAATAAAACAATTTTTATACAGGTGTATACATATAAACTTAAAATTTATTTACACCTACATACATGTTGTGACGTTTTGCAGCATAAATAAAGATCAAATTCAATTATGTATAGTTCTGGACAATAAACAGTTATTCGAGATTTTACAAACCATTCGAGAGATATTTCGTTCGTTTGGACAACATAATTCATATTCATAGTTAACACAAAGAAAAATAATTTGATCAAACCAAAGATTTTGTTACTTGTACATTATTATGGTGAAAACTAAAGATCTAAAACTCTGATCCTGAAAATAATCTATACATAATTACAAAAAAATATCATAATTATTGTTATTATACAATTTGGCACAATTGAAAACTTCCTGTGATACATAAATGAACGATTGAATTTTTCTTTGGACTGAGGCAGTGAGCTTTCAAGAAACAATTTTACTGACAAAAATTCTAACTATAGATATCTTTGAGAAAAATCAACGGTAAAGAGCTGTGAAATGAAACAGTCAATAACAGTAAAGAGGTTAACATTGAACAGTAACAAAACGAGGCAGTTTATTTTGTGCTTTGCTTGTGTAACATTGAAAAAATTCGTTCGAATACCTTATCACTAAAATTGAACTAACAATTATATTTTAATGCTTAAGCTAAATCAGTCTAATTCTTAAAGCGACATTATAAGTAATGTCTAACAATGTAGCTTAAACAAAATGTTAACACACTGGAAATTTTCAAGACAAAGGCCACTATTTTATTAGGGTTAATTTACAACAAAAGTTAATTTAGCCAATTAATTATAGAGGAATAATTTTAAGATCATATTTAAGGAATTTCTGTACATTAGAATTATAATTGAAAACTTAATATTATTAATTTACAAGTTTACAAAATATTTTATGGTAATAAGGCGGTATTAGGTATATTTCAACAGGTTATTTTGTATAGTTAAGCGGAAGATGTTTTAAATACATAATCTGACCATTTGTTTAGATTTAATCCAGAACAATATAGTTCCTGTCCCATTTTCTCAATTTAAAACATTAGAAAATGACCACATAACATTTATAAGTGCACCAACTCTTCATAAATACAGTAAACCAATGTAAATTCGGGCGATCAAAAGCTAAGCCCAAATATAGAAAAATAATTTAAAGCTTATCACATACGTAAATTTTTCGTCTCCAAATATCAACAATTAAACATATATATAGCACAAACATAAACCTAACGTAACAGTAATGTTAATAGCCCTTTGAAATACGTAATTACAGTCAACTTATTTACAGTTCAAACTAATATGACACAAATACGCAGATCCTTGGATCTCGAGATAGCTCACGTAAGAATACGCGCGTAAAGAAACTTTGTTGGTAATCTTCGATCGTCACAAGCGCATTTCCCAGAGGATCAAATGTGCGTCTTTTGGGTTCGGTTCGGCGGCCGGCGCCGGGCGCTCTGCCGCGTCGGCTGTTTGCCGCCAATCGACATACCCTCTACCGCCCATCACGATGAAAACGGACCGTCTCGCCGCGCTCTCGCCTACGACATAATCGGACCCGCGTAAGCTTCTAGCTGCACTCTTATTAGTGGTTCTCGTCTCGGGCGTTGTTGAGCTATCGCTGCGGGATATCGAGCGATCCGATGATGTCGATTTGCTGGACGAGGAGTCAGGAGTGGAGATGGCGATTGGAGCGAGATTGGCGGCGCCGGACGCGCCGGAGCTAGTTCGCGAGACGCCACGAAGCGCCATCGATTCCTCGCTGCCTGACGAGGTGCACAGACTCGAGGCGCGGGAATCTACGGACCAGCTAGATAAGTCTAGACTTCTAGGCCGCCCGGCTCGCATCCTCAGCCGGCGATCTAGCGTGCTCACGCGGAAAGGTATAGCGGCTAACTCAGGGTCGCTTCTTCGTAATGATTCGCCACCGGAGCCGTTGACGTCGCCTTCTCCGACGCAGTCTTTCACGAACATGAGATCTCCGAACAAGCCGTAGACATCGCACGCGTTGAGATTCGCGCACTTTGGTAACGTTTTGCTGAGCCGCACATCGCCTGGTTTCTTCCTCCGGATGACAGCGGACGGGACTCGCAGCGGTCGGTACGGACTCGACTCTTCCGATATCCGTCTCTCCAGCTTCGGTTTATCCTCCTTCTCGTTCTCTTCTTCTTTGAACTCTTGCAATGTCGCAGTGTCGGCCATTGCGCGTGCGTTGGATAGGTTACGTCGAACGACGTTGACGTCGATATCTCTCGTTTCGGACATGAGAGATAGAAGGAAAGTGACTGGGCCGGCATGCGCGTGATACGATACGCCTAAATGTCCTCCGATGAGTGGGAGACCCTCTAATTTGGGCAAAGGCACGGTCACACTGACGCCGGCGGTCGTACCGACCCATAGCAGCCCTTGTCCAGCCAAAAGAGCTGATATATGAGCGGGCTTGCTGCCTTCCCTAGCTCCGATAGTTTTCGCCACATCTGCAGCGATGTCAATATTCTGCAACAACTCAAACGTCTCAGCATGATAGAGACTGACGTAAGTCGAGTCAGAAAATGCGGTCCAAAGCCCAACGCCCGAATGAGCTAGGTACTTCACTGATTTATCGCCTTCGCCTTTCAGCTCGCCTTTCAGTTCTAGTATGCGCATGATTTCGCCCGTCAGCGCGTTGATAGCGAAGACTCGTCTACCGCACGTTGCGTAGATAATACCATCGACTGGTAGAACACAATTCACTGGTTTGTCCCCTAGTTCTATAGCGAGCGGTTCGTTGAGTGCCCACGAGTCGTCGTAGCTTCGTCTGTAGACTGATACTCTTCCGTTGGACAGTCCCACGAACATGGCGTCGCAGTGGTATCGTATTTGCGTGACGGCCGCCACAGTGGTGACCTCGGAGAGTTTCTCTTGCTTCTCGGGCTCCACGCCGGAGAATATGATGATCTTCTTGTCTTCAGTGCCGAGCCACACTGTGTCGCCGCATAGTGTGGTCACTTGTCGGATCCCTTGGGCGTATTCCATTGCAGTCACCTGTAACAAAGCAGAAGTCTCATTTTTAAATCAATTGGAGCAAAAATAATCCAGGATATAAGCTAATCCTGGTACCAAATTTTATTCAATTCCGTCCAGCCGTTTGAGCGTGAAGGAGTAACAAACATTCACACGTACACACAAACTTTCACCTTTCAATACTAATATTATAAAGAGGTAAAGTTGGTTTGTTTGTTAGTTTGGGGTAATCTCCGAAACTACTCATCCGATTTCAAAAATTCTTTCACCAATTTGTAGCTTAGAACTGAATGAACATAGGCTATTTTATCAAGGTAAGTACCACGTGAGCGAAGCCACGGGCAAGTAAGCTAGTTCGTTCGTTCGTTCGTTCGTATGAGCAAGTGGCCACCTCTGGTGACGGAGTTTTTAGGCCGCCTAAAGGCTAGTATATTAAGTGTGGTTACGTGGTTATACCTTGGTATCTGGCAGGTCTAGGGTGACTAATGTCTTCAGTTTGGTAGCTCGGTGTGTGAGCACGCACACATGACTGTCCGTCCCGCCCGCACACACCCACACGAGGGAGCGAGCGCGACGCATCGACGCGCCGCGGCTGCCGCTAGATGTGTAGAAACAACCGCAACGGACCTGAAAACAGAAACATTCTAAGTGTGTGCCATAACGCCGAGGAATGAGCGGGAGAGCGAATAATGTTTTTACTCGTGAGTGAGAAGCGCAGAACCATAGACACGCACCATAATTTATAGCGAAAAAACAGTTTTTATTTTATTACAAGTTAATTAAACAAGCAATCGAAAAATTAAAAAACCAGAACTAAATAAATACTTCTAGGCTATTTGTCAAAACATAAAACCAACAAAAATAGCGTTCTGTTCCTGAGATAAATAGCAAACTGTGTGAAAAACATGTATTTTTCAAAAAAATATATGATCGAAAAAACTTTTACCAATCGTGTTTCTAAAAAACCATAACGCAAGATAAAAGTTCAAAGTATAATTTCCCTAAATATGAAGGACGTAGCTTTCACATATACTGAGATAAATAAGGATTTCGACGACTAATTTGCATATGGCGCTCTCTTAATGCATTGTTCAAAAACTTTGTCATAGACTGCCATTCAGAAATCCAAATTCAAGGTCTGCCAAAGGGCGATGGAGATTAGTATCCTAGGGGACCGTCTCCACGAGCGTGAGAATCGCGGCGATATTATCGTCGCGCCACGTATTTTTATACACTTTCTATGAACGTGTCTCCACGCGGCGATTTCACCGCGACGATACTACGGGTGACATTGACAAGCAAATTTAATTCTTATGATAATAACCTTACCGTGTAAATTACCCGATGTTAGGAGGACGGAATCGTCGCGATACACTCGCCCGTGGAGACGGTCCCTTAGAGTTGAGTTAACCGACCCTGTCCGAAACACCATACTGCGCTCCAAAAAGTAAGTCGCTCGCCGCGCAAGTGAGTTAGCCGAAGCCTGAGCTAGCTGAGCTAGACGTAGCAATACTAACCTCAGTGAGATATTTAGAGGAGTAGACAGGTGTAGCCGCCACAAACAGAGGCATCTTATGAGCCGGCGCGAGTAGGTTTGAAGGCACTCGCCACGCAGGTGAGTTAGCCGAAGCCTGAGCTAGCTGAGCTAGACTTATCAATACTAACCTCAGTGAGATATTTAGAGGAGTAGACAGGTGTAGCCGCCACAAACAGAGGCATCTTATGAGCTGGCGCGAGTAGGTTTGAAGGCACTCGCCACGCAGGTGAGTTAGCCGAAGCCTGAGCTAGCTGAGCTAGACTTATCAATACTAACCTCAGTGAGATATTTAGAGGAGTAGACAGGTGTAGCCGCCACAAACAGAGGCATCTTATGAGCTGGCGCGAGTAGGTTTGAAGGCACTCGCCACGCAGGTGAGTTAGCCGAAGCCTGAGCTAGCTGAGCTAGACTTATCAATACTAACCTCAGTGAGATATTTAGAGGAGTAGACAGGTGTAGCCGCCACAAACAGAGGCATCTTATGAGCTGGCGCGAGTAGGTTTGAAGGCACTCGCCACGCAGGTGAGTTAGCCGAAGCCTGAGCTAGCTGAGCTAGACTTATCAATACTAACCTCAGTGAGATATTTAGAGGAGTAGACAGGTGTAGCCGCCACAAACAGAGGCATCTTATGAGCTGGCGCGAGTAGGTTTGAAGGCACTCGCCACGCAGGTGAGTTAGCCGAAGCCTGAGCTAGCTGAGCTAGACTTATCAATACTAACCTCAGTGAGATATTTAGAGGAGTAGACAGGTGTAGCCGCCACAAACAGAGGCATCTTATGAGCTGGCGCGAGTAGGTTTGAAGGCACTCGCCACGCAGGTGAGTTAGCCGAAGCCTGAGCTAGCTGAGCTAGACTTATCAATACTAACCTCAGTGAGATATTTAGAGGAGTAGACAGGTGTAGCCGCCACAAACAGAGGCATCTTATGAGCTGGCGCGAGTAGGTTTGAAGGCACTCGCCACGCAGGTGAGTTAGCCGAAGCCTGAGCTAGCTGAGCTAGACTTATCAATACTAACCTCAGTGAGATATTTAGAGGAGTAGACAGGTGTAGCCGCCACAAACAGAGGCATCTTATGAGCTGGCGCGAGTAGGTTTGAAGGCACTCGCCACGCAGGTGAGTTAGCCGAAGCCTGAGCTAGCTGAGCTAGACTTATCAATACTAACCTCAGTGAGATATTTAGAGGAGTAGACAGGTGTAGCCGCCACAAACAGAGGCATCTTATGAGCTGGCGCGAGTAGGTTTGAAGGCACTCGCCACGCAGGTGAGTTAGCCGAAGCCTGAGCTAGCTGAGCTAGACTTATCAATACTAACCTCAGTGAGATATTTAGAGGAGTAGACAGGTGTAGCCGCCACAAACAGAGGCATCTTATGAGCCGGCGCGTGTAGGTTTGAAGGCACTCGCCACGCAGGTGAGTTAGCCGAAGCCTGAGCTAGCTGAGCTAGACGTAGCTCAGTAGCCCAGGCTAGTCTAGCGCCAGGCTCGCTAGCTCGGAAGGTGATTGGCTCTTCACGACCTCGGATCTTTAGTTGGAGGCAGCAAGAGTCAACCCATGCCATTTCGTCGTCTTTTTTCTGTGAATGAAATAATTTGATAAATAAATCATGTTAAATGCCGTACATTTTTATTGGTCGATAGGAAAGCTTTCAAAATAAAGTTCTGATATATTCTTTGCCATGTCTTTCGATCAAGTAGTTGATAGGAAAAAATAATCCGAGATATTATTAAAGCTTTTGTTTTGATCTTTAGTTTAAACCTTAATTATAATTAACCCAGGACTATCATTCATCTTCGTTTAAGTAATTAAGTTCGTTCTCTATATGAAGGATGTATTTTTCAACGAAATACTTTCAAACAAAGTACCTATAATACAATCAATGGCAAACTAGGCTTTGATTTATGGATTAAAAACATAAATCCATAAACATACCTGTATACTCTGTTGTATAGTCTGCAGCAAAGTCTTAAACATCTCCGGGGCTAATTCTCCGTACGGCGTCTTCAAAGAGGCGGCTAAATCCGCTATCCGCGACACGGTCTCATAGTCGTGCATTAGCGCAGACATCTCACTGCAAAGCGAATCTCCCGTCGAAGTACTCATGTTGTCGGTTGAGTACGAACGGAGACTGCCGCTTCGGTTCATACCTGTAAATCACACTAATATTATAAAGGTGAAACTGTAACCCCCTTATTAATAAACGAAGATTAACAAAAAACGTCAGTGAATGAACGAATTAGCACCTTATTGTACACAGAATAAAGATACAAATAAAACTTAAAATTAATACTTCGTTGATCTTTGTTTATTAATAAGCCTGTAAGTGTTTGTTACACTTCACGCTCAAACGGCTGGACTGATTTGAATGAAATTTGGTACCAGGATTGCTTGTACCCTGGATTAAAAAAAAAGCTTCTTTTGATTCCGGTATTCCCACGGGAACGGGAACTATTCACCGCGGGTAACACCGCGGGGCGCAGCTAGTAATGTATATTAGTCGTGTTATGTAAAAAAGCCGTGTTGGTCAAGTGGATTAGTACTTCGATTTTGGCATATGACATATATGACAATAAATCCGTATTGTTAAAGTGAACTCAGTAGTATCAATTTATCAGCATCCTTAGCATCCCGGGAAGTAGCTATCGCGATTTCCTACAGTCGACGACATCGCAATACAGAGTGAGTAAGCTTCACGTGTGTCACTAACGTCGAGCCAAGTAAGTTTGCAATCTTAAAAACCGCGTACTTTAAGTTCGTACGTCTATCACCCACTTAATGTGTGACACGTGGGTGACTATAAGGTTATAATTTACCTTGAGCGAGCACTCTGCTCAAAGTAGGCGATGTACCAGTGTCAACGACCTCCACGTCTTGTACAGGGTGTGCCCATTTGAGTCCAAGTCGCTCGGAGTCATCGCCGCCGGCGCCGACCGAGACGCACACGACGAGGTCGTTGAGAAGGAGCAGTCGACGTGGCTTGCATTTAGAGAGGCCGCCGGATGCATGGAACTCCTGGAATTGAGGGTAGATTTGTTTAGTTGTTCTTGAGTTGATTTATCATGGTCTTAGACATTATAATTGCACACGGGAAATTATCGTCGATTTAGATACCGACAATGTTTCGTTTTTTCCGGAGAATCTTCATCTGGGTATGAGAGTGACCACACTCAAAAAAAAATATTTTGTCTTACTTCTATATATACTAGTCAATACTATAATAATATAATATCTATACTAATATTATGAAGGGGTAAAGTTGGTTTGTTTGTTTGTTTGGGGTAATCTCCGAAACTACTCATCCGATTAAAAAAATATTTCAGCGATGTGTAGTATGGACTTTCCGAGTGAACATAGGATATAGGTAGGTACCACGCGAGCGAAGCCGCGGGCGAGTAAGCTGGTGGTAAACAACGTTTGTATAGAGATGAATCGACGGTGATCCGTACGTTAGATATAGAGCGCATTTGTCAACTTACCAACTGCAAGAGATCATCTTGTCTGAGCAGATGTCGTTTATCAGCGCGCGACGCCAGCAGCCTCGCGGCGCCGAACCTGGCGGCCGTGCTGGCCCCGCCGGCGCCGGCCACGCCGCTGCGGGTCAGCCGTCTTAGTGCGGCACGGAACGCCTGACAAACATACATTATTAGAATACTTCTTAATAAGCTAATAAAAAAAAGGCTCGCCTGAGACGCGGAGGTTGCGGGTTCGATTCCCGCCACGGGACAAATGTTTGCATTATCTGCAAATATTTGTCTCGAGTCTGGGTGTTTTCTATGTATAATAATGTATGTATTTACAAAAAAAATGTATCTATGTAGTATATCAGTCATCTGGTTACCATAACACAAGCATTACATTGCTTAGCTTGGGACTAGATGATGCTGTGTGGAATGTCCAACGATATTTAATAGTGGCAATTCTGGATGTCGCCAAAACTTAACTAAACTTGAACAGCACTAAAATTGAAGCCATCCTTTTAATTTCGATCGTTATGAAAGGGACGGCAACATTTTTAGTGCTGTCAAATAACTTTAGTTAGGTTTTGGCGACATCCAGAATTGCCACTAATATCTAACCAAACTAATCTTATAGGCGACTTTAAACGACACCGACTTGACGTCTTCTGGCGCAGTGGGTTAAGGTTCTTCAGTCAGACATCCAGCAAATGCATATTTGTAAACGAAATGAAATAAGAATTATTTTGGGTCACCTAATAGCCGTGTTGGATTCGAAACCAGCTGTTAGATTATTTTTTTCTGATAACACTCGTTACTAACTTGGCCTATCACCCCATTTTGTCTTGACGTCGACTTCTGGGACACCCTGAATACAGAGAGTTCCTTAGAAGTCAAGGAATAGACATAATATTTATTTGACTTCTATAGGTTGTTGAAGATTACCAGTGGTTAATGTGAATGTATGTTTACCTGGGTTCGTTCAGCGTCCCGTTTCCTCTCATTTAAAGCCTCAGCGAGCGCCTCCAGTCTTGTCAGAGCGCGCTGTAAAGCGACGCGGTCTGAGTGGCCCGGTGGCGTGTGCTTTAGCAAATCCTGGAAGTAACATAAATATTGAGGACTAGTAGTAAGTATGAGAAAGATATAGAACGATTTATATTAAACTATAGTATTAGTTTGTGTTTTTCCCTGCGTAAGATTTAATCGACCACAATTCATATTTATAAGTACATAAATACATAGACACGGGGTTTTATCGCGTTATTTACCTTATTTTTTTAGCAGTCAACGCGCGACCATGGCTTTTGCAACATAGCCGAGACGACGGGACGTAAAGAAATAAGGTAAATAACGCGATAAAACCCCGTGTCCATGTATTTATAAACATGAAATTAAACTTTCAATATTAATATTGCTAGATTCCACAGAAGACCTTACCTCACTGATGTATAGAAATAATCACAAAATGAAGATAGGTAAAATATATTTGCCATCGGTTGTGTCAATGGCGACGAAAAGGCATACAAAGTCAAAATATATACATTTAGTAAGATCATTTATAGACCACTTTAAGATGTCACGTCCTTAAAACTAGGGCATTCTACTGCCTTTTGCAACGCGACTTCCTACACCAGGGAAAGAATCCGGCAAGAACCTGGTAGTGTAAGCCTAGATTTTTTTTCAGCTGTTACAGTACAGTTACAGTAATATAAATATGCCGTTGCAACATACCTGTAGGAACATAATAAACTGAGGAAACCTCTGCACCGGTTTGACCATCAGCCCGAAGAAAGAGAGCCTATCATGAGCGCTGATCTGTTTCACTTTGAAGAAGTCTGCCAAAGCTGATTTCCGCTTCGACTCCATCTTGGCCAGCTCCATCGCCACAGAGAAGTTGTTGATGAAATCCGAGTAAACGTCGAGGACGACTGCTTTTGAAAACGCGCTTAGGAAGACCTCGCCTGGAATAAATAGATTACGGTTAAATTATTATAATAACATAGATGGGATGATAAACATGTTACTACTAGCTGCGCCCCGCGGTAGTTCCCGTTCCAGTGGGAATACCGGGATCAAAAGTAGCTTATGTGTTATTCCCAGTCATAATCTATGTATATTCCAAGTTTCAGTCAAATCCGTTCAGTACTTTTCGCGTGAAAGAGTAACAAACATCCATCCATCCATACTTACAAACCTTCGCGTTTATGATATTAGTAGGATTTTTGCATGACATGATTGATAGTGACACAGAAAACTCATGATCTAAAAGACTTGCTGAATTAATATAAAGAGGTTCTAAATAATACAGTTTTTGGAAACATTTTTTGCCTTTAGGGCTAAGTAGGTCTGTAGATTTTTTTGGGATGATTAGCCCTGGACTTCTACTAATAATAACACCAGTAATTAATAAATACCACCGGCAAGATGCACGTACGTTAGATACGAGCTTCTTACAATTTAGTTGTGACAAAAACAGTGCTTTTTTAAACATTAAAGTTATAAGTACGTACTATTGTCTGCCTCAAGGTGATTCGTTTTTGTCTTTGAATATATTTACTTATACAAAATGTATGCAAAAAACACTTCGTCAACTGGCGTTAGATCCAAAGGTTATTTCCAATTCCATTTTTAACAGTACCTACTTAAATATTTTTGGAAATCATTTAATCAAACGCTGCTAATGTTAAAATTAACCAGATATTTGACTAAAATCAAGGAAAAATTAAACTTATAAAGTCATGGACACATGACACAATGTCTATGTACCTATTTGGTGCGATGTAGTAGTTCAGCCTGTATCTATGAGCATTCGTACCGGAAATTAGTCATTCTCGCATTGAATATTCGCACCAAGCGCTCGTATATTTGGCAATCGGAACACGTGCTAAGGAAATCCAATGAAGTTATTGCGATGATACGAATGGAAATAGAAAGGTTTGGGAGGGGACAGGTCAAATATACATACTTAAATTGAATAGGAGATTTATTTTTTAGTTTCAACTGATAATAGAAAAATAATTTTATTTCTTGTTCCCATGTGAACACCACGTTAAAATATTGATGGGTGCTCAAATGGGAATAGCTTGGGTGCTCAATGTATAGGTGCTCAAATGGGAATACTTCAAATGTTTTGATAAGAGATCACAAACAAGTGAATCTGAAAAATTTGGGCATGTAGGTAATTTACAGAAATAAATAAATCCATTGTGAATCATGAGATCTGAAAACGACAAAAATCAAGAAAGACCAGTCGAGCTGATTATCCGTCGTTCTACGCCGAATTAGGTTTAATCGTTTTATTAGGCTATAAAAAAACGCAAGAGATAATTCGCGTTCAGTCATGTTTAATGTACCGAGACAGAACAATCACTTCTGATTTCCACAATGAACGACATGCCGCAATATAGGGCGTTTAAATTAAAGATTAGTTATCATTTCTTATAACCATGTTCATATCCTTTAGTTCGATATTTCAATTAGTAAGGACTAAAAACAATGATGGGTCACAGACCAAGCGACAAATTCTTTATTCATGCAGACAGATTCATTATGTTTACAACGTTTTTATTTTATTCTGGATCTTCCGAGGCATATATTTTTCATCAACAGTACTGTACATTTATTAGAAACGAATGGCAGAAAAAATAACAAATAGCGGCGCCAGATTTCGCGACATCATGTTTTTATTGAGCAAATGGAAAAATTTACTCATAATTTACGAACTTTTATCGTTTTCCTGTCTTTAGTCATTCGAATTCTTTTCAGGGTTTTACAAATGTTTTTATTTTTTTCGAACGATGAAGTAGTAATGGGACATGCGGGCTTCAAATGGGCCATGAATGTCATACGTCTGATAGATGTTTCGCTCTACTGACTATAAACATATTTATTCGGTTCGCGACCCGCATTCGATTTGATCGTAAATACAAAAGTGGGTTACCTAGAAGTTATGATCATTGCAAAGATGAGATGGCAACTTATTTAGGTGTATTTTTTATATTACTATTTATTATTCGTCTTGTTAAAGATTTATTGTCTGTTTTATATAACCTAATCTATTTTTCGTGTAATTTAGTTTTATTTTGAATACAAGACTACGCCATAACATTTCTAAGCTTTCCTGGAATATAAATCTTATTCACCTCAATCGTTCAAAAACAAATGATTCATCAGTTCATTCGCCTTTTGGACTCGTATTGCCTTTGTTATAGCTTTTAATAAGCTTTATCGATTCCATTTATGTCAAGAATATTGAAAGCCATCACAACTATTAACCTTGTTTTCCTTTCAGTATATTAAATTTAATTTGTTTGTCTAGGTTCCATTTCATATTTAGTATTTAATAGGCTAAAATACTAAAAATTAAATGAAACCGAGACATTTACTGAATGCAAAACCGACTCTATTATTTCACCATACAGTCAGTACAGTATAGTTACAGAAATTCGCAAAAGGTGATAAACTCACAGACACCAAATATAAAAAAAAATACATTTCTATAGGTTCACTTCATATTTTATATCGGTGAGAACCGAGTTCAAAGCAGTTAAAAATCTGAACCACGATAAAACGTTTCATTGCCACAATACATCGTTTGTCGCTCACGAACACGAAAGTAGAATTCCGCACACCGCACTGCAAAACATTTTGTACATTTTGCCTAGCCATTTTTTTAGGACGTGATTTAAGAAAAATATAGGAATAATGTTATTCAAATAAATGGCGACTCTATTTGAAGGCTTTAACACCTACAGTGTTACCTCAAACACATAACGGACTTAGAGGATTCCTAGAGCTCAAATGGTTGCTAAATGGTGTTATCTCGTTTCATTAACAAAAATACACATATTATAGTGTTAAACAACACTTGGTCATTTATAATAAAAAAAACACATTTTGTAAAGCAGTGCTAACTTGACAAACTCCAGGGAAAAGAAATTCGCTAGAAAGTTGAGCTCACCAATTTTTTCATCGCGGTCCCACGTGCGCGCGCAATCTGCCAACGCGGTTCGGAAATGCAGGTGACATTGTAGAATATCTGGCAGTCGGTGGAACAGCGTCTGGATCTTGCTGGCGTTGAGGATCGCTGGACTGCTCTCTTCCAGAGGTTTCTTGTAGTCCTGGAAAGAAAAGAGCGCTTTATTGATAGAACAAAAGCCGCTGCAATTTCGAGTATGATATTCAGGAATAATTTTCAAAATTCAATAAGTACTCAGATCTTATTTAGATTAAATGGCCTTATTCATAAAGATTTATAGATTTAAAGAATGTTGTTTTCTTGTTACTCTTATGTCAATGAAAAGAGATAGCAACAGATTCAATATCTGTTTTAGCTAAAGTAGGTTTACTAAACCAATATGCATAAGGGGGTAAATATACCTAAAACGTGATTTCCGTATCTTCAAGTTTAACTACTCGAAATAAATAAGAAGTAATAAGGATGTATTTTCGATATAATTACATTTCAACAAAAACTAATCAATTAGTTTATATAGACAATTGAAACATTGTAAAATTCCACTTAAAACGTATTACTTAAACATTAAATACGACGCAAATACTGATAGACAACAAAAACTTCACACTAATACTTCGACTAAGCAATCAGTAATTTATACCAATAGTTTATTTTATTCTTGCTAACTAAACATACTTAGAACTAAAATATCATGAACCCGTCAAAGTTTAAAATAGTGAGTGGAATTTTAAGCAAACACTTGTTGCTAAAATCACATCAATAAGGCGCAATCACATTTGAGTTTTGTCGACCGTCCAAATTACGTAAGGCCAAGTTCACAGGTCATGTTTCAGTAATGTTGTGTCTACTTGCTTATCGACAAAATATTTAATACAATAAAGCTGCCTGTGACTTCCCTCGATAGTATTTGTGACACCCTACGCGAATCTTATTAAACAATATACTTACGCAAAGATGATCGAGCATTTTTAGATTACGTTCGCGAAATTAACGACTATAATGATGATGATCACCACTTATGCCGATTTCTATATCCAACGTACGGATGACCGATGATCTATCTCTATAGAAACGTTGTTTATACAACACAAAATGTATGACATTTTGTTGACAGATAACAACGTTGCTATGACGATCGATCTACGGTCATCCGTACGTTCGATGTAGGAACCGAGCATAAGCATCAGTAGACGTTTAAATAATATTATGTGTAATTTATGTTCTATCTTCACAACTACAAACTCAAATAGGTACTTTAGCTATAAATAAGATAAATAAATAAAAACTTTTGACTTAGTTACAAGCAAAATGATCATTCTTCTATCGCTCAATTTGGTCAACACGTCAAATCTGATCATGATCTTAGCCAATATTACGAACAAAAGTGTCAAATTACAGTGCGATTACGCCATTAGTTAAACCAAAGACGATTAATATCTAGAAGACAGACAAAGGCCATACACAAAATCGTAACCCGATCCCGCAGTACCAGATAGCCTGAAAACTTTAAAACATCAATTTTATCCAAGAAATTTCAATACTTAGTAGTAGGTAGCAACAATATTCAATATTTAAACATTTTTAACTAGAAAGTAATTGAAATTTCTTGGATGAAATTGATGTTTTAGAGTTTTCAGGCTATTTTTTAGGGTTACGATTTTGTGTATGGCCTTTGTCTGTCTTCTAGATATTAATCGTCTTTGGTTAAACTAATGTTATGCTTATGACAATATATAATTTCGCTTCCTAGCTTGCATCATGTTACAATACTGAGTGATGTTGTCACCAAGAACCTATGGCCGCACTATGGCCTTACATGGACAGGAATGTATGAACAAGAAATCTTTATGATTATATAGTTTATTACTGAATGGATAAGGCATAAGGATATTGTTTTGATAAATATGTGGGATTTGAAAAGGGAAGTAAGTAAGTTGTGTGAAATGGAACGTTGTGAATGAAGGGATGAATGGATAGAGGGAGAATGGGAGTGAGTGGATAGAGAAAAGGCATTATGGCGACCGCCCTGTTATCGTTGCAAGTGAGAGAAATAAGAGATTACAAGAAATAAAGAAGACATAGCTGAAATAGTGTTTCTGTTTGCTCCCCCCATCCCACATTTTGGGGGCTCGTCCGGGATATCAATTGAAGACGCTTGGTGGATGGGCGCGAGGCAGAAATCAACGACGAAAATATCGCAACGTGCTTGCCGCCATAATCGCCGGTTCGACACATTACCTAGGGTGTTTCCTTACGACGCAAGAACATGCCTAGGTCTAAAGAAGAAAGACGGAAGAGCCGGCAAGATGACTTTGAAGACGCTGGGGATGACTACGGCGCGAAACGACGTGATGCGCCGTCATCATCCGCTCACAATATGCTGCAAATGGCCGCAGAACTCGTGCCGAGTTTCAACGGGAAGGACGGGACGTATCCAGTTGCGCAGTGGGTAAACGACGTTGAAGATAACGCTGAAATCTTTGGGTGGACCGCCCTCCAGCAGCTATTGGTAGCAAGAAGATCACTCAAAGGAACAGCGGCACTCTGGCTACGTGCAGAAAAAACACATAAAAGCTGGGAAGAACTCAAGCAAGCTATCACTAAGGAGTTTCCTGATACGGTAGATATCAAAGCCGTGCATGAAATGATGAGCACCAGAAAGAAGAAATATAATGAGAGTTGCCTAGATTATATGCTAATTATGAAGGACCTAGGCAAACGAGGGAAAATGCCTGATTATGTAGCCATAAAATACATTGTCGATGGCATTACTGACGTAGAAACTAATAAAATGATGCTGTACGGCGTAACTTCTTACAGTGAATTAAAAGAGAAGATCAAGATTTACGACGCAATAAAGACTAAAATGATTAAAAATTCTACAGAGACAGAGCCGGCGAAGAAGGACAGTGGTGACGTTAGTAAGCAGAAAATCAAGCGTATTCGTTGTTATGCCTGTGGTGATCTTGGGCATGCATCATTCGATTGTCCCCACAAAGATAAAGGCTTGAAGTGTTTCAAGTGCAACGAGTTCGGCCATGTTGGTTCTACCTGTATGAAGAGAACGAGTGAGCGAATAAAAAGCTCGAAAAAGCCAGAAGAGGCGTTCGGGAACAATCGGCAGGCTTCGGATGACTCCGGAACAAGGAAACGTGCGATGTTCGGTACGATGATGGCGGGACCCGCGGTCGACTTCATCTCTGCCCCGGATCGTGCTGAAGATTACGTAAAACGGAACGGCGCCGGCGCTCCCGGCGTGGCGGACTATCCAAGTGACAACGAAAGTGAACTGTCAATGTCATCGTCGTCGGACACAGCAAGTGAGGTTATGGTAAACAATGTGAATTGTAAGAATAGCCATAGAAAAACAATAAAAAAGCCGGTTGTGAGTACGAAAATCGGTGGGTGTTTCGTGAAAACACTGTTTGATAGCGGCAGTGAAATAAATATATTATCATCGGAATTTTATCACACGCTTGGAATGCCAGAATGCAAAAGTGATAATGTAAAACTTTCTGGCATTGGACTTTCTACTGTTAGTTCTATAGGAAAGTGCCGGTTAAGTTTTTACTTTGATGGACAGATGTTCGAAAGTGTAATATTTCATATAGTTTCAAAAGAATATATACCATACGATGCAATTATAGGTCAGGAGTTTTTGAATGATGTTGCGGTTATTATCGGTAAGGGAATAGTAAGGCTGGTCTCGAATGAATGTTGTTTGAATGTTTGTGTTAGCGAGACGGGTTTCTCTGATTTCAGCATAGGGCCAAGGACAAACAGTGTATTGAAGGAAAAGGTTATAAATCAGGTTCACACCTACAAACGATGTCTGCCCGTGAAAGAGCCACCTCTTCAACTGAAAATAACACGTAAGGATGTACGGGTATCTCAGCGACCTCGGCCGTTGTCACTAAAAGAACAAGAGGAGCTGAAGCAGCGTAATAAGAAACGTGAGGAGCTTAGGATAAAGGCAAAGCAGCAGACACTGAAGGTGCAGGATGAAAATCGGAGAGACTTTGATAAGTGCAGAAAGGAAAGCTCAACATATGAAGTAGGAGACCTAGTGGCTATCAAAAGAACGCAATTTGGTGCTGGACTCAAGCTTAAGCCAAAATATTTAGGCCCCTACAGGATTTTAAAGGTTAAACGAAATAATAGATATGATGTAGAGAAGGCTGACGGTTGCGCTGATGGACCACTGAAAACTTCCACTTGTGCAGACCAAATGAAAAAGTGGCCCTCGTTAACTGAAAATGAAAGCTTGGATGACTGAGATGAATGAACCTTGCTGGAAGGAGTATGTAAAATGTTGTAGGTGTGCTAGGGTTAAGATTAGGTGTAGCTTAGATTTAAATCTTTATTCTTTCCATTTACTACTGTAAATTGAAGCTGAGAATTGTTATAATATAAACTTGATGTAGGTAACTCCATTACTGTATCATTTGCAGATACAGCGGTAGGAGATATGTACTTAAAACATGTTACTTGTTAGTATGCTATTTAGCATAGTGGTGTTGGTGTCTAGCTGTTAATAACTTTTATTAGTCTTTTTGTAAGGTAGGAATTAAAATTAAAACAAATAGGTAGGTTGAATAGCAACATTTATTAAGAAATTAAAAGTTTAAAGTATGAGGTATAATAAAAAATTGTAATGTTGTATTTTCCTGAACATTCAGATTTCTGGGTACTGGTAGCGTTGTAAAGGAGAAGGGCAAGAATGCATGAAAGGGATGTTGGATGATGAAAGTAGTGAGCGGAGACTAGCATGCCTGGGGACAGACATGAATGCAGGTATGGCCGAATGTGGGATTTGAAAAGGGAAGTAAGTAAGTTGTGTGAAATGGAACGTTGTGAATGAAGGGATGAATGGAGAGAGGGAGAATGGGAGTGAGTGGATAGAGAAAAGGCATTATGGCGACCGCCCTGTTATCGTTGCAAGTGAGAGAAATAAGAGATTACAAGAAATAAAGAAGACATAGCTGAAATAGTGTTTCTGTTTGCTCCCCCCATCCCACAAATATGTAATTGTATTTATTCTTTGTTTGTTTTATGGAGTGGAATTGCAGACGTAAATGGAAGATTGGAAAATTAGAAAAACCTACAAAAAAGAGTTAAAAAAATATTATTTTAAAGCAAACTATTAACCAATTAGGTAGGTACCAAAGAAAAAGCTATATATTTAAAGTCAACTTTCAACTAGCAGCGCCTCTAGAGACGAATTTTAGTGGAATAAGAAAAAGATCTCTAGGTGCTAATGCGAAAACAGAATTTGGTGGCCACCAAGTGCAACTTCGCTACTCCTCCTAAACTATACAAAATATAACTATTACATAGGTATTAAAAAAAGCTATGATAGGTTTCACAAACTGTACATTCAGTTTTCTGAAATTACTTTGTTCAACGTAATAATAAAATAAAATAGGCGGTGGTGCTAGTTTCACCCATACAGGCACCTTAAACGACCATCAGTATTGACAAGTTGCATGTAATACAATATTTAAAATCTAAATAAGTACATACAGAATTTACCAATACTAGTGTGGAGACAGACCTATAGATTTAATAAATGACAATGCTCGGTATTTACCAGACTGTACGTTTAATTCAAAGGATTCTGTGAAAACACATTGCATTGCGTTAGATCAATTCTGTTTGCAAATACTGTAAAGCTTCGATGCATAGATTGACAGCCACAAAGTGATGTGTTCATGTTTATTCCTCTATAAAACACATTAGCTTCTAAGAAATCTATTACGCAGCTCATAGGTTAAATCTAGCTCTTACGTAGGTCTAGTAGTTCCTAAGCAGTCATCTTCATGAATGACCGTTGGATACATAGAGCAGTGTATAATACACAACATGGGCTAAAAAATGCATATTGCGCTGCGCATCCTTGTCACGTGGTTTTTTAGACGACATCTTGTTTGGCGCGTACTATATTTTTATACACCCGGCTATTTAGTTTAATTCTGTTATTGTGAATAGCCCGGTAGACGCAAGAGGGAAGCAAGATGCATTTTAGAAGGTAAGTACATAATAGCTGGACAAATAATAAAAGGTCGCGTCACTCAGTTCAATGAAGACATGGCTTTATTTATAATTTCGCCGAGCGACGACCGACGACTCAAAATCGCTAGCTTGATTATTTTTATTTTTGAATTAGATACAGCTCTAGATACAAAGCTAATGCAATCAGTCTCAAGAATTCCGTAAGAATTTAGTATAAACCGTAGCAAGAAAACAATTAACTAAGTATTGGGTATTGCAATGACAATGTACCATAGCACACAAACACAAAGCATGACGTACATGAACTTTGAGTGATGTGTATTGTGCACTATACATACAACAATTGATTCTAATCTATGGCCAACTTATGGCCATAGGCAAACAATTCTTACGTAATTCTTCATTTACGCCTAAAAGGTGATAAAATATGAATTTCTTAAATCAAAATAATGCATTCAAAAGTTCGATGACCCTATTTCTTCGATGAACTTAATATCTTTGACTTGACTTTCAAGACCGGTATCCATTTATTAGTCGGTATGAATCAGGATATTAAGAATATGAAGGTTGTTTTAGGGAGTAGTTTGTTTCATCCCTATAGATAGATAGACAATAAAAGTAAGTAAGTTCGTATGAGCAAGTGGCCAACTGAGGCGACAGAGTTTTTAGGCCGCCTAAAGGCCCCCGTCATGGCTTAACGATAATTATAATAATAAACAACTACATAATGTAACATGAACACTTACATTCTTGTCTGCATGACATTCAAGCGTGGCGAGCATCATAGAAGCATGAAATGAAGTAAATGAAACATTTATGTACAATCGGGGGAGAAATGTGATACAAATGACATGGGAATTTACCTCCTGCATTCATAAATTTATCTTTTTAATGATAATACTACAATCTATAAAGATACATTTCCGTGTTAATATTTTTCTTAACATGAGTTCTCTGATCGCGAAAGTTTAATAAAAACTCGTGAGATGTGTTTTTGATAGATACCTACATCAGAATTTAATTCGCAATTTCAGGTAAATTTAAAACTTTCTCTGTGTGCAAGAATAATTATTATAATAACATGAAGTTTATATGTAGAAAGTCGATTTTGTAATAAAGTTATCACATTTGTTGCGAACAAGCAAACTGATAAGTGTTTTAATAGTAGGTAAATTCTACAAATATTATAAACGCGAAAGTTAGTATGGATGTATGGATGTTGCTATTTCACGCGAAAACTACTGAACGGATTTGGCTGAAACTTGGAATATACATAGTTTGTGACTTAGAAAAACACATAGACTACTACATGTCCAGGAAGGTTTCACGCGAGCGAAACTGCGGGCGAGTAAGCTAGAGCGTCAATAAAAAGCAAAAATCTTTAGCGATGATTGATACATATTGGGGGCAATTCGGAGTGTCGCAAAATCTAAACTAACCTAACTAAAACTATTGCCATCCTTTTTATTCCCATCGCTATGAAAGGGACGGCAACAATTTTAGTTAGCTTAGTTTAGCTTTTGCGACACTCAGAATTGCCACCATTATAAGCATAAAATGCATTGATACAGATAAAAGCTCCGTTAAAATAATACAAGCCTCAAAAACTTGAACAATTTTGATAAAAATTGAAAGAGATAGAACGTCAACCGGAATAATATATCTGATCGCCAAGTCGAGCAATTGATGATTTATCGGAATCCTAAATGAAAATGGAAACTCATGTATTAAGTATATACATTTTAGATAATTACAGATTGGTAAGAGTCAAGCATGTCAACAACAGGACGTATTATAAATAAAACCTTAAGAATTTCTTCCCCGATCGTACATGGAATATATTCAAATCGCTCAAGCAAATAGTGAAAGCATAAACATGAGACTATCGTAAGATACTCGATGAATTCCAATAAAATTTCTCAACTTGTTTTCTCTGTTTAATTTATTTGCGTGTGTAAACATAAGGTATTGCGTTTATATTAATAAAATATACATAAGTTACAATAAATAAATAATATAATAAATAAAGTTACATGAATCGGTAACATAATAATAAAATAATAATAATAAATAATAAATATCCTTGGACATTCCACACGGCGTCATCTAGTCCCAAGCTAAGCAATTTAATGCTTGTGTTATGGTAATCAGATGACTGATAAACTACATAGATACATTTTTTTTTTGTAAAAACATACTAGGTATTATACATAGAAAACACCCAGACACGAAACAAATATTTGCAGATCATGCAAACATTTGTCCCGCAGCGAGGATCGAACCCGCAACCTCTGCGTCTCAGGCGGGCTTTCGCCCACTGCGCCACAGAGGTCGTCACATAGATAGTTGTGATTCTGCACATGTAACTAACCTAACCAATAGTTTCTGAAATGGTTATGTCTGATTGTTATCAGATTTAAGATTAGGTAAATCTATTTCTCATAAGAATTTGCAAATTCACTTATACTCGTTTATATGAGAAACTTAATTAACTTCACAACATAATTTTGTTAGTGAACAAATCGTGTCTAGGTTTTCATTTGTAGAAAGACGTAAAATTACTAATAAACTAAACACATGTATCTTATCAAATACGTAGAACATCATTATAATTGAATAGGTACAGCTATAAAACATTATTTCACAGTAACAGGCACGCGACTATCTCAGAACATCAGAAAAGTCATCTTACTAAAGTGCATGTCTTTCAGAGGGGAAGTAAACAATAAAATAATATCGAGGAAAATACTAACCTTACCTAATGTCCTCAATGTTGTGTACTTACTATGAATTTGATAGGCATAATTATGAGCATATGCCGAACAACCGGACGCAACCTGATTATAAATAAAATTATTACCATAATATTTAAACACTAACACTCATCGCCAGACCAGAAACATACATATACCTACAACCCAAAATTGGTTTCAAATTGAGTTTAACTAAAATCTAAAATGCAAATTGACAATTTGAATCTAACCTACTAATTATAATAAATGTAATATCATAGCGAAATATGTATAGCTTTTGTATCTATGAATTTGTCATGGCCAGTAGCCTAGTCATAGCTAGTAAAAGTACTATCCCATACTGTCCAAGCTACGAGTATGATTTGTAAATAATAATCTGCTATCGAATAGAACTATAAACTATGTTCACTAGCAAAAGTATAGGTTGGCCAATGGACTGGACAGTGTATATGTTTTAAGGCCTTCACTTCATCCATAATACTTTTAAAGTGTCAAGGGGAAAACAAGACTATTATATTTATTATGCCAGTCAGTTTGCAAGTCTCAAATGAGTAAAGCACAATCAACCTTGCTCAGTAGCAAGCCTATTCAAACCGCCCTACTTCCCAAATGCAAATAAATGTCATGTGAACTGTAGGCGAGACAATAGAAGTGGCGTTCAGGTTAATATTTACATACGCTTGTACAGATTTTTTGACACAACATCATATCCCGACTTACAAGACAATGACAAAATACATAACGCAGAAAAGAAAGCTGCATTTTAAAGAAAGGTTGAAAATGTCCCACATTATAATATATTGTTTTTAACAGGCAAAAACATGAATAACACATGCAAAATAGTGCGATGACACACAAAGTGGAGCGGAACGACTGTCCCTCAACAGGTTCTAAATAATATTCATGGCGGTATAAAAACTCATAACACGGTACCTACAGGTTTTCAAAGGCATGCGGTTATATAAGGCATTCAGTAGCAAGTTGGTAGACTACTTTCCGAACAAGTAATCTCATTAAAATTAACACCTAGAGCTTAACCCGGTGTTGCGAGACTCGATTCGCAATTACAATTTAAATGAAGTGTCCCGACTGTCACACCCCCTGATAGAAAACAAAAGTGGCAAGGCTGACAAGAACGGCAACAGTTATGTAATAGGAACTGTCGTTATTATGATTGAATTATAATTGCCGGTTGTTTAGCTATCAATCTAAACATGTTTCCTTCCCGATCACGAATTTCACCGGCATGAGAAATGTCAGCGTGTGAGCCAGAGAGGATAGAAACCGGTCGCGGCGACTTGTATCAAGTGGGTTCCTCGCTCCATGTTGACAGTGTGCTTATTTCGGTGCACGATAATTGCGCAATGCAAACGCTTAAACATCGCCTTGTACGGATAATTACTCGCTATTTGTAGATAAACGAACTTCTTGCTGCGAATTGATGAAGCCGTCGCTTTCTAATGGGGACGCTTTGTTGCGACCTGACCCTGGCCAATGAACAATACCGAGCTTGGGAATGCGAATCTATTCACCCATAAAGGGGTGATACATTGACTTGTAAGGTCACAATAGCAACCGTCAGCAGGCACTCCTTTGTGCGGTGAAATGAAACTACTATTGGATAACTCTAAGAAAGAGCAAGCAATCATGTTTCATGAACTTGACAATTAATGATGACCATTTCTAAATTGCCACTTACGTTGACTAGTCTTTGTAGTGTAGCGACGTATGAGTTCTCGCTGTGTATAATGGCCGCGACGACATGTCTTCGGCGCTGTTGCACCGAGGTCAGGGAGTCAGGGGGGGCGCCGAGCGAGGGCGGCGGCACCCTCCCTCCCCGCACCTCATGAGCACCCCCACATGAGAACAGATCCTCTTCCAACTGGAACACACAAACACAACTCTATAGCACTTCACAACACACACGTCAACATTTCAAGAGGTTCCGATAGAACAGAAATAGCGCTAGCACATCTCCAAGGACGCGATTTCCACTCTTCTATCTCACGTAACCCACGGTCTTGCCGAGACGAAAGAGCGACACGAATCGCGTCATCGAAACACAGAATCACAAACACGCAAACGTCAAAAGTATCCATATGATTGAATCATGTGACTTACTGTGAAATTCAAAGTGTACTCGGCCTTTTCGTGAAGCAACCTCATACACGACGGACAAAACATGGCCGATATGAACGCGTGAAGCAACTAAATCTGCTAGAACTTTTGACATTTACGCATCGCACGTTGTACACGCCGGAACACTAAAAATAAACTGAATGAAGTAAAATTACAATCGTATACATGAATCCACTATGGAAGCTCACTGGATACCAGTCTGACATCATTATATCACATGTTAAAATAGATTTGTTTGTTTAGCGACTTGAGACCTCCGTGAGACGAGTCGTGCCTCAGTACGATCGACGCGTTACTGCGGTCTGTACAGTACTCAATGTCTACTCAATCGACGGTTTATGATTCATCTAAATAATAAATGAATCATGTGGTAACACATACGTAATAATATATACGAACAAAACAAATGGAAGGATAAAAGCAAATGAAAAGAGAATTATAATTCCAGAAATGTCATCGCCGGCCGGCGGGGCTTGTGAGTCAATGACCAATTTGTACGGCACAACGTCCGTTTCATTAGTTCAACTTTATAAGTGCTTACTTTATTAATTGAAAATGGTGCTATTGAATCGACTATGATGAGAACATTCATTAATATCAGTATAAAAGCTTAGAAGAAAGTTGGCAAATGCAAAAGACATTCATGTTTGGGACAAAGAGCTACTACTTCACTTCAAAGTTCATTGAATCAATGTGTGGCTGTGGAGAACTACTTCTATGGATAAAATACTATCAAGTTTTTTTCTCTCACCATATCTGTCTCAAAGTTTATTTTCTAAGACACATATTTGTATTCAATTGGCTTAGCCGTCTGCAAGCTTGAATTTATATGACCTTGGAATGCGATAACCGTAAAGATTTGCTTTTTAGATGAGGTATCGTGCGCGGCATGCATATCGCGTTCTAATGAGTAGAGCTTCCCTTTTAGAGGGGAGTTGAGGGCAAGCAACTTTTAAGTAAATTCAAGACTAAAGAAACTACAGAATGTTACCAACACTTTTAAAAGAAAGGAGCATAATCAACATTTGCGTAGGTTTTGCCGAACCACAAAGTACCAAGAAACATAGTTGAAACTATTCTACAAGTTAAGTTATGCTTGGTCAACACCTCCGAAAGAGAGATCCACCCAAAAATCTTAAACTCTACATATACACTGGAAAATAGGAAAAATGCAAACAATTTAGAAGCAGCAATAGTCATAGCGGAATGAGCTAGACTCATTCATAGAAGATTGGTTCTCTATAGCATTCGACCGAGAAAGATGAAAGGGAATAGGGAGACCTTTGCCCTGCAGTGAAACGACACAGGCTAGTAACAAGTAACAATAAAAACAAATCATACCTCAGGCAGTTTTGGCATCTTGTCATTCTCATGTGTATGCATATCATATTGGTGTGTAGATCCTCTTCTCACGCTGAACCAGCGCGAGAGCCTCCCCCCTCCCTCGTCGTCGGGGGGCGGTGCGGGGGGTGTGGTAGCGCCGCCGCTGCGCCATCGCTCGCAAAGCTCCCGAGCTCTGCTGAGCGTGTTGCGCAACTGGCCACTTGTCCTGAGGAAGAGAAGGAATGTCTTAGATCCTATGCACACGGCATATTTTTGCTGAGAGTTGGTATCGATACAAACTCGATACCGACGGACGCGCAGCGACAAAAGGCAGCTGTGATGTGACCTATGAACACGATTCTCGGTAGTATGATACATGGTACACACACTAATGTTTGCGTTATAATTTACTCAAATAGGGCATAATATGCTGCTAAACCGCCTAGAGCAATTTATAGACGTCAGGACAGTAATCAGAATGCTTTAGCAATAACAACAAAATATGAAATGATCGCATTACTTCATTGTGTAAGTAGTTGCTGCTCTAATATATTCAGGCGAGTCGACATTTCAGCACTTCGACTTGTTAGCTCATTGAAATAGTCTCGTAAAGCGGCATTCCACAAACTAATGGATTACTCAACGACAGAGAGTGTGGGATGTGACTGTAACGGATACTACATACTAAATTTTTGATCGGTTGCTAGTAAAAATCAAAGAAGGAATTGCCCGACAAAACATTTTGTTTTATTTCTTATAAAATTATCAGGTTTTAAAGGCTGAGACGCTAAATAATTAATAAATTGTAGGTACTAGAGTTGTCATCATGGCAATTTATAATGAAATTAAGGTATAAGTTATTATTTTATTAGCATTCAAAGATGCTAATATACAAAGTTGTGTAACATAATTCTGAACACAATAACAAGCTCATTATCCATGTAAAACCCTGAAAGAATTAACAATAGACAACTATCATTTATTCAACACAGAAAAACGTTGTTAGAACTAGAAGTACACAACATACATAATATACACGTGCTTAATTGTTTGCAAGATGATATAAGAGACACAAAGGTCATGCGCATCAGAAGTCGCCTTGAGAATGCAATTATACATCAGTTCCCATGTGTAGGTAAATAATTCAGAGTTATATAAGCGAGGTTTATTAATTTACCAGCTCTGGATTACTTGATTGATCATAAAATTGGCAGGATATGGTCAATCAAGCAGATACGGAAGATATTCAATTATTGATGATAAAATTGGCTAATCGAATTTTGTAACCACCTGTTTTGTAGAAGCTATGAACGCATAAGCTAATGGAAGTGCTGTGTACGAGGAAGTATGTGTTTCCGAAAACTATTGCCCTACTCTACTACATCTGTGATGTCATAATACTGGAGCTATTAAGTGCAGAAATAAACAGCACGAATTGATTGAATCTGGTAGAAATTTCATACTCTGCATGAATAGATAAATTATCTTTCAAACCGATATTCATGAGCTCTGTAAATGTACCTAGAGACGGGTAAGTCAAGCCTATTGCTAAACTTGTCCTCATTCCTTTGTAAGTTGGCGCACAATTTTATGCTCCAACGAGACATGCGAACAAAGAAACCTTATTCGGGAGACAAAAATATCAGTCCAATTAATTGCTCTGGCATTGACATAGCGAGTATCATAAATCACATAATTAAACTGACAACATCTGATCAAACAATTGATCAATAACAATAAAGCAATTATGATGAGAAACGAACACAATGCTTACAAAGAATCTGTCAAAGGTTGTGACTATACGACACTTACTTTACACATAGCTATGTATATTAGACAAACCACGAATACATTAGATCATATTTGGTAATGTGATGAAAGATATACACATTGTCTTTGCGGTTGCTTCACTCAGCGAAGCAATCTCGGTAATGCAATTTTATGGCAGGGTATCGGTTACGGTGCTTGGGGGAAATTGTTTGCGGAGACACAAAGGTGTTCTCAATAAGCAAACAGTTTTAATAACAATAACAAAGATAAGTCAAAACTAGAGATTGTAGGTAGTTTCTAAACGTTGATTCTGATTTGAATTTTCACGGTTCATTTCCATCAAGACGGTTTTGGTTCAATAATACCGCAATAAAAACATTCACGATTAGTAACGCTATGATTGTAAACCTGTCTAACCTTTGCCCGATCTACAGGCAAATTGCAAACACTTGGTAAATAAATATACGATTCGCATTAGAACAATTTTCTTAAAATTGATCGCATGATGATAGACCATGTAACAAGCAGTCTTCGGGCTGGGGTCAAACGAAGCTCGTTTGACTTTTCCAACATCGTCAGGTTAACGATTCCTATTTGTGATTAGGCCAATTAGGAATTACCTCTCATTGTATAAAATTAGCTATACGATTCATCTCACAACGTGCCGGTTGATTTTCTTTATGTTTCTGACATGGCTCGACCTCTTACGTAATGTCTAGCAATGTTTACACAACAAATTCTCTCCTTATAAGGTGTTGCTAATTACAAATCTTTAGACGCGATCTTTGTACAGTCGACAGCCAAAAGGTCGGATAGATAAAATTTAATAAACAGAATAATTTAAATCAAGCACTAGATCAATCTGAGCAAAGCAATTAAATTTAGATTGGCGACGAACTGTCTGTCGATTATTTATCGCAAGATATTAATAATGCGTTAAATTATAAACACGATACATTCGTGCAGACATGATGGTCTTACCATACCATATAGGCTAGTTAAAAGATTAATTCTTTTTTTAGAGCTAAAGCGTGTAAAGGAATGTCAATCACTATAATGATATTGCATAGTTGGAAATGCTAGTATGCAGTACAGTACCTCCTACGGGACATGAACAAACACCAGTAAAGAGAAATTAAAAATAGCCAAACCTAAAAACTGAGAAATCGGAACTAGGTGCGGAACTTAAAAATAAATAGACACGACTCGACCGCAATACACAGTTTTTATTCCTATCGTGTTCTGTTTTCTGGTATATTTTCGTATTATGGCGTCCATAATAGTTCACGCGTTGTAAAAAGTAATTTCCTTTACATTCATCATGGGTTGTAAAGCTAACAGGCATTTGACCTCAATTAGAGAAAATAAAAACTGTAGTCAATGGCAAAACAATTTGTGTTAATTTAATTCTCTGATTGGCCATAAAACTAAGTTTACTTAGTAGTGAAGCCAACTAAGCCATATAACTAGTTTATAAAATGCCTATAACACAAATTCAACAGTTATACTTTACGATTATTATTATGGGCCTATTTCCGTTCTTTGTTCTTTATAATGCTCCATTCGATATGAAACAGTAACTTAACCTTCGTACCTATTGGTAATATTGACAATAGGGGTGTGAATAATTACCCCACAGCAAACACTAAATTGACGCCAACGCGAATGCAAATTTACTAAAGTTTCATCTGACCCTGACATTATTTTTTCATATCTTTTGTGTCGATTTTATAAACACAATACCTACTCATATGTAACTTGTTGACGAACGAAATATAACCTCTAGTATTTTTTTGTTTAATGACGTAAGTTTTATTAAAGAAAAAACCCTTTTTTACAGTCATGGCGTGTTGTATGCATTAATAGATCAAACAAAGGCAAGGTAGAACGAGTAAACGTACTTATGTGTAAAACATTACCTATGTTTTAACCTTTCTAATACCAGCGTGCCACATTCAATAGAAATCTTCGGTTCAAAACATCCATACAATTTCTCGCAAGTCTCCTAACACGTCATGCCAGTGCCATCATTTGTCGCATATGCAATGTATTGTAATATTTATGTTTCCCCTGACAGTGATAATGGGAGGTTAGAGTCACAAAGCGGTTATAAGGTATGAACGAGCATTCGAAATAAGAATACAGCGAAAACAATATTTGACCGAGAAAGTAAGTGATTAAGATATGCTAAACACAATTTCAAAAGAAAAACCGAAAGATACATTTCATACCGGGTTAAATAACGTTATGTATTGATTTTGAAATAACTTAACAGTAGCGCTAAAAAGCAATAATGCAGAAACAGGTTTTAAATAATGAGAAGTAAAATAGAACATTTGCCTTGACTCCTATTGTCTGTTTGCACTCTGACCATCTACCGTTTGAACACAGGAAATTCGTGTTAATTGTCCGCGCGACTCTGCTAATTGTTCGGCGGGACGGACCACACCGCGACGGGAAGTTGCACACACCAACTGTCAACTCATACTTGAGAACGGAACTGCGAACGCATTATGTTGTTACCTAATAAGGGAAGATTCACTTGGTTGCCAGCGCTCGTCTGCCTTAATTTACGATATTTTGCAGTTAAGTATGAACTGACAGAAACAGGGGCGACAGGCACAAATAAAGAGAGGCCTGTGCCCAGCAGTGGGATGAGAACGGCTTTCGAGTCTTTCCGGATTCGTCAGAGCATGAATCGTTTCCCAAGCGACGATTCGTTATTGAAATTCCACAAAAACTAAAAAAAAACCTTAGTTTAAGCTAACTTAAAGCAGAGTGTGATGTGAACTCACAGAATAACACAGCTGTTTAAATAAAACCTAGTTTAATGTACGAACGAATATTAATAGAAGTTATTCGATCGCATCTAATTGATTTGTAGAACTTATTATTTTTAAAATTAAAATCAAGTCTCTAAGGACTTTTCGATAACTCTCACGGTTTCAAACTTAGCCTCAGTAGCCCTTAAAAAAACCACCCTGTAAGTTGGGACGCCAAAGAATTTATTTCAAAATTAGTCGACAAACGACTGAATTCCTAGAAGAGTTTGCTCGCTTTATGAACGTGTCTTTAGCTACAAATACAGCTGACCGCTAGCAAATTATGTAGGATGTTATCAACATCCCACTTGATATAATGACTGAGGAATCCTACCTAAGACCACCTAGGTCTTTGTACAAGTAATATAAAGATTCATTGAGAGCTCATGGCACTAGTCACATGACAAGGTTGTGATGACACTTGATTCCATTTGTCTGTAATCGGAATAGCAGATGGCGCTTATTTCAGAGGTAATGGCAAACTAAACGACGAATTATCAAGTGATAAGAATGTAACATAGTGACATCAAAACTACTTTAGGCAAATTCGAGTAAGTGATCTATGAGCTAATTAAAGCAACGAATTGTGAGACGCTTCGAAAATTGTAAACAAACGTAAGTAGAGTAATTAGGTTACTAATTGGGCGAGGTAATAAATATAAAATAATTAGTAGATACTTTGTACCCAGTTACTAGAACAGATAGTACAAGAGATCTGCCCTGCTCTGACCTTTTGATGAGAAGATATCGCATAGGCCGACTTTAGAACATCGCATTGATGATTTCCACCAAAAATTTAATCTTTTTTGTTATTAAATTAGCTTGGGTTTAAACAAATGGTTACCTTTTCAACGAAGTAATCTAATTTAGAGTTTTTATTTCAGATATTTAAGCTTATGATAGGTTTCACAAACGGAACATTCAGTTTTTTTAAATTTCTTTCTTCAACATAATATAATAAAATAGGCGGGGGCGCTAGTTTGACGCATACAGACAGACACCTTAAAAGAATCGTGCACGAGTCGTATTTTAGGAGTGTAAGAGGCGAGAATTGGTTCTAATTCCATCGACGCAATCAATCATTATTAGCTGCGACTCTCCGGTTGCTTCACTTCTCATGTTGTCCCAGTAAATGTTAAGCACACAAACATTCATACCCATAATGGTTTTCAATCATAATAAATTATTTTGTAATGTCGTGAATAAGGTTTATGTTATGTTGTGTTTGTAAAGCTTTATAGCCAAATTATATGAAGAGCTTTGAAAGGATTTAACATATTCCAATTTAACACCTACTTTGACTATAATTTACAGATGCAATATCGAGTTTTATTCATTCGTCAGGTTCATATCTGACGGAACATGCGTCGTACTTGACCGTTCACACTCAACCGATGATACTTTCATCGGTTGAGTGTGAACGGTCAAGTGTTTTTCTATACATTTGTCTGTTCTGGCGTTACGCGACCGATAATACGCGACGCATGTTCCGTCAGATATGAACCTTCCCTTACATTTAGCGACACTGCAATCTGTAACTATGTTGCGAGTAACAAATTATATGACTAGGCTAGTTATAATGCCTGGAAGCAACTAAATATAATGGAAGTAATATTAAAGATTATAATTTATTGCTTACTAGATTCCGCCAGTGGCTTTGCTCGTTGGTTTTACATTTAATCACTTGTACAGACGGCCAGCACATGATGAGTTCTAACAATTCGAAAAGAATGGCGATTTTTCTTGTACCAAAAAAATATTATTATTCTGTTCAAGACTATTTATTATCTACCCCTATCCAAGTATCTTCGTGACGCGGTTAAACCCAAAATATATGAACTGAGCTAGGTACACAAAGTTTGCTTGTACTACTATTCTTTAATTTGTGATATTGGTAGGATTTAACTCTGCTTGTGTTAATAGAAGTAAACACAGGCAAGGTATAAATAATAGTTAAATTAGCTTCACTTTAACTGATGGCACATAAAACATTAAAATTGCAGCATAAAGCATCCAAGCGTGATGATTATACCACCTGAAGTCATGGTTGGAAATTAGTAGGAGCACCCGCTTCCAAGTTACACCCGAGGCAACATCAAATATAGCATTAAAATTACTTGAACATGAATCTCTCGTACAAAATAAGTAGCTTTAATCCGTGGCTTTGTATGGTATCCGAATATAAAACGTAGCTTATGCAGTGATCATGTAGGTAGACAGTACACAGAACTACTTAGTAAACAAAAATGCGCGAACTCTCTGTGAAACAGGTGTGTTTGTGTATACCTAATGTTAAAGCAACATCATAAATTTTAACGCATTTTAACATTAGGATATAATTGGAGGGTACAAACCTGGAGTCCAGCGTGGAGTTGAGCCTTTGGGAGCGCCGGAGGGGTGCGTTGCGCACCGTGCTCACCGGCTCCTCCCAACTCCCGCCCGCTGACCGGTGCTCATCTATACAAATAGGCAAGTTAAAACATTTTAGTTATCAGGTATAAGTCAACTTCCTGGGTTCCAGACAAAGAAAAATCGGGGTCGGCCGAGAAAACGTTGACGATCTCGTCAACTTCGTTCGATGAAGGATGGTGGGACTCAAAGAATAGCGACGGATAAAAGAGTTTGGGGAGACCTTTGCTCGCCCAGTGGTACAAAATAGGTTAAAAGGTAAATCACACGGTCGAATATCAGTCAACATATTAATAGGTACAGTACCTAATATGTCTGTGGAAATAAGTAGGTTGACTGATATTCGACCGTGGGATTTTATTTAGTGAAGAATATTGTGTGTAACAGCTGATAATATTAATTGATGTGTGCGAACTGTGCAATATATCTTTGTCGGGTGAGGTTGTTTTAAAAATATAATTGTCAAAAGAAAGACCTTCTTCAGTCTCATTTCCGCCAAGAGGCATCCAAGGTCAAGTCAATAACCTAATCGTCGTCATATTAAGATTTGGAAGTCAAATCACGTGTGTTTAAAAGCAGGAACTCACACTTATATATACTACGTAATTAAATACAATGTGATTGTATAATTTTGCAAACCGTAGTTTGTTTTTGTAGATTTATGGTTCCTATACAAACCTTTGTGTTTAAGTAAGTAACTGCTAATATGCTATGCTAGTATGAAAAAGTTATAATTACGCGAGATCGTGTGATAGTGCTAGCTAGCCCACTGTCCCGGTTGTGGGCAAATGACTCCCCCCACTTTCTCCAGTCACTCCGATCCAATAAAAAAATAGAATTATAATATTGTATTTATGTACCTACCTACACGCGGTTTTCATATAAGGCTAAAACAAAACTAAAAGTAAAAAAATGTAGGTTATTTACAAGGGCAAGCGTTAGAGCTTGATACCCAGAATGTAGGGTAGTCATTATATTGCCACAGGATGAATTCATGATATTATAATAATAACATGATATCAAAGCAAAATTGTTATGAGAAATTCAATGTGAAATCAAAAGTTTGCGGGAAACAAAACAAAAAAATGTTTTGAATAAAAAAACACAAGAAACAAATGAGTTGAAATAAAAACACAAGATTCGTACATTTACCATCAAATAAACAAAATGAGTCAAACAAGAACTCCTTAAACACCTCAAAATGTATTTTTAGTTCTACGTATTTGCACACGATGGAAGGCTGTGATAATATTGTGGCAAAAACTAAATGTCAATTAACTGGGCATGGCAGGAGCCTTGAGCATTGAGTTCGGAACAAGTGTAGGCGTTTGAGGCTACCACGTTTTTGAATACCACGTTGCTATAGTTTTCTATTTGGTTAAGGAAAATTGTTGAGTACATAGCATGCAATGTGGTCAGAACCAGTGGAAGTGTAATTTTCATTTACCTATTAAACTCGTCGTAACCACAAAACCTAATCGCTTTCAGCGCAATTAAACACTATTACCTACTTAGTTTGTGTTTTATCAGCTTGTGCTTGATTTTGATTATTTTATCGTTCTTTCTCGTGCGTTTCACCATGTCACCACTTCGTCTATCCATCACTGTTCACTGTTCACATTAGCACTGAGGTTACGTAAGCGTCCTCAAACTCTTGAAGATCAAGGTTTACCGCAATTTAAATTGTAAAACTTCACTTCAAAGCAACACACAATTTAAAAGTAACTTTAAATTACAAATTGTAAAGCATTGTTATCACGACATTAATTAAGCGCGACCACGTGTCGCCTGCGCAATGTTTGATCGAGCACTAAGCAGAAAACTTCTGATGAACTGTTGTTCTCGGTAGCACAATTGTTATTCTCATGTTTGTGATTGACACCGTAGTTATAGGCGAACTGACCAGGGTTGACGACCTACATAATTTACTTACTTATTTGCACAGATGTTAATCGATTGTGTGTTGTGAAATACGTACTTATTTGCCAAACGTAATTGAGCGAATCGTTAGGGATATTATGGAGTATTTGGTTCGAATTATGTAAGCATGACTTATAAAACCAGTTTTATGGTGAAGTTATTCAAGATGAAGATCTGTTCTCATCAGCCAGCGCATTTATCATTCGGGTGAAAACCCTACAGAGATTGCGGATGAAATTAAGACGTATAACATCCTGAACAGTGTTGACCTCCCTTTCCTGATAGCGCTCGCTATTGAACATAAATCATATCGCCCCAGAGAGATAGCACCAGTTCCAAGAGTTACGAAGAGTACCTACGTAGTTGTATACGATACATTCTCATAATGAACACAAGCTGCGAAGCGGGAATGTGAACTGTACTATCGTATCCCACAAGCTTTCCAATAACATTATTAAACTTACTGCCAGACCAGTGCCTCTGGCGAATTTCACAACACGAATTCACATGCCTCAGTCGGTCATATATTGAATTGGTTTCAAATCTGGCACGGCAATAAAATAAATTACAATGATACTTATCGAGGGAGCTTGTAAGTTATTTGCTGGTGCAGATAACCCCGTTAGATGGACTGCAACCTGTTGTAGGTAAATGTAAATATCGAAATATCAGGTCCGTAACAAGAATCGATTTATGTACGGTCAGTAACTATCTGGTGATCTCAGTATCGGAGTGGGTCGAGATCTGAGACACCGCGCCGCACCCCGTCACTCACGGGCTCATTGTTTCGCCCGCCTAGAGCTTGTGATTCATAATATTACAAGTTTGAGATAAGAATGCAGCAAATAGGCCGTTGCGAGCGAACAATCAGGCTCGATCAGGGCGTTATGCGCTTGACACAATTCCTGCGCTGTGTGCGGGAACATAATATAGCTCCAATGTATCACTAAGGAACAATTGGTAAGGGACGAATTATGACGTCAATGGATCAGTCATTGACCACTTTGTGAAATTACGGTCAACCGCAATGAATAATAATGTATAAGGAAGCTAGTTTTACTGAGAAACCAAAATGCCCGTAAACAAAATTTAACAGAAAGAAGAACAAAGGAAGTTGTAAAAGAACTAGGTGTAGGTGACATTGTATTTTGCACTAAAACATCCAAAAAAGAAACCAGTAAAAAATTACTTTCCAAATAAATTGTCAGTCAGTGCAAAAATACATTACTTAATCATAAATAAAAAATATTTTGCTGCCTTCCAATTCCAAAATGTTTATCCATTCAATCAAATGCCAGTTTAGCCAATCATAATATTTCCCAACATCGCTAGGGCCATCAAAGGAAATGGCCTACTTATCTCTATTGAATTTAACTTCTTTAAACAATGATTAGCAGCTGAGGGCAATTGAGGCACTCTCCCATGTATAAGGGCAATGGGTCGATAGGAATTGTTCAATTACGTTTATTCAGATGGTTAAGACCGTCACTTACAATATTGCTACGATTGGTCTTGCCACACACTAGCTGGGAGAATGTACTTTCTACCATTGGACGGCCATTCATAAAACTGTTAGTTTACTGAATGGCTTTCTTCTAAATTGTTCAATGATCTGAGAAGCCTGGGAAACAGTATAGTGCATTCAGTAGTGGGTCTAATGTTATATCTGTGTTCGGTCTGATAGAGAATTGTTTGTAACCGTTACTTCTCTGTTCAAGGTTTTATTTTTTACTTGATACCAATATAAATATGCAAAAAACATTATCTCCATCCGTGCTGAGATTTCATGTCCATTGTATGTGCTAAGATGTAATTTTATTTGATAAACTGTTGTATAGGTTTACATTTTCAAGGATCTAACTGATTCAAAATCATCTTGGATCAAGTAAGATATAACAAAAAAAAATATCAGTCAACTTATTTAGTAACAAAATAAGTGTAGTACACTAATTAAGATGAAAAGGAAGCGTTTATCAAAACATGGTTATCAATTTGATCCCCAGTCATTACCTATTTGCTTTATCGGTTCCTCGGTCACCGGACATAACTTCACTTTGTTTACGACGATTACAAGCGTAAACTGCATCGCAACATTCGCAACACAACACCAGCACAAGAGCAAAAACAAATTGACTTTCTCACATGACCGCCACAATTTAACAAATTCATCGTATGCCACTTCGCGTGTTGCTTACCGCAATGTCGGATTTGAACTAAGCCGGATTAACATAATTCTGAATGCACATGTCACTTCAATTGCCGAGCCTATGGAGCAACGCATTCAAAAATTTATACCAGCATTGGCTCATGTCCAGCCGGCAATTATTACTAAAGCTCACAAACAAAGCTAATTGTAAATAAGCGCATGGCTCCCGCATCAATTGGGAGCGACGCACGAGACGGGGGAACATTCTGTGACGGATATAAACACAATTGGAGTTATTTCTAGAAATGGCGATGGCGAGTCGGGACTAGAAACCAAAACATTTCGCCATAGTCATCAAAGGAATCGGAACGAGCGAACAAATACTTACAAAACAAACCAGCAGCCGTGCATTTTGTTTATCAAGATGAGACGGACAAGACTAAATGACTGTGCGCAGTTTTGATGTCGCACTGATCTTGAACGCTCTTAAATCCCGTTTATACGTGTTATTTACATGAAAATGTCTTTGCATTTGAACAGTAATGAACATATTTACATTCCATGTAGCTGTTGGACAAAAAGGTTCACGTACAGTTCAAGAGTGTTCAAATGAAACACTTTGAATTCAAGATTATTCTAAATTATCAAGAATCCAGATTTTATAAATAGAGTAAGGTATGAAACATGTCGAGTCGAAAAGACTACGTCTCGTGGGCCAAGACACAGTAAGAGCATAGAGAATACGAACTAATGTGGCGACGAGGAATGATCCAAAAATAAGTTGGATGCACCAAGCCTAATGATCATGCTTCGACGAATGTTGAGTTAGTAAATAAAATATCTTGTGAGATAAATGTCTCTAATTATACTTATTATATTATATTATTATACTATTTGTTTGATATTTGTGTGTGATGTTAAACAAACAATGAGTGATAAAGTAAACAGTTTAAATAGCTGAGCTGAGACCGTAGCGCATGTATTGGCTCATAAATAAATTAAATAATGTTAACAGCATAATATGATAGAAATGACTTGAGAATGTAAAGGATCCTTGAAGGGATATGCTGTTCGAGAAATGCATACTCACGAGACGGAGTGCTGACAAGAGTTCCGAGTAAGCTTGCCTAAGAAAACGATAAATTTAATTTATAAGAAGTTAATATAAGACTTCGAGAGATATATAATATATGAAAATAAAGATATCCTTTGGATTTGGTAACAACTTTTTGATTGTCATACATAATAAAAGGAATTTTAAACAGTAAACAAGTAAACTGTTTCAGGCAACGTGTCTGCAAAGTTTTGACTTAAATCAAACAGTTAGGCGAATAACAAAGTTTATTGCACTGGATAGTAGCCAAGCTAATTCCATAAGTGTACTATGCTTATAAAATTATGTTCACTCTGTTAATGTTTTGAACACTAAGCCAAAAATTAGTATCTTACACTATCATTCGACTTAACTTTAGTGTAGAATAGCGCAATGGTGTTCTGTCCTATTTCTATGTAATCTAGTTTGGGTTGGCATGGTAGTATTGATCCAGTGCAGTAAAAGATATTTTACAAGGGAACCTTACTTGTCAGCACCGCTATTGCGGTTTTGCACTAACGAAGTTACATTAAAAACTTGTTTTTTGTAATGCCTCGGTGCGTCAGATCTGAGATCAGTATTGTTCAGCTGGTTCCCGCACTTTTTTATAGCAGGTAGGTTAGTACTTGATGATCTTGGGTTTCAGATTAACAGTCAAACTACGGCATGTAAACCAAAGAAACCACTGAAATAGCGCTATGTGGCTGTGAGGGTTTCATATTGGCCAATAGCATGGCATTGATTTGTCACGTCAACAGCATGACGTACAATCATTGCGTGTACTTACATTTAATGAGTACAACCGAGTCGTGGGGCTCGCACTGCACCTGGGTGGCATTCATGGTCAGCAGTCCCCCGCTGACCGCGCCGCCACCCGCCCCGTTCGCCTCACTGCAAGAAAGACATGTTAGTATGAAGAACATTGACTCGTACGACTAAACTATGGAGACCATCAGGTCTATTCTTGAAAGCGACAAACGATATGTCGTGACAATTATCATGGTTCGACTTGTGTCGGAGGAATGCTTACTTGAGAGCGAGAAACGGTAATCGTGACAATTATCGGTTCAGCTTATGTCTGCGATAGTTCTGAGAACTCATCGATATGAAGCAAGAGCACGATATAAAATGTCTCCATGTATAAAAATAAAAATGCCCATAAGAGTAGACACTGAACGAATTTGTCGCCGAATTGTAATAATTGTCACGATTATGTCACAAAAAGATCTTTGACATAAAAGAGACTCTTATAATGTATCATCATGGGCCATGTACCATACGTACACGCCAAAGAGAATATAACCACTACGTTTACGTTTTTATGTGCCATGTGCATGCATAGCAGATCAAAATGTAATAAATATTTTAAACTATTAATCAACCAAATTTGCTGATGGCTGAAAGTGCACAAAATATTGTCTTTGTGTTCTCCTACACTATGAAACATTAAAAAGTATTCGTATAATACATAAAACTTACACGCTAAAAGACTGTAGAGTTGCGTGGTGTGTGACTAAGCACAGAAAAAATAGCAAGACTCCCAGATGTTGACAATAAACGGCATAAGGGGCGCTACTGGTGCCACTGCCTCGTTTATTTTTGTCGTGAAACAGAATTGTTTGAATTGCTATTTTCCGGTTTGTAAACGAAATTAAACGCATAAGAAACTTTCGATTTTACTTGTACACGGAATGCAATGTGATTGCATGCAGATTCCTGAAGACTTTAATCACACCAGGGGGGTTAAAAAGGCCGTTTTAGCAATATTGTTTTCAATTCATAACAAGCAAATGAAATGCTCAATTCACCGGGGCGGTAAAAAGGTCGTTTTAGCAATATTGTTTTCAATTCACTAGAAGACAAATCGTAAAATGGCCCCTTATTGCAATTCATAACAAGCAGATGAAATGCTCAATTCACTTATTTGACAGTTTTGACAGGAAAATCGTAGTAACTTTCTGTCAAATAGCAGATTCATAAAAAGTTACTCAGGGAGTAACTTTTTTCAATTCATTTCGTAAAGTGAATGGAAGAAAATAATAATAATTGCTCATTTAGGCCTTTATTATTTTTAACTTTTGGAGCACGCCCATGTTACGGACAGCATTTATATCGTCGGCAAAGTCTATGTAGCACATAGAGAAAGGATGAGCATTTGAAATGCCGATCTGGAGTTTGTGTTAGGTAGTAAAAGTGTGAGCAGTGATACCGAGTTGGAGCCTTAATTATCTACCCTCGCCGTTGGCGCTGCGCCGGCACCGCCGAGGCGGACTAAGGACAATATCCATCCATGGTTAGTGTTTAGATTATTTACCTATATTATCAATAGATGCAGTAGAGAGGATATTTGCTTACCATCAAGTTGGTGCATCTAGGTACTTACCTACAATGGTACTTAACCTACTTAAGTACCACAAGATGCACCAACTATTTGCAAGAGTATATAAGTACATTTATTTGCAAAAAAAAAATAATGAAATACCACTATTCATTTCTTAGTAGGTATAGTTGGTTATAGCATGGACGAGTATTATAGTCCAAGGTTACAGGTATATTATTATTATTATTATCAGACACACCTAATAACATACCCATGTAACTCAAATACTAACCACTTTCTTATTTTCAGGTTTTACAGGAAGGTTGGCATGTCTGATGTTTTGGAATGCATCAACCACCTACTACCCACATTCCTATTGAGAAGCCTGCAGAATATGAAGAGAGCTTGTTTAATAAACCCGTTCCGGTCCAGCTACCATGGCTGTCTCCAAAGTAGAGGGCTATCATTATGGGCGAGGGCTTGGGCTACTAGGCCGGCTGCCTGTGCAGTCAAGATGAAATAAGCTCAATACTCATGGTAAGTGTAGGATTGTTATTATAACTAGTTTAAGCCCGCAGCTTTGCTCACATACTAAGTACTTACTCTGATAAAAAGTACTGTGTTATTCTAGGTCATAATCTATGTATAAGTATTCCAAAGTTCAAGCAAATCCATCGAGTAATTTTAGCATGACAAAGTAATAAACATCCATATACACATCCATGCAAACATTAACACTTATAATTTGAGAAAAATTGTGTTGTTTCAGATATACAGTCCAATATGTGGAAATAAAACAATGCTCATCGGCTAAATTAATTTATTTACATCAAATTATTAATCATCACTCATAATCTTATTAATATTGTACATTATAAAAATATCTAACTTTTATTGATATGCTAGATAATCTAGATAGTTATTAGAATAGAATAGAATAGAAAAAGTTTTTATTTTCCATCAACATAAACATGGGTAACATACAAATGAAAATACTAATGAAATATTGTTTTATAATTGCAATTTAGACTTCAATTCTTGAGTATGTAGGTATATCTAGCTGTAGCGCATAGTGGGGCAACTCATGACTCCCTTGTGTGGATCTACCATGCACTTTAATCTCATCTTGAGCACCTTCCATCTCATCAAGAGGCTGAAAATGAAAGTGTGGTTTTTAGGTACTTAATTAAAACAATGTTTATCTTAATACTTTATTGTTACAGGTATTTTCAAGTACAGGGAATGACCATTTAGCTGCAGGTCAAGATGTTGGACGCTTAATCAGAGACTTTGGTCAGCAAGTCATATTTATAGCACAACTATTTGTAAAAGTTCTTGTGTTTACAATAAAATCCTATTTAAATAACATTTTTTTTTCATTGTAAACTACATAGGAACGATAGGTACCTACTAAGCAATTTTAAAATTGTTCAGGCACTTTCGTTGCACGCATTTTCATAGCCTCAAAAAACAAATTTCGTAGGTTTGTAGGTTTTTCAGAACAATGCAATAGTAATCAAATAACGAATGTATTTACCGAAAAAGCATTTAAGTAAGCACTTACTTTGAAATAGAAAGATCCAACTCGTAGATAAACACGAGATAATATAGCATCAACAAAGCTGGACATTGGTATAGTTATTCTACTCTTTGGTTGAAAACTTTGTTCAAATACTCCCTAAAAATATACTTTTTCTCAGTATAAATAAATCACTAAACAAACAACCATAAATAATACTAGCAAAATTCTAAAATTTTTCAATTTTGTTTTGTTTACGATCCATCCATACTTTGACATTGACAGCGATAAACTTATGTAACTGTCAGTGTCAGTCAATCAAAGAAAAATATTTTATTGCACCTACAACTGTAAATTTTAAACAGTTTATTCAAAAATGCCATCGTTTTTATGTTTAATATTGATATTAAAACATTCTATGATACAAAAACAAATTATTTGCAGAATATCTTTAAAATTTTATACAAGTTTATTGAAATAAAACCTTTTGGAAGTTTGCGGTGTTTAATTTTTTCATATGGCAATGTAACGTTTTTAGATGAATCTGCTGGTGAATGGAATTGCTTTGCTTACAATATTGCTAAATCTGTGCCATTTTACCATATTTTAGAGATATTGCTAAATTATTGCTCGGAATTCATGAAATGAATTCTTTTTAGCAGAATTGCTTTAAACGGCCTTTTTAGCCCCACTGGTTGTTTTAAAAATAATGAGCTCTAAAGTAAATTATGTAGATTTTATACCTTATGTTACGCTACGTACGATGTAGTAAACGTTAACTCATATAATGAAGTCTAAAAGATAAGAAATGCTAGGCTAGCTTAGCTTTTCCGTTTTATGACTTTAGTTAGCACTATAGCTAGCTCATTTTTAGCAGAAACTACTTCCCCGCATTCTGTGATATTAGTTTATGTAGGCTTGCTCCCTTTAAAAAAGAATTAATTACTATTAAAAAGTGCCAGTTTTCTCCATGACTTTTAAGTTTCAATTCAAGACACACACAAGAAGACACACTAGACCGTTGGCAGTGGGTGGTAGATTTGGGATACGATAGGATAATGCTAATAAACAGATCTCAATTTTTTTGTATGAGTACTAAATTAAATACGTAACTTGTATGGTATGTACTATTATTTATTCTGTGGTGGTAAGAGTTCAAGAATTCAACATGATATTTTGAAAGAAAGAAAGAAAGAAAGAAAGAAAAATCTTTATTTTGTCATTACAATTATTATAGAAAACACATATATAAAAAGAGAAAGATAAAACAAGAAGAATGACAAAAATGGCTACTACTCAGCATGATGCTTAGGCAGGAACCAAGGAACCTGTCAAAGCGCTGGTCTTCCGTAGCGCCGTAGGTAAATGTGTGTGTGCGGCCTTGCAGAATACACACATTTTACAATATTATAAAAGACAGTAAAAGCAACTAAATAAATATTATAAGCAGAAACAAAAACAAATATTTGGACATTCATAACTAATAATAACTAAGGCAAGAATAGGCAGAAACAGGCAAAAGGGAATGCTAGTGGCAGAACAACACAGTGTCAAGCACAGAACGGCTACTTGTTTGTGAACATAATTTTCTGTGACAACTCTCAAACCCACACTCAGGTTGTTAATACAAAGGCCGTGAACATTTGTACGGTTGCTCTGAATAAGGTAAAGCAGACATTTGATTGTGTGACACAGTGAATAGGCCAAATAAAAACGTCTTTTACCACTCAAGAGACGTGTCCATCACTGTAGTCAACTTCAAAGTAATTCTTGTTAAAAGTACCTGTGACACTGTCATGTTCTTTGTTCTATATCACTCTGCAGATTTAATCATCAATCATGGGAATTAGCTACGCTTATTAAATCATTATTCCCATTAATGTAACCAGTCCATCTAATCAGCTGTGCTGATTAGATTTCCATCAGAGTAAACAATCATAATCAATTGTATGGAAAAGTGATGTAATTAGCAAGTGAGTCAGGCAGTAATTGTTAACAGGTGGTGATGGTGACTAAGAAATGTATTATTTGTATAATTATAGAGTGGCCATGGATCAATGTCAGGGTTAGGACGAAGGCGTTAATGGTTTCGGCAATGTTTGGGTGGAATTGTGAATGGAAGTTAATGAGTGAAGTCTTGAATTAATTACTACATAATGCAGCTCAAAACCTGTAATTTACGTAACTACAGAGTGCTTGAACAGTAGGTTATTATTTTAGATATCAGAGCCAATAATTAAAAGATAAACACAGGCCAGGTGGTATGTGGAGATAGATAGGTAGGTAAGTCAATCTTTGAGGTAAATGACCAGCCATTATATTAACTTGGTACTCTACAATAATAAAACAAAATTACTCTCTAGACATTTTCAATTAATCTTATCACTGTAGGTAATAAGCATAATATAGTGTCTTCTGAGATACATTTTTACAATATACCAACTTTTTTTTGCAATTTATAGTACTAATAGGCAAAATACAATCAAGTTCTCATATTTTTACCAACATAGCAAAGACAGATGGAAGCTGCTGAGTTTTTTATGGTATCAATTCGAGATAGACGCACATGGTTGTAAGATAAGCTTGTAACTTCACACTCCCCAATTCTAACCGAAAATAGAAGATCTTTTAAAGCAACTTTTAGTGTTGGAAACATATGGACTGATAATAAAGATGGGTTCTTTTGTGGTTTATCTAGTTTTGTCTGTTTCTAATGACAGGATGAGATATCAAGATATATATTAAGGGTTAGGAGTTTTATTTGGGTGGTCTTTGTTTAAAGATTAATATGAATTGTTTTGTGTATTCTGAAGTTTTAAATTAAAACAAAGTCACAAGGACACAGTGTTGCGTAAGTGAAAAAATGGTCAACCAACTAAACGGGCAATAGCCTTGATAGAGACTATTGGAGACCTAGATATTGACAAAAGAAAGATTTGAATTTGAATTGGACAAATAGCAGAATTGGCACAATAGATATTATACTGGTAGTTGTGTGTACCCTATCTAAGTAGATACAATAAACAATTCTACTGCTGTAGTAAACATGATTTTGCAATCTAACCCCCTTATGCATATTGGTTTAGTAAACCTACATTAGCTAAAACGGATATTAAATCTGTTGCTATCTCTTTTCAATGACAAGAAAAAATCAATATTTAAATTTTATCTACATTAAATTGACAAATCTGTATGAGTAAGACCATACAATACAAATATTAGCATTATCTGTGGAACTTGCAAGCAAACTATAAAAGTATTTGTAGTGTACTGTAAAGTTATTCAAGTTATGTGTTTCATGAAAGATTTTCCAGTGTGTCAAAAAAAACTAGAGCACTTCATTATTTTGTTCAGCTATGTTTTTCCTGCAGACAGCTTATTCTCTTCAATGAATTAATATGAAGTAAGCTTCAATAAGTAAGTTTGCTAGTGGTTAATTGTATTCAATATTGTTATGACTATGAATTCTACCATAACAATGGTTATTTTGACAGTGGAATGAAAACAGCAACCAATAACACTGATGTATGAGTGTAGGCAACTATAACATGACGCCAATTGAATCTGATAAACAATTAATTTGTTGGCAGATGGCTTGTTTAATAATGGATTTATTGATGGATAGATTATGTAGGTACACAAGTGTAGGGGTGTGAATATAATTGTTACCAGTTTGCTGTAAGCCAATCTATTGGATGTTCAACTCCTGTTTTTCACTCAGATCTACACAATTCAGGATCCTTTTAAGATGTCTAGACATCGGAGCCAAGTTTAATAATTCCTACATTATCTTACGTCAATTTATTTAATGGACTTTTATTTCTTTGTTTCACTTAGGGTGAATTTAAGTAAGGTAATTGGTATGCAGGTTATTTATAATCTGTTCGCAGGTAAAGAATATTCTAATTACTTGGTGTTAATGACATCCTAAGCTTACACTGTGAAAGCTAGCATTGTAAGCTACTGATAAGTAACATCTTTTAGATAAGAAGTTCAGTGTGAACAGACTCCGATATGAAGTCTCTGTTTACCAGAGACTTCATATCGGATAAGGCTGATAAAGTTATGTCTCCGTAATTTCTCCGTCCACATTTAGATTCTCACAGAAATAAAAAAAAACATAATCATAGTTTGGCAATAAACAAGCAGCATACTGTTAGATAAGGAATATAATTTTCAAAAATATAATATTTACTTAGTAACTGAAACGGTTACATTACATAACAACAAATTGAATTGAAGCATTATAAATTTACTGATTGTGCAATTATTCAATACTTTTGCTACTTTATGCAAGAAATATGTGATTGTGAATTGTGAAGAATGAAAAATGCTTGTAAAATGCCTTAAAAATAATCAGAGCAAGGAATGTAATTGCTCCGAATGAGTTAACATTTGAAACAGGTGCAACTCAGAGCCTCATCAGTATGCATAGTGGAATTTAAATATGTGGCACGGTTTCTAGGACACCAATTATCTAGGCTGCTAGTGTAACAATACCACACAGCATGCTATGATTCAGCCTTTCTATCCAATGAAACACGAAACCAATCAAGGCAGAGCGGCAGGGATGCTTCACACGGTTTACTCGATGGTCTCGATGCTATCGCAATAAATTCTCATCTCTCCACTTGCACTGCGATAGGACGTCTCGACATTTGACACTGGTACGGCCGAGCCGTTGTCACAATTTTTAGGTCAAAGTACATTGAACTTGAATGCGCTTTACTCACCGTAAAATGCTTATTGCCGGCACTTGCTTTCCTGAGGAATGCGTGCAGGCAGGGCCCGCATTCGCTAGGAAAGCATTACCCACTGTTTTATGCACGTTTCGAAAGTTTCCTCAGTGGAAACCCGCCACGACAACAATCACTGGTCACAGGCAGTCACAGTTGGCTCCAAAGCATTCAACCTGACCGTAACGTACTCAAACACCACCTCGATCCACTGTTTTGAACAAAAGGCACTGGAATCCGTGCGATGCACTCATCAGATTGTTCACTGGCACTGTTCTGTCTGTCACTCAGGTAAATATTATTTAGTTATTTTAGGTATAAGTGCAGGTTCACACGCGGACTACAATGTAAACAAACTGATTCTTCAATAAATTACAATCAAATTAACGAAAGAAACGTCGGTCACACCGCAAAATCCGAAAAACACAAAAGACGCGCAGCTGGCTAGCTAGTTGTCGCCTCTCGCTCGCTCGTGTGCGGGTGTGGGGGGAGAAGCCGACCGGCGACCGCTCCTACCGCGCCCCCTATCTATCCTTCCCGCCTCGTCTCGCACAAGTCAAGTCATTTTCATTACGTTACGTTACGTTTATTTTATTTTGAAGCTGCTGCGTCTGCGCTTGGACTATAATGAATAAGTGCTATAGTTTAGAATTTGCAAAATGATGGATTACTATATAAATAAAAAGATTGTCATTGTATTATAGTCAGAAAAGTAAATATAGCCTGTCACGTAATAGAACAAAACAACATGGCAGGTATTTTAGGGGAATGGAACGTTATCCTCAAGACAAAAAAATCATTTAATTTGAAAAAATTAAATTAGGTAGTATGTCTTTTAAGCTTTTACCTAGGTACATTGCTTCTTATTACTAATTTCTAGTAGAGAAACAGACCACAACCTCACTCTACTTTTTTGGATTCTATGTAAAGCGCGTGTCTCTAGCGCTCTACATTTGCCAATACCCAACCGTTTCGTTGGGTAATAGGCAAGGACGATTTAGACCTAAGTAAGTATATCGTCCATGGTAGTGGGTAGTTACCTAGGTAGTTTTTAAATATTTCAACCACACAGTAAATTAATTAAGAAACGCTAGCAATGTTCGCTGACTGCAATGATGAATGAAAACACATAAAATTGCGGTGGCTGGCCTTCACTTGCAAAAATCTGTCAAACTTGTACGAACCGAACACCCAGGTATTTTCGAAAAATACCATTTCGCACGGCATACTTTCGGGCAATTTGCGTGAAAGTATTCTTTCATTGGTGATCTATCAAAGGTTTCTCCTTTATCATTACGCCCGGATAACCACCCCCGTGGGCCTGTAATTACTTGCAGTTGCCGGCAGATGAGTAAATGCATAAAATTCTGGGTTGTAGGCTTGTAGGGAAAGTGAAGTGTTAATGGGACACTTGCGACAACATGATCATAGTGTTTTGTTCCTTTCTACCAAACTTGAAAGGGATTTTGCGTGTGCGATTGACCTCGATGGTGCAACACATTCACCTGTGAGCTAAGCAGTCCTAGCCTAACCGTGAGATCGGAAAGGAAGGAACATCTGTCTCTGTTTTTGCTCATCAAAATAACAATACTCTTTCACCCCAATTCACAGAACGGATGTAGGGTGCGGGTTGGGTGCGTCCTTGAGACTGATTGGAACCGGAAATATTCTATTGAACATCTAGTTCAGGCTTCATTTTTGTGGTCAAATGCGCTTCTAAAACAAAGAAAGAAAGGATCTATTGATTAGCCACAGTCGCTAGCTTTACCAAATATTATGATACCTAGGTACCTAGGTACTTAATTTAGTATTTGTTAGGGTTAAATAAAGCGTAGGTCCTAATCATTATTCTTCTGATTCTTCAGAGAATTGCAAAAATCTACCTACTAAAAATTGATAATGTTAGGTACCTACTTTACCTACAAAATACGTAGGTAGGCGTATTTTCTAGGTAAGTAAGTGCATAACCATAACCCATAACCTCTTGCAAATCTTGTAATTAGAGTCTTATCTCTACTTGTGATCAGTTTTATGTACCTACCTACTTACGGAAGAGTACATATACGTGATGATACTAAGTAGGTACGTAGGCATTTGCATTTCGAGAGGACAAATGGGGCAATAGGCCTGTAGTTCTAGCGAGTAACATGATGTAAAGTTCATTCAGTTCAAACGGATATCCTTTCTATTTCGATCCAAGGATAAATGTTAATGGTTACCTGCGTGTTGGTTTAATATTTCACCTCTTTGTCAACACGCTATTGTTTGAAATACCTAGTCATTCAATTCTCAGTCATTAGTTTCAATTAAATAATGAATTTGTTTAATAATTAATAAGTAGGTATTATACCTACCTAGCTACCTAGGTAGGTACTTACCTTTATTTACCAGTATGACCGTCTTCTTGGTGGGATTAACATCAGTTAGGTAGGTAATAGATACCAACTACCTTTTTACATACGTAGGTACCTTCATGTATGCACAAGTGTTTAAAGTTTGTAAGTATGGTATTTTTTAACGAGTTTTTTTGAAACACGGTTTATGTAGGTAGGTACCTACCTATGTGATTTTACTGGGATAGTTTCATCGACTCTACCGCGCGCGCCGCGCATTCACGCAGAGTCGCAGAGGTATCTACCTAGTACCTCACTGCGTATGTGTATATATAGGTAATGAGATAGTTTGTCATTGCTCAAGAATCAACTGGCGGTAGGTGCTTGTTGCTTCTAATCTGTATTCTGTTCTCCCAAGATAGGTAGGTAGGTACCTTACCTAGTCATTCAAGTAAGTAGTTAATTAGGTAGGTACGTACCTACTTTGCTTCTGTACTACCTACCTCCAAGTCGCATGCCTGACGCGCTTTGCTCAAAATATCGCGTCGGTCGGCGATGGCGACTTCCGCCGATTCAAGACGAGACCTGAATTTACGTTTCCACGGAACACCCGTCTGCGTCATTCTTAAACATGTGATTCATAAGTTCTATAGGCAGGCACAGGTATCTACCTTCTTACTACCTTCTACCTAAATTTTTTTATTCGAAAAGTTCAAGAGTAAGGTAGGTAGAATGTCGAGATTGGAGGCCAAGATAATTATCTATACTTAAGTAACTGAAGTCTCTACATTTTGATCAAATTAGTGATCTAACTAAGCTGTACCTAAGTACTTTTTACACATAACACTGCATTTTCTGCTAAAATAAATAAAAAGCCGTGTTGGTCAAGTGGATTAGTACCTCGACTTTCGATCCGAAGGTCGTGGGTTCGAATCCGGCCGTGCATCAATGAACTTTTCGCATCGAAAAATTTATATGCGCTATAACACGAGCTTATAACGGTGAAGGAAAACATCGTGAGGAAACCAGTTAGCTCTCTAATAGCGTCGATGGGCTTGCAACCTGTCACGTATGGAAAGTTAACTTCTGCAAAAAGTGGGCATGTACCAAATATGTATGTATGTGGACATACCTCTGTCTGACTACCCCCTTAGACATCTTCAAAAAGATCTAAAAATTGCCTAATGATCTGAAAGAAATGTCTACCGCTCCCGGGATACAGTCGTGATCATATTTCATTTTTTTTCATTTTTTTTTCATAAATAGAACGAAACATACCTATTCTTTATTCTTTATTCGGATCATACCTTTTATTTTTAAACGTGATTCGTGGGCCTATGAGAACGCGCACCCACGTATTTTTTTCTGGTAACTTTTTATGTGAACATTGTCCTGAGTTTCGGCAGCAGACGATGACTTATCAGATCAGGCATTTGAACACATTGAGTGGCGGTTCTTTTGTTTTACTTTGTTTAAGTGCCTTTAGTTTTGGGTCTTACCGTCTCAGTGACTTAATTCTTTTGTAATTTGTTTCCGTCAAATCACTGTGATAGAGATTACGAAGGATTCTGTGAGTGGTCTGTCTGCTTTGTTGATATTTTTTGCCTAGCTTTTATTTCTCTCGATGCATCGTGGGTGCAAGATATGGTTTTGTTTTTGTGGACATTAGCAAAGCTTCCTTCTTTACAGAGACTTCAAAGGAGACTGCCTTTACTTTTTACTAGGTAATTTACTAGGTACTAGGTACTAGGTACTTAGCAGAAAAATATCTCAATTACATACTTACTTACCTTCCTACTCGTTGCTTTGCCCGTGAACTCCTCGAAGTAGGTAGTAGGTAGGTACCGTTGGTTTGGTTATAATGCAATACCCTAATTTGAAGCTCTACCTAACATAGGGACTGACCATATCATCAGGTACTTACCTAAGTAATTTTTGATAGGTAGAAGTGTAGACTATATACTTGAAGGTACCAAGTAACGAACCTACCTGATGTGAGAATTTGTAGTTTTAGCCCTGTTCCCAACAAACCATTGGATTGAAGAAACCACTGCTCTACATTATTACATCAATATTAGGTAGGTGTACCTACCTATGATCAGACAATGCAACAATACATAATGGTTACGCTTGTTGGTGATCGTTTTAATATTTTTACAGCCGGTTTCGGCCGAATACACATCAAATCGATAGCGCATTTCCAGTAAATCACTCAACCAATTATAGGGGTATTAGCGAATTGAATAGCGTGTATCAATAGGGGCATTGTTATGGGGCATAGCACGGCCCATTTAACCTGTGTTATCAATCGCGTCGCCGGCGCTTGGGTCAATGTACTAGGTGCACCTTTGTTGTTATTTGTCAGACCTCCTGCGAGAGACTTATGGCTATCTATAGTCCTGTGAAAGACTGGTGGTAGTTGACGTTTTCAAAGTGAAAATTTACCAAGTCAGACTTGCACACGAAACGTTAGCACCTAAGTACTTAGGTACCCATTGTAATGTTTTGGAAGTTTAATAAAAAAACACACGTTATTTGTTGGTACTTACCTACTACTAAAACTGAAACATTAAAATTTTGCCTTCGCCATATTTATTGCCTTTATGTAATACTTTCAAGGCCAGTGGAAAGCTTCTTACCATACCTTTCAATCAAAAGAGAGAGGCTTATTAATATTTGATTAAATTATAAGGATTAACGGAATGAGCAAGTTAATTAGATTAATTCTTAAACCGTTAATTATAGGAGCTGCGGAAAAGAAAATAATTAATTATTGGTTTGGTTATAATTTTTTTTTATGACTACCATTTTAAGGTGATGTGTAGGTCGGTATTAATGGCAGAATTTAGTTTAAATTGTTCCTAAACTAAGTTAGATATACTTACCTAAGTTATTTTGATGATGGGTTTCCACCGTGAATTGTCAAAAAAGCCATAGGTCTACCTTAGAAGCGACTCCAACTAGTTGAACATAAGGTAGTAGGTACCTACATCTCAGTTGTTTATCAGATGCATTTTATTAAAGACGTTTAAGGGCTAGTCATAGATTCGTTCATATACTTACCTTATTTATGTTCATCCCTTATTTTAAAGAAGCTATTATTCTTCCATTAGTTAGCTAACTGTTTGCCCTTTTCCATCGGCATCGCCACATATTAGTAAGTTGTTTCTTTTTTCCTTTTTACAATATGAAATAATAAGTCTGATCTGATCTGATGTATGATCGACAGTCCAGGCAGTATCACAGTGTTCTACAATATACGTGGATGGAACCAGGCGCATTAGTAAAAACAAGTAAGCAAGTAGAATGAGAAATCCACTCTCAGAGTTCATAATGTCACGCTCGTATGCAATTGCGACACCGGTTATTGTCTAAACTCTCTAACTAAACAAACTGAATAGCTTCGACGTTTTAACTAAAGGTAGCTGGCACTGGCACACTATTTAAAAATCACGACATGAAAAAGAAGTGTGAGCATTTGCAAAAAATTAAGAACGATATTCGAAAACGAAATCTTCTTTAGAAAGGAGTATAGGTAAGAACTAGACTGGACCGACGCAAATTCGTAGAGATGAATTCATGAATACTTCTTCTCCTTCTTCTTAGCCACAATCAACCCTATGGGTGTAGGCCTCCTTCATATTATGTCATTCTCTTCGGTTTTGTGCAGTTTCCATCAATTTCACTCCAGCTGTTCTTTTGATGTCATCGTACCAACGCATTTGCGGCCTGCCTCTTGGACGTGTTTCATCCCATGGTCTCCACTCGGCCAGCGTTTTGCACCACGAGCCTTGTTTCCTGGCGACCTGAAAACTTCAGTAGGTACTTACCTACTTAATAGTCTAGTTAAAATAAAAATAAAATGGGAATGAGAAACAGGTTTAGAAGACGTAGAAGAGTTTAGACCTAATCAATTTATATTGGTGAACGCTAGAAAGACATGGTGTCACTTTCAGAAGAATATGTAAATAAACCTAGCTTAGAGCTATACCTATAATAATAGTAATAATTTATTTTTTATAAGTACTACCTGCTCGTCAATGGCATATTATGTGTCATGCAAACCTTTTCTATAGTAAGTCATTACAGCTCTTTGGTCTAGCAGGCACATAATGTTGTATGGAATATCTTTCTTCCCCTAGAGAATAAAGTGATTTGAATTTGGAATTCAACCCATGTAGTGGTGCTTGATCGAGGTTGGTTTTAAAAAAGTTTAGATGGAATGAGATTTTATTCTGATACAAAAAATCAAAAGACATGTAATTAAAATGAAGGGGGAAGGGGGCAATTTAAAAACTAACCCAGCGCTATAGCAAATATATACCTACTTAATAAATTTTAATTTTGAATTGAATTGAACTAGCTTATTTTCCAAACTGGGATTTAGTTGCATTCTAAAGACAATCGTGCGAATTAAAACCCATCTCATTAGGCATTATGAGAAATGTGCGCTTTTACATCCGAAAGTTCATCGCACAATGGCACAACGATGACATTCGGTCCTCTTATCGCGATGCTGACTCATCTCATACAATTCCTCATAATTTATTATAATTCTTAGTCAAACTGGCCGAAGTGAAAGTATTCTGGATTAATCACACGATCTATGAAGTTCAATGGCTCGATTATGACTGTTTTTTAATTTTTGTAAGATGAATGGGCAGGTGGGTGCCGTAACCGACTGCGTAAGCGCATGTGAGTTAGAAAACAAGAAAGTTAACTAGCTTGTCGTACTATCAGCGTCAAATTGTCAAACTCCTCTTATCTCAGTTCCGGTTGCAATTAGAGATTGCAATTGAAATACCTAGTCATGTCGTAATTCTACTGTTTCAGCGCAAGAGTCGTCCAAGGTTCAAAAATGATTGGTACCTACTAGGTACAGTGAATGTACCATGTTTTTTATTGAAGCAGGTATGTAATCGAGATATTAATGAGCGATAAGTGAATAGTATTGCCACACTTGCATGACTAATGAATTGGAGAAATGGCGTTCGCAATTATTGTCTCGGTAATCACGAGTTCGATCCATGTAGGGGCATGTACCTACCTACCTGCCTGATCACAGACTACAACATAGTTATTCCCATAATACTACGAGTATCAAGCATTTGCTACGTCTCGTGGTTTTGTCTATTATAAAATAAAAATAGATTACCTACTAGGTACTGACAACAAAATTCTGCTTACGCTTAACGCAGGAATATAGAATTTTCTGAATTCGAAAAACAAAAGCGATAAGTACCTAGTAGGTAGTTAGTCCAACGTTTACTCTCAGACAGACAAACTAGTAAATAAAGAGAGGAAAGAGGCGTAATAAACTGTGTTGTAATACTTGTAAGTTATCGCCTATAATTGCCCCCGTCACAGTGTAATTACTTGCTCTCTCGTGGCCATTTGTGGCTGAACCGAGCTAGAATCTTCGTGGTATTATCTAAGCTACGTCTTGTTTGTTGGTGTTTTGTTCGAAAGTGAAACATTATTATCAGCCTTTAGTAATAGCGAAATACAACCTCTTATATTTATGTTATCAACACCATGGATCTTTTTAGAATGTAATGCATCGGAAAACTGTTTCATGTCATCGACACCATTTACCTACCTACTTTATCTTGAAAACCGTAATTTCAATTTCTTAGGAATTTCCTAAGCATACGAATTAATATCTAGAAGACAATCTTTCAATTTATTCTTTTGACTGGCCTCGCATGAATCAAAGAGAATTGAATTATACTTTTTTATTCTTTGGTTTGTAAAGTATGTAAATTAAATAGGTCTGTATCTTACTTTGCCTTCAGTCCTAATAATTTCCCACAAATGATAATGCGAATGGGGTCATATCTGGGCTAACGGGAGACTTGAATGATTAAGGTACACTCGCCCTTCTATTCCATCTCGTTATTGGTATTCCTGTAAGGGAATCTCGGCCATTGGAACTGAATACATGTAAATAAATCACGATGGACCGTGAGATACAACGCAATACACGATTTAGTACCGTCATTGTTTTCTCCTAGTATGCTGTACTGTTAGAAAATGCGCGGAGATTTGTATCGACAAAGTGTCGGACTAATAAAAATTGAATTATTGAAATTGCACGCACGTTTTTCAAATAAGGTGGGCGAAGTAACTGGTAGAGCTGTAGGCAACAAATTGGAAGTTAAGGAATGCGGGAAGGTAGGTGCTGTCTTACAAAAACGTAACGGGAACTCACTCCAATTCAAGGAGTGCAAATTAATAATTAAGACGAGTGATTCAACTGATGCATTGAATAACAGAACAATTGATTCAAACTTATGTAGAGTTTGAATCGATCATGAACAAGCATAATTATATTTATTATTTATTTCCATTGAAACCAGTCATAAAATATTATATAGAGGGGTAAGTATAGATAAAGTCATGTAATGTACCCAGCAGACTTTGACTTTTCAGAGAAACTAAAATGTTCTAAACGATGCATTCTTGCGAAACAGGGACACCCAAACTCATGTTTTACAAACCATCAAGGTTAAGATGGCATGCCTGATTATAAGAAGCCACGTAACGGTTGAGCCCACATAATGGAGTCGCAACGAAGATAACAAGGTCACTGGAGCGGGCGCGCTCATGGCATACGAAACAAATTTGACTATAGCTAGGTAATGCACAAAAGTAGGTAGGTATCGTAAATTGTAACGATTATTACTTGACATAAAACGTGGGACATGATCTCTTGCGAAATCAAGAGCTTGATGACTTGATTGTGCTCTACATGTTGGTCATTACTGTACCGCGTCGCAAGACCCTGCATTATTTTATTACCTTCAGGCTTCAACTCGGTTAATCCACAACATGACTGACTTTTTAAACTACTGAGTTAAAACCAGTTTATTTAATGCTGTTATTGAGTTACCTTCAATTAGTGTTCATAATTATGAATTTGAAACGTGTACTTAAATCGAACGAGAACAAAATAAGAATGTTTAAATTATCATAAAATGTTCAGCAGAGAGCAGCTATTGATCTCCCTCTCTGGATGAGCATGACCTACAAGTTTATTACCTCATCAATGTTAGCAAACTAAGTAACAATTAGCTTGAGGCTGTAGGTAAGGAAACAAAAGCCTCAGTTACATAAGGCAGAGGAAGGCAGACCAGAGTATCCGGTCAACTGCTCGGGGGCTAGAAGATAAGACCAGAGAAAGTGTACAGGCAGGACCCGCATTGTGTGACGACGGTCACGCTTCGCTAGTTTGAACACACGAGTGTAATAGTATAATCTAGTTGATTGATAGACTTATTATATGATGATGAGGTTCCAGGAAAGTGCATTGTCCACCGCCGCACCCGTTCACAATTTGATAAAGATATGCCTATTAGATTATAAAGTAATTGAAAGAATTACGTAAGTCGCGTCATAGAGAAATTGTGATACGCCTTCAGATGTTAAAAAGCTTCAGGCGGTTTTCTTTATTCGGCTTGCAACGTAATATTTTTTGTTCCGGTCAAAGACCTCTCTAATTTTATGGTCAAAGCAATATATTGAACCGATAATGGTTGGAGGCGTTTACGAGAAACCAGAATCAGCGTCGTGTTGTGTGAAAAACAGTTCACATTATAAAGTCCGACTGAATCAAGATTATGTGCAGTTCTATAAATTTCAATTGGTCGATTTGCTGTGAATGGAAAATGTAAACATTGTAAACGGCAACGTTGATTTTAATTGAGAGAATTAGTTAAGAACAAATTGTGATACATAAGTCTTTTGCAGTCAGTTGATGAGAGACGCCTCTGTATCGCAGAAACACAATTTGATTAATCTTCATTGAAAGAATCTATTAAAGCGAATTGAGAATAATAGAGTTGAGCGCTACTTAGGCCTCGCCATTTTTAATACTTAGATAATAGAAGCTTATTACGATTTTGTACTCATTTATTTTCCCGCGAGTGTTACTTTACTTTCACTATCGACGTGCTAAGCAAAAAGTTTGCAATTTATTTCTTTTGGGGCTGTGCTCTACATAGAGTCACGATGGAGCTGTGGTTTGCTTGTATTGTACCAAGGTCAGCCAACCGGACGGTATTACAATACATTACTATACTTTCGTACTCGATCGACGAAAGCGAACGCTGCCTCCTGTTTTGGCGACAACTTTCTGTAAATATTCCGAACGACTTTTTATCCTTTCCAAATCGGAGTTCTGTCAGAACATCAATGGTATATGAGTTGGACGTTTTCGACAGGTTCACTTTCCACAGTTACGTAAGCTTTCGGTTCTTTGAAGAGTGAGATAAATCAAAGAAAGGGTATTTAATTAGTGTGTGGGCGTTTATGAGTCCTGTTGTAATTCACCACGAATGACGCGATAAATAGATACTTATTGTATACTAGCGAAGTTTATCGGCATTTACTGTCAGATCTATATCAATATTCAGCCTACTCACCATTTAACTTTGATATGGACCTAATCATTGCCCATATCGGGTCAAACGGCCTGCTATTCATGGAGAAAACTGTTTATTTAGAAGTCGTTTTCCTGACCCGTTAGAACAGATTATTTTATACGACTTTCTTTGTCTTCCAATAGGTATTAAAAATATTGCTTGTCATGTGCTATATTCTGTGCTCCAAAACATACTCTTGTAAATGTGTAGTGATTTAAATATTTTATTTTATAAATTCAATGGACTTAAACTGATCGACGCCATAACTCGTGGAATAAGCTCAATGATTACTTCCTAAATAACATAAAAAACTTACTGAAACAAATTGCCCATCATCGTTACTATTTTAGAATTGGGTCAACCTTACATTGTAGTGGGTAAAATAAAATTGTGCGTAGCCTTGACATAATAACATTCTAGCTTGGCAATTAATTTAAACTCGCTGCAGTAATGGTGATAGTCTATCTAGTGTCATGATTGTGTGACAAATAGATGTGGCTACGAAAATATAGTAGTTTGGTTCATGAGGATCTGATATAGGCAGGTATAAAACAAATTTAAAGCGTGTGTAACATAATAACTGTGATTGGTGAAGATCTAAGATATAAATCTAATTCAAAACGTTACACACGTTTTGAACAAGCTATTTAAGATATTTCTTAACCTTGGTAAAAAAACTTGGTGCCTAATTTGGAAAGGTTTATTTCTTCATCATCATCAAATTGTAGCGCTCGCATACAGCCTTTAAAATTTGCACATTGCTGTAAATTTCAACTCAAGTGTTTACATTTTGTGTTTGCCAGTCAAATACCGACGCGTATAATTGCAAAATTGCTTCATCCCATTCAAGTTAAGACCTTACTTTCGGATCTTGCTTATGGGAGCATACACTGCCATAAAGCTTAATTTGATCATGCCTGCTTCACAGTTATGGTATTTATTGATCATTAATTAATTCGCAGATCACTTTGTATTTTATGCAATAAACATAACATAAAAACAGGACGACCTTAAACTAAAACCCGAGGCTATACGTTAAAGGCTATCAAAATTTACATCGTGTGCGTCCCAATTCGCGAATCCATGAAACGGAACATGTGGGTGCTTCGATTCGGTTGGTTTTATTGTGATTTTGCGTTTGTCAGTTCAGTAATCAGCAGAGGCAGTCGGCGGCAAGGTTGAGGTCACCACACCAGTAAATTACATTCAGTGACTTGTTGCGTAAACACGTGTCACTTGCTTGCTCTTGACTCCCGCCTCATCAGAAATTTTACTCAAGTTATTTTCGCTCTTAGGACATCATAAATCACCATCAATGTATTTTACCGAACGACACACCGCATTAATCAGCGGTAATGACTATGGTTTCACTTTTCTTTGTGGGCCGCGATTGTGGCCGATTAAAGAAATCATTTGTGGTCCAATTTCCGAGTGGGAGTGCGAATAGGCACGGCGAATCGTTCTAGTTTATCGCCAAGGCAAAGTTTTTGTCTGACAAATGTCTACGGAAGTGAAAAAAATGTTGCAGTTTATATGACCAATGTTTTGGCTGGCCTTACACGAGTTGCATCTATTTTAATGCCTAATGACTAGATGATTTGTGTCCACAACAATAATATTTTAATGTTCGTTCCGTGAAACAAGGAAGGGAGTTTATCCTTCTAAAGCTGTACCTACTAAGCTTTAAACTGCATCTTACTTTGGTGCATCAGAAAGTAAGTAGTTTTCCTTTTTAGAAGTTGGTAAATAGGTTTAAATTATGGTCACCGTGTAGTGGCACATATTGTTATTGTTAAAACTTTAAAACAATACTAAAGTGTAAACAATTTCAAAGCCTACGCTATATTGCAAATGCATACAAAGGAATTACGAAAAGTGCTAAGCAGTTGCTGGCGAATGTCAGTTAGTATATTGCAAATACAAATATTGAATACAATTTATACTTAGATAAAGCAAACTGTGAATTTGTTGTGCAAACGAGCCAACCAGGTCGGGTGATAAATCGGGTTAGACTAATGATTCAAGTTTAGCATCACCCACTTGATGTTAATAATCTTTTAAATGGCAACTGACTTCTCTATGACAACTAGTGTTTACTATTGTGAAAGGATTTGTTTTAATGTTTCTTCCTTTTTAAGCATTTGTGTCTGATATCTAAAAATGCAGCAAATTGGTAAGCCAAGTACGTCATGTCAAAAGCAAACAAAGTCGTTATTAGTCCATATACTATGCACTAATATTACCACGTTTATACCTTTATATAAGGTTGTACCTATTTACCTATAAGTACCTACTGATGATGAATGAGCTGAATGAATTTTCTTTGTTATATATTTTAAGAAAATACTACTTGACATCAAATCGCAGTCAGATCGTCTGTACTGTAGGCCTCTTGCAAATTACTTGTACCAACTGAAACAACCTGAGCCAATAGTCAATATTGTTTCATAAAGCGTCAAATAAGGTAGGTACTGCAAATATGCACAGCAATAGGAAATTGCCATTACTGTTAGTGTATAAATGCAATAACATCAAAACTTCACACTGAAAACGAAACAGTTATTCTGTTCTTGTATGTGTACTAGATATCAAAATTCTGAAAGTAAATAACCATTCCAGCTACATATTAAAAGTAAAAAAAAATTCGTTAATACGATTAGAAGAATTATGATTTGGAATAGCATGATAGGCTATTTCAAATAATGGCACCACAAGAGTCTCATATTAGTATAATGTCTTACTAATAGTTGTTTTATTTGTTTTTTAATCGCATAAACCTAGCTCTAAATTACCTACAATATAATCAACAGCGAATGTCTTGATTTAAATACCGTGCAAAATAAGATGCATTTAGTTTTTAAATTACATTACATAACACAATTTCTTTCAAATAAGATTAGACTTTCATTTTGTTGAACGAGACACTTCTACGGTTATTGTTAACCCTGATGAAGTGAGAGGTCTTTTGTAGCCAGTGTAATTAATTCACAATATTAATAATAACATAGGGTGTCACATATTTGTCCACACTGAAAAAAAAAGAACTAAATAGAATAACAACCTACATTTAAACTGCTATTTAAATTATAAACAGATTGCAGTGAGTGCACTACAATAATCTGTTTAATTTTAAGCAGTTATTTACTAAAGCAAAAGATAATTTCATTATAGGTCATTATAGGTCTCTCAATGAGAATCACGGAATAAACAATGTGGTTCTCGAGTATTTAGCCGTTTTTACACCCTGTATTGTACTTAATTGGCAAATCAAAACTTGTATTGAAATCGCTTCAGCATTCCTCAACTGTATAAGGTAACTTGGCATACACGCTATAGGAACATGTACAAAGTTGGTATTCGTCTGTACCACATACCGTCAACTTCAAGATTCTATATTAGAGTGTAGAGTGATTGAACGAGATTCAATCACAGTTATTTCTCGGTATTCATTAACGCCTGGCTTTATATAAACAAAGATAATTAGAAACGTAGGAAAAAAGTCGTGATGTCCGTGAGAAAGACTGGCATTGCTTTTAGTAGCAAGTTTCCGTTCATGAGAGAAGTTTTTATCGGAAATAAATGTAGTTCAGGTTATTGAACTGATAAGTGGATATCTTATCTTGACCTTCAGATCATTCAGCAAATCCTGTAAAATACTAAGAAAATATTAAAAAAATTATTATCCTCTCTCCTAATTTTAGTGTAACATTTTGCATGACATCTCTGATATACATTAGTCGTTAGGGAGAAAAGTAGGTACTTGATGATTAGTTATTTAGAAAAACTCATCTACATTAACTTATTGCTATTATATTTTAAGTTAGATTCTCGCTAGAATTATGAAGAACTTAAATCGATAATAAGCGATAAGCAAAACGGCTGAATAAAGAGACTGTGGGTATGTGAAATTCCTATTATATAAATACCTATGTTCAAAACTTTGTCAAAGGCTCTTACGGGTTGCACATTGCAAAGCTTGGGTCGAGCCGTGACGACGATGCCCTGCCGATGGTAGCGTTATGGTGGTAGGTCGTGAGATCGTGGTTCTATTGCAAACATGCGTGAAATGAGCACAAGCTAAGAGCAGGTATCTTACATAATCTATTCTGAATTTTTAAGCCACCTATAAAAAATACTTACTATTATTATGTTCATTTTATAGTCATGAAACATTTTCAATAGATACTCGTAGTTGATGAGCAGAATAGCTTCTAATCCGTTGAGAGTTATTAGATTGTTCCTCTGTAGAAGGAGAAGGCCTTTATGTTCTGATGATAAATATGCAAAATTAACTTCTTTGGGCTGTAAATCTAAATAAAACTACTAGTAATTCGATATAGTCAACAGAATATTAATTTTACACAATACACATCTTGAATTTCATCGTAAATACCACCCACTGTTACAACAGAACTGATGAATAACTAGAAATTATGCAAAGAACGCCGGCGTTCACACACTTTCGCTGAGACAGTTTGGAGTCATTTGGCTAAATGTCCAGTGACCAGTTATTGTAGACCTCTCTGATCTCACATCTTGCTTCGCTATACGTTTCTATAAAAACAGAAGCGAGACAGAAATTGCTACTAAATAAACAGTACCAAGTGGTTGGGTGAAATGATTCTCATCAATGGAAAATACGATGGGCTTTAAACACATATAAAAGTGAAGCTCTTAAGCCATAGGGAATGAAGATCCCTGTTATTTTAAAAACCGTCTTTCTATCTATCGTAAGATTATTATTTTCCCAAGTCATTCAAACTTGCTTTTATAGAACTACGAATTTTATTGCCACGTGAAATCTAAGACCAACGATATATAGCTTATTGTACATCGAAATCCATTTTGTAGTGACACAGTTCTTCATTCCTCACATAAAAACCAATGTGTCTTGTAATAATGGTGCTCGATGGCCGCCGTGACCACCCAGGCCGTTTGCGCGATGCTTTATTTTCTTTCTTATCTTGATGTAATGGTCACAATCACACGGGCATAAAAAATAGGATCGGTATTTACTTCAATAATATTTTGATATGTTCAGTATTAAGATATTTTGAAAAGCGATTTGTTAAAAAAAAATTGCTTTGTAATCTTGTGTTACGAATTGCTGACTATAAAAAAAAATTTGACAGAAATACATACAGACAAACATAGAGTAGGTATGTTATAACGATTATTTTGTATATGATGCAATTTCTGTGAAAATGTGTAAATAGACTGTTATGTTGATTTCTTAAGTGTTTACAAGTAAGTACCTACATGTTATCATATTTTTATTTTGGATTTCTATTGTTAGGTTAGGTTATTAATTTAGTTCTTTGTTTTATTGATATTTGCTTTATGTGTACATTTTATTTATTAGCTATGATTTGGAATTGTTCTGTGATGTTATAGTTAAGTTTGTAAATAAAGAATTTTGAAATAGTTTTAACATTTTTTATGAATATGTTTTTTAATCTCTGTCTAGCTCTACCGTTGAAACTATTTGTTTTGTTGTTAATACGAAGTCACTCAGTATTATAACAGTATTTTTCAAATGTATTTAGTGTAACGTGTATCAATTATGTCGTAAACATATCCGTTTTACTTGAAATTATCATTTCCTCGAGGATATTATGATACATTGATGTAAGATTGCGTTTTCTCGTACGAACAAAGAAGCCTCGAGCTGAAATTGTAAAGATAAAGATTGGTCGCGGACAAAATGTAAAGCTGTAAGACATGAGAAACGATGGCCGTCATAATGAAAACTGGTGCCAATATATTGCATCCTAAACTTATTCTTACACGATATGACGAATCCAATGCAGTATTAGTCTATAACTCTAGAAGGACGCTTTACTTGACATTATAATAATACCTATTAAAACAGAGTTAGGTGGCCACCATGTACAACTTCGCTACTCCTCCTAAACTATACAAAATAAAACTATTACAAAGGTAAGTATTAAAAAAAAAGCTTATGATAGATTTCACAAACTAAACATTGAGTTTTTTTTAATTCCTTTGTTCAACGTTTTAATAAAATAAAATAGGCAGCGGCGCTAGTTTGACGCCTACAGACACCATAAAGGCTCTTTTTCAATCCGTTTCTTATGAAAACAAAGTTCGAGGCGTGTTATATTGCGAAAAGCAAAATAAAGTCATTCAACAGAACGTGTTTATTTATACTGACCATCAAAACTTTGTATGAAGTCAAAATATTTATCGAACACTTCGCATTTACAAGTTCGTTTTCGCACCTTTCTGAGTTTCTTTAAAAACGTAACCAATAAAAAGGACGTTCAATTAATAATTTGTTCTCATAATTTTTTTCTAGGAATAAGAATTTAATAGTTATTTGCTATTTACATTAAAACCAGTTGTGATAAAGGAGCTAAAATTCAGCACAAAGTTAGAAAAGTAACAAAGTTTTGCATTGATACCAAATGAGACTACCTGCAACGAGCTGATCTGGCGATAGTCTTATTTGTTAAACTCTTCTTTTTTTTAAATTTAAATCAATTTGTTCGTATTGCTTCCGGATGAGTTGGATTAACTTTTGCCGTATGATTGTTTGTCTATTAACGTCCGTATTTTCAAGGACACCGTTTTTTGGGAACTTATATTTGGTATTCGATTGAGATTATGTAAAAGTAACCATGACCTTTCTTGGATCGTCAATGTTTTCAGAATGCTTCAACATTTTTATTGCTCCTGCTTTTATTGGAACCTGCGTTTCTCTGTTTTTAGTGGTCAATAATGAAAGTGGTATTACAAAAAACCTGTAGCAGGTAATTTTTCCATCATTTTATTTATTAAATTATTAAACAACAACTTGACTGCACATCGGGAATAAGTTCGTGATATGTTGTAGCTAATATACTTGAGTAGATATCAAAAACTTTGATTACTAAATCGACACTCCCTACGTACAGTTGTGTATCTGCAAAACACACATTTTACAGGAGAGCGTTTTTAAGATTTGAAAAAGTTGAAATGCCTATAACTGTAGCCCTTTTTGAGATATTGCTGTGAAAATTGGTGAGACGCTCTTACTGTAGATCACGTTTAAGATGGATACTATGTTTTATTTTAATATTTATTGGTTTAGATTTTATTACACGTACATATTTTTACGTGGTGCTTACGATGATGTATGTGGCACATACATACTTTTTCGTCGATGCTTAATAGAACGGCAATATTGTAACTGCCTGTTACACGGATATACTTAGAGAATTTTTCTGTTTAATTGGTACTTACATGGTTTAACGTTAGAAAGTATGATCTAATAATATGTTTTGTACATGTGTTTTGACCCTAATTGACGAATTGTCACTTGCGTAACTAAGCTTATTCTAAGGTAGTTAGTTTTTTGTAGAATATAACAGAACTTAATAATATTCTTATCCATTCCGCGTAGGCCATCCTCCATATTTTTACTGAGATATTAATTATATCTGAAATACAATAAAATAATTGTTTATTTTATTAAAATAACATGAAAAAACAAACGCAGAACTATGTAAGTGCATGGGTCCATACATTTAATTAAATAACTTTCCGATGTAAAGTTATGTAAAGGTAAGTTACCGAATTATGATTTAACATCTTTCCGAAGCATAAATATGTAAGTGCCTAGATACACTTTATGATCATACTGAACCCCGATGCATAAATATGTAAGTGCGTAGATACACTTATGATCATACTGAACCCCGATGCATAAATATGTAAGTGGCGTAGATACACTTATGATCATACTGAACCCCGATGCATAAATATGTAAGTGCGTAGATACACTTATGATCATTACTGAACCCCGATGCATAAATATGTAAGTGCGTAGATACACTTATGATCATACTGAACCCCGATGCATAAATATGTAAGTGCGTAGTTACATATTTGTACGTAGGTAATACAAAAAATTATGAAAGTAACAAAATTTACTAATAATATCCATAATAGTTAAGGTAACCATGAAGGCAATAAAACACAACTGACTAAAAAAGCCCAATAACTATGATTGGACATCAAAAAGTACAAAACATTGGTAAATAATTAATTATAATTTACTTATCTGGTCTTAAGGTAGATATATCAGGGTCTGATATATCTATTTTTCTTTTTTTAATAGCGTTAGCTTTCAAGTTGTTTAAGAATGGAAACGTTCACATGTCATAGTTGCGGCAATAAAATATTTACAAATCGCACACGCATTGTACTCGCTGTCCGCGCAAGAACTAAGTAAGTGGCAGTTACCCGCCACCTGGACCTCATTCCCCCCGCGTCAAAGTGTGTATGAGGAAGATAGAACATTGTACGGCGGGCAAATAATAAAGTTAGACAGTTACACGATTGAGAAAAAAGTACTTAGAGTAGACTTTTTTATTTTTTTGTAAGTTATAATGATAGATTGACATGTGTAGATGCCAAAAATGCAATAAACGTATAAGTGTGTATCCGGCAGTTACACAAGTGTACGTAGGGAGTGTCGAAATGCTCTATGATCAAAAATAGCCTTTAGGCTTTGTGTTCATTAACTCCTAACCCAGAATGTAATTCTGGGTTAGGAGCTTTACGACTACGTATCTATTTGACTAGGCAGCCTAATACATACTTGATCTAACACGTCGTGATACATTCCAAGCTCATGAGCTACTTGGGTAGAGTTAGGAATTTTATATCGACTGAATAGAAGCTAGCAAGAAGATTTAATTGACATTGTATTATTTCAGTCTACCCCAATCTGCTAGTTTGAGCATGATGTTATGTTACCAAAATCCCGTACGATTAGAAATTATAGAGAAATAATTTTATTCTACTTTGAAAGCTAGGTAAATAGGTCTTCTTACGTAATGATTGAAACAAACAAGCCATTTGCAGGCATAATAAACGGTAACTGAAAATGGTTTAGACATTATCACTGCACCTTATCAGATATCTATCCGCCCTACATTCAGGTTGAAACATAGTGTGTTCTTATCTACAGCTTGACAGGCTCAACACTAGATTTGTTAAAGTATGTTAATTGGCTTACCGGCTCAATTTGTAGGGCTACGTGTATGGCTTCCTTATTGGTCAGAAATCCGAATAAATTGTGTTCATCATTATGCAATTATGGTATACTAGCTGCGCCACGCGGTGTTACCCGCGGTAGTTAAAAGTATCCTTGTTAAACATTAAACCTTCCTCTTCAATCACTATATTATCTATTAAAAAAACCGCATCAAAATCCGTTGCGTAGTTTTAAAGATTTAAGCATACCTACATAGGGATATAGGGACAGAGAAAGCGACTTTGTTTTAACTATGTAGTGAAGAGTTACTGTTAACACTGTCTGATGATTTGAAAGAAATGTCTACCGCACCCTGGGATACAGTCGTGATCATATTTATTTTATTTGTTAATACTGTGTGCCCTTAAAAAAACAAAACCTCTGGAATCACATTAAAATAACTAGGTTCCAACTCGGCTTTCATTGCGAGCAAAACCAAGGCAACAGAATATGGTTTAGGGCCAAGCTTTCTTTTCGATATTCATCCTTTTAAATCCATAGCAAATACATATTGTTCGTAATATTCTTTCGTAATGCAAACCAAAACATTCTTCAACATAATTTTTATCCGTACCTATGTCACTTTTTTGTTAAAGTTGAAACGAACATTAGTGGCAATTCGGAGTGTCGCAAAAGCTAAACTAAAACTAACTAAAATTAATGCCATCCTTTTTATTTCCATCGCTATGAAAGGGACGGCAACATTTTTAGTTAGTTATGTTTAGCTTTTGCGACACTCCGAATAGCCACTATTATTTCTTTTCTATTTGGTAAAGTGTCAATAATAATAGAGTGGGAATTCGCGTAATCCCCTTTGGTGCTAAAAGTTCAGGTTGAAGGGGTGATTTCCGCTCCACTTTATTTATTAGCCGTTTATCAAGAAGCATCTTTCAAAGAACACGTAGGTACCCTACCCTGTGTAATCTAAATAACAGTATACAAACGTTCATTCATAGTCCTACCATACCAGTCATCAGCTCATCTATTGTAATGATATGACCTCGTGGCCTAAAACCCATTTGTTTCGTTGTGGGTTCCATCAGGCTAGGCCCTTTGTTTCCATCAATCTTCCTCTACTCCACGGTGTGTGGCCCTCCGCAAACAGGTTCCTAGCCTGCGCTCGCGCCGTAAAAAATAACGGACAAGCGTGAGTAGCACTAAACTATTTGGGCCTCCGGTGTAGGTATTTCCTATGGAAAACAGTGCAGGGTTGCCTGACGCTGTATAAAAATCATCTTAAATGGGCTAAGGCCGGGTCAGTATAGAATGTACTATTGACTTATATCCATCCATTTAAAGTTCAGATTAGATTTATTTCTTATATTAAGTATCCTTATTTAGAAAACTAGACTGATGCTCAGTTTAGTTTTCTAAAAATATAATAAGCGTTTGGACTTTATGACGATTAAAGAAAAGATTAACATTATGGGATCCATTTTTTCCTTCCTGCTAAGGAACTCTGAAAGCCATTCAAACTTTAACGAGCTACACCCAGCCCAAGGCGCTTTTTCATACATCTTCCAACACAAATTTTACTTTCCTTACATCGTAACACTGATATAATCGCCAAGACACTGTCTCGTGATCACAGTGTTTGAATTTAGAACTGAATAATGAATTCTATAGTTTTTGGTTCTGTATGTAAGTAAAATTTACTTTACTTGCTTACTTTGATTCTGTGTGAATGGAAAATACTTGAACATGAATGATAGCACATCAGTCGGATTTCAAGAAAGTTCTAGAAGCGTTCAATATGCTATGGGTATAGATAACACACCCGTTAGTTGAAAATCTTAAGATACATTTTGTTGAGCTTTTATTTATTAGTATTTAATTATTAAAACACAAAAGATTATAAAAATCAAGTCACCATTTTGGGATAAGTGTGAGCGATGAACTCTCTTAGGTACTTATATCGTTTGAATAACTATTGTAGGTATGTTTATTAAATCTTCATATTTTTTAATTACAGTTACCATTTATAGTTGACAGAACAAGATATTTGTAAAACGTTGATTTTAGTTAAACAAATTTTAAAATTTTCATATTTACAAAACAGCTTTACTACTGTATAAATCAAACATGTGCCTCACCCACGTGTCGTAAGACATAATAAAATAATCTGCAACGACATATTTTATACAAGCATAGAACAGCTGATGTTCTCGCTTAGATAAGGTTTATTCAACTGTCATAACACTTTGTTATAAAATTACGACATCGAACCTCACTAAGATCATCGGTGGCTTAGTGGCTAACTAGCCTTCTGAATCTCTCTCAGATAGTTGTAGGTTTGAAAGAAGTTGGTAATGCCTGGACAACATTTGTGTGATCGTTTTGCAGGATATTGATATTGGTAGATAATTTCTAAGATGCTCCTAAAAATATAGAAAAAACATTAGATGCGCATCGTTGAAAATTTTACTTCGGGAAAAAATGAGTTCACGTAGCAAACGACATGAAAAAGAGAATGACTGTTTCATTGACTGTCAATTGCTAGGTACAATACCAAGAATTTGAAGCATCGTACGTAGGTCTCTAAAATTAATATCAAATGCTTGAGAATGAAGGAGAGCGTGACAAAATCAATCATTGCCTTACAAATGTATTTTATATATTTATTTTATGTTTAAGATTTTATTTTATGGGTTGAGACCCTGGGTCCGTGGGGTACCGGGGCCCATCGCGTTTTTAAAATTCTATCGGGACGTCTGGTCGAAGCGACGCGTGATCCGAGGGCTGGCACTTATTTGGCTCAAAAGATTAGCATTGCCATCCAGCGCGGCAATGCTGCCAGTGTCTTGGGCACGCTTCCGTCTGGCAGTGGTTTGGATCAGTTGAGCAACCTATAGATCGTTTGTAACGATCCTTAGGTGGCTCAACTGGTTCTAATTGTATTTTGTACAGTTATGTAAATATGTAGTAGTTTAGTTTCTGTAAATAAAGTAGGTGTTTAAGTATTTTAAGAAAACTTACAGCTATGCATAACTATGCAATTTGTTAATCTATCTTGTGTTATTAGTTAATAACACAAGATGACAATCATGAGTAAAAACATCAAGCTATTATTGAGACTGCTAAGTATAACTAAAAGTTTCCACGACACCACATTGTCCACCTCTGAAGTCAGATGATCTTAAATGTCTGATGAATATTTGATTGACTATACTATACATCCATGAAGTTCCATTTCTTCTCCGAGTTGTGCAACATATGAATAATATTAAACTCATTAATTTTCGACTTCTAACATCAATCTTAAAGGCTTGCAATTTAAGCACTATGCAATTACCTATGTAGATTAGTGCTTTAATCGACCTCGCTAAATTATTATAAACGAATATGGCTTAATAATAATAGACTGCGCTTTTCTCAAGATTAAACATAAATATTAGATCTTTCAACACCACAAATGGCAGAAGTAGAACTGCTGGGCACATAATGCCGTATTAGAAAATGCCACCTACCAAAAGTTCCTTTGTTAAACATCAGGTACAATGGTAAAAATCAACTAAGAAATATGACTTCAACGAGATTTGTCTCGTTAATATTTACCATTTTTGTGTAAAGATTTTGATAAACTAGAATCACGACTATAATTGTGAACATTTTCAAGGAACTCGATCTACTCTGAAAAGTCTCCTAGTGCTGATTTGTAAAACATTTTAAATATTTAAGATTAAGAATTTTATACAAATCTAATTGTTTACTTTATCACCATCATCATTATCAGCCATTTGTACCCACTGTTGGGCAAAGGCCTCCTTTCGCCTCGGCCTTGCGCTTTAGATGTTCCTTAAATATTCTTGTAAACAAAATTAATAGGCACATATTTAGATATTCTATTTGATCACCTAGCATGCACCATTGCTATGTACAAACAAAACACGGTGTAGTACCATTCATACGTATAGCGCAAATCTTAGCACATCCCGACATGGATGGCCCTCGATCCTTACTTACTTTACAAATGCCTTAGTATGTACTTTACAAATGACGTCTTGGCGGTCACCGGTCCGAAATGAAAGTGGAAGCGTGGGCGACTACGGTCCATTGATACAGACCACTTCACTGTCGTGAGAAATGAGATTGGACATGACAGCAGAACCTCTTGTTGGTTCTCTGTAATAGCCAAGTGGTAAACGGCAAGCTGTTCTTTTTACTTATTATGTGTGTATAGATTAAGGAATAGTTTTGTTTTTTTTTGCGTGAGATAGGCACATCAATCGTTAATTCATAAATATTCCTCTTCATCTAGCTCTAGTTGTCTCTAGAATATCGCTCTATGACGATAAGATTGCTATTTTTCTTAATTTCTAAAGTTTAGTTTTTAATCGCTGCCAATAAATTTCTAACTCTTATGTTTTTGTAATAAACGTGTTTTTTCTATAGGTACCTACAGAAAGACATTTCATGCTACAAACCCATACAAACCTGACTTATTCCTTAGTTTCATCTACTCTTTTTACCTGATGAGGTTATAACTGAGAGCATGTTTTATGATGACGTTTAAACTGAAGACAGATTATATGTATCGATTTTTAAATCAATGCCGTTGCGATATTTACAATACAGTATGCATAGGGAACATGCTGCGGCACATTGATCATCCATCTAGCATTGCAATGTATAAAACTATAGGTACCTTCTGGCTGCAAAACCTTACATTGATCTAGACATAAAACAGGCATTTTAAAAAGTCTTAACTTATCATGTGCCAGAGCAAAGCTGATAGCTGTAATCCAGACAAGGTGTGACTGCTAAACATTAACCTTTTAGTATTTTCTAATATGATTTAATTCAATTGGAATTGAGATTGCAAACATGTTCGGCAAGGTTGTCCGAATTTAACGCACTGACCGTGGAGTTCATGTTTTGAATCATTAGCTTCGGTGGGCGTTCTGGTCTCTCCACTCGTAATTGGGAAGGAATATTTCTGTAGCTTGCTTATTTTCGGATGATCAAAACACTTCACGCTATGTGAAGCATGAAGACATCAATAAAGAGTGCATTCCACTCTATAAATGATTCCTTTGTACCAATGACGGAAGTAGTGTAACCGATGTTACGATCGTAATTTTAAATTCTGTTTAGGTCTAGCTTTTCTCCGCTGTTTCGTTCACACAAGACCTTTCCATTTATAAAAAAAAACAGATAATAGTTTCGAAAACCCTTAACACCCAAAGTAACATTATCTTATTTTTATAACATTTCCTTCTTATTTTTCTTTACATACTTACTTAGTACAAAACATTTTAATATGATCAAAGAGAAGACAAGTAAAAATACAAAAAAAAATTTAAAACAAGCAACTGTATCCCAAAAACGCGAAAGACATTCTCTCGCGACAGATCTTTAGGCATTACTACAAAGTCTTAGGGGGAGCTGACATCTTTACCTATATGATCCAAAAATAACAACGACTGTAATATCTAGGTACGTCCAAATATAAGATTGTGTCATACAAACACTTGATTCGAGAATATTCACCGTCAATTTGCTTGTCCTATATCGATTAGCATAATGAATCGCAGTGGATCGGTACCGTTGGCGCTGATTTGCGGCATACGCCAAACTCATCAGGCAGTCTGCCGGCGTCTTGACCCGCACTCTCAGTGACTCATTGCGAAGCCTCGTCCATGAGAAACTGAAGGAAGTATCGCACATTCCATGCCAAATCCGAATTCCTAAATCATTTTGTATTTATCTTCACATTTCAGTACATTAAATTTTAGGTGAATTTAAAGCTTTGTTGATTTTAATATGATAACTTTTGACTTTCGATCCGATGATTGTAAGTTCAGATCCGTTACTCAATAGATATAATCACAGATAATATAATACTATAGATATAATGTTTTGGTATATTTGTATGCATTTACACTAGAAGGTGAGTAAATCAGATATTAGTCCAAAGAGCGATGATAGGCTTCCAACCTGTAACATGAACTGCATTGCATTATGGTGTGAACCTCTGACGTTCTCTGCGCATGCTCTAGAATTCTAGATAGATTTGCTTGATTAAAGAATGATGATAAATGCTTGATGTTTATCCAAAAAATTAAGTCGTGAGCATTCTCAGTTGATAAATAAAAAGATACGAATTGATCTAGGTGAAATGTAGGTATATTTTGATTTCGTGATTCAAAGAATTGCTTTAAATCATCTATAGGTACCTATTTTATTTGCTTAGCTTCACCGGAAGGTCGGAAACAACTGAAATTCCATTTAAGAATAAGTTGCCCCTGATTGAACTTACCAAGTTAGCTCCTATTACTCGTATAATAAACTGTATTTTTATCAATTTATCAAAAACTGTTTTGTTTATCTATTCCATTTATTAAAGAAAAAAACTTTCTCGAAACGAATCGGGAAATTTCTCTTTAATTTCGACCAGTTCAATGAATAATTACAGTCCATTCATTAAACCAACTATGTAATTCAAATAACTAAGGAAAGTTCAACCAAAACGTACCTTATTTATAAGCCCTTCATCAACTTTATGACCAGCACTTATCAGTGACTCTCCCTAAATGACCTTAAACTCATGATACGATAGATTTTAAACTACTCTGGTCGTAAATATCTCACTTTCACTAATATGTTTTACGAGAAAAATAATCAAAAGTAACATGACACTCATGATTTGTGAGTTTAAAGGAAAAGTTATATAATCTTCCTTAGCTTTCGTCTAAATGCTCTCAATATTGTAAAGATAGACAAAAATGTAAAGAAGTGAGTGGGTAGAGTGGGTAGATACTTCAAACTTAAACTAAAAAAATGTTGATTGAAAATAGCATTTTTGAGAAATAAAAGCTTGTTTTTCCCACAGAATAAATATTAATTTTAGTGGCATGATTATCTTCCAATGTTTTATCTTTTAACGCACCGTGATTTTGTGGAACAGTGATAAAGTACTTATCTAACAATCCGTTTTCAGCTTGCAGTAAAAAGCAACCCAAAACCAGTACCTAATCCTAGAAAAACTAGAGAGGGGTTGTATTTTATATTTTATAGTCTAACGATGCATTGAGAAGGGGTTTTGTAAAAGCCTTGGCGAGATCCAGTCTTGCAGACATTTATACCTACAATAGCTCAATATGCGTTAGTCTCATGTTCAAGAGCTTTCTTCCTCACATCAGTATGCGTGACACAGACTGTGATTGTGTAGGCACTGACAAATAGCCTCTGCCTGCTTTGTCGGCGTCGACGCACGATACCTTTTGTCTACCACATCCACGAGAGTGTCTTGTCTTGTTCCGGGGAAAACGATTTGATTCTGAAAGGACAAGTTATGGTGGTGGTTTTATGACATTATGCTATATTATATTATTTAGCTTGTAGATGAGGTGGCATTTAGGTAGGCATTTTTAGATCCTATGTAGGATATCCATCTTCATAGGATCAAAAATGCCGAAAGATCCGACAATACGCTCATGAGAATAAAGTCGTGATCATATTTTATTTTTCATTTTCATTTCAATTTCTAATTAAAAGAGGCGTGTTCGTAGACACTTTAAATATGAGTCGCAGACTAATCGTCTCCGGAGTAAGTACCTCATAATAACTACTTAGACTAATCTGTCCATTAAATTATGTAGCTATTAGCCTCTAACCATCAACTACATGAGAACATTCATTGATGATGTAATTTTACTAGATAATCGACTTCTGATTAGCCTGTTATTCGATGTTTCTCTTCCTACAGGGATGTGACAAACATTAACTTCATTAATGAGCGATCGAATGATTACTTAAATGCCTTGGTGTTGTAAGATGCTGTGGGTTTATTGAGGAAACCAGTGGGCATTTTAATGTGCGGTCCATCGCATCGCTTATAACCTGACACGTAGAATGTTAGTACCTCAGAAATGTTGATTTGAGTGTTGTGATATTTAAATGAGCTGGTTTATGTGCAACTGATCTGTCTTCTACTGCACCTTGAAAATGCAGTAATGAAATAATAGTTTTATTTTATTTGTATTATGTTAAAGTAAAGGGTACTTATATATATATAGTTGAAAAACATGTCAAACGAAGACACCATGCTATATTTGTTAAACTCACTGAGAAATAGAAGTGGATGATTTTCTAAACTGTTACATAGAGCCACGTACAGAAGTTTGAAGAAAATTTTAATAGATTTTTCGACAACGATAAGGCAAATCTAAACTTAAGGTTTACCTACTCTTAAGCCATTCATTAACCCAAAGGTTATCTAAATCCAGTTCGTTATCTATATTACACAACTGCTCCAAAAAGCATTAAGCTGTTGTATCCACGTGTAGGGTCGCATGGGTCAACACGCATGGGATTACATCTTGAAGTTTTATACTATCCAAACATTTTAGTGACCGGAACAAACAATGTCACTTGACTTCAGGCATGTACTAAGATTCGTAGCTTGGTAGTCAGAATCCTTCAAATGGCAAAATTTTAAAAAATAATTATTCAAATGGCAAAATTAAAATATAAGTCGGTATGACTTTAATTTCGTAAGCAGAAAGCAATTTTATGCACTCTTAAGGTGCATTTTTGTTCTTATCTCTGAAGATCCTCAAAATTATTTTAGGGAGCCATGATGAATGATGAATGATGAATGAGTATAAGGCGAGTGTGAATGAAGAAAGTGGAAAGGATAGACCAGGCAAATATACTTAGACCAAATTGGTGACAAATGAGGCAAAAGAGGTGTGTTCCACACACACCTCTTTTGCCTCGTAGCAAGTGAAGGTCCATGTTTTTGCCTATCCCCAAGGGAGGCAAAAATGATTTTTATGTATAATCTTTGTCTGTTGCATGCATAAAGTTTGTACAAAAAGTCTAGTACCTATAGTATTATATTATCTGTGGTTAATGTACTGAGTTAATTCACCTTACTGCGACCCTGTATACGTCTTAAGTGTCGCAACACGGGACCGTTAAATCTACTTCCAGTTTTCGTATATTCTGGCCCAGTTAGGCTCATCTGTCGGTGCGGTCAAAGATATCAATCAGGGTTCCTCAAACTTTGTCATCCCCTTGGATCTGATTACTATGAGGTATATGTAAGTACGGCATTCTTGGACATTCATTTTTCAAATAACTTTTCATCCTCAGTGGGTAATAATACAAAAATATAACTAATTACCTTTTTAGATTTAATATGTATCACCAAATCTAAACCAGGAATTGTGTTGGTTTTCTGTATGAACAAATTAAGTTTGCTGCTTGATGGACAAACAAGTATTTGACAACTGTCTGCGAAATCGTCATTACGATACCCTTTTCCTAAACCATACTGACTGCATTCTAACTCATTAAGCCTGTGCAGTGTATAAATGCTTCAAGTTTGAGAAACACCCTGTATCATTGGGCTCGATGTGTTGCATCACTTCATTAACGCTTGCATCGTAACGCTTTGATCATTTCGGTTTAGTGTGGCGCCAAAGCCTAGTTTAATTTTATTATTTTCATTCAGTAACACTTTTTACGATTTAACTAAAATGTAACTTTATGACTACTTAGTGTTGCACAGAGTTTTCTTTTGTGTATCTAAAGTTTTGCTACAAATGTGACTTTTTTTTATCTGGCTCGGTACAAAAAGTTTTTATAGGTACCTATCGCTTATTTAACCTTGATTGCTTTCGAAGTAGGCAATGGGTTTTGAGAATTGAGGAGTGGGACATTCAGACTGGAAGAAATTTGGCTTTTAAAACCGACTTTAAAAACGGAGGAGGATCTATTTTCCACTTAATGTATATTTTTTTTATGTAAGTACCTATGTTCAGGTTCACTGATTTCTTAGACAATCGTAGGCCGATATTGAAAATTATTTTTTTGTTTGAAAGTGTTTACTCCCGAGGTATTTTATTTTCGAAGATCTACGGAGTTATGATTTGAAATGCACCCCAAGAGTGCAATAAACTGCTTTTCTTACAAAATTAAAGTCGGGTCTATTGATTTTAACGAATCTAAGGGACTCTTATCGCCTAATTAGCTATATTATTTCGCGAGACGTTTACAGCTCTTGTTGTCACGGACATTAAATAATAGTAAGATTTAGTTAAAAACCGGAAACCGGTAGGTAGATGGGCTAATGTATATTACAACTAACCACAGATCGTGACCTACGTGGCATTGAGATTGTCATCCTGGGTAATAAAATTTACTTAAGCACCTCTATAGATATAAATTACCTACCCGTGCAATGGAATATTGTGTTGGCAAAGTAGAGTCTCGACTTTTGATTCGAAGGTCCCGACTTTTGTTACCTTATAGATAGATTTTTGATGCCTTATTAAAATGTATCCTGCCGCTAGTTACAATATAAAAAGGTTATCATAATAAGATAATGGGTAGGTATAGGTATACCTACCTGTGTGTATCGTCAAACAATTTGAGCCTGTAGAAATAATAAAAGTAAAAACTTAAGAAATTCTCGATTTAAATGAAGCATACTAAGAACAATATTGATTAAAACGTCTCTTTAACAACAAAAACAGAATCAAAATCGTTGACTCAGAAATACAAAAAATGTACTTTATTCTTTATTGTACACAAGAAAAAATACAATTAAAAAAACTAAATTAAAAGGCATGTACAAAGGCAAGTAAGTAAGTTCATACAAAAAATGTACCTACACATTAACACTCCTCATTTTTGTTGGGGGTCAAAAATTTACTAAGGAGAATCTTCGGAAAAAGCCTGCCTAATATTCTACAACTTGGTCGCGAGAAACAGAATCACCTTGCTTGGTTATCGTGGACTTATTGAATAAAACCTGGTTTTATTATGATACTTTCTACGTAAAGCTCCACGACCAGCATAATTTAAAACCGGAAGACAACATAATGTTCGCATAACCGAGACCTACTTTCGTCATGCGTTTTCAATAATGCAGGTTTGGTTATTAACGGGACAATGGAAATTCTTCGCACGGTCAAAAACCTGCCAATATGTAGCGGTACCTACCTACCTAAGGAATGTTTCTCGCGGTCTGCATCTTACTACCAGACAATTGGGGGGAGGTCGGAATTTTAGTTCATCGAAATCTATCAAAAAATCCGACGGTAAAGGACATGAAATCCATCAACTTAGCCATATCTACAATATGAGTCCAATATTAGCAAACGCTATTAGCCGAGCTGAGAGGAAAGCCATTTGATTCCAAAAAAAAAAAAAAAATTTGTGGACAACACATCGGAAACAGATAAATTAGTCATTTTCTCATAAAAACAGTTATATTCTTTTTGCAATTGTCTAGCGGAGTAAGTCCCAGGTAACTTTAATGAAGTGGCTACTTCGTTCGTGATCATTCACATTTTGCAGGTGCTCAGCAATCGACATCGTTTAACTTTGTTGTATTTTTCAAAATTATTGAATGCACGCCTTCACTCAGGATAAAACTACCGAAACAAGACCTTTCAAATCGAAATATAAGAATAACGAATAATAATAGGTTACGAAAATTTAAAAGTCAGTTTATTCACGAATTTTTATGATAAGCAAAAGATTATTCGAGATCGCCTTTCCTCTGTTAGTGTTGATGCGTTCAAAGCGGTAATGTTTACGCCGAGCTTCTGCGAACCTGCGGTTTCCGGCGAGTGCGTGTGAAGGCCGCCGACAGACGGACTGCTCAAGACGGCTGCTAAGAACCGCCTGCGCACTTTTGTCCCAAAATTTCTGGTTCTTCAACACAAGGGTCATGGTATTTAACTGAGCCATTCCCAGTAGTCTTACCAGTAGAATCACTGGTAATTTCCTTCCCAATAGACTTACTAAGTAAGACCACTGGGAACTTTGTACGAAACGTTCCCAGTAGTCAGACCACTGGGAATGGCTCATTTTGACGCCCTTGGGGTTTGGTTCTTTTCCCCCGAGAAGAATTCACACTAGGGAAAATATTTACATACCTACACTGTAAAGAAAATTATCGAACAATAACTATCCGTCTCTTCCGAGCCTAAAAACAACACCTTGTGTCCGCCGGATTCCCGAACACTCACGTTAAATTATAAATGTATAGTCGTAAAAACGTAAAATCATACTTTCGCAACGTTTGGCAGGCTAAAGAGGAAGATATAAAAATACACTAATACTTTTTCAGGGCTAACAAGACTTGTGATATTCAAGTTTCTTGTAGGTACTATAGAAATAGTGTTAATTGGTTTTACCTTTAAATTAAAGAAATATGTGTTTATCAAAATAAGATTCAAATAAGGTCGGTCAATGAATAGATAAATATTCTGTTTGTGTAGTTGATTAAAACTCATATTTGTTTAAGAAGATACTTACTTTTTACAGTTCTCTTCTTACAAAACTGTTTTTTACGTATGTGGTCACAGAGTAGTTAAATTCACACCCATTTAGAAGCTTATGGCGCTGGTCACGATTGATTTCTTGGCTCGCTGCCGGCATTTAACCAAAGATAAATACGTAAACGATCCCTCTACATCCGTCCCACTTTTAGGAATCGCATAACGATCAGTTTGTTTTCCTGTTAGCGACTCTAACCCTTTAAAAACGGTTCACTTTTGGAATTGTTTGTTTTTAAATCTGGCTCATTTTTCTTAGACGCTCAAATTATTGAGAAGTTTACTGTTCTAAAAAGAAGTTGCAGGAATTAGTTTCTGCTTATAGTCGATCAAGTGTTGATGAACATCAACATTTCTAAAGACATGCTTTAATTCCATTAAGCTTGTCTTGATCAATTTTGTAGTTATGACAACTGACACTGACAGTAATCTTTGATTACTTCTTCTTCAATATAAACTCAGTAAAAAAAACGACACATACCTAAGGCTTATTATTTATTAGGTAGGTACTCATCAGTTAAGGTAAGTAAGCTGTGTAACAGAAATAGTAGGCATTCCCTCACATTTACCAAGAAACCAAATAATGCAACAGCAATTGTATGTCACTTCAGTGATGGACGTTTCTAGACCAAACTTTGTATTATGATATTTCACGGTGATTAGCATTTAGTTCGAAAGAGATAGGCTTAGGCTGTGGACATACTGTTAAAGCGACGATAATGATTATAATAACTTTATGACAAAGTAGATTGTATTGTCTCGATATTAACAGACTTATTTGTTCGGCTCACCAACGCACCACGCACACAACCACACAGCAAGGCGACTCCCGCCCGACTGCCTCGTGACGTAAGCGCTTGAGACGATCGCAATACATTACATCCCTTTTTTGTTTTAATTGTTTTTTAAAATCATTTCTGTAGTCACAAATTATTTTCATGATAAATAAACTAATCTTCGTAAATAAACTTATTGTTTTACTTAATCATAATAGGTACTTAGTCATCACAATTAGTATAATTTATTTCTAGCTCAATAGGCTTAGGGATAATTGTTCTGTTGCATAATCATTTATTTTAATTTAATCCATTGTTGTTTCTGTATCCATAATCTCTTCTGGCTTTTGTGATTTCGTGGTTTCTTTATTCTTAATCTCATCTGGCTTATTCTCTTGGCATATTTTCCATTCACCATGAATTTTCTTCAGATGTACAACATTTCTTCTATGAGTCTGGCCGGTCTCATCGTTTCGAACTTGGACATCTCCCGCAACATTTTTTTCTACAGTGTGTGTTGTCGTATCGTAGTTTAGGCTTAGTTTGTTTTCTTTGGTCATGTTCTTAATATAAACTTTGTCTCCTGGCATTAGGTCGCAGTCTACTGCTTTCCTTTTTCTATCAGCATATTCTTTTCCTTTTTCTTTCATTTCTTGATCTCTGTCTTTCACCCCTGTATCTGTCGATGGTCCTTGTGAGACGTCTCTAATCATTGGTAATTTGTCTCTGAAAACTCTCTTAAAGAATAGTTCGGCTGGTGTTCTGCCGGTAACTGAGTGCGGTGTACTGTTGTACATACACAAGTACTCCAATAAGCTTTCTTTCCAATCTTTTTTTTCAGCCTGACTTATCTTAAGTCGTTTTAAGATGTCGCGATTTTGTCGTTCCACTTCTCCATTTTGTTGCGGCCAATACGGTATCGAGTTGTAAAGGGTAATGTTCCTTTCTTTGGAGAATGATTTAAACTCTTCACTTGTAAACTGCCTGCCATTATCGGCTGTTATTGAGGTTGGATTTCCCAATCGACTGAATATTTCTTTTAATTGTATTACCATTTCTGTAGATGTGATTTTCCGACATATCTTAATTTCTTTATACCTACTGTAGTAATCAACTACTACAAATAGGTAATCTCCGGTAGGTAATGGCCCCATTAAATCAATGGCAATGTCCACCCATGGTTCTTCTGGCAGTTCTCGACGTTTCATAGGGTTTGGTGGATTAGGAACTGAAACTAAAGTGCATCCTTTGCAAGATTTGACTAAATTCTCGGCGTCTTTGTCACACTTTGGCCACCAAACTTTCGTTCTCAGTCTAGCTTTCATTGCTACTATGCCTGGGTGTCCTTCGTGAGCAGCTTTTAAAACTCGTTCTCGGAGTTGGGATGGAATGACAATTCTAGTTCCTCTTAGTAATATGCCTTCATAGTAACACAGCTCGGTTTGAAAGATTTTGTACAGTTTTACATCATCAGCCCATTTGTTTTGATATACGCCTTCTTTGACTTGATTTATTTCTTTGTCTTCCTTTGAACAGTCTATTATTTCTTTGAGTGATACTGCCACTGGTCTTGCACATTCAACAATTTGGCAGATGTGATGGTCCTTTAATTCCGGGTTCAATTTGTTTATACCATGGCAGAGTCTGGATAAGGAATCTGCGATGTTGGTCTTACCTGGTCGGTATACCACTTTGTATCTATATGATTGTAGACGCATAACCCACCTTTCTATCCTAGCGCACGGTTTTGATCTAATGCCGAATATAATTTCCAACGGCTTATGGTCAGTGACAAGCTGGAACTCTTTGCCATATAGAAATATATGAAAGTGTTCAACAGCCCACACCAAAGCCAGTGCCTCCTTCTCAGTCTGGCAGTATCGACGTTCACAATCTGTTAAGGTTTTGTGACCGTATGCAATAATTCTAGGACCCTTGTCGTTAATCTGAATCAAGACTCCTCCTAATCCAACGGGACTGGCGTCCGCTATAACGACTGTCTGGTCGTTAACATCATAGAATCCTAGGGTCGGTATATTAGTCAATTGTTTCTTTAGTGATTCAAAACAAACTTGTTGATCAGAACCCCAGTGCTCTTGAATCTCTGATTTATCTCCAGTTTTGTTACGGAGTAGCATCTTTAAAGGTTCCGTTATTGTCGCGTAGTTGGGGATCCATTTGCTCACGTAATTTACGAGTCCAAGAAAGCTCTGTAACTCCCCGATTGTGTTGGGTGGTCTAAAGCCTTGTATCGTTGAGATATATTTTTCTAGGGGTTTGACCCCGTTTTCTGATAGATGATGTCCTAAAAAATTCACTTCTCTTTTGCCGAAGATACATTTGTCTTTACTTAGAATAACATTGTTCTCTTCTAAAACATTAATTACTTTTCTTAATCTTATGTCATGTTCCACTAGATCTTCCCCGTATATCAGGATATCATCGATAAAATTTATCACGCCTTCGCATCCCAACAACATGCGTTCTATTACTTTTTGAAATATTTCTGGGGCGCATGATATTCCAAACATTAAACGTTTGTACCTAAAGAGCCCCTTGCTTGTGATGAATGTTGTTATGTGTCTCGAATCGGGTTGTATTTCGATTTGGTGAAATGCATCTTTAATATCTAGTTTTGTAAAGAACTTGGCGTTTTTCATTTTAGGCAATAACTTGTCCATTGTTGGCAATGGATGATTCTCACGCACGATAGCCACATTAGCCCTTCTCATATCTACACAAAGACGCACTTCCCCATTATTTTTTAAAACGGGTACTACTGGAGAAACCCATTTCGAAGAACCTATTACTGGTTCTATTATGTCCTTTTCTAAAAGCTCTTCGATTTTAGCTTCAACTTTAGCTTCTAATGGTATAGGGATCCTCCTACGGATAAAATAATACCAAGATAAAATCAAAACTAAATTTAATACCCACTCAATCAAATCACAAAAGAAAGCGTTAATTAAATAGCTTCATTATAATACCTGTAAGGTTGCGACACGGGTGGTATGGAATCATCAATCGGCAAATCAATCAGCACACTTTTGAATTTGGGGAAGGTTTTGATTTCGACTTGGTTGATATTGTCCAGATTCAGGCCAATTTTGAGTATTCCCAATGACATTGCAGTAGTTTTACCCAGTAGATTTCTTGTACCACCAACAATGACATAGAAAATTGAGTTTTCTGATTTCATGCCAATTTCAATAGGAGCTTCGAATGAACCTTTGATTCGCAAGGGTGTATCACTCCCATAAGCCATGAATTTTATATCTGGGTTTGCTTTTAGGTTATTTACGCAGATCTTATTCTTTTTCATAATCTCCCAGGTTTCTTCGGTAATTAAATTTTGTTTACAGCCAGAATCAACTAGAACTTTGGTTTTTATTCCTCCAATAGTACAGTCAAATTCTACGTCATCGTCAATGTGAAAAACGTACTCAGTTTCTTTTTCTTCTTTAGGCGCTTCAAAGTCACTTACCTGATTTATTCCGTATTTATTAGTGACCATGTGACCTTTTTTTGGTTTGTATGTATTCTGTGTTTTTTCTTCCTCTATTTTCCTTTTGAAAGTTTGTTTTGTTCTACAGTATTGTCTAAAATGTCCTTTAAGACCACACTTCAAGCAATCTTTGTTTCTGGCTGGGCATTCCTTACTATATGAAGCGTGTTTCAGGTTACCACATCTACCACATCCTTGCACATTTATTCTTCTGTTAAACGTTTTGTTAGTTCTTCTTTCAATCTCGTTAACTTCCTGGACTCCATAGCCTTGTGTGGTATTTCCGAATTCACCTAGTTGTTTATTTACTGATTCTAACGTGTTTGCTTCAATAATTACTCTATCTAGTGTTATTTCGTCTCCAATTTGTAGTATTTTCTTCCGTAGCTCTTTTAAGAAGCATTTTCCGTTACTTGGTCGATTATATTTTCATCCCGGTCTTTAAACTGACATTTATCAGCTTGTTGTCTTAGTCTTACAACAAATTTCTCAAACTTTTCGTTAGGTTCTTGTTTGAGAAGCCTGAAAATATGGCGTTCATAAATTCTACTTTGCTTAGGAGCAAAGTAAGCATCGAGTTTGGATATCGCTACTTCGAAAACATCTACGTCGACTGTTGCCTCGACGTTCGCTCCAGGTATGTTATAGAAAACCTCCTGTAGTTCCAAGCCACCGAAATGTAAAAGGCTTGCCCTTTTCTTTTCGCCTTTTTCTATGTTAGAAGCCTCTAAATAGATGAATAGGGCTCGTTTCCATCGCTCCCATCTTATTCCTACCGATGTAGGTTCTCCTTCACAGTCAAACTTGTCAAGTGTCAGGGTTAGAGACATGTTTTTTTTTGGGGCGACCTGAAACGATCAATTTAATGATTCAGATTAAATTAATCTGCTATAGATATATTAGATAACAATTAAATGTTCAGATTAATCTGCTTATTAAAACTATTTAGGTAAACGTCAATTTAATGACCAGTTGGCATATGACTGCTGCATTTACTTGTGTAAATTGATAGGTAGGTAGGTACTAGGTACCAATCGCATAAAGATTCGATTTAACGATCAGGCATAGCCTGCTTATCTCTATTGTAAGTAGGTATTCAAATAGGTACTATGGTACCTTACCCAATTAAATGGCCAGATATTATCTGCTAAGTAGGTAAGTACCTAGGTATATATTTTCATTTCATTTCATTTATTTCACACAATAAGTAAGTAAGTACTTATGGTTTATCAGTACCTATATAATTCCAATTTAATGGTCAGAACATTGTCTGCTTAACCAACTTCCATTGGTAACATCATCAGTTTTCAAGTAGGTAACTACCTACGCTTTTGGTGCATTTTATTCCTTACTAATGTAATTGCACACCTACCTAAGTATTTCATACTGTATTTTTACAATACGATACAATTATTATTATTATTATTATTTTTTGCAATCTTCCAATTTCTTCTGTGTGAATGTTTTTTTTTTCCAAAATAGTTAGGTAGGTTAGGTATATTATTTACCTAATGTAAATGTCCTGCTTCAGATCGTGCAGAATATAATACCTATTAATTACCTAGATTAAAGTTTGTAAAAATCAATGTCAATTTATTATAAGTAATTAAATACCAAGTCATATTTTAAAATAGGTAGGTACTTAATCTAATTTAAGTACTTAGGTGAGTACCTACATAGAGAAAATAACCATTCGCTTATTAACTTTTATCACCAAATAGGTACCTACTCATTTATATTATAATACCTATGCTTTGCCTATTAACTGTACACAATTTTAATATAAAATACGTTGGTAATAGTCGACCAAGATGATAAGGCCGGTTACCAAACAAAAGACACTAATATTGCTGAACCTAGCAGTTTTAATTTGTGCACCACACAATTTTATACTAAACGCGACGTCTCTGTTTCTTATTATTTATTTTAAGTAGGTAGGTACTTTATCGTTTTACGATATTTTTAATCTTAAAATGGTCTGTTAGTTCCTTTTTATCTATCCACAAAACCAAACGAGTACCTAATTTCGAACTAAAATTAGCTACGAACCAATATGTAAAAGCATATTCAAACGATACGATAGTAAGGATTAGGTACCTACTATGTAGGTAGTACCAAGTTATGTGAACTTGTATTAAGGTAAGTATTGATGTAAGATGTACTGCTGTACCCAGGTGGGTAAGTGTATGGTAGGTTCAATCGAACAAAGTAATAAATAGTATCTACCTGCCCACCCTGTTTTTTTTTTTTTTTTTTTTTTTATTTTACATGTATAATATTTAGGTATACATTAATTACTCACTTTTGTCCTCGTCGCCACATGTATTGTCTCGATATTAACAGACTTATTTGTTCGGCTCACCAACGCACCACGCACACAACCACACAGCAAGGCGACTCCCGCCCGACTGCCTCGTGACGTAAGCGCTTGAGACGATCGCAATACATTACATAGATGATAAAATAAAAAGATAGATTTACCAGTCAGTAGGGTATCCAATACTTATAAAGCCGAATTTTAACAAATAAAAACCATAAATAGGGACACCTGGTGGATAAGTAAAGAATCTATGGATTTATTTTGATAGGTTATATTGTTAGAATGCAAGGAGTAGGCAGATATTGATCCATAATTACTGTTTTTGCTTTGTTTGATTGAATTTCGAAACAATAAACCCACTTTAGACGTGACCTAGAACTTAATGCTCCCACATACTTAATTTGGAATTCGTGGGCATGGAAAACAATAATTAAGTATTGTTATGTGTTATTAGCTATAAAATCACAAATTGTAAAAATGTGTGAGAAAATCATAATTATAGTAAGTAGTTGCAATAAGTAGTTTTTGAAGGTTATTATATAAAATTGAACCAAATCGGGAAGTCTGTACTTAATATTAAAACTGCCAACTGACTACCGAGTTGTATGAAGATTAATCGTTCGCATTAGACAAGTGGTCATTCTACTGAGATTGATCGCATTGTTGTAAATAAATAAAACAATCAACAAGTGAAAGTAATAATAAAAGTTGATAGCAGTTCTTTCCAATTTCTTTCATGTTGGGTTGAATAAATAAAATGGTACTTAATTAGATTTAATTTTCACAAAGATAAATGTCAATACAATTCCAATAGGTACCTACTGATTTAGTTTATGGTCAAAATTCTAAATTTTATAAAAGGTTTGTCATCTTTGAATGTGATGATAATTTAGGAAAGGATCTGTATCTATTCCAAGTTTATAATACCTAGGTGCAGACGTTTATTTGCGATTGAGATTTATTTAATGCATCCTTTTTAAATCTTACAGATATTAACATTAAAAAGGATGCAAGCATCTTTATTTTACACCCTAATCTTATCGCAGGGACTCTCTCAAAAACAATTTTAAACCTTCTACGAGTATTATTTAAAGAACTTCAACTTTCATTATTACTTAAGTACTCTCGTAGTCACTCGCCTAATCGGCCACTTGTCTACTAACTACTTGCTTGAACAAACAATCTCATTAGTATCGAGAAAGTACCTACTATGAAAGTCAAATACAGCGGTGAAAATGATCGATCACTATTGGATCTGTGACTTTACATTAGAAGTCTTAGTTGTATTATTGGTTAGATATATTGGGCCCAACGTTCATCATGAGGCGATGATCAGGAAATCGACGATTAAGAATCAAATTGACGGTTATTTTACGCAAGCTTCAATAAGCATGTATGTTGGTATGGGCTGGTGGTAAAATCTGGTGACGGAGTTTTTAGGCCACCTGAAGGCCTCCAACATGGCTAAACGAGTAAAAGCTCTACGAAGGACAGCGACGCGCCACAAGCACTGAAGGTGATAGTAGAAATAGTTTTTAAGTAATTGTAGTAAAGTCATTAGGTACTTGCCTTAGGAAATGTAAGATCTAAGGTAATACCTATCCTTTGTGTGATAATATTATAAATATAATATCTGCGTAGTGTACATTTTATCATAACCTACGAGTACGGTCTTGAATAATTACCAGTTAATAAATTGGTGAACTAAGCTTAGACACACGCACACCTTTCGTTTTAATCAAAAATAAATTAATTCGTGGAAATTAAACGGTGATAGTCAGTCAACCGACAGTCCAATGTTACACATTATGCAACAGAATTGATTAACTCTGATGAGGAATTCTCACGAAAATTGTATGGTAGCTTTGATTGATAGACGCTGTAGGCGGCTTTTTAGTTTCGCTCGTTTTTTACAAAATATTCAATAGACAGGTTTACTACTGAATTTCGTTTTTAAAAGTCGTAATAATCTGATGACATGTTGATTTATTACGATAATGGAATGAATAAACATTTTGGCGGGTCGTCATAAAAAATCCCAACCACTAATTAATTATTTTGTATTGTCAAGGTACTATGGTTACAACTAGATTCTACCTCAATGGGTTTAGTACAAAATGTATGTAATTAAGGTGTAAAGTGACCGTCTGCGATTATCGAACACTTTTTGCATTCAAATTTATGACGTAACCTTAACCGTTTTATAAACGGATAGTTCCGGTACAAAGCGGTTAGATTTATAAATTAGTAAAGTCTTATTTCTTATCTGTTCATGTTGCATGTCAAGGCAAGTAAAAGTAATTGTAAAATTAACAAGATATTAACGCCTCAATAAAATGTTGTCTGGCATCACACGCTACACTTGGCTGACTTAACTTAAGTGACTTAGGTTTTCTAACATCAATTGCGAAGTCCAGTTCCTCTACGTGCATCTTATATCGTTTGATACTATGACAAAAAGCTCACTAAAAGTACTAGTAGGTATTTGACATGCAAATGAGCTTTTGCATAGCTTAGTGGTCTTCTGTCATGACATGACTCATCGGAATTCATGACATCGCGCCAACTGCCTTTGTTTCCTTATAAGCAGTTACCGTCATGTCACAGCTATAAATTACATAGAATCATAGCATGTAATAATTTTTATGTAATCCTTGAGGTCCTACTGAAATAAATGTTTTTTTCGTTCTGTCTTTCAATATCATCACTTCGAAGAGCTAGGTGATTTTAACTCTGTTCTATCTCAACTAATAACATGCAGAATAATAGCAACAAACATACCTGATGACAGCCGTGTGTTGCGCAGTTTTTAGCAGTGTCTTAAACAGATTTTTGTATCTTGCAAAGATTTTAAATAAATAAGGGACAACTACACACAGCCAAGAATTTAAGAAGTTGTATGAAGGCTATATAATATATAAAAACAAAATCTTAATCTTACCTTTATAATTTTTTATTTTTAAGATTTCTGTATCCAACGGCAACTTCAATACTTTACTTTGTTTTTTACTTTTTCTGACGGCCGCCGTCAAAAATCTATAGTATTTTTCTAGAATTGATGTCGTCATCTTAACACAGTCAGTTGACCAACTTGATTGGCCGCGCGCCTTAAGCCTGCAGTCCTTGAGCGTGGGAATTTCTGATTAACACCTACATTGACACTTTCTACTCACACAAGTGCATCCCGAAATTAGCATTTACAACCTGAAGACGAATAAAACTACTTTCGAAGTTTCGCACTAGTTACACATCCATTACGCGTTTGTCGTTGTGAGATGTATATAAATATCACAATAAAACACGCAATGTATTAGCAACACGCGGCCTGCAATTAGTTACCAGCACGGCAAAGGGTTGGGTCACAGTGTATGCTTCTTGGTATCATTTTAAATTTTGAGAAATTAATGATAATTTGTCAAACCAATGTTCTGTGTTATAATAATAATATGAGAAATCTGCAATAATAGATAAAAAATTGGGTTGAATAAATAAAATGGTACTTAATTAGATTTAATTTTCACAAAGATAAATGTCAATACAATTCCAATAGGTACCTACTGATTTAGTTTATGGTCAAAATTCTAAATTTTATAAAAGGTTTGTCATCTTTGAATGTGATGATAATTTAGGAAAGGATCTGTATCTATTCCAAGTTTATAATACCTAGGTGCAGACGTTTATTTGCGATTGAGATTTATTTAATGCATCCTTTTTAAATCTTACAGATATTAACATTAAAAAGGATGCAAGCATCTTTATTTTACACCCTAATCTTATCGCAGGGACTCTCTCAAAAACAATTTTAAACCTTCTACGAGTATTATTTAAAGAACTTCAACTTTCATTATTACTTAAGTACTCTCGTAGTCACTCGCCTAATCGGCCACTTGTCTACTAACTACTTGCTTGAACAAACAATCTCATTAGTATCGAGAAAGTACCTACTATGAAAGTCAAATACAGCGGTGAAAATGATCGATCACTATTGGATCTGTGACTTTACATTAGAAGTCTTAGTTGTATTATTGGTTAGATATATTGGGCCCAACGTTCATCATGAGGCGATGATCAGGAAATCGACGATTAAGAATCAAATTGACGGTTATTTTACGCAAGCTTCAATAAGCATGTATGTTGGTATGGGCTGGTGGTAAAATCTGGTGACGGAGTTTTTAGGCCACCTGAAGGCCTCCAACATGGCTAAACGAGTAAAAGCTCTACGAAGGACAGCGACGCGCCACAAGCACTGAAGGTGATAGTAGAAATAGTTTTTAAGTAATTGTAGTAAAGTCATTAGGTACTTGCCTTAGGAAATGTAAGATCTAAGGTAATACCTATCCTTTGTGTGATAATATTATAAATATAATATCTGCGTAGTGTACATTTTATCATAACCTACGAGTACGGTCTTGAATAATTACCAGTTAATAAATTGGTGAACTAAGCTTAGACACACGCACACCTTTCGTTTTAATCAAAAATAAATTAATTCGTGGAAATTAAACGGTGATAGTCAGTCAACCGACAGTCCAATGTTACACATTATGCAACAGAATTGATTAACTCTGATGAGGAATTCTCACGAAAATTGTATGGTAGCTTTGATTGATAGACGCTGTAGGCGGCTTTTTAGTTTCGCTCGTTTTTTACAAAATATTCAATAGACAGGTTTACTACTGAATTTCGTTTTTAAAAGTCGTAATAATCTGATGACATGTTGATTTATTACGATAATGGAATGAATAAACATTTTGGCGGGTCGTCATAAAAAATCCCAACCACTAATTAATTATTTTGTATTGTCAAGGTACTATGGTTACAACTAGATTCTACCTCAATGGGTTTAGTACAAAATGTATGTAATTAAGGTGTAAAGTGACCGTCTGCGATTATCGAACACTTTTTGCATTCAAATTTATGACGTAACCTTAACCGTTTTATAAACGGATAGTTCCGGTACAAAGCGGTTAGATTTATAAATTAGTAAAGTCTTATTTCTTATCTGTTCATGTTGCATGTCAAGGCAAGTAAAAGTAATTGTAAAATTAACAAGATATTAACGCCTCAATAAAATGTTGTCTGGCATCACACGCTACACTTGGCTGACTTAACTTAAGTGACTTAGGTTTTCTAACATCAATTGCGAAGTCCAGTTCCTCTACGTGCATCTTATATCGTTTGATACTATGACAAAAAGCTCACTAAAAGTACTAGTAGGTATTTGACATGCAAATGAGCTTTTGCATAGCTTAGTGGTCTTCTGTCATGACATGACTCATCGGAATTCATGACATCGCGCCAACTGCCTTTGTTTCCTTATAAGCAGTTACCGTCATGTCACAGCTATAAATTACATAGAATCATAGCATGTAATAATTTTTATGTAATCCTTGAGGTCCTACTGAAATAAATGTTTTTTTCGTTCTGTCTTTCAATATCATCACTTCGAAGAGCTAGGTGATTTTAACTCTGTTCTATCTCAACTAATAACATGCAGAATAATAGCAACAAACATACCTGATGACAGCCGTGTGTTGCGCAGTTTTTAGCAGTGTCTTAAACAGATTTTTGTATCTTGCAAAGATTTTAAATAAATAAGGGACAACTACACACAGCCAAGAATTTAAGAAGTTGTATGAAGGCTATATAATATATAAAAACAAAATCTTAATCTTACCTTTATAATTTTTTATTTTTAAGATTTCTGTATCCAACGGCAACTTCAATACTTTACTTTGTTTTTTACTTTTTCTGACGGCCGCCGTCAAAAATCTATAGTATTTTTCTAGAATTGATGTCGTCATCTTAACACAGTCAGTTGACCAACTTGATTGGCCGCGCGCCTTAAGCCTGCAGTCCTTGAGCGTGGGAATTTCTGATTAACACCTACATTGACACTTTCTACTCACACAAGTGCATCCCGAAATTAGCATTTACAACCTGAAGACGAATAAAACTACTTTCGAAGTTTCGCACTAGTTACACATCCATTACGCGTTTGTCGTTGTGAGATGTATATAAATATCACAATAAAACACGCAATGTATTAGCAACACGCGGCCTGCAATTAGTTACCAGCACGGCAAAGGGTTGGGTCACAGTGTATGCTTCTTGGTATCATTTTAAATTTTGAGAAATTAATGATAATTTGTCAAACCAATGTTCTGTGTTATAATAATAATATGAGAAATCTGCAATAATAGATAAAAAATCGTTTATCAAAATTATTTGTTTACTTATAAGACAATTTAGTACAAACATGGAATATATATGTACAGATTAGGACGGCTTCAACTTATTTACAGTAGGTACTCCGAAACATACCTATTTAATACTTCGATTAAATCCGTCTCGGATCGGAAATGAGACAAAAATACGAACACTCGATATCCACATAAAACTGTTACAACAATTATGTTAAAAATCGATCCCTGGTGTTGCAGGTTTTTTTTATTTATTTATATAAAGTAAAAAAAAAACTGTTAGTTATAAAAGGGGGGACGGGGACGATGACCATGAGTGACGGGCCTTCACTCTGTAGTGGAATGTCCGTAGTAAGACTGGTTGAATAATCGTAATAAATCGTAAACCCGAACCTTAGATATTTTAGCTGTAATGAACTACGATGGATGCGAACGGCACAGGGCCGATTAGAGTTGAACCTGTTTTTATTTGTTAATTTTTTTGTTTTTCTCAGTGATAGTCGAGATACAATCAAGGTACTTAAATCATTTTTAACTTTTCTTCCATACCTAATTTTTGTATTTTTTTAAATATATTTGGATATTCTACAGCGCCATCTAGTCCTAAGCTAAGCAATTTATTGCTTGTGTTATGGTAACCAGATGACTGATATACTACATAGATACATTTTTTTTTGTAAATACATACATATTATTGTACATAGAAAACACCCAAACTGGAGACAAAATATAATTTGCAAATCATACAAACATTTATCCCGCAGCGGGAATCGAACCCGCAACCTCTGCGTCTCGGGCTTTCACCCACTGCGCCACAGAGGTCCGAGATAATAAATAAAAAAAGGTAAAACACAACAATGTTTTGTCTTTGCTACGGTCGGGTAAAAAGATGAGTAGGTGCATTATATGTGGGTGCTTACTGCATTATTTTAATACTTCTTTAATTTCTTTGTGTTTAAAGTAATTTTCTATACGTTTTCCCATATCTCTCTGAAATAGGTAAAAAAATAAGTTACGACATAACTCGTACCTATATAGTTCATTGGTTAGGGTTTGATAATTTATTCAAAAGAAAAAATACTACATAGTAAAAGTCACGTATCTACCTAGTTCGTCTACTTGCTCGATGAATAGGTACAGATAGTTTCCAACACTCGCAACCCACCCTTTTTCTAGTCCAAAGTAAACAAAAGAAGCTCGGCGAGATCTATGACGGACGTGCGGTCACTTTGGAAACCCAGCGGGTTCTGAATATTTCTGCAGCGTGTATTCTAATAAAAAGACAATTACGTCAGGCACTGCTTCATACTAAAATGTATGGCGGCGGGAAAAAAATTCTGCAAATAAAATTAATGATGTTTAAGCTCAGATTAATGCTTTTTGGTTTTAATTAGTAAAAAACATTCACGGTGAATGTATTGACTACTATTTTGACTCACGATTTATCAAAAAATATTATCAATAATAACAACAATAATATCATAAATAGTTCAAATAGAAAAGGTCGATTTCGATGTTTTTGATGGATTTTGACGATTTTTTTCTCAAAAATTAAGGATTATTTTAGAATTATCACACGGTGTTAGTGTAGACTCATCTATTGAGAACTCGATTCTTTTTTATTGTCATTCTATGAAGTGATTTCATTAGTTTATTTTTTAAAATGGTAAGTGCCTGTTCGCGCGTTTTTAGAGACGCGCCCCTTAATGAACAGAATAGGAATGGTCTCGATTACACAGTTATTTATTCAATGCGAGTGAATCACTGTAAAGTGACAGTTATGACGCTATAAAGTAGATTACTTTTTCGTAAGAAACTATGACCGTTATTTATTACTATAGCCGCCATGGCAGGAAAATAGCTTGTGATGTTTCATAGAGTTGCAGTCATGTACGTTTGTATAGATTATAAACGCAAGGCAAGAAATACAGGTGGCAAGCTGTGACCATGCACAATATCCTTGCGTGTATAACGCGCTGCGAACTAGCAGGTGACGCGCTGCACAAAATTCCGCAGTGACTGCTCGTTCGAAAAAAGTGCATAAGCTCTTAGATCTACAAAATTAACACCATTTTATACTTTTTACATAACTGTTATATTGTTTTAAAAAGCACACAGATAGGCTTCATGACGTTCATATTATTTCTTACATTACGGCCGTCATTTCACGTTGCTAGTCTCGTTGAAACTTCTCTACGAAACTAGAAATGTTATATTTTATGTTTTCATTGAGACTTGAAAACGATCAGCCGTCTGCTATTTTCGATGAATAAAGATTTCCCGAATGCCTACGTCTTGTAAACAGACGTAGAATGTATTTACAATAAATTATTCTAATTGATTTGTGGTTCGAACTGTATTTTGAGAATATCCCACGCAAGGTGTAGGTCCAGGAAAAAAACATTGCGTATTTCCATTTAAATTATTAGTTTCAGGTAGATAACGTTATGAACGTGTTAACTAAGCATAAAAATAAATCTGAATAATTTGGAGTAAACTCTAAAAAAAGTTGGATATCTGCTAGCCCTAGGTACTTGTTGAGTGCTAAATCGATAAATCGTAGCAATTAAGTATCATTCAATTTAATTTCCAAAATTAATGATTTTCTGAAAAAGCTTATGAGGTATATCGATATCACAATTACATAAATCTGAACCACAATAATTAACACTTACAGTTACTGTACCTTCGCAAGTGATGTTAAAAATATTAAAAAATCAAATGACAGCACACTCTACGTCTATTTTTTATAACATAGTTACTATTAATCTTATAAACATGGTGTGAGCTCCTTGTGAGTGTAAATAGAATTATGTTTCATAGTAAAAAAACATAAACTCGTTTCATTACCAAAGAGGAATGCGCTAATGCGAAATTTTAATCACAGATTAACAAGTTTCTTCAGCAATACCTTATGGGCATAAAAGAGAACACATAAAGCGTAAAATAAAATAGAGTTTCATTTCTCATAACGTCTACGCACTAACAGAGCCTTGAGTGCTTGTCTATCTGCCTATAATTATCTGCCCTGCCGACAGCAAAGCATAATAATTACACCTACTGTATCCAGTGTAGTATTATCAGACTGACATCACCGTAGTACTTAGTATAAGCTCGCTGGCACAGTATAATATACCTACATGCAGTAGGCATACATGAAGTAGGCATACATGAGAAATTACTTAATAGTGGCTGCTTGCTTGTCAATTTGCTTTATCTATGTAGTCAGATCACGCCATCGATAGAGATTCAAATAAGATTTCCACTGAACTTATTTCCAGACCAGCTACGGTCGTCTCCTAAAGAGAGAACCTTAGCCGAGTATTCGCAACTAGGAAACGTTTGTCATAGGCACTGATCGCGTTAAAGAATTGGTCACAGTGGCCTAAACTAAGGACAGGAAGACCTCCCTTTGGTCTACAGTAGGACACAATGGGCTAGAAATTAGAAGTTTTTCAATTAATTCAAGGAGTACCGTTTTTCAAAGTTACCTAAAGGTACTGGTACAATAAGTTATAGAATATTAGTGGCAATTCTGAGTGTCGCAAAAGCTAAACTAAGCTAACTAAAATTGTTGCCGTCCCTTTCATAGCGATGGAAATAAAAAGGATGGCAATAATTTTAGTTAGCTTAGTTTAGCTTTTGCGACACTCAGAATTGCCCCCATTATTAACCAAATAGTGGCAAGAACCGAGCACTCTCGTTGTTTAGTGCAGGAACCTCAAATACTACTTCATTATAGCCACCGCTACTGCCTATGTAAAGACAATAAATAGGTTGTAAAGGATCTATCATACATAACTGATGAGTATGATCATGTGTAGATAAATAGGTACATACAAACATGCATAAAAACACTTTCACATGGGGTTAAGCAGAGACCACAGATCTCCAGTTGCTACGATCCTGACATATTCTTTCGCCTCATTCCACTCTCACTTAAGTAAGTACTCTACAATCTAACTAAACCATAGAGCGTGTTTGAAGAATGTAATGAGAGTTAATGAATACGTCTGTATCTACTGATTAGCACTGTATTGTGCTATTGATATACCTAGGACCGTGTATGGAATTCGCAGTGGTTAATTCGGGATTTAGTCGCGTCCGTTGACGCCGGACGTCGTAAAATGTTTAACGCTTAAACCTGGTTTAGGTGTACAAATGATTTTGGGATCTACCCGTCTCTTTCGATGCGTTTATTTTATGCTTCCACCCGCGGCTTCAATTTTTATTTAGGTAGGTAAGTACCTACTTTTTTTTGTTTAAGTATTTAAAAAAATATAATTTTACACCTAAATAATATTTACCGTTCTAGGTATAATATCATTCTTATTTTATTTTGAAAAAGTCGTATGTACCTATACATTTGATTTTTTTAATATACCTTGTATATTTAGGTCCTTGTATAATCTTGTAGAAAAAAGTTCTTCGAAAATCAACCTCAATAATAAACCTTAAATTAAACCGAAAAACGGTTGTGTTACTTCTAGCGAATGTATGTAAGGTATGAATTATTAATTTGTTAGACATAACACATTAATACTAATGGTAACATAGATAGACATGACACTATTTATTATTTATTGTTATTCTTCACTGACTATTTCGAAGGAATATTTCTTAGAAATCCAAGTAATCTACACATAAATCAAGTCATGTTTGATTAAGATAAGGAACACTGAACGAATATTGAAATGCAAATAGTACAGCCGATAGATGATAATATTGATTAATTTACTTGTATATTTAATTGGGAAACTTCATTGAAAATAAGTAAAATGTTCGAAACATAGATTAATGTTTTAACGACTCGTAAGATTTAAAAAATAATAATCTGAAGAATAAAACATGAAGATTCTGTAAGACTGTCGGTTACCTTTGACCACATAGCCAAATGAATATAACAAATTGATAACTTCAACGTTCAAAAGCAATACCATATTTTCAAGATTTATATGCAAACAAAAGTTTGCATAAAATGATCATTATGTTACCAAAATCTAGGATTGAAGGTTGCAGGAGCCGTTGCGAATAGTGGGCGGCTGTGACATGACATGAGTCAATAGAAGTGGGTGTAGTACAGGCGAAGGCCGAGGCTTGGCCACTGATATCTGAAGCTATAGGTACGAGTACCTAGGCCTACCTTGTCCGGCTTTTTTAAATTCTTTACTATCATCCTTTTACACAAAATTCCGTATTAAATACTTTTACACGACAAGCCATTAAATTGATTAATTATTTTTTTTTACATTTTGTTGGATGATTCTTTTTCGATCAAAAATGTGAAATGTGAGGAGGAGTGGAAGAAAAATGTTTTCAACGGATTCACTAGTCTAATTTTTAATAGTATTTTGACCACTATATAGCCTTCTTGACCCATCAGAATAAAAAAAGTCGAGCTTTTGATCCGAAAGCATCAAGAATCTTTGCCGCGCATCAAAATATATATCATTTTCATCAACAATTTCAATAGTTTTCTAGATACTTATTATACTTAAACTCTTTCTGAACTCATATTGTGGTAGAAAAATGTTTTTTTTTTCGGCTAATTGTAGTTTTCTTTGCAACTCTAGTTCAAACTATTAGCCACCTTTGTGACATAGATCTGTAGAAGACAAAGAGCGAGGTGTGGCTCGCGAAATATTTAGTCCTATTTTCTCTTGGTCAATAATATATAGGTATATATATAGTAAATACTTTAGTGCCAATTCGAATTAAAGTACTCGGTTAAATATCGTCTTTGAAGGGATATAGTCGTATGCTGAAGCCACCTACTCTACAAACCGAAAACGATACACCGCGTCAATACTTAGTCGAAGGTTAGCTTATGTTGGAAACTGAATTCGGAAGATTAACCAACATAAAATAAACTGCAATTATTGGCACGATGTATCGTTTTCGATTTGTAGAGTAGGTATAGGAGCTATCCTGAGCGTTCGTACTTTACCAGCAATTTTTTTGGGATTATTCTAAACTTATATTGAATAATGATTTATAATAATCTCTAACAACTTAGGTTGTTGACTTGGACAAATGAAAGAAACGTTGTTGCAACAGCTAAAACGTCTGAAAATCTATACCTACTAATAATAGAGTTAACGGAGATCGATCTCGGCATCAAATTCAGAATTTCTTTCTTATGTATTTATAAAATATGAGATTTGATCGCAAAAGTTTTAGAAATATGTACTATGACTTTCCTCCAGACTTGAACCGAAAAACCAATAAAGGCAAACTTATACGAAACTCACAACACAATTTCTAAAAATCGTTATCACGATTCTAAATTGGTTTAACATTGATTTGTGAAAAGGTTAGATCACGATTTACGAATTCGTGCTAAGAAGTAGTTACCAGCTACCACGTGCTGACAATTTCAATTCATTTTTTTTCAATTTGCGTGATATGATTTAATAATGAACTTGGGTGGGCGGATTATCAAGTTCATTCGTAATCGAGGCTGGAAGTGATTGGCTATTGTTTAAATTAAAGTATTAGTGGCAATTCGGAGTGTCACAAAAGCTAAACTAAACTAACTAAAATTAATGCCATCCTTTTTATTTCCATCGCTATGAAAGGGACGGCAACATTTTTAGTTAGTTAAGTTTAGCTTTTGCGACACTCCGAATTGCCACTATAGTCTAGCTAAATTTCAGCCCTGTAAAAAATCTTGTAGGTTCAACATTCGGAGATAATAGAAAAATAGTCAGTAAAAAAAGAAGAAGGTATTCCTATAGTTTAGCTATGATAATATAGTTTAGGACAAGCATATAACTCAAAAGATCCACAGATACACACTCCAAAATTATAATATCCCTCTTTTTACTCGGGGATTAAAAGTACCTAACCTCTAAATGGCTAGTTCAGTTGTTGTTTCTAGTAAGTAAAATTCGTATTATACGAGTACATATTAGATAGCCTTTATTTACCCAAAATTACCAAGAACATGCAATTCAAATTGCATGTGTAATTTCTTATCGTTCTGCAAATGAGATAAGACGGTTTTGTGCAACGCTCGTGACCGGTGAAGCGTTTATAGGTCAGCTATTCCGAAGCCAGGTATTCCAGTGATTCATGCCACTAGAATAATGTTAGCTGAAAGGTCGTAATCGATCTTCTCCAGAGATGTTCCAAGAACTTTATAATTAGAAGAATTTTAAAATTAAACTATATTGGCAAGCCTGTCTTATCCTACAACAGAATTCATGTTAGTAAACAAAAGCGAGCTTGTATGGAGCATAATATTGAGAGTGAATGAGGCAAAAGATGTGTGTATGGTATGCATCGTGATTGACGAAGTTTCAGGCAATCTTCAGATAAGCTCAGCAGGTGACCCTGTTAGCCTATCCACACTTACAGAGATTTGACAAATAGCAAACAAATATTATGAGAAGTATTGCTGGTTTTTGGTAGGTATCCATGTTCAATTAAAATATAGTCCTACCTTAGGGTGGCTGTTTTAGGGTGGATAAACGGAATAAGCGTTCGCGTTCCCTTGCACCGACAACAAACGGGAACGAGGTGCGAGTGCGTTTCCGTGTAAAATATGCGAATAGAATCCACACTTCTGTGTCGCGGGTTGTTCACGGCTTCGCGCGCGATAAGTGAAGTTTGGAAGCGATTGTGTTAAGTGTGTGCCATAACGCCGAGGAATGAGCGGGAGAGCGAATAATGTTTTTACTCGTGAGTGAGAAGCGCAGAACGATAGACACGCAACATAATTTATAGCGAAAAAACAGTTTTTATTTAATTACAAGTTAATTAAACAAGTAATCGAAAAATTAAAAAACCAGAACTAAATGAATACTTCTAGGCTATTTGTCAAAACATAAAACCAACAAAAATAGCGTTCTGTTCCTGAGATAAATAGCAAACTGTGTGAAAAACATGTATTTTTCAAAAAAATATATGATCGAGAAAACTTTTACCAATCGTGTTTCTAAAAAACCACAACGCAAGATAAAAGTTCAAAGTTTAATTTCTCCAAACATTATAAGGTGGTATCTTTCACGGATTTTGAGATCTAATACGATTCAAACCACATATTTGCTACCTACGGCCTCTTAATAGAAACTTCGTGAAAAGTCGGGGCTATCGCTAGCACCTACATAACATAGTGAAATGGGCAATAATAAAATTGTATAATACTATGAATTGTCAATTAATCAGTATGTCTTACAGGAATGCTTCAACAAAAGAGCGTCACAAATACTTTAGAGTTAGATAATTTATAATAGAGACTTGTTTAGTGTTTGACGTTCAGCGCATCACTCCATTATCCTAGATCAAATTGAATGACAACAAAAACTGGTCCGGTGGTACAGTTACTGACATAGATGGTGACCTACGCATCGTGACTCATCGTGACGAGTCGTCGCAAAAACAGCTGCTTTCCTTCTGAGATGAATGACTCATGTTACTACTAATGTAGGTATCTATGATGTTTCAATCAACAAATAAATAACTTTTTATATAAAAGTTTGAAATAGTTTTAGTTACGTCGAGACCTGTTTAGAGGTTGATGTGCTGGTGGTATGTTTAAGCAAGCAATTATTCCACCAATTTAGGTAAAATTATGCTTCTTGAACTACTGTTGAAGAAGCATAATAGCTAGCGTCGCCGCCTATTTTATTTGATCGCTGCCTATATTACGTTGAACAAAGGAATTAAAAAAAACTTATATTTTCAATATTTTATGCATATTTTAAAAGTAGCTAGTAAACCTTAGGCATATTTGTATTGTACCCATGTTGAAGCCCCCAAAAACGTGTATGCTTATCAGTTAATTGTTTTTGGGTTTCATTTTAATTCATTAGTATGCCAATTAATAAGGATTCACTAAAGACAGTGTTAAAAGCTACTGAAGATAAAAGTTTATCATAAATAAGTCCATGTTTTTGCATTTATCTTTAGAAAATATAACATTCTTAATGTCCGAGTCTGTCTTCAATCTCTCAATTTGAGATTCACTCACAGATTTGTGCAAAACAATTCGTTCTGCGATGTTTGATGATGATACCTTTGGATCAGTACTTTGAGATAAGCCATCGACTTTAGGGTTGTGTCTACGTAGGTACATTTATTTTTATGCGAACTTTTTCTTGATCCTCTAGCTAGATCGTCAAAGTTAAAACGTAAAAAGCAAAAATAATGGCAAATTAACCTATGTTCTGCACCAATTAAACAAATAAGTGAGTACCGCAAACGACCCTGTTACCTAATCATAGGCCTAAAAACTCCGTCACCAAAGTTGGCCACTTGCTCATACGAACGAACTAACGAACCTTATCATATTATTGGACCTAAAAATACTTTATGTGACCAAAATGATTACGGGAACTGTAGTCATCTCTTTTCATTGCGTGTCAAATTCCGTTTAGTGAACGTAATGTGATCATGATAATCCATTCACTGTCATGGCTCTACGCCACGGTGTTCTCCAGATAGTCTGCAGATGCTGATCATGTGCGTGATGGGCACTATACGCGTTAGGCTAGATAAGCTAGGATAAAGGTTTAGTTTAGTATCCTTGACAGCCCTAATCGAAACCGAATGAGTAACGGGCTGGTACCTTATAAGAATGCTTCGGGTCAAATCGGAGGTTTGCATCGGGATTGGTGTCAGTGTACCACTTAGATTGCACCACGTTTCTCCTGTGTCCACAATCCCTTTGACGGCATATCTTGCTTGATTTATGTTTTCATTTGACTGCAAAATAAAATTTGGGAATTGAACTGCTTGAATCTTGAATGGATTGTAATCCCTTGGTATACAAAATAAATGTTGATGTGTCTAATTCTTTGATTGGTTTGGTTGTAGGTATGCCTCTTTCTAAAGGAATTTCAATCAAACAACTGAACCATCACACATATTAGGTATTTTGGTTTTAGTAGGTACCTAAGTACCTACCTAAATAAAATTTAGACAGGTAAATTAAAAGTCTTGGGAACATGCTGAACTTTTCGTTTTCACATTACTTAAGTACCAATTAAGTTTTATTGGAAAATGAAACCACAATTGAACTATAGGATTTTTTGCTTTGGTTTATTTATTCTACTGAAAATCAATGCTTATAACTTTTTATATTTTCATTATTTATACGATAATAGAACTAATATGCAACAGTACTGAAGCGCCATCTGAACATAAAAATTGAAACTTTTAAAGCGCCATCTATGGTTTTGTTCTGAAATTAGAAAGCTTTCACGCTTACAAAGCTTTGCGCAACCGCGTAGCAACAGTAACTATAATAATTAACGAAGCGCTGTTTGTAATTTAGTATATTAAGTTGAGCATAGATGGCGTTAAAAAGTTTTTGATATTTTTTTACCTAAAGTAATAGGTAGATTTAAAAAAATACTTGGTAATGAAAGATTAAAACAGTTTTTTGCTGAAATTCATCTTGCCATTTTGCCTACCGTAAAAATAATGGCTTTACATATTTGTTATCTATGTAGATGGAGTAAAAGTAGGTATATTGAATAGGTTGTTAGAGGGACGTTCATTTTTACCGTATCATTTTATTTTCATATCTTTTGTTTACCTACTCAACATAAAAAAATACCGCTCCGTATCAGAAGGTCTATCAAGGAAAATGACGAAGTTCACAGAACGTCGATATATTAAAACGTCTATATGGTGGCAATGTCTTGAGTGGCACAACGACTTACTAGTAAAACGTCCAAATACTTATGCCATTGCTAAATTTTAAAATTAACAAACAAAACTTTTTATTTTCGACACAATCAACTCGCCAAATTCTTGCACAAAACAACGTCGCTTAGGGTAAATTGCCCAGTGACAGGAACATTCCATTATCTATAGGATAGGGTTTATCCACCGGACAATGTGCTTGATAAATGAACGTATCTTTGAATAGACCGATAATAAATGACCATCTGTCAGGGCGTCCACTGAAGAATAAAAAGACGATTCCATTTGTGCTCAGTTGAGTGCAAAGATTGATAGTAAATGGATAAAACGTAAAAAGACAAGGGGATGCACCTGTTTCGATGGTAACTATATTGAAATTAAAAAATCATCTATTTATTACAACCCCTAATTATATATTAAACCCCTAAATTATTTTCTGAAGAATAACTATCCTGTTATTTATGAAAAGACTAATTAACTTAGTAGGGTTCCGAAGTCAACAAGGAACCAATACTTTCGCCTTGTCTGTCCGTCCGTCCGTTCGTCCGCAGCTTTGCTCAGACTACTACTACTCATATCAGCTGATACTAGAAAACTGTAATTTGGCATGGAGATACGTATTGGTGACGCCAACAAAGAAGTAAAATAAAATCGTGAAAAACATGATTTTTCAAGGGATCCCCTAACATGTGAAATGACGGTGAACTTTTTTTCCATAGTGTGGTGGGACCACTTTTCATTCCTTAAGTTTGTGAAATATTTAAGTACCTTTAAAGTGCTAATTTTCGTCAGAGTCAAGTGTCCTCTCTACTGAATTGTAGGATTAGTACATAATAATGAATTTAAAAAGAAAACAGCCAAGTAGGCTTTACAGGTTGACGAGTAATAGTAGATCAACTAAAAATTTTAAAAATTCGTAAAAAATGACGAATACTTGTAGGTTAACTGTTTAATTTTAACTTTAACAATTAAATTTTAACTGTTTAAACCATCATGAGTGTAAGTAAAATACGATTGAATGCTTTAGCATATTGGGCCACTCAGAAACCCTGCATGGACCGACACGCACTTGGTACTTGGTCAGTTATTATTATTTAACAGGATAATAATAATATTAACCTACTATTATTATAATTTATACCTACCTATGATCATTTTGAAAGTCCATTCCTCGGGAAAATATTTTTTTTAATCGGGTCAGTTGTTTCGGAGATTACCCCCATTTGAACAAACAGACAAACAAACTTTATAATATAGGTAGGTAGATGTTTGTTATACAAAACATTTTCGATAGATACATTTTAGATAGGTTGAAAATTGAAAAGGAATGGTATTATGTAATAGCATGCGGCCTTTGCACACAAAATATTTTGTTAAAACGGAATTTTTGCGAAAATTGTACATATAAAAAGTAATAGGTAACAATATCCGTGCGTAGCTAGGAGTAATATTTTATTTTTCAAATAAAACAAATTGTGCAATGCAAAATAACATCGGGCTAAAAGCTTAAAAATTCTACCAAAAAGATATATGGCCTAATTTATATTGACAGCCTTTGTTGCCACAAATCTTATTGTGCTTAAAACTGCACTGATTTTTGCAACAAAAAAAAACCTTTTAAATCTAGAGCCAATTTAAAAAAAGGGTCGTCAATGTAAATAAACCTTTTAAAGTTTTTTTTTTTGTTATGTTGAGAATAGTCACAGAAATTATAAAGCGTCTGTCACACCGCGAGCTAAGCTTACTTAGCTTAACATGTAGCTGTCCAACCATACGAACTAAGCTAGACTTTACGACCTATAAATTATGTTGGTGTACAGTACCTACAGAGAGAGCTAAGGTAACTTAACTATGAGCTAAGTTAACTTAGTTTACGGTGTGAACTGAAGTAGGAAAAACCACCGCGACTACGTCTGCTCAGCTAATGCATAAATACCTACTTACATTGAAAGGATCATAGTCTTCACGCCATACTTAGTCTAACTTTAAGATTTTACTAAAAAATATGTTATATTAAGGTCATGCCTCAAAAACTAGGTCTATTACTTGGGCCGAGCCGCCCTTCAATGAAACTTTTTATAATGTAATAGAATAGGTAGGTACTTTACCTACTTATAGGTAAATTCAGTTATAGTCGAATGCAGAAAAATATGGTATCTTTGTTGTTGAATATAATTTTAATTAACTTCACACAGAATCAATATCTTTGCAATAAAAAACGTTGCACAGCACAACCATCTGCCAATTCGATTCAAATTGTAAAGCCCTTGTGCATGTGCGAAGTGCCTTAATTAATTATTTCAAGATATTAAAACATCTCAGTAGCACATGCCGCCGACAGTTCGGTCTGACACAAATCCACTGGCACGTGTCTACGTCATTATTAATCCAGCAATCATTGTTGTACCAACCAGCGTAGTAGCGAGCATGTGTGAACCCCTCTTTATAATTCAAATGTTTTTATTGAGTTATCGGTGGAGCGTTTTTGTATAAACTATGAATGTCAGTTTTTTCGATAATTTTTTTTTACGAAATCACAAAAATAATATAGTATTTGAAAAGTGTGTACCTAAGTGTCAAAAGTACGAGCTGACTGCTAAAGATCTAGACTAGATTAGATAGGTAAATATCCAAGGTTAGTAGTAGGTACTTATAGTATTTTTAATTATATCTTAAAAAATGGAATAATTATCTTCTCAAAATTCGCATTTTAAAAGAATAATAAAAAGATTATTCATTTCATATGCGGATAATTTTCTTATTATCTTTCTTAGAGCACCTATTCGCTTTAAGAATAACAAACCGCTCTATCATCCAAGCGATTATAAGGCCGCAGCTTACGTGACTTGCTGCCAAACGGACTAGCAACCACTATAGGTACAGTTCACTTACAAAATATCTAGCACGAATCACACATTTCTTAGATTTACCTGCCCTGAAAAAGTCTTCCCATTTTCTTCTGATCCATGCGATTACTACTTTCTTCCACCAGTCACACTGAAATGAGTCGAGATCGCGTTAAATTTTAGAAATTTTGTGCATGTTAATGGCTATAATTATGTTCGAAAGATTTACGGACGTTAGAACATGACGATGACGCCGATGATACTTGCAACCTCTTGCGCAAAATTTTACCCAGATGAATCGGTAAATTGTCTACTGTCTCTTTCTATACATCAGGGTAGAAATGTTTAAAAAAGGAAAGAAAGTCGAAGAGTTTTATCCAGCCGTTTCTTCTTTTGACGGAAAGTTAGGATAAGCTCTCGTTTCGGTAACTTTGGCCTGGCATAACAACTGAGGACAGCTAACGCAAACTAAGTACCCTAGGTGACTGGAAATATTTATGACAGTTACAGGAATCGAATCAATGTTAACATTACGATACCAAAGACCCACCAAAAACAAAGGCACTAGTCCGTTTTTTTTTCTAATACTCGTAGTTTTTGGGGTCGATCGTACCAAAGACACCCCAATTTACACCCTTGCGTAATATCGCTCCGTTATGAAGGTCCGGTGAGGCCCTGCTTAGTTCCTGAGCTTTATACATAGGGATGGTGTAAGTATGCCCTGATATTAGATGTTTTATAAAGTGGACGGACATGCTTTTGGAAAGGACAAAAAGGTCTGGTAGCAACAAGAGAATTGGATCACACCGATCCAATTCTCTTGTTGCTTGGCGAATTATTCGGCTACACTTATAAAAAAAAAAATACATACTTACTGTGAAACGTAGAACCTCCTCCTTTTTGAAGTCGGTTAGTAACAGAAAATACGTAGCAATAAAACCATTTTAAATTCTCCAAACACCCAAACAAAAGTTCAGAAATCGGCGATAAATGGGACCGTGGGTGCGTGAATGCCGCGCCCTTTCCGCGATATTTAGGTATTTGCCTGTAAAGTGTTATTGCGCCTCGCGAGACTTATGATAACCACAACTTCTGCAAGCCTGTAATCTTTATTGTACTTACTCATGTTTACGAAAAGATTCCCCTTTAAAAATGTTAAGAGGGTTGGAGTTCACACGATTTACAATCGGATGAATTCTATTTGTCTCTTGTGAGTTGTGATTAATATTTTAGATGTTATGTTCTGTGTTACCTTGGAGTTTTGTAGATGTTTGCATAAGATAAGATCTATCGTAAATTCGAGGCGAAACGCCAATACGTTTTTTACCTATATAAATAATTAATAAAGGGCACCCTACGCGACAATACCGTCGCGATATAGTTTTTTGTAATTGCTGGCCCTTCTTGTTGACGATTTCGTAATCCTAGAAAGTGACATAATATCTTTACGGTTGTAATATAACGCTCTTGTTACAGAATATCTACCCAATTTCAAGAAGGGGTTGATAGCTACTTAACCTTCCTAAATTGCAATCCCATGGGTAAGATACAAAGTGCTCTTACTTTTATATTTGATGAGAGATCACAAAACGTTCCTCATGTCACTGGATTCTTTCTGCTTCAAGGAATTTTGATTCTTGGAGTATACTGGGTCTATTTCAGTCAAACTGTATGCGGCCGATGATAAGGTCATGGTATATTGTCCTTAAAAAGTATTTGACCAAACTCATAAAAAAAACATTTAAATTTCAATGCATTATTATGTTGTTGCATTGTTAGGTAGGTATGCATTGTTATGAATTGTTAAAATTTCGAACGAGGGTTTGCATTCGAAAAAGTAGTAGGTTTTTTTAAATACATAATTACTTTTTTCTTCTAATTTTAAAATAATAAAGGAGGTCGTATATCCATGAAAGGTAGCTGAAAACCAATCACTCGACAGCGTACAAAGACGATGATAACCAAAGAATCTTTGGCGTAGGTAACTACTGAAATATTTACATCTTTGAATTATGAAACAGGGAAATCCTCTAGAATCATAAACCCCTTGAGACCGCATGTTTACGTTATCAAAATAGAATTACAGAACGTGAATTAGTAAGTCGTTGACAGATGTCATGGCGGATATTAATATGTGCTCCGGATATTACAATCTTCATATTTCAGTATCCCCGTAGTGTTCTGGATAAATTCGATGTGTTTTTGCAGAATGGAGCATTATTATTGGAGTTTGTCAAGGTCAAATATTAATATAACGAGGTGAGGTCAACGAAATAAAAACAAATCTAAACATGATCACTGTTTCTTCAGGGTACCTACAATTTATCAGTTAGTTGTGTTTTAAGACCTTGTGTTTTAAGAAAAGATCTACTTAGAAGAAATCTGTTTTAAAATATAGTTACCTACAAATATTTAAAAAAAAAATTAAGACTGAAATAGCAGATTTAGTCTTAATTTCCATTAACCTCCTCTTTAGTCATACATATTACCTACTGATGTCAGGTGTTTCGCTGACAAACACATAATTCTGCGATAATCCGGTCTTGAAACAAAGAAATGAGGTTGAATACCTGTATAAAATAGAAAAATAGTATTGAAATGCGACTACGAGTATCTAAACATTACGATTTGTCAGATGTCTGGACCTGACGTCTCAGTGCTGCCACCTAGTGCACGTCAGTTCGGAAAACCCTTATTGCTATAAATTAAAAGCTACCTACTTGTTTATTTATTCTGTGCTACCTACTACCTAGTGTAAGTGTTATTTTGTGGTAATTTAAAGCATAATTCAGTGTAAACTCTTATCCACCCATTTTCACCCTATAACTATAGCCACAGAATACAGGGAGGAATCATTTCTAGTTCAGCTGATATGGAAGGCAAATGAGAAATGTGTGATAACGACGCGACACGACATCCGCGAAGATCCCATTTCTCTGATTTATGGACCCATCACACTTTGGGTGTAGCTGAGGTGCCATATTTTAGCTTAGCATGTGAAATTTTCAGTAGACTTGACAAATGTAGTACCTTCAATGTAAAATGCTTGTGTCCCTACTAATCTAACATTGGCTCTAAAGTTTATGTTGTTCATAGTCTTATTTGTTTTGTATTTGAATTCGTTAACCTATGTAGGTACTAGGAATGACACTTGTCAATTCGTATTTTTTTCTATGTGCTTCGGTAAGTATAAAATCGTATTATACCGTTAACTTATACAAACACGTGCTTTAGAGCTTTAGGAGTGCTTTTGAAATTACGTTGAAAAATAAATAATTTAAAGATTATAATGTACGTAAAACCTACGATGTAAAAACAAAATGTAAATTTCGAAGAATTTAAATTCTAATAAATAAAGAGTCGACATTCCAACCGTTAACGAAGCAAATAAAACTGCCCGAAACCCTTTGAATAAACCGTGAAAATGCTCCAGAATAGGCTATTAACACCCACTGAAGTTTGTTGCCTTCCTTAAAACTGCTACCGTCAGAAGACGACTGAAGCCTTCCAGCCTTCAAATCTACGTTATTGCTGATTATGTCAAAGTTGACATAGTGAAACATAACTTCCTGGCTTTTTTTCATTTCCCATTACCTTTAAAGTAGGTAAGTAGGTAAGTAGTTGGGTAATACTTAAAACGTCAGTTTATTAAAACCCTCTTTCAAAAAGTAAGTGTTAGTGTTGTAAAAATTATAATGATTTGAACTAATAAATGAGTTCAGAATTTGTAAAAATTGATTATTATGTAAATCGCATTTGAATAGGTGAATTTTTGCTAACATTCAAAAATATATCTTTCTACCCTACATCACAAAATATAAAAAGTACCTAATAATATTGTTCTTTTATTTATTAACATAATAATCTTAGCTGCCTCTGATAGTAATCTAATGACTATGCCCGTTATAGCACGTTGGCGGCTTTTGAGAAATTCAAAGCTTGACAATCTTGTAGAGGCCCCTTGATAAAGATAATATTTTCTTTTATTTGAAACACTTCGTCCCTCGCTTAATTAGATTAAACTAATTGACTCTCTGCCAATTCTTCGTTCTGAAAAATATTTTTGGACTTTAATGGGTCTGAAATTGGATAACTAAAGGGTTCTGTTAGTTGGTTTAATTGATATTTCTAGTAGTCTTTTGTCATAAATTTTCTGAAGAATATCGAGGGTGGTTTCGGTATTTTCAAAGAATGAAAGAGGTTGCTTCATTAGAAGCTTAATTATTCTTCTCTGCTGTAGGACTTTTCTGCAACATTCGTATTTAGGTTTTTATTGAATGACCTTGCAAATAATCTCAAGATCTCTCACTATTATAAGTGAAAGTTGATATGGATGTTTGTTACTCTCTACAATTAACGATTTAACTGAAACTTGTAATATATAATTATAGCTTACATTGTAGCTCACCCGCGGCTTCGCTCGAGAAGCCTATTCGGTACAAGTTCTCTCTGTAGTAAAGATTTTTTTCGAGAAGATAGTTTCCGAGGTTATAACTTTCAAAAAGCGAAACGTATGTAAAAAATTAAACGAAGTAAGCTGGGTAGACCGATTCTTTGTCTTCATAACTTTCAATTTAACAAATTTAAATTCTGCGTCTTTGTTGTCCTTACTTAGGCTCTTCCAGTCCCCCTTCATTTATTCCTAAAATTTCCCGATTCTAAACCTCTTACAGCGGCTGAACTTATGTTATAGTTTATCACTTCATTCATAGACTTGACACTATTCACAACGTCTAACAGACAGTTTCAGAAACTTAAAGTTTATCAGTCGAATCGCGCAGTCCCTAGTCAGTTGTACGTAGAGGGTGGAAATGAAAATATTTTCCTTTTACTGCGGTCCCCGGAGCGGTCAATTACAATCGTAATTAACTTAATTTGAGGGTCTGGGGCCTGGTGTCGGAGGCTTAGTGGTGGTGTGCTGTGAATTGTGGTCACCAGTATAATTTATGATAGCTTGATTTTACTTTGTGTATAATTGTCTTACGGGTTGCCCTACTCACAGATACAATACAAACTTCTCTCGGTGTTGGATGTAGTTCTATTCTGACATTTGATTCGAAGGTTTAATAGGATTAGATATGATAATGATGAATACGGATCATTTCTGGTTTGAAAAAGTTTTTTTTTCCCTCGGCTGCATATGCGCTTGAACGAGTTTCGAACCTTTTAAAAAGTTTTATAAATCGGCAACATCTCTTGTCACACCATAGACACAAAATAACACTATTTAAAACTTCGCTAACTTGACAGGAGGATATTATAAAGACAGACAAACTTTCAGACGATGAAAGTGCGAAAGTCTCATTCGAGTTACTGCATTATTACACCCAGTACCTGAATTTAGTGTTCAACTCCAGAGCATTCGGATAACTAAACAGTTTTATGTAAACTCTTGCAGATATTACAAGTTAGTTTCAGAACTGAGGCAAGTGTGCATGAATATTTAACGACCGAGGAATATTCTGATTACCAGAGAGAAAATTCTGCGATAGCTCTGTACACTCAGCTTCATAGCAAATTATTTTACAAAATGCACAATTTTTCAGAATGCTAAAGTATAAAGTAAATCACGCCTCATTCGTGCAGAAGTAAGGAGAATCCACTGATTTTCTCCTGCTTCGATTCTTTCATACCTCTATCGCAGTTTTAACAGTAAAAGTAGACATATTTTTAACAAAGAGCCACTTTTGTTAAACAGTTTTGTTACTATAATAAGCTCGTATACATCACGTAGTTACTAGACACCAGTAGATAGGTATAACTGTAGCTTAATATTAAACTATCAAAAAAGTTATGGAGCGATAGACATAAGGGTCGGAAGGAAAAATAGTTCGCCCAGAAAGTACATTTTAATGCCTACAAAACGGCTAGCACCACAAAAAAGGGAAATGAAATGGGCACTGGCAACATTTTCGTTCCTAATAAAAAATAAGCACAGATAACCAAATCGATTCAATATGAAATTCTAATGGCATGTGACGTCATAAATTTACAATCCTGTAAGTCCCATTTACTGAAGATTAGATTCGTTCACCCCATTTTGCCGGTCCTGAACATATCTTTACGGCTTTCTAACATGTCTGCGATGTTTGAAAAATCTGAAATGGTTTGAATATTTACATAACAATTCTTAGAGGGAAACTCAAGCTGGAGCGAGGTTACTCCGATGTAAAAATGTAAATTTTAAACTAGGGTAGTTGTGTTTATGTTTATTTTGTAGCCAGTTAGAAATATTAAAGTTTTATAACTGAGCGTGTTGGTTGAGGGATTTAGTGTCTCGATATTCAATTTGAAAGTTGTAGGCTCTTGGTTGTACTTTCTAAAATAGGCGCATTTATTAAGCTTATATAACTAGTGAAGGAAGACATCTCTAGAAAACTAGCTACTTTGTAATTTAACAAGCGGATATTGACTTGCAACTTTCAATTTATAAAATATGTACTTTAACTACCTGCAAAATTAAGGTTTATTTAGACTTCTCTGACTACCCCCTTAGTCTTGAATCTGGAATAGAAATGCACCATTACACAGATTTTTCCTGATTTTTCCCGATGTCCAACGCTAGTTGCATCCGTACAAGCTCACCTTTAATAATACGGTTACTTCCGCACACCCTGTAGTTATGTAAGTAGGTATGTAGGTAACCTAAATATTGGAAGTGGGAGCACGTGGATAAACATAATTCCACAGCTTCATAATTTCCATTATCCGCGGAATTTGTGTGGAAACAAAACAGACGAGTTTGCTTGAGGTGTGAGTTTTTATGATATCACGACCGCTATATTGATTTGTGTATTGATATGAATCCTTATTTTTTTGTTGCGATTTTGTATGATCAATATGTGAGAGTGAAAGGGTATGCCTCAGAATAGAGATTTTTGTATTCTGAGGAGTATGCGTCAAAAGTAGCTCGGCTGCTTAAAATCAAAACATAGTAACTCCTTAAAACAAAAATGTTCAGGAGAGCCAAAAAACAGGTCGGCTACTTTGAGTCGTTAGCCCGAAGAAACTAGAAGAGATAGCGATTTGGATGTTTTGCGAAAAGTTGTGCTATATCGTTGACATTTTAGTTTGTAATACTGGTAATCGTTTTGGAGTTTAGTTGCACTTAAATCGCTCATACTTTATTTTTTTTTGTGAATTTACCCAAATATGACTGTAAAAACAATACAAAAACCTAGTAAGTCTATATAAAACTCCTAAGTGAGATAACACAATTCCCTCATTACAACAAATTTAATATTTTACAACAACATTATCAATAGCCAGTTAGTAGATAAGTTATAAACTTAACATTTTCAGTAAATTATCCACTGAAAATGTTAAATTAATAGCATAACAAACCATTAAAATAAGAAAATTCGGCTTTGGCACATTCATTACACGAAAGCTAGCACAACCCACTAGCTCTGTTAGCTTTTTTATGAAGATAATGCAAATAAAATTCATTTTTAAAATTATGTCACGTTTCTTACTAAAAAACTGCACTTACTAAGCGAAATTTCATTGATTTTACTATCGGCGCCAAATTATAAACATAGCAAGTTGGTATTTCAAATTCATAACTTAGTAAGTCGCTTGAGCTGCTAGGGTTTTAAAATTGTATTCATAGATACTAAGTTTTGAATTTGTACTTCAAGGAAATTTTCGTAATCATGCCAAATTGCTCAGATTTGCTAAATTATATCTTTAAATTTACGTATAAAACTGGGTGTTTTAAGGTCCACATCGTTTTGATACTGTCTAGTAGGTCGAAAAATGCCAAAAACCGTTTTTTTTTAAAAACACCTTTTACTATGTTTTGAATTTGGGCAGCCGAGCTGTCTAAAGGCAAAATCGGAAATAGTAGCTGTCTCACAAGTTTTGTGCTCTTTGACATAATACACCGCTTATTACATTTAAAAAAACATACAAAATATAGAACATCCTCCATTTTTGAAGTCTGTTAATAAAATCGTCATAAAATGATATTTAATGTTTATATATTTTTATAGTGCTAAACTACACTAAGGTTCTACATTATAAACAGGTTTATACGCAGGTTCAAATCCTGTCGGAGCCGATAACTTTTAGTAAGATTTTTTTATATAATGTGTTGTCTATATTCTGCTTTTACAAAAAATCTCTTCACTCATCCTCAACTCACTTCAGTGTATTATTATTATCATTACATTCATTTGACAGCGTAGCTAAATAATAAAACTACTTAACTATTTTTAATGTGTGAAGGTTTTTATACTATATTTAAACGACACCGTTATTTCAGAAATCTCTACGTGTAAGTTAGGCTGAGTTCATGTTTTGACTCGTAAATTAATTTATTTATGTAGGAAGCAATCAAGTAGGTATTTTCATGATGTTGAAATCTCGTGATGGAGGTTAACTGTTGCTGAACATTTCAAATAAACGAATAATAATATTTTATAACAACGTTCTTCAGTAAGGTTTTTTCGTACAAATTTGCCTACGTACTCAAAGTTTAGTTTGTTCTAATTTGTACTCTAAATAATAGGAATAATAGGACTAATTTTGAAGAATCACAGCGACCGACGATGCGATAATCTTAGGTAGGTACTATAGAAACAAACTCATACGAACAAATTACACAGAGACCACCTCGCCCACGACAAGCGTTGCAATAGTTTCACTAACATGTAGTCACAGCCATTAGACAATGTATGATATGTTTCTGATATTGTAGTAAGTAATGCTATATAGCATTAGGTACTTACTACAATCATGGTAATGGTGATGATGATGATCAAAAGTAGCCTATAAATTTCCCCGAGATAAGCTATCAAATGCAGAAACAGTTTTTGAAATCTGACAGATAGTTTCTGAGTTAAGCGCGTTCAAACAACAAACAACAAAAAACGGCTGTGTTGCAACAACGAACTGAAGAATGAGATGTATTGTAATGAATTGCAGAAAGTTTTATATCTTGTTCGTAGATAGCTATTCGATTCTCTAGTGTACTAAGAATCTGTTCTGAATTTACACAGAAGCTATTGAGCTACCTCATTGGGTTAGCGGTAGAGATGTGGTTACATTCGGGCCGATTGGTTTCTGATTATTGAATGCTATTGCGGATTGAATCCTAAGAATACCTATCAGAATATAAATCAAAGGTTTGTGTACAAAATACAATACTTACTGCTTTATGCTATCCTATCCTACTTCTACTTAATCACACTTATATTATGAAGGTAAAAGTTTGTGTGTGTGAAAGTGTGAATGTTTGAATTGTTGGTAATGGTTACTGTGAAAATATTTCCGAATTTACTTTTATCGATATTTTTGTACTAAACAGATATAAAGCTCTAAATCTGACCAACACCAAAACATCAGAAATAGAGTATCGTTAGCCAATTCCTTGACACGTTTGATTTATACAGCAGTTTATTGACAATGATATAGGTCCTGCATTGCAGCCGACATTTCGTTATGCGAGGGTGAAAAATGGCGCGTTGTCGGCTTGTCGTATTAACTTGTTTTTGTTACTGACAGGATCTATGACAACACGACAATATTAATAGTTCTAATATAATAAGGTGGATGACCCCGATTGTGAAAAATTGTGGTAACTGTCTCATCTCCCAAAAAAAAAGTCAGGCCTTTATTACATCTTTACTAGATGATTTGTAGGCAATCTTTGCCTACACTTAACGGGACACTGTAGCGCCTGTAGTGGTAGTGGACTGAAAGGAATAGGCGCTAAAAAAGGAATAGGCTCATTCTAAACACGGTGATAACCCTAATTTAATAGATTTTGTCTATAGTTGGGATTAGGGCTAAGCTATTCGAGGTTTGCTAGTTATCATGGGGGGTAGTTTCGATACATATATTATATAGGTATTTAAGGATGAAGTATCTTAACAATTTTTCATTGCTTGCCAAAAAAACCTGACCATTATGAAAAAAAAACAATAAGTATACAAATGTCTAACAGCTCACACACTGAGTTATATTTTCTATCACCACAATATGGTTGATATCCCTATCTAGCTATACATCATTGAATGTATTTACATCTAACTACGACTAAAACTTATCAAATTGGGCAACCTTCATTAAGCGTAGACAGACAAGCACTTGGCCGGTTTTATTATTATTTATCTATTCAGCCTAACCAGGAGTAGGTCTCCTTTCTAATTTCTTTGTGATCTCTGTCCGGTCATCTGCTGTCCTTTCATTTTTAATGTACATCTCCTAAAACATTGAATATATTCAACTAAGCATAAATTTTGGATAGTAAAACTAAGTAATTCAACCGGCAGGAGTCATTGAGAATGTAAATTAGCCATATTTCGGAGTGTTCACCACCTGTGCTATGTTCAGATATGAAGTTTGTCTTGTGAAAATTCGTGTAGCAATCTGCATATGCAACGTGGGATACGTACCGTGAAAGGTAGTAACGAGCTCGTGTTAAATTGTGAACATACACAAGAAGTCTGCGGTGACATGGTTACTTCATAATAATACCTACTTATATTAAAAATAAGCTATTGAGTGAATTATCTTGAAAAATAGCATGTTTGAGTAGCGTTACAAGCTTCAGAAAAAGCAATTACAAGTGTATAATTTTATTCATATTATGCCAGTTCTTAACCTAAAAAATATTATAATTAATTTCTAAACAGCTGTATATACTATTGGTAAAATAAATTAGGTAAAATCAAAAAATGTGCAACGATACCTTCTACCCGTTGTATATAGCCGCTGAAAATATCTCTTAGGGCGCTTTCAATTTAGACGTTTCGTGTCGTACGGTTGCCGTGCCGAAACGGTGCGTTTGTCGTATTTCGCACTGACGGTCGTTTGTTTTCAATCAAAGCTCGCGGTGCGGCAACAGTGCGCGCTGCGGTACCAATGTCGCACTGCTGCCGCACCGCTTCTAAAATCTAAACGCATTTAAGCACATTCTAACCACTAACTGGTAGTTAGTGGTCAGAATGTGCTTATTTTACAACCATGCATGTTTTGATTGAGAAAACAATGCTTTTGACTCCTATTCTTTTTCCATTCTCCATCAATAAAATTTCAATCACTTCCCCTACCTCCTCGAAAGACAGCAATGCCTTACTTTTCAACGTTCTATCAAGATACCGTCCGCCGTGGAGAGCATTGAGCTAGGAATCCGTTGCTTTGTGTCCGTAATGCAAATCAAAAAGAACGTCCACTGCAGCGCACTCACAATAAAGCTCTGAATGAGATGAAAAATTCAATTAGATAGTTTTTGTTCGTTTTTCCTCTTATATGAAGAAAGGAAGATGAGAAGAAGGCGAATTGAGTGAAAATATCACATCAAACTTAAGACTGTTCGAACGAAATCTAGAGAAAGTTTGCAATTACCTACGTAGTACGGAGTAGGAAAATTTACCAGGATCAATTCACGCATAGCTTAAAATACCTCAATAATGTAAAAAGTGCTGCACGTTTTATCAACAAGTTTTTAATTAATTTTATTTTATCTAACTGCCGGGCAGTGGTCACCAAGTTCTTCCATTTTTATCCCGTGCCGCTTCAAATTAGCTCCTCTTTTCTCAATATAAAGATGCAAGATTAAGGCCACCATGCGTTTTATAGAACTTATTCAAAGAGTAGGTATTTTGCGCCCATCTGCCCTCTTTTTCATTCTTTTGTTCCGCTACTTATTCCTGTTGTCCTCGGGCAATATTGCGAGGTAAAAGTCCTCATTGTATCGCAAAAGGAAAAATAAAAGTCTCATTTACACCCGCCACTTGCAATTCCCGCGCAAATATTGTTTCTGCAAGTGCTAACTGGGACCCTTTTCTCATAAAGTATTGTGATTATACTCGGGGTTTATAATGCGATTTGTTGTTCTGTAATACTTCTGTGGTGTTCAGCTAAGACTTCTTTTTTATAAATAATTTCATAATCGAGGTTCTAACAGCATTCGTAGGTATATGAAAAGTTTAATAACGTGTTTACTTTTTGAAAAAAAGAGCCATTTTCATTTTCTTATGGAAATTAGAAAAACAACAAAGTAAGCATTGCAAAAGTTCGTGGTTAGTCTTAGTGGGATAAAATAATTAAATTAACTGCCCCCTCAGACATCTTAAAAAAAAAATTAAAAATGCCTAAACACCTGAAAGAATATTTATCTAATGTGTTACATACTACATTGGGAATGTAGTCGTTATATTTCATTAAAAAAAAAATCTAAATAAATTCCCAAAAAATTATAATACTGAATTCAATAGTCAAGAAACATAGTTTTAGTGTCTTTTGCTTTGTGCTTTTAAATTGAATTTACAGGATTTTATCGCGTAATTTACTTTTTTATTATTTCCCGACGTTTCGGCTGTGTTGCAACAACCGTGGTCGCGGGCGAACATGAATTGTGATCGCAAAAGTTTAAGAAAATCTTTTGATTTGATTCTGTGGATTTACTTAAAGGGTGCTTAAGTCATGAAAACTGTGTTTTTTCATCGGCATAATCTACTTTAATTGATTTAAAAAAATATTACTACGCATAGGCACCATATTATACACATTGGATGCACCTAAGTATCACACTAGAGCTTTTCATTAAAAGAAATTCCATTGTGCAAAATCGTTCACAGCTCGACGTTCTAATCCCGGGATTTAGTTTAAGGAGTGGATTGCGGGATTCCTATCGTCTCGCGCTGCTTTGTCCGGGAATCCTGGATGCAAATCTATTGAGTACCCCTCGTATCATGGCTTCGAAGGAATAGCTGGTACTCTCGTAGCTGCATTTTTAAATATTGCTTGTAAAGAGAGAAACATCCTTTTTGGGTGATATGTCTGTAGGTCTTTTACAGAAACTACTAGAGTTCATAGGAGCTCCATGACCTGGTTTCACAATCGCCATTATTCTATACAATCTTCAGACGCAATGCACTCTATCATCCACATCTGCGTACCAAGTACATGTTAGATTGGGTCAAATTGGCAGCGTCTCTGTTTCCATCTTCATACGACCTGATGAAAAAGAACAGAATACGAGTAAACTAGCCATTATGTTACCCGACTAGCCTTGCTTCATAAAGCGATCGCACGAATACCAAAGATCCTTGCACTTTCTTGAGAGAAAGAAAATTGCAACGAATATTTTACAGAGGACAAATGTTTTGACGAAACGTTTTTAGGGAATTGTGGTAAAGAGTGATTTCACAACAAAATATATTTAGAATTATGAATGGGTTCTATATTTACAGATCCTTTACTTTCTTGTAAATCGTGAACATTGTGTTTTTCTTAAACTAAGCACATTATTTTTATAACAAGATCTCATAATCCTTAGATAATTCATGAATGCTCATACTAAGGAATTTTAATAACAAACCAGACGAAGGTATTCATGTGCTCAGATAATCAATTTTAGAATCTTTCTATTTTGAATACCGACGAAATTGAATCGACGCTCGTCCACCCTATATTTTTGTGGTGAGCTTCCGTCAAAACGGCTCTGGTATGTAATCTCCTTGAAGGGAAATTTCATCAGCTGTTTATAGATATTCAGCGGATATGTTATCACAGCGGATTTTGATACAAAAATTATTATTTATGACAATTCGTAATACATAGATGAACTGTACATTCATTTATGTACCTAGGAGCGTATGTTCATTATAAAGGAACTGATTATTAGGTACTTACTCTGGAAAAGGAACTTTTAAGCCGCTTATAGATCTATCTAGTTTTGCAGCTACTAATAACTCAAAACTCTACCCAATATGAAATGCCTTCAATTTTTTTCTTTTTCGAAACGAGTACGTATAGTGCTTTTTCTCTTATTTTTCTGCAAGCGGACTCTCCGCTACAGCATCCTCCAAGTGTCCAGAACACACCGTCTCGCAATCTTGTATAATTTATCAAATAGCGACGGAATTGCACATGCAGAGCTCAGCTGCGCCCGGTCACAGTCGAAAGGCAATTTTTTATCTACCCTCCTTTTATTCCAACGTCAACGGTCTACCTACCTCCTTGGGGAACAAATCTGTGGGGATAGGGGATTTTTTGTGGCGGGAACCAATCCTGCTTAAGATATTTGATGATAAGCGAATATAAATTGGTTGTAACGTTTGGATGCAAATGGGATTGGGTACGTCTGGGAGGCAGCAACAGTTGAACACTGCAGTTACGTTTTCTTTCATGGGAATGGGTCTCTGAACTTGAGTGTTGGTTTCGTTGTCTGAGTGGAAAGGTTTTTTATTGGTACGTCAATTGTTATGGCTATTGCAATTCTTATTATATTGCTTGTGACAAGATACCGGCGAAATTGCGAGTCTGTCTTGTTAATATGTTCCAATGAAGAGTTTAAATTGATTTGGTAGATTACAAAAATGATTTAATTTCATTATTTCATTTTAATCAAAGAAGATTAAAACAGTGATTGGTTAGATTAAAATAAGATAAACAAAAATATGTTGGAACGGTAGCTTCAGTGCCAAGGTTCCAGAGCAATACCAATAATAACGACCACAATGAGAATACCTTGAAATTAAAGTTTTATCAATTTTATTACAAGGTTTATTTTTATGCCTTGTACAGACACAATTGCGGTTTTAGTCTTAGTGCACTCAGTAATACTTTAGTAACAATTTTTATTATTTTGCTGACTTATCCCAACAGATAGTTTTATAAATTATTCACTGAATATAGAGTCTTAGCTCTGCAGAATAAAAATTCATCGAATGGGCAATCACCACGTCCAGTATTCAACGCAAATAAAAATAACTGAAAATATATCTTTTAATATTAAAAATGGATATTGAGCGATTCGCTGATCTATCATCAGATGATCGGATAACTCGAAGTCATATCCAAATGACTCCACAGAGCGTTTTTTAATTACTCAGTGCTTGGCGATTTTAAAGTAATTAACCAGCATTTGGTCTGCGCTTATTCGAAGAACGATTCAGACTGATTTATTATGAACACATATTAAATTTTCATTATCACATTTTTTTTTTAATTTTAAAGGGCACTTAGGTATTATTTCATTAGAATTTTCTGAAGTATGTTTGTCAGCAATCTATATATTTTGTTTTGTTCTCATTCGAGCTAAACTAAAAATATATACCTACCCTGAAAGAAATGGTGTTCGTTGGTAAGCGTATCACTTACAAATGGCTGGGTTTAACAATTTTTTATTAAAAACGTTTATTATAGTTTGTAAGGAAATAATAATTGGAAAAGTTTTACAAAAAATTAGGAAATAATGAACATTTTCTATGGGATTTTTCTATGAACTCCAAAGGAAATGACAGCGTCTATCAGGCTATAAAATCGAACGAGCGATAATGGACTGTAAAAGAATTTGATAAAGGTTTCTCATATCGTATAATATTAGCATAGCATAGACAATTTATTTTATGTCTTACGGCATTCCAGTACCTAATGTCAAATATCTACCGACAGTAAGCAAAACAAAGATATGTACCTATATACAGGTTATGGAGAATGACCGTAAGGAATATTCGTTGTAGGTATAGGTACAGAACTTACAAGTGAAGTGTTGAATCTCCGAACAGACGGTGTCCCACAGCTGTGCCTTAATTAATTTGCGAGTCGCAGGTAATTCATTAGTAGAATCGACCTCGTTTCATGCCAATATCGTAATTATTCCTACCATCCACCACCCACTGCATTCCTAATTACATTCCCTAATTGAAACAACCAACTAATTGGTGCGACGGATTTGTAGATACGGACTATGTGTCCTGTAAGTGTCTGAGAAGTTCTTGATGCCGAATTTCGGCCAATGTTTTGAGTAAGTTGTATCCTTGTTTGTGTAGCGATATATTTATCGTGCGGTACGAATAAATACTTTTTAAGCATGTGGGCCGAAACTCCGGGACGAATACGGAATAAATAATTTCAGCTTTTTACCTTCGAGTTCTTTTTAGGAATGGCCAAGTACGAAATAGAAGAGTTTCAGGTTTCAGCAATCGCTTTTGAGTTGAGATGACTTAGGTGAGAATTTGCTATAGGTAGGCATTTTAATTTCAGTTTAATTAAATAATAGTTATTTAATTTATGATAACTTTATAGGTTATGATATTAACATTTATAATAATATCAGTAGATAATATAAAATGGAAAAATGTATGAAATTCCAAGCAACTATTCATAAAGCTTAAAAAAGTAAAAAATGTGTAGCAAAACGAGTATGTCATTCCGTAGACTTCACTCGTATTTTCGCTACTAAGATGTAAGATAGTGTCGCTACTTTGGCCCTGCTCCAGAATTTGTAAAACTGGTAAAATAATTGTGTGCGGCTGAAATTGAGGCCGAAAAATCTGTCGAGTCTACGTGAGCTAGTCTATAGTGCTCTGTGCAATTGAGAAAAACGGTCCAATCGATTCGAGACTTTTATCTGAAAGTCGTGGATGTAATGGCTCGAATAGAATCGCTTTTTGATCCTCGCTGCCGGTTTAAACTTACCTATTTGAATCTAACGACACTGCGGATGCCTTGTTTATTTTTAAAGTTGGAGAAAAACAAGTAGGTACCTAACTAACAGTCACAGAATATGCGATAACTACGAGTATAAAGGTAGGCTATCTCATTCCCGTGACTTAGGTATCTTCTACCCTAGAGTGGAAATAATGTTTGACAAGGCAAGGATATTCTTAAAAAAAATATTTAAAATTTGATTGCCATAACGTGACATCACTGGTCTCAAAGAGTTTTAATAAAATACCCTTTGTCCGTTCTGCGAAAGGATTTCAATTTTGTTTCGTTCTCAGCAATGGTTCTCAGTGAATTCTGTAGAACATTACAAAGATTTTAGTTGTTTGTCCAAGAAACCAAACAGTTACTTGTTTTTGATATACATTACATGCATTTATAAAAACCAAGTAAAATAAAGTCGAAGGGCCTCGTGATCCAAGGTTTGGCACCTATTTGGCTCAACGAGTCAGAGGCCCTAGCCATGTTACATTTCGACAATCGCTTTCGATTAGAAACTAAAAAAAATGTATAGGAATTGACATTCGATGACGAAAACTCGAGCGATCAGAAATGTCAAATCAAAGGTGTAGCGATGATAGAAATCGAATCGCTTCATAGCGAATGCCGGTTGGCTAGGCCCTCTGCACTGCCAATCAGTGCGGTGAAAACCTCTGCGGCGCAGTGGGTAAAATCCCGCCTGAGACGCAGAGGTTGCGGGTTCTGGGTAAAGGTAAATAATAATTTCTACCGTATCTTGGGAATACAGTCATGATATTTTTTTTATTTTCGCAGCTTATTTTAAATGCACTGGACATTTTGATAAAATAAAATGTTGTCGCTGTTTTTATAAGCTCAAAATAAAAATGTTCAATTTGAATGGTATTTTTGACGAGATTCACGCTGTCCCGGGTTTAATCACAAATACGAGACTGGGAATTGCCGGCATCACTCTATATTGACACTGGAAGCGTTTTTATTCGTCAATCGAAATTCACTGCAATTTGAGGCTGGTTTTAATGGATTAATATTTATTGCGGTCCCATTTGGTTCCTAAAATTGAATTTTCGAATCGTTTTTATGCGACAGATGTGTGTTTAAAACAATACGACTTAAAATCTATGGCATAGGTATTAGCGATGAGTAACTTTTTAATAATATTTTAAATATAAATAATATAGCTAGATAGTCGTTGCGATAATTTAATGAATTATTATGAAAAATAAATGAATAATTATGTGAAATATAACATATAGTAGATAATGTGCACAATCAAACAATTACATTTCATTTTTAACCGACTTAAAAAATGAAGGAGGTTCTATCTTCCGCTGTATGTTTTTTTTATGTAGATATGTTCAATATATTCAGTTCACCATTATTCCGTCAATAGTAAACCTTTTTTGACAATTATTTTTTGATTTAAAGAGTATAGGTACTCCTGAGGTTCATTTAACATTTTTGATTCTGCCACTTGTTAATAAAATGTATTGAATGAAGAATACAACTGATAAGTCTTAGTTTCAAGTTTTCATACTTGTTCAAGGTTTGTTTAAGGTTGTAGCTAATAGTCAATAATAATTGGCATTTAAGCAAATCAAAGTACCTACCTACCATTCAGTTATTGAAAAACTTTTTGAAAGGCAGTTTTAGTGGTTACGATTGAAAATGCCTTTCAAAAAGTTTCAAGTCTTGGCCATAATTATTTCTCTAAAGCCTACTAAACTTTTAATAAAACGTAATGAGTTTCAAAACTAAAATCATCATGTTAATGCTTGCATGAAAAGTTCCAATTAGGTACTTAAGAGATGAACAATAATAAGTAGGTAGAACCTAGATATTATTGTAGGTAATGTACTATAATTAGGTAGCTACTCAAGTAAAAACATCGATTTAGTTACTAAGAGTATTTCGATCTATTCGGAAAACTTCATCATTGTTAAAAGTCTAATTTATTTTAGTCTATTAAATATATCGTGAAATAATATACAATTGCAACATACAAAAGTTTGTAAGTGATGTTAATATATTTTTCTATTACTAAAATGTAAATTATGCTGCAATAAAGTAAAGTTTTTTTTTCTATTTCTATCTCTAAAATCGATCACGAAAGTTTTCAAATTGAGAAAATCTTACTTATATTTAGGCCTATATTTTCTGATACTACTGATTGTATTTGAATAATACCGAACCAGACCGATAAAGCGAAGCATCAGGCGACCTCTAAAGTCGCAGATCACAAAAAGGCTGTGTAACCGAAGGCCGAATGGAAATAAGACTTCGTCACGTGGAATGAAGTGACCAGTGAACTTTTTACGACGAAATTTTCCCTCACGTTTTCATTTTAGGATTCCACGTGGATGAAAATATTGGAATAAGCTGGCACGTGATCTGGGACATGGATTTCTGATAGGTCTGCCAAGAACTTGGTCGTTGGTAATTTGTTGACAGAATTATTTTGGATGGAAAGGTACTTAATAAATGGGACAAGATGAATCTGTAGGTTAAGGCTGATTACAGAAGTCTATCTTATTAAATGAATGAGTTGGCTACTTGCTCATACGAACTAACTAACTAATGAATATACTTTGACATTCACAAAGCGCCATCTAGTCCCAAGCTAAGCAACTATGTTATGGTAACCAGATGACTGATATAGATATAAGTACCTACTACTTGCATGTATTTATGTAAATACTTACATATAATTAAAGATAGCAAAATAGCCAGACTCAGGATATGTTTTTTTAAGAAAGCGGTAAAAGTGCTTTTTTGTATGACTACAAAAAAATAATATATTCAAACCGATTGTGTCATAGATCCTTATTTTGTTATCATATTTATCTATACCTACCTACATTGAATGTTCCTGAAATTGCTCTTTATCTTTTCAGTTCAGAGTGGTTGCGGTAAGATCGACCCGGTCATTTTCATCCAGTAACTTGGAGTTACCAATGTCCTGCAAAAATACACACTGCTAGTTTATTTAAACACTAAGCGGCTAAATCTGTAGCTAGTAGAAAATAAAGTGCTTTTCACAATGTCCAAGCTGGTGGCACACTGACAGGATTGTAACATTTTCAATTCAAAGCTTTGTGGAGCTCCAGCGATTTTAATTGACCGGCGAGACGGACATCAAAGTGGATGTGTTCGTTTAAAATTTGCAGCTTTTTCCTATTTCTGGACAGTCACTTGTGGTAACATGATTACTGTTTTGCATAATGTTATAATGAAATTTGTGAGCCATGTTTTGTTTACGTAGGCTCTCAAAGTCTCATTCCGTAACGGTTTAAATTCTGTTTTAGGGTTCTGTGTATATTTTTAAGTTGATGAAACATGTCTCTTTCAATAATAAAATATAATTGTAGGGGTATTTATCGCGATTACATTTATTTTAATTTGTCACAGAGTTTTCTTTTTCTGACTGAACTTTGATCTAAAAAACGTTTTTAGATCGCTCGAACGAACTGGGTCCTCTTCCTTCATCAACATCTTTCAACTTCTAAATAAATTGAAAGATGTAATGTGAGAGTTCTGGAACTATAATCTAAAAAAATATCTCAGAAAGCTAAACTATTCTTGATAATATAAAGCATAACAGAGCAGTAATTTTGTTGTACAATACAGAACGTTGAGTGTAGAATTAAATCACCGCCAGGGTTGAATTTCAACATACTTAACATCTACAAGTAGCAAGATTAAGAAAACATTTAAACCGTTAACGTTTAAACTTCAATTTCTTATGAAGATAACACTTTTCTGCACTCCCGAGGTGCATTTCTGTTCATAACTACGAAGATCGTTATCAGATGTAATGTGTGTGAGTGAATGTAAATAAATATTTTTCTATCTCTATTTCTATTTCTATCCTCAACATTTTAATGGGACTACCTTACCGATTTTTTTAAATCGGTTCACTATTGACGGAATAATCGGTGATAGGTACATAAAAAAATACATCCAAAAATACGATTGAAAACCATCTTATGATAAAGATTAAAACAAAAATCAACATAATTTCTAAAAAAACACTAAGCTGACAGCATCACATTAATGATGAAAAATCATTTGAAGACTCTACCTAAAGCTTAGCTTTAGCTATCAAGAGAAATTATTCCAGTCAAGATGTTGATGGGTTCCGTAATAATACTTTGACGATTTATAAATTTTACGCTTTAGCTTCTGAATTTACAGGAAATTGGTTGTGGCGCTTTTATAAGCTGTCTGAAAATATGATTTTACGTATTATGAAGCACTCCAACTAAATTCGATAGTAAAATACAAAAATGATTCTAGATTTTCTTCACAGCTCGGTCGGTAGTAGCTCTGTCTTTTGTTAAGAGTTTAAATATCATATATTAGTGAAACCAAACGAATAGGACCATGACTGTATTCCCATGAAGTAATTATTCTCTCAGATTTTTAGAAAGATATGGCGCGACGATCTAGATGGCTTTGACAAGGAGTGGGTCCAAGCAGCACAAAACCGTGATAGTTGGAAAGATCAAGGGGAGGCCTTTGGGACACGACGGGCTAACTAAAAAAAAAAGGTAATTTGAAACTGTTTAAGCTAGGAGAAGAGGGTAATTTTGGTACCTAGGTACATACATTTTTTAGGAATTAGCAGAATGTAACCCATTTTAAATCGTTCGTAATCTCCAAGATTGCTTTTAAATATATTGTTTGTTGAGAGTATAAATAAGTACAAGTATAAACGACATGATAAAGGAAGGTTTATCTTGAGTTCGGCTGCCCATAAATTAATGGGCGTTAAGAGCTTAGTATGGAACCCATCGTACAAAATCTCAGAACAGTAATAAGTAACTATGATTAAACACTTCACTCAACCACATTTGTTAGGAATTATAAAAAATCTTATGTGTCTGACAATAGATTAATTATAAGTATTTTTAGAAAATAATGTGTTACTCATTTCTTCTAAAATACATTAATAATAACCATTTCGGCCGACATAATCGACATGGTAAACGATCTTAAGATAGCTTATTATGATCCAAAGTAGAGCCAGTCAGACGCGCCAGGGCACGCTTCTTACTGGCGATACTTTGCAGCAGCATAGATAGTTTATTCTTCACTAATTGGCGTGTGTTTTATGAATACCTACTATGTTACCCTTACACTCAGGGGTTCAGAAAGGCGGTAAGAGTGGCTGGTTTAAATTCTGCTTGGGAGAAATGATTGGAGATGTAAGTACATATTTAAAAATATTTTGTAAGGCTTTTAGCAAACTGCAATTTAGTCTAAAAACTTGCATGCTGATTTTTCGCCTAATTGCAAAATGAGTCATTAATTGGGTTTAACTAGGTACAGTACTTACTATGATGACAGTTCTTTACTTATCCTAAAATAACTAAAGAAATATAAACTAACAGCACGGTACCTATACCGTACTGTTAGTTCATATTTCTTTTACGCGTCATAAAGGCAAATTTCATGTAATGAGTCAAGAAATTGAAAATTGAGAATAATTACCAAAATCTTTTACTAATTTATTTAACTAAATCATTTTTTCCTTATTTCATTGAAAAATAACTGTTCCGTTGATCCAAAAGAATAACATTTTCACAGTTAACTTTTTGTGAGCAGAAGAAAATGAGTTGTTCATAATACTCGCCGCACTACTTGTAATACGTCATCATTACTCTAAGGCTCACTACATAGCCCTTAAGGAAATTAGGAATGATGTAGACTGGTTGTTAATTCCGTATTAATTGCTAAGAGGTTGTACACATAATGTAACATCCGGTGTTTGTTATTGCTAACAAAACAGTACTTCCGGTAAAAATAGTTTATTGACAACACACACAAAAATACAAAACAAAATAAAAATAACAGAGCTTATGAGTTTGTGAGTGTGGATTTATGGATGTATGGATGTTTGTTACTCTTTTACGCGAAAACTACTAAACGGATTTGGCTGAAACTTGGAATATACATATTTTATGACCTGGAAGAACATATAGGCTGCTTTTCACCCAGGTAGGTACCTCGAAAGCAAAGCCGCGGAGTAAGCTAGTATCTAATAATACAAATATATAAATAGTAGATACAAAATTTCTAATTAATTAATTACTTGTTTTATCTTTAAAACACGTTCAAACTAGAACCTATTAATATTGTCTGTTCCCGAAAAGTCTGCTTCATACAAATGTAGAGCTTTGAAAATGTGAAATATTCATTTAACGCGTTTTTTGTAGGGGTTTCTAGACAATTACTTTTTTAACTGAAAATAAAAACTTGTGTAAGTTTTTTCTACCTAAAAAACTGTTCTTGTTTCGAGCTTTTATTAAAATGTTGGTATCATAATTACCTACATTATTTTTTTGAATTGAGCTTTTCGATAACCTACAAACCAGTAAAATTGCGAAGCTTGCAGAGTTAAAACATCCGAGGAAATCCCTATTACTAAATGAGATCTAGTTTTGTAGGCATTGGCGTTTGAAAACCGCATCAAATAATATTCGTCGGGTCACCATGAATTATGGATCGCAACCCGTGACGCAGCTTAGTGTCAATGAGATCACGCGCTCTCCTCCATATTGGATTATTCCACTAATGTTAGAAATACAATAAGTGTGAGGGTTTGTCTGTACCTATTCAATTCATGGTTTGTAACAAACATAAATGTAAAATAAAATAATCTATGAAAAAATTTGTAAGAGCTACTCGAAAGTATTTTTTCAAATCGCTTTCTACTAAAAACATAATGGTTTATGTGTAGGTAATTTATGACATATATGTATGTGGTCATTAGCCAAAAAACACATTTGAACAGTCTCTGTCCGCTGCCTTAGAAATCTGTGTAGGTATCTATGATCTAGAATAGGTACCTAAAGAACTAAGACAATGTTTACCGAGCCATGGGATTTCAGTCGCTCCGCTGTTTTTTTTTGGTACCTAGACTTAAATATAAAATAGTTTCGATATAATATAATATTTTTTCTCTATTTGTGTCCACCACATGACCAAAGCCGAATGAAGTAGCAAGTCACAAATAAATGACAAAAATAGTTTTCGATATCCGTACAGAGCCGGCGTTTGTAAAATGCGATTTGTAGCTCGTATTAGGTTTCCGAACATGTCCCGGTCTGAATTCATTAGCTGGATGGCTGAAGTATGTACTGCTATAGGTTTTTTTGTTATTTATACACCTTATTCAAAAATATTAATTTGATATTTTTTACAAAAGGATCAAATCAACTAAATGATTGCTTATTGTGAAAGTACTAAAACTATGTGGAGGCAATGCTCCTTCACATGTTGCTGTGTAGCAAAAACACGAGTGTGTCTTTGCTCTTGCAGAAATAGAAGACACAATGGCGTTGTTTTCTATAAATATTAGAAATATATTTATTTAGAGTAAGGCCACTCTTATCTGTTATTCCTATATATATAAGATATTCTTCATAAAAAAAAGAGTAAGAAAATAATTTTCAAAAAAAAATATTTTTTTTTTCTTTTTTTTCTGACGGATTTTTATGTTAAGTGGTCTTTCGGACCTTTATAACTTCACCGGGCTTTGGCGAGTGCAGAAGGCATCTACGCCGTAAAAATGAATAAAAAAAAAAAAAAAAAAAAGATTAACTCGTTGAAATAACAATTGACGAAAAATTCTCGAATGGAGACCACAGATCGGCAAGCACAGCATAGGACATCCACCAACAAGATGGACGGATGATCTAGTAAAAGCCGCAGGTTCACAGTGGATGCAGGTCGCTTCCAACGGAAACAACTCTAGATCTATGACTATGGCTATGGTTTATGTCCGCAGCGGACATTCTATAGTGATATGATGATGAAAAATGTATTAGGAATTAAGAATACATCCTAAATCGTATATTTCATGGTATAAGTATACCATGTTAGTACCTACCTACTCGTATGTATAGTCACAGTGTCAGTGTATTTTTAACTTCAGCTTCTTTCCCTAATCTTAATCCTCGTCTTTCAGATCGCAGTAAAGCCTTGACGAGGCTGCTTTACAGCCGGCAGTTCCCCTAATGATCCCCTCGCTCCTCACCCGTTAATTAAGGTTATTAATCCAAAGGCACGGCCACCTTGTTTTCCTTAATTGGTCGCAATTTTATTTGAACCGGAGTAAGTTCAGCTTTCATAATTAAATTTATACATCACGAGGAATCCTCATAACACGTGCGGGAATTTTGCGTCGTACATTTTTTTTACTGCTAACTAGGCAATTGTTTGGGATGTGAACTTGGAGTTTCTTTAAATCTGAGACCGTTTTTTCACATTAAAAAACTCAGGTCTTTACATCTTTTACTAGATGATTTATACAGCGTCGTTTTTTCACATTAAATACCTAAGTAAAGTAGTGTTTCGTATGAGTAGTGATCAATCAATACGTCACGTACCACGAGACCAATATTTGTAGTTCATACAAACATTTGTCCCGTAGCGGGGATCCAACCCACAACCTCCATGTCCCAAGTGAGCCTTCGCCCACTGCATCTCAGACGTTGTTTAAAGATGTCCTCATAACAATATTCTAACGTGTTACTACAATTTAAAACATTCAAAAATATTGCCATAGTACAGATTGATGGACGTCATATAACGGAGAAAGCATCTCAGAAAATATAAGGTTGAGAAAATACGACTCTGAAGTAATTTTGTTTGGGATTAATTTTTTACTTTTCTTCTAATTTTTTTTCGAAATCGCTGAATTATGCCAGACACAAGAAAATTGACTATTTAGCAGCTTACGGATATAAAAAGTTATGAAGTGTAAGAGAAGCGAGGTTTTGCTCAAATAAATTAGGTATAAATACTACAAAACATGGTATTGTGTTCAAATAAATATCCTTGGACAAAATAAATAAATAAATATCCTTGGACATTTCACACAGCGTCATCTAGTCCCAAGCTAAGCAAATAAATGCTTGGTAACCATATAACTGTTATACTACTTATATACATAGATATGGCTTTACGGTAAATGTTGATCAGTGACGACTTCAGGTGAACACTTTGTTGATCCGAAAACACATGTTGATCACGGCTTCATTTGTTGATCTGATATGCATTTTTACTAACAAATGTGGCTCCGACCGGATCAACATTTGGACTCTAGTAGCGCTGGTATTGCGTCACCGCTTGTTGATCCAATATACAAATCCATCTTAAAAATGTTGATCCGATTCAAATGAACCAATGAGAACGCAGTAAACGTCGCATTGGTTGATAGTGGCTGCAACGTTGCCGATCTGTGCAGATGAAACTCCACGACAATATCAACGCTTACTATATCTGTCTACCTTCTACCTACCTACCTATGTTTTTTTTAAGAAAGTAGTACCATACCTAGGTACATGTAGGTAAATTAAATTAAATTTACTGCATCACGGCGGCATTTAGCAATTTTTTTAATGCGTGAAGCGATTTGCTTCAAACTTGGTACTTATAATTATTGTAATGATAAAAAATAAGTAAGTTCGTATGAGGAAGTGGCCAACTCTGGTGACGGAGTTTTTAGGCCGCCTAAAGGCCTCCGTCATGGCTTAACGACTTTAAAAGCCGGGACCTACAATTTAACGTGCCCTCCGAAGTACGGAAGCGCTCAGCTGATAATGTCACTTGCGGTCACCCATCCAAGTTGTGACCGCTCTGAACGTTGCTTAACTTCAACGATCTATCAAGAACGTCTTAGCCAACTTCGCCACGAGCGTGTAATATGATATGTAAATGATCAATACCTACTTATTACATGGTTTTCAGGATTAAAAAAAAATACCTGAAAAGGGGTGAAATGTAGTGTCAAAGTTTGTATGGGAACTTTTTAATGGGTGGTTCGATTTGCTTGAAACTCGGTTGCATGCAATACTAACAATGAAAAATAAATGTGTTTCGGGGTTTTTCGAAAAAACCTTTAAAAGGGTGAAATACAGTGAAGTTTGAACTGAAACGTATTAAGTAATAGAAGGTGCAATTGGTTTTAAACTCGGTTTGGATACTATAAACAAAATAATTGGACACCATGTTTCAGGAATTTTCAAAAAACGCCTAAAAGGGGTAAAAAGTGGGGTGTCTAAGTTTGAATGTGAACTTTTAAACGGGTTTAGCGATTTATTTGAAACTCAGTTGCAATAGGTAGGTACTTAAAATGCAAAATAAATAGACACACATAAGGGTTTCTCCAAAAAACCCTTAAAAAGGGGTGTAATCCGATGTCAAAAGCTTGAAGTTATTGTTTTGACTGAGATTGACTGGAAACTCGATTTGAGTACTAAAATACAAAATAAATGGGCAATTATTATTGTTTAAGGTTTTTTCGACAAAACCCATATAAAAAGTTAGAAGTGAAAAGTATAGGGTGGAGCGATTTGCATGACAATCATTGCAATACTTAAAATGCAAAATAAAGAGACACCGTGTTTAAGGGTTTAACGAAAAAACCTTAAAAAGAGTTCGTTCGTTCGTTCGTATGAGCTGGTGACGAAGTATTTAGGCCGCCTACAGGCCTCCGTCATGGCTTAATGACTTTAAAAGCCGGGGCCGACAATTTAACGTGCCTTCCAAAGCACGGAAGCGCTCAGGTGTTAACGCCACTTGCGGTCACCCATCCAAGTTGTGACCACTCAGATTGTTGCTTAACTTCCACGATCTATGAAAAACGTCTTAGCAAGCTTCGTCACGGGCGCTTCTAAAAAGAGTGAAACGCGACGTCAAAGTTTGAAGTAAAACAATATTTTGTAAGCGGAATTTAACTAAGTCAGACGATAGAATATGAACCGACCAATAGTCAGCCTTTTCTATGGACGAAATAGGCAAAATCAAGAGTCACGCATATTTGTAAAAAAAATAAAAAAAATCGGCTCGCTTCCGAGAATAAAGGCTCGCTGCGCTCGCTTGGTTCGAAACTAGCTTCGCTCGCACGATAGCTTCTTGAATACCTAGAGAGCAGATTTTACTGTGCCAGACAAACAGTCAGCCTTTTCTATGAGCACTGTAAGAAAAATCAACGTAGGTCACCACTTTAAATAGAAGTTAATAGGTACAAGCTTTGATGAATACAAGCCCTTACATTTGAGAGGCCTGTAGTTTTAAAAATAAAAGATAAAAGTTATTTTTACCAAATTTTCTTAGTACCATTAGGTATTATAATCACCATACAGGTGATACAAATTAGATTTTACCCTATTCATTCCGTCCACTCTCCCTCCATCTGATGATCCCTTCATCTGATTCATCTGCTATGGTAAACATAACATTCCATCTCGCAATAACAAAAGCACAACACAATTTGCTCTGGAGTCGCGACTAAACAGACGGCCGACCGATCTTCAATCAAGCCCCGAAACTAGCCCCATCACCGTGTGCGACGTTGCCGCTTTGAAAATAAGAGCGAGCAAACGAACTAGCCATTTGTGGCTCCACAATCTCCGGATCAACATTGTCTACGCTAATGTTACATATAAATCAAATAGGTAATGGATCTGAAAATGACGTTTCTGTGTATTTTTTTTGGCCGTTAGTGGATCAACAAAATTGTGATATTTCGGTAGCAAGTATCTTTAAAACCGATTCATGTAGATCCACCTTCGCCAGGTACTCTTTTGCTTCGGATCAAAGTATATCTGTTTTCTTGATCTAGAGTCAAATGTACACATGAAATAGGCGGATCAACATTAGTTCAGAATTCATACTGGATCAACAATTACCGTAAAAAGTTCATTATATAGTTATATACATATATATATATTTTAATACATAGATAGGCATTCAGCCACTGCGCCACAGAGGTCGTCATGGTCGAAAAAGCTGAAGTTAATTTATAAATATGTATTTTAAAAACGGCAACGTTTAAAACATTGCATGCTAAGTAAGATCGAGAGAAAGCGGATGGTAATAGAATTATTTTTGTGAACATCCGCTGAATCAGCGGGGGTCGTTATTCAATTACAAAGGAGGGTAGATCCGCAGCCTTATTCAATATAAAGTCGTGTTGAAACATTGAAACGACTCTACGACACAACAAACTGATTTTGTCTTCTGCAATTTCGACCAAATTATTACTATAACTTAGTTGCTTTCATCGTCATCATCAGCTCATTGATTCTCTAACTGACTTACTCCTTACATCAAGACGACTTGGTTTAGTAGGACAATTTATATTTCACAAGGCATAAACCCAACAGCTTCTTTGAAAATTAGGCTCATGGCATTGTTTACCTGTGTTGTGGGCCATCCGACCGAATCTTCTTACCGTAATTACATATAGTACCTATTATAAAAAATGGGCAGGAACAATTTCTTGAAATAATTGGTTTAAATTTTTTTACTTCCATTGTTTTTATTATGGATGTTATAATTATTTTTACTTAATTTATGTTGCTTGCTACAAACAGATTTATTGGAATTTTAACAAAATAGGAGTCCATATATTTTTATACCCTAAAGACTTACTTTCGAATTAAAAATGACTATAACACGAGTATGTAAGAGGAAACTGAAGTGATCCTTCAGGTTCTACCGAAATAAACGATATTTCTTTCTTTCTTACTCGTTACTTTGGTTTTGAGTATGTTGTTCATCATACCTTTTTCTAAACACTTTATATTTTGATAAGTTTTAAAAAATGTATATTGGCTCTACCTTGTTTTGATAAAAGCAGTTGAATATGGTGAGTAACATTTTGCATGATCAAAAACATCAAGAGAACTTATTTTTGGGTTCAATTTTGCGTATTTCATCAACCCACTTACTTACCTGACTATAAATAGAAGTCAGTGAACCATTACTCATAGTGGTTTAGGAAAGGGTATAACAGTTATACCTGTAGAGCGACATTTATTTTAGGCATGATATTTTGATTAAACTATAGTAAATTCTTTTTTCTTAGACTTATTCACATTCAGGAAGATGTCAAGACAACCAAAGCTAAAATCATACTTTAAATTTAACCAGCTCAGCCAATATACATAATATAATTATATTCCATTATTGGTTAAAAAAGATCTAATGATCATCAAACGCCTAAGCAGTTTTTCTTGAAATATAGCTATAAATATCTCGATGAAGATACCTTAATGAATTAAATAATAATAAGAATCGGTCCATACATCCTCGAGTTAGCTCCTGGTAGCTACGTTGCCTCAGACAAAAACACAGACTGTGTGTCTGTCTGAGGAAACGAAGAGGGTTTTCTTTAGTGTGTAGCTGATTATGATACACACTACAAAACCCCTTGTTATCGAGAGTTAAAAATAAAATAACATACTTGAACCGTTTCTATGATACATTTACTTTGCCAAAACAAGTAGTTAACGAATTTTCGACACGATGACATGACACGACTTTGAAAGTAGTTCACAACTTCACAAGTGCCTAACAATATTACTTTCCCAGCTGACCCTGCAAAAGGGTAAGTAAAATATATTGGAATGAGAAAAATTACAGGGACATAATTATTGAGCTGGGTGGCCGTAAAAGTAAATGATTGGCTTCGTTGGCACGGGTCCGTTTTTATGATGTGGGGGTTTAGTCACCTTGCGATATTGATACTCTATATTATATTTTGATTGAAAGAATGCTCTTATACAAGAATTAATAATAATCCTATAATCTTATTATTTGTTTGTAAACAGTTCTAAAACGTTGTAAATTCCAAAGTATTTCGCTTACTTTAACAGCCCTCACTTTGTTTGACTGTCTCCCGTTGGAGCTTGACTATGGATTACTGACAAGAAAGCTAGGCTTATTTGTTATCCTGACTCTCCATGGTTTTGGTCGTGAAAGAACAGGAGAGGAATCGTTTCAATGTGATTATTACGGTATATTTATTTATTCAGTAGGACTTCTGGGAAGTCCTGAATACTTATATAAATATACTTGGACATTTTTACACGGCGTCGGCGTAAACAGTTGACTAATAATATACTACTTACTCGTAGATACCACTTTTATTTAAATACATTCTTAATAAAGATAGAAAAACACTCAGACCAGGAACATTAATTATCTGCAGAACATACAAACATTTGTCCCGTGGCGGGAATCGAACCTACAAACTCCGCGTCTCAGGCGATTCATCACCAAAATGGTTTTTGACTATGAATTTCAACTTGTAAATCATGAATAATTTACAATTATCTAAACATTTAAATCTTTATTGTATAAACTAGTCCCCACGAAAGAAACGCTAATCCCCTACATCGATCAAAAATATTTTGTTTTCACAAAAACTTTGTCAAACTTCTACAAATGATAATTTAATCTCATTACCAAAATAAGAAGGAATAGTTTCTGCCAAATGGTATAACAATACAAATAGCAGCCGTCTACTAGACGTTTCGCTTTCGCACACAAAGGCATAGGCATGACATGTTATAAATCGTCTATCCATAGTAGCACCGTTGCGGACATGAAAACATTAAAATGACAAATTATCCATTGCCGTGATTCCATTTTTCACTACGAAGGAGGTAGCACAGGCGAGGTAGGTTAGGTACAGTCGAAATTAGATACAGCAGGGAAATATTTTTTTTTATTTAATAGAAAAGACGTCAGGAGAATGCACCCCGACAGGTGGGCATCGGTCGTCACCAAGTGGGAGCCTGAAGACGGACGGCGACGCCGAGGCAGGCCTAAAAGACGCTGGCGTGACGACATAGATGCCTTCCATGAGGAGTGGTGGGAGGCGGCTGGTGATCGAAAGAAGTGGAAAGAGATGGGGGAGACCTTTGCCCAGCAGTGGGACACATTATAGGTTATTAAAAAAAAAAAAAAAAAGAAAAGATGAGTGATCATTTTGTGCACTTGAAGAAGGGTGCTAACAAATGTTTGAATTAATTGTAGAAGTTTGCTTCGGTTCTGGGCGAATGGTATTTATAGGTTTAGATAAGGTTTAGATCATGACGACTTCTATGTCGCAGCCCCCCTGAGACGCAGAGGTTACGAGTTAGATCCCCGCTGCGGGACAAATGTTTGCATGATCTGTAATCTGCAAATATTTGTTTCGAGTCTGCGTGTTTTTATGTATTTACAGAAAGTGTCTATATGTAGTATATCAGTCTTAATCTGGTTACCATTAACACAAGCATTAAATTGCTTAGCTTGGGACTAGATGACGCTGTGTGAAATGTCAAAGGATATTTTTTGTTTTATTCAAACGATACAGGGAATCTTAATGTCGAATTAGGACTATAAATCACTATTAGGTGTTTATCATTTACTTGGCCTGCCTGAGGCTACTATTATTATTTCTATTGTTGTTGTATCAGAAACCAGTGGTATGATAAACCAATACTAAAGGAAAATTCCATTCTGACTGTACATTAAATCGCGCAATTGAATTTCCTTCCACAATCGTTCGTAAATTCGCGAAAAAAATCCTCGAATATTTTCCATAAATTCCGTTGATTGGACCACGGCTGATTTATACCGCCAGAACAGAGCTCTGCTGCAAGAGCGTGTTTGAGATTTTTTTCCTGAGATTACTAAAGCGTAATGAAGAAAATAATTTTATACGGTTTACATGCACCATGCATTAATCAGCTGTTTTAGTTTATCGATGGTCACTGACTATTGCTCAGCCAAAAGTCACGGATCGGTCAATTTGTCGATGAATTTAGCAATGCGAAATTCATCTGAGCTGGCTGTTTACCATGATAATGGCAGTTTCAGTACATTTAGATCAATATAATCTAGTAGCTATTTATGTTGGTTATTGTAAACTCGCGGTGTTGCTCGCTCAGGCGTTTTTCATTGATTATTAAAGTTCGAAACGGCCATCATTTGGATGGGTGATCGCTTGTGTTGTGCCATCAATAGTCCTACGGAGGGTTAGTTAAATATCTGGCACTTATTTGGCTAAAAGATCTGCATTGCCATCCAGCGCGGCAATGCTGCCAGTGTCTTGGGCACGCTTCCGTCTGGCAGTGGTTTAGATCAGTTGAGCTACCTATAGATCGTTTGTAACGAACCTATAGATCGTTTGTAACGATCCTTAGGTGGCTCAACTGGTTCTAATTGTATTTTGTACAGTTATGTAAATATGTAGTAGTTTAGTTTTAGTTAAATATCAGTCCCGGTCGTTTTAGTTGTTATGGCATAGGCCGATATCTTCGGAAGGTCTTGGGCATCAGAATTAGTCTGATGCCCAAGTTTAAAGATCATGGATCATCTATCCATGGATTAAGGCTGAGATGGACTCATGTAGTCCATCTCTTTAGTTTAGTTCCAGTCTTGTCACAGGATGAACAGATGACAGATGTTATGTTGCACTAAAGGGCAGGCCTACACCTAGTGAGTAATAACTTATACGATGATGACAGTAATAATTACATTTCAATTTTAACTCATAGTTAAAGAAACCCCCGTTTAGCAATGGTAAACTTTGATTTAACTAAAAGAGGAAAACATTTTCTCCATAACGTCTTATTGTTGGAATAATACTTCTTGCATAATATTATTACAACGATGTAAACTCATTTAGCAGAATAATTCAAAAGGCATCCTACATAATTACTTTGCTTGTTTTGAGACGAGTAAGTATTAATTTACGAGCTTAAAGTTTTAGATTAAATTCCTACGTAGTTTAACAATTTTATGTTTTTCTGGTTAATGGTATAATTTAAATTTATGTAGTTAGTAATATTATTTATAAATAAGAATTTTAATTTCAGCTCTCAGATCACATTGAAACGTCTTTGTCAGGTTATTCTACTGTACTGGAAGACTCTACGAGTATATGCTTGTTAAGACCTTTATTTCAGCTGGAGATATTAAGTAAAGTAAATTAACTTATATTTATAATTATAATTTTCAATAAAATTCCTATTCTCAAAGCCCCATTTGAACACAACCAGTAAGATGAGTGTTGTGCCACGCTCAATGTAGGGTTATATAAATGCAGTATACGAAAGTTTTACTCGCTATTAGATCTTTCTTTCTTCCTTTAGAATTTTTTACATTTTGATCTACTCGAAATAATTATATAAGTACTCGAAATATATACTATTTTAGGTAGTTAAAACACCATCAAATGTTAAATCAATAGGAACCATCAAAAAGTAGTATTTCCGCCATACAAAGCAACAACTCTCAATAGACTGATTAGCATATCTTAAAACTTGGGTGCGAAAACAAAGATATTTGTTCTATTGTAGATCCGTAAGCACCTTGCACACGTATTACATTGGTAGACGGAGTATTAGTGCGGCGGGCGAGCTCTGAGCCGGTATCGCTGGCTGGAATGACGACAGTAAATGTGGATACATTCACACTGTACTGTAAGTACTTTTGCCAATATAACTACATAAGTAAGTCGTTATGCTAAGACATAGATTATCAAGCGTCCTAAAAACTCTGGCTCATTATGAACATAATACATAGATATTTCAATTCAAAAATCCGTTCCTCATTTTTGAACTAAGATCTAACTTCATTTAAATATTTGTGTTGCTAAAATACGCCCTGTGCCTAGGCTCTAAGATAAAAGATATTAAACGATTGAAAAATTACCCTCAAATTGTTAATATCCACGACAATTCTTATTCGGTGTAACAGTGTGACACATAAAATCGCTTAAATTCAAATCGTCGTGTAGGTCCCGACGCGGTCGCGTTCGGATTGAATCGCTTAAGCGACAATGTCGTTTCGGCTCGCCTCAAATTACTCCAATGGGTTTTCGATATACCGACCATTTTGTTAGCGAGCCCTTTTAACTTAGGAAGCCGCGGCAAATTGCAATCGCTGCCCTTAATGGCACCACGTACACACTATCTTTTAGATACGGAGAAATCCCCGATTTTGGTGTAACTTCGCGTAAAGCTGAGGCTTTAGATACTGGATATAGCCATTGTTTGTCACAGAACAAAATAAAAACTGTCAGTCTTTTAAAGCCATGATAGAGGCCTTTATGCGGCCTAATATTTCCATCACCAGAGTTGGCCACTTGTTCTTCAGAACTTACTTACTTTAACCACAGATAATATAATACTATACAAGTCTTTAACATAATATAAAAAAGTTAAGAAAACATGCAAGCGTGGTCTGCGTTGACAAAAATTATGTAATTACCTACATGCGTTGTCCGCTTATGTTTCTCTCTTTGCTTTGATTGAACAATTTTGAACCAAGTTTGTATGAAATTACGTTAGAAATTTAAATAATAAACCTTTCCTTGTTTTGGTAATAGTGACCCCCACTCTCTGGAGACACTGTTTTCCACACTCTTAAGGCTTCTACTTTTAGTATTCAGATTCGCTCAGATCCTTAGAAATCCAAGATCCTCCTTTGTTAAAGTGTTGATAGTCATAGGTATATTTCACGATGTAAAGCCAGTCACCGTTTAATACTACCATACATGTTTGCCTTTACAATTTTTAGATCAAATTATAAAAACAAAAGTATTTCAGTAGTAACAGGGATTCAAATTACTTTACGAAAGATGTTAGAAAACTTATTAATTTTGTATCTCTTTTCGTTCACTAGTTATTGAAAATCATAACAAGTTAATTTAGGTTTAAGGAGACATAAATAAAGAAGGTATTATTTCTTTTTGTCTTTGAGTCCTCCAAAAACTCTGATGGTCCGAAGAACTAATATTTTTTCTCTGAAAAGTTTTTATTGCGTTTGTTATTATATCCTCGGAACCCTGCTTAAATTTCGGGGTTCCGCATCGTGATTTCTCTGAAAACACTTGAAGAGTGGCTTCGGTATGAAAAATATTCAAGTAAAATAACTTCATTCGTGTTTCGCTTCCATTTTCTGACGGCTTAAGTTTATTTAATTTATTCTTTACTAACATTCCTATTCAGATTCGCTCATTTATTATTTAAGTGGAAAGAGGTTCACTTTGAATGGTATCCCTACAGAAATGGACAACATAACAAATTTTCCCTATCATTCGCAATGGCCTTACATGTTTCCTAAAGTTTAAAGCCTAGAGCACATAGCGGAACTAACCACTAGAGCCTCTAGCCCCGATATTCTATAATCCATTATCATCCAATTCCACAGCTCTCAACATAAAAAATAATACCCTGATGGTAGGTACCTACCTCACTGCTACACTCTACATCATAAATCATCTCAATCGGCCTTAAATGAATAAATATCCTTAGACATTTTTACACAGAGTCATCTAGCCCCAAGTTAAGTAATGCTTGTGTTATGTATAACCAGACGACTAATATACTATTTGTATTCATTTTTGTAAATGCATTAAGTAGGTACATACATTTATTATTGATAGAAAAACTCTTAGGCCTGTATTCAGAGACCTTACTCAAGCGTCGATCTGTGCTTGAGCGTCGATTTAAGTATCGTTTCTTATTCAAGAACGTTACTTGAGAGTAGTTTTGCTGATCAGAGTTCAGCTGAGTCGAGTTCAGCTGAGTCGAGTTCACCTGAGTAATTCCTTATTCAAAAACCTCAATCAAGTGAAATCGATGCTTGAGTTTGACATTTTTCAAAGGAATCTGAGTAAATGCTTGAGAGTGGTCTGGACCACGCTTGAGCATTTACTCAGATAGCATTTTTGTTTTGTTTTCAGTAAAAATGGATAATATATTCGATTCGTTGTATTTTCGAGGTCATCTAAGCATGCTAGAATAACGGACACACAAGACAAGACTTCAAAATATGCATGGGGACCTTGTTTCTGTTTCATACAGACAAATGTTATAAGGACTTGTGAATTTATAGTTAGTATTAGCACAGATAAAAGAATACTATTAGTTTAGTCTTGGTAGGTAGGTACTCATAAGGATTACTTACCTACTTTATTTATGTCGAAAATTCTACCTACGTACATAACCTAAACACATTTGGTTTGGCTGGGGTAAAATAAAAAATATATTGGCAAAACTACCATAATGTTTTTATTTAATATTTTACACACACTTATTTAAAACGTATTAAATAAAGTTTATAGGAGTCACGGGAAACAGCTACTTAATCGTTAGATCATGTCCAGGCTAAGCTTGTTGAGAGAGATCCTTCGTATCTCGTCATCTTCAACGAGTGCTGGTGCTATCTTCCACAACGTTTGTGTCTACAAACACTACATAATGCATCAGACCAGGGCAAGAAGCACTACCGCCGATAACCAAGCAGTATTACCTGTCTTTGGACAAAGCGTAAAAATAAATTCATTGATTTCACATTTTCATCCCGCGATTTGGCGATTGTTGAAATTTGATTGACTTGCTTGACGACTGACGTATGAATGAATGAATTTGTCAGTTTTCTAAAGTCGTTCCGTTACACGTTATTTTTACTTCACTTTCGAGAGTCGCCATTAATTTTTCATCCAGGCATTTTGAATTTCTGCGTATAACGTAATGGAAGTACAAAATAAATTAAAAATGTAAATGAGAACAGACTGAATTCATAAACAAAAAGGAATCGACACTTGAGACTCGATTTAGCTGAGCATTTACTCAAGCAACGTTCTTGAATACAAACGATACTTAAGCAACGAATCAATGCTTAAGCAGAGTTCCGCTGAACCGAGTTCAAATCGACGCTTGAGTCAGGTCTCTGAATACCGGCCTTAGACTCGGAAGAAATATCTGCAGAACAAACAAACACAATTATGTCTCGTATCAACCTCCGCGTCTCAGGCGGCCTTCACCCACTGCTCCACAGATGTCGACTTTAGACAAAGTCACATAAAGCAAATACTTTTATACTCATAACATGATCCTGTAAAACAATACAACTAAATATAAATGAAATTACTCATAATGTTGTTGTTTTTGTTTAGTTTCAGAAGTAGCATCAGATGCCCTTTCTTGAATAATTGTTTTGTTTTGATTCTGAACTGATTTGAGAATAATGAAACTTGTGAAACTTGCTGTTTCAGGTGAAAAATTTCACAGTGAAAGAAAAAAAAGTTTGGCAGTAACTATGAGCATTTAAACAAAGACTGAGGATTTTAATAATGTTTTTGATGAAAATTAAATTCATAGAAATAACATCTATAGATGTAGGTAACCAAATTATTTTTATGTATAAAAATCACATCATTTATTATTTTTATTTCATAGGAAAACAAACACAACCATATCAGACAAAACATCATTAAAGCATTTGTGAAAATATAAGAAGAAAATACATGATAAAATAAAAAAATAGATATTGTGTGACCTAGTTCTTAGTTAATTTTTTGTGAAAATGTAATGTTATATTTATCTCTTCTGCCCAAGCAACAGAGATACACATAATAGAACCTCGATAAAGCTTATTTATGGAGTTTCTACGCGTCTCTATTATTTATTTGACCTTGAGTCGTAGATTTTATCCCACAACGGTACTTCAACAACCAATATTGGTTCACTTACCTATTCGTTGTTAGGAAACTTCCGAGCTTCTAAAAAACAAGTTAATAATGATGACTGAAGCATTATTGATGAGTAAAACCTTAGTTTTCTCTGTCAACATTTACTTAAATTCTGAGTTGATCCTATAAAATAAATTTTAAGGATCTGATGAGGATCTTCGGAGTTATGAACAGAAATGTAGGTACCTCGAGATTATTTTTCTGATATAAAATTAGCCTATGTTACCTTTAATGGGATAAAAAAGATAATGGGGATAAAGATCTTCAATTTTATATTCATTTAGTATAAAGTCGAAATTTGTGACATTATTACAACGTTCTTCTGAAAATTGGCTAATGCTTATTGAATATTTAAGTTAATTTTAAGATGAATTCAAAAAATGAGAAGGTTTTTAATTCGAGGCGTGAAAACAAACCAGAAACTATCATTACAAGCAGCTGACTAAATTCGATCAGTTAGTTACTTGTATTGCGTCTTTCTTTATTTACTTACCATAGATCCTTTACAATCCATACTCAAACACACGGACAAAAACCAATTACTAAATTCCAAGTGTAGCCCTCAACTTTGGGGTCACGAATGATTGAACCAATAAATTTTAGGCTGAAACTCGTACAAAACATCAACAATTTCAGATCGGACTTGACAGGAGGCAAATTAATGAACACAGGTCAGGGTGGATTTATTGGGGTCCCGTGGGGGTTGGCTTATACCTATACGCAGACGCAGGAATATAGCCAGCTCTCTTTGACACGAAATCTAGACTACAACAATAATCTCAGGCAGAAGGTGTGAAAAACATTTTTTAACATCGTAATTAGAAACTGCAAAACCAAAGAAAAAACAGATATATTTTTTTTCAACAGTATTTTATCTTCTGTAATCTTCAGGACTAAGTTTATCTGACTTGTTGTTCACACGGTATTGTCACAAAAGCTCAGATGTACAATCACGTTGCTCTGAAAATGATTCTTACTCGTTCGTTTGTTTGTTCGTATGAGCAAGTTGCCAACTCTGGTGACGGTGTTTTTAGTTTTTTTAATGATTCTTACTGAACCTTATGGTATATAGATTGCCGATCTTTACTACTTTACTCGTCTCTTAGGACTCTTAATAATAATAAAAAATCAGTAAAGTATTGCAAACAGTCTCAATGATTCTTCATCCATAAGTTACCTAACTATCTTCTTTTGTCTAGGTAACCTAGCTTCCAATAGAAGTTCTTTGAATCGTGAATAAATGGATAATTTACTAGAGATTTGCTTTTAGATAGTAATGCGAGCTAGATTAGCCAGGTAATTTACTATCAATGGTATTAAGTCCATTACATCGCATTTTTTTAATATATTCGAATTATCCCACTCTAGAAAACGTAACGAAATTAGAATAATTATATTTAAAGACTATTGTTTATAGAATCGCATATTTATAATATTTTTGAATTATCTCACTCAAGAAACGTAACGAAATTAGAATAATTATATTAAAAGACTATTGTTTATAGAATTGTGTAGGTACATTTTGCAACATTTAATATCTGTGGGGTGCTATTTATAAGTTTTATATGAAAATATAGTAAAAAGTGTAAGTCGTGTCAATGACGACATCCTTCAATTTTTACAAAAGTGTGTACCTAAGTAAAAAGTGATAGAGAGTTGACGACTGGAATCAGAATAAGGGTTTGTACATCTTGTGATAAAGACAAGAAGAGGAAGGAGATCGTGAGTAGGTAAGTATATGTTTGTATGATTGTGTCTCATCTCAATCATGCCCAACTTGTAGGCCTACCATGTGCAACACGTCGAGACGACGAAATATCTCGCTAAGTCAAACTGCTCCAACATACTAGCTTGAGCAGGATAGAACATTTTGTCGACGACGGGCAGGGTTTGTCGTGTTGCGCATGTTAATCTCGCTGGGGAACAATTTTAAACTTGGATCTATCCTACACCTACATCTGCCTGTCCACTCTACAAAAAGAAAATGATGCATCGTGCCAATAATCGCAGGTCAGCTTATGTTGGTAGAAACTGAATTCGGAATATAACCAACATAAGCTGACTGCGTACTGCTATTTTACTCGAGCGAAGCCGCTGGCGGAGTAAAGTATTACCCAATTATAATTAATCATTAAATAGATTACCTAGCTTTCAATCAAATACGACATGTTGGCTTTCCGCAACATCAGATCACTAATTGCTCGTTAACCAAGCAAACATTTGAAACATACCTAGTAGGTAATCATGCTTCAAGTTATACAACTACTATTTTAAAAAAGTCAGCATATAATCACGACTGTTATCTTAGACCTTTTCTCTCAGTTTTTAGGCGTTAATTAAAGATCCTTGGAATATGTCTAAACGTAAGAGGTATGACAAATACCTATAATATATTTGATACATGCTCACATTGTGAATTTGTAAAGCGCTTGTAGCGAAGCTTGCTCAGACGTCCTTGATAGATCGTTGAAGTTACCTTTCCTTAAGTAGTTCCCGTTCCCGTGGGAATACCGGTATTTAAAGTAGTCTATTTTCTAATCCAGGTTATAAGCAACTCTGGTACCAAATTTCATTAAAATCCGTCCAGCCGTTTGAGCGTGAAAGAGTAACATACTCACTTACCTACACACAAACTTTTACCTTTAAAATATTAGTAGGAAGTAGGATATAACATTTTTTTTATAAAGTTCAGTCTCTTTTACATCGAAAGCAAAATCACTAAGCTGCCACTAAGATCTTAGTTCGCTTCACTCTCTCGATCGATAAAACCAACTTGAGTCTTCCGATTTGGATAACTTAAACGGTCTTTTAGATCAATACTTAATAGTAACATAATTTGCTGATCTATTTCTGGCTTTATTTGTGAATTCTTGTATCTGAATTATCTAAACTGGCTCTAAAAGCGGCTATTTAGTATTCAAACTTAGTACGGAACCTTGCTATTCAAATTGAGACGTACAGTCGTGAAAAGGCTGTAGTTCTGAAGCGGCACAGAAGATGAAAGACGTTTCTTCAATTCAGAGCTGGTAGGAATACGTAAGTAGACGGCAATAAAATTGGGCAAATTTCAAATAGAAATTGAAGAAATAATGGCCATTACTTAAATTGCTTAGTGAGAATTTGTAACAAATTTTTATTTTTATTTTGGACAAGAAGAGATTACAACTCTGAACTCTATTTTCTAAAAGAAAAGTACCATTTCTGGTTAGTTTTATTTGAAAATTTATTTTTAGTATATTACTTTTCTACATTTGATTTCGCTCTACGAGTAGAAACAGAATAAATCGTATTGAAATTGCTAATGTTGTAGACAAGCAATGTCCGGAACAAATCATAAGGCTACCAAACGTTTTAGCAAATCTTGAGAAAATCGAATCATCAATGTATTATCTACGTTCCGTACCACGTTCACTTTGTAGTTTTAATTAACCTGTATACAATGTTCTACGGTCGATTTCTATCTAATAAACAACAATAAGTGTTCTAGCAAATCCCGGGCGGACGTGATTTCAGTCCAAACGCCGGCATAAATGGATCGACTTTGGAGCTTTGTGTCTGATACAGTCAGCTCAAAGGCTGAATACCTACTAAAATATCTTGACAATTAACATACCGCGAAAATTGTCAAGAACTTAAGCCCGTCACACACGTAGCTATAATATATATTACTATAAATTATAGCAAGGCATATTACAATTACATTTTCTATACAAATATTCAACATCCGCACACGCAGCTATAATATATATTATAGCTACGTGTGTGACGGGCTTTATACATGAGTTTGGCCCATCCCACCTATTCAGGTGCAATTCTTTCGTGCATATTAATAATCTGCTATAGTAACTATATAGGTAGGTCATTTTTCAAGTATCCCGTAGTTTAAAGTAGATATTTATCTAAATTCGTTTCAAATATGGGTTTCCGTAGTTGTGAGTTAGTCTCATACTTTTAGAGGATCTTTTAGGACGTATTTAGTTTCTTTTTCCTCTTTCAACTATTATTAATCCCTTATTCAACTCTACTCAATATGTAATTTTTAAAATACAGGAGATTTTTTGAGTTGATTGTACGTTTGAAGAAAGAGATTGAAAGAATGTTTGCAAGTTGGATCCCACTGTGATCACAGATATTGGCATTATACATACCTACATAAATATAGCTCTACTATTTTGTTAGCAAAATAAGGCTCAAAATTCACCAATTTGCAATATTCTATTGGTCATTGACAAACAAAACTATCCATATAATATAAGAGTAAGAGTTTTCTGAGTTTTCGTTTCTATATACTTTGATATCACCTGTTTTAATATTATTACTAATTTATTATCCTCTCGTGTCCCACTGATGGGCAAAAAAATCCACTCCTACTGCCACTGTGGTTTAATTGAATCCAAATCAATATTCGTTAGGATGAAAGCCTTCAGGTAGCCTGAAAAATCTGTCACCAGAGATAGCTCATAAGAAAATCCACTTACATAATAAATAAATAAATATCCTTGGACATTTACACGGCGTCATCTAGTCCCAATCTAAGCAACTTAATTCTTGTGTTATGGCAACCAGATGACTGATATAATACTTAATATACGAGTATATTTTTTTTTGTAAATACTTACATACTTATTATAGATAGAAAAACATCCAGACCCGGAACTAATATCTGCAGAACATACAAACATTTGTCCCGTGGCGGGGATTGAACCCTCAACCTTCGCGTCTCAGCCCACTGCACCACAAAGGTCGTCGAAATATAATAGGGCATGTGTACTCTACCTAATAATGTAGTTCAGAACATAGTTGTTCAAAAATATCTCAGACGAATGATGTTGCACCATCACATTTATTCTAAACTTAAAAATCACTCTGCAAAATGCTTAATAATTTCCCGCTGAGAAATAGCATAAAGTTTTCCCTCTTACGTTGTTTGTAATATTTTTACGCTAAACTTGTTCCGAGTAGGAGAGCACGGTGATGAAGTTTCTCCTATAACTTTTTTGTGGTCATTGAATTTGTTTGCCCTCCACTCGCCACTGAGCCATGGAAGTTTGATGAAACTTATATTTTGCCTCCTTTGTGTGACTTATCGGTATTCCAAAGAAGTTTTGGGAGCTCCTAGAAGTTTTGAATTGCGCTCAGTGGAAATCAAACCGTGGAAATTGTTTTTTATTTCTTGTTGGTTAGGTTTGAATTTAATCATTGCTTACCGAAACGATTATAATAGGTACATATTACATTTATATCTTTTTGTTCCTTTATATATTTTGTATAGTATGTAATAATGAGATGTCACAGAAAAAGATAATGATTATAAAGTTATTATATATATATAACAGTATATTATACTGGGTGTAATAAGATTACTCTTAAAAACAGAAACAAACATAATTGTATTACAAAGTTTGACCAGTTTATAACTATTTATTTGTAGAAGTGGCTTTGTGTAATATTGCACCAAATAAACTGACTTTTGCGACTCTGATAATGCTGACCCTAGCAAGCAGCATTTAACTGAGTACAATGAAAAAATATATTTGGTAACTGTAATTAAAAAACGTGACTTTGATCCACTTCAAAACGGCAACGTAACAATACAATCATAAAAAAGAACTAAAAATACTTAGGGCAGGCAGACAGAAATAAAAATTAAAAACTAGAGCGTGTTATTATTTTTCCGTTTAACGTACTCTACGAGAACGTTCCCTGATCGATAATTTTGGGAACACCTGTCTGCGTTTTCAGGCGTAGCCTCACTACACCCTGTACATATTTACGCAAGTAAAGCCAAAGATCGAATACCTAAATAATTTCCTTCAAACTACTATAAAGTATTATGAAGGAAATCAACGATAAAGTTAGAGACATCTCGTTGTAATAACAGCAGGTCTATAGCGTCAGATTTTCAGGTATTTGGTAAAAAACGCTTTAAGATAGAATCGTAAACCTTTTGACTGCGCACCGTAAAAAAATGACAAAGGGACGTATGAGATCCTCTTTTATTTAGGTTTTTGAGGGTTTTGAGTCCTCATAAAAACCAAAGCTAGTAATAAAATGTGTGCGAAGATGTATTCATCTTCCTTTTGTGTTTTTTTTATAACAAAATAATTTAATTTCAGTCTGTCAGATTTCCGCGTGTTTTCATTATTTGTTTTTTTTTTTGCGGATCACTTCACACCAAGCGGAGTTTCAGAGAAATGGTAATTTGGTGCTAGCAGCTCATTTAATGAAAAACAAATTTCGTTTTGTATATAACGAAAACAAGTATGTGGTTTAGTTCCTTTTTAGTAACGAGAAAACTCACATAACTAACACCACACAATTTTTCATATTTTGTATTGTATCTTGGGCTTTTGAAAAAAATTATAGTTTGGGACTTGCATTGTAACAGGAGTGTAGATTCTTTTCGCATATTCTTCACGACTTCATCAGATCCGCGCCATGTTCCCGTTTTGTCGGTATTTTGTCCCGCGACAAAGGAACGCGAACAATTTTGTCAAAATATCTGTGAGTGTGGAGTGGTGACAGCATCACGTTAATGCGAGTGTGGAAGGGCTATAAGTAACGATGACGGTTCGGCATAGTTTTTAAAATTGACTTTACTTTTACACAGCTTAGTGTATTCTCTTCTGCAATAAACGCTTCAATGCTCTCTATTTACGATCACTGTTTGTAAGTGAATGCACTATTACAAACGGGGTCATTATCGTAAATCATGTTTTGTAGTGATGCACAGTCCGTCAAGCTACGATAAATATGACTCCCTCTCGCGCGGATACCTATGACAATATAAATGGCTCATTTAAAGCGCATAGTGCGACTGTTATCCATATCGACTAGTTGAGTGCAAGTGTTGCTGTGTGTATGACTATTACTCATATAGGACATGTAGCAATATAGTCTGCGGTGTTCACAAGTTTTATGGCTTAAATTGTAGCAAAAGGTTAGTATGATATAAATGTATTTGTTTTAATGCGCAGGAACGCAGATTAGTTCAATTTTATTTACTAGCTTTCACAAATTTTGTCAACTAGATTCGTCGTGAAAGCTATTTCACCAATTTTGCAGATCGCAAAGGCGTTTTATCGCGTTATTTCCTTAATGGCCCGTGTCAAGGGTAGTGGGGCAATAATATTAAAGTGATGGAGCACCTGGGAGTAATACTCATCTAGCAATATAACTCCTCAGACGGCGTTCAGCAATTACGTACGGGCCTAAGGCTAGGCGCACACAGATCTGTGCAACTTAAGATTAGTTTGTAAGTAGCTTGCCTGTTGTTGTCAGGATTATCGTTTGCTCGCTTCATGCATTTTTAACGAACAGGCTCGCGACTGAAGTTGGGTACAGTTTTCTCACTCTGATTCTAAATAACTTGCTTCTAATTTTTAGATCTGACGAGGATCTTGGAGTTGCGAACAGAAATGCACCTCGAGAGTGCAGGAAATTGCTCTCTTACGTTTAAATCGGTTTCGCTGCTAACCCACCGTACCACCGGCCATATAGTAGTACGGTAGGTAATCGGTCTATTTTATATAGGTATTTAAATTTTGCGACTTATCAAAGTAAGACTGGCTTCCTACTGAAGCTTGACTTATTTCGATTGTTAAGGGATCGCTTTAAAAAAAAGCTAGGCCCACACCTCCAGGTTCTTGCCTGATTCATTCCCTGGTTTATGGAGTCGCGTTGGAACAGGCATTAGAATCACCTAGCATGTACGACGAAACTAATTGTGATCCTTGAGGTCCTACCAAAATAAATGATTTTTCTTTCTTTCTTTAAGGAGATGGCTCGAATATACATTTCGACAGTCATTTAAGTTACTTATGCACTTGTGCCTTAATACTGTGTAGTCTATCATTACCTTGTAGTAAATCCCTCATACAAACGGATACTGTTGTGAAATTGAGATGAAATTCGAACTCAAGGGATCCAGTACTAAACTAGTTGATCAAACTAACGCGTACTCAACTGCGGTTTCCTAGGTACAGTTTAAATTACTTTCTCTAATCTAATGTATTGCCTTCAGGGCCGGCTTCTGTTGATCTTGTTTAATTAAAACATGACCTAATCAAAGCTTAGGCGATCCAAAGTAAATCCAAAGCTGATGTCTATGGGATTTGTAAACAAAGAGATGCCTATACTTCAGCCACAAGGCACGCCAAATTAGGCTGCAGTGTAGGTTAATAATGATACACAAAATTTATAGAATTTGTAAAGATATTCAGAATGACTCTTCTTAGTGGGATGTACTATCAACTTCGATCTGATTTAAGTACCATTTACATGATGTCATTTTCTTGAACGTACCAGAGCAATAATTGAATGCAATAATTACGCGCACCCAATTGACGTTCAATAATTAGGAGCAACTGTTGCTTACACCCATATTCTTAGTCGTAACTTTACCTCCAACTCCACTCGACCTCCACTAAAACTCATTCGAGGTCCCTCGAAAATGCCTCAGAAACTACCTTAGGTTTGGTATTTTTAGACGTTATTTTAGAGTCAAATCAATCTACCTCGAGTAAGGAGAAATCAGATCAGTCAGAGGTAAATTTGATCAAACTTTCTTCAAGCATAAGGAAATGTGTAATCTGTGGTGATTAAAAACGACAAATATGTCAAAATCAGTCGAATTTCGTGAACACAAAATGTAAACAAAGAAAACTTTAGCAAAGATTTTATAGTTTATTGTCCTAGGACAATTAAAATACGCGCTTGAAATATAAGTTTACAAAGGATGAAGACTTGTGGTGATCCTTTGAACCACAAGAGCTTGGTGGCAACGCTATATTAGCAAAGGTGTTGACAAACAGCAGACAAGACACACATGGAGCTCCTTCCTACTAAAAACGCAAAAAGAGGAAGAGAGGCTTCATAGCTTCAGAAAAGGGAAGGGAATGGATGATGACTGCATCAGAAGATTCTTACAAAAAAGGAAAAATAGAGAAAGAGTTTGCTGAGGAACTTTTGTGCAACCAAACTAAGCAGAAAATAACAGAAATAGAGCTATCATGTACCTAGTAGTTATTTTAGTTTTTGTAAATAAATGGATACTGGTGTGTTCATTCTAAACATAAGTTTTTTAAGTTTTTAAACCATCTTTGTTCCTACCCGATCCTTGCAAACTGAGGTATTTTTATAGGATAATAATATTGATGCCAGAGTAGGTACCTACCTAATCGACAAGAAATGATTTTTATTACTTAAGAATAGAAAAAGAACTAAAATCTGTAAAATTGTTTATTTTAAAAAGTTAGGTCACATTATAATCGGACGGACGACATGGACGTTATTCAAATGCTTGGTTCATTATGGACTAGGTACATATGAACGAATATGGACTACAGTACAGTAGGTAGGGTAGGTATCCTTGATAAGCCGATATTTGGAAAATTCGACCTCGTCAAATAGTTCCAATGTGTTTTCTGCATCCCAATATCACCGTGATGCGTTGTCGTCGTATAAAAATTTAGTAAATACCTTTGTACATTTACGTTTTTACACTCAATTATTCACACTAATGTCCTAAGGAAAACTCAAGGTAGCTCGCGACCTACCTTACGTTGACAGCTATTTGACAAAGCCTCGAGCGAGGATTTCCTTGAGGAATTCTCAAGTGAAGGATGAGTGGAGTGAATTTCGATGTCTATAGATACCAAATCACGATTTCAAGGCTGAGTCGAGTGGAGTTGGAGTTAAGGTTACGACTAAGAATATGGGGGTTAGACCATGCAAGTCATGATGACAGTAAATTTAATTGCCTGCAACAGGCAAGAATCTTGCATCGTGTAAAAGACACTCTAAACGCTCTGTATTGATTCTCTCTCTATTATCGCTACCTTTGATTTGACACTTGGACCACGTAACTTATCGTTATCGAATGCCAATTCCTATACTTTTCCTCCGCTTCTATAGCGAAAGTGTAATATTTCTAAGGAGGCGGTCTTCCACCTTTGAAGATTACGTTTCGAAAACTAAATTATGTGTTAACAAGAGCCCTTAGGAAAATATTGTGCCGAACCCAGTAAGCATCATCTTATGTGGCAATGTTTATAATAAGAGTGGATACTAACAGGTTCAAAACCGCGCGCGGAAGTGAGCTGTATTTAGCACGGAAACTGAATTTAGGCTCTAAAAATTCTGCGTAGGGGCTTCAAAGCTCGTAAAGTAAATTAGATACTTTATCGATTCATTGTCGATTCTAATATCTTGGGGTCTCCTTTTTACGACCAACAAAAAATTTAATCAAGCTGTTTCCTCATTGACGACGTAAAAGTATATTTTCGGAATGTTTTCTTATTCAGCTTTACAAGGTTCCAATTATTTACGAAATACCCTGTGGGGTAACGACTACGTTATTCTATCGGAACTTGATTAGTATCCGTGTTGTGTCGGCCAGCTGTGGAAGCCATCGAAAATGATAAAAGAAAACTAATTTTCGTTGGTTCTTGCTGGGTTAAACGTATTTTTAAGCGACTTCAATTTTGTAAGAGAACATTTAACACAACGGGTGGATTCAGCGATTCCAAAATTCCCAACAGATATTGTCCCGGGACTGGATGTTTTTCTATCTATAGTATGAATGTATTTACAAAGTATCTAAGTATTATATCAGTCATCTAATGTTGTTTATCAGTCATCTGGTTACCATGACACAATCATTAACTTAGCTTTATCATATTTATTCCCAGATGAAGATTCTTCGGAAGAATCGAAACTTTGTCGGTATCTAAATCGACATTTTTACGTGAGTAATTTTCCGTTGTGGTAATATTAATGTCTAGTACAACTTACTATTGGTTTGAAAGTGAAATCGTAAGAAGAGGGCAATGTATTGCACTCTCAAGGTGCATTTCTGTTCGTAACTCTGTCCTCATTAGATCCTCAAATTTTTTTACCTCGGGACCTAATCTAATAAATTAAGAATTTAAAAATCGGTCTACCTTGGACAGGATAATAAGTGAAAATAACATACAGTTGATCACAGGACCTCCTTTTTTGAAGTTTGTTAAAAAGGAGGTGGTTGTTGATTTGAATGTATGTTTGTTAAGTATTGCCACACGATTATTCCGCCAAAATATTTTGAGGATCTGATGAGGGTCTTCAAAGTTATCAACAGAAATGCACCTTGACCCCCTTATAAATAAACGAAGATTAACAAAGAACGTCAGTGAATGAACGAATTAGCACTTTATTGTACACAGAATAAAGATACAAATAAAACTTATCTTTTATCTATATCTTTGTTTATTAATAAGAGGGTGAGAGTATAGGAAATTGCACCATGTCGTGACAGATACCAGAGAAAGAAATCCAAATGCATTATTTGCTCATCAGATCGGAAGCCGGTAAGTAACTTCTGAGCCAAGCCAAGACCACGTTCATTATTATATCTGTCTCAGTTGTGACCAAGTAGTGACAATAGCTTCTCTTCTGGCACAGATGACCATTCAATCTCATTTTATCGTACCAATTTGCACGAAACACCCAGTTCAGTCTCATGCTCGGGCATGCGGCACCTATTCCATTGAGCCAAATAAACGTACGAACTAGCCTGTCTCGCCAAACTGAAGTAGCACTGCAAAATTAACCAGCTTCCAACTTGACGTCAGTTTTGCCTATGAGTATTCTACACTGAACTTGTAGGGAGGAGTAACAAAGTAGCAAATATTTTTTTTTATAAAACTACCTTACGAAATATTTTAAATTAAAGTTACCAATTTAAATTGAATGGAGACTTTATTTAATATGTGACATTATTATGATTAATAAGAGTGCCTTTTATTTAATTTCAGATGCTTTTAGTAAAGGTAAAATCTTACTAACGATGATAGGTACTTTTCAGACACCTTTAAGGATTTATTATTTATTTATAATACGAAGCGCTCGTGGCGAAGCTTACTAAGACGTTCTTGATAGATCGTCGAAGTTAAGCAACGTTCTGAGCGGTCACTACTTGGATGGGTGACCGCAAGTGGCATTTTCATCTGAGCGCTTCCGTGCTTCGGAAGGCACGTTAAATTGTCGGTCCCGGCTTTTAAAGTCGTTAAGCCATGACGGAGGCCTTTAGGCGGCCTAAAAACTCCGTCACCAGAGTTGGCCACTTGCTCATACGAACGAACGAACGATTTATTTATAACAACTCTTTCGATCGGTTAAAGGCAACACACAATTTGTTTATCATTTTGCTCTTAAAATAATGCTTAGGTACCTACTTATACATTACCTTCCATCCATTTGGTCGTTAACACGCTGTATATTATTTACTTTAAATATCAATCTCTGTCTTTACGTTACATCTCTGTTTAACAGTTTCAGCGAAATTGATCCGCAGAAACCGAACATCTTCACGAATTTTGCATTAACACACACACACACACACACACCCTATCTAGTGGTTCTGGTTTTATGGATAAAAAAGCAGATTATGTGCGTGAAATTCCTGCTATGTTGCGGTTGTACCTACTGTAGTGTTTTGTTTGTCTTTTCTTATTATTTTTGTATTTAACTATATCTATTTATTTATTTTGTTTTTCTGTTTTATTTTATTTTCTAAGTATCGTCTACGATTGTAAAATTTTGTTAAACTTTCATAACTATTTGTGGAAACTTTTAATTGGCCTTCTCTACTATGATATTTGCCCTGCATGTATTGTATCTTTATAATTAACTAACCTTGTACATAGCTGTAAGTTTTCCTAAAATAAATAAAATAAAATAAAATAAAATAAATGTTTGCCAGTTTATATAAACCTAACTAGGTGTACTAACCTACATGTTGCAATAAAGAAAAACTCTGGCCTTTACATCTTTACTTGATGATTTGTACAGAGTCAGCTTTGCCTAAACTTAACGGGACACTGTAGTGCCTGGGACATTGTTGAGATGGAATAGGCTTGCCCAGCATCAAAACCATCCTCTCAGTTTAGCCGGCCATATCTACAGGAAGGACAATGGTCACTACGTGTGGGGCTGAGCCATGGATTTCCTCACGATATTATCCTTTTGTTGCAATTAATGACCTAGAAAATAATATGTATTGCTTCTGGTAGGTATCTACCGTATAGTTAACTAAATCTCAGATGGCGTGATAGTGCGTATATAATTTTTTGACAGGAAAAATCCATTGATGCACGCCTAGGATTAAAACCCACAACCTTTGTATTGAAAGTCGAGACACCTCCCACTCGGCCACAGAGAACAGAGAGAGAAGTCTGTTCATTTTTTACTGAAGTGAATCTGGCCTAAACAGCTCTCCAAACTCAGTACTTCCCCGGTTTGGCTACCAACACGTACAGAAGCTCTTTAAGCTCAGTAATATCGCTATATTGCGTGCTCTGCACATGTCCGTGCATAGTAATTAATCATTTGTTAGTTCGTTACTAACTACCCTATTACCCGCATGAAAGAGGGCGTGCCTGAACTGCGATATGGTAATTAAAGCTTTTCATATCAGTATTACCATTATTTAGTGGTTAAAGATGGTTGGGAGATAAACAACAGCTGGATATGGTTCAGTTGTTTTTACATGAACCATACTTGAAATTGTAAAGCGCTTGTGTTGTGTGCTTTCTCAAGCCAAATAGTTTATTGTTTTTATATAGCAGGCCTGAAAACTCCGTCACCAGAGTTGTCCACTTGCTCATACGAACGAATAAATAGTAGGTAGGTACAGAAGAATTTAAAAGTATGTAATGTAGTTTCAATATGAACCCGAAATTGGAAAATATACGAAAAACATCTTTAGGTGACTAAATAAAAAATAAATAAATATCCTTTGGCTATTTTAAATGGCGTCCCAAGCTAATAAACTTAAATTAGCAACTTAAAATTAATATAATTAAAATTAGTATGATATTATTATTATTATCTGTGATATAATAAATAGTAAAGGCAGCGGGGAAACCTGGACTGGCACAGGATCGGAAAAACGGCGTGAAAATGATGAGACCTAATTATATTGAGCACTTGATGGGCTGCTTAGATAGATAGATAGGTAGGTATTCGATAGTAGGTATCAAATGTAAATAAAAAGCCCCTATTTTATGACTTACGAATATCAAAGTCACTTCAAAGGAAATTGAAATTATTCTGTCAAGTTTATCGTCACGAAAGGAACAATAAATGTTCTTTACGTGAATTATGAAATGTTCATTAATACTGTTGTTAAATTTAATTTATTATTAATGAAGTAACCCTTTGTTTTCCCTTCACTGTTTTGGAGTTTCACGGAAGTGTAACTATCTTTTTAACTATTCCGAGCGATTATCAGCAGTGGAACTCACTTAATAATGCTTTTTAATAAAATATTAATCTGAGTTCCGTTCGGTCACAGTTGAGAATTCTTTTTAGCCGACTTCAAAAGAGAAGGTTCTATGTTCCACTGCATGTATTTTTTTAATGTATTTTCATGATTATTCCGTCAAATAGTGATCGACATTGAAAATTATTTTTTTTATTTTAATTTCAATTATTTATTTACCATAAACTTACATTGCATAACATTGGCAGGTCAAGTTACATTTTTTACACACACAGTTACGATTACTTAAATACATATAGGTATTATAACTACATGTATTTAACAAAATATAAACTTTAGGACTCTAATGCCCGTTTTCACCAACAAATCCTAAATTTTAAGTGACACCTATCTCATTTTAGGGAACACCTAAGAAAGAAATGGTTTTCACCACTCCCAATCCGTCACCTAAAAGCTTTAGGTGTTACCTAAATTTAGGGGGCCGAAATTCGGGGTGACAGTTGTATCAGGTTGTGAATGTTTGCTAATATTTATAATTATTAAAAATGAGTGATTTCATTTATGTTATTAGGGCTATAGAAGTGATCACAGATCGTGAATTATGGGAGAGAATTGATTTCTTCCAAAAGTTTGATGACGTGGACTTTTTTCGAAGATTTAGGTTAACTAAAGAAAGTGTCCTTTTCCTGTTGACAAAAATTGAATCAAAAATTGAGTTCCAGGACAATAAAAAGTTCAAGCACACGAAATAACAATTATCTAAACTCGAAACGCAATTAATCGTAGTATCTCTACCTAATCTGTGCAATTAATGTCATACACTAGGAACTATACATCCATGGTCATACAATAATATAGCAAAACAAACGTGTCAAACAAACACTTTTTATTTTTAAAGCATAGACAATCAACATACAGCCTACATGTTGACAGTAAAAAACCAGAAATTGAATGAATGAAATTGAATCGGTAAAATACATCACTTATAGATAGGTAGTGGTTCGCTAGGGGTCACTTAGCTTTGTGAAAATGAATTTAGGTAGGAGGGGGATTTAAGGGATCACCTAGCTTAGGTAATACTTAGTAAGGAGACTGTTTAGGAGTCGTTGGTGAAAACGGGCATAAGAATACCAATTTGAAAATGAACAACACATGTATTCATCAATATGATAGAAGGGATGAGATTGAAGGATTTTTTTCAATACCTGCTTAAATTTATTTATAGGAAGACTAGAGAATTCGGACGGCAATTTATTATACATTTTGAGTTGAAGTAAAGTTAGTTGATTAAAGTAGGTGGTTAAAAATTGAGGATCTGATGAGCGTGCTAATGCAAAATTGCTCTCTTACGAAATTAAAGTCTGTTGTATAACGACGTGTATGACCTGCTTTGGTTGTTAAGAAAGAGCCAATTTTTTTTAATTTGACTATTTAATTTTGAAAGTCTGACGTTAAAAAAATTAAGGAAATTTTTAATTTTGTCACTTGTTTTTTTCATGTTGTCACAATTTTCGACCTGACATTATGATGAGTTCTATGGGATTCCGTGGCTGAATTAGTTAAAGCACTCCAACACTTAAGGATGATCTTATGAATCTGTTTGTTTTTACCCGGATGGCTGTCATAATAACCAAAGTAAGACCGTGGTGTGGCTCACAGAGTAACAATTAATACAAGTTCTTACTTCACTCGTCAGCGAACGGTTTGAAACTTGGCTTAACATGCTTCAACCACCCTGCTATAGCGTTGTTACTCTTATTTCTTTCACAAAATTTACTTACGCTACTGAAAATATGGTTGATTTTCGCGTGGCACATGCAGTAGCGGGTGGCAAATATAAATTGGCAAGTGTGAACAAGTGGGGCTAACTGTCATTGTCATGCCTGGCCTTTGTACTGGAAACAGGGCTAACTTAATCCTCAGCCTGCTCATGTCGCCAGCAATTGACTTAGCCAAACCAATTTGTATTTAAGCTCAGTTGTAAAGTTTGGAAAATAACTCTAAGACGAGTCATTTTGCCACAGGCTTGGATAAGTCGACACACAAGACGGAAGATATATTGGATGAATGCGTTTTCTGCTAATATATTATAATGATCAGGAAATATTTGTCTCGAGTCTGGGTATTTTCTAAGTATAATTATGAATGTATTTATAAAAAAAATCAGCTGCTTACCATAACATCATGGGACTGGATGACGCTGTGTGAAATGTCCAATGATATTTATTATTATATTTTGATTTCAACCATGGCTTTTCAGTGAGCATACTGGAAATAAAGTCGAATGAATTAAAATTTACATTGAATAAAAGCAACATTGATAGTTGCGCGGAATAAATAACGAATACGCCAAATTAATTCCCTGCTAAAAGGTAGCAACATTTTCAACAAGCATAATCGCTTTGAAGCCTAGTGTAATTCTAAAATCCCTGTAAAATAACGATTTGCCCTCTGGTGCACTAAAAATCCGGACTAAAAGTAGATTTCGTTTTAAACTGTCTGGCATTTAATGCCCTTTTGAGTCAAAAAAGCAAACTTATTTTGTGGAAATGTTGTTCATAAAAAAAGTATTATTCGGTTTAAACTGGTTCGTCGTATGAAATGCTTATTGGTTAGCATTTAAAATACAACGATAACTTAACTCATCGCTATTAAAACTCATCGCAGTAATGCTGCTAGTGTCTTGGGGCACGCTTCCGAGTGGCAGTGGCATGGATCAGTTGAGGTACAGATCGTTAACGAACCCGATCTACGATCGCTTACGGATCGTAGATTACGTGGCTTAAATTATTTCTTATGTATTTTGTAAAGTTGTGTAATATGTAATATTATGTAATACTTTCGTATTCCTAGTTTACTTTATGTACCATTGTACATACTTAAATGTTTTATCAGGACCAAAAATGATACAGTTTTTTTTCTGGATTTATTAATAAGGAGCCTTTAAATTCACATTTTCGTTTTCACGTAAAGGATTTCTTTACAGCAAGCCTTAAGAGCTCTTATAACTTGCATTTCATTTTTACTTAAAATATTATTAAGAGCGTTAAAATATTTTTAAACTGGTTTGCATTAAGTTGAATGCATCTGTCGCGAAATATACGTTTTCGTTAAAGTTTTTTTGTCAAATGAGACAAGATTATCTTAATAATCTGCTTCGAAGCTTCGAAGGAAATCAAGAAACCAGCCTCCCTGGCCAAGTTTCATTTATAAAGTACAAGAGCTTTACAATAGAAACGAACTACTATAAAGTAATTGTAGTTTGATTTTGAAAACTCACGCAATAGAAGTGTCAAATCAAAGGCATAGCGATGACGGAAAAATAATCATCCTAAAGTCTAATTTTGGAAATTCCTGGGAAGTAAAATGCCTAAAGTGTAAAATGATTTTTTGCAGAAAATAGAAAGGAATATAGTTTTTAACATAGCTACGGGCTGGTAACTTGGACAATTCAACATTATTCCTGCAACATGAGCATCAAAACCTCCATCATAACTTTCTATTAGATGCGACAATCGCTATGTCATACTATATTCCATGACATAAAACATCCCCGAATGGATCACCGTCATTCGTTACAACCTCGTCCCCACATTTCCGTAAGAAATATTACAAAATATATCCAAAATTAGACCTCTACGCATCCGCGGACAAAAAGGGTTCACAATATTTATCTAGAGCGTTATAGCTGGTACATTCGAGTAATAAATGCCCATGTTGGGGTAACAATATCACGAATATATCACGGGAAACAGTAGACGGGATCAATTTCCGAGGACCGCTCGGGAACCGGCGCTGCCTAGTTTATTGAAAACGAGGACAAAGTTATCCATTACAGGTGCTTAGGTCTGCATTTTTTGTCCATTTGCTACTAGGCCAATGTTTACAGCTCAAAGAGACATAATAATTATTAAAGAGCCACAACTTGTTCCTCTATTTTTTATCTTAGTCATCTCAGTCGTGCGGGCTATGTGTCTCTTGAATCTTTAAATACAAAAAATACATATTACTTTTTATGAACTTTAATAGAGCCAGAAATTCGCTGGTTTGCAAACTCCTGGACTACGCCTTCGTTACTTTAATAAATATCAAAGTTTTTAAACTTTAAAGAGATGCATTTTATGAATGTTATTGTCAAGTCGCGAGCAATAATTTTGGCGCAGGACAGGATTATGAGAGTGGTTTAGAAACTACACCCAGCAATGGGCTGAAAATAATGTTGATGATTTGAGTAATGAGGTTTGTTTACTTTTTGTTTTTATCATCATCATGTACCAATCCGAGACCGATTTCTCATAGTGCTGGCTCTTTTTGTCCTTGACATTTTTCCCGTTTTGCTAGCCTGATCCACTCCTGTGTCATGATGTGCCAAAATGTTACAATCACTCAGAAACATTCGCCAGTTAATGCGTTTATGGGCGCGTGTGGTCACAATGAGGTATTGTGATACCTACTGCCTATTTATATTATTGAACAGAAGGTTAAGAAAATACTATGAAATCCAAAAACATAAATTTGTTGACTGATTGGCAATTGACATTTTTGTGTCAAGTCCAAATTCAAAATTTATTCACATTTTCTTATTTCTAAAATTACAAAATAGTTTTCATACTTCTTAACAAATAGAATGGTAATGCGTGAATGAAATAAAATAATTATTTATAGATAAATATAGGTAAATAAGTTCACCACATCACTCCCCCCAAGAGACCGAGTCTAACGGGCGATAATAGTCTGGAAAATGAACTTGGCGTCCAGAACGAGTTGTTTGGGAAGGACTAGCAGAAGAACTTGTTTTAGAAGAAATCGAATTGGGTAGTGACAGTATATAGGCTGGTTTCAACCTATCAATCGATACTGTCACTATCCTGCCCTTAACCTTTATTTTAAAAGTTTTGGCAGTTTTTTCGATGACTTCATGCGAAGTTAAATAAGTAAGCTAATGCTTACTTAATGCTTACTTCATAAGTAAGCGCTGGTTACGAATATCTACAATAAGATTGTAATGAGATAAAAAATCTACACCAATGATAGGTTTCGTGACATCCGCGACTATGAAACGCCACACAAAATCCCTACGGAGGCCTAAATTGAGATTCATTTCAACCCAACCGTAAGTGTCTATGGAGGAACCGTTGGCTGCACACAGTTGATAGTCCGATTTCACACGCTGTCGAAACGCAGATCGTGGTACGACGCACAAGTCACTACCCGTGTCGACCAAGAATTGGACGGCCGATCTGCGATCTGTGACGAATAGACGACCAGTTGTAGTAGGGCAATCTTCAGCCGCCATTACCGACTGCCCCTGTCGTTTCCCGATTTGAAGTCGCAGGGCTGGATGCATTTGTCAGCTTGAGCGCCAAACCTGGAGTGGTACCAACAGCTAGGGAACTTCCTGTAGTTGGACATGGATCTCCTCGCAGGTGTACGGCTTTGTCCTCCATTTCCTCGACTTCTTGATGGCCTTTGGTTCCGGGTACGGGAACGAGAACGGACTTCAGCGGTGAGAGCGCTGACTTGTTTAGTCAACTCTGTGACCTGTCGAGCCATGATGTCCAATGGCGTATCCACACTGGAACTGGACGTCGCTGCCACTTGAAAGGATGCCGGCGCGATGTCGTGGACACCATCAGCCAAGTCAGCAAGTTCACTCATTTTTTTCGGTGGTGTTCTGTTCGGGGTCACCAGTTATGGGCGCGTGTGGTCACAATGAGGTATTGTGATACCTACTGCCTATTTATATTATTGAACAGAAGGTTAAGAAAATACTATGAAATCCAAAAACATAAATTTGTTGACTGATTGGCAATTGACATTTTTGTGTCAAGTCCAAATTCAAAATTTATTCACATTTTCTTATTTCTAAAATTACAAAATAGTTTTCATACTTCTTAACAAATAGAATGGTAATGCGTGAATGAAATAAAATAATTATTTATAGATAAATATAGGTAAATAAGTTCACCACATCTTCTTGCCCTTCATTAAAACGTTTTCCTGGTACCTCGTCGTGAATTAATTTATCTTACCCTTCCAAATGACCTGACCTTGGGTTATTTTGGGTCGATTTTTTCCATGATAGATCGCTACGGGAATTGCCACGCTTCAGTGAGTCGAAACGTTTTTTTGAAATAAACGATCTTGTTTTTTTTTTAAAGTAATTGTCGTCATTTGACTGTTGCAAACATTTGTTCCTGGTACAAGTTGTCCACTCGTTGTGGCATCGATTCTATGTGACTTGTGTGTATTGTATAAAAATACGGACTTTGGAAGTTCGCAGTAAGACCGTTCAGGATATTATGTGTAAGAGTACGCATTATGTACTCATTAAAAACATATTTATATATTTGCTGGTATTCAAAATAATGAAATATTTGAAAGAAAAGGACAAAAAAACAAATACTGAATATAATTAAACATTATAATTTACAGTATTTATTTTGTCCTTTTGCCATTGCGTAGGTACCTTGTATAATTGTGCTATGTAAAAATAATAAATAAAACCAGTTGATTTATCAAAATATGATAACTTGCTGTATTTTATGGTAGTTATGTAGCGGTCAACATTTTTAAAGAAGCGGAAGCTTTAGGATTGATGAGCAAGATGGGTAAGTAGATTGAAAAAGTTTTGTAATAAACAACGCAATGTGATTGGCAACATTTCTACGTCAGAGGTTTTATTCTCACGAAGAGACATTGAACATGCATAAAAAACATACAGTGGAACATAGAACCTCCCTTTTTTGAAGTTGGTTGAAAATGAAGTACTATGATCATTGACCACTACTGTATCCCCAAGGCGCGGTAGACATCTGGTCTCTCTTGGCATTCTGAGTACTTTGAAGATATCTAAACGGGAAGTCAGATCAAATTCATTCATACATTTTGCAGAAGAAAGTTTTACTGTTTTAATGTTAGTATATAATGACGACGAAACAGATAACAATCAATTTTGGTATAAAGATCATAATATTCCTGAGATGTTCATAATCTTTTTTCGGACATGTAGGTTTTTATTTATCATAATCATTTCGGTCCATTTCCATGCACTATAGGGTAAGGTCCTGCTCTTTATAATTCAATTCTCTTATCCATCGCGAGTCTCATCCACTGATTACCAACCACATTTACAATGTAATTCGACTATCGGGCAGGTGGTCCATTTCTTGTCCGTTGAGCGTCTTTTCTAGTTATTAACCCATTGCCGGCCCAGCTCCCAAGCGGTGCACAAGGACATCCTATGTGCGTAATGGGCAGTGAACGCGTCTATATAAAGTGAAAAGATATAACCTTCCAAAGAAAAAAGAATTAACCATTCTACATAATTATTTTAGCAAGAAAAATGATGTCCCATGTGGAAGTAAGATTTTAGCAGGTAATTTGAAATTGTATTAAATGAATGATAAACGAGTATTACAGTTCGGAGCTCCAATATAGAAGGTAATCAAGCGTATACTTAACCGCATTCAATATTACCCTAAAATTTGCCTCTATTATAGAAGGTAGGTATAACTCATCAAAATATTATTATAGGTTATACAGAGTGTCCAACAATAGTTTTATGTTATGTAAACTCTTGATAATTTTAATTGGATTTAATATAAGGCAGTGATTGTCCAAACGATGTAAATTTTTATCTGTAATAAAAGGCTAATAAATAAAGTTGTCCAAATCAAAATAATATGGTTAAATGGTCTGAACTTTTGACTTTCAGTTCACAGATTCAGATTGAAAATTGAAAAACAGTTTACTAGTTCAATATGGCCTACAGAAATAGACAACATGAGTGTATAACAAAAAACTTGTACTAAAGTAAAATTCTACATTTTGCATATTTACATAATTTCAATCATAACACTTAGATAAGGGTAGTCGTCGACCTTTCTATGCGCCTGCACTAAGATGTACACATCCAAACGCTCCAGAATTATGCAACCATTAACTTGTGCCATTACCATCCATTTATTTATTTTTATTTAATTATTTTCAATAAAATAATGTACTTATGGATTAAAATGTGACTATCAACTTGTGGATTATCTATACATTTTCAATAAAATAATGTATACATTAAAATGTATAGATGATAATAATTAGAACAAGTTGATGGTTTCATAATTTTGGAGCGATTGGACGTGTTACATCATAGTGCAGGCGACTGTACAAAAGAACTGAACTGAAAGACTGTACAAATTTGTGGGCGTAGTTGTTAAACACTCTGTATATTGGAATAAGTTCGCGAAATCTCAGAATCGGTAGATAACCGTAAAATTCAGTTACAAACTTTCAGTAGGCACAATGTTCGGGAATATTGGTGAGGTTTATTTTACATGAACTTCCTCAAAGAAATTCTGGTTGCCCAAGTTCTAAGATATATTTAACATGTTTGCGAAAATTCTGTTTGAATCTGTAATTTCTACCAAAAAAAAGTTTGTTTCTGTTTTGGTATTCCTCTTGTAAACCTAACCTCCTATTAATCGTAACGCTCGTGGTGAGGCTTGCTAAGACGTTCTTGATAGACCGCCTAAAAAGCTGAAAGAAAGAAAGAGAGAAAAATCATTTATTCTTGTAGGACCTCAAGGATCACTTAAGTTTCGTTTTACATGCTAGGTGATTCTAATGCCTATTCCAACGCGACTCCCTTCACTGCTCTTGCTGGAAGGTTGTTTTTATACCGAAGATGAATTTAGATCAGATACAGATTGACATTTAGGTATTTGACTCACTTTAAATATTCGTCACTTTACATTCACAATTGTGGCCTTCATAAATCCCCAATAACATAAATGGGGCTTTCTATAGTAGGGTTTTCTATTTAATTTGTTTTCACATGAGACTCGTCTAGTTAATTGGTTATGACAAGGGTCTTAAAGCGGGGTATAGTTCACTTTGGGTTTTGCTATTAGATGAGATGTAGGTCCGGTGAAATGGAACAAATAATGGAATAATTTTGTTTTAGTTGTTCATGTACCTATTTGGAAGTTTCTTTCGACAGATACCTACGTCCCAGTGTTATGGTAACCACATGACTAATATACTACTTTATGTACATTTTTTTCGTAAATACTTACACATAGAAAACACCCAAGCTGTAGTCAATTTTTTGCAGATTATACAAAAAAATTACAATTGTCAATTGTAAAGCCTCGGCGGGAATCGAACTCGCAACTCACAGAGGTAGTACGAAATATGGACGATCCAAATTAAATAGGTAGATACGCTTTTGTATTTACACTCATATTTGTAATATATATAATATTCATACATGTAACATTGATGTGATAATGCAGTGCTCATGAAATTGACGAATAACTAATATCATATGTCTGCTAAGTTAGTTTGTACTTAAGGAGTAGTATCCAATCAATTATGTACTTACATTTAAAAAAAAAACAAAAGGTATATCTCGTTACTGTCGCTTGCATTCCATAATCCACTCCCGTTTATGTACCTGTTGATAAAATGTTGCAACTTGGTGAGTCGTAAAAAATACGCAGCGAATTAATTACATTGTTACGGGCTCTCATCTCATGGGCTAGTTGGATTACCATCAGCAAGCAGGCACGAAACGAGGTTATTTTGAAGTTATTCTTAATACTTACTACTCTCTCACTCTCTCAGCTCATAATTTATTTTAATCGAAACTGGTTTTACTGTATAAATTTGATATTATGTATACTTACATACAAAATATCGATTTCAATAAAAAACAGGACCGACAATTTAAAGTCTTTAGCAGACTTGCTCGGTACCAAATTCCTAATTACTTTAACTTTAAAGCGAACACGTGGTCAATACCGACGAGCTGATGAGCAAAGCAGTCGGTTTCTTCGCTGAAACCTGGCTACGCTCCACGTAAGCGCACTCTTTTAATCGAGTTACACCTCCACCCCTGAAGTTTAATCTATTTTGTTGATCAGACTTCATCCTATTGGCTTCAGCCGGCCCATGTCACAGGTATTCCGATAGTATTGTTAATCGAATAGCTGTTTTTGCAGAACCTGAATTTTGCATGCAGTATCTGATACTATGAAAATTATTTCGTAAATTTTCATACTCGCATTTTTCAAACGAATTATTCAAAGTTTTATAAATTTTAAAATAAAGGATCATGTTTTTTTAACCGACTTCAAAAATGTTTTACATGTTAGTATACATCTGAAGAAATTCTAAGTAAAATTTGCATCTAATTTTCCTACTGAGATATTTGTATCACAAACCAAAAATCTTCTTTATAACATTCTTCTCTATCGTTCATTATAACATAATTCCTTACATTATTTTCAATTATTATGAGATCGAAGTCAGAACACTCTTTATTTTACCAGCAATTGCGATTCCAGAAATTAAAGAAATAATTGAAAGCATTAGCCGAAATCCGTGGAAAAACGTTGCCATGCAATTCTGTTACGTTGGAATAAACCATTCTACTTTCCTTTTTATTCCATACGTTCCAACAAAGGCAGGCGCACAAAGAAGAGTAAAGCCGGTGTAGACGAGTCGTTAAATTTTAATCCTCTTCGATATACAATCTGATTGGGAATGCACCCGGCTCGTTAGGTAGACACGCCAGTCCAAACAATTTCTTTGTAACATACGCCCTGGGATATATTCCATTTTCATAACAATTGGTTGAATTTTCAGTTTGCAGTTTCCTTTGGGACTGGATAATGGTGCCTTGGATTATTTCATATTTTGATGAAAGAAAGTTTATTGAACTACCCCACAACAGAACGGAATAAATAATTAAGAATTTATACTAAATTATGTATTTGGACATACTCTGATTATCTCCTTAGACATCTTCATAGGATCTAAAATATCTGAAAAGAAAATGTCTGCCGCTCCCTGGGAATACAGTCGTGGTCATAATTTTTTTTTTTATAAATAATACAACAATGCCAAAGACCTAGGTATGTTGCGTAAACATTCACTTGAAATAAATAGCGAATTAAATAATTTTATATTTAGATGTGAATCTTATCTAGGCAACTTAGATTAAACTAGACTGTTACGAGTAATTCTACTGTAAATGAGCTAGCAGTTGAGCTCAGTACTTCAGCACACAATTACTGTCAGTTTCAGTAACCTATTTATCTGTGGTTTTGTTTGATCATCACACATATATTTGTCTTAGGCAGGAATCGAACCCACGACCTACAGCGAAGACGAAGAAGGCAGTGCTCCTTACAAATGATCTAAGAGTCCAGTCAAATAGAGACGCAAAGCCGAAAAAATCATACAAAACAACACTTTTATTTAAACGGCTTCAATAAAAGCTGAATTACTACTATTTAACAGTATTCTCATGCAAAAATGTACCTTATCCTTAAACCATGCCACTAACATTTCAATATTCATTCTCGTTTCCATTCCATTTAGCTGCTTTTGCCTTCAAATATCCAAAAAGGTCAGACGGGATGCACGAGATCATTATATTTGATTACCTCTATAATCTCGGTCTACAAAGGGTGGATTGCATTAGAAATCAATGAGGTCTGAGGTGTAGAGCGTAGCGATTCTATCGAACGGTAAATCGATTTTTTTCTTCGATTTTTAGTTGAGAGAGTTGTTTAAAGTAAACAACATTTTAAAGTATCTATTCTAGACTGTAAAATGTAAATTTGTTGTTTTTTCTTTTACCTAGTTCATTCTTCAAACGCATAATTACATAAGGCAAACATTTTCAACATGCCTTGTAATCCTGACATGGCATAAAACCGATCGTGTATAAAAGTTCGACACCTTAGAACAAAGCTCTGGCTCAACTAGGTAGTACAGTCAGCGACAGAAGTTTAAGAACAGTTTGAGTTATTCAATTGACTTTTATTCTGCTTGAAATTATGTTTGACATTGGTAATTCTGGTTTCAAAATTGTTAGGGTATTATTTATTAAATAAAATTTTGATTTTACTCCACGGGCTAAGTAGGTAATACAATTTTTAAACATCAAAAGTTCATACACTTTTATCGATGACTTCAGTTCCTATGGCCCCTCCTTCTCGTAGGGGCAGAAGTTACTACTATTGTTCCCCAGCAGTGGCCTTAGGACTGTTTAAAAACGTTGTGTTGCTCTATTGGTGGCGAATAGAAATAATTTAGGAAGTTGGGGTGCTGTCCCTCACTGACTGAAAACAAGAATAATTTTTAAAAGTGGTTCCACTGTCCCCCTGTGGTGGCCATACAAGTGTTGGACATCGGGACTAATCGTTTTGTCGCTGACCGTACCGGAAAGTACACCCCTGTTTGCAATGGCATAGTGGCCCCCCGAGACTTCGATGAAATGCGCAATTCGATGGATCACTTGCCGCTAGTGATGTGACATTATACTAGACAGCAATGAATCCCCCTTGTTCTTGGTTAGTCATGTGACATTCCTTTCTGTCCCAAAGGATGCATCTTGTTTTCGTTTTGATATGATGTAAACAGGCTACAAAAATGATGTACCTACATTGTTAGATTATTAAAGATACCATGGCTGTTCTATGACCGTAATAGGAAAGTGGCACGCCAAAAATATACTACAAACTACACACGTGTATATAGATGGAAATTAAATAACATTTATTGTTCTAAAAAGTTGATGCATATCGTATCAAATTTTAGGATGAATGCTTTTCGTTTATAATGTCTCTAAACTCTGCCTACCTCAGTTGTAAATAAGCGTGACTTTATATCATAAAGAATTAATATAATACATTTCATAAAAAAATAAGAGGCAAATAAATCATCTTGGAACAGAAAATCAATATAATATAACAAAGCAAAACATAATACCTATACTCGACAAAATCTGAAACAATACGGTATCATGTCAGTACAAAATTTTTACGCTTTGTTCATAGTTGAAGGGGGGTTAGAAGCCGATAATCCACTCGATTTACTAATCTCTTTATCCCTGCTTCAGTAATTTATCAATTGGCTACGGATTGGAGGATATTTTGTTGTTAGGCGCTGTTAGAAGACACATTCACGACTTTGATTAGCGGAATTGGATATTACAAAAAAAAATTACGTTTCATTATTTACATAATTATTCATAGCAACTTTTGGATAAATTCCCGTCAAAAGTACCTACCTACTACCAGCGAGCTTGTATGGAGATTATAAATAAGAGTAAATGAAGGGAAAGAGGTGTGTCAGATTCGTAGCAAGTAAATTACGTGGTCTCTGCCTACCATGGGAAAGAGGCGTGAATATAATGTTATGTATAAATAAATAAAATTATTATGACTGATAAACACTGAGAACTAATATATATTTATGTTATATCGACCACGACCTCACCAAACGGAAAACAGAGATGATTATTAAATATAACAAAATATTAAATAAATTTGTTAAATTATTTTACTATCAAATTATCATTTTCATATTCAACATCACAGTACATTATTTACGCTAGTAACGCAGTTTTAAATCGTATTAACCCATTAGTGAGACAAAGAGGCCTTAATTACGCGGACGCAAACAACGTTGACGCAGAGCGAATGTAATCAACTTGTAATGTTGAAGCTACACGGCGCGGTGGATGCCGCACGGCAAATGAATTAGGCCCTTTAATTTCACATAAATTAGTCTTCTTTTTAACCGACTTCAACAAAGATACATACAACAAGATCGCGCAAAATAAAAAAATATATATAAAATAATAATAAAAATTTAAGTCACTACAGATGATGATTGTGTGTGATGATGACACACACTCTTTGATCTCTAGGTCTCTTAGGTAAACGTAGTGGTTATATTATCTTTGTCTTAGGTTACCTGAAGGTAGATGGTGCTAATCAATCAAGTGCTTATCCGAAATATGACTTTCTTAAGACTTTCGATCTGACGTCATGGGATTCGGAGGAAGTGTTCCAGAGGCTCTACTTGGATGAAACAAAACGAAGTTTCGTGTCAATTTTCGGGTTCAGATTATCTTGGTAATACAATTCGTAACAGTTCACCAACATCATATATTATTCTTGTTTCGTTTTAATTCTCAAACAAATCTTTTGCGTTTTGGCAGAAAATTAAATAAACATAATTGTAAATTCAGTCGCCGGAACAAACTAATTAATTTTTTCAAGACGTCTACATTCGTCGTGGCTGAAATCATTTTTAACTCTTAAAAGTTATAGCAATTAGTAAAAAATGTAGGCTTATTATCTTAAGATTAACACTAATTAAGACTCTACGTAGGCCTTCGAATATCAAAGCAAGAGTTTGCCCTTTGAACATTTTTATAATCTTAATTAGTGCCTAAACTGTTTTTTAAAGTAGAATGCGTTACTTTGAGTTGCCAACTGCTGAGTTTTAGTTTTATGGTTGGATTTTCCTCGTACTCAAATGTTTGCGGATCTCATTGAATATCCTTCAATTCTTAAGTCCCTTACTGTTGCAAAATATTTTTCCTTTGTAAACAGAACTTTTAGAAAAAATTACAGATGGGTTTATTTATTTGCCAATCATTAATCTTTTTTAAAATAATAATGATGATTTGAGCTAAAAATACAGTTTAAGATACATAATAGTATACATATACACAATAGATACTAAAGAGAAGAAAATGTCAATATGTCTTGAATCATAATAAACAAAGTTTCCATAATTTAAAATTAACGAACATTTTCACAAGAAACTAAGATAAAACAGATTTAAAGTTTTTAAAACTTTGGTCAGTTCTAACCCAAATAAACCCAAAAAAATGATTTATCACAATAATTGCCCTGCAATTTCCGAGTCCCCTATTCTACATCAATATTATATACTTTGTTTAATTAACGATAGAGTGTAAAGTAGAATAACGATTGTAATAGGAAGATGTAAGTGTCTTTGCTACCCTTTGTTGGCGCTGAGGTTTTTTAATGATGCAAGTATTAATTTTTTATAAAGTTGTCTAGTGTTTGTTAAAGCCATGATTTTTAAGAAACGCCTACCGTCTTATTACCTACGTTTTAGCTGTACTTAGGTGACATTCGGTGACATGAGTTTTGATACAATACTCGTAAGTGGTAAAATTGAAATAATTAAAAGAAAAAATAAATTTTCTACGTTATCGACATTTATTTCTGTTCATAACTCATCAGATTTTTGTTTTAATGGGACGGACCACCTCGGGAGTTTGCTCTTTTAAACAAAATAAATTGGTCCACTATTGTCAAGAACCAAACCTAGAGGATACAACATTAATCTGTTTCGTTTTATTTTTATAATAATTATTCTGTTTATTATAATAAATGAATAAAACAATTTCAGGAAACCGGGCTTAAGGTGTTGAGTTATTTACATTATCATTAGTCGAAGCATTTTTCTGCAATTTTTCCTTAGTGTTGCTTGTTACAATATTTTACTTTTTTATTATAATACAAACAAATACACACAAATACACACTTAACTTAAGTGGCAATGGGCTGGTCATGTCGCCAGGAAACATGACCAGCCCATTGCCACTTAAAGGCTCGTGGTGCAAAACGCTGGCCGAGTGGAGACCATGGGATGAAACACGTCCAAGAGGCAGGCCGCAAATGCGTTGGTACGATGACATCAAAAGAACAGCTGGAGTGAAATGGATGGAAACTGCACAAAACCAAAGAGAATGGCATTATATGAAGGAGGCCTACACCCATAGGGTTGAATGTGGCTAAGAAGAAGAAGAAGAAGAAGAAGAAGACATAAACTAAACTACTACATCCTACTGATATTACAAGTAGTTCGCCCCGAACGAGATCTCGCGCACCGTTGATTGATGGTTTATTTTGTACTATTTGCTTCTACTACATACCATTTATGTCACTGTTTTTAATAATTGATATTAAAACACCAACGATCATATTATGATACGCAACCATGCAAAAATAATAATATTTCATTAAACATTTCATGCATTTAGAGTCAGATCTTAGGCTTTAAGCCTATTTTTATGGTATATTACTTATATCAAACCTCATAGAAATAGGAGCTCAGAGGCCCTAGCCATGTTACATTTCGACAATCGCTTTCGATTAGAAACTAAAAAAAATGTATAGGAATTGACATTCGATGACGAAAAGTCGAGCGATCAGAAATGTCAAATCAAAGGTGTAGCGATGATAGAAATCGAATCGCATCATAGCGAATGCCGGTTGGCTAGGCCCTCAGGTGTAATTGTTAATCAGTATAGGTGTATAATATAGATAGTTTCTAAGGTAGGTAATGAAAATACACAGTTTAAATTATAGTTATTACATTACAAACATCAAAAGCATGTCACGGGAAACAGAGTCAGTATGCTGAGTTCAGTGACCCGTGGTCTAATTCAATTAACTACACCCATTTCCACTTATCCTTTAATTATATTTTAATGTTAATTTAACTGATAATACGTTAATTTTGATCATGACAGTAGAAAATAAGTGTTGTATCTGAGTATTTAAGACTAATTATGGCCTGCGGCCTAGAACGCGTGGAACCAACATAGCCCTACAATTATGTATAACGAAATACAGCAAATTATTTCTTATTTACAGTTACTTAAAGATCACAAGTTTGGCATTTTTTAATCTTTCAAGACGCTTTGAATTACTGTTGACGAATGTTGTTGAGTTTTTTGTTACTCCTTCTTTCTAAGGTGTAGCCAAAAGTACGTCCAAATATAGGTAAGTTAGACAAAACTTTGACCTGCAATTCACAATGGTAAGTAACCCGTGACTGGTTGAAGTGACTACATAATTAGAATACAATCGGGTATCCGTCCGATACCTTTATTTTTGTAAACTAGATTTTTAGTGTGGTCTCAAACCAATAAAATACTTTGTTTGATGTTGGGTTCAATCCACAACATACTAAACTATATATTGCAGAGTAGCAGGGCTGTCCGTAATACGTTGACAAGTAAATAACAATAAAATTTTCCCTGTTATGACTGTATTCCCAAGGTGCGGTAGACAAATTCTTTCAGATCTTGTAGTCCTTTTAGTTCCTTTGAAAATGTCTGGGGTAGTCAGAGGTATGTCAAATTATATATTTGACACATGGAAATTTCAGCATGAATCTAAATTGTAAGCAGTTTTTATATTTCATTGATATTGACGGAATGTTTAGTGAAATACAAATCGTGAAGCGACACAGGAAATTACAATCCTAATCAGATCATTCCGAGCGACTGCTGACAAGTGGCGCGTTCGCGGTTTGAGCACAATTTGAGACTTATCACAATTTAATTCTACAATATATTTCCCCTTGGTAAGCCGATGGTATTTAATAAGAAAATTATTATATTAATGAATCGTCTTGGAAATATTCAATTTAATGTGCAGAATACCACTTAAGATTAAGGCTCGTATTCCGAGTCCAAACTCAAGCGTGAATCGTATCTCAAGTGGTGATTTATCACTCAGTTTCAGTAGAGAAAAGCCGAGTTGGTTAAGTGGATTAGTACTTCTGGACTTTTCGCATCAAAAAATGTATTTGCGCTCTAACACGAGCTTTTAACGGTGAAGGAAAACATCGTTAGTAAACCAGTTAGCTCTCTAATAGCGTCGATGGGCTTGCAACCTGTCACGTATGGAAAGTTAGCTTCTGCAAGATGTGGACCATCAATATGTACCAAATATGTATTGGGTTGGACATACCTCTGACTACCCCTTAGACATCTTAAAAAGGATCTAAAAATTGCATTAAGATCTGAAAGAAATGTCTACCGCTCCCTGGAATACAGTCATGATCATATTTCTTTTTTTTTTCATTAGAGAACTGTCAAAAATAGACACTTGAGTCATCACTCACGTCTGAGTGCAGACTCTTAAAACGACACTAAGTCGTGCAGAGATCTACTTTTAAAACGACAAATTTTGAATGTCTCGTCTTTTTCTTATTCCTGCCTTTATCCCACTATGTGTGTTATTCTTCCATTTACCTCTATCATTCGTCAAATCAGCACTCACGCCTTTCACTCACACAACCTATCCATCTTTTCTTTTGTCTACCTCTACACCCTAATGTGTGTAAACTCCGTCACCAGAGTTGGCCACTTGCTCATACGAACGAACGAATGTAAACGTCAACGATTCTATATAAATTGGCATTCGATGACATTAAATTCACATGGTCAGAAGACGAGATGACTACGGGCCCTGTTATATTATATTAAAATTTTAAACATTAAAATCACAGTCTAAATTATTTGTAGTCACTGTTGAGTTAGCTCTAACTTAAGCGAAAAATTATCTCTAGAATAGAAAGACATAAAGGACGACAGAATTGACAAAATGAGTTAAGCTATTTTCAGAGTACGGAAAACATGTGGGGCACGATTTACGATATCACTAAAGTTAGGGATGCTACCAAGTTTTGCTGATGATATCGAAAGTCTTAAATATATTTTACTCCGAACTTATGTTGCATCTTAGTAACACTAGTTAAAAAAAACATTCTTAAAACTAATTGTTAAAATTTTGATTGGTATCACAAAAAGTAGTAATATTATATTTATTTTGTTGATTTGTAAACGAAATTTTAGCGCATGGTATGTCTTTAGAAATGAAATGTTAACTATACAATATTAATCATAGGATGGATTTATCGTAGACTCTACGGCCGTAGATGCTCGTATCGTAGCTATTCTACGAGCATCTACGGCGTAGAGGAGTGATTTTCTTATATTAGGTAATGATCAACTATTTTTTTGCATAGTTTTCGAATTTTCGTTTAGCAGGGATAGAAAACGATATTTCCCATCCCTGCTCACTAAACTTCGCCAGTCTCGACTGGAAGCGTATCTGCCCTAAAGTGCTAGTATATTTTCATTTAGGCTCAGCTTGGAGAGGCATACCTGAGTGGTTTTTTTAGGCGATAACTTACAAGCTAGTTGGAAGACCATAAAATAACTGGCTAGTAAAACAATGTTTAGAGTATAAGTTATTAGGTGAAAATTAAAGCTTGTTGAAGCCGTGTTGGCCAAGTGAATTAGTACATCGACATTCGATCCTAATATCAGTCCTGTCACAACTTGGATGAGTGACCGCAATTGGCATTAACAGCTGAGCGTTTCCGCGCTTCTAAGGCACGTTAAGTTGTTGGTCCCGCCTTTTAAAATCGTTAAGCCATGACGGAGACCGCTACGCGGCCTAAAAACTTCGTCACCAGAGTTAGCTCTGGAGTTTTTAGGCCGCGTAGAGGCCTCCGTCATGACGTGGCTAACCACTTGCTCATACAAACTTACTTAATGTCTATAAAACATTACACTTGTATATTTCGAGTCTTCCTTGTATATTAAACAGTGGTAGTTCACAAACGGTGACCATCCAAAAATATCAAACACAACAAAGCTCCTTTCAGCCTCTCCTGTCAAAATAGCAACACGCGGCGCTGCCACAAAATAGTATTTGAGCATATTGTACTAGGATATTGTCTCTTAAAAAATAAATTTTCATTTATTTTTTCTCTTTTTGCGAGATTATCGCTGAATTTTAGGGTTTTGTGTCTCTATTTAGCATGTGATTGGATTTATGTGACTGTATAAATCTTTAATATGACTTTTTAATATGGTATATCTAATTGATCAGTCATATTTATGGTTTTTCTTCGCCGTTTAGAGCTGATAATATTTTTATCTAAAACTCTTTGATTCACAATCCAAAGACTTAAACATCCAATTTTCAGACCGAGGGTCGATAATATGAGTACATCTCACTACACCTACTCAGCTCTTCAAATACAGTTTATAGTTGATCCGTAATTGAATCATCCAATAAAAACTAACATAAATGCCATGATCTGAGAACTTTTTTATACATCTAGGAGTGAAACAGAGCAGGTACTTGGACACAAGCACTGAAACAGTCAAAACCACGTTCGACATGTTTTCCACACGGTATGACAAAAGTTGATTTGATTGAACAGAAAACTAGATTCGATATTATGATTATTGGATTAATCTTTTTGAACCACGTTGAAGTTAGGTTTAGATTTCAAAGATGTATTTTTACCCGCTTAGTATTTTATAACTCAACAATAATATTTGTGTATACATTTATATACACCGGCTTTTATAAAGGATACCCGTAATTTCGATTTCATATTAATGCGTGACCTTTTAGCAAGCAATGGATCAAAATGTCATAGGCCCTAGGCCCTATCTTACTTGTCAGTGTGAAGTCAATGTACACATCTGGTACTTTTAACATGGTACATCAGTATGTACTGTTCAATATCATGTTGTCAACTGCCGGCACGTATGAAAACTCTACAACAGCGATGATATCACGTCTACTAAACATGTAAGTTCCATTTAACACTTTGAAAATAGCGCTATAAACTCGAACAGTCACGAAACGGTTACGCACAGATACAATAAAAGTTAGTATACATCATAAGTACATGAACGATATGGTGTGCAAATACACTAGACACAGACATGCTATGGACTATAATATTTATATGAGGTTAGTGTAAACAGTCATTTATTTAATGAGATTATGCAAGAAACAATTAAAAGCTAATTATATCATAGAGTCATCTATTATATTGCTTTCTCGAACGAAAAGGTGGCCAAATATTACTAGGTACTAGGTATATTTCTCGCATGGTTTTATCGTAGTAAGTTTCACTGACTAAAGCGGGAGAGAAACAGAAACATAGTAATATTTAAATATAAAACTTTTTAAACTTTTGCGACTTGAAAACATATTTAAAAATATCATCGAAACGTCGAGGTAAATAAATAATATTGATACGCGATTAAGTCCCCATAATATTTTTAAATATATTTAAATATACTTACTTACAAACTTTCGAATTCAAAATACTTGAAGGTATAAATTCCCATAGACAGCAGTGTGAGATCAGTTCCTTGATTAGTTTTCTTCATATTTTCAGTTTTTCCACTTTTGACAACGACAGTAGGTACGTCCACATAATTGAAGGGAATGAACTGGGTCAAATGTGTAGTATGTGAATAATTACTAAACAATTGCCACTGAAACACAAGCTGCCTGCTCGCACGGGGACTTATGAAGTTTGAACCACGTTGTAGGATCATTTGATAAATAGCTTTTGTATGCAGCTCGGGTTATGAATCTTTATTATAAGCCCATGCGTGTTGATCATGTCTTGTTTTTTTACTATTTAATGTACACCTCTTAAAATAACTTATAATAATAAACCTTACACATAATTGTATAATGGGCGGTCTCTCGGTTCTCGCTGAGAAGTATTTTTCATGTGGATAAGTCCGGCTAATCTTGGAGGAGGATGATTTAAAAAAAAGTCTAGACAAAACAGCACATGATTGTGCTCAACAGTGAAATTGACAGACGCGGTAAATACACAAGATATTAGACTTTGTCTCACAATAATATTTTATACATCCATCTTTGTTTTGAATGACTGAAAATGAGTACCTATACCCAGCAGTCTATAGGTAGTGTTCTGAGCTGGGCTAATCCCTGAGTATCCCGATACCGCAAACACCCGTCTCACATACCTTGTGCCGGTAGTAAGCAAATAAACACATTATCATACCTTACCTACCTTGACGTGATTTTAATGTCGTACAAGATAAAACAATAAAAAAGTAACAAAGGAAAAAAAATGAATCAGGGTCTTCGAGACGAGTGTTTGCGGAAAAGGGGTACTCAGGGAAAAACCTTCTCCATCTACGGTCACATCAATGTCTGTAAAAAGATTACGACTAAATCAGGCGAGTGACTAACACCATTCTCTATTTACACTGTACACCTGAAAAGTTCTTTACTGTGATACATTTTTAATAGTAACACTACCGCAACCGCAAGTGACTAACCGCAAGTGGCATTAGTATCTGAGCGCTTCCGTGCTTCGGAGGGCACGTTAAATTGTCGGTCCCGGCTTTTAAAGTCGTTAAGCCATGACGGAGGCCTTAAGGCGGCCTAAAAACTCCGTCACCAGAGTTGGCCACTTGCTCATACGAACAAAAAAAAATATTAACACTTAAGTAGGACCGTGGGTACTATCAGCCTCGGAATTACATTAAATGCCCGTCATTTCCTAGTCAAATATATGCATGACCGTAAAACTCAGCTGTCCCATATAAATTAAGCAAATTGGATGAAAGTAGCGAACTATGATATCTTTTAGGTTAAAACCAGTCCGTAGGTGTCAAAATCATACAATTAAAATTTCAAAGTAAAAAAAATATTTTATGAAAAGGTATTATTATTTTTGCTTTGAATTTACAGACTTTTTTTCTGTTTATGTTGATTTTACTTCAAATTTTACCTAAGTACAATGTTAGATTTTTTATCCTTCACTATGTTTTACTTTGTTGTTTGATTTTTTTTATCCTTTCATTATTTTTACAATCAGTAATTTTGTTTATTCATACTCAAAATCTAATCCGAACGAATATTACAGGCGAATTCTTAAAAGCATTAAATGAATAATCTCATATGGTATTATGTATTTCATCATACATGATAAAATTTCTTAATTTTGAGAGCCGCAAGTTCCATTTCAGTTGCATATAGGTCAGTACAAGCTCTAGGAGATTTGCTAAAGTAATTATTGTATGCAATATCCTACAGAGCTTGTTGTTGTAACTAAGCGACCATTGTCCGTGACCAAGTTAACTAACTTAACTAAGCGGACACATAAATAACCTGTGAACTGCATAGTTTAGTTTCCGGTGTGAAACTGGATTTGAATTCTATGTAATAGGTATATGAATTTACAAAAATTGGTTAATTATTTAAAAGCTGTGTTTCGTCATCAATCGATAAGCCATGACGGAGGCTTCGGGCGGAAAAAGAGAGTTAATTATTACCCACTACCATAAACAGTGTGCGAGGTGTCTTAAAGTGGATGTTTTTCTATACATAATATGTTTGTATTTACAACAAAAAATGTATCTAAGTAGTATATCAGTCATCTGGTTACCATAACACAAGCATTAAGTTGCTTAGCTTGACTAGATGACGCCGTGTAAATGTCCAAGCATATTTTTTTTTATTTAAGTACTTTTTAGTTTCTAAAATTATTACACCAAGTAAATCCTTACAGCAATTACTTTATCCAAACGTATTTGAAGCTGCAGTGAGTTGCCGCAGTAAAGTGCATTTCATTTCTGTAAGTAAACACAAGTTTGTGTCGTTTATTTATTAAAAGTAAAAATGTTTCACCTTTTCAATTCGTACGGTTTTAGAAAGATGGAAATTAAATTAATAATGCGGGACTCAAAATGGTCGCTCTACAATTCTTGTGTCTGATTTTCATTCAGAATGTTGTCGTAACGAGGAAGTATTAGAATTTCTTTAGAACATTAACATGATTGTTTTCTTTGTCAATTTTTTAACCGTGTTCTAAAAAGAAGGAGGCTCTATGTTCCCCTGTATCTTTTTTTTTAATGTATATTTACCGATTATTCCGCGAATAGTGGACCGATTTCCAATATTCTATTTTTGTTTGAAAAGGTATACTTCCGAGGTGTTCCCATGAAAAATAATTGAGGATCTGATGAGGATCTTCAGATCTATGAACAGAAATACACCTTGAGAGTGCTTTCTAGCACACAATAATGGTTCAACAATACCGAATAATGTCTAATATACTTTTTTTATACTATTGTTTGTTAAAGCTTCTTTTTTCTCAAACACAGTAGGTAGCTATAAAACCCATAAAAAATAAATAAACGCAATAATATTTTTGAAATACCTTCTCATCTTTATCAAGCTCAAGGTACGTGTATCTTGAAGGGTTTTATCTCTTCCACTACATAGCTTGCCCTGAGGGGTGTTTGTTTCCACCTATTGATATGTATTACAGGGCTCCCACCCTTCATGTTGACAAGGATTGAAAGGTGGACACGCTATCGTGAGCTTTTACAGTTTTATTCAGAAATGAAGTGGTGAACGGTGCGAGATACGGTAAAAGTGATTATGACAAGTTTTTGTTGTTAAGACTGCGTGAAAAAAAAGTTTTTTTGTGAAAACTTAAGTACTACTCAAAAGATTTATAAACCGTCAGGATGCAAACTTATGCGAAATTTGGTCAGTTCGTGTAGAGTTGCCGATTCATACTCACACGCGGATCGTGACGCGAATCGTGACGAGAGGGATCCACACTCCTGGTCGCAGGTTGTCCTTTGGATCGTGGAAGAGAAACTCTCGTAATTCTAACTGTCCTGTCGTAGTCATGTTCTTTGTAAGTTTTTTATCGATTTCCATATCTAAAAAATACAAATAAAATATGATTTCTTGGGAAAATCTAAGTTATGAATAAACGACTAAATATTCATACGATTTTTCAAAATGCCAACCCTACGATTGTTTAGTTGAATAAATATCGCGGTACGTTATATACCTATATGCGAAGTGTAAACCCAATTGATCAGAAGTTTTCAAATGTGAATGCCTGCGACGACAGAAACAAAGTTTTGTTGCAAATATTGCTTTTGAGTAATATGTTTGAAAGAAGCGTGAACATGAACACCTCTGTTTACTGTCTGCTGGATAAAATATCAGAACTATAGAAAATTTTAAGGTACTAGAAAAATCTAGAGACGGTTTTCATGCGAGAAAATTAACGTACTTCATTAGAAATTGTGCGTGAAGCGGTTGAAATTAAAAAACATTTAAAATTTAAAAAGTGCACTTTCCCATTTATTATTTTTATGAGGACATTGTCAGTTTGGTGAGTCGCCCTAGTAGTATTTTTTGTTGTCTGATTTTTGACTACCCTCAGTAGTCAAAAACCTCTACCAACTTCTCGTCACCACGGTGACTGTAGCATTTCTTTGCATCTTGGTATACCCCATCTTGGGAAAGCAGTCGTTATATTTTTTTATTATAATATCATAAACCTATAATTTATATTAGAATACGAATATGGATGTATGAATGGATGGTGAAAATTAATGATTTCAAACTCTTATTACATAATTTGTTGTCCATATTAAGTTCGCAAAGGACATTATTTCGCCAAAGTCATTTTATAAAAGACTGAGTTGATTTATAATTAAAAATTCACTGCCTTTCCTTTACCGGATAAGAAGATACCTAAACAAAAGTTAATTTACTCCACTCTACCTTCCTATTCTTTCTATTCATCACTTTTAATTATACACCTAATTTATTTACGCAACGAATCCGAGTAAAATTATTATAATGTAGCTTTCTTAACAACCTCTAGGGGAGAACTCTTTCTGTATTTTAATCCCAGTCGAGAAACGGAGCAATATTTATCACAGGGGCATTAAATAAGGGTTATAATAGAATAACAAATGCCTCGCCGCCGGGCGACACGACAGAATATCGTAGAATTGCCGCAGACTGAAATTCCACCACACAGTCAGTCACCGACAAACGAAACTTTACTGGCAGATTACAACTACCTTATATAGTACAAAGTTACCTACCTTTACATACAGTCTAGTCTTGTTTACTAATGAAAAGGAAAAATTAAAAATATGATTTCATAATTTTTACCAAACCTATTGAGGTTGGTTTCCCAGAAAGAAAATGAAATGAAATTTATTTATTTAGTAGCTTAAACAAGTTTAACAGCAAGTTATTAGGTACTACATTAACTCTAGGAACAGTTGAAAACCCAAAGGTGATTTATGTGGAGTCTCACCTACCACGTTGCACAGTGTGTGTTATTTGGACTGTAGGAGTTAGTACGATGAGGTAGTCTAAAATCACGCAACTTCATTAAAATCTATACGAAACCTTATACATTTTTCTACAAAAGATAATAATTATCATAACAGTAGAATCGATTTCGAGTTTCAGTTTGTGTACTAAAATTCTCACTAAGTTCCTACTGGAATTTAAAATATAGGGCAAATAAAAAGAGAATATACATTTAATTAAAATTTAAGTTCCTGGTGTGTTAAAATGTTCTTCAACAAATTACTGAATTGTTTTTGGCTAAAGTGTATGTTAGAAAGTTTACGATTTATATTTAGCAACAATCGTGTAACTTATATAAAGTGTGAAGTGTGCGGTGAATCTTTAGCCTTGCTTTCTATGAAGTGACGACCGTAATAAGAATGAGGTCATAAGAATTTTCAGAAATTATAATTATGTGTGAGTGAAACTCGTGCACCATAACGTATGTTTGTTGCGGATTGAAAAAAAGTTTCGTGAATTTTTCGTAGAAGCACAGAATACATAGAACAAGTAGTATAGTTAAAGTTAATAAGAGAAAATACTGAAATAAATTAACCGATTTATTATGTTCAAAAAAGTGTTCCAAATTAGATCTAAAAAGTGATTAAAAAGTAAAAAGGTTAAGAAGTGGTGTTTAAACCATCACACTAAATGGAAACAAAATTTGTATTGAATTAAGTATGTATATATCTAACTCTATAGCAGCTACTTATCCCACATGGGCGAGGGTGAAAGCTTATCTCGCCATTCACCTTCGTTGTTAAAATAATAAATGTCACCGAGAAATTCCGGGTCGGCTTATTTTAAAGTATTTTGTTAAAATTTTGGACTGCGAAATGATTGTTTTACTCAAATTCTTAATTTAGAGTAACTAAGGATTTTAAAGATCATTTCTGAAATTAAATACCTCAATATTTTTCAGAACTGTGCAGCTTTACATCATTGGTTCATTCGAAACTAAATTCCATTAAGAATTTAATTCAATTTAGAGAGAATGTTCGTTACGCAAAATTTATACTGATCCCTGAAGTAACATTTAATGTAATGGTTTTAGTAAAAGACATTATGCCTAAAACGACTGTTTCACGACTCAGCCATTTTATGTATTTTGGTTTCCGCTAGTTTCCCTGAGGCTTCCTTAGAACAACACACGCAGACAATCGACTTTTGAAGTTGTCTTTTGAATATAATAGGTGCCAGTGAACGAAAATTTAACTCAGAAACACTCCTTCAAGACACAGATAAAATAATACTATACCAGTAATTATTATGGGAGGAAGGAAGAAATGATATTTTGTAATAAAGGGCGGAAGGCTTCGTTCACTTGGTACTAACCCGTAATAATAAAAAGTAGCTTAGGTATGTGTTATTTAGGGTGTTCAGTATTATGTACGAGTATATTCCAAGTTTCAGCCAAATCCGTTCTTATTGCGTGATAAAGTAACAAAAATCCATACAAACTTTCGCTTTACTATTTTTAATTTATGGTTTAGCAAATTTGTGTTCACTTTTATGTTTGATCGCAATATTTTACGAGTATGTGTTAGATCACAGCAAATGATTGGCCTTATAAACATTGCCGTGGCATTTTAGCCAAAAATAAATAAAAAAGACACTACGCTTGTTTTCCTTATTTCCTGGGGACTATTAGGTAATCTCTATCCGGATTCGGGCCTCGGGCTTTGAAGCTCCATCGACCATCGCGATAGAGCGAGCAACAACCGTAGATTACCGTGCTTTATCGAGTACCACGACTCACGGAAACCGAGCTGTTTCAATTTCAGAAACAGCCTGTAACATTCATTCAGTCACACATTTATGACAGTGTACAGAACAAACTCGATTTAATTTGGTGTAGTTAGTAACTTTATTAGCAGCGCTTCTGGCGGAGCACTAAGCCGACAAAGCACGCTTGCTTGCGTGTTTTCGCGTTCAGTACCCGCAACGGAAACTTTGATCTAGCACATTGTTTTTTTGTAGAACATTTTTATTCGAAAACACTGATTAAAAAAAGGTTCATCATGAAGTATTTCTTCACCTATTAAAATAGTGGCAAACTCTGTTAAGATTAAAATCGCTTAAAAACGACTAAATAAATTACTGTAAGTCATTAACGGCCGGTTTCAATATTAAACTTACGAATGAACGTAGATTGATCGCCATAGCAACTTTGTTTAGACAACAAAAAATGTAGGACACTTTTTGACAGATAACAATATTACTATGGCAACAGATCCATGGTTATTAGTAAGTTGAATATTGCAACCCGGTATAAGTGAGCATAATCATTGCTATACATGTCTAATGTGTAAAATCAAACAATAACAATCACTTAGATCATCACAATTTATAATAGATCCAATGGCGCAACGTCATCAGTATCACGACGTGTCCAACTGTACTACTGTATTAATATTATGTACAATTTTACTACCTACTTCATCCTATCTAGTGCCACTGTGATCAGTTTTCATACATTCTCTGTCTAATAACTAAACGCGAGCGCATATAGATTATAGATTGATTGGAACATGTCATGGAAGTACACAGTACTCGATAATGTAGGGATATCGACGGTTACCGCTCAGTATACGACTGCACAGGATTACGCCGATGAAAAATTCCCAGAGTACAGACAGAAATTGAATAGAAACGTTATTCGGGACGGACTGACGACCTTTGTGTTACTAGCATTATTCTCTTCGCTTTTGTGATGTTGGACAAACCGATGAAATATGTTTCTGTGCGTGTTTTAGTCTCAATGTGAATGCTGAACTAGGATATGTTTGAAGCATTGGAGTTTTAAGACATTTTGTTATGCCATAAAAATATTTGAGAGTGAATGAGATGATAGAGGTGTGTCTGGATCGTTGCAAGTGGAGATCCGATGGACTCTGCCTACTTTCATGGGAAATAAGCATAATTTGATGTATTTTATGGATCTATGTTTAATATTTAAAAACAATGGTTTTATTAATTGATTGGCTTATTATTGGCCTTTTGCGTCTACTGCAGCTCATTTCGGTGATTTGTTAACTAGAGGAGTTGAATAATTTCAATAACCGCAGGATAGAGGCTACGCCTGGGACTGCAACGAACTCGGACCGCGGTCTAAGTCGCAGGAAAAAGATTGTCAAAATTAAAGAAAAATCTACAGAACATTCAGTTTTTTTTAATTCCTTTGTTCAATGTAATAATAAAATAAAATAGGCGGCGGCGCTAGTTTGACGCATACAACCACCATAATAGGATAATGTAGCTTTGATATCTTAAATTATATAGGCCTAGTATTATTTGACGACTGTCTGCGTAATCGTTACTAGGAGTGGAAGCAACCTTAAAACGCAAGATAAACATAAACAGATCTTGAATAAGATCTTTCTATACATACTCAATCGAAATCGAAGTTCGAATCGTCATTATGAAAAGGGTCCCTTTTCAATTCCTCTGTAACCGTATCTAATAGGTAAACGAAAGTCAAAAAGGACAAATTAAAATGACAGCTAATCCACTGGTTAATGTAATCTAATTTAAAATTAATCTTGAAGATGAAAAGGCTGGGTTGACCGTATTCTACGAAATGGTCGTTGAAAATCAGGATTTTGTACCTACTTGTAAATTTCATTAGGAGGAAGTGAACCGGGAAAAGTATTTAAGAGAATGCTTTGTTGTTTGATGTATTGAAGGCAGTTGGATTGCTTACAGATTAAAGAATGATAAATAGGAATTTATTTTTAATTTAATTACTTTATTTAATAACTTTGTTTATATTTGTGTATATTATTTAATGCTATTATTATGACTATCGTTTTATAGAAAAGTGACAAAATTGATAATTTTATTAAACTGACTTCAATTTCGTAAGAGACGGAAAAGTCGGTAAAACATACATAAGTTAAAAATATAACAATAGAACATAGTAAGTACCTCCTCCTTTTTTAAGTCGGATAAAATATGAATACCTTATCATTCGGTTGCTTGTGAATATAAAAAAAAAAAAATTTGTAATAAACTCTAACTTAACGCACTTTATAAATTAGGTATATTGAATGATGCCTTTGAAAAACATATAATGTCCTTCCTCATCATCATCATCAGCCCTTCTCATCCCACTGCTGGGCATAGGCCTCTCTTCGCTTCCGCCACTCGACCCTGTCTCGCGCCAATCTAACCCATGTCCGACTTGCAGTTTTAACTATGTCGTCGAATCATCTTGCCGGCGGACGACCTACATTCCTGTACCCTTCTCTAGGCCACCATTCGGTAAGTATTCAGCTCCACCGGTCATCACCACGCCTTGCCACGTGTTTTCAGAGAGGTTCTTGCTTACCTACTTTAAAATAGGAGCTGTATTCGAATTTAAATCAGTTAACTCAAAGCCGTTCAATTTCCAAATGCTGCCTGAAGCTGATTGATGCTGATTCGTGGATGCCTAAAACATTTTTATGCGTAGCCCTTCAGACGTCTGCGTACTAAAAACTTTAATGCTGCTTAACGGTCCACAGCGTAAAGCATCCCTAAAAAGCTGGTTTTCTAGACGGTCGTCACCTTACGTCTGTCAAGTTTTACCTATTTTTTTCATGGAACTGATGACGTCCGCCTCCTAACGGCCGTCCATCAAAGCAGCAGTAAAATAAAGCTTAAAACAGAATCTCGTTTCATGTTGCCCTAATTAGTAGAATTACGTTACGTTTAATACTCCTTATAATAATCTTACTTTCACTGTTCCAGTAGATAAGTTCAACCATAAAATACATAGTGAGAATTTAGGGTCATCAAAATCGACCTTGGGGTAATAAAAGTGGATAGGAGCTCACCAAATATTCACACTTTCGTCGATACGATGCTGTCGAAAGCACCGATAAAGATTTACGAGCCAATAATACTTTGATTATTTCACAGAATCGTGGAAGTTGAATTTTATGAGGCATACGAGTCCTTATTTAGGCAATAATGTGTCGTTATGGCCGCCCCGCCGCTCCGTGGAGGATCAATACTTTGCTCTGATTTGTTACACTTCATATTCTTAGGCTCGTATTCAAAGTCCTCATTCAGACTTGAGTTTAAGCTCAAGCTTAGATTTTTGACAGTTTTCTATGGAAACTGAGTGATGAATTACCGCTTGTAACACGATTCACGTCTCTGAATACGAGCCCCAAAGTTTCAATATCTGGGTTTAAAATGAACAAAGCATAACTAGGTATACTAACCAGTGTACTCGTTTAAAACGTTTTAAAATGTCTAACCCTGTGAATCTAAAGTTTCATTTAATTACACTATGCAAGATTCTTGCCTGTTGCATACAATTAAATTGACTGTCATCACGACTTGCATGGTCTAAACAACAGTTTGCTTACTATTATTGAACGTCAATTATTGCGTTCAATTATTGCTCTGGTAGGTACGTAAAAGAAAATGGCATCATGTAAATGATACTTAAGCCAAACTGTTGTGCCAAAACGTTTTTTGTTGTAGTACCTCTTTAAATGTGATTTTCGAATAAACATAAAAGGCAGATTAATTTTACTTCTGCTACTAGACGATTGTTCAATGATTTATCAGTTTTTATTGTTTGACTATTTGCTGTTTTGTTTTTAAAATTATGGGTTATTGCTGTCGACTGTACCTACTATGCTCATTCAATACCAATACTCTGAAAGACCTAGAAAACTCGTAACATTCCAATAAACCCTTAATCTCTGACCAGTTTCAAATAAATTACAATTTTCATTAAAATACTGAATAAAGACATTCTGCGTGCTCAAGAGAAATACTAAGACGGAATTTAATTATCATACGTATTATTTAAGTGTATACTTGACATTTAATAGGCCTTTTACGAGTTCTATCTAGATTAATTGCCCGTTAACGAATTATTCTCCCATTTTACAGTGTAGACTTGTAACAGTGATTCATGTCATTAATCAGGATTTGCTAATGTGAGAAATATAAATGAACTAAAAAGACACGTAGGTACATTGTATATTAGTAAGTAAGTAAGTTCGTATGAGCAAGTGGCTAACTGACGGATTTTATAGGCCTTCTAAAGGCCTCCGTTATGACTTAACGTCTTCAAAAGCCGGAACCGACAATTTAACCACAATGCACACCATTTTTTTTGATCGCGCAGTCACAGCACGTAGTGTGCATAGTCTCTGACCTGTGGTCGCATAAATTTAGCGGGTCCAAGGGATGCATCCAGGTTGCACTAAGAATTGACTGCATTTCCAGAACTCATAGGGTAATGATGAGATTTCAGATAGCTTTTGCCCTGCAGATGGACGATAAAGGCTAGTAATTATAAATAAATAATAAATAAATATCCTTGAACATTTTACACGGCGTCATCTAGTCCTAAGCTAAGCAACTTAATGCTTGTGTTTTGGTTACCAAATGACTGATATAAAACATATACATGCTTTTTGTAAATATATACAAATTATAGATAAAACAACATCCAGACCCGGAACAAATATCCGCAGAACATACAAATATTTATCCCGCAGCGGGGATCGAACCCGCAATCTCCGCGTCTCAGGCGAGCCTTCGCCCACCGCGCCACAGAGGTCCACAATATTTAGATCTATTTTGAAAAGTTGCAATACCGAATCTTATTTTATTGCGACCTTCACAGTGAAGTGTACTACTACATGACTTCTGGATTTAAATTAAAAAGTTTCACCTAAAAATTAATTACTTGGTTAATTAATTTAGTTTAGTATCGTGCACTGAATTAGTCGATTTTGTTTTTGGTGTTGAGTACCTACCTCGCGACCTATAAGACTACTTATGCATGAATACGAGCTCTAAGCGAGGAAAGATAACATTGTAAGGAAACATAGGTATAATACCTAGCTGTATGTTTCCTTACAATGTTTTTTTTTCATAATCATTACTAAGTCGTATGTTTTCTTACAATGTACACGTGTAGCTTCACATGCTATTGGTCATTCCATAACGTGAATAAAGTACCAATTACATGGTGTCATTTTCTTGTTGAGCAATAATTACTCGCACCTAATTGACGTTCAATAATTGTAAGCAACTGGTTGTTTAGACCATGCAAGTCATGGTGACAGTCAATTTAATTGTATGCAACAGGCAAGAATCTTGCATCGTGTAAGGCCAAGTAAATTTTTTAGAAAGTATAAAGAAATTGTTTAGAGGATGGTAGTAAATTATATGACAGCTAATTAGCTAATCAGCCCATCTAAAAATGTCTCATTCACTTGCATTTTGTTATGTGAAGGTTTAGGCTACCTCGTGATTCTGTATAAATCATCTTTTTTATATCATCTTAATTATGTTTTATATTATCATCTTAATTATGTATATCTTACTTCCTGTATATTAACATCTTAATTATGTTCCAAGTAAAAATAACAAATTTAATAACATTACATAAATCGGAAATATTACGTGAGTAATTTCCCGTAATAACTTGAACTTTATTTTATAACTTTTATATACAGGTACCACAGAATTGTGAGAGGACCATCATTTACGTTGTGGGTATACTCAATAATAAGGAAACCATAAATGCTAGCAGTATTTAAATTAATTACATACAATAATCGTTATAAAATATCTTTAGGTAGTTCAACTGATCCAAGCCACTGTCGGATGAAAGCGAGCCTAAGGCACTGGCAGCTTAGCTGCGCCGAAACTGAAGTGATCCTTGAGGTTCTCCAAAATAAACGATTTTTCTCTTCCTTTAAGAAAGGCAATGCTGATTCGTTGAACCAAATAGATAAATAATATACCTACATTAAAATAATATACAACAATAATTACATTGAAAATGTCGTCTATGTTATTTATTAAGAATCTTGTTTAAAATAGCCGAAACAAGTGGTCTCAAATCTAGGGCATAGGCGGATGCTGGAATGTTCAGGTCACTGCGGCTTACAGACAAATATGTGAAATGAAAGCTTTATTGGTATTCTCTGTTACATTGAAAATTCAATATTTTTTACTCTACATTTTGAGGTGAACAAAGTACATGATTTTTATAAGAAACCTAACTTGGTTTAAGTATGGAGTCTTACTTTGTTATTCGTTTTATTATTGACGACATCTGTGCATAAGCTTTAAGTTGCTTAGCTTGGGACTAGATGACGCTGTGTAGAATGTCAATAGAACGCAGAAGAAGAAGTAAGAATTTGAAGCAAGAAAAAAAAACATGTAGGTAGTAAATAGTTTCTGACGAACTGTCCAAATCCTATTTAATTAATTAATAAACTGAGATAATGGATAAGATAAAATAGAGCCTACATACTTCCAAAAATCGATTTTAAAAATAAGATCGAAAACAAACCATCGAAAATAAATTATTTATTATTTATTATTATTATTATTTCTAGCCCATATTGTCCCACTGCAGGGCAAAGGCCTCCCTCCCTTCTTTCCAGATTTTTCTGTCCTTGGCCGCAGTTGACCAATCTGGAAGGTGCACATCTAACTCGTCCCGCCATCTCCGTGGTGGTCTGCCACGCGGACGCCTCGCGTTGGGCACCCATTCGGTTGTGGTCTTAGCCCACAAGTCGTCCGACATGCGGCAGACATGGCCGGCCCAATCCCATTTGAGCTGAGCGGATAAAAGATAAAAGATAAAAAATCGAAAATAAAATAAAAATAATTTAATTTATTCTCATAATGTTTGCACTGCGCAGTCTTCTCTTTAGTTATTTCTGCAAACAGCAGCTGTTTCGAATTCTCACAAAAATATGGTTGCAATTTGGTACAACATTGTAATTTCTTTGACTTCAGCGAGACACTTTGGAACATGTAGCTGTAGTTTCTTAGAATTTTATTTTATTGAAAGGTTCATTCACTTTACCTATTCTTTATAGGATTTTTAGTAGACATTTTTTTAACATTAATAAGTTGAGAACAAAATTGATATTGATTGATTACCTATGACATGATGTAAAAACCGTGCTTCGGAGGGCACGTTAAATTGTCGGTCCCAGCTTTTAAAGTCGTTTAGCTACGACGGAGGTCTTTAGGCGGCCTAAATACTCCGTCACCAGAGGACTTATACTTTTCTAGTCGAGTCAAAGAAATTCATTTTCAGAGTATTTGTTTCAATTAATGTTATAAACTCTAGGGTTTTATTTTTTTCTGTTACAGCTATGTTTCTTTGTTCAAATTACTTTAAGTCAGCTTTGATGTTTTCTGTTACAATTCTTAAAAGGTATTTATAAAAACGTATTTTGTAAAATATTCTTCTTTATTTAAGTATTAATAACTTATTGGAATGATTTTTTCAAATATCAAAGCAAAATGCTACTTGTTTCTACTTCTAGACTTCATTAAAATGAATGGTTTTAGGTTTACTGAACTTGAAGTCCAATATAGCGGGCATCTTGAATATCATATAAAATTTAATGTTAGTTGTTCGAAACAATTGTACATACCAACCTACGAGTATCTTGAAGTTTCTGTTAAGAAGACACGCGATTCTTTAGTTAGATGAATAATAATTACAGTTTTTGACGACCTCTGTGACGCAGAAGGTTGCGGGTTCGATCCCCGCCCCGGTACAAATGTTTGTATGTTCTCCAGATATTTGTGCCGGCTCTGGGTGTTTATCTAGATAGACTTTTATAAATATGTATGTAGATGTACTGCTTATAAAATAAGTATGTAAGTAAGTTACTTAGCTTTTGACTAGATGACGCTGTGTGAAATATCATAGGAAACTTATTTACAGCCAAAATACCTAATAATTTACTTAGATAGAAGTATGTTAACTGTGTTATTCTTTACTACTTCCACTTGCTACATGGTGCTACATGCTACATGGTGGTTTATTATAGCTCAGTTATGCAGTTTTCCGTCAACTACGCTAGGTTACAACCTATCCTCATTTCGCATCTGAGGCACGGAAGCCTGTATTGGCGCACTAATGCAACGTGCATTTTTAATTCATGTCAAGTGTCCCGGGGGTAAGTGCATGGCAGCCTTAGGCTGTGGTTCTACTGAAGCGGAGATGAGAGGAGATATTTGAGCTGGGAAAATAATACGAATTTCTCTATTCAGGATAAACGCAAAGTGAGTATGGGCTGTGATACCTAGAGCGGCACGGATATTAGATAAGCTGAGATAGGTACCTAAAGTATTGCATTGTTTTCAAAATTGAATTAAAATTGTATTTACGCTCCGCTTCAGTTATGTAAATGCATATTCTATGGTACTTTATAAATTACTAAGTGAAGTATGTGTAAAGCACCCGTTTTGGTTTCTTTGTTTTGATTTAGAAAAACATACGTGGAAAAAGAAGAGATAGAAAGCATAGAAAAGCTGTGAAAAATAGAGCCAGAACTCCGGTATTTTCCTTCCCACTTCCTCCGCTTCAGTGGAAGCGCAGCTCAAGTGCATGCTGGCTCGACGTTTACGGTCGCCGAGCATGTCACAGAAATAGGAGTCGGCATTTCGATTTTGGGAGGGTTCAATGTACTGCCTACTGAATTATGTGGTCACTTGTAGGGTTTGACATGACATGTGATACGGAATGAGCTTGTGCGCTTTCTACATTTTAATCGGGGTAATGTGCTATAGGACTTTGATGGTCTTTGCGTACTTAGGGTTAATGGGTGATTAATAGGTTTGGGGATGCCCGCTAATGCTGATCTGCCATGATGAGTGTAGGCATAGGTTGCCATTGTTTATTGATAATACACTTACTGAAACGACTGACTGGGATTCAAACTCACAACCTTCAGATGAATAGTCAAAATTAGGAACCTATATTTCAATGAATAATTCTAATAGTTAACAAATTCAAATAGTAATTGGATTACTAATTAGCAGAACAGACATACGGAACCATATCGAATAAAAGTTACTACAACTCTTGCAATACGTTGAAAATACTGATCAGCGCAAAGTTTTAATTAAAAAAGTTGGGAAAAGTTTTTTGTATGTTCAGTTACCGTGAGCTGAGCGGGTCATCCATGAAGCCCAGTGATACCTTGTATAGAAAATCTACGAGTAAAAAATAGATGCATTGATAAGAGGATCTAACGCGTTGGTTATTAATATCTAAGTTTGTCAATCAGGTTATGGTTCGTAGTGTAGTTCTATGGCAATATGATTTTAGTCGCTCTTATATTGTGTCCTAAAAGAGATAAAAATGTTTCTAAAATTAACAGTTTGTTAATTTTAGAAACATTTTTATCTATCTATATAACCTAAGCAGATTTTATTACATTTGTTTTCACAAATGTAATAAAATCTGCTTAGGTAAATGAGAGTATAAACTTACATACAAATAAAAACTTTGAAACCCGATTCAGTTTTTAAATTCTAAAACCTATTTTAAAGGTAGGTAGTTTCAAAAATTACTAAACCTAAGTATTTTATTGTACGACCGTTTTGTAGTATTTCTCAATCAAGGAAAATATGCCACTTAAAAAATTCTACTTCCCCAAAAGATAAACACAGATAATTACTACCTTATAAAGCAATTTTCCGGTAACACACCTAATGAAAGCACAAGTACATGAAAAAAGCCTACAAAGTGATGAGAAAAAAATTAAGCGCCTTGACGCTGGCGGCGCGTGGGTCAACAAAGATAATTTTACCGCAGTAAATGAAGGCATGGTTAATTACTACCTGGCTTTTGCAGATAGGACACAGAGTTGGATCAAGATAGTGCTGCCACGTCACAGGGCTTTTGGGACCTCTACTGAGTTTTAGTTAGAGAAAATAAAATTTTACCATGCTTTTGCTTATGTCTTCTTTCTTTTGATAAGCTGTGAGTTTTAACTTTGTGAGTGAATGAGAAAAATCACGTCAAATAAAACATTTTGAATAATTTTTTTAATCATGTTTTTACAGACTTCATAGTGCTGCTTGCCATTTTCGATGTAAACTTTATATTCTATTAGTTTTTACAGTTACATGATAAACTTCTGGGCTACCCGGCAGAAATTATGAAAAGTTATACCTATTTGGCGCCACTGAAAACCAGCGCTCTAACAGTCATGATGTTGCTGGAGCAAATGCTGAGGGGTAGCCTTATTTTCTTGTCACTCAATTGTCAATAAGTATTTTTCATGTATGTTACCCATGTTTATGTTGATGGAAAATAAAAACTTTTTTTATTATTTTTTTTTGTGTAAACTAAATTTTAGAGCATTAGTGTTAAATTATAAAATTTCTTCTGTATTGTTTCGTATCAAAAATTGCTTATTATTTTCTAAATACTCTTTAGCTATTCTACTTAATTTTTATTCAGTGAGATAGCAAAAATCGGAGGAAAACAGGCGGCCTCAGTTAAGCCGCGACGCCGCATAATGGAGACTTAGAGGAAATTAGTGCTCGCTCATTAGCGATACCCGCCGTAGTAAATGTTCGATAGCTTGCCTTCGCTTTAAAATTTAAATTCGTATTGTTAGCGTTTTGGTAGAGCTTTGAAATTGATAGCTAGACAAAATAAATGCAAAATCATAATTTGAATAAGGTCTATCTAATCTAGCTATGAAGTAGAAACGATCCAATGTTGTCTGAGATTGTAGACATGCAAACAAAAGCTTCATACGTATCTCTTCCTTTATCACTATTCCCTTGATATGATACTTCTGATCGCGTGACATCTTCAAATTTAAATTTCTATAATTTTTAGTTACTTTTCTAAAGCGATTGTAGAAATGTAACTTGGTTAAGGGTGCTGTACAGTTGACTAATCAAATCATAATGAGTGACTATTTCCGAAGTTTATCATTAGCATTTTCATTTATGAATTAATATTTTAAAGGAAACGAATAAGGATTTTTCACACTGACCTCTAGATACCTGCTAAAAGTATGCCAATTATTGTTGGTATACCTACTGCAAATGGAACCACACCACCTCCTACAGTAGTTCTAAAAAAACATCCACGGATATCATCATGCTATATTTCTATATAACCAAGTATATAGTAGGTATTGTAGCTAGTTGGCAAGTGCAGAATTCAATTTACTCCCAACATCAGGTACTGTGGAAGAAAGAAAGAAAGAAACACATCAAGAGCTTGATTATTACTTAAAAGTAGAAAACATCCGTGCTAGGTAAGGGTCAAGTTCCATCATACGATCTTTTAAAGATTTTTCCTAGATCCTTTTTAAAAACAAGTTTGCATAACCTATTCAGTTACACTTCATTAAGGCAAAAGCAAATGCCTTATAGTGAAGTGTAACTGAATATGTTCTTCTCAGCAGAAGTTGTGGGTGTCGGAGCCAATCTTCGATCCCATTTTCCAACGCCCTTGAATGTGCAGACGCTCTAGCAGTCTGTAGTCAAGATTATTCGGTCTTATACCACTTTTACATTGAAAACTGGCCAAATGTTTTATCGATTTCACGAGTATGTCAAACGGCTAAATTTCAATCACCAGCGGTAAACTCCCAGTACCTAGGAGATGTTGGTTTTTTCAGGATTTATCTGTCCTAGTTTACTATTTCCGTGACAATCTGACATTGCAGTTTCACGAGGAGATATAACCTGGCGCATTCTGCTTCCTACGTGATTTCATCCTTACAAATGTATTTTTACCAAGAAAATGCAATCTTGCGGCGAGCGTGTCGTAAATAAGTGAACAACTTAATTCTGCACTGTCTGTTTCAAAATGCAAGCTTAGAACTAAGAAATTAATAAATGACGGCTTACCTATTTTTGCTTAGTTAAGTGAAAAGTATCAAGCACTTTTATTTGTTTATTTTATCAAAGTTACGAGTACCTACCGGGCTAAAATGAAGACTTTATTTTTAAACTAAAACTATGACCACGAATTACTTGATGGTTAATTGCAATTTGGATGGGTGACCGCAAGTGGCATTAACAGCTGAGTGCATCCGTGCCTCAGAGGTCATTTTTAATTGTCGGTACGTTTTTACAAAAAAAAATCGTAATAACATGACGGAGACTTTTAGGCGTATGTATGGCATACATACATACATACAGGCGGCTGAAAAACTCCATCACCAGAGTTGGCCGTATTTTAATGGTTACTTCTTAGCTTAGTCAACAGGCTTAGTTTATACGTTTATTTTTATACGTTTTCGTGGCTGACACTATTACCGTTGCAGCTTGACCGGGTTATAGATTAGAAAATGAAATAAAATATGATGACAATGTATAAAAGCTCCGCGGTTATCTCGGAACTTTCCCAGTAGTAGATCTTATCAGTCCGGTGTAACTCTGCATAGATAATTACAATGTCTTTACATGAATAATTTGGGGATCTAGTTGTTGAGTGCGTTCACTGCACCAGAGTGACCGCCGCTACCTCCCACCAATTTAAATTTATTCTGTGCCGCTGCCGCATCGTTAAAGTCAAGGGCGTGCTTTGTACCGACGGATCCTTTGAGTATTTAGACTCTGGATAACATAAATCACTATGAAATTGTTAAACCACTCTAATATTTATTAATTTCAGCCCAAATCGTCTCACTGCAGGGCAAAGGCCGCCCTCCTAATTTTTCAGAATTTGTTCCTAATGTTAAGGTGGCCCTTCCCGGTGCGTCTATCATCAACGCGGGCATAGCTGAAAAGCTTGTTGTTTCATCCAGCGCAATGCTAGAAAAAGAAGCAAAGCGAAAAAAGAGAGATAGCGCCTCAGCGCTCGGCATTCAGTAGGTACTTTCGCCGCTCACTCGCTCACTCGAAAAATAGTGTGCGGAAATTTCATAAAAAGGTGTCCAGGAAATACGTGTTTTTCAGTAAGCCTTACAAGTTTGTAAAATAAATATTAGTCATTTAGAATCTCCATAAGATTTGCAAGGTTTCTATGACAATATTTTCTTTACTTTTACAATTTATGAGTACATTATGAACGGCCAAAGTTCAGGTAAAATTTATGCTAAAAGCAGGTTTTTGGAAGCTTATACTGAATTTGTTTCTCAAAATTTTGATTTTTTATTTCGATAGAAACCTAGATATAGTGCACAAGATACCTATTAGTCCAAAAGTTTAAAAGAAAGATCTGTTACAACGGCATAATCACGTACGAGCGTTTGTATGAAAAGTGAGCCGGGTTGACCGCTCTTAAGGGAGTGTATTAATGTAGGCATAAATGTTTTCTTCACTGAACTAATTCTATAAATAGTTGCTATATTACTTTCTGTATTATTTTTCTTTCAAAGGTGAATACGAAAATGTAATCTTGAAAAAGAAAAAGTGTTCTTCTATGCTAAAATATTTAATTGATACGTTTACTAAGAATTCAGATATAATGCAGTTATAGCTAATTAAAAGAATTGAATAAGTGCACAATAAATAGGTACATTTGGAAATACCTCTGACTATTCCTTAGACATCTACAAAGGATTTAAAAATAGACCTTAAGTATACAGTCGTGATCATGTTTTATTTTTTTTATTTATATACATTGCGTTTTTGTTTGCATCCAAAGGCGTTATAAGCCACACACAACATTTTCACACAAATACGCTAGCATAGGCGATATAGTTAAAAAAACATACAATAATCAAATATTGTATGTATGCATCTAAGCGTAACTTCCCTAACACCTCTTCAATCATTCAAATAATAATAAAATACTTATTTCTAATAATATTTACTGTGATTTATTTTCCAGTCCATAACCTGCATAGTTCGAGTCCTGTGCCCATTAACTTAATATATGGGTATGAGCAATCGACGTTTTGTTATGTTCCGAGAGTCAAACGTTCGTATTAATTGCTAAATAACTCGTGTTACAGTTAATTTTGTTGAAATAATGAATGACTTTGCCGGTCGGGAGCGGGAGAGAAAAATGCACTCGGACTTATGAATATTCTTTGATTTTGATACATACGTCTTCTGGAGTTTAAAAGCAACAATATCTACCCTAGAAAGATAACCTTATTTTACCATACTCTAAAGATAACCTACGTCGGTTCGACGTGTGCATCTTTGGATAGCCCTAATTTCAACATTTCTGCAGATTAAGATTTAGAACTATATTTATTTGTAAATTTAACTTATGTATATAGAGAATTAATGAAAAACAAAGAGTTTGAATCATATGTTTATTAAAAAATTGTTGATAAACTAAACGTGGTAATTCTTACCATAAAAAACTTAAACATGAGGTATTATCTCTACCAGTCTTATGTTTTGAAAAATAAACTTCTAAAAATCAACGTTTTGTACTCTTAACAATATGAGGAACTCTAAATAATAACACTTTTTATAAATTTTGGCCTCAAAGGCAGTTAGGACAAGTGGTAGACTTTTGATCTCCACAAATGGGATTTTTGCAGTTGTCTTGTTGTTTTACATTGTCAGGAGTTCAGGATCAGTTTCCTCAGTATTTGGCAATTGTGGAGGACTCAACTCAGCATCTTCGACGTCACTTTGTACTTCGTCCTGCAGTAAGTTCTCTTCACATTCGCTGTCCGACAACAAAGGCTCTTCGTCACTTATTTCCAGCAATAACCGCGAGATTTCTTCATCACTGGTTCGTTTGTATGACGCCATAATGTTATTTTATCATATCCTGAAACTAATAAAAAATCTTATAAATACAAATATACTTTTGACATAAATAAAGCTATAACATCCCACACTCACTCTAGTCCAAAAAGTTACACTAAAGATAACCATACGTCACTTCGACGTGTGGTAGGTAAATATTGACGAAAGTATTGCACTTACCTGAGCGACACGTGCATCCTTGGCTAGCTCTCCACGTCAACTGAGATGGCACGAACAATGAATGCAGTACCGCGAAACACAAAAGAGAAATAACAATTTTTCAAAATCGGACACGTCGATTCGACGTAGGTTATCTTTCTAGGGTTAAATAAAAAGGATGTACTGAGATTCCGTAAAAAAAATGTCCTTGTTATCAGCAATCAAAGGTATAAAATCAATGAAGCTATGATGGTACATAGACCTCATGATTCACTGATGACATAAATTCTTTTTCAACCTATTGTGTCCTTGCTGGGCAAAGGTCTCCTCCAACATTTTCCACTGATCCATTTCTTTGTACAGACAGGGATTTGACATTCTTGTATGATTTAAATTGTGTGACTCAATATTTACAATTAAAATTAAGAAGACATCATTGGTAACTGATGCTAGCCCTACAGTTTGTATCAATGTAAATCAAACAAACAGAAGCTTGACAATTTTTAACGGAATTTTTAAATAGTCAATTACAGTATTTTGTTGATTTTAAAACATGAATGTAAATAAGAGGACAGTGTCCGTGTTTGCGACGGGTTGATTGCCTCTATCCGAGTGAGATTGTTCTCAAGTGAACCCGAAAAGTAAATAAGAAAATAAGCTAGGCTAACTCTAAAAATATGTGGATTAACTGGCTGGAGAGGATGTAGCCAATGGAAATGCATCGACCAATGTGGAAACCATCCTTTGGTCGGATGAGAATGAACGAAGTTGGCACGGGAGAATATATGGCATGCTAGAGAAGACTTAACCCAGTATCGGGTTAAATAGGCTTATAATGATGATGATGAAAAAATATACCTGTCAAAAAAGGCTGAGAGTCCAAAACTAATTTTCTATCAAGGACATCTATGATATTAATTACCATTCTAAGTTCAGGTTTATTTTAAGTACGTTCCAAAAATCGATCATTAGATTCGCCATCAACTTTTAAATTGGTAATAATTTGTACTTAGTTTATCTTATATCGTCGTTAATTAGAACAACTGTCAACAAACCCATCAAACATTTGTCAAAAAGCTCTAATTGGACCCGACAGCTGTTTAACGGCCCGAGTGTTTTCATCACTCATCCATCAAGTAATCATAAAGTTATTACAACTGATGACAAAGATATTTGTGAATCAGGACTGTCAAAGTCAGTTTAATAACAAGGATTATCTTTTAATGACGTTTATTTAATACATCTACGCCTAGGGCCTAGGTATAAAAAGAAAAATAATACAGATGTAAACAATTTTTTTTTTCATTTTCGTCGACTGGTCAGAAAAGCCCAGTTTCAAAAGTGACGAATTAAAGAATAATTAAGTGAAAGTTTACTTAGAGAATAACTCAAAAAAAACCAGGTGTGGTTAGGAACAAACCACATGAGGGACTAGGTCTACCTATTTTGGAACATATGTAAATTTTCAACAAGCCTTTTCGATCTAGTGAGCGCGTCCAATTCGCTTGTGGATTGCTAGTGAAATTGGAAATATCGTGAGTCATGCCTCCTAGACTTTTTTCATCGTTTTTTGCAACTAATAGGCCCTAGGGATCGGTGTTTTACGTACTCTCGTACGTTTTTAGGTAAAACCAATCTTTTTTTTTCTAAATTGATTATTTCTTACGGTGCACCGCAGTTATTTTTTGTTGATCAACATTTCCGACAGCAGTTAGTAAATGTTAAGCAACGCTAGCCTAACTTTGAAAACAGTCATCATTCTAATAATTTATGTTATTGTGAGAATATTCAGCAAATAGTAACGAGTAGCCACAAAAGTTACAGAAAGTTCAAAAGTAGTGGAGCAATTCTGGTACCAAATTTCATTCAAATTCGTCCAGCCGTTTGATGCCGAATGAAAACAGAATGTACTCGTATATACGCGCCATAATATTAAACGTAGTGGTTATATTCACTTTGATAATATGTTTAACAATTCGTAGAACAAAACGCAAAAATTTAATTTCGCTGGTAATTTGTCAGGTAGAACCATGGTACTAGGTAATTCGAACATTCTGCGCGGAGTCTAGTTCATAATGAAATTGCTCTAGCTAGCTAGAGTATTCGGCTTCTAGGAGAATGTTCTCTTCTTAAAACTTATATTACACCCAGTGTACTTACTACTAACTACTACACTATACTAACTGAAAGAAAGTCTTGTATTAAAGAAAATGTTAATTTGTTTTCTTCGCAAAATTTTGGATTGATTTTCTCTTATTATCATGGTAATATTCATAAAATATGAATAGAAAGGTGCTTGTGCTTACAAAGGCAATTGAATTATAATTTAGGTCGATTTCTATAGTCATAACACAAAGCGTGGTGGCAATGATTATATTAGTCTATCATCATGAATATCATGAACATTCTTTGTTTAAGATTTTCATAATTTGTAAGGGAAAATTCATATAATCATAAAATAGGCATCAATGCACTGTTAGGAGTTTTTTTAACAATTTCGTCATAAAAATCTTAACAATTTCGTCTAAGTCTCTCAGTCAAGTCAGGAGTTCGTTTAAATGTTCTTTTTATCGTAACTAGTTTCGTTATATTCTTCTTTTATTTTTATATCTTTCCGTACCGTACTACTCGAATGAATCATCATAAATTAATATAAGTAGGTAATTTTATTATTAAAAGCCATGTTTTTATGCTAGAAAATTTAAATGAACATTTTGTGTTTTCCCAATAACGTCAATGATTTTTGTTGAAGAATTATAATTAAGTACATACCTAATTACATAATTACTTTTAATTCAATTGATTAATAAAATATTGAAATGAATTTATCATGAAACATTCTGTAATATCAATAGCATTCTCACTCACCTGGTACGTTTTCAGGTAAGTAGATATTGCATTAAACGTGCATACAGAGATACTTTCATCACAATCCAATGCCAGACGCATTGTTCGGCATCAATGAATGTGGTTTCTATTGAAATTTCGAATGAGGGACACACTACATATCAAACACAGCGGTGTCACTCATAACAAATTACAATATAAGTAATCACGTCTAACAATTATCACCTTAATGGAAGTTAGTAGAGACTACGTATTTCAATTTGCTACGATCCTAACTGAATTATGAATTCTACTTGCGTGGTACCTGAAAAATTGTGGTATATATTTTAATCTATACTGATTTGATTTACCCAACCATTCAACTTCTGTAATAGTCATGTATATCATAAGCTGGACCATCACGTGTGTTAATTTCATTTCACTTGCAGATATCGAGTTTATGTTTATATTTGGTACTTTTCATCATAATATTGTAAGGCCATAGGTTTCGTTTATACCCTGATATGATATGATATGATAGCACTGAAGCTTCATAATTTTAACAGGTATGTAGTCCACCCTTTAGACTGATATAAACTAGTCCATTTCGTAATTTAATATCGGATGACGTTTTACTGTAATGAAAATACCGCTGGATAATGTAAACTAAAGTGATGGTATTGATATTGTCGGTATTTGGAAATGAAATGCCGATTGACAGAGGCCCGATTGAAGTGATACGAGAGCCCATAAATATGTCATAAAAATGTATTGTGCCAATAATTAAATATAATAAAATAACGGTAGGTACTCCCAGACTTCGACTGGGAATTTTCTATGTCCATCTGAAATTGAAATAATCTCTACATATAATAAAACTGTAGCACGTTGATGTCTGTACATTTGAGATATCAATGAAAAACTAATATGGGGGTTTTTATCTACACTAAAATGGTAAATTATTCTTTGAATTAATAGAGGTTGGAGTGCGCACAACATATTCCTCCCTAATTATGCTTAGTAATTAAATAAAATTCAATAGCTTTTAGATGGAAATAGCAGAAGTCAATTCACCTCTATCTCTATGACTAGGGAAAATGTAGGGAAATGGGGAAGTTAATTTCACTCAATCAGCCGTCATCTCAGCATTCAGCCCTTTCTTACTCATGTCATCTTTCATACAATCCATCCATTTTTAAAACAAGCATTTTGCTTAGCTGGGGCCAAGTTGATTCTGTGTGAATGTCAAAGAATATTTATTTATCTTTTCATGAAACTACTCGTAGATCTACTCAGCAATACTCATACATTAATTATTTAGACGACCTCTGTGGCGCAGTGGGCGAAAGCCCGCCTGAGACGCAGAGGTTGCGGGATCGATCCCCGCTGCGGGACAAATGTTTGCATGATCTGCAAATATTTGTTTCGTGTCTGGGTGTTTTCTATGTATAATATGTATGTATTTACAAAAAAAAATGTATCTATGTAGTATATCGTCATCTGGTTACTATAACACAAGCATTTAATTGCTTAGCTTGGGACTAGATGACGCTGTGTGGAATGTCCAAGGATATTTATTTATTTATTTTATTTTTATTTAGGGGCTAGTTTATTAAAACATTGCTTATAAATGGCCGAATAGAACCGACAAAGGCATCCCGAGTAAACATACTTCACCTAAATCTTAAAGTAAAGCACGAAATATGGGCTAACGTAAGTTTCAAAACCAACAGTCTCAAATATTGGCACACAGCATCGACTATAATTTCATGAAGTGGGGATTAAACACATAGAGGGTCACTATCTTCAAAGAGGGGGTGAAACCACCCTAAAGGAAAATAAACATCCTTATTAATTGAATGAGATCCGAAGCAATTCCCGCTGTTGTTTTATTTCAAATGGAACTTTCGACTGATATTTTATTTGTGACCTTCGGCTATGATACCTACAGGTAGGAAATTAGTCAGGTGTATTTCCGCCTTCATCATCATTGGGCTTGTAAATTGTTTTTGTGAGCCGTGTTGGCTTTGTGTAGTAGATTCCTCGACTTTCGATCCAAAGGTCGTGGGTTCGAATCCGGCCGTGCGTTAATGGATTTTTCGTTTCGTAAAATTTATATGAGCTTTAAGACGAGCTCTAAACGTCACGTATGGAATGTTAACTTGAATTACTTAAACTTAACGTTAAATGTGGGTATCAAATATTTATTTAGATATACTTACGTCTGACTACCCCTTAGACATCTTGACAAAGCTCTAAAATGACTAAAAAGATCTGAAAGAATTTTCTACCGCATCTTGAAAATACAGCCGTGATCATTTGACTTTCATTTCATTTTAATCGTATGGAACAAGAAGCTTTTTACAGTTTTTTTATTGTCCTATTTTAAATCTGCATTTAATTAACATTCATGAACTTTACACTACACATTGCCTTGGAATAAAACAATATGGAATACATGAACACTTTCAACCATGGTCTGAATGTACTGTTGCTGTTAAGAGTGACTCTGGAACACCCAGTAAATCACAAATATTTTTATAGAAGAAAATAGCATTCTCTACTAAATTCACCTTCACAGCAGAATAACATTAATAAAGGAAAAGCTTTCAAGACTAAAGTTAGTATCTCGTCTATGATTTAGAAATCAATCTCAAAACCTGTTACAAGAATATGTGCAATCGAGTCATGAATATCTGAACAATGTTGCAAACTAACATTTGTACACTTGCCAACTTATGCTTGTGAAGAAATTGAGCTTTTAAACGTACTATATAGTGGAACATTAAACCTCTACCTTATTTAAAGCCTGTGAAAAAACATGGTCATGAATGTATGTCCAAGTATAGACGATGAATACCTAGAACTTAGAAGACAGACAAAGACTATACACAAAATCGTAACCCTAAAAATGCCCCAAAACCGGAGTTAAAATTAGATGGCAGCACCAGATAGCTTTTATCCAAGAAATTTAAATTACTTTCTAGTTGAAATTACCTACAATTTTTTTTATAATAAGAATGTTCATTCAATACTGTTCGTTCATGTTTACATATGTTTGAAAAGTTTAATCAGTATATTTAATTTATGTCAGTGATTAGGACAAAGAATATTGAAAAGCATTTCTTAAATATGTATTAGGTGCAATTCTCGAAACTTACGTAGAAGACTGTACGTATTCAATGCCGTATCCAATAAACCTTTATTCTTTAAAGTTTAAGTAGATTCCTTTGAACCAGAACGATTCAATACTGAATCGTCTCGATCGCTAGTTTATGAATACGTCTTTCATGTAACATTCGTCTGTCTGATTTTAAGTTTGTTTATAATTTTTAAATCCGTTATTTAAAAATCTTTTTTTATCAGAATCCATAAAAAAATTTGGATCTGTCTGTTTGTTTGTTATTTAATGCTCGACAGTGAGAGCTGAGATCTGTCGAGCGTTTACGTAGCTGTCTGTATCAAGGACAATGGATAAACTACTACAGTGCAGCACTGATCAATTATTATTGCTATGCATACTGCTATAATTTTTACGATTTACCTACGTTCTGACTGAGTAGTCGGTTTTATACAATTTTCATTCAATTATTATGTTTCACAATTATGACGCACACGACACGACACGTCAGACCACTTTTTCTTTACTTATTCTTCTAAATTAAATACTGATTCACACTTTGCATAATATCATTTTATATTTTCATTTATGAATAAATACATAGAAGTAGTAATAACATTCACGTATTATCTGACAAAAAAGGTCTACCCTTTTCACTTTGCAAATGATTGTACTAAAACTATTTCTAAAAGTAGATTCATCTTTTTTGCAGGTCATATTCGTGTGCGAGCGAATGTTAATCATAATAATTAATGCTTTCGGGTGGATTTGCTTACACATGCTATAATTAATTTGACGTGCTTTGTTTGCTTCTATTCAAAATATACGGCACACAAATATGTAAGTTGATTACGTGTAGCTATGGTAGCTATGCATGAAAATCAATTTTGTTCCAGATATAAAAGAATAAAAATATTGAATCATTTTTGATAAACAGACTCTCTTTTTCGCGAAACTGTCCTGCCTTTGACTCTGACTACCATCAACGGGTCTTTGTCTACCACTTTAGAGAAGCAGTTTTTTTTATTTTGAGCTTTTGTACCTACTGGTGGCGATTCTGTTGCAACACTGACTAGCTAAATTATGACTAAAACCGAAAGATTTTATTACGTTCATGTTAAAGACCAATCTAGCATAGCACTGAAAATAACATTTGAAGAACAAGGTACTTTTAACCTTGTTTTTCATCTTTGCGGGTAGTTTTAGTCAGAAGTAAAAATGGTCTTGATCAATTCTACCCACATTCACGTTAATTTTACTAAATTATAGTAATTTTAGAGATGTCACTCAGTCTGTTATTTTATTTTGAACTTTAACGTGAACGAAATAAGAGCTTTCAGATTTAGGAATAATTTAACTAGTCAGTGTTGCACAGAATCGCCACCAGTGTTTAGCTATGAACTACTACTATCTATACTTGAATCAAATTAGAGTTGAGAGCTTAGACTTTAGATCCTCCTTACCTCTCTATACTATTTCAGGTGACGTGTAAATAGTCCTTTTTAGTTTTGTTTGTAATATTAACTACTTACCTAAATAATTTTTTTATTGACCTAATCCCAATCATTCTTCAATTGAAAAGATGTAAGCATTAATAAAATCATTCTCAAATGTTTGCTAGATAATACGATAATAATAAAATAATAGTTTTTATAATGAAAAATAATAAATTTGTAATCTATAAAGAACATGTGTGTAAGGATGTCGATCATTCCTTCAAATTCAGTTGCGAGCCTGCTTTACATTTGCAGTAGGTAAAGAATAAAATAAAAATGTAATATTCTAGTCCAATAAAGTAAATAGGTACACGTCTGTGACTGTCCGCCGCCCGCCCAGCTGGCGAGGCAACGCGCCAGCGAAACCGCTGCAAACTTTAGATCGCACTAGCTTTCGACTCTGCCTTCACTTGCATTATTAAAAATATAACCAAAATGTTCAAGAGGTGGTGCTTAACTCAGTCAGAAAATAAGTATAGCAATCCACTGACTGTCAACCTTTTGGGCATTCTTCAAGTGACCTAAACTTTGTGATTCTATAGAAAAAGAGAATCACTCTTTATTAACACATTCTAATACATATTATAAAATCATTTTTAATTATCACACCACATCTCACAATTTGGTTGTATTAAAAAAAATAATGGTTAAAGTAAGTAAGTACTTAAGACTTTCCAATATAGTTCCAGTTTTTTATAAGTTATTCTACTCACCTAGAACAATTTGTAATAATGTCAACCTTAAAACTTCTATTAAAACAAACACACAAACATTTTCACAAACCCTGGTACACATGAGTGGGATTAAATTGCCCCCCGATATTTTTTTATGTGTCTGGATCGAGTCTGGGTGATTGTGCGGTAGTGGTCATCCGTGCGATAGTAGGGGAGAAGCCTATTAATGGGTGCTTATTTTACTGTTTTCCGAAGCGTAGATAAAATACATTTAGCTGATGACTCGTAGTAAAACTAGTTAATGTCAATGGGCATTTAATCAATGAGATACTTGTAGTGATATAGGGTACATTATTATAGGGTATATAGATATATATTATACTCGTTCCAACCGTTTATTTAACTTTTGACAGCTGTAATACTGACTCAAATAGTGATACCCTGACCCGTTACCGATTCGATTTATTTTATCGATCGATTTTATTCATGAAGAAGTTTTAATCGATTTAACACACTCATTATTTACTATGAATATCAACATTTTGCACCTGTTCATTACAAGTAGGTACCGCAGTTCATTCACATGTTTTTTATTTGAACCAACTACAGTAAGTCTAAACGATTATTTTAGATTCATTAATTTTCAGCGAATAAATTCGATCCCATGGAACTTTTTTCATTACGCAAATTATTTATGCATTACAACAGAGACATTTAGGGCATTTTAATGCAAAATAATAAAGGTTTTTACGTGATTTGATATAAAAATAATCACAATAATTTTATTGTATGTTTTAATATAATCGATAATCGATTTATTTCAAAACCAGTTGTCATTAATTACGAATGAAACATCTCTAAGTGGGCGGATCCCGTCCATGACAGTACGGTATTCCCTGTAGTACATTGTATCAAAAATTATTATAAAACTTTATGTGCATGATCTGTCAAAAGTTAAATAAACGATTGGAAAGACTATAGTAGGTATACCTAGATTTAGACTTGCTTCTGTCTTCGCTAGCTTTCTACTCTACAATAAGTCATAGTTTCCCCACGCACGAAGTATGTAGCTGTATTCGAGCTAAATGTTATCAAACTGAAACTTACTAGATTATATAATTTTGTCCCAAAAATATTTATTTTATCCTTTGATTTTGTACGCTATGGGCGGGAAAACTGTCACCAGTCGGCCATTGTGAAAAAAATCTGAATTACATAAAAACACACTCACATTTGCGACATGCAAAAAGATTAACATGACAGGTTTAAATATATTTAAACCAGCATCCGCCACGTGTGGGGCACGCTGCGATTTCTTCACGCCTTATTAATGTAGTAAATTAGTCTTGGGTTTGAACCACCCAGGATAGATGGAATATTTCTGGTATCGTTTTAGAAATGCAACATTGATTATGATGGAATAGGATGTATTTAAATAGCTTGTCGTAAGTCTCACTAGTGTCCGATTATTGTTGAAATGATTAAAAAACAAAAATCTTAAAAAAAAAATACATACAATGGAACATAGAACATTCTCCATTTTCGGAAATATTTTTTTAACTGACTTAGGATAGTAAAAGGACATGTAACCAGATGCCTAATATACTTTATTATTTTACATTTTTCAGTAGGCTTACCCTATATAAGTATTCAAATACTCATCCAATTGTTTAAATGCCTAAAGATATTATCGAGCAGAAAGTAGTCGAATATTTTTACATTTAAACACAAAGGTAAAATGTTTAAGCAGAAATTTCTACAGATTATTAATTTTAATTTGCAAGTTATAAGATAATCTTTGTATTTAGTTCTCATAACCAGACCGTTATATCCTCTAATGAGGGCAATGTTCTTGATACATTGTTGTATTTTCAGATTAGTTGGAATAATACCGACTAATATTTGAACTGAGAATACTCGCTACTTTGCTGAATATGTTCTTTGAATTTTTCAGTTCGGCCATAACCCAAATCTTTATCCAAGTAGGTACTAGCTAATAGATACTTAGACCGCACGATTTCTGCTGACATTCGGTAAATAGGGTGATTACGCAATTATGCTAAATATCAAGAGGTATGTAATGTAACTGGGGAGGATGATAGGTACTAGCTGTGCCGAACTGCTGACGGATTCACCAGCTAGGTATTTAATTAAAAAGACTACCTATGCCTGAATATTAAAAAGCTAAGTATGTAAGGGGTGCTTATCTTTGACAATATTTGACGTTTTTCTATACAAATCTCAAATGCAGTATTCGGGCGACATCATATTTTTAAAGAAGCACAAGCACTTCTAAGTTTTATATTAGGTTGATTAGATTTAGTTAAGTAACATTTATTTTCTGATCAATTACTACTCAACCTTAGCAAGCTTCGCCACGAGCGCTTCTACAACGTGATTCATAAGTGGTATGTTATCCCGAAAAGGGGTCATTCACCTCGTCAGTGTAAATTTCGATGTTTTTCATTAAAGCAATGACTTGCAAAGTTTCCTTTAGAAATAAACACAGAGCAACACTATAATAATCAGCTGATCGGGCGAGACTACCTATAAGTACTTACATACCTAATAAAATTTAATGAACTTTTTTTTCAGCTTTGTGTGTCATACCTACTTACCTATTGTACCAATTTTCAATCTGTGCGAACCTAGTAGGAAAGGTAGTAATAATGTTGACAAACTTAGGATTTAACAAAAAAGTTTTTGTATGAAGAACTAAAAATTAGAATTCACAAGATTTGCACCTACACAACTGTTCATTTTCATGGTCACAAAATCTCCCTTCCGGGATAACATACCAATTGTGAATCACGTAGTATAAATTCGACCTGTATTAATAATACTCAATTATTAGACCTGTTTTAGTTTCTGCGTTTAGTTCCTTCTAACTTAGTATACCTTTAAAGGCTTATAATTACGTAGTAACGAGGGATCCTTTCTGATCATTACGATAATTTTAAGAAATGTGCCTTAACATAAAGTTACCTTTCTCTTACTAAAGCGATTTCCCTTTGTCTTTGAAACCCGAAAGTGCGTGATAATAGCATTTCAAACAAACTAACAAGTTTCCTGTTTGGGCTACATTTCCTCTTTGTATTCTGATACTCTGTTTCCTACTGTCAACAGTTCTTATTTCAATCGACATCAAAAGATTACATCTATTTCAAAATTAAAACAGTAGATGTAGGTATGGATAAAAAGAATGCAAACAAGTTTACCCATAATAATATACTTAGCTACTTTAGCACGGTAGACATCTTCAAAAGTCTGTTTATCACAAAGCCTGTAAAATTTTCTAGGGGCAGGTAAGGTTAAGTATAGATAATTGATAATAACACCTTCATTAGTAGGATACTAGGTTTATATTACACATTAGTGGCAATTCGGAGTATCGCAAAAGCTAAACTTAACTAACTAAAAATGTTGCCGTCCCTTTCATGGGAATAAAAAGGATGGCATTAATTTTGGTTAGTTTAGTTTAGCTTTTGCAACACTCCGAATTGCCACTGGGGGCAATTCGGAGTGTCGCAAAAGCTAAACTAACCTAACTAAAACTATTGCCATCCTTTTTATTCCCATCGCTATGAAAGGGACGGCAACAATTTTAGTTAGCTTTGTTTAGCTTTTGCGACACTCAGAATTGCCACTATTATTGTATTAGTAGGTTTAGTAAGTAACATCAGTACACTTTACACTTCTCCTGTAGCCATCTTTGTTGTCCAAACCGAATATGGAACAGCTTTAAATATACATAAATATCCTTGGACATTTAACACGGCACTCGGCATCATCTATTCCCAAGCTAAGCAACTAATTGCTTGTGTTATGGTACCCAGATGACTGTTTTTTTGTAATACATAGTTATGGTTATAGATACAAAAACACCCAGACCCCGAACAAATATCTGCACAACATACAAACATTTGTCCCGTGGCGGGGATCGAACCCGCAACCTCCGCGTCTCTGACAGGCTTTCACCTACTGCGCCATAGAGGTTGCTTTAAAGGGAGTTGGTTTGAGCCCGTAAGTTCTTTGTTACAAGACCGTAATAGCGGTAACGGACCAGATGCCCAGATGTTACTGACTATTATCGATGTAACCTGTAATTTGGATATTGGTCTCTGTAAGATATTGTCTTTTTCACGATCACGTACTTTTAGTTAGAAGTAATATCTGTTGTTATCTAGGTGAGAAAGAGGCTTGATTTTATGTATGTACCTACCTATGTATGTATATGTTAACTTAATCATTTTAATATATTTATAAGATTACCAAGTTCTCTTTTGATTTGAACAAAGCGTACACAGTGTTTTAAACAGTACGCATATTTATAATATTTATTTATATAAAATATGCCAGTTGTTTGATATACTTGTATACCAATAAAATGTAGCCCAATCTCGAAACTTCAACTTGAGAACTTGAGAACTTGAGTCAGGTAGCGTAGATTTATTTCAAACTTTGCCCGTAAAAAGTTCGTATTGAAACTCATGGGTAACATTACCACAAGCTTGCGTGACTCAGGGTCTACTCATTTCAAGTAATTTGTGACTAGGACTAACTAATTTGTGCCTCGCATCAAAGTCATCCCGTAGCCATTTTATATTCTACAATCGCTTTAGAACAGAAATGAAAAAATGGGTAGGAATTTCCATTTTATTACTTTCGAGCCAATGATCGTGGATTCGAAAACATGACGTTTTGTTTATTCCACGTGTCAAGCAACTTAAAAACTCCATCATCAATGTTACCATTTCAACTTTCTTTATTGTCTACGGTGTTTCTTTTCGTCTTAAAGTGCAAATTAATTTTATGAATCAAATAATCTGAACATGTCTATTGGCAGGAATTTGAATACACGACCTTTGTACCTCGGTATACAGTATCTGTCAATGAACGACCTCAATAGAGTACGGGCGGGACGTCTTGTAAAGTCCTTACCACAGATAAAATAATACTACACAGCATTATGCACGTGAATGTCCAGGGATATTTATTTATATTATTATCCTGACTGCTCTAATATATTATCAGAAATGGCTTCATGCAACAAATTATATTTTATTTACTAATAATACTAGCAGTGCCTCGCGGTTTCACCTGCGTAGTTCCCGTTTCCGTGGGAATACTGGGATAAAATATAGCCTATGTTACTCAGTGATAATGTAGCTTTCTAAATGTGTATGATTTTTTGAAATAGGTCCAGTAGTTTTTGAATTTATTTGTTACATACAAAAATACAAATCTTTCCTTCTTATAATATTAGTATAGATTACGCACATTAAAACAACATCAGAAAAATCACTAATGGAGACGTGCGGTTCGTCAAGTCTACAGTTCACTCGTAATGACCGTATCTTGTTAAAAAGGTTGACTGAAGGATGGTTTAGCGAAGCAACAAACATTTTCCTAAGATGGCTTTTTTGTCAGTATCAATCATCAATGGTATTGACATTCGATGACGAAACTCGTTCAAACATATTACGTTCCTACAGTGATTGTAAAAGTAAATTTCAAATGTAACTTACAAAAGCTTTGTATCGAATCTATGTCTTTATCAACGCTAATCCTTTGTCTCTATAGCAAAAGCGATTTTAAATAAGTATCAAATTTTAAGTATCTCAAGTGTACAGACATCGACGTGTTACAATTTTATAACATGTAGATATTCTCAACTTTTTTTTTCTTGTACCTATTTGAAAGTTTTCTGTAAAACCGTTTACAGAAAAAAAACCTTTCTATAAACTGAGTGACCGCTAGAATAAACATAGGGCTCTTCTTGAGGTCCTGTGTTATCCATTTTAACTCACTTTTCTGCTGAAACCTCTTAGAAATGTGTAAAGATGGTCACGTAGACACTTTTGGTTCGGTTTGAGAAAACCTATAGAATTGCTTTATTTTTATTTTGCACTGTCTGACCCGGCATACGTTTTCTTGTCTCACTTTCTAATTCATAGAAAATATTTTATTAGTTAAACCTAATTCGAATTTGCGCAACGCAAAAAAGTATTCAAATTGGTCCAGCCATTCTCATGTTCAGCGCTTACCAACAAATATCTTTACAAACCTACTATGTTTGAATTGAATTCTATAATGATAAATGAAATTGAATCTGATAAATTTTCTCAACTTATAAAAAACGCCGTCTAAAGTAACTACCTACAAATCAGACCCATATTTCGTTTCACCTTCATTGTAACTCGTGACAATTGGATAAAAAAGTATCTTGAAGAAAGTCTACGACTGGGTCTACAGCTAACGACACTCAACAAAAGTATTACACGGTTTGAATATTAAAACCTTTGTAACTTTTTTCATACGTAGTCATTGAAGAGTCTTAAGCGCAGTTCTTTGGTTCTTCTCATCAAAACTGGCGTTCTGGGAGCTCAGAAACTTTGTCACATCTCGGAGTTTTACGCCAACTAAAATCGGACTCTAATGTTTAGAAGTTAGGGCATATTTTATGCGTTGCTCTCTATCGTTATATGTTTGGAAAAACTAGGTTGATGGAACTTAAGTGACAGAAAATGAGGTGCGGCATTCGGGAGCTCAACGTCAAACGATACAGGCCACCATTTGACCCCAATTCGAGCACTTGTCTGACTTTAAATGTCACCTTATTAACATTTTTTTCAGGAAATTATGTAACATGGATTAAAAGATACATACGTGTGTAAAATCAAAACAGGCACACGACCTTATACTCAAGGATCAATAGAGATCATTACAAGTTTCAAGACATTGAAACTCTAGAAAGCCCCTAGGTTTTATAGGCTGACTACCTATCAACATAAACGTCCTATTACTAATGTAGCATATTTATTATTTTTCAATTTATAAATACTGTAATCACGGGCTGAAAAAATGGACTGATTAAGGTATGTAGCCCTCAACTATTAAGACACTTTAAAATTAAAAAAAATTGACAAAATCTAGTGTAATGGTTTTTGAATATCAGACAACATGCCCTCCTGAAGAACGAGCTCTATTATTGTCATTACATAGGGATGAATTTACTCCAAGACCGCATCGATGATCAATCAGTACAGGCAGTAGAATCCCCTAGTTTTAAGGATGTGACACATCAAAGTGGTCTATAAACGATCGTACTTACTGAATACATTTTGTGTTTGAGGTTGAATTTGAGTTTATCAAGAACGACCAAGTAACAACACGTCGTCATTCACCAAAATGAGACCGCAACACAAGCTTTTTCGCAAAAGTCTACTGTTGGTAAAATCTAAAATTTAAGTGTCGTCCCACATACCATCCTCAGGCTACACTTCACAGTATTTGAACTGGCATCGCGCCAGCAATATGCCTAGCTGCGAAAGTACGCATCTACCCATCGAATTTTTACAACCCAGATAAGTTTTCATAAATATTTTTCTAGGCATTGTACTCTGCTCCCGGTCCGGTGATTTGGTTTATTTTCATAAATAATAAACGTTTTTTGGAAATTGTCTTCTTTTTTAAAACGATGTTTTTTAACGGTTGTGTTTGTGGTGGATCTTTGTTCTCTGCATACTGCTATGGAAAAGAATCGTGATTTGTGTATTAATTTAACTTTTATTATTATTATTAACATTTTACTGGTAGTTCCAGAGGTTAGCGAGTTCAAACAAATAAATATAATGTAAGTATGTACTTAGCTGACTTGCCCGTGACTTGGCTCGCTTTTTACTTACCTAGATAAAAAGAAGCCGAAGGTCATAAACTATGTATATTCCAAATTTCAGCTAAATCCATTCAATCGGTTATATAGTTAGTATAAACAAGTGGCCAACTCTGGTGATGTAATTTAAAAATGAGAATTCTCTTATGTGTACGCTATCGTAACGGACACGCCAAAGAGGCCAAACGACATCATGGCTAAAAGACATAAAAAGCTTATTTTAATTAAATAAACGCGTAAGTACCTAATTGACGTTCAGTAATTATAATAAGCAACTGTTGCTGAGACCGTGCAAGTCATGACTTGCAAATGTCTCAAAATGTGACTGTCATCATGATGACAGTCACATTTAGACAGACATTTAATTGTATGCAACAGGCAAGTTGCATCGTTGGCTAAATGCGTGGCAAAAGCCGGCGAAGCCAAAATAAAGAAGAAGAAGAAGAAGTTGCATCGTGTAAATGACATTAATAAACATGCATCCATACAATCTTTTGCGTTTTTAATATTAGTAGCATTGATGTAGATTGTTTTAGATGTGTTTGTAGTTTCAAAGTGATAGGTGTCATAGCATAACACACCTGAGGACATTAAGCAGATATTACCAGATCCTGCTAACAACTGTTTCAATGCAGTAACGAAGATGAAAGTTCACCATGGTTCAACACATACAGCGTATTACAAAACCCTATCCTATCCTGAAGGGTTTTGGTAAATGGATTACAGTTTACAGAGTGCAGTTCTTCAATTATGCAATTTAAAGATTACACGAAGGTAAAACATTAAAATATTATGTAGATTTCATATTGCAATTATTGATGTACACCACAATGGTAACTATTTTTAATCAAAAAAACATAGTAAATGTTAACGAGGCATGAATTAAATATTTCAAGTTAAATTTTTAACATTTTATAGTACATTACTGTAAAATATAATTTTTAAACTTGTCCAAAACCAACACCTATCTAAGTTCCATTATATAGTTATCTCGAAAAGTGTTCACCATCTTTTTTGTTGATGTAAACAGTGTTTTTGTTAAACGCTATCTGTTCCATGTTTCCATGATCTGCAAATGTTTGTTCGGGGCAGTGAGGATTTGACTCCAGAGTAACTTCGTATGAGCCGGTCAATTATTTGGCTGGTTTAACGGGAAACCTTTGTTTTCATGTCCGCTAACGAAGGCAGATTAACTGCTATTATTCCATTGAGAGGCTTATGGGACTATGAGCCTAGTGAGCCCGTTGAGCTTTGGAAGTACCTTTCTAAAAGTACCAACTTAGGCTGCCTTTACATGCCTACTGACAGTATTAACCTTGACGATATACCTTGGCAAAATAAAAAAAAATTAATCCCGACTTCAATTTCGAAGAAGAGAGCAGGTTCCTGTACTCTCATGATGCATTTCTGTTCATAACTCTGAAGGTTCTCATCAGATCCTCGACATTTTTTAATGGGACCACATCAGGAGTATACTTTTTTCAAAATCAGTTTACTAATGAAGAAAAAATCGGTAAACATACAGTGTGAAACATTAAACTTCCTCTTTTTTTGAAGTTGGTTAAAAAAGCTTAGCCATAATCTATTTATTACTTTAGACAAAGATTCTTCTGTGGGGCCAAAAATCTAGCGCTTGAATTTTGAATGGCCACATAAACAAAAATAGTTTTACAGTTTACTAAAAACTATTTAATTTCTCACTAATTCAGTGATTCCTTTATCAATTCGACAGTTTACACTACAAAACTCAAACAACAAACCTTTATACTGAAAGTTTCTAATTTAGTACTGCTAATTAGCATAAAATGGCATAGTGTGAACTGTTTCATTAAAACATGATTATTTCCGTGTTTTATCTCAATTTTATCGCATTTAGCAAAACATCTGACGTCACAATTAATAGCAGTCGAACAAAAAGTCTCGGGTTCAGTTAAACAATTCACATTTCTGTCGCAACTTCGGACTGTTGAATTTATTGTTGAAATTCAAACTGTGGCCTCACATAGCTTATTTACAAGTTAGCTGGTTATCTGAGTAGGTAAATACCTACTTTTGCATTAAAAACCATCATCAAAGTCTCACTGCGATCATTGTTAGGTATAAAGTCCACAAAATATGCCGCCAAATTGAGTTCCTCTCATTTAGTTTTTGCAGCTATATTTTATCCTACTTGTTGCAGTTAAGTACCAAACATTCTCCTTTTAGTGTTTCTTATTTCTGATAGATTTAGCCACTTTCAGTGCAGTCACACAATGCATAAAATGTAATGTGTTTTGATGATTAACAACCTAATCCCTCCCGTGCTTTTATGTTTGAGTTAGTCAGTAAAGCATCAGAAGGCTTATAAGAAGGCTTATAAGAAGGCTTATGAGATCTTCAGAAGGCTTATAATCCACCACCACAAATACAGTTAAACGCTATTCCGTACTAACTTAGTTTTATAAATTAGAAGATTTTTTCATAATTTCCTTTATCAAGATTTTAGTTTTGTGATGTGAGAGGAAGCAAAAAAAGAAACGAATAGAAAAATAACTTTTATTGTTTTTATAATTAACTCAGGCCTTTACATCTTTATTAGATGATTTATACAGAGTCAGGAGGCAAGCTTTGCTTACACTTAACGGGACACTGTAGTGCCTGAGACATTGTTGAGATGGATTAGGCTTGCCTATTCCATCTTATAATGAACAGATCACAATGATCTTGAACTATCAGGAGTGATCCAGCTATTTTGAGAGCTGTGGCTTTCAGCCCGACGCCCTGGCTGGTGCGGGAAAGCTTGCTCTTTGTGGTACAATTAAATTTTCATGGGAAAGCTTTTCGGCTTAGCTCCCAGTCTTCATAGGCTCTGCAATTAGGACGAATGCTAAATTCAATTTCGAGAATGGTAAATTGTTTTCGAGAGGACTTTTTACTTTGTGCCGGTGTTGAAGTGGTTTGTGAGTGACTGGTTTTGAGTGGATGATGAATAGACATTTCGCTTTGTCCTTTTTTTACGCGTTTTTTCAAAAAGGCATTATTTTTAAGAAGGTGAAAAAATATTGGAAATGTAGGGAATAACAAGTGACCTACCTGTAGTGATTAATTATGCATCACATGAATTTATTGAATGCATTATTATGTGCTTATACCTATGTGTTGTAGTTGTATTGTTTAGTTAGACCAAAGACGATTAATATCTAGAAGACAGACAAAGGTTAGACTGAGAAAAATCGAAGAGTGGTAAAATATCAATTATACTTACTAAAATATACTTACTGAAATATAAATATACTTACTAAATTTAAAATCCAGCCAAAACGGCATTACTGTACTGAAAATGGCCCCGGGTTATGTAAACATCAAGTGTAAATAAATCGTAGAATCATCAAAGATAAAGTAAATAAGGAAAAACAAGAAGAAAGGTATCCTCGTAGTTATTTCGAATTATTTTGAATCATGCCGCTAATGTAAATTACAACCCGATTTATAAAAAAGACAATTATCTGGATTAACAGAATGTTATTCTAAGGGCGACTTCAAATTTGCCGCAAAGAGTCGCGCTGCCGCGCTGTTTCGTGAATCCATAATATAGATAAAAAAAGCGCGGGTGTCGCGCTGCAGTCGCGCTGCGGCACATTATCACGGGCTCCAAACGGTAAAATATCGTGAAGAAACTCGCGGCTTAGTCAGCCACTCGTATTGACCATTGTCTTTCCTGTGGATATGGTCGGCTAAGCTGAGAGGTTTAGGTGTTGGGCAAGCCTATTCCATCTCGAAAATGTCCCAGGCACTACAAATGTCCTGTAAAGTTAAGGCAAAAATTGCCTCCTGACGCTGTATACATCATCAACATACAATCAACATACATGTATAGATCATCTAGTAAAGATGTGGGTTTTTTCACCTTTTTACCTTGAGCACCCCACTCTGTTGATATCAGGCAAATAAACAGTCGTACGTAATCCCCAATTACTACGTTTGATGTTCCTTACACGGAATAAAAAGCCGAATTTCAGTCGTCACGGAACAATTTTCATTAGCAGAGTACGTGACTGCATTATCAAGAGGGCTCCCTGTTGTTCGCAACTAAAAAACTTTTCCATTAGTCTTGCAAGTTTGGTTATTCATATTCGGGTATTGGCTGGGATTTTTGCTCTTTGAAAATGAGTTTAAACTCGATTTTGTGAGGATGAAAGATCAGTATCGATATTCTCGAATTTATAATTTAATTTCAATTACCTATAAATTCAATTGTCAACCGAAATAGTATGTTTTGCAAAATGCACACGCTATCTTATAATAAAAAAAATAAATAATATTGATCATGATTGTAACTCCAAAGCTCAAATCAAATCAAACTCATTTATTTCAGTAGGACCTCAAAGATCACATAAAAACGTCTTAAATGCTAGGTGATTCTAGGTATGTGTAGGTACCTGTAGGTACCTACCTTTAAAATTAAAACATGCCGACATCTTGTGAAAACATTCCAATATAGTTTGCAAGCCTATCGATTTACGTGAACCAATTTTTTATATTTCCCAATAGACTAAACTTAATTATTTTATTAATAGAATTCGAAACAGTTTACTAAAACCAATTAAATATATTTTAAACTTTTTTAGAAGCCCTCTGAGGAAGTACAGTTAATTGGAAAACACGAGGCCTCATAGCACTATCATTACCTCGATGTTAGTGTTAAAAACCAATTTAGCCCCAAGCAAATGGGGGTCGGACTATACCAAGTAGATAATATTTACCCAAGTCCAAGTTACTTTAGTACAGTCGCTAGCGAAATTGCTAAGTAAATCGTTAATGCTTTAAACATCAAAAAATATTTCCTCACCTCGCTGAATCAAATATCTATTTAGGATATATTTTGGGTACTTATTGCATAAACAATGTAACTGAAAAGATACATAATCGTACAGGTGTTGAGTGTCCACCAGTACGATTATGTATCTTTTTGGCTAAAAATGTCCCACTGTTTGACAGAGGTATCCCTTAAGTCTCAGGCACTTTTCATATGCGTACAGTCACGACGGCACGTGCTTGTTGTGACCATGTTGTTCATGTGAACGCGTCTATAGAAGACCAATACATGACTAATAAAGATGAATGCCACTTCGAAACCGTGTCCATAGTACGGACGTGAAACGTGAAAGCTCTCTTTGTAGCTCATACATTTCTACATTACCGTAGATATGAATAATATGAAAAGGACTTTACACTGATATCTGGTTTTGACTTTTACAGGTGACAATTAAAACGGTGTACGGGAGTTTCAGTAGGCTGTAACCTAGTCTCGTCAATCTAGCAGGTCCAGGGTCGCGTCCGGCTTGCACTGAGAATCACCGCACTTTCTAGGTCCATATAGGGTGAGAAAAGATGCTGGGACTGTAGTTTTTAACTCTTATGGAACGATCACTAGAGGTCTTATTTATATGATGTTGGAGCGCGAGCGGCACTGTGTGAAAACACGAAGGATGCGCGCGCGGTTGTCTCGGAAGGCGTCGACCAAGCAACTTTCAAAATGGCTTCCTGTCGCCGTTTCGAAAGACAAAAGAGGCGGCACACCAAAACAGCCAATAGAAATATTGTGAACGATTTTGATCTACCCTCAAAATTATGTCTGTCTTTAATACGCTACCTCCATATGAAATAATGAATGAAATTCAAACAAATAATATATCATCTGGAACAAACGGTGAAGCTGAACTTTTTCTCGATTGACTGATATTTATTAATTTCAGATTTATAAACTTACTCGCCGGGGCTTCGCTCGCGTTACATTAAGTTAACATTAGACTACTAGTCATAGTCGTCTAATGTTCAAGTCTATGCTACACATCGGTGAAAGAGTTTTTGGAATCATATGAGTAGTTTCAATAATAAAACTGTCACGAACTATAATTATTAATTTTGGACTATGAACTAATAAAAAGATAAACAGGTTTTAGAAACGAATGTAGCGGACCTATCTAAGTTCAAGTTGAAATGCCTTCAACAAAACTTTATAAAAGTTCATAATCCCAAAACAGTGGGCAGAGACAGAGAGAGAGAGAAATAGATAGGCACTCACTTTTGCCCGCGATTGTAGGTACCTAGTACCTACTTAGGTAAGTTCGTTGGATTCGGGAACAAAAACAACGTGCCCGCGGCGTTTATTGTTACAAACTCATCTATTATACATAGTTATCTTTACTTTGTAATATTAATTTTGCGATGTGGTTTTCGGGTGGGAAGTTCTGTTGAATGTAAATATCACAGGCTTGTTTATGTTTTGTTTGTTCGCTGAAATCACTTAGATTTAGTCATATGTAGGTATGAGATGTTTGATCACTACGAATGAAGGAAATCGGAACTATTTGAGATATTTTGTCTTGAGATATGCATTACCAACCATTAAGTTATTTAGATGCAAAGAAAATGTAAAAAAAAGATTTAGATCATGAATGTGGAATACATTCGTGATCTTATTCCTATCCCAAAGATCTTGAATTTTTAGGCATTAAGGTTCCTTTAAAACTTAGCATCTACCTACCTATTATTGAACGGATGAAAATTCTTTATTGCACACTTGCACACCAAATAAACACACGAAACAGAGAACATAAACAATGTAATAACGGAGTAAATACTTGCTTAACTTAACTTACTTAACTTACTTACTTAACGGAGTAACAATGTTCAATGCGCGGCCTTATCGCTAAAAGCGATCTCTTCTAGGTCTCTATCTTTAATGAAGAAGAAATTTAAAAATACGGAAGATGGGTCGGGTGCATAAAATACACAAAGGGGCTAGTATAACTCTGGTAATAGAGTTTTTAGGCTGTTTTATTATATTGTAGTAAAGTGTCTAAAGCTATAACTGCAAGCGCAAACAGTAGCTAAATAGTACCTGCCTAGGGTGTGGCGTCCTCGCAAACACTTGGTACAAAACACCATCTATAACTGCAGCACTCTTCTTTAAAGTACTCAAACTGAAATAGCAAGAAAAAACAACTTTAAGTACCTACTTACTCACAAAAAAAGAGACAGCAAGAAAATCTATGATACAACCGTACAAGTAGATAAACAATATTGTTCTGCGAACTCCATACTGCATTATTTCCACTGTCGTCAACACCAACTGTATCGATGCCGGGTTGTGTATTTGTCCCCTATTTATTGAACCGATGACACCGACTCTTTATAGCAAGCAGCAGTTTCTTGTGCTATCGAATATAATAATCTAAAACTATTTCGTAATCAAACGTATTTGAGCGCGATGGTAGGTATTTTGAAAATGAATTGCGTGATGCGCAGCTCGACAGTCAGAGTTCTTTTTACATGACGCCTTTTAAAGCCTTTACAGCATTTGAATCTACCATTGAAGGGTGCTCGTTGTCAGCATATTAAATTAAACTTATAGGTATAGGAATGCCTAGTATCAAACGATCAAGTGATTGCTAAAGACTTCCGTCGGACAATTTTTGACTGCCTCCACTATCTGACGAGCTTACTATCACCACAATATAATATTACAAATACATTATTTATATATTATATTTATATAATATTATATTAATATGGTAGCATGATTTAAATTTATCGTAAAGGCATCGTGGTATAGCCATAAAGAAGTGTGTAGCTAAAATTCTGTTACTACATTTAAACCAAACATGTGACCACTGAGAAGTTCGTAAAAGTTCACGAAAATGTCACGCAAAAGTACCTGTTGTGCGGAGTCACGGATGCCACCCACGTGAATAAAACTGTGGTTGTTATTTCTATAAAAACGTAAGAGCTTGAGTTGTTTTCAGGTTGCTATTGACTTGGTTCGTTGCTCGTGATCCATGTTTGTCGCTCTCTATAGAACACGAGCAGGCGAAAGGATTTTGCGATAAGTGTTCAAAATATAAACTGTAGTGTAGGCGTTTGTGCAATGACGTCATACAATTGACAAGTCCTTTACAATGGCGGTTCCTTAGTTAGAATAAAATACTCGTGCTTACCTTCACATTTGTCAATTCTAGTAATAAACGTGCCTAGACAACCTTTACTAGGAACGCAATAAATAGAGCAGATTATTATCTGTTACCTACTACTTGTAACATTATCGATTAAGAAGCAGACTAAAAAGGAAATAAAACTAACTCACTCGTTACTCTCAACCAATCAAAAATACACTTTTCTCCTCTTTTTCAGTTAGTTCTGAAAACCAATTTATATATCTTGTTATGCCGTCCATTGAAAAGGTCAATCTTAGCTTATTCCAATCGGCCCATGTTGTGTCTGATGGTTCCCTGTTTATTTTTCATTTAAAGTTTAATCGAATAGTTTAACGCTGCTCTTTCAATTGTGTGATCTTTACGATTTTTCTAGTATACCTGTAACTGAATAGTAGATTGTTATTCAAGGGTTGAAAGCGACTCTTTTAGTGCACTCAAGATGGTTTGGTGCGCAAGCGGCAGCGAGAGCACCAAAAGTTCGAGTGCTATGCTATGCTATATGCTACCTCGGCAGAGTCACCATCCTCGTCAATGAGGGATGGAGAAGGAAGAGATGGTTAAGACTCGTGTGACCCTCAATATTGGCCATCTGTATGGAATGCTCAAATCCCAGCACGCTATATTGATATTAATTGGACGACACAGAAGCCCTCCTACGGGAACGAATAACAGATTAATAAAGGCCAATCTCGATTGTAGGAATTCCCTTTGTGAGTTTGGGAGATGCGCGCGTAATAAATCCCAATGATAAAAGATTTTGTAGATAGTATAGATACTTTTTTCGATAAGCACATATTTGTTCGGAGAATTGAATCTCGGTTTGTGCTATTATTCGTTTGTTGTGAATTTGATGTGATTGTTTATGCCTTTTATTTCTTGGGCGAGTAAGTAAATATACCTCATTGAAGATGGCAGCCAAATAGAGTTCTCAATAATTTTTTTATTGTTACTATCCAGTTACTTCTAGGCCAGATTTATTTGAGAGTGGCGGGTTCTAATACCGGACATATTACCTAATAGATTTTTCGTTTCTAAAAATGTTTATGCGCATTCATGGAGAAGGAAGAAAGAAGGTTGACGACCTCTGTGGCGCAGTGGGTAAAGGCCCGCCTGAGACGCAGAAGGTTGCGGGTTCGATCCCCGCCACGGAACAAATGTTTAGATGTTCTGTAGATATTTGTTCCTGGTCTGGTTGGGTATTTTTCTATCTATAATATGTATATATTTAATAAAATGTATCTAAATAGTGTATCAGTAATCTTGTTACCTACACAAACATTAAGTTGCTAAGCTTGGAACTAGATGACGCTGTGTGAAATGGCAAAATATATTTATTAATTTATTTAAACAAGTTACCTTTCTTAAAACGACGATGAGCGTGCATGTCACATACAAAATGTGAACTTCTGCAAGATGTGACAATGTACCAAAATATGTATTTGGACATAGCCACCTGACTAATATATAAAATAGAATATATAAAATAGTTAGATATATAAAATATCTTAAAGGTCATCCTACTAATAATTATTTATTGTTTGTATAGATGTATGGATGGATGTTTGCTACGCTGTCACGCGAAAACTACTAAACGAATTTGGCTACTACCTTTTAACAAGCTAGATACCACGCGAGCAAAACCGCGAGCGAGTAAGCTAGTTCGATTTAAACCAAGTAAGCTAGTTTAATATGCATTCACTTTGAAAACCTAAAATCTTTTACCAATAATATTTAACTGCACAGAACAGCAGCTGTTCCACGTCTCTGTATTTAAAATCTGAATGCTTTTTTATTTTTATTGGCAATTAACAATTAACCCATTGATGTATTGTGAAGCATAAAAGCTCCCCACTGCGAAATTTTATACTTATAGATGGTGCTTTGTGGTAAAACTTAGGGTTAGGCGAATGTTGTAATTTAAAAATAAAGGAAACACTGCGGGGTTCTGAAAGACCGGGTAAAATTAGGTCGTGTTATTTTTCGGGTTCTTATAAAAGCTTTGAGCACATTGCTAAAGGAGAATAGGCACAAAAGTATAAAGCTCTGAATAAGATTTATAAAAAAATTCCTAGAAAGCTGATACATAGTTTATTTGATATGGCTGTCATTCATACAGAACTTAGCGCTTAATTGCTTTATGAAAAAAAAAAACATAATTAAATGAAAAATGGCCATGATTCTCAGGGAGCGGAAAACACATTATTTCTCCGGTCTTTTTAGGGATTTTTCAGATCCTATGAAGATTTTTAAAGAAGGTAATCAGGTACCTACCTATGTTTAAATGCATACATTTAGTACAAGTCTACATTTTGCAGAAGTTAACACTCCTATCGTGACAAATTGCAAGCCCATCGACAATTGGAAAGCTTACTGTTCCTCACGATGTTTACCTTCACCGTTTAGAGCTCGTGTTAATGCGCATTAAACATTAAAAAAAAAAAAACATTTAGGTATATCTAACCTATTCGTCCACACGGTTCTTATAACAAATTAACCCATTCTGCAAATATGGTATTATTACTGTAGACAATGTTTTTCGGGCATTTTTTCAACATAAATCGTAAACGTCCTTCCTCTTTTATTTTCATATTTATTTTTGATTTAAGTACCACATTTTTCTTGAAATTTCAATGATATGTTGCACCAACACCCTTTTCTGATTCATTGTTAGGTTTTATTCAAAGTTGACTGGAATAGACTAATCAACTAGGTTTAATAAGTTATCATCGAATAAAGTATTTTTATTACTATATAATCATAAAACAATACACACATGTCATTTTACACGATTTATTTAATAAAAATCTCTTCTGACTTGAACACGATCACTAAATTACATAGAAAGAAATGTTTTTATGTAACATTGAGATTATTCATGTAGATAGATATCAGTCAAACACCTTAGAACAATAATAGTTAGACCATTGCATGTACCTGACTGATTGTGATTTTCTATAACATGCGAATTTATTTACAATTTTCAAAAATTCAAATCGACTTCTTTCAAAATATAAATAAAATACATTCGTTCTACGACATAGATTAAAATGATTATTATAATTCGAAACTTCTTTCATAACTTTTATCGAGATTGTTGATGCATTTTTTTTAATGAAATACATAAATAAATATTTTATTGTGACTTAAATATTTACTTTATTCGAAACGCTTCTTCTTGAAACTAAATTTCAATACAAAGATTAAACTATTTACACAATAATTTCTAACACAATTCTTAATGAATACATTAAATATTATAAGTAAATGTAGTGACAGTATACATACATACGTACTTATGTACAAGAATATCTAGAAGTGCACCATTTTATATATTTACAAAATATACAACTATTTTCTTACAAATTAACAACGACGTTTTTATAACATTTTCTTAGAAAGATACCAAAGCGATTACATTGGAAATGCCAAGATTCCCAATGACAAATTTGTAATAATGTAAAAAGAAAAATAAACATTATTTCTGGTTTAATACAGGTTAAATGTGAGATAGACCACTTTCGTTAGTTCAGGGGTCGTACAACATTCACTAATTCCCGATTCCTATATCCAACGTACGGATGACCGTAGATCGATCGTCATAGCAACGTTATCTGTCAAAAAGTGTCATATATTTTTTGTTGTTTAAACAACGTTTCTATAGCGATAGATTGACGGTCATCTGGATATAGGAATCGGGCATTAGCAAGCTTGTTTTAATAACACTGTGCGAGGCTGTCTCGCTTTGACAATTAATATTTTCACTATGCAGGAATGCGACAAATTTAAAGTTCGATGTACGAATCTAAGCAAAGTCAAAACAAGCTATAAACAGGTTGTTTTAAAGTTAGTGGGGTACATCCCCAGGTAAATTTCTTTTGTAGTACAATTTGGTTAGGATCTGTAGTTTTCAGCTATAAAAATAGGACTATTTGTTTAGTCTTTGTTTTTATATCTCAAATTAATTTTATATTTTTTTCTAAATGTTATAACGGTCAATCTTTTCGAGTTACATACTTATTTATTTACTCTGTTGTTATAACATTCGTGTGAATTCATAAAATAAATCCGTTATAACCCCGTTAACTACTGAGAAATAATTAAATGAGTTATTATAATTTAAGTATGTATTTTTAATTGTTTAAAATGTATCATATTATAGGGATAGGTAGGTACTCAATTGGACTCAATTTCTGAAATTTTTCGTGATGATAAAATGATTATTTATTATAGTGTAAGATTCACACATTATTCTCATCATCGATGATTAAAATTACAGACATAAGCAATTACATAACTTTAAATATTGCAAAATATAAAATCCATTCAGCTCTTAGTATAATTTATTTAAATATTACTTTTATACAAATATTCTTGATTACAAAAAAAATATGTTAAAAATGCCTAGATTGTAGTTAGGACTGAGTTGATACTGACAGAATAAGGTATTATAGCAATATTTATATAGGTATCATTATGTATAACAAAGATTAAATTTTTGGAAACATTACACAGCAAAATGAACTACGTAAAAGATATGTTCCAACTTTAGACTCAAATAATTATTAATACCAAACTTAGGCCTTTATATCTTAACTGGATGATTTATACAGAGTCAGAAAGCAAGCTTTGCCAAAATTCATACTAAAAATAAGTATATAAACAAAATTTGAAATCATAGTAATATTTGAACGAATAAAGTATTATGTGTGCATATTTTTACTGCGCATATGCATCGATACAAACGCTCTACACAAAAACGAGCAGTGACTGCTCGTTCAAAAAACGACATGTGCATGCTCGATACAAAAACTCTATGGCATTTTTAAGTTATAGTCCGTATCAACTCAGATAAATATTATAATAAACTGTTCCAAAAACATTTGACTAAAATGGCAGCTTTTCATACAAAACCTGATCGAATGTATCAGCCTTTTCGTCATAACCCTATAACTACTAAATCTTGATAAGTAACAACAAAAACAGCACCCGCCACTTAGAAAGCTATTTAGCTTACGTATCCGTTTTTACATTACAAATGATTGTTCATATTAGAGATGTACATTTTAGGGCATAAAAAACTAATATGATAATTGAATACCATATTACTCATAATAGTTTGTAATTTTAACAACGCTTTATATAAGTTCCTTAAATTTTTTCGATCAAAATTCATTTTTTAAATACATGGGATTTTAACGCTAAAAAAGCGGTAAAATCACGTTCCATGTTTTAAAATTAGATGATGTTTTTTATTTTTTGTCACTGATATGTCAGACGGCTGAGATATCAGAAAAAAGAGCTTTAAAAGCCTTTAAATTCATTATGAATAACAGGGTAATCGTTTATTCGAGTAGTGTAGTATTAGACAATAAATTGTTCAATAATTTTGAGTTCTAATTTATCATAAGTTTCAGGTTATAGTCTGCCTAATTTGCTTGTGGCGGGTCTGTAGTCGCGTTTCTATGAAACGACCATCATAACAATACAAATAATTAATTAGGCTTTTCTATCACTTCGACGTATACGCTTCATGTTCATTCGATTTTTTACTTTATTTACACACACGCAGTACCTTAAGTCGTCTTTTAGACTTGCCATTCGTCAATATGGAATGTTTTTACAGCCCCACCATAAACTACATTTGAAGGGAAATTACCGAGGATACGAAACGATACAAATAAAATATATTGTATAACTCCAAGCATATCATTATTTTGTCTTGAAGTATAGCAGCTTAATAAGTAGGTATAAAACATCAATGCTATTAAAAACAACTATTTTTGGTAAGGCTGCTATTTGCCGATTCAGCGATGACCTTTATTGAGGAGCCCTTCTGAAGAGTTAGAAGATCGGATCGTGAGGGGCATTGGCCCCTCAGCTCTGTGCTAGGGAATCCAGCGGCACCACCAATTTTCCGTTTGAGTAGCTATAACAAAGGAAACACTTTATTAGAACTAGACTAAGTTTGAGCTAACAGCCGTGACCCAAAAAGCGAAGCAGACAGAAAGTTAGTACCTACTATATAGATGTAAAAACTGCTCCCAAACAACCTAATTCATTAAATGAAAAGACTTTTGTGGGAAACCTAACCACGATGACAATGACAATAACTATGATAATATATACTTATATTTATTATACTTATACTGATACTTTAGTTCAGGAATCTAACAAAAATAAGCTTCTGATGACTTTCAGTAAGCAGAAACCGTTCTCATAACTCGCAAAACTATTTCGATACAATCATCTCACTTCAAACTAAAACTGATTTAGGGGAGATAATGTGCTATTTTGGGAGAAGTCTTACACCCTGATAAAATATAAAATGTTAACCTGTATGGTATAGTAGCGGTTCTGGATTTAGCTCGGCTTGGCCTACAGGCGTCATCTGTAACCAAGATATTTCAATTTAAGCTATCTAGGTGAGTAAAATCTTGGATTAATCTAAAGTTACTCGGTCTAGTATTGTTATCCTATCGACGTTGTTTAATTAAGTGGTAGCGCACGCTATTGTCTCGACTCTTGCGGAACAATACTTATCTCAACTCGAAGTTGCAGAAGTAATATCTGCGATACCTTAATGAGGTAACTTTGTATCGACTTTGTTAATCGATTCTGACCGAACCGCGCGCGACGCTATGCTCTGACATTTCAAACGGGTTTTAACATTACCGTTCTAAGCCTGATTTATGATTTTTATGAAGGAATCAAATAAAATAAAGTGAAAACTAAAACTTGGGAAATCCTCAGCGAGGAGACTGAGTGATGAAATTTTTAATGGACGCGCATTTGCCAATTGATGTAAAAATAAAACAAAATGATTGCTGGAAGAAAGCAGAAAAGGCAAACAAAGTGCTGTTTAATTAAATATTCAAGAAGCCTCTTTGAACGCTCGTTGAATCGAAAGGTACTTTCTGCCAGCAAGGTGTGAAGTGTGGACCCTTACCATAGTGCGGCTAGCACCGTTGCGAGAGGCACGCATCGCATTTGACGGGCTCGGCTCGCCGCTTGCCCTGAGAGGCCTGCGAGCCGGACTTACGCCGGAAAGTGTACCTAACGAGCAGACCTGCAATGCAAAACGCCTCACCGTTAACAAACAAAATAAAATGAAAACGACAAATACTGAGCCACGCGTGCGCGTCCATCTGAAAAACGCCTATGGGCGGACGAAAGCGGGCGAAAATAAAAAAAAGGGTATGATGCTCTCAGGGTTTTCATGACTTGATACCACTCGGATTCATTCACGTTTTATGTGAGAATGGTACTTTATAGTCCGTGCAATTTCGTTGTAGGTATATTTTGTTGTGACATTGTGTAGTGGGTTTATGAAATGGGCCTAAATGACGAATGTCAATGTTGAGCTATGTTTTGTTGTTTTGTTTGAGCTAAATACAGAAGTTACGTAAGAGACTGTTTTATAAAGCGGAGCTGGCATTGTTATATCGTCTCTACATAAAGTTAAACATGCACAGAACCAAATAAGGCTCACCTGTTAGGCCGGCTTTGTTGATGCTGTTAGAGCTTGAAAACCCGGATATTTTCTTCCAAGCTTTTTTGTTCCAAAACCCCGTAGTCTTAGCGTCTCCGCAACTTGAGCTCCGTGGGGATGTTGCATCTCTTGAACATCGCGCTGCTGCGCATTCTTCAGCGCCTAGTATTCTGACCCCAGCTCCTCTTGTCCCATACGCTACTGCAGGCAAGTGGGGCACTGAACCAGTGGGCTTTCTACGCAAACTGCCTACATAGCTTGCTCCACTGCTACTCCCACTGAAACCACTGTCTAAATCCGGAGGGTTACAACTCGCTGGGGATAACAACTCATCTGTTGGTCCCACTCGTAGCAGTTCTTCGATATTGTCCCTATCTTCTGCTCGCTCTGAGTCTGGAGATTCGCATTCTGGCATCAGCATGGCCTCTACGCTAAGGTTTAGCTCACCGAGAATCCTCTTGTGCCTCGACTCCACCCTTCGTACTTCCTCTTCTACTACACTTCTATCTAAGGAAACCAGCGACTGCCTTGGGACATATCGGTGTTTTGGGCATGTCCGAGAACCATCAGTTATTTCTTCGTAAATATTTTCTTCTGTGCCATATCGTGTGACGTAGTTGTGACGAGCTGCCCGATCACGTGGTAAACCTCTTCCACGATGACGATTTCCCTTTCTTGATGACGAGGGCATGGATAAGTGGTGATCGTAATATGCATATGCATACGGATCTACGGGTTCAAACCGCTCCATTGTCGCAGCAATATTACTTCTGTTCCACGTCTGTGCTGTCTGTTCTCTTGATAAATTAACTGCCGCGAGTCTAGCCGGCAGGATTTCATCCAAATCCCTGGCACATCGCTCGTCGAGTGATTGAGCTCCGTCGTCTTCTTCTCGTCGGTGTTTTCTATGTGGTCTACGAGATGTTTGAGAGCGATGCGCTCGATCGCAGTCTGAACCATGGCCATGATTATAATCAGGCGTATGACTGCGGTTGTAATCTGTAGGTCGATGCTTGCAATCCAAAGTATGGTGGTAATCAGGAGTGTGTCTGAGGCTGTAGCTCGAAGCTCCATCGTAGTCTGAACGGTCGTAGGATGGGCTGTCATCTGCATTGCTGTTGTGTGGGTGTGGGCAGTCAGCGGCTATGCCTGACTCGGATGATGGGTAATCATGAACTTCGGCTGTAGTGAGCATACGGTCATCAGGCCGCGCGGGTTCCGACGTGGCGTGGCGGTGATGGGGTCGCGGTCTGGCTGTTTCGCGACAGCTGGCGAAGGCCCTCTCGAGCCTCTGTGAAGGCTGATGAGGGTAACGCCTGTGGGTGTCGAACACCGCCTCCCCCGGATCGTCGGGGCTTGGCGGCGCAGTTCGTGATTCCATATCTCATCCTCTCATAACCATTCAGTACCTGTAAAGAAAAATTCCATTGTTAGATAGAGAATATTATAAAAGTAAGATAATAAATATGATTTTAATAAAAGACTGATTTTAATAAGAGGCGGCCTGCCCGAGGGCAATGAATCCGAAATTACATGCTCCGTGATAAGGGTAGGGTAAGTGACGATCAACACAGCAGCCGACGTCGATATATCATCATCAGTCGCCGGATAATAAATCGTTGACGGCTCGGTGTTTACATTTCATATTATGGCGGATTCCGACATTTTGTTGGTTTTGTGCAATATTGCGTTAGGGTGTGGATAAGCAGCAAAGCTTATTCGTTTATGAAAATAAAGTGATCTTTTTGTTTGTTGGCCGGATTTTTTCCAACAAATTATTGTCATGTCAAGCATAAAAATATCTGCGAGACGGTAAACGAAGAAAAAGTACAACAAAAGGTGCCCAGCTAAGTGAATCGCGGCCGACAGCGATTATGTAAATATCCACACTACATCAAAACTCATAGACGTTCTATCACAAAGGGATTCGGCATCAACATTTTTATTGCGTTTTTCCCGAGTTATTGCGCGAATTCCAGACCAATTTATTACGATAACGATAAGTGTCCGTGAACTAGTGTCACAAGGGCGGCGGTACCCTTAGCCGTTGCTAGGCAACGGAACAGAATATTCAGAGGGTAGAGACGTTCACGGAACACGCTTACAATCTACAGCGTGTGATTATCTGTTACTGTCTGCTGATACGTTTACATTACAGATAAATGTTTGGTAACATTATTTGATTACTTTCACTCACTTTATTATCCCATAATTCTGGTTTACATTATTTATTATGATTTTAACGAAACTGGGAAATATTATCAACTTATTTGACTCGTCTCAATAAATATGTGCTCAATATATTTATCGCTAGCTTTTCTTTCTGTGCTTGTGAGTTCGATTCCTATATTGCTCAAATATATTTGTGTGCAGAAAAGTTAGTCTATGAACTTTTTACACTTTCCAAAGAATTTATTATTGTTGCTAAATACTTTAAACAATGTGTCCTGTCCTATTAAAAATCACCTATTGTAGACCACGCATCAGCATACAAAAATATAAAATTCTGTATCTCTTTTTCAGAATCTGACCTAAACACACAACCCATTAAGGAGGTCAGAAACCCGTGACAAACTCGGTTCCGACCATAGGGCCACAAATTGCCACGTCCGGACGGTCAGCCGGCATTTTACGAGACGCTTCCCACCGCTGATGATGATTTAGATGCGATATAGGGAGCGTAAACACGGGGCCCAATGTGAAGGACGGCAAATGGTGACAAATAAATTGAGGTTTTTGAAACACGACATATTTCAAGCTGAAATGTAGGGATCGCTCTTATCACCGTTGTAACGACTGGGAGCTTACTTCGTCTAAAATTACAAGCACTATAGCCCCTGACACTGTATAAACCTGGGTAGCGTGTGAGTATTATAAAGATAGGGCTACTTATTAATGCTTTGAACGTGTGCGTGTCTACAATCCGCCCACTTTCTTTAGATTACTAAAAGTAGTTTAGTCAATTCACTTCTATCTCACACTAATGTACTTCTAATTCTTCCTAAGAAATTATCTATAGGTATCATAGACGATCAAAACTATCCTAGAAATTTCAGAAATTAAAGTACAATAAAGGCCTTTCTTGGCCATAATAAACAATGTGACTAGGGACTTTGTTATAACATTAGCAGTGATGATAATAAGCCAATTGAGTTTCTACTGCATTTTTGCAAATCGTACAGCGCGTGACATCAGCACATTTTGTCTCCCTCTCCCCTACCAAGGAACGAATATATTACATAGTGGGGGCTAAAAAACATGCAACCGTGGTAATGGCATCGTAATTGTAATAAAATACACGAAGCGGCAGGAATTTGTGACTTGAATTTTTATTAACGCTATGCTGCTCCATTAAACTGGAGTTAATGGTTTTAATGGGTTACCTTTTACAACCAAAACAAGAAGTTTTAGGAGAATTGAATTTAAAATAAGATTCAATTGTTATTCAAAAAATAGCTGTGAAAGAAAAATTCCATGCGTGAAATCCTCGTGATCACACGATCTTTCTTATCTAAAAGAAATCGGAACAACGGCTATTGAATTAGTAGCGTCAATTTTGTTAATAAATCATAATCTAAAATAATTAATATTAATTAATTACATAATTTAAGTATTGTTAATAAACCATACCTAAATAGGTATACATAATCACTATTATTAGGTATAAGAATCTTTGACCTTTTTTTTGGTACTTATTATCAATGAAAAAACATGATTATCATGAATTAAATTATCTACGGTCGGCCAAAAATGTAGTCTACCACCCTACGCTTAAATTTCATTTGAACGTCAAGAAACAACAATATCAATTTCCACTTGCAATAACATTATAAAGTGACAATTGCTCTCTTTACTACATAAATGTACATATGTACCTACGTCTTGCCATGCGTCAAGTTCGAATTAGATCTCACAGAAACTTTTGTCAGAACTGGTATACCACGTTCTTGGCCGACCGTACCTATGTGCTTATACACTCAACCATTTGTTTATACAGTTTTTTTAACTACGAATATTGCCTTTCATTTTAACATGCTCACGACTTTATTAATTCAAAATTAATTTCACACCAATTAATGCGTCGGAATTTCAACAGTCCACGTCATTGCAATGATGATCATCAATCACTAGGCGTTAAAATAATAAGTGTTTTCATTAACTATGCACCCCACGATGCCCTCTCATTACGTGTAATAGGTTTTTTGTCGGCCACATGTGCTCTCATTAATAAATAATCTGGATTGAGGAAGATTGAATCTGCTACGCAAAAAGCTTAAGTATTTTGTAACAGGACATTATTCTGGAACCTCAGAGAATGAAAGGCTTTTTGATATCGTTATGCAACTAGATTTGAGAATGATATTACAATAGTTCGTTCGTTCGTCGTATGAGCATAAGCAAGTGGCCAACTCTAGTGACGGATCGATAATTTTACTTGCCATCCGAAGCACGGAAGCACACAGCTGATAATGCCACTTGCGGTCACCCATCCAAGCTGTGACCGCTCAGAACGTTGTTTAACTTCGACGATCTATCAAGAACATCTTGGCCAGCTTCGCCACGTGCGCTTCAAGGTTTTGATATCACATTTATACTTACATGAAGATATTATATAAAACTCATACTGAACTGTAACTTAGTTATTTAATTAATTTTCACTTCATGCTCAATTCGGGTTTCATCATAAAATATCAGCCTCTTCTTTTTACGCCATTGTCGTCATTTTATCGCGATTCTCATCCACTGATTTCCAATTCTACTATATTTTTTGATTTTACTTTAAGTGTGAGAGATATTACAATATTTGGATAAAACTTCGAACTCTTAATCGTATTTTTTGCACCTTATTGGTCGAATCCCGAAAACAAATTTGTAGAAACCGTTTTGATTCGTTATTTTTATTGTAACTTAAAAAAGTAACTACCTGTTTTAGCGACTGTTGTAAATGGTATGATTATTTTTTACAGCAAAAAATCTCAGTTAATTTTTACTAAGTATCTAAATATAAAACAAGAATAAATTTAATGAATTTGGATTCGATTAAAAACATAAAATTGAATATTTTAAAACCAGATTTTATTTTATGATCCTATTCAGAAAACTTGAAGGGCGAAATAACTTTTTTACGAATGGACCTTTTATGTTTAAGGCAATGCAGTTTTTATTTTAATTTATAAGGTGTAAATAATTGTAATTGCAATCGATAATTTATTCTATTCTTGTGCCAATGTTTTACAATAGCTATCACATTAATAATTGTGAACACGTTGTTGATTGTTGAGTGACCTTTAGTTGTGTATATTACTCACACTTTTGATTTAGCATTTTTTGGTACTATCATTCATTATTGCGCAGTGGGCGAAAGCCCGCCTGAGACGCAGAGGTTGCGGGTTCGATCCCCGCTGCGGGACAAATGTTTGCATGATCTGCAAATATTTGTTTCGTGTCTGGGTGTTTTCTATGTATAATAATGTATGTATTTACAAAAAAAAATGTATCTATGTAGTTTATCACTCATCTGGTTACCATAACACAAGCATTAAATTGCTTAGCTTGGGACTAGATGACGCCGTGTGAAATGTCCAAGGATATTTATTTATTTTATTTATTTATTTATTTACTATCATTATATCTATGTATAATATGTATGTATTTACAAAAAAAAAATGTATCTATGTAGTTTATCAGTCATCTAGTTACCATAACACAAGCATTGAATTGCTTAGCTTGGGACTAGATGACCCTGTGTGGAATGTCCAAGGATATTTATTTATTATTAAATATTTATATACCTTGGAATTAATAATAATTAATTCCAAGGTATATAAATATTTGGAAAAAATAGATCAGCAATTCATTAAAAACAACTTTTTAAAATCTGGTTAAAAAAAAGACAAGTACAGATTAATTTTATTTTTCGGTCACGGTCATGGTATAATACGTAGTTTTCAGCAAAGTCCTTAAAATATAAAACCGAATACTTTAGCGATATAGGCAACATAATCGTAACACTCTCGTTTCAATACTTCCCCGAATATTGGAATTCCATTAGAGATGTTTTGTGCAAAATCTCCTTGTAACGGGTGAGATTACAATCTGATTAACCAAGAAAAAGATTCAGACTTTTTATATTATGTAGTTGCGGGTTTTATTATATTGATAAAATGAAAACAGTGCTATAAACAGCACTGGTAAAATGATTTGCAGTAATTGATAAAATTATAACAACAATGAAAACGGTGCTGTTAATGATCTATAGGTCATCAAGTTACATATTTTTTGACTCTGCAAAGATTTGGTTAGTGCTCACTCAGATGAACTTACTTACTTTACTTACGAGTACTTTAATTTCCTGGTGTGTAGTTAAAATTGATTTTTGAGCCGATTCTTAAGTGCTAATATTCAAATGTATAGGTCACTTTCTACCCTCAGAACGTCAGATCAAACACTCGAATCAAGCAAGAGTTCTGTACAAACATCGTCTTGTTTGCAATAACAACAATTACACACTCAATTTCGCTGAACAAATACCCGAGCTTTCTACCAGAGCCTGTTAGTCTGTACAACCCTAATTTGTATAATAAAACGTGAATAAACCTCTGAAATAACTAAGGCATAATTACTGAGACAGCCTCTCTCTCGTTTCTAGTGTGTTCTTAGCTTTACTGAATTTTAATGACTCTGACATAAAATCTCTTGATATTATACTAAGTGAGCGGTAAAACATGAAATTCTAAGGATATTACCTAGGTATATACATTACAGCTGTTTTACACGTTTATCATACTTGAGAACATTATTTATATTTTTTTATTGATGATGAATAAGTGCATTTAAAAATGAGAATGATATTATATCGTCACATTGTATCTTCTCATTATTAATCATTACATACCTACTCGTACTATAAAACACACTCTTTCAAACTTACTAACATTTTTGTACTTAATTTATACTACACAAGCTTCCCCCCGCGGCTTCACTAGCGTGATACAAACCTGAATAAAAAGTAGCGCCTATCTGTTATTCCAGGTCATGAACTATTTATATTTCAAGTTTCAGCCAAATCCGTTCAGTAGTTTTCGCGTAAAGAGTAACACACATCCATACTAACATTCGCGTCTATAATAGTAGTCTCTTATGTGTCAAGTTACGTATGTTATAAAAACATGCCGAAAGTTTTTACCTATGAAATTTAAGTTATTTATACCTTTTTTAATGTAAAAACGGCAATTTCATATTTGCCTACCCTATTTATTATTAGTAGGAAGTACCTAGTATATTCCATTCCACGAAGCCACGAAGTGTTTGTTATTGTGCAATGTGCATGCACACGAACATTATTTTGGTTTATAAATATATAAAGCTTTCAACAAAATAATCAAAGGGGTCGTGATATAGAATATTAACCGGCTTTCACGTCAATCAATCGCTGAATTTGACGGATTTTCAATATGGCTATCACACATGTATACTGTGGGCTATCATATAGGCGCTCATAGACTTCTGTGGCGTAGTGAATGAAAGCTCGCCTGAGACTCAGGAGGTTGTGGGCTAGATCCCCGCTGCGGAACAAATGTTTTGTATTTTCTGTAGATATTTGTGTTTTTTTATCTATACATGTGTGTTTGTACTAAAAACATCAGTCATATGGTTACCATAACATTAAGTTGCTTAGTTCGAGAAGAGATGACGCTGTGTGAATGTCGAAGGATTTTTAAATGTATTATTTAAAGCATATTATTTACTTTCTTACTACACAAAACCCATACTAGGTACAATAAAACCACAAGTCCCTATTAGCTACACAAATGTATAATATACTCAGCAAGTGTAGTAAGCTAATATTTGTAAGAATGTTTTGGCAAATCTAATTAGTAGATTGAAATCTTTGTGGCTAATGAGTCATTTTGTTTACATAACTGTGTTTTGATAGGCACTGCCTAGGGGATAATTCGCCTCAACAGAGCCAAGTTTCTACCAAGCCACGTCTCGTGCACGAGGTTGTTAAGCGAGTTTTGATAAATAGTTGCTTAGCTACTTTAAACTTTTAATGCTTTGCTGCAAAATTTGTAATCCACTTATTTTCTAACAACAGTAGAGTTAGATGCAAAAGATTCAGTTACGATAGTCAACGAAATACTTAGTTTAGTTTGTTTGTTTGTTTGTCTTAACTCGAGAGGGTGGTTTAGGTGCTGGGCAAGCCTATTCCATCTCAACAATGTGTCTAAAGTGTCCGTGTCTCGTTAAGCGTAGACGACTGCATCCTGACGCTCTATCATCATCTAGAAAAGATGAATGGTAATAGGTTGAATTTCGAAATGTTTGTGTTGTTTATCTTCAAAAGATCTTAAATGCCTGAGTATCTGAAACAATATCAACCGCACCTAAAATACAGTCGTCATCATGTTTGCTTGTATATTCTGTGTTTTTCGTAAAAATATCTATCACAAAAGAACCGATTCTTCATTTTTAAATATTTCATGAAGTCCGAGAATGTAAAAACGTATTATTTTTCCCACTGACTGCTTTTGACAGGATAACATCTGTCGGGTCAGTAAGTTTCCACTAAAATAGTGTCTGATTGACCGAAATAAAAAAACGTTCAATATTCATAAAATCAAATAGAACCGGGTAAAAAGGCAGAGGTACATCGATGAAGACACAACAAAGCAATCTGATAAATCCCCCTTCTAAAGGCTGCCAGTAATCTACTAGGCTTAAACTTACAGGCACCCCACACGACGATCACATAATGTCAATATATTATGAACGTAAACACAATCTTACCTATAATGTTATCATCCCTTCGTTATATTAACGATATTTTTTCGTACGCGTGACTTTGTCGAATAAACCGACTTCACTGTATTTAGATTGAATTAAAAAAAAACGGTTTAAGTTTGTCAGGAATCAAAGACGATTAATATCTAGAAGACAGACAAAGGCCATACACAAAATCGTAACCCTAAAAAATAGCCTGAAAACTCTAAAACATCAATTTTATCCAAGAAATTTCAATTACTTTCTAGTTAAAAATGTTTAAATATTGAATATTGTTGCTACCTACTACTAAGTATTGAAATTTCTTGGATAAAATTGATGTTTTAAAGTTTTCAGGCTATCTGGTACTGCGGGATCGGGTTACGATTTTGTGTATGGCCTTTGTCTGTCTTCTAGATATTAATCGTCTTTGTCAGGAATTTATGAATTCATTTTCGAAAATTTATATTTTATTTTTAAGAGCTGTATTTTTAACAATTTGAATACCTACTAATTTCTGCAACATGTGGGTATACCTATACCAAATATAATATTAGAAGAATGTTTATCTCCCGAAACAGACACAAAAGTCACATACTTGAGAAACAGATAACCTTATGTCAAATGCTGAATTTCAATGCCACTCAGAATTTTGTAGCCATAAATTTACGTTATGCAATTTTTTTATGTGGGTAGGTGTCTAGGGTGTCTAGGTATCTTATGTTTTGTTTACATATTTGACAAATTTAGATAAGTTATACTCTATAATATTATGTTGTGCAAGCTTTGATTTAAATGCATTAAATGAGCTATATACCAATGGCTTTCCATTTTGACATCTTCAAAAGATCTTCAATGTCTAAAGATCTAAGAAAATGTCTTATCTATTATTTTCATTCTCTTTGATCGCCTTTGGTTTATGATTTCGACAATATACAATATAGGTATTGAAAGTCATCCAAAGTTATGCAGTCGCATTGATCGGTCTTTAAAAATGCCAGTAAAGTTCGTTTACCGTTCCCCTAATACCGGCCGAGACTCCAATAACACATTTTTAAGGATTTGTGTCAGGATCGTTTTATCCAAAAGGGAATATTTTCGTAGGTGAACGACGAAATTAGGCTTTAGGAATCTCCTTTTTCATCTTTAGCGACAAATTGCTTTTCTGGAATATGACCCGTTTTAGGTGGTCGTCAGCAAACTGTCGTTGGCAAATATTTGGCCCAAAATGTTTTTGTCAGCGATGAAAAAAAAGTTCGTCGTCACTTCTAAAACTTCGTTTTAGAAGTGACTTTATGAATTGACTGACTGAGAAGTGACTTTGACTTTATGAATTATTAGAATTGTAAAATAGGCTTACGATTTTAGCCTTAAGTGCAGTAGGCCTGTAAATTTCTAAAACTGCATAGGTAAATTAATCGTTATTTGCAGGGAACAAAATAAATATAGTTTTTTTTTTTTTATAGTAGGTAGGTACAAAACAACTAGGGCTAATAATCTTACTTTTCTTAAGACATCTACATACAAAAATGTTGACATAATGTACCTACAAAATTATTAACAGTTTTAACATTTTCGCTGTGTAAAGAAAAAACGATTTATGAAAAGTTTCTAGCATTGACAAAACAAAAAAATCAACATTCGCATACCTACAATTTTAGTAAACTGTGAATTGCAAGGACGCAATGACCTCTCAGCTGTCAAGTCATTCCGGGACTATAAAAGCTTCGTAACTAAATTCCCTCTAATGTGAAGTGACTAAGGGCAACTCCTTAAAAGCTCGACCCGAATAACTCGTTGTCACTGTTAAATGTTTATCCAATGAAATGGCACTAAAATAGTGAGAATTTACAATTGCTTTAGTGAAAACTGTCTGCTTTGAAAGCTACAATGAGAAGGATTCAGAGCGAAATTAGATTTGTATTATAAAATATTAATAGTGAAGGAGGCTAAGAAGAAGAAGAAGAAGAGTATGTCACTGCTCGCCGCTTTACTGCCATCTCGGTGTGTGTTGAGCCTTAGAAATGCTTAAACTTAATTTGCTGAAATGGCTAAAGCTATTTTAATACTCTGAGTATTAGTAAATCGTTAGTTTAATTGATCCAAACAAAGGTGCTTTGTTACAGGCATTTTATCATGAAAAAAAATTGATTATTTACTAACTTTTATTGTATGTACCTACTGATTGGAAAGTAACTTTTAATAGTTTAATTTTATTGTGCGCACATATAAAATTGTTTCTTTTATTACTTACTTGTATAACTGCAGTGCTAGTTCATAGTAAAGGCTGATGTGTATTACAACCGCAGCGGGTCGTACGTAGCGCATCGCATTGAATTATTGAACAAAAGAACTTTGTTGCTTTGTTGGCCGTGGTCTGATTTTTATGTGCTAGGTTTCATAAATGACTGTAAGTTGTACACAAGTTGCAATTTTTTTTATCTAACCGGCCGTAATCGATACCGTAACCGAAAGGTAGTAGGTACCGTACCTGCATGCATTCTTCATTCTATTCATCCACAGATCCTAAAGACCCTAAATTTTTTGATCCTCAAAATAAATTATAAAACCAATCAGTGAAAGCATACCTATTTATTGCGTTATGATGTGGTTCGCTATAGTCTACACTAGCCTTAAGGAAACGACCCGGCGAATTGGCTACCAGCTTATAAAACGTAATGTCACATTCATTTGCAATTCAAGAGTCCTCAGCCTGTATTATGCCTAATAAAATTTACATATTTAAATTAAACTGAGAAATAACAAGATACTGAACCGTCATGGCGTTTAGATTGGACGGACAGGCGCTGTAGCCTGTTAGGATATAAATACGCTGGGATTCATCAGGGTAAACTGTATCTTTAATCATTAATTTGCACACGAATTAATCATGCTTTTTATAAAAAATATGAACACTTTAAGTGCTATTGGTTAGGGCAGATAAAAAGGTAGCAGTAAAATCGTTAATATTCTATACACATTTTTCCGACATGGCCTATCAAAGTTGTACATGTAACATTATACGAGTATAGGCACTCTAGCTAGAACAGTGCTGAAACTTTGAAAGAACAAACAACCCTTTAGAAAGTCTTATCTACATTAAATAATGGTAAGTAATATGTATGTGTGTTCATATGACTATATGGTGCTAATTAGGACGAGTTTTTAGGCCACCTGAAGTCAGGACCTAAGGACCGTAAAACCAACAAAGTGTCTTCCAAAGCATTTCAATAAAAAATGGAGTTCCAGAATGTATTGATCAACTACAATACGAGTAAATGAGGAACTTTGACATCAATCTACCTAATGTTAATGCAGTACGAATGTTTGCATGATTCTCCTGAAAATGTTTACGCATTGCACCGATCACAAATGATTATTTACGTCTTTGTAGAGCTTTGTATGAATCTGTTTCTAAAATATTGTAAAAATAAATCTCTGCCTCATCATTACGAAAACATATTTAGAGTACCTACATAATTTAAAAACATAGATAAAAGATAGATAGAAAATACTTTATTGCACACCATAATTATTTATAAATCAACAATACCTACTACGAACTAAGACACCTGAATTATGACATACTTACAGCGGTCTTATCGCTAAGAAGCGATCTTTACCAGACAACCTATACATAGATGGATATGAGACAGATAAATAAAGTATGGAGCATAAATACAGAAGTTTTTAGATGAACTCACTTATACATACCTACACAGATACATTTTTACGACCAATAAAACCACATAGTGTCATTTAAATTTGGCTGGTAGTTTATGACACGCAATTGTGGTACACCATACCTTCCGAAAACCGTAAAAATTCAATAGACCCGAAGATTTTTCCCAACACCTTAACTAGGATATAAAACGTAGGTATCCAAATGATATACCCATGAAAGTGCTATTAAAATGGTACAGTCAGTAGGTGAATAAAAAAGCCATGAGGCATGCCACTTAAACTGGTACCTACAATAATTTTACAGAGTTTATGGACCAATTACGAAATGGTGTGATGAAGGAATGAAGACCAATTTTATAGCTGCCATCGTCGATACATTCAATCAGTAAATTGGTCCTTGGGTCATGATATTTTTATTGTTTTTACTGAATCTTATCACAATTTAATCATAATATTCTATGCTACGTCTTTGATATGAAATTTACGGATATTGAGTAACGTGTGTGTAATTAGAAAATTATATTATATTTCCTTAAAGAAACCTTGGGTTTATGCACAGATAAAATAATACTATACGTTTATTTAAGTAACTGCACAGTAAGTACCAATGCACCTCGTTTCTTGATCCAAAGGTCCACTTTCACTTTGGGAAATGAATATGTTTATTAAGTGGTCTAAGTTTTATTCCCACATATACACTATTATGTAAAAATGGTGAAATTGGTATTAAAATTTTACAAAAAGTCAAAGTTAACTAAATCAGTCGTTCATCGTCACATTTCGTAACACAAAACCCACAGTGGCTGTATTTTTATGCAATAAAATTACATTTTATTAATTAGTCAGGATTTTTTATGTTAATTTACAACCTTTTACTGATACTGGCCCTCGAAATGGGTCAATTTAGGGCAGTTTAAACGTTTATTGCCGCAATAAACAGAACAAACAAATAAAAGCCTCGGTCTTAAACCGTAATTAGAGTAATGCAGTCAATGAATCTCGTGCAGGAGTCTAGTGTACGAGCAGTAACACTGTTGCACTGAAAATATACGAAGCGCTCGTGGCGAAGCTTGCTCAGACGTTCTTGATAGATCGTCGAAGTTAAGCAACGTTCTGAGCGGTCACTAGGTACTTGGATGGGTGACCGCATGTGGCATTCATCTGAGCGCTTCCGTGCTTCGAAAGGCACGTTAAATTGTCGGGCCCGGCTTTTAAAGTCGTTGACCATGACGGAGGCCTTTTTAGGCGGCCTAAAAACTCCGTCACCAGAGTTGGCCACTTGCTCATACGAACAAACGAACGAACTGAAAATATTTGGACACCAATAATAATTATGATACGTATATAATTGTATAGTATTCTAAATTCTGATTTTATATCTAGTTCTGATGGTTTTTGCATGAGCCTTCTTCTCAGCTTAATCGTCTTTATTAATAGGAAATAATGCTGACAAGGAATACCTATAACCAACGCTATAAGTAGATTTTAAGCTATTAATTTAAAAAGCATTATGATCATTCTCGATGGTGTATCTGTAAATTTCATCTAGATGCTATTGTGTTGTCCTTCTGATTCTTTGGTCAACTGTGACAAAACTAGATACATCTAATGTAGTAAAGTAGAGGCGTTGGTTGGTCCCTTAGTGCTATTTTATTACCTGTGACAATGTAGGTGCGACCAATGGCACTTTTCTAACAATACCAGTCACGAGTGTGTTCATTAGTTTTAAGTGTTCCTATAATACAGGGTTCCAGGTGCTTCTTTCTGATTTCTAATAATTTACGTAGAATTTTGGTCATAATTGTTTAAATTTATTTGTTTAATAATTAGTTAAACCACACAATTATCATATCAGCAACGATACAAATCCTGTTGAATTTATTAGTTAAAAGTCACTTAAAACGCATTTGCACACTCATAGCTAAACTACTGTGCAACCCTGTGGGGAAGTGTTTATTGAAATTTAAACCGACAGGTATACTTTGTTGCATTATGTCCCGACTGAAAAACGAGATTATGAAAGAAAGAAAGAAAGAAAAATCATTTATTCTTGTAGGACCTCAAGGATCACTTAAGTTTCGTTTTACATGCTAGGTGATTCTAATGCCTGTTCCAACGCGACTCCCTACACCATTAAGTATGTATCATTATAAAACTAGATTTTAAATTGTAAATGATATCTTTATCAATAAGAGTTGTTGCCAAATGAAGAAGCAATATAACGAACATATTTAAACTGCTTATTAATAGAATATAAGAAGTAAGACGGTCTTAGACTATATCTTTCATCAACAAAACTATATCTTTATTCTTATTTATCTGACTTATTTACAATTAGTCTTTCTTAAACTTTCGCGATCACAATTCATACTTTTAAATAGAACGAAACGTCGGGAAATAATAAAAGGTAAATTACGCGATAAAATCCTGTAAATTTCTATTATTTACAATTATTTAAACGAAATAACTTCAACTGTGAGATAACTTAGGCATCGTTGATTCGCAACATTTTAAAGAAATAAATAACATTTTACATAAATTTGTTAAAGTCGTAACTGTTATTTGTACATTGAATATTGAAAGCAGATACTAAAAAGCTAATGTTAAACAGAATATTCTATCGTTCACTGACATCCACATTAATGCAAGTCACTTGTCCTAATGAACGCTTCAGGTAGCCTTTGTGAATAATTTTATGAATCGCTTTACTTTGACACGTTAGTAATCAAGTGATGCAAGTATGTAATTGAGTTGTGTGGCTGAATTTTGAACCAAACAATCTTAAACTGTTTGTGTCAGTTGTCTGTTTTTATGGAATGGTCTTTGACAAATCATTCTAAAAGATTTAAACAAATTAGACTGCACAAGAGGAATAACCGTAAATTGATTAATTACATTGTTCCTCAAATTTTATATTTCATATACTCATCCAGCTAAAAGTACATAATTATACATTAACAATGAACAATTTATTAAACCTTTATACATTTTTACACGGCGTCATCTAGTCCCAGACAAATAATGCTTGTGTTATGGTAACCAGTTGACTGATATACTTACATACCTAGTTATTTTTCTTTCATAGACAGTTTTGTAGTCGTAACCATAATTACGATGAAAAGCTCACAGGTAACTTAAATTTTAAAAGCTTGCAATATATATCAGCCTTCGTAGCAGATTTACTTAAACACTGCAAAGAAAAATAAACCGCATTCTAAAAATGCCGTCCAGAGAATGTACGTGTTCATACATTACCGCGCTCACTTACCTACACTCATTAAAATATTATTACACCCGCGCAACTTTTCCCCGAACTCATTTATTTAAACGCGTGTGCAAAGGTTGCAAATTCACGGTCTAACTGAAAAACTAGAATTCATTACTTTCGTGACTTGCAGTGTGCCACAATAGTGTTAATGGAGAGTTTTCGTAGTAAGGGGAATTCTGTTATAAGTTTCGTGAATATGACTTTTAAAAGTTTCAGTGGAAACTTTACTTTTACGACATTGGAGAGGTCTCGCTTTCAAAAGTTTTATTTCTTTATATCGTGTAGAAGTTTTAGGTTATCTATTTCGCCTAAAGCGTGACCTTTTACCTACTTCACTTAAAGTAAGCAGAAATATAATGTGAACCACCAAAGTATGCAAATGTATTATTACCGTATAATCTTTAAATGATACTGAGAGTTATTGTTCGTTAAGTTTTGTAGACAGACTTCAATTTTTCGTAATTAGGGCGTAAAGCTACTGTGTAGTGTTATATCAATCGATTATTTAAAGACAAAACACTATAGTTATACCTACTCAAATGAAGATTAAAATGGGCGATTAAATCATTATAATCAAAACGTTTGAATAGTTTCAGCTTTAATTCAAATAAATAGATACAAAAGCAGAGTAAAAGAACCAAAGCTGACAATGAAACATTTCCCAAGACCTTTTTGGAATGATGTCTTCGGGTCTTTTCATCATAGTGACAGTGTCTGTCCGAGTGAATGCTTTATAAACTTGCCGACAGACAAGCTTGACGGACAAACATCTATTCTTGGCGAAGAGAAAAATGGTCATGGATCGGACGAAAGTTTTATATTATTTTATAGAATGAAGGAAACAAATCACCGAGCTGAGGATTGAATTTAAACTCTGAATAAAGATGTTGTGTTATTTCTATATTTGTTGCAGGTTTCAAGAAGCATTCGACTGAGCTAAGTAGGTATCGGGCATCGTGAGAATAATGAAACAAAATACATTTCTCTCACAAACAATACATACAGTTGATAATGATGATAATGACTTTCATAACGTGCATTATGGTAACAGTGCCCATATTTTTCACCGAAATTTCAACATTTACTTTGTAATCACTAAACGTTTATTCAATTACTTATAGCTGTAGTTTCGGCTAGCTTTTGGGAAGTGGCCGCGCATCAATCATTTTCTCATCCACTTTATGTCAACTTCGAATTTTGATACTACGATGATTGATCACCACACCAGTCGTGTCGCGGACAACCATTGTAACTAGAAATTAAGGTTGAATGCACAATGTGATGTTTTAGTTGAGACAGAATTCAAAATGACATTTTGAAAAACCAGTGACATATTAAGTATCGGAAAGGGAAAAAAAGTGGGATTCAGGAACTGAAATAATAATATAAATAGGCTCATAAATATAATCATTGTATCACAAAACATCTAAAAGAAATTATGTACCAATATTTACTATGAAGGCTAAGTATCATCAAAAATAAATCACTAAATAACCTAACAACATCAATAGTCCAGTAATTTAATATTTCAAAAACTACCCTGCCTACCTAACAAAAAGCTGAGACTGGTCCCTTTTGACTCACCCACTTCAGCACAGGCCTAATGCATTACCTACCTTTTTATATTATTTTCCTGTTTGTACTATTCTGTGTTTAGTTAAGTTCTTCTACTCTGTACTTAAACCTTTCCATCTGTGCTGTAATATGTGTGTGTCAATAAAGTATTTATCTATCTACCCTCGTAGTAAGTTTAAAAATCGTTTCTTTTTTGAAGGACGCCGAAGCATTGGATACTGTTTAATTATCCCTAAGTAGTGGAATTAAATTAATGTCAACTATTCTGGCAGCATTGTGACACAATTAAATTTACGCCCATTAAATGTTTTACTCGCACACAAAACAATCCGCGAACAAATCAAGCACAAATCACCGACATAATGAAATCGAATCGTAAGTCTCTTTACAATGTAAAAATAAAAACACTACAGTCAGCGGCTGAGGCGACGGCACAAAACGAAGAGAATGAGATTTCCCCGCTGCGTCTGCAAATGCTTAAGCGAAATTGTTTGTAAGTTGTTTGTAATGTTTTGGTTTTGTAAGAAACGTTGTCCGTCATAAAATATATTTATGCAACTAATCCGAACTAAGAATATAACTTTTGGTACATGGGGAATGGGGATGGGCTATCTTATCTGCAAGCATGGGAGCTATCCACTCTACACTTCAGAAGAATACGATATTGCAAATTAAATATTATATCTTATTATAAGTATATTTAAACTATTAAAACTACTACTATATCCACTAGGACACATCAACACAGTCTGATTTAAAAAATATAGTCTATAATTAATATTTTTAAAGTTAGTTTTTCGGTACACGTTAGTAAAAATTAAAGACACAATTTTACCACGACAGAATCAATTGTGAACTCACGATATCCACGGTCTAATTTCAGCCTTTGTATTTGAAAAGTCGATGAAGAAATTCAAGCGAACACGAGGGCATGGGAGTTGTGACATCTACCGCGATTCTGAGTTATTTGACTGACCTACTTATGAATGTCAATAATAATTGATGGCAATCTCTTCTTGAAAACTGGGCTTAAATTAATTAATTTTAGCGATAAACTGGCACGTGGCTGCTTTATATCCAGCAATCCATTAGTCGATGCAATAAATTTGTAATGATGTAGCTACTTTATAGCGATGTCTCTTGAAATACTTGGGGACTGCTGAACTAAGTATCCTCCCGCGGCTATGCTCGCGTGGTTCCAACTTACAAATAGCCTTATGTAATTCGATCTACCAAGCTACAATCAACACATATTCAAGTTTCATTCAGCTTAGTCACCTAGTCAAAACGTTATTGAAACACATCAAACATTAAGATTTATCAAATTAGTAGGATTTCCTTTTTTACAGAACTGATTATGTGAGTGATAAAGTAGCATCCAGAGCGTTTAAAATAAAAGTTAACTCAAATAATAGAGAACGATATGTTTCAAATATGCCAGTGGCCTTAGATGGTCCATATGGTCTCTGTTTACGAGTATTTTGTAAAGGTATCTCACGATTACCATGATTTTATTCACTTATTTTATTTGCTCAATTTTTAAGAGTCTAAGAGGTCTGTGATAATATTCGTCAATCAGAATACTCAAAATACAGCTTTTTTAAGCTGATATGTTTATAATTTTGTAATGATTTCACTAGAACTGAGAGTCAACATCGCTTGTCGCCCGTTCCTAGGGTTGTATGGTCGCACGCATTGGAAAAATGATCCTCTCATGAAATTTAATGTGAAAATGTCTTGAAACGACGCCAAACCCCTGAATAATTTATGACTCGCTATTTTAATGGCCTCTCTGTCCATTCATTACAGTAAGAGTGTTTCTTAATTTTGAACTGCGCCCTGTTGCAGATTCGGACTGTCAACTTTGTTGTTTATTGTTATTTTATTTTTAATCTTGTTTATGTTGTCTGCTACTTTTTTTTAATCTTTCTAATCAAAGGTTTTTCTATCTTCTTCTTTGTCTTTGCCTCTTCCCATTATTTGGGGTCGGCTGTCTTCGTTCTAACGTGCCAGGACTTCCTGTCCTGGGTTGTCGCTGGATTTAGCTGGGCCCGCTCCAAGTCCTTGGACACTGTTTCACTACGTGGTCGTCGCTGCGCCTCATAACGTGACCATATTATACCACCTCATACGGCTTTCAAAAAGCTTCTCCGTCACTGGTGCAACCTTAAAGCTTAAAAGGCTAAAAGGTTTTTCAATATTTTTTTTATTATATATTATACACATAGTTACCAACATAGTCTTTACGTGATTTTTCGTGGCTCCTGTATTTACCAACCTTCTTTATTCACCGTAGACTCGTAGTAAGTAGGCTAGTTCGAATATTGCGTTCTTTCAGCTGAACTCAACGGGAAATAAAGTCTGTTTTGCTTTTGAAAAAGCCAACAGGGAGCAATAAAAACAGACATGAGAAATCCTTTAGAGGCAACGTACAGGTTTATGATGCATTCAGGCTTTCCGGGATTTTCTCTTCTGTCAACCGAAGCCGTTTAAGAAAAGCTCACAAGGAAATGGGAACATAAAATTATGAGTCAATAGTTGAACTTAAGAGTAAATAAGGTCTGTACAGAAAATAATAAAAGTTTCTGGTTGTCTACAATATTTTTAAAACTTTGGTGAAATATTACTTTAGTGGTAGGTACTAGAATGTGTTGAAGTTGAAAGTTTAGCATGCTTTTGTACCGAATCTACTACGATCCATTCCGATTTAATAAAATATAAATCTATAAGTATCTGAACTGCGATTTTAACTTGAAATATCACAATCACAGAAAATATAGAGTGCCATATTTCGCTATGTTATAATAAACATGAGCAATAGGAGTCCAGTAACAAACGTTGAAATCGCCTATTGTACCACAGAATCGTCGGTAAATCATCCTCCTACGCAACAGGCTTAATCCTGATCATAGGTAGTCCTCATAAACATATCATTGGTACATAGTAGGCGATACAATACGAAGGCAACAATAAAATAAATAAAGTTTTATCAGTACTGAACAGTGAAATCCACGAATACAGATGTCAGCTATTCGTGGATACTGTCAAACATTTGCGGCGCTATTTATGCGAAAGAGCAATGCCCAGTAAAACTTTGGTTTTCGAGGCGAGCGTGCCGTCGATAAACGGCCGTCGGCGGACGACCGTCGAGCTTGTTTAACGTAAGCAATCAATGTTTTGTCTACTTATCATTACTCGTAAAGTAAATTTAATTTAATTAATGTTCTTTCGTTTTTAGATTACTTATTGTCATACAAAAAATAGTTTCACGTCTACGATTACGTTATTATGTGGCATGAAAAAAAAAAACAAACAATAACTTTATACACAAATGGTGTAGTAGCAAATTAAACACGGATCAAGACTGAATTTATTATTCAAATAAATAAATATCCTTGGAAATTCCACACAGCGTCATCTAGTCCCAAGCTAACCAATTTTATGTTTTTATTATGGTAACCAGATGACTGATATTATTATATACTTAGATATTTTTTTTATATACATACATTATTATACATAGAAAACACCCAGACACGAGACAAATAAATATGAGGGAATTGTTAAAAAGTATTTGCTTTTAGTTGACGGCCGTCAGGTTATTATTCTTCCGCATATTTTGACAAACTGAAACTTAACATTACTAGTTCACAGATGTGTGGGAGCATTTCTGAATTACGGTCTTACAAAGCAGTACAAATATTATTGCGCCCGACAGAGAAATAGCTCAGTGGCACTCGTCTGTCAGTCGCCGCGCTGACTAGACGTTCGCTCCGCTCCGCTCGCTGCTGCTGGTCCTGTGCCCGCCGCTAGCCCCGCCCCGCCTTGAAGCCTTGAAGCGCTCGCCGCTCTCCGCTTCGAAGCTCGACCGCGCTCAGTGCGCGCTGCGCCCTCACCCGAGGACGTCGTCCCTTGGGACAATTTCAGTGTTTCTTGACTTTGTCCTTTTCAGGACAGTCTTGTTTCTACGACTTTGCGTCAGGTGTAAGCCCTTGTCAGGGCTTGAGGTGTTTCTTTGTCTTCGACGTAAATCCACGTCCAGTGTGGTCAGTCTGGGGATACCTAACGGTGCCAACGAACCAGATTGGGCGTGGACCCGGAGCGCCTTGTTTTTCGCCCTCAGCGGAACACAAGAATCCGGAAGACCCTTTCCTCTCATTGTGGCCAAGACACCTTTAGCCATAATCGGTCCTGTGAGTCTGCTTGACCGGCGGTGAGAAAATCATTTCCCTGTGTACATTGCACTCCGTACACGTCCTTTCATTCCTACCCACCATCCGTCTGTTGCTTTAGGGTCCTCAGCAACAGATATCCCGAACATCCCGCACCCACCCATTCCTCCCGGGTTTCCCCCCGGGAGATAATGGAACCACCCCCCGGCCCCCGCGGCCCCCGCGCGCCTCCCCTGGCCGAGATTCCTTCGCCGACGTCCCCTATGGACTTAGCGGCGCTCGACCGCGACGCTCTCCTAGCCCTGGTGGACGCGATCTTTCGCGCCCATCCAGGGCTACGAGAGAACATCCTCGCCATCAAGGCGAAGGAATCTCCGCCCGTAAGTAAGGCAGTTGCAGCCACCAGGGCCCCTCTGGCCGCCCCTAAAAAAGTCCCGGCCCTCAAGGCCAAGCCCGTCACCTCTGACGTGGCCCTCCCGGCCCCTCCGGCCACTAAACCTAAGGCCCGAGCCACCAAAAAAATGGCCCCGACTGGCCCCGCGTCCGCATCGACTTCCGCAACTGCGTCTGCGTCCACGCCCGCGTCCGCGTCCGCGCCCGCGCCTTCCGCGCCTTCGTCCGCCCGTAAGGTGGAGGCTCCTAAAGCCTCTACCTCCGCGCCCCCTCCCAAGCCCTCTCAGCCCTCCAGGCTTGCTCTCTGCGGCACCCCCAACGTCTCCCCCCGCGTAGACTCCGTCGAGTCCGATTCCGACGATATGGACATCGAAGTCCCGGACGCCGCGACCGAAACCGACGTCTCATCCTCCTCCGACGGTGAATTCACCGTTGTTCAGGGTAAGAGGAAGCGTACCGCTCGCTCCTCGACCAAGGCGCCTCCCGCCAAAGCCCAGGCTGGCCCTCAGCCATCCACTTCGGCCCCTCAGGCCCCCTCGGCGTCTCAGCCCGCCCCCTCCGCGAATGCCACTCCGGCGTCCAAGGAGAAAACCCCCCCTCCCATCTACCTCCGTCACAAGGAGAAATGGGAGTCCATCTCTACCTTCTGTAGAATTCATAATATCGCGGTTAAAAACGCGGTTAACACCAAGGACGGTATCCGCATTACCGTCAGCTCCTCCCGCGATCATCGCTCCCTCACTAAAGAACTTCGCTCTCAGAAGTTCGACTTCCACACTTTCGCTCTTGAGGACGAACGCGTTCTGCGTGTCGTCATCCGCGGCCTCCCCGCAGAGCAGTCCACTGACTCGATTAGGGAAGACCTACGGTCCCAGAACCTCCCCGTTCGGGAGGTTCACCGTATGGTCTCGGCTCGGTCCAGACGCACGTACGACATGGTACTCGTAGTACTTGATCGTACGGCTGAAGGTAAAGCCGTCTTCAAATTGAAGGCGGTGAATGGACTCTCCGGAGTCCATGTAGAGCCTCCCCACCGTAACGGCGCACCCTCGCAATGTCACAGGTGCCAGCTGTACGGCCATTCTGCGCGAAACTGCTTCGGCAGACCGCGCTGCGTCAAGTGCCTGGGTGACCACGGCACCTCCGACTGCAGCCGCACGCCCGGCTGTCCCGAGCCGCCCAGCTGTGTGCTCTGCGGCACCGAGGGGCACACCGCGAATTATCGCGGTTGCCCCAAGGCGCCAAAGACCAACAAGTTGGCTGCCCGGAGACATCCGGACCGTGCGCCTCCTGCACGTCCATCCCAAACTCGTTCCCAACCTGCTCCTAAAGTAGGCATGTCCCCGCCGAGGGCTCCCGTCCCAAATGCTTGGGAAAAACCCCTCCCGTCCACCAGCTTAGGTCGTCAGCATGCGGCTAAGGCGCCCTCAGTGCCCCCGCAACGGGCTTCCCCCCCGTACATCCCTCCGCCCATGCGTAAAGCACCCGCGCCCTCAGCGCAATCCACCCCGAAACTAGGGTTCTCGGTCAGTCCCACCTACATGGACGGCCGTATTATGTACGAAATCCGCGATGCGGCAGGCCGTCTTGTCTGCATCACGGACAGCGATAAGCTAGATAGCGCCATCCGCACATTTTTCCCCACTTTTAACAAGTCATCATGATTAGTACATCTCAAAGAACTAAACCCCGCTCCGTCACGGTAGCGTTCTTCAACGCTGCCGGTCTAGCCAAACAACGCGTGACTGTTGCAGACTTTCTCTCCCGTTACAACGTCGACGTTATGTTAGTGCAAGAGACCTTTTTGAAACCTGCCACCCGCGATCCTCGGATTGCGACCTACCAACTGGTGCGCAACGATAGACTCAACGCCGCCCTCGGTGGGACGGTGATCTATTACAAAAGGTCCTTGCACTGCATACCGATCGACACTCCCCCCTTGACCACTCTAGAAGCTTCTGTTTGTAGACTCGCTATGTCAGGCCATCCCTCGATCACTATAGCCTCTTGCTATCTCAGCCCCAAACGCGTTCTATTCGAGAGCGACATTCAAGCTCTCCTAGACCTAGACAGTTCAGTCATCTTAGCCGGTGACTTTAACTCTAAACACACCCAGTGGGGCTGCAATGTCACCAATCCTCACGGCTCGTCTTTAATAAGACTTGTCGACTCACTCAACTTTGATGTTATTTCCCCCTTAACTCCGACTCACTATCCAACCACTGTGGGCAAACGCCCCGACGTATTAGATATGGCGTTACTACGGAATGTTTCCTTACGGTTACACTCAATAGAAACGGTCCACGAATTAGACTCAGATCACCGCCCAGTGCTCATGCACCTCGGGCCCCCCCCTGACTCCACCCCCTTGACAAAGACGGTAGTGATATGGCACAAGCTCGGGAAAGCCCTCGAGAACATTCACTCACCGGATTTAGAGAGGATCCCCGATGACATTAAGTCCCCCGACGACGTCGCTGTTGCGGTCGACTCCCTGACCAATCATGTCACTGCCGCTATCAGCGGAGCATCTAAGCAGGTCCCAGTGGTGGTCACCGACCGCCGCGAAGTCCTGCCAGATGATGTGAGACGATTGATCACGGAGAAGCACGCAGCAACCCGTCACTATAGCTCTTGGCCGACAGCGCAAAACCTTCGTAGGCTTCGCGCTTTCGAGCGCCTAGTTAGGACCCGCATTCGTCAACATAGAGACCGTGAGTGGGACAATACCCTTTCTGAGATCAAGCCAGGCCACCAGGCTTACTGGAACTTGGCTCGAAGGACGAAAGGGGACACCTACTCCGTCTTGCCTCCCCTGACCCGCTCTGACAACAGTCGCGCGTTCGATGACGATGAAAAGGCTGAATGCTTAGCTGAAAGCCTCGAGTCACAATGTTCACCTAGTCTCGCCCCAATAGACCCTGACCACCTCGATACGGTGGACCGCGAAGTCGAAAGGTTGTCCTCTCTCCCCCCCTCCGCACCCCCTCTAACTCCCATTAGAGCTATGGAGGTCCAGATGGTAATCAAGCGCCTACACCCGCGGAAGGCCCCTGGAGCTGACGGTATCAGTAACAGGGTGCTTAAAAATTTCCCAGTAGCCCTTATATATCTCCTGGTCAGCATCTTCAATGCGGCAATGGAGAATTGCTCCTTTCCAGACGCCTGGAAACAAGCCACCGTCATTGGCATTCCTAAACCGGGTAAGGAAAAATCAGATCCTTCTAGTTACCGCCCCATTAGTCTTCTCTGTTGCATAGGCAAAATCTATGAGCGACTCCTTCTGAATCGTCTCTGGCCTATAGTCAACGAACTCAAAATCCTACCCGACGAACAGTTTGGATTCCGTGCCAGACACTCGTGCCCTCAGCAAGTCCTTCGTCTCACGGAACACGTGCTCTCCAAATTCACGGGTCCTTACCCCGCAAACACGTGCGCCGTCTTCCTCGACGTGGCGAAAGCATTCGATAAAGTCTGGCACAACGGCTTGATCTACAAGCTCTCCATTCTTGGAGTGCCAGACAGACTCGTGCACATCCTACGAGACTTTCTCCTCAATCGGAGCTTTCGCTACCGAGTAGAAGGTGCACTGTCCCCCCCTCACCCGATTCGCGCCGGAGTCCCCCAAGGCTCCATACTTTCCCCTCTCCTTTTCACGCTGTACACCAGCGACATCCCGCGTACCGAACACGTTGAACTCGCGTTGTTTGCGGACGACACAGCCTTATATACGTCTCATCCCAATAGGAATTATGCGCATATAAGGCTGCAGAGAGCCCTTCGCCGTCTAGGCGAATGGTTCCGCAAATGGCGTATCGAAGTCAATCCCACCAAAAGCGTAGCTGTGTTCTTCAAACACAAGCCTATCATGCCCGATGCGGAGGAGGGGCCCCCTATGGTCCCCTCTTGCTCCTCGCTCCCTCCCTCCCGTAAGCGCAAGCGTAGCAAACGTCAGCCTAAACCTCGTCCTTTGTACCTCTTCGATGAGGTAATCCCATGGGCTAAACAAGCCAAATACTTAGGTGTAACGCTTGATTACCGTCTCGACTTCAAAAAGCACATCATAACGGTAGCCCACCGCGCGAAGTTCTTCCTGGGCCGCCTCTATTCGATTCTAGGCAGACAGAGCAAAATGTCATTTAGAAATAAATTGACGCTCTACAGAGTCTGCATCAGACCCGTCATGACATACGCCTCCGTGGTGTTCGGTCATTCTAAATTCATTGGAATCCTTCAGAAGGTTCAAAACAAATTTCTCCGCAATGCTGCCGATGCCCCGTGGTATTCGCGCAACGTAGATCTCCATCGTGACTTCGGTCTTGAGTCTATCGCCGGATTCATAAAAAACGCCGCAAGGCGCTATTATGATTCGGCCCCTCACCACCCAAACCCCCTGGTTTCAAACCTCCCCGACTATCCCATTGTCCAGGACAACCCTGACTCCCTCCGTCGACCTAGACACATTCTTGGTTTTTCAGATGATGACATCACCACCGCTAACGCGGCTATGGCACCATCGCCGCTAAGGCGGCGATGATGCACTGCATGCTTTTCTTTCAGCGCAACGTCCGATGCCGACCCCGCCTTCGGGGCACTCGTCGCCCCTTCAGGGCAGGCCCTTCAGGCCAGGCCCTTCAGGCCAGGCCCTTCAGGCCTTGCCTCTCATGGCAACAGTCCAATCCAAGGTCAGTACCTTGAGTAGGTTAGCTTAAATTCATTTTTACGGCGTAGATGCCTTCTGCACTCGCCAAAGCCCGGTGAAGTTATAAAGGTCCGGAAGACCACTTAACATAAAAATCCGTCCGAAAAAAAAAAAAAAAAAAAAAAGAGAAATAGCTATGTGTCTCGGGCTGGTCTTGAATACCTAGTATACGGGTCAGTCTAGCATTGCATACATAGCATTCACTTGGAATACCTACATAATCCATTTAAGTAATATAACTTGTTCCTGTTATAATGAGAGAGGTTAATTAAAAGAGACTTTCACCCCATATCACGTCACTTAAGACGTGACACAATCAAAAGACATTCGAAATTTTGTGGCATAGGTATCACTTATAAGTTGTAATCACACTAATATTTTATAGGTGAAAGTTTGAGTGTGTGTAAGTGTGTTTGTTACTCTTTCACGCTCCAACAGCTGGACGGATTTAAATGAAAGTAAACTTAGCTCTCTTAGGCCGGAAAAGATAATATCAATTTGAGTAATATAATTTAACAAATTCTACTTGTGAAATGCCGTCAAGTCGGCACGATGCCGGCATGTTGAGTCAACAGAAGCATTTCATACTAACTATTATTTATTCTGCGCCGGGGTCGTCCTACTAAATAAATAACGCTAAAGCTTACTCAAACAAAAGTAAATTTATTCACCAAATACAACGATTAATACAAGATCTTACGATGGATTTGTGCTCTGAATATCATTAGAAAAGTTTATACAGCTCTAAAAACAATTTGGCTAAAGATAAGACTCTTAAAGCAAGAAAAGTGATATGCTTTACAAAGTTGTTACAGTTTTGGTTCTCAAAAAACTTGCAATCTACTTGTATTTCTGCCTGAACCAAGTAAATTAAAAAACTACTGCGAGCTGTTCAGGGTTTTTTTAAAGATAAAGATCTACTTATATATCCTAACTATGCCATGAGTGGTTTACTGCGCCTCGATCGCCTCATAACATAACTCAGTATGACAAAGAATATCGATAAGCGACGACAAAAATCAAAAATATTCCAAAAAACATTGAATAAAAGCAAAGAAACAAAGGTCGAGCGCTTATTTACAAACAACGAGTTAATGGGAAACTACAGCGCAACTTTATTTGTTCGCGGAAGAATAACAATTCCCACAACGACCACATTCGGTTGAGATGCAGCTTAGGATTAGAATAGCTGGGTAACTAACTACTGCCCCCCTAGCAAATTTACATATCTATAATCGTTAGAATAGAAACAGAAAAGTTTACAGGAATTGACATTGGATGGCTAAAAATTGAGCGATCTGAGGCCCTAGCCATGTTACATTTCGTCAATCGCTTTCGATTAGAAACTAAAAAAAATGTATAGGAATTGACATTCGATGACGAAAACTCGAGCGATCAGTAATGTCAAATCAAAGGTGTAGCGATGATAGAAATCGAATCGCTTTATAGCGAATGCCGGTTGGCTAGGCCCTCAGATGTGTCAAATCAAAAGAGTAGTGATGATAGAAAGATAAAAGAAACAAAGAGTTTGCCATTTGACAAACGTACAGCCTTACAAAACTATCGTAAGTTGTAATAGCACACGGGAAATTACTCACACTGAGTGTGAGACGCGACCGCGAGAAGTTAAATACGATGTACAAGCCGCCTTAAGTATTAACAAGGCTATAAACTTTACAAAAACTAAGATCAGAGATTAAAACTGAGTTGATAAAGAAACCCTGATACAAAATTTTTGTGCTCTCTAAACTGAATCAACCATCCTCTCCGATCGCTGCCGCTAGCTAGCTAGGGGGATGTTATCGTTGGGCTAAGGTAAACAAATTTTTAAGTCAGAAGACCACCACATGTTATTATATTTAAATTTCAAATAACTAAACACAATTCGGCGAAATTCTCACAGGTATGACACATGTGTGACTAATATTATGTGTTTTGTTTTTTTATTAGGTATTGTTTAGTGATAAAAAACTATAGAGAAAAATAAAATAGATAAAATTGTACAAATTGTTTAAAAAAAGTTCTTAAACGCATTTTTAGTGAATACAGAGGGCCTAGCCAACCGGCATTCGCTATGAAGCGAATCGATTTCTACAATCGTCATCGCTGAAGCGATAGCGAAGTTCGATTTGCCTATTCGTCTGATCGCCAAATACCGCGTAAACGAGTGTTACATTCTCTTTGATACCGCACTTAGTCTATGGTTGTCGATATCAAACGTCAAATGAGTCATCGCTTATTTCGCAGTAAATCTGTCGGGTTCGTGGCTTAGGCCCCCAGTGGTCGATGCACCTGTGGTTGACGCCCCCGATTCTACTAATTGTATTATTATTATGATTTGCACTTTTGCACTAGTACAGTAAATGTCAAAAGTGTATCTTACCTACATACCGTTTCAGAGATAAGCTCACATGACTTTTAAGTAATTGTACTTTACCAATAAAATACTTCTGTCTTTAATCCTACTAATATAATAAATGCAAAAGTTTGTAAGTAGGGATGGATGGAGAGATGAAAGATGGATTAATGTTTTGTTACTCTTTCACGTAAAAACTTCAGAATGGATTTTTGCGATTGGTCTGTTGGTATGAGCTGACTTGGGTGATAGGGACTTTTATCCCGATTAAATGCTCCCTTGGGAATATATATTACAAGCTTATGCCTTTTATGCCTGCCAGTACATTTGATAAAAAAAATCTTTGGATTAAATTAAACTGACCGGGGGCATCTTATGATATTCTTTCGACAGCTGTTTATAAAATCGCCATATTTTTCGATATCTACAGGGTCTTAGCGTTCGCTAGCGTTTCCATCAGAGGGCCAACCGGCATTCGCTATGAAGCGAATCGATTTCTACAATCGTCATCGCTGAAGCGATAGCGAAGTTCGATTGGTAGACAAAGTAACCTTCGCATAGCGATCGCCTTGTCTATTCGTCTGATCGCTAAATACCGTGTAAACGAGAGTTACATTCTCTTTGTTAGCGCGCTTAGTCTATGGTTGTCGACATCAAACGTCTAATGAGTCTGTCAACTTTGATGAATTCGAAATCCTATTGGAATTATTTTATCGAGATTTATAAAGATAATGCAATCAAGAGCACGAGCCAGCGGTGTATAGTTTCCAACTCTTTTGGAGTCAGCGCCGGCGGCAGCTGGCAGCGCCACTGGGGCCGGCGCGGCGCGGTGCTCACCGACCCGAGCTGCCAGTCCTCTCCCGCCTGAGCCTACCACGTTCACCCCGCTCCCACCTGTGCCTACCACCGAATCCTAGTGTTGCCTCTCCCCATCGTCGACATTTGAGAGCGCGCCGAAGACGAGCGCTAACTCCATTTGACCGAGCGACGAGTGAGTTCGTGGCTATCGAGCAGAGACGCCTTCAGTTGGAGGAGAGACGGGCACAGACTGAAGCCCGAAGAGTAGAACTGAATAATGAGCGAAACAATGTCCTCAACCGTTTCACAAATATTGCTGAAGCTTTTCTTCAACAATATTTGAGTAGGGACAGCGATGTCACGGTATGGCTTGATAGCGAGTGAGTTTGTGTGATACCTTGAGTACTTATAAGTGTAGACAAGGTGAGAACGTGCAGTAGCGCATATAAGTATACATACACAGACAGCATGTTATGAACGGTTTTGTTTTAAAATAAAATATATTTGTAACTTAAGTACTTTTATTTATAATCCACTTAGAATTCTCATTTTCATGCATGAGTTAATTATTAGGTTGTGAGGTGTAATCATCACTGCCATCATTATTTGTGCCAGAGCTAAAACGTGGTGTTGGAAGCCGAGCCTTTACTGCAATGTTGTGTAGTACACAGCATGCAAGTGTTATCCTGTTAGCTACATAAGGATGGTAGTGAAGAACTCTGTCCTTAAGCAAGCTTCTCCAACGAAACTTCAGCAAACCATAGCAACGCTCAATACAGTTTCTGGCTTGTGTATATATCTTCTCGAGACCCAGGTGCAGCATTTAAAACAGGTGTTATCAGCCAGGGTCGCTTATTAAATACATCCAATGATATTCTTTCTACAGCTGTTTATGAAATCGCCATTTTCTTTCGATATCTACAGGGTCTTAGCGTTCGCTAGCGTTTCCATCAGACGATTCGACTATTAAGCGAAATCGACTGTCAAAAGTGCATCTTGGCTAGGCATTTGTATGAAGTAATCGTTCGATGTTGTCGATTCGTTTGGTGGAATCGAAATGCTAGCCATATTACATTTCGACAATCGCTTTCGATTAGAAACAAAAAAAAATGTATAGGAATTGACATTCGATGACGAAAACTCGAGCGATCTGAAATGTCAAATCAAAGGTGTAGCGATGATAGAAATCGAATCGCTTCATAGCGAATGCCGGTTGGCTAGGCCCTACGTAACAGATCACGTGACATATCGAAGGCATATGTCAAACCAATACATTTTGGACTTTTCTACTATCGCTTTCGCTAATCGATTGTTACATTGTCTAGGCCCTCTGATGTAAGATTTGAAAAAAGTTTTGTTAGAACAGAACGTGCTGCCTGTGTCCTGGGAACGCTGCCATCTGGCAGTAACTTGGATCAGTTGAGCTTTCTGTATAGATTTATAACAACGATTCTTAGATTTCTCAACTGGTTCTAATTGTATCATGCGAGTATGTAGTAGTTTAGTTGTTATTATACAGGGTGTTACCAGACCACTACCGAAAACTTTAGGGGGTGAAAGTACCCATCAATATGAACAACTTTTTCTAAGAAACCAACACTGTGAACGCGAAAAAAAAAACAGCTGTTTCATACACTTTAGCCAAGTAGGTATTGAACTTATGTATGGAACAGCTGTTTTTTTTTTCGCGTTCACAGTGTTGGTTTCTTAGAAAAAGTTGTTCATATTGATGGGTACTTTCATCCCCTTAAGTTTTCGGTAGTGGTCTGGTAACACCCTGTATGTTAAAACATTATATTAAAAAAAAATGTGGGGAAAAACATCTAGTTTTATAAGTATTGCTTCTCTAGTTTGAAAGAAATGTAAGGAAAAAAATCTAGTTTTATAAGTATTGCTTCTCTAGTTTGAAAGAAATGTGGGGAAAAACATCTAGTTTTATAAGTATTGCTTCTCTAGTTTGAAAGAAATGTGGGGAAAAAAATCTAGTTTTATAAGTATTGCTTCTCTAGTTTGAAAGAAATGTGGGGAAAAAAATCTAGTTTTATAAGTATTGCTTCTCTAGTTTGAAAGAAATGTGGGGAAAAACATCTAGTTTTATAAGTATTGCTTCTCTAGTTTGAAAGAAATGTGGGGAAAAACATCTAGTTTTATAAGTATTGCTTCTCTAGTTTGAAAGAAATGTGGGGAAAAAAATCTAGTTTTATAAGTATTGCTTCTCTAGTTTGAAAGAAATGTGGGGAAAAAAATCTAGTTTTATAAGTATTGCTTCTCTAGTTTGAAAGAAATGTGGGGAAAAAAATCTAGTTTTATAAGTATTACTTCTCTAGTTTGAAAGAAATGTGGGGAAAAAAATCTAGTTTTATAAGTATTGCTTCTCTAGTTTGAAAGGCGCTTTGCAAGTCTGCACTAACTCATTTTAAGTACCGAGGAAAATCACCTTTACTTAAACATGAAAAATGCTGTTCTCTCCAAAATATATTATATATTTTGCCTCTCGACAATAAATAATACGGATGGCTTCGAAATGATTTGTTTCATCTGCTTATAAAGGAATGCATGAACATCGTGTTTGGTATCTTCACGACTTTCTGTGACCTTTGTGTTTTTATGTTTATTAGATGTGGCTCTACGTTATTCAGCCTTTTGATATTTTATCCAGAATATGTCCGTAACTTTTTTGAGTACCTACTACCAGAATTGAAAGCAGTTTTTCAGTTTACTAACTATTACTAATTATAGTTAATATATTTTATAATACTAGACATCTTCAAAAAGATCTAAAAATTGTCTAATGATCTGAAAGAAATGTCTACCGCTCTCCTTGGATACAGTCGTGATCATTTTATTTTCCTTTTTTTTCAATTTCATCTATATCATGAACAGACGCTATTATTTCATTACACATTAGTACATTAGTACATCAAACATATAAACATTATATAATATCTGTCTGTCTAAGTAAACACAACAAATCACGATTTTAGCGAACCGAGCTAGCTTAGAAGTGACTTATACAAAGAAAGAGGATTACTGGGTAATCTCGTGGGGCTGTGCGGGGACACGTCTGATGCCCACATTATACCCACATTAGCTCACCATCGATTACTACTTGACATTTTACAATATATCGCTAAAATGTCCGATATTAAGCGCACATCACTCAAGTGTGAGTTTATCTACTTATTTTATAATAATAATTAAATTAATGATAATAAAAATAATTAAATGCTATACATATTAATTTTGTGATAGGCTGGAACGTTTTCCTGAATTGTTAGGAATATTATAAATACGAAAGTTTGTATATATAAATGTTTGTTACTCTTTCACTCAAAAACCTCTGATACATAGTTTATGTCCTGGAATAACTTATAGGCTACTTTTTATCAGGCGGAAGGAAGTTTGTATAATATTTTGGGCAAATAATTAAGATTTTATGAGAAAATGTATGTTTGAACTCCAGAGAACAAACCTACGTCTGCCGGATCAGCTACATAGTTGTAGATAAAGCTAGTTAAATTCATAATTAAATAGTTCACTAATGAAGAAAAACATAGTATTTTGAAGGTAATGAATTATAGTAAGCCTGGTACTTAGAAGGATTTTAGATTTTGCTCTGCAAAATATGTATATTTTGACCATCTGTCTAGAGTTCTAGCTACCCAATGCCAACGCATATATGAATGTCTACCGAACCTCTGGTATACAGTCTTGATCGTGTTTTGTTTTAGTTTTTTATAAAGTCGTATTCAAAAGCCTCTTTAGTATAAATAAATCAATAGTACCTAGTTTAGCTATTGTATTGATCGACCTATAAACACGAGCCGACAATTACAACCTTCAGAACATGTACTGTATATAGGTACTCTATAGATTACATGCGGTCATTAATAACAATTGTTGATTGTCGAGGTAAAACTTTTAAGTATATCAAAACACAACCTCTCTGGCGCAGTGGCTGAAAGCCCGCCTGAAACGCAGAGGTGCTTTTTCGATCTCCGCTGCGGGACAAATGTTTGTATGTTCTGCAAATATTTGTGTGTGTCTGGGAGTTTTCTATTTATAATAGGCAAATATATACAAAAAAAAATAGTATAGGATCAGTCATCTGGTTATCATAACACAAGAAGCATTAAATTGCTTGGGACTAGATGACGCTGTGTGGAATGTCCAAGGATATTTTTTATTTTTAAGGATACTTTTTGTATAAGAATTGAAGTATTAACCAATAAAGAATTAAAGGATAACCGAAGTTCGATTTGTCGCAATCCGCTCTTTTAGAAACTCAACTAAAGCTAAGCACACACGGTGATCCACGGAAACAGATTTGGGACTTGACGGGCTTCAGTGTGACATCCAGTCCAAAGCAATGAAAGCGGCTTAGTCCAGAAGAGGGGCTTAGAGTATAATCTGTGGGGGTTGACGTGCTCCCGGGGCAGAATGTACGGAGTACAGTGAGTAACGTGCCTTAAGCTCGTTTCAGACGATGCACGGTAAATGAAATGTAGAGATAGACTACTCTTAAGAAATATATGAACAGCAATACTGACAAAATTAAAAGTAAAGTCAAATATCAAATATATAAATAGAATTAAAATTTTACTAAATTGTAGGTTATTTATTTATTTATTATTAAAAGATTACTTATTATTAATTATGTATTAACTCGTGTACTTGTTTATTAGTTACTCACTTATTTTCGTGCTTATTTTGTAATTGATAAGTAAGTTATCAGATAAGTTTTGTCCTTTCAATGTTCTGTGTTCTGAATGAGATATTCAGCTTTACTTTTTATTGCCATAATTCTACTTAAATACAATTAGATTTTTTTATTCATATCTATTAAAAACCAAATTTCGCTGGACACTTTTTGATATAATAGTCTACTAGCATTGTACCTACTATGAACTCTCTGTGGTAGGTTTAGTTGAATCGAAAACTGGAACGGAAAAGCTTTGTAGGACAATGGTGTCGCGTCGAGTCCTATTAGTTTAAAGATTTTAGTTCGCTTTTTGACTTCATTCTACCATAACTTGATACCAACTAAAAGCTTTTAAGGTACTATAACAATTTAAGTATAAAGTCAGCAGTTTTTAGAAGAACTAAATCAGTTTTTATTAATTATTAATAAGCTAGTAAATGTGTGATTACTTTTTTTTTTTTATTATTAATACATAATAAATTGATTGAATAAACGTGTATTCGAACTTTATATCTGATTCTTAGTCACCACAGTTGCCGTAATTAAGCCTAAAACTTTTCTAATCGCGAATTTATTTGCCAGAAAAGGAAACATGAATGTTATTTTCTTACTATTTGTGAATATTTAGGTACTTATAGTATCTGTAATGTTCTCGCTAGAATCTTTACTTTTTTCTTAAACTGTAAATTAACTATGAGCTAAGAGTGTAGCAGTAAACTAAACTGGTCACTAAACAATATAGTGCAGTCGTTCACATCTCATTGCTCAGTTTAAGCCTCCCTTATTCGAGCTAATTTACCTTGCTATTAATTACACTTAATATCGTCTCTCGTTCTGCAAAGGACACGATATTAGACCAATAACTTTATAAACATTTGTTAATAAAAAAACCTTCCCACGGAAAGTCTAAAATTTCATTTTTTTCATTGGTATTCAAAATGAAAAGAACTAAAACTACTGTACTAGCGTATTTAGGTTGAGTTTTAATTGCCCTTGTCACCTACACCAGTGTTGGTTTTATGTTACAGTTTATTTAAATAAATTTTCACCTCAAAAACTTTTTATTATCCAATCACATTCGTATTTTATGACAAGTTTTATATATTTCTTTCATGTTTGTGTGCATGCGACGTTTATTTATATCTATAACTTACCTTATGACATATTTATGACGCCGTAGAGTTTCAGTGGTCTGAAACAAACGAGAATAATATAAATATATTTAATTACCTACATGTTCATAGCTTAGCTGTGAGTATTATAAAATGCATGTATCAAATAGGCACTTATAATAATCCTTAAATATATTCTGTTTTCTCTTTAATTTACAAAACCCGTAACATTTCAAATATAAGTACTCGTATCATTCTATTTCATAAAAATATTGATCATTCGAATGAAATAAGATTGTAATACCCTATCACAGTGTACTATAATTTAGAAAATTGGACATAACTTATCCAAGTAAGTAACGACGAGAGAGACTATCATATAACAGGGTCAAAGTACCGTACTCAATTGAAGATAGATAGTAAAAGATAGCAATAACGTGACTATAAAATTGCAATAAAAACATCGTCAGCTCAACGAGGAAGACATATGTCACATGATTACTGAGTCACCCGTGTGAGCTTCACAAAGTGACAGATAAGTACTTGCTTAAGTAAGAAGATAGAATAGAGCGCGTACCAAAGCCCTAATTGAATAAATAAATAAATATCATTAGACATTTCACACAGCGTCATCTAGTAAGATCAGGTACTTAATTGCTTGTGTTGTGGTAACCAGATGATATACTACTTTTTAAATACACTCTATTACATTTAGAAAAATACCCAGACCGGGAATAAATATCTGCAGAACATACAAACATTTGTACCGCGGCAGGGATCAAACCCGCAACCTCCTGCGTTTAGGCAGGCCATCACACACTGCGCTTCTGAGCTAGTCAAAATAAGTAAATAGCCAAGCCACAGTTTGCTTAACACTGTCAACTCCACGATCCACGTTGATCTCCAGGGGAGGCGATAGCATCGCTAAAAGCAAGTACATCATGTGCTTCGACGGTACTTAAAGTGTTAAGAGCTACGTTCTGTGGCTTACTATGTATTTAGTAGACGTGTATTTTTCGACTGACAAAACATTAAGCGGCAGTTGCATAAACAATTGCTTAGGCTAAGGGCCAGGCCTTTAGATAGGTAGCAAAAAATGTTAATCTAGAAAATAATTGTGGATTACAAAGATATCTTTTGAATATTTCTGTAAGCTAAATTAATATTCCTTTTAAATTTACTAGCTTACCGGGATTAAGGTTGTGTAGGATGTGAATAGTTCATACATATTCGGCTACGTTCATACTTGCTAACGATACCTTATTCTAGTATCTTGTCTCTGAGGCTTGACCAGCACTGACCAGCTACATTGTTGTATAATAGGACGACACCCACATACGGGCGTATTGACTTACAATAAAAGGCACATATCTCTTAATATAAGCTACGGTCATACCTAAAGGCACCGACAGAATTGGTAATATGTATGATGTGGTCAGTTTTATAATCTGGGTGTTTTTCTATCCATAATTTTTGTCCGTATGTGTTTAAAAAAAATATCTATGGTAGGTATCAGTCATTTGGTTCAATAATAAAATTTGATATTATTTGAATAAAAACTTTAAATCAAAGAAGTATTAAAAATACGTTCAAAAACGAAGTCCGCTGAAACAACTTATAACGGCCTTAACTTTCAATAAAACGATGGCTTTATAAATCTTGCTTCCCAGACGACAACCCATTAGCATTTTAACACGTTCACTGCGTTACGGGGTATTTTCAACCCCGTACGTTGCTTTCATTCGGTGCGGAGCAGAAAATATAGTGTCTACCCTCTGGTGCGGAAGCTATATCTCTACCGTTTACTGCCGCATGACAGAGATGATTATATATTTGTGATCGTTGTTTCCAATGCTTTCAGGATATATTTTAAAAACATACGGGGCTTAATGAACCCCGTAACGACCAGAAAGCAAAAATTACCTTTAAGTGCGATACGGGGTCAAAGAACCCCGTATTCTTTTTGCATATATCGTACGAGTTTTTGAGCTCATTTACATGAGTGATGTGAATAGCGCACAACGTAGGTATCGATAAATAAAGAAAATGAAGCTTTCGCGACGCATGTTGGCAATGTGACTTAAAAAATGTTTGTTTGTGATACTATCATAAGTTTTTTTTTAATAACTCTGTTATAGTTTTATTTTGTATAGTTAGGAAAGAGTAACTAAGTTGCACTTGGTGTCCGCCAAACTCTATTTTCACTCCTGAGCTATACAAAATAAAACTGTTACAGAAGTAGCTATAAAAAAAAACTCATGGTATGCATCACAAACGGTACAATTTTTTTTATTATTTTGTGCAATGTTATGATAAAATACGTGGTGGCGCTAGTTTAACGCATACAACCACCTTAATACGATAGCTAGTTATTTGTTGCTATTTTTCTTAAATAAATACTTATTTTTAATAAAATTATCGTTTCCATTCATTCCCATCACTATTTTCACACACAATTTCATCGATAAAAAATAATAATGTGCGTCACGGGGCATAATCAACCCCGTATTTTATCATTTTCAGTGCATTACGGGGTCAAAAACACCCCGTACATTTCTTTTCTTTATAATTTCATCAGTTTTAGCTGTATCTATATGCGAAAAGACTATAACACAGCACATTTAGTAATCTTTCAATTAAAAAAATAATACTTATAAAAAAGTTGAATTTCAGAATTTTATAGGTATTTTAAGCAACTAAGGTGTACGGGGCACTTTAAACCCCGTAACGCACAATCGAGTTGCTCATTACGGGGCGCAATATATCCCGTAACGCACTTGAATACAGGACGAGTTTTTAGATCTCGCAGTGAACGTGTTAAATCGAGTAATGAATTTGTGGAGCTACCTGTGTACTAGTCTATCTTTTCTTTTCGTAAAATGTTAAAGTTATCATTTCTTACTCACATAAAAAGTTATATGCAAAGTTTTTAAAGTTGGCTAAAAGTTTATAAAACTAAAAGCTTTTAAATGAAGGTAAATAAGTAAGTTTTCGGTTTCTAGACACATTTTTATGATGTTATACGTAAAAAGGTTCAAGTTTGACCCCTGGGATAGAGCGTGTCAAACCTTCAGAAATTTGATATAGATAAAGTTAGGTAGAGCTTTGTTGATGTGATCACTTTTTTTTGAGTATTGGCTGCTCATGTTTAATTGTTATTTGGTAATGCAGTTATATATTAGGTGACATTTTACACAGCGCCATTTAGTCCCATACCAAGCAAATGTAATTAATAAGGTTTTATGTATTTAAAAAGAAAGTTACCTCTATTGTTTTAATCCGCTCTCATTGAAACAATCCTTATTAGTATGCAGAGCCGAAATATTCACGGTTTAGTTCAAACGTATAAAAAATGCCGACTTTAACAACCACTTGATATTCTAAGTACTTAAAAAAGTAACGAAACGAAACGAATTATAATCAGCCCTCTTAGCCATGTTGCATTATTATTATCTTTTTAGAATTTTAACGTAAAAAATGTATAATAGGCATTAACATTAATTTGATGAAGAAGAAACACGCGATCGGTAGTGTAAAACCAAGGGAATATGATGTGATAATTTTCTGACGCCTAGAAAATCTAACCAGTAGGTACCTTGAGCCCAACAAGTCGTAACAAAAAAGGTATGTCGAAACGGATCAAAAAGTGCCGACTTCAATGCCTGCTTATTATTCCAAAGTACTTCGCGATAATGATCTCTAAAACTGTTTGCTTTGCGGCCTAATTTGATAAAAGTCCCCGGCACCTGACTTACCGCATTATAATTACGAGTCCGACTAAGATAAAACATTTTAGGGTCCCGTGAATACTTGCAGGGTTTTATATTCGAGTCGTAAAATCAGTTTCGCCTTCTGTTTCAGTTTCTGCCATTTATATTATGTCATCATGATTTGCATGTTCTAAACAATTACTTAGTTGCTTACTATTATTGAATGTAAATTAAAACAAAACTTTGTTTTAAAGTCAATCATATTTATTCATTAATAAGTATGATTGACTTAATTTTTTTTTATATTTCAACCGTCCAAAAACTGGAGCTGCTTCTACCCCTAGTTTTTTTATCAGTCATCCTTACGAGTACCTAACTACAGTATAAAACGTGGTATTTACTCCACAAATAAAAATGTTATACATAAAAATGTGTGCCTTAATGTAGGCTTTATTCTCTCAAAAAATTGAGAGAATAGATTTAGTAAATCCACTCTCACCTTTCGCTGTTTTATTCTAATTTGGTGGCGTGAGTCTTTTTGGATTTGAAGGTTAATCCTCACCCACGCATGCTCAAACCTAATCGTTCATTCAGATTATTCCGAATAAAATTATCTAAATACATCCAACTGCTGTGGGAATTACTGACGATCTGACTAAACCACAGAAAAAAAAAATACAGCCATAGAACAATCCAGACAATAATTAATAATGAAGACTTACTGATTTTACTTACAGAATATTAACAGTATAATTACAGGAATTTCCTTTGACGGTTAATCGAGTTGGTGTATGACGACAATCCTAAAAAAATGTAGGTATATATTAGTTCAGTTTTTTTTTTGTTCAAATTGTCTTAAAGAATGTGTAATTGTCTACAAAATTATTTATTATATTAGACAGGGAAGGGCTTTAGCATGAAAAAAATCAGATTTAAGAACATAAAAATATATTTTTAATATCTGAAGATTAAATTCTTAAAAGTCTAGCCTGAATCAATTAATATAATATATTATGTTTAATATAAACTTGAAAAGCGATAACTCAATATCTGTGTCTGAAATATCAATAACTAAGTCCACGCGACCGATGTCGCGGGAATCCATCTAGCACATTACAAATGTATAATATAAATGAATATGTATGAGAATGTTATCACGCCATTGATTTTAAACGGAGAGTTGACGATGACTAAGCTGATGTAAATGTCGTCGAGATTAAGAGGAATGGCGGTTATTTTAATGAGTGAATTAAAACTACAGAATTGATTCCAAATTTTATTGGATGAACTTGTGGGATTAAATCACTTTTTATTGAGCAATCCATAGAATTGTTTGAGGTCAGAATACCTACTAACAGATACTAGTAATAAATAATCTTAAGTAGTAATTTGCTTTGTAATAAAACAAACTGATTGTCGAGTGCCTATCGCATTGTTTTATCGTCACACGCCAAACAATAATGATATCGTTTTACGCTTTCATCAAAATGTTAGAATTTGACTAGTAGTTGATATTTAGGCTGTAAAATAATTAAAATTTCCAAGTACTATTTTCTTTCTATATTTAATACATTTACTTGCGTACACAATGATTTTTTAAGTAAAAACTACAGACAGCAGTAATTTGAAATATCGCTTACAGCTTTTGATACAAAAACAAAGGAGTTACATAAAATCCTAAGAATTACTTTTATTTAGCAGCTGACGGCCGTTTGCAAACGGACGCTTAAGTAACCAAGGCATCCAAATGACTCTCTCTACCACTCCGAATCGCCAATTCTCGCATTCCGAATGGCGCCCGTAATTACCGTGACCCTTTAGCCAGCCTCAATAGCTATCACCAACAACTGCACTTGAATGCCTATCCAGAAATTCGGATTCGATAATTAAGATCTGGTATGCTAGAAAACGGTCAACGCTATATAGCAGATCATCATCCCACTGCTGGATGTAGGCCCACTTTGTTTACGCCTTTTTTGCGTGCCACATCATCCACAGTTAATAGCCATTTTGAATTATGTCGACGATGGACGATGGGCGCAGTTTAAATTTTTTTAAAGACGAGACAGCGACAATTTTAAAAATATTACCTAACTTACTAACCGTTTAAAATATATTTACTGCATTACTTAGGTACTTATGAAAGTAATCTAATGCAGATGAAGTCACGGGTAATAATAAATAAACAAATTAATAGAAATTACTTGGGTTCATTTTGTGAAAAGAAACATTATTTATTATAAAAGTAATGAAATATTATTAGGAAAAAAAACCTCACAAGAAAATTAATAGTATTAAATATCAATTTCTTCAAATTTAGTGTATGTTTCTGATATTTCCCAGATATTTTATTGAATTCTTAAAATACGTAAGAGAAAGTCAACCATTTCTACCATTTCCATTTCTACATAACTACTATGCTATGGACGTTAAAATACGGCCACTATTTTTCAGGATACAGTAGTATGGGTCTCATTTATCTTATTGCCGTTGTCAAAGGCAGAAACCAAGCACAAAAGGACCAGTTACATGTGGACTCGCCTTGAGCGACAATGCTGACAAAATAGGGTGAATTTGTTTAGAAATCTGGAAACAAAAAAGCATTACTGAGTTTCAAACATTAATTATTTTTATCCCTTATAATAGGTAACTAAGCTAAATAAAAATGATATTAGAATATGCTGGTAAAAACAGGTTGTAATAAAAGAGCTGTAGCGGACTCGAAACGTTAGAAAACAATAGAATAAGATAATTCGAAATAACTTCCGAAAATTCGTGTAAAAATATCTTGACCTATTTCGAGATAAACATAATATTTCAGATTGAGCTTTTGAATAAATAATCGGCTAATTTAGCTGTGAATAGAATAATCTATCAACTATCTAGTCAATAATAATTAGTCCACTGTTAATCAAACCTAACTGAATATTTTATTGAGTACAGCGAAACACAAACGTGTTGGCTCACTTTCACAAATCCAAATCAATTGTTCGAATCTAAACTAAATCAATAGAATCAGCCAGTAGCATACACATTACACCTAGTAAAGATCTCTCTATTTAGCTTCAGTTGCTATTTAGTCCAATTTCGACTCCGTGAGAAATTAATGTATGAACGAAAATTCTTTATAGAAACTTATTTACGAAATAACATAAGTATATAAAATTGTAAAATAAGCGAAAATTTCTTATTCATTTATTTTTATGGACATTTTACCTAAAGCAAAGTTTTAGAACTGAAATATTATTTACCAACAACATGTTTTTACTTGCAGTTGTGTAGTATTCAAATAACTTCAATCTGCTTTAGCATAATATGCTTTACACAGGTACTAGACCTGTATAACAATAAGGTGTCTGTTTTCGAATATGACACATACCTAAGCCAACAACCTCGGTGCCGTGGTGAAAGTGTATTGTTTCTCGCAGTAAATTCAAAAAATAGGTTTTAAATGACCATCAATTTAATTTCACTGTTGAAACCGCTCAATCTGTTTTACTCTATCAGGGTAGTTTAAATCCATTGCAATCAAACGTTGATAATCGGCAGCTGGATGGTGACGGGTTAATTCCTCCGATAATTCCATTGTCGATTGACTGTTGCATCTTATGAATAACAAAAATGCGATGCAGCTAAAGGCGAATGAGAGAAAATAAGTTAACCCTCTCGATTGACCTATTACTACCCTACTTATTATTTTACTATATATTACATGTCCGGTAAAGTAACCTATAAGTGTTTTTTCCTAGAATTACACCAAGGGGCCATAAAAATATTTTTTGTGTGTTATAGTTCTCCTTCTTTGTTGTTCCTAAATAAATAAACGCTTTCTACTTAAGGTCACTATAGTGACTTCTAACAAATAAAAAGTAAAATATATTTATCCTATTTTGTTATTGAAACATTATTGTTCAGATATATTTTGTTCCGTTCCTGAAATAAATAATAACTTTTCAATTTGTTTCACAGATAAAAACTTGGAATTAAAAACTGCAAGGACTTGATTCGTAGCCTAACCTCACTCGCCCGCGGATCGCGCGCGAAGCCGTTCTTCACACTCTGAATGAAATCCACACTCCTGTGTAGTGGGTCGTTCCTGTTTTTGTCGGTAGGCGAATAATTTAGTCAAATCACTTTGAGTGTGGATTGCAGACATCTTCGCAGCATGCAGTGAAGTGTGGATAGGCTATCATGGGAAAGGAGAAGTATAAGGTAAGTACATAAGTGTGTGTGTGTGTGTAAAGACCGATATACGGCTGGTAGGCAACTGTTTGAAAGCCCCTTTACCAACCCAATTCTGCCAATCGAACGCGTAAATCCGTTGTAATATTCAGTAGAGGATCTCGAAAGATCGACCGTTGTTTGAACAACAGCTTGCAGATTGGCAATTAGTAACTGGCGCTGTGCCACGACCACTATCGCAATTACCTGCCTATTAGTTCATCAATACGAAGCATGGAGACTGATATACTAGAATTATATTCTGTGTGTAATTCTTACTGTTCAATGTGATTTATGAAGCGCTCTTAGCTTGCCGAGACTTTCTTGATTGAAGTTATGTTTTACATTAAGCTAAACTAATTAAGCTGTAAGGTAAATCAGGGGCCTGTTTCATCAAAGTTTTATTAATTTAAAATACCAATTACTAATACATTTTACAGGTGCTGGTTAGTGCAACTACTTCTGTATTATCTGTGGCGCAACTAAGAGTTGGTGTAAGATGTGTGATTTATAAACTAGTTGTACGTAATTATGTGCAACTAGTTTATAAAGTTTCTTTTTCGGAAATGTCAAAACAGACGCTAACAGTTTCAAATGATACTGGCAATCAAAGTGATAAAACATGTTCTAATTAAATGCAATATGGACATGTTCTTATTACATAGACGAGTGTCACATTGTTAGACTGGCTATGGAGAGTTTTATCTCCTTTAGGTCAGCACAACAAATCACTTTGTAAAAAGTGTCACCCTCTTCTACTTCCCTCGATCAGTTGTTATCTAAGCATTTACTCTTTTTTTATTTCCTTATAGTCCATCCACACTTTACGTCGCGGTTCGCGCAGTGATCAGCGCGCGTATCGAGGCGCGAAGCTGTCACCAATCCACACTTACAGAGATTTTTATTTTGATGTTTGCGGTCCTTTGTCGCGGGACACATCCGCAAGTGATTTAGAAGAAAGACGAGACTTAGAAGAGGCTCTTATTCGTGTCACCTTCATACAATCTTACTATCCTTTTCATTAACAAAACACGTCTTGATCAACAACTGAAAGCGTTTTGACGTTGACAGTACCTACCTATTTAACAGTTCATGTAAATTCACAGTGACCCGGTAATTCGTATTCGGATTCCGGCAATAGTAATTGAAATGAAACAGGTGACATTACCGCGGTCGGTCACGATCTCATGTACGGGAATTGTGTTAGTGAATGTGACCGAATTTTCAACGTATTCGGCTATTTTCGGCTTCTTTTACGGCTATTTTCGGTTATGTTTTTGGAAGATAAAAGAGAATTTCCAATGAATTGTTATGTAAGTAGTACCAAAAAATGTTTTGTATGGTATTCTTTCCGATCATTGAGAATTTTGAATCCTTTGAAGATGCCTAAGGGCGTTATTTTACTGTTTTCCAGTGCGAAATGTATGTTTGAAATGTCTTGTGTCCTTATTTTCGATAAGTTAGAAGGGGACAAAGAACTTTTCCAAAGCGGAAAAAAAAGTTAAATTCCGTGTAGAGCACAAAACGCCCACAAACGTAGTCCAGAGGTACCTACTTTAACAGACTGGTAAAATTATTTTTTGAATAATTAAATAGTTTTTCGGACGTTTAATACGTCCACGGTATCCATCATTTTACATCCAAGGTCCAAGGATATTTATTTATTTATTTAATTACAAAAATCACCACATAATACTAAGTAGCAATTCATTAGAAAAAAGCTAAGCTCACAGTAGAAAAAATCTAAGCCTCACACCTTGTTAGTTGCCCGATTCTTCTTTGGTGTGTCGCGTTGGAACAGGCAGCACCCCCAAATTTTAAGACGATTCAAATTAAATTAAGAAATGTTAAATTTTCAGTATTTCATATGATTTTAGCCGAAACTGTAATTGTGTTTGTCAAACACTAGTACGAATGGGCAGAGTCATTCGCAATGTTGCGGTTATAAAGGGATCCCGGGGATTTGCTTAATAAATCTGGTTGCCAGGTTAGAAGGATTTGAGACGTAACGGGCTTATGCTGGTTATTGCGGTGATATTTTATGATCCCATCTTAATTAGCTCATAAGTTAGTTACAGTCTGAATTGCAAAATGGTGGCTTTGTATGAGGTGTCGAACAAACTTCCAGAAATTAAATGAAAAAATTAAATATTATCACGACTGTATTCCCAAGATGCGGTAGACATGTTGTTTCAAATCTTTTGCCATTTTTAGATTCTTTGAAGATGTCTAAGGGGGTAGTCAGAGGTATATCCAAACACATATCTGGTACCTACTGTCTACATTTTGCAGAAGTTAACATTCCATACGTGACAGGTTGCAAGCCTATCGACGCAACTAGAAAGCTATGTGATTTCCTCACGATGTTTTCCTTCACCGTTTAGAGCTTGTGATAATGCGTATATACATTTTTCGAAACGATAAATTGATGCATGGCCGGATTCGAACCCACGACCTTCGCGGATCGAAAGTTGTGGCACTAACCCCCTCGGCCATCACGGCTTTTTTCAAACTTCCACTAGAAGATCATCATCACCATCATATATTTGATCAAATGGGTGAAGTGTGATTGAATTACAATTTATATACTAAGTATAATAAATTGGTTGTCACCTTTCTGATAAAAGTGAACTAATTGATAGTAATTATGTTACCTACAAAGACAGTAGTAGGTAATGTTATTACGCTTTTGTTATTTGTAATTCTAAAAACGTTTATATTTTACGAATCAACTCCAAATAAGTCCAATTAGTTCTGTTTATAATACCACACTTGGAAGTTGAAGGCAAAAGCTTCCCTTTTACACTTTACTGCTCTCAGATAATTTTAATTTCAATTCACTTATCGTAAACATTTGATTATATTTAGCTCGTAATTGGGTTAAGATGAGCTTCTAAAATTCGAAAGTGGCTGTCCGAGTTTTGAGTTCAATCAAGCATTCCAATAAGACTTGACATCATTAGCATCCTCATAAATCGTGAGGAACGTCCATTATGAGATCAACATTTTATAATGTATACCTCGATATATAACATTTATAACAACATAGACGGTATGATAGAAATAAGTAGGTATATTCTGCGTATAACCAATAAGTCGTGACTTGCGGTAGAGATGCAACATTTTTAGTTACGGATACGGAAAATGTGATTTTTAGTAGTTCCAATTGTTTTTCTTGGAAGACGCTTTCCAGTAGCCTTTAAACAGCTCATAGAGGAAACAAAGTGTGTTTTGAAATCTGATCAGTCCCTCGTACAAGATATTGCCTAGCATGAAGCATTATGTCAAGTTAACATTAATTAATTACAAATTGTTGGGTGTAACTTTATATTGCTTCTTAATTCAACCCAAAAAAAGAAAATATTGAATAGGAGGATAAATACCATATTAAATAATAATAAATTAAAATTCTTGGACATAACACATAGCGTCATCTAGTACCAAGCTAAGCAATTTAATGCTTGTGTTCAGACAGAGCAGAGGTCATATCACAGCCTTCTAATAATACCTATAACTCTACATTGAACTTAAATAATGAAGAATTATCTCTAGCATGGCCGAAAAAAACATACAAAATCACATTGATTGTCTAACTGTCAAAGTCCATATTGTGAGTACCACAATTCCAAATCTACCGAGTTTACAGAAAAGGAACCCATTTTTATCAAAATTGAGTTGTTGTTAGTTGGAAATGTCCAATAGTTATACGGATACGGAACCGCCCCGCACTACCCGTGACCTCATTTTGCATTCGCCGAGTGCACGGATCCAGTATGAGCCAATAATAAAGTCTGAACCACTCAACTCGAGCATCGATGGCCCTCCAGCCTTTGAAACCCTGCTTCACTGATGACGAAACAAAATGAAAAGCGAATTATTTTTATTCATCACTAAACCACGGATTGAGGGGGACCTCCAAAACGCCTCCGGCACGCCCTTTGTCGTTAAAACAAAAAATGCTTTATGAAAATCACCTTTTGAATTCGCGAGCTTTCGTTTATTATTGAGATTGAATAATGAATTATATTATCTTTTTATGAGGTAGTCAATAACAAAAAGTGAAAAACTTTACAGACTAAAACATGTTTTAAAATATTTTTTTCCTGTACCTACCACGAAAAAAAAACAGTTGTTATTTGACTATGAAAAATCGCCAGAAATCATGCACATATACTTTGGAATTCACGGTACAGAACTACCGCGAAAACAAATAAAGCAAATAAGTCTCATGCCCGCAATACGTTTGTTGCCAAACTTGCCAAATACAAAACAAAATTCCCCCGCATCAAAGCAAACCGTTTTAGAATATTCAATATGAAATATCGGTCTCAAGGAAAAATGTGGACCCAATTTGTCTCCCAACTCACGTTCTCCACAATTTGGGGAATGTAGAGTTGCGTAATGCGTTGGATTCATGCATATTTCTTATTGACATACATACCGTCTGGGCCTTTAGCACCAGTTCCTTAAACTTGATTAACTAATGACATTTGATTATAGTTTTGAAAAACAATAAGTACAGTTGCGAATAGAATATTTTTAAAAAGCCCACGCCGTAAGCGCCACCCCCACATGATAGAATATCGAGACAATTCCGAATAATTTTCGACGCAATGAAATTGCCGTGTGGAGATTGATTGATTCATAGAGTTACTTTTGAATTCATGCCACATCGAGACTATCGCTGCTATACTGTAAACGAAAAGGTGAAAAGATGGCGCCTTAGAGAAAATTTGTTCATCTAGAGTTGTGAGATTACAAGATTCCTAAAACACGAATAGTAATTTTAGTGGAGACATCATTTCGGTACAACAAGTAATCGTTCAGTCGTTGCAAGTGTTTTTAATATTATGACTAAAAGTCTGTTTATTCTAAAGCTACTTAAATTGAATTAGTCAATCAAATTATATGCTGACTGTTACTTCCATTATTTAATGCATGTCAGTATAAGCTTTGAAATTGTATACGCTGCTTTCATAAATGGCTATTTTACCACTTGCTCATACCAACTTTACTTATAAATGGCTATATGTGGTTTCCAGAACATCCTTTGCAATTCACATTCAAATTTTATTTTTATTTCAACGATTAAAGTTAAATTTCTGAAGATAATAAAATAATATAGTGGTTATGGTATGAACATTTTATTTGAAAACACTTAAATTCGTGTAGTTGGCCTGTTTTGAAACGCTGATGAAACCTGCGTTTCATTGGAATCAAAAACTGGTGCTAAGCTTGGAGACTGATTTTGTGTAAATATTTTGCCCGTTGCTTGGATTCGGTTTTTGTCTGACTTATTTATTTTTATTCTTAATTTTGTTGAAAGAAAGTTATTTCAAACAAAATGGTATTTAAAGCCGTTTTAAAATTCCAAATAACTTTGTTAAAAGAAATTAAATGTTTTGTACCGAAAACCCCGGAAAACGAATTTAGATTCGTATTGCGTATAATTGTTTAACTTTTTAGAAGAAATTACGAGGCTTAAAAGATTATAATTTGCTTCCGTCGTTTGGCGAGACACCTAAATCAGACAAGAAGGGTCAACCACTAGCGATAAGGGGTGAAGGGAGGGCACAGAATTAATAGCACTTTCTACTATACAGGCTGTTATACACCAAGACGCAGAGGATTTGGAATCTTAAGTCTGAGATAAAGCGTTAAAATTCCATGATAGTCAAGAAAGCTTTATCTTAACTCAGGGATATTTTTATGTCTCTCTGTCTAGATACAACAAGGGCTGGTTAGACTTTTTTATGTTTAATAATTACTAAGCAAATTTTATTAGCTGGTTATTAATTTTACACCATTATAAATATACAACGCGCTTTAACACGATCTTTTAACGGTGAAGGAAAACATCGTGAGGAAACCAGTTAGCTCTCTAATAGCGTCGATGGACTTGCAACCTGTCACGTATGGAAAGTTAACTTCTGCAAAAAGTGGGCATGTACCAAACATGTATGTATTTGGACATACCTCTGACTACCCCCTTAGACATCTTTAAAAAGATCTAAAAATTGCCTAATGATCTGAAAGAAATGTCTACCGCTCCCGGGATACAGTCGTGATCATATTTCATTTTTTTTCATTTCATTTCATAAATATACAATTATCCTGTCTTATCCTACTAATATTATAAATGCGAAAGTTTGTGAGGATCGATCACTGTTTGTTACCCTCTCTCTCTACTCAAAAACTACTGAACAGTTTTGGCTGAAATTTGAAATATACCTAGTTTATGACCAATAATAACACAAAAGATACTATTTATCCGGGTAAGTACCTACCACGCGAGCAAAACCGTGGACCTTACTAGTAGTACATATTGTTCTCCTATCGGTTTCGGGTGCGTATTATGAAACTATTAAGCGCTACGATAATATCACAAATCCGTTACAACTTACCATTAATGGTAAGGTTGCACCAGCGTAAGCGATCGACATACCGATATGAACAAAATGCTTCCTGTGTCACTTCAGTGCACACCCTAATTATGATCTACATGTAACCGTAGGTAGATTGAAAGTAGATTAAATATGATTAAGTATGAACTATGTCGGTTTTCGTAGCACACAGCACAAAATGGTTCGTTTGTTTTAAAAATCTGTGACAATTGTAGTGAGACTTGTTTGACAGACCTCTTTTTAAACCCACGACACAAAAAGAGGGTGTTTTAAGATTGACCGCTATGTGTGTCTGTGTGTCTATCTGTGGCATTCTAGCTCTTGATTTGAATGCGGTATAAATGTGTTAATTTAATGTTTTAAGGTTAATAATTTTTGCCTGAATTTATCGTCCAAAATTAAATCCTTACACCGACTAAAGGTATTTAGTAACTTTTCCATAACAGAAAATGGGGTAAAGTTGTGAAATTGATGTCTTTTTAGCAACCATTTGTTTTCTAAGTACTATTTTTAATTACATACGTTTTTTCAAAATGTGGGCATGTACCAAATATGTATGTATTTGGACATACCTCTGACTACCCCCTAACTAAACCATTTTCAAAAGGATCTAAAAATTGCCTAAAGATCTGAAAGAAATGTCTATCGCTCCCTGGGATACAGTCGTAATCATATTTAATTTCATTTTTTTAATTTCATTATGGAGTCAACCAAAATAATCAAAACCTTTCTCCTCAAAAACTCCTACAAACAACTACAGCGTCAAAAATGTCACTTCCACTTCTCAAGATTAAAATAAATGAATCCGAAGCGAAGTAATATTTCCTTTTGTATTTAAATTTAAACATATTTCACCCCTGCTATGGTGATGATTAATGAAATAATCCCCACGAGTCAAGCCCGCCCTTTACGTTCATAAAAGTAAGTTATTTACTACTGGGTATAATTTGTGATTTTAGTCATGACCTTTTAAAACTTTATTTGTGGCTTTGAGAAACAACTTTTATACTGGGTTATATAATTGAGATAACGCTTCTCTGAACAATATAGCTCTACTTTCTAAAAAACAGTTGATAAATACAGAAAATGTTCTTACTTTTATAAAGACTCTAACTTAATACTTTGATACGTTGAAAATCTCAAGAAAACCTTGAAATCAATAGCAAATTTATTAACAGAGGCTGAAAATGCCAGCTCAATTTCGAGGCTGTTGATAAAATTGAAGGGTAGGATTATTTTCTAGGTACCTACTTAAAAACTGTGCTAAGCAAGCATACCAAATATGTATTTGGACGTGTCTCTACCGCACCCTTTATGATATCTCTAAAAGATCAGATTTTCTTAAAGATTTGAAGAATATAATGTCTACGGTACTTTGAGGAAACCGTCATAATCCTGTTTGTAGCTTAAGCAAAATGACCATCACAAACATCTACTCAGAGTCGTAATTTATTAATCCCTTTCGCAGTAATATTTCGGCGAATAATATTTTTATCGCGTGCATACTAAGCATAAGAATTTGTTATCCAAATGCTCCTTCGGTAGCTGTCACCGGCCAAATTGAATACAATTCATCATGCGATACGTAAGCTCCATATATTTCCATACGTCAGCGTGTTTTCTACGGCTTTGCTATTATACTTTCATAGCACTTAGTATACAAGCGTGATAGACATAGTTATAAAATTACATTATTAAGAAGTACAAAGATATCAAATTATATATTTTTAACTCGTTTTTTTCTTGATAATTTACAAGGTTAATTAACTTTTAGCACTACTATTTTAAACTTTTGCGGCTTGAACACATTTTACAATTTTAGGGACCAAATTCGTTTATGTTATTGAACAAATTTTAAAATTACTGTTAAAGTTGTAGTGCTTCTACAAGATATACCTACAAGAAGAAAAAAAATAACTATACCCTTTCCAACCGTTTATTTAACTTTTGACAGCTGTAATACTGACTCAAATAGTGATACCCTGCCCTGCTACTCTGCAAAACGAAAAACGAAGTTTCGTGACAATTTTCGGGGTCAGCTTATGTTGGTGAATACTGAATTCGTAATAGTTCACCAACATAATTAGAACCCAAAAATTGTCACGAAACTTCGTTTTTCGTTTTGCAGAGTAGCAGGGCTGACCCGTTACCGATTCGATTTATTTTATCTATCGATTTTATTCGTGAAGAAGTTTTAATCGATTTACTATGAATTTCAACATTTTGCACCTGTTCATTACAAGTAGGTACCGCAGTTCATTCACATGTTTTTTATTTGAACCAAACACAGTCTACCTTATTCCAAAACAAGGTCTAAAGATAGTCTAGGTTTAAACCTCGGTATAGACCATGGTCTAACAAAAACGTTATTCCAAAACGAAGTTTTAGCACTAAACCATGGTTCGTCTGTGGTTTAGAGATAAACCTCCGAGACCCCTAGTTTATCTTTGGTACTCCTCAAAATGTCAAATTTGTTTTGTTGTTTGTTGTAATGTAAAGTGAATGTTGTGATTTTTAAATAAAAATGGATTTGGACAGGATTGACCTCATTGATTTGGAAGATTTGGAAATGCTGGAGACGCCCATACAACGATGACCCCATACTCATCGTCATAGAATCAATACCTTTGATATGAGTGACGAAGATTTCCGTTATAAGTATAGATTTACAAAAAGCTTTGGCGAAAAAATTGTGGACCTGTTGCAGGAGAACTTATCGCAGGATCCTCGAGGATGCCCCCTAAGCCCGGAATTGCAAGTAGTTTGCGCGCTACGCAACGAAGTACGTAGAAGTTATGTCTTATTATTCTATTGAAGAAGATAGGCACTTAGGTAGGTAAAATAACAAATTTACTGATACTTCCTTGTTTTATTGGTACTTAGATTCAAGACGATACTGGTGATTTACATGGAGTGTCACAATCTGTAGTCAGCAAAAGTTGCAGAAATACTTGCGCGAATGTCTCACAGATGGATAAAAATGCCTGCAACTTTGAACCAACAAGAGGAGACCATGGGGAAGTTCCGCACAACAGCGAATTTTCCAACAGTCATTGGCGCTATCGACTGTACCTACCTACTCACATTAGAGTAAAAAAAATAAATGCTGATGGTGGTTCTTTTCTTTTCTTTTCTTTTCTTCTTGAATCTTGGTAGAGCAAAGGTTTTAGTTGAAGCTACGGGGAAAACCCCCGGGATTCACTTCACTCACTTCTTTTCGCCCCGGGTAAAATGGTACTTTCAAACTTTGCGCGCATAGCTATTTCAAGCTGACACTGACAGAGAAACTGTCATTTTTGACATAAAATAGCTTCAGACGTGTCCAGCGAACCGATATGAACGAATGGTTTTACATAAGTTTTCGTTTAATCTGTGCATATTATTTAAACCTAGGTTGATCTCAGGTTTAAGAAAACCTTCGTTACTCGTCGTTTTGTAATAAGAAACGGTTTAGACCTCGGTCTAACTTTAAACCCTAGACTACATAGTTCTGGTTTAAACCTAGTTTTAAGTCGTTTTTTGTAATAAGACCGAGTAAGTCTAAACGATTATTTTAGATTCATTAATTTTCAGCGAAGAAATTCGATCCCATTACTAGGTACGAGTACTATGAAACTGTTTTCATTACGCAAATTATTTATTAAAACAGAGACATCTAAGGCATTTTAATATAATAAAGGTTTTTACGTGATTTGATATAAAAATTATCACAATAATTTTATTGTAATTATGTGTTATTAATATAATCGATAATCGATTTATTTCAAAACAGTTTATAGTCGGTGGCCATTAATTACGAATGAAACATCTCTAAGTGGGCGGGACCCGTCCATGAAGTAGGTACAGTATTCCCTGTAGTACATTGTATCAAAAATTATTTCAAAACTTTATGTGCGTGATCTGTCAAAAGTTAATTATACGATTGGAAAGACTATAACAAGATTGTTAGTTATTTTTTTTCTTCTTGTATATTTACACGATTTTTATACTGATAAAAATCGTGCTGAAAATAAATCTAACACTAAATATCTAAACAAAGAAAACGTAATAAAACACTATCATTTGATCTTCTTTGTTACCGGAAAAGAAAACTAAATGTCCGTTAAAATTAAGTAGTTACATTTTCCTCCCGGAGAAATAGGACGGCATCTGTTTCCATGTAGACTCTTAAGCGATTTACAAGATAATACCTTCGTGTTTACGAAGAACATTTTGATAATGGTAGAGTTTTCAGACTGTCTACGCTGATGAGTGGGGCTTAGTGAGATAGCTACTTTAAGGTAAGAATTTTTTTGTTATTTAATTTACGAGTGCTTTTTAAATTTTTTATTATAGTATTTTTATAACTTTGATCACATTTCGTTGAGTTACAGGTTGTACAACGGGTCGGTAACGGTGTTTCCTAGTACTAGATTACAAATAATAATTTAAATTTAAGCAATAAATAAATATTTTTTACAGATACTTACGCACCCAAAGTCGCAAGCAATCGCTAATTAGGAGTAATATGAATAAAAATACTCAATTTGTTTAAGCATCACAGAAACATTTTGATTAAGAACTCCAACAATATCCATATTAAAAGATCAAATATCAGTGTCCCATTTAATGAGCTCAATGTATTTTATTGAATGTGGGGCTTCACAAGACATCTGACACTAGGGTGAATGTTTAATGGACCATTTAACGAACACATAAATATCAGTTAATCATGACTAATTGGAGTGACATAAGAACATTTCCAACTATGTCAATAGTGGTTAAAGCACTTCTGCCTTGAGGAGAATCGATTAGATAAAAGCGGGATGAAATTTAAAAAAGTTTTTTTTTTACGAAATGCTACCATAATTATATAGAAATAAAAACGAATAGAAAAGGTATTGGCGTAGTGTGATGGACTTACAATCTGTCACATATGGAAAATAATGTATTTAGACATACCACTGGCTATCTCCATAGACATTAGCAAAGAAATACTGCTAAAATATTTTTTAATTCAAAGCGCGGTAGATGGTCATGTTCATGATGATGTTTTTCCAATAGTGCAGTAGTTACAAAGTATTATACTATGGGTGGTCTCATAAACTCTCAAAGCTTTTATTTTTCTGATAATAGCTAAAAGGTAACCCACATAAAAATTAAGATAACAGTGGCATTTGAAGATCTATATAAAAGCATCGTTAATTCTAGTTTTTTATTAAAATGCGCGCCGACATAAAATCGGTTGATAAGCGAAATATTTTAGTTGTACGTTTTGTAGTATTAACATTTTGTTGGAGCGGGTTTTACGATTTTCTTTACTGATTGAGGTTAGATGATAAAACAAAATATTATGTGCCAATAGTTAACAAACTTAAAATGCAAGTATTTTTTATAATTAATGTCGATAATGTCTTTTGGTTACTTTAATCAATCTTACCTTTTCTTATAATCTTAAATGGGTAAATACTAACAATGGAAAAAATATATATTAGAATATCGAATGAAATTAATCGTTAAAACAATTTCCTTCAAAGTCAGAACTGGAATTTGTAACATAATCGATTTGGAGACCCCGACGAAGTGCGGTCACAAAATTTACATATAAATTCGGATCATTTTAATTTAAAACGCATTGGGAGATATATTTGCATTTATATTATGAGGGACCATTACTGTTTCTTTGTCGCGGTTAATATCACAGAGAAATTTGTCGGAAATGACTACCTAAAAGAATCTTGATCGAACATTCCTACACAAAGTGAGGGATATAAAACAAATGGGCTTGTGAATATTTCTACTATTTGATCAAATAAAACGATAAGATCGACCTTTATAATGCCGATGTATAGAAGGTATTTTCAGGGATTGAATAACCGAAAAATTAAGATACCCTTAAATAGCGGTATGACGTCATACCGATATATTCCGGTTACAAAAATATTCCAATAGCGAAAAAAATTGCGGTACCGAAATTTGCTATACCGAAATAATAGCGGTATAAAAACGGTAGAGTAAATTCTAGGTTTCCTTTGATAAATGCCGCGACCGGGCGGTCGCGCAGTGACGTCACAGCACCAACCGGTGTGATGACAACTTTTGAACATGTTTTTATTAGTTTTGCTTGTAATTATTATGTAGTAGGTAGGTAGGTACCTACTTAAGTACCTTACCTAAACTTTTGCACGGCTATCAAATACCACTAAAATTTTACAAAAGTAGGTCAATATAATATTTTATTTTATGAACAAAACGCGTTCACTGCCCATGACGCACATGGAGATGTTGCTTCGAAAGTGACGGAATAGATTGAAACTTTGCTAACTGATCAAGGCAAGGACCAATGACAACAATACAATACTTAATTTAATATGAAAATTTGATTTAACGCGTTCAGTGCCCATAACGCATCTACGACTGTTATTTTAAAAAAAGGTTACGGATTAAATTGATTGCAATTTAAAAAAAGACTGGTGGCAATACTATAGTAAATACAATAATAATGACTTAACACGTACAGTACTCATGAGGCACATGCGGATGTTGCGTTGAATGAAATATGTACATCTAAATTCAAAAGTAGAATTACTGTTGAATTTAGATAAAATAGATGGAGTAGAAGGATTATATGGGATAAGGGTGAGGATGAGGATATGCGGATGAGGATATGAGGATGAGGATATGCGGATGAGGATATGAGGATGAGGATATGCGGATGAGGATATGAGGATGAGGAAATGAGGATGATGACATGAGGATGAGAATATGAACATGAGGATATGTTGACGAGAACCAGAACGAGAAATCTCCCAAAATTCCACTGTTTCACAAAAACTATAATTTCTGTATTTTTGTAGCGATCGCAACGCACCAATAGTTCAAGTGCATTAAAAGGTCTTTCTCCTGAGGTAAACATTCTGCTTTTTATTTCGAATCTTAGAAAAGTAAAATAAGTTTTTATTGACAAACAAGTGACGTCACTTCAACTTTCGAGTTATTTTCAGCAAGCTCTTTCATTTGATACCCATATTGTAGGAAAGCATATGGAGTCCGCCATATTGGATTTAGAGTGACGTCACTTTATTTTTCGAGTTATTCACAGCAAGCCCTTTCATTTGATACCCATATTGGAGGAAAGCATAGATGGAGTCCGCCATATTGGATTTAGAGTGACGTCACTTTATTTTTCGAGTTATTCACAGCAAGCCCTTTCATTTGATACCCATATTGGAGGAAAGCATAGATGGAGTCCGCCATATTGGATTTAGAGTGACGTCACTTTATTTTTCGAGTTATTCTCAGCAAGCCCTTTTATTTGATACCCATATTGGAGGTAAGCATAAATGGAGTCCGCCATATTGGATTTAGAGTGAGGTCACTTTAATTTTCGAGTTATTCTCTATAAACTATAAACCTACCTTTTCAAACATAAAAATAATTTTTCAAATCGGTCAAGGCGTTCTTGAGTAATCGGGGAACATAATAAATAAACAAAATATTTTGGCGAATTGAGAAACTCCTCCTTTTTTGAAGTCGGTTAATAATTCAAAAAGTTAGATTTATTCGTAATCGCACATTTCACGCGCGTCCCCAAGCGGACCTCCCCCTCCCGCCCGCCGCGCGCCGTTGTCACCACCCCGCTTGCATTCTTACAGACTAAAATAATAATCACTCAATCTACCTTATTCCAAAACAAGGTCTAAAGATAGTCTAGGTTTAAACCTCGGTATAGACCATGGTCTAACAAAAACGTTATTCCAAAACGAAGTTTTAGCACTAAACCATGGTTCGTCTGTGGTTTAGAGATAAACCTCCGAGACCCCTAGTTTATCTTTGGTACTAACCTCAAAATGTCAAATTTGTTTTGTTGTTTATTGTAATGTAAAGTGAGTGTTGTGATTTTTAAATAAAAATGGATTTGGACAGGATTGACCTCATTGATTTGGAAGATTTGGAAATGCTGGAGACGCCCATACAACGACGACCCCATACTCATCGTCATAGAATCAATCCCTTTGATATGAGTGACGAAGATTTCTGTTATAAGTATAGATTTACAAAACGCCTTGGCGAAATAATCGTGGACCTGTTGCGGTAGAACTTGTCGCAGGATCCTCGAGGATGCCCCCTAAGCCCGAAATTGCAAGTAGTTTGCGCGCTACGCAACTGGGCACGCCACGAAGTACGTAGAAGTTGTCTTATTATTCTATTGAAGAAGGTAGGCACTTAGGTAGGTAAAATAACAAATTTACTGATACTTCCTTGTTTTATTGGTAGATTCAAGACGATACTGGTGATTTACATGGAGTGTCACAACCGGTAGTCAGCAAAACTTGCAAAAAAGTTGAAGAAATACTTGCGCGAATGTCTCACAGATGGATAAAAATGCCTGCAACTTTGAACCAACAAGAGGAGACCATGGGGAAGTTCCGCACAATAGCGAATTTTCTAACAGTCATTGGCGCTATTGACTGTACTTACTCACATTAGAGTAAAAAAAATAAATGCTGATGGTGGTTCTTTTCTTTTCTTTTCTTTTCTTCTTGAATCTTGGTAGAGCAAAGGTTTTAGTTGAAGCTACGGGGAAAACCCCCGGGCTTCACTTCACTTCTTTTCGCCCCGGGTAAAATGGTCTATCATAAAAAAGGGGTTTTAGCCGTAAAACACCACGCTGGCCAGTGCGTCTTGGTGAGTCGCCAGAGCCTAGTTTGTTATCTAGCAGGGTGCATCACGTGCAGGTTAGGTTGGCTTGGGGGCGAGATATTGGGCCCCCTTACAACCAAGGGGCAGACCACCAGCCCGATGGTCCGATGACATCGTGAACGTTGCCGGGAAAGTGTGGGAGAGAATCGCACAGGATCGGACTGAGTGCCGTATTATAGAGGAGGCCTATACCCAGCAGTGGGTGCAACGGGGCTGATATGATGATGATGATGAAAATGGTACTTTCAAACTTCGCGCGCATAGCTATTTTAAGCTGACACTGACAGAGAAACTGTCATTTTTGACATAAAATAGCTTCAGACGTGGCCAGCGAACCGAAATGAACGAATGGTTTTACATAAGTTTTCGTTTAATCTGTGCATATTATTTAAACCTAGGTTGATCTCAGGTTTAAGAAAACCTTCGTCGTTTTGTAATAAGAAACGGTTTAGACCTCGGTCTAACTTTAAACCCTAGACTACATAGTTCTGGTTTAAACCTAGTTTCAAGTCGTTTTTTGTAATAAGACCGAATATGTTTATACCGTAATGCTATATCGTTATTTCATACCGGTAGTATACCGGTAAAGCTCAACCTTTATAATTTAACGGTACCGTTACGATTTTACGGTACTGGTATACCTGGTACCTTTACCGCTTTCAATCCCTGGGTATTTTGGAGTTTTGCTATACCATGACCGTGATTTAACCGTTATAATGAACGTGTCAGACAAAACAAAATATTCCTTGTATGAATAATATGAGTCAACACTAATAATGTAATATAATGTATAATAGACCGATCCAAGACCGACTAATATCGTAGCAAATCCTTCTGTTCTTTTCTGATACGGTCATGTTACGATCAAGGTAAGTATAAGACCACAATTATCTGAATTTTTACACAAAATCAACTGTACTAAAGTTCAATTTTAATTAAAAATAATTTTCAGTGACCCGGCCCTTCTAATATAGCAGTTCTCTGAGCTAAATGTTACTACGAAGGGACAAGGGTACTGTGATTTACAACCAGATTCAATGAAGAATTAAACATCTTCCATCTCACTTTACACAAAACTTCATATAAGTGCAAGCGAGATGTACGCTACCCCTTATTTTTTCCGGTGCTTTACTAAACATACTAAACCGATATGAGACCGGCCACTTAATAAATTGAACAATTTGTGGTATTTGTTAAGGGTGGATGCCATTAAGCTAATTCATTACACAAATTGACATTGTTACTATTTATTTTGTGTACCTTCCTTTTAAAAAAGATCAGTTACCCTCTACAAATTACTAGAAAAAGCATTGAACTCTGAATTACGAATTTTATAAGCATCAAGAGACTGTTTAATTTATTTGGATAAATACAGAAATCTATTGAAATTATTTCCTTTTAGTGAACCATTAAGTTAATTAAAGACAACGGCCAATGACTTGTTAAATGACGACAAACCTTCAAAGACTCAAGCAATCTATTTCATCACTTAGTTAAAACATTTTGTTTCATCTAAATACGACATTTTATGTTGAATCTAAATAGGTGATAATTTTGATAGTAATATTGTGACTAATTTACGTTTCCTCTCTCTAATGAACTTATAACAAAAGTCAAAGTATCAAAGGATACAAAAATAGTTCAAAATCGGGGATGCGTCATTATTTAATCCTGTAGTGGTATTAAATCAGTCATTTGCTAAAAGACAACATGAAGACGAAGATTTTTGTTTCGTATCATTCCGACCTGTTTTCAGAAAACATCGACCGTTATTAAGCGGAAACACAACAGAACACACAACAGAACAAAATATTTATAAGTTTCCAATCTCTTCATTATTTTTAGATTACCTACTCTTGTCAGTGGATTGAAAAATTTCTTCATTATTTAACAACTTAAGTGTCGAGTTGTCGTACTCGTATATATTAATGCTATCACATCATCTATTAAACATGTTTTTCTAATACAATTTAATTTTACTATATCGGCTATCATAGTCACAAGACATTCACCGCTTCTTAAAGCCCCGAAGCTTTAGGGAGATGGGAACATTTTGTTCTTGCTGCACTAATAGCTCGTAAATATTTCAGCAACGGCACACATGCGCCTCTAGACAAATGGTCGCTTATAAAATATATGTGAGCCGTCACTTTAAACATTCCCATTCGTTTTCGACAACTGTAACAACAATGCAAACCATTACTGAAGTCCCCAGTTTTAAAATTTTAACGGATGTGTTCCGGTCATCCATCACTTTTGGCCAGTCTTTATAGAGCAAGCGCCCATTGTGTGTAGTGCATATTATAATATGAATCTGACTGTGTATTAGTCGTTTGAGTTTCAATCATACTCAAACATTTTTAAGAATGACTCAGAACTCAGAATGATTCAGAACAGACAAAAACTTTATTCTAGACTGAAGCCACGTACAAAAATAATTAAAAATTTGAAGCGAAACACAAAACTGTGATTTTTGCATAATTCACAATAAATCTCATCGATGCTAATACTAAAACAAAATTTAATGTTTTTTATTTTTCTTACTTTTTATTTTAATTTTCATTATTTAAACATTTTTGCTCAGCTTTGAAATAACTAGGTACCATGGAAAAACCTGGTTCAAAAATAAATTTATATTTACTGCACTTCACATTGTAACTGCTATCTCTATTTAAAATTCTGTTTGGGGCTTGGATTATTGTAGGCAGACTCCTCCAAACTCCTGCTCTACTTACAACAGCTGGGAACCATTCAGCATACTTTGGCCGAGGTATTTTAACAATACGAGTAATGAACTCAAAGTAACATTAGACTGTTTGTGAAATCTTTGTTCATTTGGTTCGGTTTGTTTGTCTAGCGTGGAGTTGAGAATAGTTTCACTTACATCAATCAAAGCTTTTTTAACAAGTAGGTTTAATACTGAAGTTTTAAGGGAAAAACTAGTTATACTTCAAAAATCATGCTAATATCTACCTAGTAGGTAGATCCAAATACTTTACCGACTAGATTTAAAAGAGATAAATTCACATTATATTACCTTATAACTATAGTCTGTTCTACTGTTGTTTGGTACTGTACCTGAAACCAAACAAATAATAAAATTAGTCAAAATATCTACAAATATCATCACAAATATTTTTATCTTCTACGTAATCTTTATCTTTAAGTGGAGTAAAACCTCAAATTACATTCAGAGGAACAGAATATTGAATGAAGCTATGGGGCGGTGTAGGTCATTCCTCATTTTGAGGACTCTCCCGGGACGAAGAGTAACAGATTTTATGGAAACACCTTTAGAATTACGAAGAGCTTCGGGCATGTCATGGAAACCTTCGTGGCGTAGCTTACTTTGACGTTCTTGATAGTTTGTTGAAGTTAATTAGTAATTAATAACAGCTGAGCGCTTCTGAGCTTTACTGCCGTGCTAAGGGTGACAGCCGTAAGCAACATTTTTTCTAAAATTGAGTTAGTACCATATTCGGAATCCTCGTGTCGAGATCTATAACTTTCTCTTTGACAGTTTTTTAAATAAAGTCTCTAAAGGCTTTTTTCAGTTGTGCTAAGCGCCGTAGCTGCTATTAATTTTTTGGATTTCTTAAAATTACAGCCGTAAACGAACATTATCACTATCCTGCCCTAAACTTCTATAGATAAAACACATAGAGTGCTTACATTAATCGCTTTAAAGACTTATAGAGCAATTACATGTGGATGCGCATTTCAATCGATAAGTATTTTTCTTACGTTAAGCGTGGTAACTACCAATTACGGCGGTCAATGAAGTTTTTAGGCGGTGAATTTAGTAAGTATTCCTTAACACGACAGCCGTAAGTTGTGCAGTTACGGCGATTATGCTTATAATAAAAGAATTCAATCACTATGTTTCTCTATCAAAAGCGCTTTAAAGAGTGTCCCTTACCTAAAGCGCGGTATATGTGTTGCTTACGACGCTCATTGTAAGTATTCGTCTATAAAATAAAGCAGGCTTCTACAGCATAACGAGTATTTGATGTTTTAATGTAGTAATAATTGTAATCGGAGTTTAATTTTAAAACGTATAAAAACTACATTATTTTCTTTATAAAACTGTTTTTTCAGATGTAAAAAAAAGTTAATTCTGTAGACGCAATTGACAAAAACATTTTGAAAACTTTACGCGCCGTTTTCTCGAAACTAGTAGACATGCAGTTACGGCTGTCACCTTTAGCACGGCAGTTTAGAAGGCACGTCAAATTGCCAGTACTGGCTTCTATGACAGTGCCTCTTGTGTAAAGTTAGCCACTGATGAGATTAAAAGAACGAAATGTCAAGGTGTGGTCGAAAAAAGTAACGTCCCAATTAGTAACGTTCGTACTAACTTAACGCTGTCATTTCCAATATTCGATTCATCTGTAAGCCAAGATAAATTGTGGTGGCAACTTTTTTCTTATATAACAGACAGACCATGAAATTTGCTCCACTGAAGTAAAATTTTTGTTGCCTAAACTCGAAAGGCTTGGTTGTTGAGGATACAATTCGCGAAATTGCTCTAAGTGGAGTAAATCATTATTGTACTCAATTCAAGTGTACTTTTAGTTGTCTGATCAAAAATAACATATTCTAAGATATTATTATTGATGAAAATATAAAATAAATAAATATCCCTGGACATTCCACACAGCATCATTCATCTAGTCCCAAGCTAAGCAATTTAATGCTTGTGTTATGGTTACCAGATGATTGATATACTACATAGATATTTTTTTTTTTTTGTAAATACATACATACATATTATACATAAAAAACAACCAGTCCCGGAACAAATATTTGCATAGGTATGCACAGTAGGAGTAACCTACGAATTATTTCGCACCAAGAATAAAATTCGCCAAATTGCGTCTACTCCTCACAGTTACATCTAAAATAATATGAAAGTAAAAGACAAGAGAGTTTTCAAGTCTTACTTTTATATTCAGTCCCAGACACAATCAACCAAATAATTCACAAGCATTTGTGAATGAAATTCTTGATTCGTTCATAAAAAAGTAATTTATGTAAAAATATGATGTGTAGCAATATCTCCGCTGAATAAAACGAATGTTAGCACAAGTAAACTGCAGATGACAAATTATTTTGTTTACAAGCAGTTTTTTGTTTTCAAAGATCCTAAGTAGGGCATTTAAATACGCTCAAACTCATGCTAACCTGAGATCACGTGCCGTTGCGTAGAGTATGAGAAAAGTTCTCCAAGGGACGGGATTTATTTGTCAACTTTCCCCTGATAAAACTTTGTTTGACATTTGATTGTGAGGTCGTGCTTGCGCTATGGATTCTTCGTAGATATCTTTTGAGTGCTCTTTTTGGCTTCGGGTCCTTATCGTACGGAATTTAGAATTTTGAGGCGATCGTAAACGAAAATTGACGAGTAGTTTCAATGATGTGGAAGTGTGCTCTTATTTGTGTGTATTATTTCTACTGTTTTCATGTCTTGATGGGAATTCATAGATATCTACTAATAATCGTTGCTATATTAGAAATAATCTTTGGTATTACACAATTAGTCTATTTTACATTGTGTTACTTTTATACATTAAAAATAATGCTAATGTAATAATTAGCTAATACAAACAGCTTTGATTTACAACTTATTAGGTATGTAGCTAATATTCTCAACTATAATTTTTAATTAATCTTATCTGAAACATTCAAGTTAAACTAAATTGAAACAACAAACTGTTTACCATTTCTGTTTCTAAGTTTTTATGTAAACGTTATTAAGAAGCCAAGCACGAAGCGGTATCCGACTTGAAATATAGCTTTCTCGCGACAGTTTTTTTGTCGTAAAATAAATAGTGGGGAAGTGTAGACGGACAGACGCCCTAACGATTAGGTATTATTTGTGACTACGTAGGTAGGCTGAGCACCTTAATTTTTCTTTAACTTAAGTCTTGGTTTCTACGATGGCTTTAAACTTATAGCGAGCAACAGACTAAAAATTAATTTTGTTTTTTTTTACGCGAGACATGGCGTTGTATGTCAATATTGCCAAAACCCTTGATCGGAACAAAAAAGTAAGATAAGTTTTTTATTTGGTTGTAATAGGTGAAATATTATCATTGAAAATGATGAAAAAATATTTCCAGGAATCACAAATGTTTCATAATAAAATGACAAATAAAAGTGCGAACACGGATAAGGATTTTAATGTCAAATCGGTAATGATTCGTTCTTCTACAGGTTTCAGTGAAAGAAATCTTAGGAGGTTTTAGTTGTGTACATGGAAAAAGTCTTCTTTCGTAACTGGTTACAAAACAGTGATTTTTTTTCACTGATTCGTAACCAGTTACAAAATATTAGTTACGAACGTGGGCGAAGCGAAAGCAATTCACTGAAGCGAATAGAAACCGAGGCTTAAGCGCCTGAATAAAAACGTGACCTTTATTGTAATAAAAAGCTTCTAACGTAGGTATTATGAGTCGTTCTTCAATGAATGTGAAATCATTAGTTTCCTTCCACGAAATATGCCCGTTACAATTGACAATTCTTTTGCAATAATAAATGTTTTTTATCAAATTATATTTATATCTTTTACTTGATATTCTTATAGGGCTGAATGAGATGAATTGCTGTTTTCTTGGAAAAAATAAAACTTTGCAGACACAAATATATAAGTTGTTATTCCAGAATTATTTTTACAGTTTGACTAACAATAATAACCTATGTATGTATACCTATTAATATAATTACTTAGTATTCTTTTATCTGTGATATAATAAAGCACTCCTGCTTAACAAACATACATTTAAACAGACAAACTCTCGAGTTTGTCTGTTTAACTGTATGTTTGTTACAATAACAATTAATGTTAACATCTATCTCAAAAAGTACACTTTGAACTATACTTAATTTAAAGCAAAGTTTCGGACCACCTTCAGAGTTCAAAACGATATTTCACATGCAGTTAACGATCTATTTACAAGCAGCATCGGCTTGTTCATCTTTGTGACTTGTCAAAGGAATGCTATAAAGGCTCGGAAGTTGACAAATCTCGACGTTATTTCTGTACTAATTAGGAAGGGAGGCGTGGGTGTCTGAATGACAAACAGACATGTTCATGAGTTCACACAAATAAATTCATTTGTCGTATAGTTGATAGGTACAGTCGAAGTAAAAATGTAATAATAAAAACTACTATATTACTAATTTCTTGGTTTGGTTTTGAAAACTATGCATGAAGTACCTGCCTGTGTTATACACATTTAAAGTAAAAAATTAATTATATTAGTATTTTAGGCTGTTTGTTTTCCCAGGAAATATAAGTAAAATAAATAGTTTATCAAAACGGACATTGGGGTGCTTAGGGTACCTACAGAATTAGGATACCTCCCAGATTTAAAGACATGTACGGTAAAGTGCATTAAGAAATGTACGGTACGGTAAAAAGACATGTATGGCAGGCTACTCAAGTTAAAACTAGATAATACCACTTAATTTCGGTTGAGTGGCGTCCAGCTAATCAAAGCTTACAGTTTTATATGCAACGATATTGCATTTGTTGTGATGTCACGAATTCAAGAAACGATTGTTAGTCGTGGGCGGTGATCTTCCGTCCATTAATGGCATGGTGATTGGTCTGTCGACTATTCTCCATGCATATTCATTGCTGTATTAACGCTCATCCGGGCCTTTATTAGATTGGAAAAGAAGGTTGGACTTATAGGAATGGTTATCAAATATCTCTGCAAGGTATGGTGTGGTTCAGGTGTGTCGCTAGGTCCTATTTTGTAAATGTTGCATTAAGTTCTTTTAACTAAATCTGTCCCCCTACAAATAATCCCCTTATAATAATAAGCGCGAAAGTTTGTATGCATGTATAGATGTTTGTTACTCTTTCAAGCAAAAACTACTGAGCGGATTTGACGTAAACATGGAATATAGTTAGGTTCTTGGCCTGGAATAACACAAAGGCTAATTTTTATCTAGTGCTACGCAAGCGAAGTCGCGGGTTTTAAATAGTTTAAAGATGTTTTGTTAAAGTTGAATCTTTCTTATCCTCTAAATTAGTTTTAATAAGGTAGACTAATCTCATTGTCATCTCAAAATTTACTTTTATCTCAAAGCTGTTAAGAAAACACGTAACTTGTAACACTTATTATTAACCATTATTCAAAATAATGGTTAACCATTACATTAACCATATTTTGAAATGAGAGAGATCTTATTTGCAAGATTTTTGTATTAAAATCTAAGAGTTTTTCCAAAAATATTATGAATAAGAAGAACATAAAGTGTAATTATAGTGACATAAATACATACCACGTAAGTAATTGATACAAGACTTTGTCGCAAGAAATGCAAAAAAGTTAGCCCTGTGAGTTATTGTATGAGTAGGTATACAGGGGTTTGGGTCTTTCTTTTCTAATTTAGCGTTTTAGATCAATTGTTTTACTTAAGACAATTTTCTTTAAATGTGGTAAAAATTAGAAAGATTAATGATGTTAACAAAACTCACCTACTTCTTGAAATACGCAACAAAAAATGTGAGTTCTTGAGATCAGAAACACCGATCATTAGCTCCCAACGATAATTGTAAGGTTTCTTTATTAGATTTATTGCTTCAGAAGCAAAATAAATTATATAGAACCAAGCAATTAGAAGGTTATTACTCGTAATAGAACCTGATTGAAGACCTTTACGGTTACGTTGAAAGAAAATTAAATAGCAAAATATGGGCTTCAATCAATTATCCGCTGGTACAATCATTTCTCGCTGAGTCTCTCCAAAGTTATGTATTAATAGTGTATAGATTCCAGCATTTAGTTTTCATTGAATCAATTAGAGTTATAATAAATAAATAACTATTACTAATAATAACATAATTATAATTTAGAAAATATTCGGTCATTGGAAGAAAAAATAGAATTTTACTATATTTCACGTTTTTTTAATTATGCCAAAAAAATATCAAGCTGAGCATAGGCTATATTTTATCAAGGTAGGTACCACGCGGGCGAAGCAGCGGGCGAGTAAGCTAGTGTGATATAATTATGTAACCGTCTTACAATCCAAAAACAGCCTTACCTATTATTACGTAACAAAATATAAGTTTTTTCTAGATGTAATGCTAGAATGTATAGTTAAAAAAGATTAGGTACTTTGAATATATTTCTGAAAACATTTTCCCTTTGAAATGTACGTTCGCATCTCTAATTAAAAACTCAGAAAGACTTTGTGGTATGTAATCGCAGTTAATCTATCTGCATACTATAAAACATACAAATATAATTTTTATTTAAGTTGAAGTTTAGCGACGTTCTGAGCGGTCACAATTTGGATAAGTGATCAAGGTGCAAGTAGCTTAGAAGTAGTCGCTTTTGTGCTTCGGAGGGTTCGATAAATTATCGGCTTTGAAAGTCGTTAAACCATGATGAAGGATTTAGGCGACCTAAAACTCCGTCACAAGCGTTGGCAATAATTAAGTGAACTTTATTTACCTTTTATTATTACATCCTAATGATGAAAAAAAGTATGAAATCTACTTGACTATCTGATTGAAAGAATTAAATTAAGGTACAAGCTCATAAGGCACTGATACATGAAGTGTGCTACGAGAAACTAATTAGTGAGAGCTCGGTTTTATTTCAGTGACAAGTCGTAGCGTCTTCAAGAACTTTGAGGAACTAGTTGCTGTCTGAAAGAGTTGTAGGAATACTGACACTTTACAACTGTATTAAAGCCTGTAAGCAGACCACTTCCTTTTAGAACTATTACCTTCTTAGACACAGTTAGGAGTTAAAGTCAAGGAGAGTTTTATTAGCCTTCAATTGCACTCAACAGCCTTAAACACTTAAACAGTCAATATACAGACATGAATTAGAAATTTCCCTTTTTTTACTAGATAAAAAATATTTTGTTATAAGTATTGTAAAGCAAAAAATAATCCCGAGATTAGAACAACAGAGAGAGATGTCAAAGTTGTAGGCTAATTAACGGAGTGTGGTACAAAATCAGCCGCTCAATTAGATTCACATTACTTGGAGCGATTTACCGCTAACCAGCCGTGAGTACTCGATGCGCTTCGAATAACAAAATGGCTGGTCAAGTGCGGCCGGACCTAGGATGTGTTTTAAAATTGATTATTAAGAATAAACAAAATTAAACTTTTACCCCTCCTTCACTGAACCTAGGGTGAGGATGGAATCTATTTAGGGTGCTGTAATTTTCTTTAAGATCGTTTTTACAACCATAAAAAGTTTTGATCTTGGTAAATGCATAAAAACACACGACTTTATATTTGTTTATGGCATTGCAAGTTTTCTAATGATCTATTTGTTTTCTCCACTTTTGTAAAAATTGTTTATTCTCTCGAAGGCTATAAAAATGTATGCATACATTTACTCGATGCGAACCTTAAAGAACTCATTAATGATACATTATTTTCAGTTACATGCAATGAAACAGGATTACCTTATCCCAGACTCTGTCGGCATTCTCTCTTCGGAACATTAGAATTAGCTAGCAATTAGTAGCATTTTATTTCTCTGCAATTTGTGATCCATTAATCCTGTCCTAAATACATCCACACACGAGAACCGACTAAGCCTTCGCCCGGCGCTCGAGAAACTAGGATGGACGTAAAACTTTATTTTTACTTCGACAGGGAACTTTTATTTGCACAACTATGTCGCTTTTATACTAAAGGCCCATTCACATTGATCCACTGGCATTGTAAACTTGGTAATCAAAGTTCGATGAAGTGCAAATTAATTCATGTTGTTGAATTATTATTGTATCACTTGTCCGTTCAATTGTTACATGAAATAATTGGCCGAAAAAAAGAGGCATTCCTCGTAGCGCACTCAGATGAAGCACACCAAAGTAAAATTTGTACCACCAGATAGAAAAATTGTATTACTGTTTTGTGGTTAATAAGTTAATTCTGGATTGGTGTGCGAATGCTATGTCAATATCAAGTCGGTTTAATTATTGTATAAAGAAATAAACATTTTACTTCTACGAGTATCTAATATTAAAACTGATAAACCGATGCCTGCGTACAAATAATGTTTCTGTAAATGTATTTTATGAGTCACGAACCAGGTGCACTGCATAAAAATATATCTGCATATTTATTATAAACATGGTAGAGCTTGTAGCAAATACATTATGACACGATTGTTTCGCAATATGCACTAAGCATGGAACTTGAGTATCGATTGCTCGATTATTGTTAGTAAAAATGTGTAAATATGAATACCTATCTTGTTGAGTAAGATTATTTATTAAATTGTAGATTGAAGACTCCACAAATTAAAATGTGTATGAATATCTTATTGTGTAAAGTTAATCAACTAGATTATTTGAAATTATAGTTTTTATTGAAAACTTTTGAGTTTTTAATTCAAAAGGCGTCGGTTTTTATTTATAAGGACTATCACATAATTATTTTGTTTCAAGTCTGTTTAGTGGGGTACACATGCCATTAGTAGTTTCTAAAGATTTTCAGACAAATTCGATACAAATCAGGACTGTATAATTTTGCGTTGGGACTTAAATTTACATTTTCTGATATTTAGCTATGATATCACCCAATAGCCAAACAAAAATGCGATTAAATATAAAAAAATACTTGTAGTTAAAGAAATTTCAACTTACCTATCATAATCATTGACACCACTCAACCAAAACACCCACAATAACAGATAATCCGTAAAATAATGTTTTATCACTTCACACTAAATCGATTACTAGCAATAGTCGTGGAACTTATTGAGCATCCCAAAAATCGTGATCGGACCACCCACAGATGCTGTGAGAAGGCAAATAAAATAAAACGAACATAAATAACAGTGCTCTCGCATAATTGATCACAAATTAAAACTCGCCGCGCGTCCGAAATGTTAAACGAACGCCGAAAGCGAAATTAGTATCTGCATGCAACACATAAGAGATACACACGCACACATGGATATATAGGGCTGTCACAAGTCCAAGCATGATGATCCAAGCTATCGTTTGCAAACAAGCTGTTTACCATCATCATCATTCCTACAACTAAAAAAAAAACAAAGTTGTGTTTAATTTTTTGAAATGTCGTCTAGATAAAGAAATATCATAAAAGGATAAGGGTACTTGTGGACTGATCAAAGAAAGATTTCTATATCAGATGTATTAGTAAGCTCAAAAAAAGCATACATTGCAAGCTGATTGATGATCACTTTTAATCCATATTGTCCTGAACTTTGATAGATAAAAACTAGTTCTCTAAATAGCTTATTCCGTGGTAATCAAGAGGTGCAGTTAGAACTAAGGTCCTCTTCATTGGCATCTTTTAAATATTAAGGTGGCGAGTCAAACACTTACTTTCAAGGATAAAGATAATTGGTAGTGTAAACGCAAGGTATTATCAGTCAAATACTTAATCGTTGCCTGATGTAGTGGCAACCCTTTTAGCAACATCACACTCACATTCTGGTTACTGCTTCAAACAAAGGGCCGTATTTAGGACAACGTTCCAGTAAAAAATCTTGAATGAAAGTTATTCTTTGTTTTAGCATTGTAGCACACATTTTTGGGAAATAGTTCTAACTGTTATCGATATGTTAGCTTTTGAACTAGTTTTCTTTTCGCCGTGTGGCAACTCTAGCGATTTGACGTAAAAATTGGCTAAGTTAATTTCATTTTAAAAGACTGTGTGTAAGTCTATATTTATTCAGTTTTGTATAGTGTGTATAAGACAATGTATAAACTCGAAAAAGTTTGACCTAGCATGTAAGACGTTTTTTAAGTGATCCTTAGGTCCTGAAATAAAATAATGTTTTTTTCTTTCTTTCTGAAACGATTAAATTTCGTTTGAATGCCAACCCTGATTCAAAACAAAAAGTAGTAAAGTGCATCAGTAAAATAAAACTTTTGTAGCTGATTTGACTACATTTTGATCTGCGGATTTTTTTTTTATATTTTTGAAGATCACGTTATACCGCCAAAGAACATTTTTTAATAACAATGCTACGGTATGTGTGTATCACTCCTTGGTGATTCAGACTCTTACTTACCTGTATACCTATGTATTAATGTACCTGCCTACATGTGTGTGTGTGTGAGCTGTTGTGTTTGTATGAAAATCACCTCGTTCTCCCAAGGTCTCCAGCACTTATTAACTTCGTAGGTATCTGTTTCTTTGCTCTGTAGGTTATACTTTTAAGTGGTCAATATTTTATTAACGGCCTTATTGGATGTATCTTGATTTCAGATTTGTGAGTTTAGATTCAAATCAAGCAGTAAAGTTTAATCTTTTGGTTAAAAGTGTGAGTTGACCTTAAGCTTTATTTTTCTAGTTTAACTTGATTGAAACCGTTAAAAACCTTCGTCATTATTTTTGAGAACTAAGTACACAGTTTGGTGATTGATTTTTAAGTTCAAAATTAATTCGTTCGACTCTATTGAGTGAACTTAGTACTTAGTACTAAGTTACTCTGATGAAAAAGTGTATTTTGTTAAACATGAAATATTTATATTTTTTCCTTACGTAGTTGTTATTCCATACATAAAAAGAATATCATAGTTTGGCACTTACAAGTAGGTACCTACTTTACAACGCACTATACGCCCTCGTACGCATCTATGAACCCAAACTAAAAACGCTTCCTTAATGTGTGGGACAACAACCACAAATAAACAGGTACTTTATTCTGACTCCTAACCTTACCAAAACATTTAACCTATTTCAAAGCTACCAATGTTGAACTTTTGACTCTAGTTTCATATCTTTGTAAGTTAAACTGCAGAAAATAAGGTTTCATTTTTTAAATAACTTGCGAGTATAATTAACGTACACCGTTATTTTCTTAAGAAGAGTCTTAATTAGATTCTAATTAGGGTTTAGTTTCAATACTGTATCTCTAAGTTTTGTTTAGAGAATTTTGCCTAGGTATACTTAAAAGACCTACAAATTTTATTCAATAAATAATTAATATCTTAAACTCATTTTCTTAACGTTTTATAACACTGATAATTAAATTGAAATTAAATTCATCCAATACTCTTATTATAATTAATATAATAAGAGTATTGGATGAACTTAAAATCAATGTCGTTTTTTATTTAACCTATCTTAAAATGTCTAGCCCGAGTTCTAAAATCCACCTTCTTTATCCCTTATGTTCAATGATTTTCGCTAGTTATGGATATCTAAACTTGTTTAGTCTTCAGTAATAGCTTTAAAACACCTTAAATAGCTAATGTATCTAGCTACGTTATAAATAAGAACGAACAACTTCCAAAATCAAAGGTATCATCTTAAACACATGAACGCATTAACAACAAATTGTTACAAGCCGATCTCTATCTAATCACAATCACAAAGATACCACAACTATAAAATATGTTCTGAGAATATCTTGGTAATGGAGGGAGTTCCGAGAAGGCGTAATATTTGGTATAATAATTCTTCCCAGAGAAAGATTGTAACAACGATAACTAGCTCTTAGCACCAGTTTCCGTTTTGTTCGAACAAGTAGCCAAAACTCCAAACGAAAGTCACCTTAGAAGATTAGTTATTTACACAAAGCACTTAAAATATGTAAGTATAATATAATGTTTATAACTACCATCAGACGATGGATAAAATTATACAAACTATGACTGAGAATTACGGTAATATTAACGTAGATTTTTGGTAGAATACAGTAAGCTTCGATGAAGTGGATCTGAACGTTCGTCAGTGTATGATATAACAAAAACTAGTGCCAATGACACTGTACTTAAGGCTTACTGGTTTTACTTGAATTCCCTCTGCATTGTGAAACATACGAACTTAGAAACTATGCAGAAGAAAAGTTTGTAGTTTTACTTCACTCTATGTAAGAATATGCTGACTTATCAGACGTAACTTGGTAACTTTAAAACAGAAAGCTACCACTCACCTACTAGCTAAGCTGAATGCTACGGATACTCTGCGATCAAATCATACGCTCTTTATTTTAATATAAGTTATTTATATACTTATTGTGAAAACATGAGTTGTTTTGTTGTTTCATTATAAATCCCCGTGTTCATGTATTTCTTAAATATAAAAAAAAAATTAAAAAAAACTAGATAAGTAATTTTACTAAATCGCTACTGCAGTCCATAACCAACTCTGATAAGCTATCCTGATACCAAATTTCATTCAAATCCGTCCAGTCATTTGAGCGTGAAGGAGTAACAAACATTTACACTTACACACACAAACTTTCACATTTTTAATTAGTGTGGTATGAATGTGTGATAGATACGTATTGCATAGTAAGAACTTATGCGATATTTATATTTTTTTTTTCGAAAATCGCTGCAGTAGTAAAATCATTCCTTCTCCGTTTTATTAACTAATATTACCTACATAATCAAGGAATCCAAAAAAAAATCTCTATAAAAGAAATTCCACGATAAAACAAACATTTTATTTTAAGTCTGTGCACTTTCAGCTTAAAACAATTTGTTTTGCTCTTTTTATGTTAATTAGCTGAAGAGGCCATTACCCAACCACGAAAAAGAACAAGTGGCAGTGCAAATGGTCCTAATCTGAATACTGATATCAAGCTTTGTTTTGCATTTACCTAAAGTTTAAAGAAAGTATGCGGAATTACAATTAAATTCATAGACTTGAATTAGAAAAGATGGATGGACTGTGTGAGGGATGACATGAGTAAGAAGGAGTGAGTGCTGAGATGACGTCTGATAGAGAGAAATGGAAGAAGAATACATGTTGTGCCGACCCCACATAGTGGGATAAGGGCAGGAAGAAGAGACTTGAAAATGTTTTTGTCGATCGCTGGACTAATACCGTAACGTAAAATAACCAAAACTTTGTTCATCATTACTAATATCGATTTCCAGTCCGTAATAAAATTCATCACGTCGATTCAAACAAAATGTCCCTCGTTTTCCAAGCCATCGCACTTGCCACCAAATCATGCCCACCAATCGATCGCCTATTTTCACATTAACATTCATTGAAAACTTGTATAATATGGCTGGACGTGATGCTATTATTGGACTCCTTCCGATTGACCGATTCTGGTTAATTCTACTGGTGCAATATTATTGTACTCGATCTACCTCGACTTTTGTGCATTTCGTGCGTAGCAATAAAGCACTCAGCTATTATTTCATTTGCGACTTCAATGAACTAACAACAAACCTAACAACTAACCTAGCACAAGAACGTCTAAGAAAGCTCCAGCATGACCGCAAAGATCAAAGAGAATTTTAAAAGGCATATTGATTCGATTCCCTTTTTTGCTTGTAATTAAGTAAACGATTGATCACGTTTTAAATTAAGTCTGCTGAATCCGCTTACGGGCCTGATAATTATGTTTATTTCCGTACATGAAATTAGAGATTGCCAATATTCATTTAGAGAGGTTTTATTTCGAGGAGCTTTTAAGCTCCGGCAACAGTTAAATATGGAAGGCTTATGAAATGTATTTTCGTGTTTATTTATTTATAAACCCGCCATGGTTGAAAATTTTCAGAAGAAATGTCGTTTTGATGTTAAATCTAAATAATGGTTTGGAATACAAATTGTTTACCATTAAATTCATGGTGCTATTTATTTTAATTGAATAATTCAAATATGTTTAGAAATTAATCACAACTACACACGACAAAATGACGAGCACACGACAATGCAAAATATTTTGATAATTTAAAATAGAAATATGTAAGTACCTACATGAAATATTGGAAATACCTATGCAAATTATAAGTTTTGTTATTTTTTGTTTTTAATAGAATAAAAATAAAACGATCACACACTTTATACGACTTAGAATAGTTGAATAAGAACTCCTTTAGAGGACCCTCAAATATCAAAACAACATATTAATGCCTTTACAAGCTATCAAACTCATCAAACTACAGAGGCGGATGTAGATAACCACACAAACGACAATAGTTTTATTTTACTATGTCCTTGCGGCTGAGAGGATCATTCCGTCTATCTCTACAACATATCAGAACTTACTGAAACTGATTAAACAAGCGAAACCAACCCGTGAACCGACTCCCTAAGATTTATTTTCACATGACAGGACTATAGCTAACCAGCGTTGCAGTTCGAGTTATCAAGGCATAGCGATCAACGAACACTATTTTGTTATTTTTGCAGAAGTAATGTACTTAGAAGGAGAAAATATTACACGCTTTGCCATTAACGGGATATTTATGGGCACTGCTGTTCCTTGGTGCTGATATTATAAATGGTATTCGTGGATGGTTTAGTGGTTGTGCATTATATTGCTGTGGAATAATAATATTGCGCTGGTAGCAAGTTTTTTTTTTATAGATAACATTATTTATTTACTTTTATTAAGTTACATAAGCTTTGGTATCCTATGTATATTCGTTAACATCGATGTAGTAGATACAATGATATAATATTTAATACTTGTAACCTAAAATAAAAGCCCGGAGTTTTTTTCAAGTATTTGTGAGTATATTTCTTTTAGTATTCAACTCATTTTTTTTGTCTACATTCCAGAATTAAGGTACAATGTTGTAGACAAAATGAAAATGTAACTTCATTGGTTTTATACTTTTAAGGTTATTCCGTAGGAAAACCAAAAACTTGCAATTTACTCTTTGTACAAACTAGTTCTCATCAATAAATAAGAATCAAAGACGATTAATATCTAGAAGACAGACAAAGGCCATACACAAAATCGTAACCCAATCCCGCAGTACCAGATAGCCTGAAAACTTTAAAACATCAATTTTATCCAAGAAATTTCAATACTTAGTAGTAGGTAGCAACAATATTCAATATTTAAACATTTTTAACTAGAAAGTAATTGAAATTTCTTGGATAAAATTGATGTTTTAGAGTTTTCAGGCTATTTTTTAGGGTTACGATTTTGTGTATGGCCTTTGTCTGTCTTCTAGATATTAATCGTCTTTGATAAGAATGAATGTAAAATAATCAATATATATAAAACAATAAGCATTTTTCTGCAATCAACGCACAGACCAAACCGCTGAAGCTATGAAGCTGAAATTTGGAAGGTAGCTTCCTTTTAAAACAAAAGTGAGCACTAAGAAGGGATTTTTCGAAATTCCACCCCTAAAGGGTTGAAAAGGGATGAAAACCGTTGTATGCAACTTTTTAATGCGTGAAGCGATTTTCTTCAAACTTGGTTTAAATATGGTAAATGATAAATAAATTTACATGTTAATCAGAAATTAAAAAAAAAAAGCCTGATAAGGGGTGAAATGGGGTGTCAAAGTTTGTATGAGAACTTTTTAATGGGTAGTTCGATTTGCTTGAAACTCGGTTACAACACTAACAATGCAAAATAAATATATACGTGTTTTAGGGTTTTTCGAAAAAAACCCTTTAAAAGGGTGAAATGCAATGTCAAAGTTTGTAGTGAAACGTATTGAAGGGAAGCGCGATTGGCTTGAAAATCGGTTTGGATACTAAAAATACAAAATGGTTGGACACGTGTTTCAGGAATTTTCAAAAAATACCCTAAAAAGGGGCAAAAAGTGGTGTCAAAGGTTGTATGGAAAATTTTAAACGGGCTTAGCGATTTGCTTGAAACTCTGTTGCTTAAAAAACAAAATAAATAGACACGCGTTGAAGGGTTTTTCCAAAAAACCCTTAAAAAGGGTGAAATCCGATGTTAAAAGTTTTAAGTGAAATGTATTAAAGCGAGGTGAGATTGACTGGAAATTCGGTATGGATACTACAAAATAAATGGGCAATTGTTTTAGGGTTTTTCGACAAAACCCTTATAAAGAGTGAAATTCGGTGACAAAGTCTGAAGTGAATTTAAACGTATTAAAAGGTGGAGCGATTTGTACGACAAAATCAGTTGTAACGCTTAAAATACAAAATAAAAAACCTTTAAAGAGTGAAACGCGGCGGTTTTTAAAGCAAACATTAAAGCTCGCTTCGCTCGCCCGGTAGCTTCTTAAATATTTTGCAAGCAAATTTATCTGTGTCAGACGATAGAGTATGAACCGAACAACAGGTCAGCCTTAGCTATAAGCAAAATTAAGAATCAATGACGCATTTGTGTAAAAAAAAATCGGCTCGCTACGCTCGCAAACTTTGAAGCTCGCTTCGCTCGCCCGGTAGCTTCTTCAATATTTTGCAAGCGAATTTATCTGTGTCAGACGATAGAGTATGAACCGAACAACAGTCAGCCTTATCTATGAGCAGAATAAGCAAAAATAAGAATCAATGACGCATTTGTGTAAAAAAAAATCGGCTCGCTACGCTCGCAAACTTTGAAGCTCGCTTCGCTAGCCCGGTGGCTTCTTCAATATTTTGCAAGCGAATTTATCTGTGTCAGACAATAGAGTATGAACCGAACAACAGCCAGCCTTATCTATAAGCAAAATTAAGAGTCAATGACGCATTTGTCTAAAAAAAATTCGGCTCGCTACGCTCGCAAACTTTGAAGCTCGCTTCGCTCGCCCGGTAGCTTCTTCAATATTTTGCAAGCAAATTTATCTGTATCAGACGATTGATTAAGAACCGACCAACAGCCAGTCTTTTCTATGATAACCATACTACTACAAGCAAAACCAAGTTTCACATGACGCATTTGTCTTAAAAAAATTCGGCTCGCTTCTGAGTCAAAGAAGTTCTTGGTTCAAAGCTTTTGTTTTTTAAGTATTGCAACAGAGTTTCAAGCAAATCGCTAAGCCCGTTTAAAATTTCCTATATATTATGCAAGCAAATTGAACTGTGTCAGACCATAATAGGAACCGACCAACAGTCAGCTTCTTTATGAAAATCGTAAGCAAAATCAAGTGACAGTAAAAAAGTTTAGCTGACTGCGCTCGCACCATAGCTTCTAGAATATTTTGCAAGCAGATTGAACTGTGCCAGACCATAGAATATGAACCGACAAACAGTCAGCCTTTTCTATGAGCACCGTAAGCAAAATCAACGTAGGTAGCCACTTTAAATACAAGTTAATACAACCTTATGATCCCTTCACATTTGAGAGGTAGTTTTGAAAATAAATGTTACGAGACCTTTTTGTTGTGTTGTGTTGTGATATAAATTCGATTTTACTCCATTCATTCACTCTATTTTGGTTTAATTTCTAGAAATCCCTTCTATGTAGGTACACCTCCATTTATCAAGATTCACTTTTCTCAAAATAGCCAGTCAGTACGACCAGTGTTTAAGGTAGGTATACAACACGCGAGCGAAGCCGCGCGGGTCTGCTAGTTGACAATAAAATATTTCATCATGAATACATACAGACGTTTAATTTGCCTTGTTAAAATACAATTAACAATTAACGAATATTCAATGGTTGAAACGTAATTACCAAGTTCATAACCAATTAATTAATCTGTGATTTGAGTCCGGAACTCAGTTACAAATTGTATTTCAGATTGTGAATGAAAAAACTCATTTTTTATTTACAGTAGGTACCTTACCTCCCATACAACAATCGTGATTTTTTGCAGTTATTTGTTCAATATGAATAACGACTGAAATATTCACAGAATGGTTCGGAACCTTTCGTGCGCGAGTTTGACTCGTACTTGACTGTATTTAGAGTATACTCGTATTTGTGTATAGTGTGTGAACTCTACTCTAACCCTGCTTTTCATGATGAACTTCTAACGATTCTATTATTAAGATGGATTCTAAATTTGTTTTCATCTTCTTTATGCATATAAAGTGAAAATAATAAAACATTATCTACAGCTGTAATAATTTGACAGTTGAATATGTATAATGTATTAAATCTGAGTCAAATCTCTAAATCTGTTCCTGTTGCGAAAGTTTGAGTTATACTATTCCTTCTATAAAATATTAGCCATTTCTGTATGTATAGGATTTATTTTATGACCGTCATTACCGTCCACCCACGTGACAGCCAGTCAGCAAGCCACTTCCTCTTGTACACTATATAAACTATTTTATTACGACGAACTAAGCGTCAGCAGTTTTGAAACTTTATTGAAGCAAAAAATGCGTCCTTAGAAGTAATTTTTCATGATCCTATAATTGAATATAACAGAGTAGTGACAGGTCTATAAAAAAATTTTGCAAGTTCTTAATTTGAATTCGTTTTAAAAATTTAATAGTAAGATATCTAAACTTCAGCCAACTTCGACGTAACTACACTGTTTGTAAACATCAGTCACTCATCAAATGAATTGGTTGATTTTTTGACCGAGTTGATCTAATACCTTTAAACGAGCAATTCTTGTAAACGGCTCCAACGATTTTTATGAGATTTAATATGCAGGTGGTTGCAGGGGCGATATATCGATCTAGTTAGGATTCATTTTTAGAAAATGTCTTTTATTTCTAATAAAACAATATACCAAAAAAAAAAAAATACCGAGCATAGCTCGGTCATCCAGGTACAAGTATACCCAATAATTGAGAAAAATGTATAAAAATCAACGTAAAGAAAGTTAGTTTTAGGGTTAGGAATTCAAAAAACCGTTTTCAAGATATAAGTATTCGATCGAATCAACCCGACTTTGTTTTTTATATATAGAAAGATAGATAAAGTAGAACTCGTTAAATCCACAGCTTGTCGAATAAGATCATCTCACATCGCCAGCTCATAATATTAAGAACAAGATTGTACAGATACATCAAAACTGACCTCACGACTCGTGACCTCCAATCAAAGGAGATTCGATCTTAGATGTATCATAGCCTCAAGCTCTCACCGCATATTTTAAATATGTATCTCCCCATTACATAGATCGTCGGTAAGCAAGAGTTGGGCAGTAAAATATGTTTGTATCAACAAATCATGTATTATTATCAGGTATTACTTTGTACCAAACATTTAATAAAATACTCCTAATATTAGTAGTGACTGACCTGACATCTATATTTAATCAAAAAGCTATATTTAAGATTAAAAAAAAACTATAGGACCAAACAAGAAACCGTATTAGTGCTGACATTCATTGTAGGTACTTATTATTGGGTTTGGCTACGTTCTATCGTGTGGTAAAGTAGGTCTTTTATTTCTCTGTGTTCCTTTTTCAATCTTTTGAGATCTGATTTTAACAGAGAAGAAGCAAACATTTTCTATTTAATTTAGCTACGAAATATTTTATTTACTCGTACAATATGTTAAATCAAAAAAGCTTAACGGTCTACGGTTAAATTCTATAATGAAGGCAGAATTTTAACACATTTATTAGTAACCCCGCATTTCTAAATTCACCATTTCATTCTTCGCAAAAAATATCCAGGGTCGAACCCAGTGATTTTAACGAGCTTTTATTCCTTTCTGCGAAGCGGTATTTTTCTGAAACTAATGAATGTCAAAGAGAACTTAATTTACGAGCCGATGAGCAGGGGGTTGAGCACCAGTTACTGATTATAGATAACACTAGGCAATTCTGATTGTAATATTACTAAGCATCTAATTTTTATGCAGTTTTCATCAATATACAGAATGATTAAAGAGGAAGGTTTTTATTTTCTATATTTTAGTAGAATAAACACTTTTTCGATGCCAGGACTGGTCGCTGGTAACTGATATATAGGTAACATTTTTTTTGTTTATCATACATTTTGTGAGTTTTATAGTTCAAACCGGTGTTAGGTACTCCAGTTTTTTTGAACGTCAGATCAAAGGTACGTCTCTCCAATCTATCTGCAGATTAGCTTGTTATTTGCTGTTGATTCTGAAAACCTGCCTACGACAGTTTATCAAAGATAAAAGTGTGGGTTTTCTTGCTCACTGAATCCATAATGAAATAGACGAATCCAATTATTACCTGAAAAGAAAAAGATCGTTGTTAGGTAACATTTTTGAAACTAGAAATCAGTATTAAAATGGTAGAGTTTTCTAGAGAGTTAGTTCTAGGCTTTGAAAATTGTGCAAACTAATTTTTACCATTCAAAAAAATAATAAACGATTTACTATAAAAATAATAAAAGAATATTCCGTCCATTGAATTAACGGCTATCAGTAATGTTAAGGGGAAACGTAGAAATAATTTGTAATTTGACACGTATGAAGATGAATCTCAAAGTGTCTGTTTCATGATTATCTCTACCTACAGTATTTACTATCAATTTTCATAAAGAGTAGTTCTATTACGTTTGACTTCAAGCGCTAGGCCGACCTTTCTTTAGACCTTGACCGAGCTTTCTTAAAACTTATAGAATCGAAATTTCTTTATAAAATCCCTGAGGAAACAAACCATTATCACGGAAACGAATCTAGCGAACACGTCAACCGAATCACGTTTCAAACACAAGCGGTGTTGATCTGAAACATGATCAAAACTCAATTATAATCGCGTTATGTGGCGTCTCAGCAAACCGTGCGTTCAAATTTAATTACAATTACGCTTCCGAAATAAGCGACGGGAAAAGGCATTATTCAACGCTGTAAGTTGTGATGCGCGTGGGCATATTTAGTCACGGGTGTGTACTTATAGATGCTTAATAAACGTACAGTTCACCTAACAAGCCAAAAACACCTTTACCCCATCGTAATAAAAGCTTCAGTTCCTTAAGGAAAACGGTAAAACGTTTACACTGGAAACTATTCCTCTCATATAACCGGTTTTGATACACAGTGAAGCCACTCCGAGACGAACACTTAACCGTAATGTATATCTAGCGGACAGATGAGAGCGGTTTGTCCTCTATAATTACAACTCCAGTATAATTTGTTGTGATTGCTATGCATTAGGTCATGTCATGACACAGTAACAGTGTATTTAGTTGCAAATCCTGGGAAGAAAATTCAAAAGGATGTTTTAAATCACTTTCAAATAAGCACAAATTTTATTTTACGACACGTCATTTTGTTTATTTTTTACAAATAATAGTCACAGTTATGTTTTTGTTTGAAAATACGAGGAAGTTTTGTCATCATACCTCTTTACCTATCTTATTTTGTGAAATTTACACATACCCCAATTCTTCAAGACGAAAATGGGAAGCAAAAACGGCCTACACTTAAATAACAACCCTTTCGTTCGCTTATCTCTAGCAATGCCGCTATCTGTTAAGCTATTTTGACCCGCTCCAAATGCATACTATCCGAGGACATACCTTTATTTCTTCCACTTTCTTTACGACTAGAATCGTCAGCAAAGTTGCTTGTAAGAGTTGTTTTATTTCATGTAGTCTCTTTATACCGATATCACAGATATTGGAATTAGTTACCTAACTTTTATGCGATTAAATGGATGTCACTGCTTTTACGGGCACTATCGTTTTTAAGTCTATGAAGAAATCCAATCATTGGTTGGACTATTTGACAAAGATGGGACATGGATACAATGTCTCACTACTGATATGAGAGTGAGGGCGGAATTGTTAAGACCATTGACGTTAAAGTAATTATGACACTACTTTTAGAGTCTGATCTTTTTATTACAAAAAAGGATATTTTTATGTTAGTAACATACATCAGACAATACCATTGTATCATATTAAAAAAATAGGTTTTATAATTTTTTGTAATATTACCCGTTTAATTGATTGTACTATGCAGTAAGGGCATTCTGGCCCATATTTTCTGGCATTGAATAATTAGTATTTGAAGTAATAGGTTATGAATATATTATTATTACATTATTTATATTATTATCACTAAAACTAGTTAACAGCTCAGATAGTTACTACTGGTTTTAAATTTAATCACCCACTTACTATTCATGTGGTAAGGCACTTCTCCTTACAACTCCTGACACATTTTTTTTCCAATAACTTACAATCTGACCTCATATTCCAATTATGGAACTACTCCATCATGATCAAGAACTTTAATTCCATTATAAATCATAATTTGTTCAGCATCTATCATCTTAACCGGAATATCCATTGAATGTTCAACTCGATCCATATAAACACACCAGCTTATAAAGAAGCTAGCAAGACCACAACTTATTTTTAAAAAAAGAATCAATTTTGAATAAGTTTACTGTTTGTTGAGTTTTTTACATTATTCGAGGGCTGCCTTGTAATTTTTAAATGCTAAAATTCTAATTTTAAATTAAATGTGTAAGTACCTAACCTACCTTACTGGTTCATTTACTCGTTTATGTAAGATAATAATATAAATGAACGAGTAGTATAAAAATAAAATAAAATTTTATTGAATTCACATTGAGATTTAGATAATAATTGTTTAGAAATCATTTTTGCCTCACTGGTTAAGATTAACTACAGATCGGAATAATCATCTAGAAAATGGTTCTGCCTGAAAATAAAATGATATTTCAACTCAAAGTGAACCAGCTGTATTATTTGCACTGCAAGTGGTCGTAGCTTGTAACCACTTAAAGCCGGCGGCAACCTGTACTTTCATGCAATTAAAATTTATTAATTTCAGTTTAAATCTTTTATTTTTACTGTTTGTTAATGCGACGAGGCTTGCCCTTTTTATAGCATCGGGCTTTTGGAAAATAAAATCAATGAGATACAAAATAAAGTTCAAATTTATTTTTTAATCCAGCGCTGCGGTATCATATAGGGATCGGATGTAATGTTAAAAACGTGTGAAAAATATGACTTCGATAAGGTTACTATAAGTATATATAAAGTACTGAATTCCGTTATGAAATCATTTAATTTACCTCGACAATATTTTAAAAATGTTTTCAAGTCGCAAAACTTTAAACAAGAAAATTTTTCAACGTTTAGAGCTGAAATAAAATATTTGTAATGCAAATGCAAATACTGTGGACCCATTAAACCATTAAATAAGCTTTCATAACGACAAGCTTCTATAAAAAGTAAAATTAAATTTTTACAAGCCACGCTGAATTCCATTGTAGAACTTCCAAAGCCTTATAACTTAAAACTTTTCTCATACCGGTACTCCGACGGCCATAAAAACATAAACAGTTACAAACTTAAAAATACTCAGGGTTTTTGTAAAAGAAAAACATTCTTAATAAGCGGTAGAATGTCAGCCGTCTGGCTAAAATGGTTCGTCCTCACGTCACCGGCTGAAGAGCCGACCCATCCGTCACCGTGTATATTGATACCCAGTTGTTCAACTCCTAAATAATAACAGATTATTTTTTACGTAGAAATACATTGCAGCCTTGGAAAAATAGACAAAGAGAAAAAGGCTCCCTCTGCTTTTCTGACGTTCTAAGCGATCCAAATTAGGATGAGTGTTTCGAAGGACAAGTTAAATTGTTGGTATTGGCTGTTATTTGTAATGCCTTGAATAAAAAACTCCGCCACCTCAGCTACCAGCTCATACGGTGTTCTATGTATTTCTTCTGAATGTTAAAATGTTCACTGTGTGTTTTTATACGAATCAGATTGTTATTGTTGCTAACCTATACTGTCCCACTGCTCGGCAAAGATCTAGCAGTCTGGTGGGATTATAATGAATCAGCTTATCATTCTAAATTTAAAACGAGTCTAGAAATATAACTACAGTCGCCATAAATCAAATTAATATTATGTTCCAAAATCAATCTCTGTTTGTAGGTACCTACTCTTAATGGGACTGTTGCGCTACTTGTTAACCTTTACATCACCTACCATCCGCTTCAAATAAAAGAACAGTTTTTTGCTCCAACTTTTTCAAGTACAGATGGAAAAGAACCCACACTTAGTCGGCGTTAACCTGTAATCTAAATTCATTTCTCGATCCGACCCACCCGGGCCATATCTCCGTTTTATTATACGCCTTGAGCCCATTTGCAGGTTTTTTTATTCTAAACAAATTACCCATTATTCACGTTGCCCGTCGATCTCATTATCTGACGACAGACCGTCTTTTTTGTTCTGAGTTAGGCCGGGTGTCGACTGGGGATTAAAATTTTGTGTAATGTTGAGACGATTATGAATGTTATGGTACATTTTGTACTACTTTCTTATCATGGTACACTACAACATAGTAACTGTTACTAGTTTTATTTCGTTAACAAAAAAAACTACAAAACATCTAACAAAAAGTTGTTTTAATTCTCCAATAGTCCAGTTATTTCAATCTTTAAAGTATCTACTCAAATTACTGTATAAATATCAAAGGCCTCTTTCTTATTCACTTAGCTACTGTTACCGGAAAGAATTTACTCCTAGATCATACCAAGTCAAAAGTAAAAAGTCAAGGTAAAAGTATTTACATAAATTATATTTAAGCCCATGTTTATCTGATGGCCGATCGTTAGCAATTTGTCAGAAGCAGATAAGGTACGACGATATTTCGCCAGTGTGTACACCAGCTTTTAAAAATATACCTATTAGATAATAAAGTAGGATATTGAACAACAAGCGGGCAACGCAAAGCATTGAATCGATTTGCGTTCATTAATTCGAGTAATTGCAATGATTCTGAGGAACATGAATTTATTCTGCTGGGTCACGGAACACTTTGTCTTTGTTACGAGCTTTACAAGGTTAGTATCAATTGTTTTTGGCATTGAATTATGATAATTAGGTAGTTAGTGATATTCTCATAATGCCTATTTAAAGTTAAGTGTTCAATATAGAATAACAAAAGTAATGACTAATATATTTCAATAATATGTTTTTAATAAAATAATATAAGTATTAATTTACGTAGGGGCACTACGTAAACGAAACCTTATACCATTTTTCCTGGATTGGTTTTCAGTTCAAGCTTCAGCTTTTTTTCAAGTTCAGCTTTGATTGCAAGTCTCACGCAACATAATTAAACAAATAAATAAATCAAACAAAAACACTCTGTTTTGTTTAAAAATTTGTCACCTGCGTAAAATCTAACTCATAGCACTCGTATACTGCATATTCTAACAGCTACAGTTTTATTTTAATAATAACAAGACAAAGTAGGTACTCATTCTTTGCAAATGTTTTGAAAGCTTCAAAACATTTGCAAAGAATGAGCCAATATTTTTGCATGTTTAGATGGCTTTGTATGCAGATTAAATAGATATTCAGATAAGGGATTGATATTCAAATTATATTTTCAAAACAGAAAGATATCGATACGATCGAAACAGTACAGGACAATACCGGGACCATGTTCATTTTATTTCTTTCTTGTTACTAAAACTTTAAAACAAAATTCAAACCTAGGTACCTATCTACTTCAGACACAGGTATGCCAAAGATGCAAGATGCTCTGCCAGGCATCTAAAGGTTGCCTAGGTAAGAGATCACTTTCAGGGATAAGGCCGCCCATTATTTTAAGTAAGTACCCTATTTTTTATAAAACCTATAATCTTTCATAGAATTTGATAATTAATCCGATAAAATGTAAAACTTATCTTACAAACATTTCGTTATTTTAATAAACACTATTTTTTCTCCAACATTGTCTCACGATGGACACAATCTACGTAAATACAGTAATAAAACTTGACATGCTTCATCAAGACTAATAAAATATAGAGTTGAAATTGATTGTCCCATGTGTGATTGCAGCCTTTTTGTCATGATGGTCCATGACGAGCTGGAATTCCTAACAGCAATGCATTGACAACTACAGATTATTGGAAATAATCTCGTCCTCATTGAATACTATGTAGTTTGCACCATTTGCATACTTGCTGTCACAATCGTTTAAAGATGAACGCTTCTAAAGCAAAAATATCTGAACGCAGCCTATCTTGTTAGGCTACCGTCGCGCCACCTGTAACTTTTCATTGTACTTTTTTGTGCGCGCGCTGTCACTGCGAATTTTTTACAAAAGTTTTAGAAAGTTTTAAAATTTGATAAAGTGGAAGCTGTTATAATGGGAAAACACAAAAAGAAGAGCAGGGAAGTGCTGGATGAGTTATGCACTCGTCTACTTAGAATAGAAAAGCGGCTATACTCGGGTAAGTTTTTCTCTGGTTCGTTGATTTTAGTTTTTGAATTTCGATCGTACCTATTTTGGATAGATTACTATGTATGTTACAAGTCTCTAGAGTTTTCACGAGAGGTTAACCATGAGAACGAATGTACTTACATATCTGCGACACATACCTACCCACAAAATGAGCTTTCACGAGAGGTTAGCCTGTGGAGTACCACCTACCTACGACATATCCTCAAAGCTTTCACGAGAGGTTAGCTCTGGATACCAATTCAATCTAAGTTCTTACGAGAATCGTTTGTCGTAGATGGTGACGACGGTCAATCAAGTCGTTCTCGTTCTTCAAAGCGAAGTCGCCGACATAGTTACCGAAGTCGATCTCCTTGCCGCCGGCACCGCATCCTCTCATCTGACTTTAGATCCGATGACGACACTAACCATGAGCTAGAAAAAGTGGGGGGGGCCGATAAAGTCGAGTTACCACAAGAAGAGTTACCACAAGAGGAGTTACCACAAGAGGAGTTGCTACAAGCGGAGCCGTCAAATACTTTTGAAGAATTACTGGGCGAGGAAGGTGCCCCCCCGGCTTGTAACTCGTTTGATTTACATGATAGTTTAGCTACACGCTGGACAGCGATCATTAAAACTGGCCTAAATCAAGACACCAGATCAAAAATTATTAAAAAGTATGATCCTCCAAACAATTGTACTCTCTTAGTGCCTCCGAAGTTGAATGAAGAAGTAGCTGCCGCAATGAATGAGAGTGGTCTAAAAAGAGACAAACGGATTGTAGATCAACAAGTTACACTGGGAGCAGCTATAACTAGCATTGGTAAAGTTCTGAACAATCTGATTAAATCTCAAGAGATAGAAAATGCTCATCTTGTTGAAACTTTGAGTGACTCAACCAGACTGCTTTGTGATGTATACCATGACAATTGCATAACTAGGAGATCATTAATTCTCCCAGGTCTAAACAAAGACATGAAAGAGTTAATGGAACAGACTCAGATATCGGAGCATCTTTTTGGAGATAAATTACAAGATAAAGTTAATGCAATAAAAGCGGTGAAGAAATCTGGCTTAGAGCTAAAAAATACTCCTGCAATAGCCAAGCCTCCTGTGAAACCTACGCAGAAGCATTTAAACTTCAGGGGCCCACAACGACCTCAGATGCCACGTCCGAGTGGGCAGAAGCCAAAAATGAGGAGACCGGCATACAAGACAGCACAACGGTCGAAACGTTCTCCGCAGAGCCGGCACCACTACCGCCGCCAGGATCGTCGCTAGATCAGGTACAGACTAGTAGATTAAAATATTTCTCAAAAAATTGGGATAATATTACAACAAACCAAACCATACTAAATTGGATAAGAGGCTATACTATACCTTTCTGTGACCATCCTGTTCAATCAGTTGTTCCACACAATAACAGTTTTACTGAGAAGGAAAGTATGCTACTATCTACAGAAATTGAAAAATTATTACAGATAGGTGCTATAGAGCTATGTTCAGATGTTGATGGACAGTTCTTATCTGGAATATTTCTACACCCTAAGTCGGATGGCACTTGGAGATTTATTCTGAATCTCAAAAATCTTAATAAGTTTATTTGTACTACACATTTTAAATTAGAAGATCTTAGAACAGCAACTAAACTTATGACCCCAGGATGTTACATGGCCACAATTGATTTAAAAAATGCTTATTATCTTTTGCCAATAGCCGAGTCAGACAGAAAATACTTAAGATTTATATTTAAAAGAAATCTGTATCAGTTTACATGCCTATGTTTTGGCCTTTCTACAGCCCCATATGTCTTCACCAAAATAATGAAACCTGTTATTCATTATCTGAGATCTTTGGGTTTTCTCTCTGTAGTATACTTGGATGATTTCTTACTCCTAGCTGATTCTTATGAACAATGCTTAGAAAATGTGTCAACCACTAAGAAGTTTCTAGAGAGTTTAGGGTTTATTATAAATGGAGCTAAAAGTCATTTGGAACCTAGACAAGACTGTCAATACTTAGGTTTTATCCTAGATTCTGTGAAATTATCAATTTCACTACCTCAGTCAAAAGTAGATAGTTTAACTGCAGTTCTAAAAAGTATTAGAAAGAAAAAGAGATGTAAAATAGTAGAATTTGCTCAAATATTGGGTTCTCTGGTTGCTGCCTGCCCAGCTGTTGAATATGGCTGGCTTTATACCAAAGTCATGGAACATCATAAAACAAAAGCATTATTGAATCAAAGTAATGATTATAACGCTCATCTCTCCATTCCAAGAGAAATTCACATGGATTTAGACTGGTGGATTTTTAATGTTCAAAATAGCAGCAATAAGATAAAACAATTTAACTTTCATTTAGAAATATTCTCAGATGCTTCACTAACTGGTTGGGGGTTAGTCTGTAATGATATAAGAAATCATGGTTATTGGACAGATAGAGATAAAATGTTTCATATAAATTATCTAGAGTTACAAGCAGCTTTTATAGGTTTAAAAATCTATGCATCCAATTTGAGGAAATGTGAAATTCTACTAAGAATAGATAACACAACTGCCATAGCTTATATTAATAAAATGGGTGGTACTCGTTTTCCTCATTTAAATAATCTAGCAAGAAAATTGTGGCAATGGTGTGAAGAAAGACATTTATGGGTTTATGCATCTTATATCAGTTCTAAAGAAAATTCCATTGCTGATATGGAATCTAGACGTTCAAAATCGGAAATTGAGTGGGAACTATGTGAAAAGGCTTATAGAATGATTATTACTCAGTTTGGTGAACCACAAATTGACTTATTTGCCAATAACTACAACACCAAGTGTCAGAAGTATATATCATGGTTTCCTGATCCAGATACATATGCTATAGATGCTTTCACTGTTAAGTGGGATTTGTTGTTTTATGCTTTTCCTCCATTTTCACTTATCAGTAGAATGTTACAGAAAATAAAGAGAGAAAAAGTGATAGGCATTGTTGTGGTTCCATGGTGGCCTTCGCAACCATGGTACCCACTTTTTGAGTCTATGATAGTATCTAATAAGATTATACTAGAACCTCGTCGTAATTTATTATTGTCTCCTTGCAGGGATCCACATCCACTTCACAGGAGTCTCACACTGATAGCCGCCAAATTATCCGGAGTGCGTTCTTGAAAAAGGGAATTCCACCCGCATCCATAGACATTATGTTGGCTTCTTTGTCAAACAAAACCAGAAGTCAATATGAGTCAGCTTTAAATCAGTGGATATTCTTCTGTCGAAACCAAGATGTGGATCCTCTTTTATATTCTGTTCCCATGGTTATGTCATTTTTAACTGCTAAATTTAATGAAGGACTATCTTATAGTTCCCTTAACAGTATCAGATCAGCAATCTCTCTCATCCTAGGACCTCAGCTAGGAACAGATGAGAGAGTGACAAGGTTCTTCAGGGGTATATTTAAGTTAAGACCAAAGAAACCTAAATATGATGTAGTGTGGGATCCCAATACTGTTTTAAACTACTTGTCTAAGTTGTTTCCTAATGAAAATCTTGGTGTTGAGTTACTAACAAAGAAACTAGTTACGCTTTTGGCTTTAGTAACCGCACATAGAATTCAAACATTATCTTTAATTTCTATAGAAAATATTTCTGTCAACAAGGATAATATTGAGATAAAAATACCAGAGTTGATCAAAACTTCTGCACCAGGCAGAGTTCAGCCTATTTTAATATTACCTTTCTTTACAGAAAATATCAGTATATGTCCGGCTACAACATTGCAATGTTATTTAGAAACTACCAAAAATTTAAGGAAAAATTGTAAAACATTAATTATAACCATCAAGAAACCTAATCATGCTGCCTCCACAGCATCAATTAGTAGGTGGATAAAACAGATTTTATCTAATAGTGGTGTAGATACTACAATATTCTCGGCACACAGCACCAGACATGCATCTACTTCAAAGGCTTCTGAGAGTGGCATTAACATTGAAGTCATAAGGAAAGCTGCTGGTTGGTCAGCTAATTCATTGACATTTGCTCGTTTTTATAAAAGACCAATTATCAGTGCTCCTAGTGCCTTTGCTAATGCTGTGTGTTCTATAGATGTTTAATTGTTATTTCAATTTAAGATTTTTAATGGAACCTAAGGTTTTATATCTATTGTAGGACTGATTAATGCTAGATATTTTGCCAAATGATTATTAATATCTATGTGATTATAGTATTATTTTAGGATAGAGATAGAGATTTGGGTTTATGTACCTGTTTAATTTTGTTATAAATATATGGATGTTCATTTTGGATAATAACACAACTTTTTTTCTTTGAACATCTACATAGTATTCAATGAGGACGAGATTATTTCCAATAATTAAATAGATCGGACTAACTTACCAAGTGACGTCCGATCCTCAATTATGGGAAATAATCTCGTCCTCATAGGTCCCAACCCTTCCCGGATATAATAAAAATACAGGCAACAGATTTTTTAAGGATGTTGAACCTGTTCTATAATCCCCCTTTAAAAAGTTGTGTAGGTACATAAAATAGTTATACTTTGAAATAATGAAAAGTTACAGGTGGCGCGACGGTAGCCTAACAAGATAGGCTGCGTTCAGATATTTTTGTTTTAGAAGCGTTCATCTTTAAACGATTGTGACAGCAAGTATGCAAATGGTGCAAACTACATAGTATTCAATGAGGACGAGATTATTTCCCATAATTGAGGATCGGACGTCACTTGGTAAGTTAGTCCGATCTATTTAATTCTAGATTCATTAATTCAAGTGGCATTAACAGCTTAGCGCTTCCGTGCGTCGGAGGGCACGTAAAATTATCAGTCCCGCTTTTAAAGTCTTTAGTTTAAGCAATGATGGAGTCCTTTAGGCGGCCTTAAAACTCTTTCGCCAAAGTTCGCCACTTGCTCATACGAACTTACTTTACTGATGACAAAACTACGGCTTCTCTATTAAGTGTATCATTCGCTGACTAACTAAGTTTTAAGGCCATAAAATATCTTCAAAATGAAGTTATCTAAAATAATCTATCTATCAGTCAGACCACATCCACCCACTGCCTGAGTACCTACTTATAGGTTTCATTATCACGTCATTTTTCCTGATCATGTGCCTGTCAAATCCATGGCTGTTAGTCTGTCTAGTTTCCAGTGACTTTTGACGAAAACTTAAACAAAAGCTTCTACAAGAGAAGCTTTTGTGATAAATCCTCCATGATTTTACGAATCTCTCAGCTGCGCAATTTCGACAACTGATGTAAATATAATGCATGCTAAGATTAGCTAGTTTTATTATTAAGAAAGTAGTCTCATCAGCAAACGATTTTCACTTCGATTGCACTAGTTGGGTCGCAGGTATTAGAATAGTAGCTATAATTCCTTACTATTGACCAAATTCCGGTATAATCCTGCTGAATAGCATGTCGAGACCAATCAGTAAAACTCTTTGCCAGTCTCCGGTCTATTAGGAAACCAAGGCTTAAAACCTTGAGTTTCTTCCAGAGGTAATTTCACAAGTTTTACGACGCAACACAAACGTGGGATTATTAATTTATTATACGTTGATAGCACTTCCTCGCGTGATGTAGATAGATTAAGCCGTGGTGATGGATCGCTAGACTAATATTTACTATTTACAACATCCTTTCATGCTGTATTTAAGCTCTTCATGTATTGTGTCAGCTCTGTTAAAGCTTTGGCACACTTCTTTTTAGTTGTCTGCTAGTTTCTTGTTGATAAGACTGTTATGATCGAGTGTTTTCGTTGGGAAATGTCTTTTTATAGATTTGGTATATTCGATAATTATCGAAATGTCATTTTATTTAGAACATTTTTGTAAGGTTGATCAACTTATGAGAATATTCTTCTATTTTGGAGTAAGATCGCATTGTGACTTTTGCATATTATCAATCACACTTTGTTAGAGGCCTCAGCCTTAGCTTAATGAGTTTAAAAGCCGGGACCTACAATTTAACATGCCCTCCGAAGCACGGAAGTGCCACATGCCCATCGAAATTGCGACCGCTCAGAATGATACTTTCAACGATCTAAAAAACGTCTTACCAAGCTTTGCCACAAGCGTACTGTTTTGTTAATGATATTAACTTTGTAACGGCTGGTGGTTCCATATTACTTTAAATGTAATTTTTTTTTCCATTTACAAAATATTTGATTAAAAATAATGAGATAGTTTACCCACACTACAATAGTCCTAACTAGCATCCATATGCGTGCAGCACGCAAAGCAAACGGGTCTATTAATTGTCCCAAGTTTATTTGCTACTTACTGCGAATGGGGATTGATGGTGATTTTCCTGTAGGATAATTTGGACAGTTCTTTGTCCTGTTTTGGATATCCAAATTTTCAACCAATAGTCTTCTTTCTATAGAACTTCATGAAGTTTCTAAGGTATCCGTATGTATTATTAGAAATTATATTAACCGACGGGAAATTACTCACGTAAAAATATTGCCGATTTCGATACCGACAATGTTTCAATTCATTCGGATAATCTTTATCTGGGTATGAGTATGTCGCGGTCGCGTCTCACACTACGGCGATTAATCGCTCGGCGCGGGATGAAGGTCGAAGTATAAATCATATTTTATAAATCATAAGGAAATATCCTTATGATTTATAAAAATAAGGGCGTTATAAAAACTCTTTTAAGTAATTATGGTGGATTTGTTTTTCTATAGGTACTTAGCGTAATTAAAAGGAGGTTAGCTTCGCCACTGTAGGTAATTAAAAATACTTAGGACAAACAAACACACATGTATAAAATCATTTGATATTTAAAGACTATAAAGGCATTCGTATATTCTATTTCATAATAGGTACGTAATTTTAAAATGAATATTTTGTACAGAGAAAAACATTTTATAGGCAGATATTTGACTAAAAATAAAGGATGACGCATAAAATGGCAGGTTAAAAGGGGTGTCTCGTAAACGCTCTACATGTGCACATAAAAAAGTACTCACGGCTCCCGCATTTACATTTAGGCCCTAGCAAACTTGTATGAAAGAAAATTCTTAATCGCTAATTCAAGGTAAAACAAAGAGGTACAAAGAACAAGCCAACCAATCACCGCCGACAATCAAAGAAGGGCGTGGCCAATCTCCACTTTAATCTTGACACGAACAAAGCTTTATAATTCGCAAAAGAATGAAAAAACAATAATAATTAAAGCATTGAATGAGACGGGATGTAAAGGTCTTTATGAAAATGAATACCTACCCGAGAATAGGCCGTTGTTTGTGAAAGTTAATAAAAATGCTTAGAATTAAGGTTTTTGTAAAAGCTTGTTGAACTTAGGCCTAGTTATTTTATTGATCATTTTATGTTTCATACACGTAGATGCGCTCTTGTTTAATTAAAAAATTACTGTGAATGTTAGTTACATCAATCGAGATTTACATTCATAGAGATATTTTAGTATTGGGACTTGTCTCAATACTATTATACTTAGTATTAGTCTATCTAAAGTACTAGAAGTTTTAATTGATCGGGCTTAACACATTTACAACAACTTATTTAATTATTTCACTTTATTTAGAATAAACCACTTCCGCATGACCTTAGAACCTTGAAGATTCAGTTTTAAAATTCAATTACATTAACATCTGCCATAAAAACCATAATACAAAATTACTATTCACTGCTATGCTTGCTAATTTCAATAAACATGACTTACAGAGATTACCATGCAAATAGTGGGATGATTCACTTGTTATCTTCATAATGGCTACTTGTATGCAATAACCACTCCCATGCACTTTAAATTAATTTTCCTAGAGCCGCCGACCAGCGCAGAAGATTGCAGCTGGGTCATTACAAACATGGATGATATCGTTTTTTATTAGAACATAAATTATAGTTTTCACTAGAGTTGGCCACTTTATATACGAACTTACTTACTTTACTCTAGTTTCCGTTAATATTCTAATAGGTGGCAATATACTTTTATTCTGCAACATGGTAGAATTGACTACGTACGTAGTACGTAGTAGTGCGTTGTAAGCTTACGATTTCGTTTGCTGGTTGGGCTAAATTAAAAAAAAGTTTAGCTTGGGTTGACGTTGAAATTTTACCGTTTATCCGTAATTTTGCATATCAAATTGTTTGCATCAGCTCTATAGATGTTTTGATATGTAGGTACTGCTCGTTATTTTGTACTGCACGTAAATATTATTTTTCTATTTTTTGGTAATCTAGCTTTGATTTTACTTAGCTGTGACACGGCAAGCTGCTATTAACTTTGATATTAACTCGGATACAATAATGACCACCTAGTACACGCGTATCTTATGTAACACATACCATTATCAAGAATGAACTTTATGCAAAATGAAATTAAAACTTATTAATAAAACATTAAAGCCTAATTTTGTATTCATACGCACGAGTAACGCGTCAACCTCACCATATTTGCGACTACCTATATACTCGTAAGTATTTTTAGCAAAAAGAATAGTAGCTGGGTTGCCACAAAGTCCATCCAGTAACGAATGTTCCAACTTTTTTTTAGAACATTAACCAATTCCAGTAGAATTTTTCACGTTTCAAGTTGAACTGGAAAATTTGACATTCCCTATACGCTTGATTCAAAAATTTAATTAAAAGAAGCATTCATTGGCTCTGTAATAGATTGTAATTGCCTCAGTCAACTCTGTGATTTTATTGCATCTTCCTCTTAATTTCATTATTTAAGTAAACAAACCGGATAATATATTCAAATTGAGACTATTTTCGAACAGGTTTATGCCTTATAAAGAACATTTGGATTCAAATAAATAGTTTTAACGATAAATTTGAAAGAAATCGGGCTATTACCGTGGAGTTAGTGTAGGTACATAATTATTGGTCTACCCACAAAACTGCAGGTGGTATGTAATCGTAGACCTTTTTTAGAGCAGCGGATCATCATAATATTCTAATGGATTCGAGTTGAATACTTTTTTGTTATAAAACGTGGCTTATAAGATGAAGTTAATTATATATACACCTACTTCTTTTATCTTAAACCTTGGCGATAAGGGTCATATTGACGAATCGGTAGTGTTCTTTATTATTTGTGTTCATGATTCACAAAGTAAGATAAAAAAATAAATTTGACTATGTTACTGCAGCGCGTAGCTCAATCATTATTTTATTTATTTTAAATAACATACAAAAATATAACAGTGCAATTAATGCCTAAATGTTGGACTACACTACTAATTTTCTGAATCAATATGTAAAAAAGTTCAGTAGGCAATTAATTTGATAGCATATCATAAAATTTTACGTGCTTAGAGACATTATACATTTTAAGTAAGTATTTTAATGCCTAATCAAGCCTCAATGTGGCGTGTTACAAACCCATACGAATGGAGATTGTCCCGAGATAACACTTTAGGTGTTAACTGTAATGTCCACAAAATTTACCGTCACCTTTAAAATAATAATCTGCCCTTAAAATAAATTAATTGTTGGGTTCAGCTTATTATTTTAAAGATACTGGCAGGGCCGGCGTTGCGGTAGAAAGTATGATTATCATAATGTTTGTTTAATTTGTTTAAATTTGCTGAGTACGAGAAATATCTTTATTCCACAGAAATTATTTCTATACCATTCCAAAAATAATTGTGTGTTGGTTTGAAAAATTTGGAATTGAATGACTGTAGGAATTAAAAATATAAATTTACTAGCTGCGCCCCGCGGTGATTAGTTCCCGTTCCCGTGGGAATGCCGGGATCAAAAACAGCCTATTTTTTAATCCAAGGCAATTCTTGTACCAAATTTCATTCAAATCTGTCCAGCCGTTTGTGCGTGCATAAGTAACAAACACACTTACACACACACACAAACTTTCACCTTTATAATATTAGTAGGATAGTTTGGTATTAAAATTATATGACGCATTTTGCGTTGGTTTTAAAGTAGGTACCAAAATAACTGAGAAAATAAATACCTACCGTGCTTCAGGATATGTCTAAATAATGGTCAAGATCCAATTTAGTTTCTTTTTCCCTTAAAATTCTTTGACGCGTTTCGTGTCGGTTTTAAAGTACCCAACACTTATATCATAAACTGTTGGTTTGAGATTTCTCTCATCATAGACCGCCGTGACAAAATATGTAATGACACTATTTATTGAGATGTTCAACGGGTTTGTCGAGAGTTGGATAGATAATCGATTTTTGTTGTAATGCTCAGTGGAATTTCTGATAAACTCGGGACTAGGTATTGGAAAATAAATGGTAGAAATATTAAGCTCTTTATTTAGCTTCACATCAGTGTTTTTTTGAGAGCACAAGCCTCATATAATCAAAATAATAACAAAAAGCTTAAATAAATGGAGGAATAACATGTTCATTGTTGATTTTCAGACATTTTACAGGAGGATAATGTTTCCATTCCAATATCAAAATGTATTATTCAGATTAAAGAATAACTTTCTTTATATTCCAAACCTTTGTCGTTTCAAAGTAACATTGATATCGTTACTTGAGTGAAAAAGCTTAACAATGAACCTTGTCTCAAACAGTGAATTCGCATTCATTCATGATAAAACTGCGTAATCACGTGAGCTCTATTCTGAAGATATAAGGTTTAGAATGCTTTTTCGAGGGTGTGTAGAATGCTTAGTCATAGCGGAACTTGTTGCCTTAGGAAATTTTTATTAATGATCCCGGTTTCACAGTTGCGTGTAATATGGTTTCGGTCTATTAGGGGTATTTGTTGGCCTATAACCGGGCATTTGCGTAATGCCCCATTAGTTTTGAAATTAGGTGAACTTAGTCATTTTACTGCAATATAACAGCGAGCAAAACTATTAACTCGGTCGTTTATTTTACTTAAACTTTTATTTAGCCAGCCATATTGCAGATCTACATGAAATGTTTATAATAAATCAAATTATGTTAAATTATGTCAAATTAGTGTCTTACATAAGAACTCATCATCATCATCTTGGCCATATGGCCATATTATTCAACTGCTGAACATATGCTTCATACATTTTTTCTTAAAAAAAATACGTTTTTCTTTCCATTAATTTACTTTCTTAAACAAAAGGTAGGCGTAATAGAAATGGAACTAAAACCAAAAACCAGTTTAAATCATTAAACTTAAATCTTACTACACAGATCAGCTCCATTTAATAATAGGCTCTACAGGGTTATTCATTATTAGCTACAAATAATTACAGGGCGTAATTTTTGGGTCGTGAATATTTGTTTGGCCAAATCAATTTAATTCCTAAACTGATTTGAGTTTTTGTATCAAAATTTTATTTTTATTACTTTCTTTACGACATATTGCATAATTATTGCCACGAAGACGATGACCTATCGTCGCCAACCTTTTACCCACAATGACCATATTGGATGACAGCTGAAGCCTGTCTACGTGTCATTGACCTTAGTGATTTTTCTAATTTAAAGTTTAGACTTTCCATCACACTTTAATCAGACTTTGGACTGACAAAAAAGCATTGACTAGTTACTTACCTATTAATTAACTACATACATACCAGTCTACCTAGGTAGTTCGCAAAATACTTTGTAACTTAGTTTGCAATCACATAATTTTCATTATTACTATTTGATTACCTACCTATTCATTTAAGTAAGTACTTAAATAATTTGGTTAGGTAGGTAGGTGCGTAGTAGGCAGATACGTAGGTAAAAGTAAAAGTCAGTTCATTGATATTTACACATAGTATTTACACGGATATTTACAACACAGTTACTGATTTATTCACAATAATTATTGTTCCACATGTCCACCTTGCTCTCGAATGCAAAGACGAGCTCTGCGAAAACACTGTTCACGCACTCGAACCATCGTGTCTCTTTCACCTCTTATCTCATAACGTCGAATGCGTTCACTATTTGCGTTTTTAGTTTGTCGACATTCGATATTGTGTGGCCGTCACTTCCATACACTAAGGCTTTTGCACAACCCCGCACATGAAAGTCCAGCGGCGTCAGCTCAGGTAACCGTGCAGGCCATGCGACTGGGCCTCCACGCCCGATCCACCGCTCGCCGTCCACATCCCCAAGGTGCTCGCGCACTCTGCGCGCATAGTGGACGGGTCCCGTCATGCTGAAAGACATCTGCCTGCGCGCTACCAATGGCACCTCCTGGATACACTGCAGGTCTCCTTGGAGAAACTCCAAATAGGTAGTTCCGTTTAGGCGATTCAGGAAAAATAATAACTAATAATAACAAAGTATGACAGTTGACACCTTTTTTTTTCTTTTTTTTTAATGACAACACTATGGAGATCGTATGCGTTGCGGTGCGGAGGTCGCATATCACCTCAGAAATGGACTATTAGATGTAACATCGCGCCATTGATTCGAAAGGATAAACTTCATCGATTTTCTCGGGATTTTCGTAACAAAACTTAAAAAAATAATTTCATAAATATTTTTTATTTTATTTGTTGAACCTAATTCCTGAATATTTGTAGCTAATAATGAATAACCCTGTATACTCCCATTGTGACCATTCCCATCTTTAATACGAGCTTAAATGGTATCCACTTCTCATTCCAACTTTAACGGGGCATTGTCAGAATGTTAACGCCTCATTGTCATGTCACAGTTTTTAAAAAGGTTTTAGGCGTATGTAAATGATGTTCAAGTCTGTTACAGCTGACGAAACACATGTCGATTGTCCCTCTACTGTTTAAAACATGTAACTTGTTTCTGATACTATCTACGTCTATTATGATAGGAGACTTCCTGTTCAATATTCAAATTGTTGGTCTCGTTATCTTTGACAAATGAGAATGGACAAAAATTGCCGATTGGATCGACAACCACACTTTTATGCAGGATATGGTATCGGTGTATATTTATCATGTCAATAAATATTGTCAGATGGATTTACATGCTGTATATTTATTTTTTGTAATACATATTATTTGTTGAAAGTATTAATGGATATACATTTGTTGGATCTAAAAGAGTAGAAAGTGAGTTTTTGATAAAAAAAAGTACCTAATTACAATTTTTTCTATGAGAAATGACTCGCGGTTCTACATTGCCTTCCCTTTCCTAGGATGCATCTATCAACGTCAAATTTTATCATAATCTATTCAGTGGTTATAAAGAAATCTAACTGAAATACTCCCACATATTTTAAAATTAGCATAGATAAAAATTCACTTCTATATTCCAGCAGCAGCACGAATGAACCAAACTTGCCAAAACCGAGACTTACCAAAAATAAACGCAATTCCACATCCAACGTTACCACATCTCTGCGGAAAAATTGCGCTTTGAAGTCTTTTTTCGACCGAAAAGAATTCGGGATCACAACTCTTAAATAAATTGGAGTTGGCAAAGAGTACGTGCAAATGCAAGTGACGTCCGTCTGTGCTTTATACGTGAGTGGATTGCATTGGACTTTATTGAATGGTGTGGATGTGTTTGAAGGACGTTAAAGGAGTTGCAGTTGATTGGAATGACAAGTGTTTGCGGTATCGGATGTGTTGCCACTTAGCAAGCGCAAGTTGTTTTCCTTATTGATTTGCCAAACTGTTATTGTTTTGTCTTCAACAATTTATTGAAGTACTAAGCTGAGAGAATGGTTTTGGTGCTGGGCAAGCTTATTGCATTTCACAGTGTCTTAGGCACTTCAAGCCCCGTTAAGTGTAGGCAAAAACTACCTCCTGACACTGTATAAATGATCAAGTAAGATGGTCTAAGTTTTTATAAGTACGTTTTTAGATTTTCCAAATAGTACAGAAAGTAATATCATTATTATGTATTTATCCATTAGATCAGAAGGATTAAATACTTAAATTAATTGGAGTTTGTAAACTTACGTACCTATGTAGTACAGGGTATTAATACTTACAAATTGTGGCCATATGCAAAAAGCCTTTATTCAAAAAGATCACATACCTAGCTTTTAATTGGCTTAAAACTAGGTGATTTTACTGTCTGTTGTGCTTAAGTTATAGGTATTAAGCATTGAAAAGCATGATGTGAATAGATTATTATTATTATAAGCAGCCCACAATGTCCCATTGCTGGGCAAAGGCCTCTCTCCCGTCATCCCTCTCCTGCATAAATAAATATCTACGTAATATTGCTTTTTACTTTAAATTAAAAAAAAGCATTTTAAATGCGTAAATATTATTGAGATTATTATTTGTAAGCCCAATTCTCTTTTTTTATGAGATAAGAAATACAAAGCTTTTAAAATCTATTACATTTTTCCAATTCCCAATTACATTGAAATAGTATCTTCTCAGCCACTTGTTTCTAGATCATCGACATTTGAAGTAAACGGCTAAGTGAGTTTCCATCTCGAGCTTACATTGCCACTTATAAAGGTCCGTGTGCAAACAATTATCGAGCATTCCACTTCAGTTCTATCTACGGGTATCTTCACTTGTTTTTTGCTTGGCTGAGCAAGAGGTAGCTATAATGTTTGAAATAGTACCTATACTTTATCAAAACTACGAGCATAAATAATATACGAAGAAAATCTTCTACTGTGTTCTAAACCACATTCCATATTATAGAGATGTGTTTTATTATTATGTAGGTACTTACTTATCCTATTAAGTCTGGATGTTTTCCTATACAAAACTAAAGAAAATAGTCAATCAAAGTAGTTTTCATTTTAATTCAATGAATTGAGATAATTAAATAAAGTCAAATAAATATCTTAAACACAAATTACCAAATAAAGTCTCAACTAAGCTGCCTGTCTGTTCAAGTATGACGAATAATCGCAAATGCTCTCGCTTAGTAGCACTATTCAGGAAGTATTAGTAATAATATACGTTTTATTAATAAACTAGCTAACTCGCCCGTGGATTCGCTCCCGTGTTACCTACCTTGATAAAATATAGCCTATGTTTATTCGGAAAGTCTATGCCACACATCGGAGAAAGAATTTTTGAAATCAGATGATTCGTTTCGGAGATTACCCCATACATACAAATAAACAAACCAACTTTATCTCTTTATAATATTAGTGTAGATGTATCATATGTGACTGACTGGATTGACCACTAAATAACTTTAAAAACTAAAAGCATAAAACCTCAAACAATACCTTCCTTTTATAGTGTTGTTACTAAGGAATAATTTTTTTAAAGCATTTTCTACACAATGCAGTAGAAATACATTATTTGTATGAAAAAACCTAAACATGAAAAAGACGCCCAGGTCATTCATATTTTACACAATAATACATTTTTATTGTTCGTACGTACTAAAATAGAATATAAACTTTAGGTAGTATTTTATAAGTTGACTTGAAATTAGCAGCGGGCTTACTAAATTAAAACTGAGAAAGCTGTCAAAGAAATACTGTAAACGTAAATAGCATATTAAAACTAAAAATAACTTTGCAGAAACGTAAAGAATCGCGTACTAAAATAAACCATAATTTATACAGCAATTTTTATAAGTTAGAAATAGTCTACAACTTCGTGCATCGTTAAGTCGCTTTGCGGTGGAATTAAATCTGTTTAGCAGCCCTGGAAGTGACTGCTACTTATTCTAGGAACGGAGCTAAAGCGTGGGTTTTGAAGACTACCGTCTGCAAACGGCCGTGAGTTAAACCAGAGTATAGGATTTGAGCGAACATTGAGCGTTGAATCATATCCCAACCATAATTTTTATTTACATTTGAATAAACAAAAGACAATGGTTTTTTTTAGTGATTTAAAAGCTTTAGAAGGTTTAAGCACCCTAGAGCAGCGAGCTTGTGTGTAAAATATAATGGGAGTGGATGAGGTGAGATGTGTGTCAGGATCGTAGTAAATGAAATTCTGTGTTATTTAAAAGAGGCGTGAATTTGTGCAGAAGCTTGCTTAGATTTTCTTGGAAGATCAGCAAAAATCGTCATTCTGTGCGTCAGAGTGGGTGATTTGATTACAAATAAAATACATAACTGAGCGTTTCCGTTTAAAATGCCTAAAACTTTTCCACCAAACTTGACCACCAGCTTCTACAAACCTACTGTTGTGTACGACAGTTCACGGGCGGCTGGTTGGAAGCGTCCGTCTATGAAACGATGGCTTAAATAGTTACTTTGTGCCTGGGGCTAAGGGTTGTAGCGTCTTGCGCGTCTTTAAGCCTTTGAAATGGGCTGTGGTCAGCACAAGTTAGGTATAAAGTATCATTTCACTTTACCGTGAACTTAGAATAAATTGTGCTTTACTTCGAATTAGAGCAGACTGTTTTATAAACAGATTTCCTTTTGTTGTCGACGATTGTGTGGACATTGTTTCTGCATCTGAATATTAATCATTCATTTGTTTTTTGTAAGGAAACGTTACTAAGTTTGCCGCTCAAACCCGGTTTGTCTATTACATATTTTAAAAGGAAGGAAAGCCTACCTGATAGTTATTATTGTTTAGAATACTTAACCTTTAAAAAGACAAGATACCGATTTTACGGTCAGATGTCAGATGCCATAATAATGCTCTGTCGAAAACTAAACAAACAGAGCATAACGAAATTTTAACAAAATGTCTCTATTCCTAAAAAAAAATGCTTTTACCTAAACTGTTCTCTCTACACAACAGTCAAGTTATTGAAAAATTAACTAACTCTAATACCATAAAATATAGCAGAATTAAGTTTATGTTAATTGTTATAAAATGGATTTACTCTAGAACATTCTAAAGATTCTGACAATAATCACGACTGGTAAATGCAATACAACTGTAAATGCTAGGGTTGACTCATTCATACACCTAATTGACAGCCACACTTTACACCTTCCGATCTAACTAACTAAGACACTAACTTAGGCACGTAGGCTTTAGTTGCTTTATCAACAAAAAAATAGAACCTAACCTAAATCACATTCCTAAATGTAAATTTTTGTTTGTTAAGCTTTCACGTCTTACAAATCTGACCATTAAGAGCAAACGCATTGTCAAGTGTACGGAAAAAGTTTTTCACCCAAGAAAAATGTTCTTTGATCAAGAGATAGAAAATAACAAAATCAACATCAACGAGTATGAAGCCGCAAGTAAAAGCTTTAAAGCCGCTTCCTTTTGAACCTTTAAAGACGGGTGCAACAGAAAAGTGACTATTAAAAGTGCGATATCTTTATTGCGAATGGTAAATACGTGACAACCCTATTGGTGTCTCGCTTGCGCTCGGTTAATTGACAGTTGCACTCAATGGATTACTTCATATTCAAATTTAGTATTAGAGAAGGAGGTACGTTTCCACTGGCTATTTATGCCTGGAGTGTTGAATCCTATAATGTTTGGGTCAGATCCAGGTGTGCTAGGTTTAATGAACTGTTTTATATACCTACATGGTTGGAAGCAGCAGAAATAGCAACAATAGCTACAATGTTAGTCTAGACGCGAATGGGTAAAGCTTAGCTTTTTACGGAAAAAATGTATCACCTTTGTAGTTAGGAGAAAAGTGACTAATATAAAGTGCAATATCTTTATTGCGAATGGTAAGTTCGTAGTGGAGTCTTTCTGGACATTTGTACTCAATTAATAACCTCAATTCCATTCTAGATGACAAATACTAACATCTCTACCAGTCACGTTTGCGTGGATTGCTGAATTCTAAAAGAAATCACATTTTTAGTCAGGTGCAAAAGAAAAAACAATAAAAAGTACAATATCTTTATTGCGAATGGTAAATACGTGACAACCCTGTTGGTGACTCGCTTGCGCGTAGCTAATTGACAGTTTGCACTCAGTGGGCGACACGAAAGCACATTCCCGGCACATAGATTTGTACAAACTATTTTCGGATTGCGTGAAAAGTTCATTACTTTTTATTTATCTGCTGATTTCTGTCGTATGCTTATTTTATGTGGTTAATTAAACGGAAATAATGCTTTTTTTAACTTTGCAAAGAATAGACAGTTTAAGGGCTTTTTTTCAAATAATATTCATAATATAATATCCTTGGCCATTCCACACAGTGCTTGTGTTATGGTAACCAGATGACTGATAAATTATTTCATTATAAATGACCTAGGTGTGGTTTAACACTGTAAAATAATAAATAAACAATAAATGATAAATTATTCAACTTATAGGTATCTTTTTTTTGTGTAAATATCATAAGTACCTAATTACATCGTTATTATACATAGCCAGACTAATAAAAAAAACTATTAAAGTAAAAAGTTAGATAACTGAGTAGAAAATAATAAAGGATGTTGTAATTTGTCCTGTTATTTGCCGAGTGATATTGTCTGCCCTTTAATTGCTAGCAGCACACAAATTTCTATATCTGCGCGAATACGCATTTGCATACCCTCGAAAATAAAATGCAGTCATAAAGTACAACCAAGTGCTAATTCAGAAGCACTGAAGCATGCATTAGCACCGAGAATGGCGCTATGAAAACACCCTTTGTATTCGTTACAACATTAAAATTTAATTTCTTTATTATTAGCATAAAGGACTAATCTTATAAGAAGGGATTGCGGCAACAGGCGTCCAACTGCACAGCACAGTGACAGCTTGAGCCCATGAGACTGCGAAATTAGTAGAGCCATGTTACCTCCTCCCTCTGTTCTCCCCCTCCCCTTACCCAGTATGACGTAATAGCACCCTCCACGTGAGCCAGCGCAAGACGTCACTTGAAGGTAATACTTACATACATAAAATTATACGTCCATTTGGCACGAATGCCAAAATCGTTCTGGTACGGTGTGCTCTAAATGTAGCGTTTGATAATAACTGGGAAATGTGTTGCAACCGCATACAGATTCGCCAAATTGTTTTGTTGGGCCAGCAAAACTCGTACAAATGTAAATGGTCGTCGTAAATGGTACAAAGTTTTTTTGGTACCTATGTACCTATGTACCAAAAAAACTTTGTATAGCTGCATATTCAATCTAGTAATTTTCATTTGAATTAACCTAAACGGAAATTTGAGAGAATATCATTAATTATTCTTAATTATACCTACAGAAAATACATTTTATAAAAACTTAACTTAACTTACCTACTAACTAAACTTAAGTGGAAGTTGAAGGGGGAGACCTTTGCCCAGTAGTGGGACATGATAGGTTAGAAAAAAAAAACCCCTTACTAAAAGGTGTGTACTCGTATAATTATAATATGCGAGCTTAATATACCTAACGAAAATTTTGTTTGTAGGTAGGGTAAGCTGATTTAAAATGATAAAGTCACTATATCAAGTCAACTTATAGCCAGCCGCACAATATACTTATAGATCAGAATTAATTTCAATAACCTAATCTAATATTGACATAAGTAGGTAAACCTGATAGAACTGCCACCGTGCTTACACAAGCGCCCACGCATAGCGTGAGCAGTCTGGAAACAATTTACCTTTGTTGGCACTGCCAATAACAATAACGTTTATCAAATTACGCGGCCCGACTTGGAAGGCGCATTTGAGTAGAAAACCGGTTCATATTTAATTTACCGGACGACTTGGAAATATTTCAGTGGAAAACTCGTACCAGTGTATTTTAAAAACTGGTATCCGTGGGTCGTTACCAGTAGGTAAAAACTTCGTCACCAGAGTTGGGCCACTTGCTCATACAAACTTACTTAATTTACCATTAGGTTGCTCATATGAACTTACCAGTAGGTATAGTAGGATATTCATATAAATGAGCAAGCTTGTGAGTCTGCGTGTATGTATGTCTGCCTGTATTATTTTTGCTAATTTTCACGCTGAAATGACTGAAATAATTAGGATAAATGTTGCTAAAGAAATTCTCATAATGAAATCTTAAAACTTAAAATACACAAACGATGAAAGTCACACTACATCTTGTATTTTTAAAATAAATAGTCAATCTGCTTTCAGTCTGAATGTAGTTTATGCTATACGAAAGGAGAACTAAAATGACAGAGTGATATAAACGAATATAGAACTGCTTGGATCTGAATAATTTTAGAGAAGGTTTAGTGAAATCGATACTGTCTCGATTGGTGGTCGACAGCAACTATACAATGTCGATCTAGTATTATGCAACCTCATTCTAAATCATCTACAGGTTGATTTTGTTTAAGGCCACAGAGGGTAAGTTTTAAACCGAGATAGTTATATAATTGCAATGTCAGGAGTTGCATTAGGTACGTGCTCAATAAAATCTGCATTAAAAAAGCAGTACTTCCTACTAATATTTTAAATGCGAAAGTTTGTGAGTATGGATGTTGGACGTATGTATTGTATACATAATATATATATATTTATTGCTCCTTTAAATTTACAAAACGGATTTGGCTATAACTTGGCAAACAACCTGAACTAACAGCTATCCAGGTAGGTACCACAGGGGCGGAACCGCGGGCGAATAAGCTAGTAATTTTTAATTTTTGTGGAAAAGTAGTAAGATTTTTACTAGGTATATTTTTAACATAATATAAATTCATACATGAAGACTATTATGCACAAAATTTTTTTGGATTATCTTCAATTACTTAAACATAGATTACTTACTATATAAATAATTGATGACTTTTCATTCTTACAACTAAATTGAATTTTTATCCGACAGTCTATTTCAATTATTACAAACAATTTCAATTTACACTTCGTATTGCCAACGGCCCTTCGGGCTGTCACTAGCATTTCATTTTCATGTTCATAATAACAATTAAATTTTTATATAAATCGATTTTCATTTGGTTAAAATAAAAAGTTATAAAATCACAACCAAAGGTTGTCTGGAAGAGATCGCTCTAAGCGATAAGACCGCCCATTATACTAATATTAAGTTGTTTTTACTGTAATTGTATATTTCTATTGTTGGTGTAATAAAGAGTTCATTATTATTATTATTAACCTTTTAAAAGTCTCTTTGCAAATAGGTACTACATTTCTGTTAAAATTGTTTGTTCTCGTCGAATGAAAGGTAAAAGTTGGATTAGTAATATTATACGTTTGAACAGTATATTTGTATGAGGTAGTAGAGAATGTAAGCCACCGAAAGGCTTCTATCATGGCTTAATGACTTTAAATCCGGGAACTACAATAATTGTAGTTCCCGGATTTAAAGTCATTAAGCCATGATTTTAACATACCCTCCCATCCCACGGAAGCGCTCATCTGCTAATGTTACTTGCGATATCTGCCGCTCAGAACGTCGCTTAACTTCAACGATCTATCAAAAAAGCAAGCTTGAGAGCTTCAAGCGGTTGAACAGTCAAAAATAAAGAATCACTCTCCCTTGTTTGAAGCAAAAGGCTTGGCTGCTCGCGTGTTGGTACGTGTTTGCATCGGTAATTTGTTTGGCGGCGGTACACGGCTGACTACATTAATGGATCTGAGTCTCGCACGCGACGAGACAATCTAGACTTGCCAGTAACTGCGAACATATCTTTGGTTAGATTGTATTATGGAATGTTTTTTAATAAGAACTTATATTTTTTTAGGATAGATGAATCTCAGGAACGGAACTTTATAAATCTTAGAACAGGAAATAACAAAGGAAGTAGTATTTCATTTGGGCTTGAAAAACAAGTTCGCTAAACTGATGCAGGTATAAAATTGAACGTGACTTACACTAGCCGCTAGTTTAATATTTTCAAGACATCATCTTACTTTAGGATGAAACATTACAATGACATATCTTTGTCAAGGATTAGAAAACAATTGGATCTATTTGCGTTTCTTATCTTTTTCTTATTATAGTGCCCATAATATAATATACTCTATCTATATTTTTCCTGCTCTGAGAGCTTTATGAAAACTGCACACAATATACAGAGCAAACAATCTCGCTGTAAAAATGGAAGGATGACATAAAATATTGCATAACATCAATCTCGATTTACACGTAATTGACAATTGTATTTTCTGTGGACATGACGGGCTGAGTTGAGAGGACAGTTTAGGTGCTGGGCAAGCCTATTCCATCTCAACAATGTCCCAGGTACTCGGTGTCACGGTGTCTCGTAAAGTGTAGGCAAAGATTGCCTCCTGGTGCTAAATAATCCAATAAAGATGTAAAGGTCTGAGTTTTTTTCAATCGGTTTCATGATTTCTGTTGAAAAGTTTATGTAAAATAATCTTTTAGTTGCATTTTACTTAACTTTGAATAATTGTCACACCACACAAAACAAATAAGTACCTACATGCAAATGGCAAAAGACATTTTTACCTTACTGTCTATTCAGAACTTTAAAACATACTGAAACCAAGGACAGGTAGAAGATTTTTTATTTTTTTTTGTTATTATGTTTGCTTTAGGCAGTACATTGGATTTGTCTTTATTTTTATAATAGCGTTGTTTTTTATAATTCTCTGATATAAGCATGTTTTGGATGAATCATATTTCATTCGATATTATAATTTGAATATCAAAGTTCAACAAACCTAATAATCATTATTCATGTTTTACTGGTAAGCAGATGTTCAGGGCTCCATGTTTGAACTTATTAACTTACAGCTTTTAATATTCGAAAACAATGTTGAGAAGTAAAAGTTACTTTCATTTTGATTAATTCTCCTACGAATACCAAAGCGACGTTTAAAGCCAGACACTTGGAAACAATACTAAACTGTTTGTCTTGAAATTCTGAATTCCTGTAATTTATCTATCAGTGTCTTGTGAAGGCTCCCAGACGGTATCGACTCAATCTAACTAGTGCCGAAGTTAAACAAGCCGCAAAGCTCGACTCGCATTTTGAATCGGTGCCATTTTGCCATAAATCCACACAGTTGTATACATCAAACAAATTGTATATAGTTAAAAAAAGTAATTTAAAAAGAAAGTAATTCATTTTTAATTGTATGTGAAAACAATGAAAAGTTGAAGGCAATCTACGGGACATTGTAGTGATTTGGACATTGTTGAGATTAAATAGGTTTGCCCTGTTGGGCAACTAACACATAAAACATTTACATGGCTTAGGGATATAGTATTTTGTTTAGTTTCGTTTTTTTTCCAGATTAGACTTACGAGGAGAACTTTGAGATTTATATTTTTTTATCAAAAACTAAAAATAATAATTTATCAAAAAGACACGTACGTAGTACCTAAATATATTTATCATTCACTTCGTCACTTCAGTTAACTAAATTTTGTCACTAAGAAAAGAGAAAATTAGGTCAAACAACTGTATAAACAAGAATGAATTCAGATTGCATCGCATTCGCATCAGGCGCTTCACTGTAAATTCAAAGGTCCCTGTAATGAGTTTCGGTAACGCCCGTAGCTTGTATCAGAATGCATTGCTGCACTCTTGTAAGACTGGAGCGAAGCCCGCATGAAAACAGGGCTCGTAAAACCAGGAATACAACAGATGGTTCTACGATAATGTTATAATTAAAATTTACAGCAGATTACTTACACAAAAACATAGTTACGTAGAACAAAAATCACATAACATGAACTTTGCTGGAAGTCATATAAGAAAGTGTAAACTTCATCACGCTTCAATAGGAAGTTTTGTAGGTCCCAATGTGCTACTACTGGAGAATTATGCATAGTTTTGACATCTGAATGAAGTCCTGGTTGGCAGATAGAACTCCCGCCCTGTACCATGTTTGGTGGTCCTTCCATTTTGTAATCTAATTTATTATTACTGTAGCGGCGTGATAGCTACACAACGATGGTAATAAACTGGTTTCCTACTTGACTAGATGGATGAGGGAATTTTAGAAATAATAAATGCGATGTTCAATGTGAAAGCTCAATATGGCGAATGTATTCGTAGACGTTTTTACAAAGCCAGGGATAGAGGGGTATGGGAACAATTAGCCAATCAGCGCGCACTATCACGTCATCGTGTGTCGTTCGTATTGGTAGTTCATCACGCGATCACTAGGTAGGTAACCTATCTCGGGCTCCAACATACCCGCGGCCTTGAAAGCATCAGCTTACAATATGTTCTATTTATTCCACCAGTGGGCAAATTTTTGCGTATGCTCGTCTCACGATGCCTGAAGATGTCTGGATGTCAGCGACTCTTGCGATTCCGTCCTTACCAGGTATCGTCTTAAGAATGCGTCCCAGTTGCCATTTCAATGGCGGAAGGTTTATGTCCTTGATGATCACTAGCGTATCAGGTTTTAGATCAGTAGTGTTAACCTTCCATTTTGACCTGGTTTGTAGTTCCGATATATATTCCTTGGCCCATCGAAGCCAAAACTGCTGCCGAAGTTGCTCCACTCTCTTGTAGCGTGTCAAACGATGAGTAGGCACGTCGCGCAGGTCATCTTCGCAAACAGGTGCAGTGAGAGGTCGACCGATTAAAAAATGTCCGGGGCTGAGGGGAAGATAGTCTCGAGGATCCGAAGACATGGGTGCTAATGGTCGAGAGTTAAGTACAGCTTCGATTTGTGATAACAGCGTCGTGTACTCCTCGAAGGTGAGATGTGCGTTTCCCACGACGCGGCGAAGATGGTACTTACACGATTTGACCCCAGCCTCCCACAAACCACCAAAATGAGGCGAATATGGCGGAATAAAAGAAAATTCAATAGCTTGACTTTTAGCGTATTCAATAATATCCCTCTTGCATTTCGATAAAAACTGAACAAAATCATTATTTAAACCAACAAAGTTACGACCATTGTCAGAATATATTTTAGACGGCTTACCGCGCCGTGAAATAAAGCGCTTTAACGCGAGTAAGTACGCATCAGAAGAGAGGTCACTAACGAGTTCCAGATGAACAGCGCGAGTATTAAAACATATAAATAAACAAATATAAGATTTTATTAATCTCGCGCCTCTTCCTTTCCGGTTGAGTATGAACACTGGTCCCGCGTAGTCTACCCCTGAACGATAGAAAGGATAACTAACAGTTAGCCGTTCTCCAGGAAGATTGCCCATCAGTGGGCTTAAAGTTTTCCCTTTAACGCGTGTGCAAATAACACACTGATGAGTCACCTTCCTAGCTAGGTTTCTACCTGACAAAGGCCACCAATCCTCGCGTAATTGGTACAATAATGATTGTGGCCCACAATGCATAGACTTGTTGTGTATATGTCTAAACAACAAAAGCGTAAAATGATGTTCTGAAGATAAAAGTATTGGATGCTTTTTATTATAATTAAAATCAGGAGAATTTTTTAATCTACCTCCTACTCGTAAAACATCCTCTTTATCTATAAATAAATCTAAACTTGCAATTCTATTATTTGATTTAACATTCTTTCCAGTTTTAAGTAAATTGTATTCATTTGTAAAAGATTCCATTTGAGATAACTTAGCAAGTACATTGATAGCTCGATTCAACTCAATAACACTAATTACACCGGTCAGCTGCTGTCTTTTGTTGCGCGTAATAGAAATAAATCGAAGTATGTATGCAGCGACATGACTCATGCGATTAAAGTTCGAGATCCTATGAAACGGAAAAAAAGTTAAAACTGGTTTGTTATTATTTGTTATCAATGCGTTTACGACATTTGATTTGAGTTCTGGTAATTCATTAGGTATAATTTCATTAAGTTGCAATACAGAATGTGAAATTGATATGTCAAAATTAAATCGTAAGAGGATCCCGAGCAAGTTACCTTGAATGGGCCTTATGAGCTGAATATCGTGAAAAGACTTCCCATTACTAGATGCAGCACTGGCATCGAACACAACACGAAGCTTCGTAGTCGTGCTGTGCTCCCGAAATACACCGTGGTGCGGCAAGAAGTAGTGAGGATTCGTATAAGAACTAACCTTAGTCATATGACCTAGATCAATATATTCGCGTATAAAATCAGAATATAGTTTTTTATAACTATCAGGTGTGCGTAATAATCTTTTTTCCAAGGACAGAAAACGACGTTTCGCCTGGAGGAATGAGTCGCCAAGAACATCGGGTGATTCTTTGAGTGGGATGCGAACACAGAATCTTCCATCACTTTCGCGCGTAGTAGTTGTGATGAAAGATTCCTCGCAAGCCCGCTCTTCACTCGTGCGCATATCCCGAGACTTGGGCAGCTCCTCTAGCTCCCAGAACGAACGTAGCTGATTGTCCATGGATTGTGTGAAGTTACATTGGACACGCCTATCATTTTGCGTAATATGGTTGATAGACCCTGAAATAATCCAACCTAACTTCGTATTTTGTAAGTGCGGACCGCTTGGTAAACGCATCTTGCCATCGATAAGCAAGTCCCAAAATAAGTCCGCGCCTATTAAAATATCTATATTTTGTGATTCTAAAAATTGCGTATTTGCTAGCTGCATGTTGTTAGGTATAAGTAAACGTGCGCTTTGTACTTGTACAGCAGGCAGCGTAGCCGTTATCTCCGATAGAACGAAACATTTAATACGCGTTGAGTAGGTATTTATGCGTGACTTTATAACTATTTCACATGTTTGCGTAGAATGTGAAACTACATTACCTACCCCTCGTATCTCATGAGTGGACTGTATTAACGGTAAATCTAACAATTGACATAAGGAACGTGTAACAAAACAGCTTTGACTACCACTATCGAGTAATGCGCAAGCGACATGATAATTATTATATTTGTCGGGAATCTCGACTAATGCAGTGGATAGCAAAACCGGTTTCATGTTTAAGCCTTGCGTATTTGAGTACGAATCAGTATGAATATTACTAACTTGTATAAATTGATTGTTATGATCACAGGCTGTCCCTGCCGCCGGTGGGGGGACGGTCGCCTCAGTAACTGCAGCCGTCATCGTAGTGCGATTATTATTGTGAATTAGAGAATTGTGTTTTGAATTACATTGTTTACAAGGCCCAAACAAACAGTTTTCGACAGTATGCCCGGAGCGCAAACAATTCTCACATAAGTTGTGATCACTAACAATTTTTAATTTGGATTGTAAGTCCATATTAATAAATTGAAAGCATGTGTAAATTGGATGTTTTCCTTTGCACACTACGCATAGAAATCTGTTTGTTTGTTTACGGTCGTATGATGACGGCGGCGGCTTATTGGAAGAAACATTACATTGTGAAGTGTTAACTGAGCTATATTTTTTATTTTGTGTGTTATTATTATTATTATTTTCATTGCTGTGTGATAAAGATAATGTTTCCAACAAATCAGCCCTGTCTTTTAAGAATTTAACTAAATCATTAACCTTCAAATTAGACTTAGAATCTGACAACAACGAACCTTTGTGTTCCTCCCATTCTCTTTCCGTTGTTTTATCTAACTTGCAAGCAACAATATAGATTATTAGGGTATCCCAGGAGTCTGTAGGTTCACCAAGAGTTTTTAAAGCGCGTAAATTATTAATTATTAAATCTATAAGTGACCTAATTAGTGAAGATGACTCTTTTGACAGGGGCTGTATTGAAAATAATGCTTTTACGTGACTATGCACTATAAGTCTAGTATTGTTGTACCTATTTAGAAGAAGCTCCCATGCAACAGAATAATTGTTTGACGATATTTCTATGGAATTGATCACCTGCTGTGCACTTCCTTTTAATGAGGATTTAAGGTAGTGCATTTTTTGAATATCGCTTATATCAGTGGAATTGTGTACTAACGATAAATATGTATCCCTATACTCGAGCCAGTGTTCATAGGCACCGTCAAATGTCGGCAACGAGATTGTAGGTAATTTCACTGACACAGGTTTATTAGAATGGTGATGACATGTAGAACTATTAGGTACCTCTTCACCTTTGCTAAGAATAGATTCAGCTCGAGCAAGAATGCTATAATAACTATCTTCGAACTGCTGACGCTGGTCTAATTGTTCATCGATATCACAATCAGGGACGATTTCCTCAATTTTGGATTGAATTTCGTTAAATTCGGAGAACAGAATACCTGCGCCTTTAATGCGTAATTTTAAATCTACTCTCAACTCAGTTGTGAAAGACGTTAGGCTATTTAAATGATTAGCGAATCTAGTGAGCCTACCTTTTACTATTCCGCGTTTTCTTACTAATTCGCGCATGATTTGCTCAGTTTTATCGTCACAAGAATATTTATAAGGAGATTTATCGCGACTTTTACAAGTTCCCTCCCCATCTTTAGGCATTAACGGCATCTTGGTGGCTTGTGAAAATAGGGGTACTCACGTGAAAAGTACTGACTGCGTGTGAAGACAGCTGTGCTGGCAATGGCACCAGCTGAAGTGTCGATCTTCTCCGTGAATAGTCCACTCCTTAGCACACCACTTAGTCCGTTATTGCACTTTTTGGATTGTCCGTGCGTTTACGTAGCAAACAGTAAGTCCAAAGGTCACTCCGTACGATGAATTGGTTGTGAATGTCCAAAAAACTCGTAGAATCCGGCGAAGAAAGGATCAAATTATGTAGCGGCGTGATAGCTACACAACGATGGTAATAAACTGGTTTCCTACTTGACTAGATGGATGAGGGAATTTTAGAAATAATAAATGCGATGTTCAATGTGAAAGCTCAATATGGCGAATGTATTCGTAGACGTTTTTACAAAGCCAGGGATAGAGGGGTATGGGAACAATTAGCCAATCAGCGCGCACTATCACGTCATCGTGTGTCGTTCGTATTGGTAGTTCATCACGCGATCACTAGGTAGGTAACCTATCTCGGGCTCCAACAATTACACTTCTGCTACCTCATAGGAGCTCTGTAGCTCTATAATGGAACTAAGATTATTAGGGCTTGTAATATGAACATGTAAATCCAGATCCCGAATACAACTTTTACACGTTAGGTTCACCTGCATTTAAATTTTGCACTGGCGAAACTGTAAACAACCTTTACAAACTTTCACGCTATTTGTATCGCACGTGAAAACTGACCTAAGCTTACAACAGGAATACATTTGGAAAATGCTGCTTTTAAAGTTAACCCAGGTTTCGTATCCGACAGTACGTGACGAAAATCAAAATTTATGCCATGCCGCTGACGGGCGACGAAAGCTATAATCCCCGAAATCCGGTACTAAAAATGGATGCTATTTTGGAATATCCCAGACTTTGAACCAAAATAATCTCTGTTTGTTTTATGTAGGTACCTGAGCTTGCTAAATTAGTGAACGATGAGTGTCAAGGGCCGAATTGATAACTCGCTATGAGTCTGCATGTATGCTTTGAGCTGTTTAACTATTAATAGTAACTTTTTGTGAGAGTACCTACTTAGTAACTTACAAGAATTAGAATTACTTATATAAAAAACAAACAACCAATTAATATACTTAAATGAGTTCTTTTTATAATCAGGTCGATCCTGCAGCCTTTTTCTTTTTGCACAAGAAAGAAAGAAAGAAAGAAAGAAAAATCATTTATTCTGGTAGGACCCTTGAGATCACCAGTTTCGTCTTACATGCTAGGTGATTCTAATGCCTGTTCCAACGCGACTCCCACAGCAGTTTTTTACACAACATTTAAAAACTGCTGACAATAATGCGAGTTATAGGCACTATTTTTTTCATCTATGTTTTTAGTAACAAACAACAATCTTTTAGTAACAAAGGAAAGTCTAGTCCTATAATAAAACAAGTAATTTTTTATTGAAATACTTGATGTCAAAAGTTTTTATTTTGACAAAAGTACAGTCTAGAATAAACAAGTTTTTCTTAGCATACCTATACGAGTATTTATTTGCAGAACAACTTTCTATATTCAACTCTTCGCTCAAATAGCTCCATATTTCACGATCTTCCTACATTCGAAAATTGTTTGGCTCTTGTGGCAAAAATATCCTTTCAAACTATCACATGATAAAACTCTGCGGATAAGCGGGGATTTTCATACAAAAGATAGATTTTGAATTTGATTATTTGGCTTATTTTATTTTGTTAGACTGTTAATAGATTTTCTTTGATATTTTAACTTATTTAAAAATGTCTAGAAATATGAGAAACATTAGTCTGACATACATTCAGTAAACCCTAGAAATACAGTCGTGACTATGAAGTATTCCCAAGTGAGCTCCTATTTTTTGAGCACCTATGCATTGAGCACCCAAGCTATTCCCATTTGAGCACCCATCAAAATTTTGACGTGGTGCTTTTATTTCATTTTGTAATTCAACTATTTCATGAGCTATACAAGTAATACAAGGAAGTACCAAATTAAAGCCGAACTCGAAGCACTAATTAAGTACTTACATTATAGATTTCTCAAGTATGATTATGCAGATATTAAAGAAAGATTATTCCAGATTCCATAATGATTATTTAAACTATCTTTTAAATCAGTTCTGCCTGTGGCGTAAAGGAAATAAACCATTAAACATAGACATTAGGTATTTTAGATCTCTCACAGATGTATCTAATATCCATCGATAATAAGATAGGTATGTCCAAAAACATTCTGGTACAATGCTTAGTTAATTTATTTACAAAAAAAGCATTCCAATAAAGACATAGTAATCATCGCTGCTTACCTCTAAATATCAATACAAACTGTCACAAATAAATTATAAACAAGAATTTAACCTAAAAACAAAGTTCTTCTCAATCAAAAAACTTTCCATCCCTGCACAAAATACAGTTAAATGTTCCCACCTCCCTCTAAATAAATCCTGCTCAACTGTGAATTCAGAACCAAGTATAAATTACGGACCCTATACGGATTATCTTTATGTCGTGGCGACGCGGCGTGCCTGGCCAATTAAACGGGTTTACCTCGCCACAAAGAATGACTAGTTAGCCTCCGTCACACTATTTGAACGTAGGTTCACAGTAGACAGAACAGTCGCTAACAAAAGTTGATAGCGCTTACCAAGCTGCGTTATCCGAGTGAACTTGATAGCCCGCGACTACGGCTTGTAACGTAGCCAAACCGCTGGGAAGAAAATAGTGTTTCTAAATACTAATTAAGTATGATCGTAAGTAAGATTTGTCGTTTTGGTTTTCAAATAATAATTAAATAAGGCAATTCTTAAAATCCGCGTTAATATTTTGATCAAAAATATTATTTGTAATAAAAACATCAGAACGAAATAGATGAGTTTTAATGAAAAATATTGAATAACTTTTGTTAGTAATTGTACTAAACTTAGTAGGCTAGGTTTACCTACCTTTGTATGAATAACGACGGCTAGACGGCTTTTAATAAACTAAAATAGAGACAGTAATTTTTTACCAACCCCGTTGACTGTGATGTTAGGTGCGTATGGTTTCCATGGTGATATAGAAAAATAACAATAATAATCTACAGAATAACCACTACTATAACTTCTACCGTTGTTTCCAAAGAAAAGGTGTGTACGAGATAATGTAACTTAATACTTATTTTATACCGTAATCTTTTGTCTATCATATCTATGTTGATTTCGTGAGATAGTTCCGTAGGTAAGAGTTCGAACATTATTATTTAAGTGTGTGCCATAACGCCGAGGAATGAGCGGGAGAGCGAATAATGTTTTTACTCGTGAGTGAGAAGCGCAGAACGATAGACACGCAACATAATTTATAGCGAAAAAACAGTTTTTATTTAATTACAAGTTAATTAAACAAGTAATCGAAAAATTAAAAAACCAGAACTAAATGAATACTTCTAGGCTATTTGTCAAAACATAAAACCAACAAAAATAGCGTTCTGTTCCTGAGATAAATAGCAAACTGTGTGAAAAACATGTATTTTTCAAAAAAATATATGATCGAGAAAACTTTTACCAATCGTGTTTCTAAAAAACCACAACGCAAGATAAAAGTTCAAAGTTTAATTTCTCCAAACATTATAAGGTGGTATCTTTCACGGATTTTGAGATCTAATACGATTCAAACCACATATTTGCTACCTACGGCCTCTTAAGTCATTACCGTCCAGTCCGGGTTGTTACTACAACTGTGGAACTGGTTTGCAAGACCTGCAAATGTACCTACTGATGAAAACATGAGGCATTCTAGTTCCCTGTTGGCTCGCCAACTCAATCAGAATAAACTATGAACTCACTAATCACTGAGTGTCGACAATCGGTTCATATTTTGTCTGGTTTTGTCTTTAGGTAAGTATATTTTTTTTCACCTATCACCAGCACCCTGAGATGCACGATTGTTTGAATCTAATGTGTTACTATGATTTTTGGTTCTGAGTATTTATCACTAAACAAAAATGGCAAATGATTGACTAATTTATTTTATTTGAAAATGGGTTGCTTTAAATTAAATTCAATTGAATGTTCCAGAGCGAAACATGACAAGGGATCATTTCACGCTTGACCTTTTGTGGATTACGAATTAAGCAATTTCTCACAGAGAAGACTTTCATCATTCGCAATGAATTCGGTTCGGTAACTATGTAAATAATAGGAAATAATAGCTTAGTCGAAAATATCCTTATGTTGGATCTTTAGGTAGGCTATGTATTGTGGAGATGTGGGTACTACGAGACCCAGATCTAACTTACTAAGGCAAATAGGAAGATACTGATGCTGTATCATGAACATTTGAAGTACCTACTCATCTAGGTTTGACACAACAACAACGTTTTCTTCTACTCTCTTGAGTAATCTCTCCTTGAATAGAATAGAATAGAATAGAATAGAATAGAATAGTTAAGAGAAGATAGAAGAATATAATATGTTTTTTAATAAATCTACGTTTAAACTAGCGTATGAATTTATCTCTAAAGAAAATACTTGACTGCATCCGTTCGATTTCCATACATTGAAGAACTTGTTTGATGATGTTACATGAAAAAGTACGAGGCGTGTATTGTAATATTTACAAAGGCAAAAGGCAGGTAAGTAACGAAGTTACTCGCATAACTCAGTTGCGATATTTTACACGGTACATAAAACTTATATGAAAAGCTCTAAAACACTAAAAGGGCCAGCAATAAACCCGTGGCTTCATAAGTCAGTTGTCGTGTCGTCGACACGAAACTGCCACCCTTGCCTATAAATCCATCAAATAAACTAGACTTTTACAATCATTGTTACTACTCCCTTCCGGCCACTCCCGCTCTTGTTTGTTAATACTTTATTCATATCTATATGTGAATATAGTTATTACTTTATTAATGGTAATTTTTATTGCAAACGACCATTATCAACCTTGATCTTTATAAAATAACTAGCTTACTCGCCCGCGGTTTCGTTCGCGTGGTACCTACCTTGATAAAATATAGCCTATGTTCGTTCGGAAAGTCCATGCTACACATCGGTGAAAGAATTTTTAAAATCGGATGAGTAGTTTCGGAGATTACCCCAAAAACATACAAACAAACAAACCAACTTTACGTCTTTATAATATAGACAAAAAACTAACTTTTGCGCCTTACTATTAGGTATTATCGCGTAATCCTAAGTCTGGTACCAATTTTGGATCAGCAATGCTCATCAACACCTTAATATTTTAGGTCTGGCAATAACTTGGATATGTTATGCTACCTATAGATCGCTCAACTGGATCTTATTATATTTTGTAAAGTGATGTAAAAATGTAGTACTAAGTTTAGTTTCTGTAAATAAATGTAACTATATCATCCTTCATAATTTTATTATTATTATAGAAACGCTTGCAAATTTGTTTCCGTAAGCCTAATTGTTGGAAACTTCAAACGATTTTCGTCGAGTTTCTAAAAACCTCATGCATCAAAAGGATTTTCCTTCAATAGTCAAAGTCTCTTAGATCAGCGATTTAAGCCGACGATACATTTCTTTTCACAGGTAAATTTTTACGTATAATATCGCACAATGGTGCGAATTAAATATATTATATATCATTTTTATTTTGTATAATAATCTATTTGTATTTTGTTTACTAATCATCTCTATATTAAATGTCAGTCACTTAGTTACGACGTAATTAGGCCGATTGCGAAATAAATCATTTACAATAATTTATCCACAACAACAAACACATTTAAGTTAGTTAAAAGTATTAAAATCTCATTTGATATACTTCTGAATAAGTTTCATAAAGATTTTCCAAAACAAAGCCATTTCGAAAGATCATACTGAAATTCCTTCAAAAATAACCAACCGAAATATTAATTTAACTCCAGGAAGTCCTAACTTGCAAATAGACAAGTGGTCTACGCCAACTTCGTCGTTGCAAACTCACCTGTCTCAGTCATTATTTATTCAAAGAGAAACCTCGGTGGATACTAGGTAGGTACTATTGCGGTATCGCACGTAAGAGGGAAACTTTACACTAAAGCCCGGGTGACACGAGGCTAGTATTTTGAAGCTAGGATAGTAAGCTAGAAGGGGTCACTAGCTTGGTTTCTAGCTTACCTACTAGCCTGGATTGTAACCAAGCTAGTGCTGTCTACACGAAGCTAGGAAATTTCAAGCTAGTCAAGTCAGTAGTGAGTTGTGCTTAACCTGATAACACGTATACGTAAAAATGAACAGTGTGCGTAAGAGAAAAGCAATTCTTTATTTAGTATGTCGCGTATTTTTTCTAGTGACGAGTCTCGCATTTGCTTGTCCTTGTAAGATGGAATACTTGCATTCCACAAACATTCCTCTTCTCTGTACAATTGAACGAATTTTAAATTAATTTCGTCCGCTAATTTCGGCATTTTAACAAATTGCACGCACTCTCACCACGCTCTCCGACTGCACACTAGCTTAGGTTCGCTAGCTTCGCGGTTGACACGAAGCTAGTAACGAAGCCAGGATAGTAAAACGGGTGGTGGGGGGCGCCTACTAGCTTGAAAAATAGAACCCCAAGCTATTAAACTATCCTGGCTTGAGGCACTAGCTTGCTAGCTTCCACACTAGCTTACTAGCTTGTAAACGAAGCTAGTTCCGTCTACACGAAGCTAGTGTCACTAGCTTACTAGCTTGGCAGCACTAGCTTGGCTCACTAGCTTGATTTACTAGCCTCGTGTCACCCGGGCTTTACGTTTAAATGGAGTAAATGCACTGACTTTGACTATTTTTGCTAGAATATATGATAAGAGAGAAGTTTCAACGGTAAGACTTCATGCTAACTATATAAGTATTATTTCTAAGTATAGAACTCATTCGCTTGTAGGTACTTCTCAGAAGCTTTTAGTATAACATAAAAAATATTATTGTAACTTGCTACTTTACGAAGATATTAAAAATAAATTGAATTTGACGGAGCATACATTTTTACTGTAGTCAATCAATACATTTTTATGTGAGCAAGTCGCGTTTTACAACATTGAATATACACATACCAATAACATTTAATGTACCGAGAAAGAATTTCAAATAACCGTTGTATAAAAGCACAGAGTATAAAATTTCATAGGCTTTTGCTACGCTTTTTAAGCGGACGATGAAATGTAAACATTCATGTGTGTTTAACTTTGTTACAGAGTTGATACAAAGTAGAAGCGATTATAATACAGAAAAAGTTGTAGGTCATTACAAAGACAAAAGAATCATTTAACATTGTTTAGCTACATTACTGTGGTATATCATAACTAACAACGTTGTAATATAACTAATCAAGCCTTCACATCTTTACAAGATGATTTTATCCAGTATTGGAGGCATTTTTTACCAACTGGGACATTTCTGAGATGGAAATTAGACTTGCTCGGTCATATAGATAGAAAAGAGAATGTTCAATAAGTGTGGGGCTGACTAAGCCACAGGTTTCCTTACAGTGTTTTCCTTCGCCGTTTAGGGGTAGGGATTCTAATCCCGGTCGTGTATCACTAGAGCTCTAATCCAGAAAGCTCTACTCTAATAAGAGAGGTTGTGGATTAGAACCCACGCTCTCTGGATCAAAAGTCGAAAGACTATCTGATTTGGCCAGCAAGGCTCTTCAAAATGTAACATGTGCGATTCATGTATTGAAGCATAGAGTTCATATTTATAGCTCTTAAAACTTGAGCTTCAAATTCTCTATTACCATAAAAGTATAATTCACGTGTCACCTAAAATATAACCATGCAAACTTCTCCCTATACTATTTTGACTGAAACTGAAGTGTGACGTTTCTAAAGCTAAGTTGTGACTATTACTCAGCGGGATATGGCCACAATGTATCGCGCTATTACCAAAGTGCCGAATAGCCGACCTTCTCAGTAAAATCCATTATGCCTGTGACGTAAGTATGTAACTAACTATTCATTTAATGGAAATAGGCTTCTATTAGATCAGTATAAATATTAATACCCAGATTCTGTTATTTTAGGGGAGCTTTGATAGACAAGTTGGAAGACCTTTATGACGAGTGTGTTATTTATTTTTTTCATTTTGTTAGTATGAGCATAAAATGTAACCAACTTATTAGAAGTTTTATTTTATACCTAGTAAGTTTTATTTCAGTGACAAAAATAAATTGTTTTCAACATAATGCAGCTTGTTAGTTAATAATTTGTTGAGTGGGCGAGCAAAAACCTCATTACCCACTTCAATTCGACCGCAAACGATAAAACCACGAAATAAATCCACACTATTTTGTCCCAGGCGTGACTAACAATGGTTTTTTAAGTTCCTTTCACGGGCTAAATACATCTATTGTGATGCAACCTGAGCCACTAAATCTCAGCTCAGTCACATCACAGCAAAAATAAAATAGCTGGTAGACTGTACCAAGATGTGTGACGGATGCGACGACGCATACTAAAGGCCGTTTTTAAATGCGTTGGCGTATAATATACTTTGTAACTAACAGATTATCGACCAAGGACATATATTTCTATTATTGAATACATATTATTGTATCATCCTCAGATGTGAACTGGCTTCGTTGAAAAAGAAATTGAATTATGCTTCGTTTTTTAAAACTAGTAATGTACCTACCTACTATACTATACCTAAAATCTGCAACTACCAAGGTCCGCAGCCGTTTTCTATTTAAAAATATGTCTGCTATTCAAAAATCTTCTATTTTGTTACTTAAAATTCACCACGCGCACCATCAGATGTAAACAATTGTAAGTACAGAATTCTCAGTTATACAGGCATTTAAGCAAGTGTTGATCGATGAAGGAAGTTAAATAGCTAATGTCAAAATGACCCAGCCGTTCTGTCAGTAATTGTGCCTCGCCTCAGTTAAATACGGCAATTATTCAAGCACGGCAAGCCTCATTGTGCGTGCCTCGCCTAGCTATCCCACTTCTATAATGCTCACTAAATTTGGATTTTCATGCCTTGTCATCCCACATAAGTGTTTTAATACGATCACATTCTTATTTATTTTATTAACTGTGACATTGACATGATGACACACATCTATCATGAAGATCTCCGTAGATTTAAATACCTAGACCAACTGTCCAATTTTCTCAGCGCTGCGCTGTTCAAATAAGAAATCGCTCTTTCTTTACAAAATTTAAAAAGATTGCATTAATAAATAGAATTGGATACGACTCCGCCGATCGATTCCGAGATAAAGACTCGTAAGCAGAGAAACGCTTTCCGGCTAAGACCGCGTTCATGCCAATATTAAACTGAGATGATTCACAAAAAAGAGCACAGAGATCTCGGAGATGTTTATCGCATTAATATAATACAGCATTAAGATTACAATGGGTCGGCTCAAGAGAGGTCCAATATAAGGAGCTCAGAGGCCCCGCGTGCTTTGTTGTGAAAATAACTTTATGCCTCAGAAGGCGGGGACAGAGCAGCCGAGCCTTTCAATAAACCAAATGGCCGTTCTAAGAGAGATGTATTCATCCCGTTGTTCATATCCTTTGTGCAATGCAATGTTATTCTATGAGGTTTCGCATTGTATCGTGCGAACTGTCATGCTCGTCTAGTAAGGAGTATAATGCGTCCATTAATTTAAAATATTAGCAGCCAAAATGCTCTGAAATACGCAAAAGGCAGAACCAAGCACGAGAAAGATCGCTATCAAACGCCGCCGCCCTTACCAGACAATCGTTGCACAGCAATTACAAATGAGTTATTTAAAGCAGACCAAACTGAGATAAGTACTTATTTTAAGCTCATTTCCATCTAATCTATTGATCCACGCACACAGCACCGGCCGGCTTAAATGCTCTTTAGTCGAAATGAAATCCAATTTCGCTCAGACAAGCCAGAGGCACGGCATTAATCATTGTTGGAAGTTACTCCTTAATTTCTCGTACCTTACAAAATTCAGTTCGGAGTTGGTTATTTACTCAGTGCGCTCGCACGAGTGGAATTGTACGGGCGGTATGAAAAGATCGAATTTATTACTTCATAAGTCATGAGGGTTAAGCAATAATCGTCACAATGGGCTATAAAGACTTTATAGGCAGTAAAGTTCGATCCGGTCACACGTTCGGACCCTGAAGCCCTTTCGAACTCTTTTAGATCATGATCTACTTTATCGTTTCTTGAGATGATGACCCAGTGAGAATCTTCATACATTTTTCTTTCAGTGTCTTTGTGTGCGCCCGTTTCGTTCGTATGCGAGTTCGTTTACCTCTTAACCCGATACTATCATCTTCACGCAGTGCTAAAACTCAAAACATGTACTAACTCTTGTAGATAGTTGGACCTATAGCCTCCCATTACCCAGTACTTTGAGTAAATAACCACAATGTTGCAGTCGATAAGAAGGGTTCAAAGTTTCACTTATATCTGTTTATGAGCTACAAAAGCTTATCGCCGCACCTCAATTTGATAAAAGCTTTCCGTATTAACACTAGCGCAGTGTCGATTATTCAAATGTAACTACTTCGATTAAGTCGATTTTCTTGTTATAAATCGGAAACTATGCGATTACCCCATTAACACGTACATTTTACGACTTGATTGAGTTCAAATCAATAATGTTTGTCAAGACGGCAATAAAATAACAGTTTTGAAAACGATGTTTGTAAATAACAGAATAATTATTGACGCGACACCATAAACGTTTTTACGTTTCGTTTAATGTTGTAACATAAAATACCATAGATTATAAGTATATAAATTACTGAGGACTTTGACTTTTTATAAGCAATGCTTATTTTAAAACCGTTATTGCTTAGCGTGAAGATTTCTTAGAGCTCGTTGTGTGCACATAAAATTTGTTTAATGACAAGATTTCAAATATGAATCTACTTTGATGTCGTTTGTGGTGATTTGGTCGAGGTTAACGCAATTTTTATCTTTTATATCGCTACTAGCAGATTATTTTATTTCTTCCAACAAGCAGTGCAATAATTGTATTTCATTTCAAGACAGATTTTCAAAATGAGAGAGCATTATCATTTTTACACTCATACGTTAAATAAAACTCATTGAACCCTGACAGAACACCAAAAAATTCAATGTTCAGAAACGATATTACCCAATGGAAAGAAAAAGAGAAAAAAAGATGCTAACTAAAACTTGATCTAAAATAATCAAAACAAGAGGAGATGAAAAGCTAACAATTACTTACTTAAAAAATAACACACGATTTAACGTATCATCTCGCAATCGATTCAAAGATATTCGAATAATGCTATGGGCCCGGTTCGTCATCGATTGTTTATAGTCAAACATCAAATTCTGATAAAGAGTGTATTGGATTGCAGGGAACATAATCTTCACCGTCCACGGTCGAATGTTTAAAATACACAGACGAGTTACTATCATAACAATGATGTTATGAGTTCACAAGTGATGGGCATGTGCATTCTGTTGGTAGAAATGTGATAAAATAAAGTTAAATATGGTTGGAAAGAATAGCGTATAATGCCGTATCTTTGAAAATAACTTCACAGCTTTATGTGACAGTAAAATATTTTATCTCTAAATCTATGATGTATGTTTAAACAGTGTGTATACGGCGTAGCTTTCTCCTATTTGTTCAGTAGGCGTTATAAATAAATTTCATCACGGTATGTTTCTTTAAGGAACAGTTAAGAATTGAATGAGTTAATGTTTATGGTTCCCACAAATCAATATAATATTGATCATCGATTTAAGGTTGATACTTAAGTAACTTCGCCTTAGCCCATTACAATGCAGGAATTTATCATACAAAGCAACGAACTAAATTTAATCTATTACCATGCGGCTTAGAGTGTTTGACCACGACATAATTCAACTTCCCATAGGTTAATTCGATCAATTCATAATGCTTTCTCAAAAGCCGTGTTTTGATTTGACCGACCACCGACTGCTCAAGCGGAGGTGGCTTTCTGTGACAATGGAATGTATTAAAGCCATATTTTTCTTAAAATGCGGTGACGTTTTAGTTACGGCCTTAGAAATCAAGGAGTTCTTATAAAATTTTCTAACTATTCGTTTTATTATTGTTATGAACGAATCAGTGAATGAAACTTGCGAGGGATCGGCAAGAATGGTGTAAAAAAGAGGAACCTCTACCTAAAAGTGGGTAAAACTTGGCTGAAATGATGATAATAAAAACTAAATAATATTGATCTTTAAACAGCCCAACAGATTTAAGTTTACTTCGTAAAATCATAACTTATTCTGTTATTAATGTCAGAAAAATAAAACTAACGGACGCTTATGATGTGTAAAAATCTTATATTGAGAATGGCACACAAAACCGACTGATCTAATTTAGAATCCCTTCTGTACCTACTACAAATTACGTCCAACATCAATAACGCCAGCCGCTTTCAAGAAATCGTAAGCTTTTCGTAATGCTCTATGAAAGGAATCATTTGTGTTTTATTATGATGGCTTAGTTTATATAACATAAATGAATTAACGTTGATGTATTTTAGAAAATCTAGTGGTGACACAATTATGACTGGCCGGAAGTCAAGTTATTTAGCATTACTCATTATACATAAATGGTTCACCGTGATACGGACGCTTCGATGAAAAAGGATTAAAAAATGTAGCGGGGCTGAAGGCTGAACCGATAAAAATATATTTTGCTCAGACCTAGATTTTTATTGCAACTCGATATTTTGAAGCAAAGCTTAACATCATGGTAAAATATTTAAAGCGCAAAAATTATATCACTTTTATTATACGTCTCTTTATAATAAAAAAAACAGGATTATCAAAGGTTTTCGGGCCAACTTTGTCTTCTTTGTCTTTGTCCTTTGCAGTGATTCGAATGTGTCGAAAGCACAATATTGTAACAGTTATAGTCATACCCTGTTATTCATTATCACGCTACTATTATCAGGTGAAAATTTGTGTGTAAGTATATAAGTGTGAATGTTTGTTACTCCTTCACGCTCAAACGGCTAAACGGATTTATATGAAATTTAACACAAGCATTAAATTGCTTAGCTTGGGACTAGATGACGCCGCGCCGTGTGGAATGTCCAAGGATATTTATATTTATTTTATTTATTATCTATTGCTATCTTTTTTCATTGTCATAAGAGTAACAAGAAAAAACATTATTTAAAGATTTGTTAAACTGACAAATCATTACGAATAATGAGGATAGTCTGTATTTTTCAACCCTGACTGGTTCGAAAAAACTCGTTCTTTTTTCAAATCGATAATTATAATAATATACTCTGTGGCTGAACTGTAAGTAACGTTAATGTTCTATCGCTAACATCAAAGTGGGTTATTTCACGAAACCGATTGTACTGTCATACCATACATTATTACCAAACGATTAGCCGTTGCAGTCACGATGTTTGACAAGGATGGATATGATAATAATGGACATTGAGCATTTTTAATCATACAGCTACGAGGAATTTAGTAAGTACCTAATTAATTATTAGGTAATTGTGTGAGTGTTGATATTTTTAAATGGCCTACTCTAATATAAAGTTTTGTACTAAGTCTAGGTATATTATTTATTTAAAGTGTTGAATTTAGTCATTTTAATGTTTCGTTGCCTATATTACAAAATTGATTGTATGACCTACATACTAGCAATAATAAATTATAAAATGTGGATAAATAATACAATCAAAGTTAGTATGGATACGATTGGTTTTAGGAAATGTATTTGTTTATTTTTACTTTTACTTTTTCTTCTAATTTATAATAAAAATAATGCATTGTATCGATTAAATATTGTAATTTTTTTGGTGTAAAGTTATTTTGTTTTCTAGTAACTTTGAGGAAAACATCTAATAATAAGCCTGAACATACACAATAAACGTGTTACCAGCTGACGAAGACTAGGCAGCGACGAAAGTACCTACAACAATATTAAATGCAAACTCTTTTTAGGACATACTCGTAGCACCTGTGAACAGCCAAGTCCCCCACATTTAACCAAGCGAACGAAAGAAAACAAAATTTCTATTCCACCAAAATATTGTTAGAAGACCGCTGTGAAATTTCATTGTTATAAACTCGCTCTTTATCAACAGTAATAAGATGTAAAATCCTTCACCGTATTGTGCATATTTCATTTTGTAAGGATCGTAAAGATTCGCTTACCTGCTTGTTTGTTGTGAGTCGAAAGGGCCGTTGTTGGGCGCAAACCTTTTTTTATCATTCAATTTTATGTGTGGGAATTTTAATGCCTCAAACGGCACGTTCCGTCCCCACAGCTGGGTCGCACTTGGTGTCTATTCTTCGCGAAACACGTGTTTGCTCATAAAATGCTGTAACAGCTTTTAAAGAACACCTATTTCAAAAGACATTAATGAAATACTCATACTTTATGGTTGTAAAGATTATTTATTGTTTTATCGGAAAGCAGCAAGCAGCTGCTTATTTTCAATTACGGTCGAATGATTGATGTGTGAGTTAGTGTAGTATCTTTCCACACTCAAACGAGTTTATCGTCGGTCCGCTGCAATCGATAGTGGGTCCACTATTAATTTTATCAGTGAAGGCTCGGATCTCAGCGGCGGCGTGGAAAGATGCAACGTCATCCATCTAGCAGCCGCCCCCGGAGCTGAACCCTTGGAATTACTTCAATCATTTAAAATAAACACCGCTTCTTCGAAATGTAAAGAGTAGCTATTGCCCCGATCACAAAATCCCTTTTGATTTATGATACCTCTCGACATTTTCAATCCCAGCACCTGCCGATTTTATTTACGGACTGTTCGGCGCCATTTTATTTGATTGCTGCAGGAGGCTCAGTGGTCAAATGTGTGGTAAATTTATTTAATTTCAACACAAAAATATGTTTTTTTGAGTGGAAATAATAAGTTGTGTGTGAGAAATGAAAAAAAAAACTCGTTTAAAGTGGAAGGCGTAGGCTTATCCTGTCCAAAAATTATATGACAAATAAGAGATTTTGTAAAACTGAACCGTAACATTTAATTTGCTCTCAAAATCAACAAATAAGAATTAATGTTTAAAACAGCTGGAATTCTAGAAAGAAATCCAACGGGCGCTCAGCGGGACGCCTCGACAATGGCAACCAAATTAAAAGGAACCGTAAATGTTTCGACTTGAGCCTTGCTAAAATTTATTGCTATGAGTTTTTTCTCTTGTTTCAGTTGCTAATGAGATTCGAATGCTGCAGCTGTATTATTTAAGATGTCGAGCGAAGATTAAAAAAATCTGGCCAAGTCTTCCTATTTACGGCAGTCGCGCAGAAAAGATGTTCGCCGCAAGTTAAAGCCTTTTATTTTTCTTGTTTGTTCGAGATTATTGTAATTTTTCGAATGAGATGAGACCAGGAGCGAGTATAGAATATTTTCTCGGTATGCATATTGAAATTTGCGGGGAAGACGCGAGTTGATTGTAGAGCGCCTTATTGCAGACTATAGGTAGGTATATGGCGTAGGAGAACTTGATTTTAAATTCTATCTCGGAGCTATAAAGCCGGTATTGAATTGAAGGCTCGTCTACGCGGGTGGTCTTTACACTGTTGGCTATTGAATCAAGCGGGAATGCAAATTTCGCCGGTGTCTCTAGCCCCCGTGTCTTGAACTCCGCAACGACAAGATGGAGGCTATTAACGGTAAGATGAACTTGAAAATTTATTAATTAAGGAACCCGTTATGGAATTTATTGGCTGGCGAAAACATGATGCAGAGCGTGATACGGCGGTTTTCACGGCACTCGTATCGAATCGTGTACAAATGCCTGACACGCTATCGCGGGGTATCGGAGCGATCGGTGTAAAAACAAAATGGTGTGGAACGAATGATGCAATAGGAATTAAGTGCGGCAAACTAGATGGTACGAGAGCTTTTGACAGGCGGAGCTCTAGTACAGACAAAGGGACAATAGTGAAAGAGCAAGTACCGGAGCGTGGCGATCCAGTGCCTGCTTCCGGCAACGTGGGAACGCCTTTTTATTGCTATCGATAATTTCTTTGTCGATATTCGATATTCAGAAATACCCGGCCTCTTGAAAGGGTTCGAGCAGTCAAGTCTCTTAGAGCTTTTTCACATGCACATGGCCAACAGTCGCACTTGTAAAAAGGTTCTTTTACACAACAAACGCTTTAACTTACTTTTTATTACCCTTAAGAGAGTCGTTTCTAGTGAATCAAGTGCTGAATTGAACGCAATGCTTATTTTTAAACATCGGATCTATAAAGAACTTGATATCAGATAGAGGTTTTTTAAATTGAATTCAACTTAAAAGTGCCTTGTGTATGTGCTATCACTCAAATTCACAAAAAAATATGAACTATATACGAGTAGATGCATTGAAAAAAAAGTCATTCAATTGCTTAGCCACCAAAGACGAAAACACAAATCAACATTCACATTACCGTCCCTATCGTCATAATCATCAAGATCCATTACAATTGATATTGTCACGAAATGATTTATGCGACCAATTGTCGTCAGTGTTCTCATAAGAACAGGATCCCGGTCAAATGTACTCGCTCTTAGGTATGTACTTTTATCTTAGGGATGTGAACTGGAATTACAAGTTTGAGACACCTTAAGTCAACTATCTACCAAAGCTTTAGGTATAAAGCTAATAAGGGTATAACATTCTAAAATAGTAATAGAAAACATCTCTGGCAAAGAAAATTCGTGTGCATGAATAGTCAACTATAGGTAAAGATATAAAATTTAGGCTACTCGAAGTCGTCCGTCATGTCAACCTTAATGACTTTGTGATCGGGAGCGACAATAAACTGCAACCACCTAAGCATGGAAGGTCAGTTGTTTTCCATTTTGAGATCGTATAGAACTTTTCTAACTCTGATCTATCAAAACTGACTAACCACAAGAAATATCCTTATAGATTGTACAGCGATTAAAACTATTTGAGACTCATTATAACTTAAAACATTCTACTTAAAATAATGTAGAGTTAGCTTAATAAAATCAAATCCTAAAATTTATAACATAACTATATGCAGTACAAACACCAACAAAATAAGTTTCATTTTTAGAGATTTATTTTGCTGCGTTGAAGATATTACATACCTACATAAATAATAATTGCGGTTTATATTAAAAAAAAAAGAATACAAAATTCAAATAATGGTGAACTTAATTTTCAAAATTTATTAGACGAATTGCTTATTTACATCTGTAGTAGTAATAATGAAGTTACTATTACTTAATGAACTACTTCAATGTATATCAAGGATTTCCATTAACTATGAATAGGTTCCTGGTTGGTTTGTTTACAGATAGAGCTCATACAATTCTAAACAATAGTTATCATGCTTTCAAACACAGCCTCATATTTAACACTTGATACTCGTATAAGCAATTGATTTCATGTCACACGTTTTCAGTATTATATTTTATCTAATAGAATAATGACGTTATGAGTACAATAAAGCACACTTCGCGCTTTATATTGAAGGATTAAAAAAAAAAAACTTGCTCCTGCTTTACAATAGATTGACCGAAAACATTATACTATTAAAACTTTTACTTCAAAAAAGCTGTTAAACTTTAAAAAAAACACGTAGTGATAGGTTAACATTGTTTTCGAATAATACCTACTAGTATTTTGTTCCACTTTATAAGCAAACCAGCATAAATGCACATAATCGGGATTGATTTTCTTCTAACAATTACCTATCTGTTTATCTTATTAATTGTTACGCTAGATACAAGAGGATCAAGAAAGATCTATAGGTACCTACTTGATTGTCGAGATAAGATACCCCGAAACCAATTGGTGAACCTTATTAGAATCACTGTCAGCTGTCTGATTCTATCTATGTAATTTCTCTTTCATTAGTCGTCTTGTTTTTCTACACTATCGATCGAAGCGACTATCTAAAACTAACATATAGGGAGGTCTGCCAAATACTATACTACCCCCACGTCTAAGAACCCTCGGAACGCAAGATTTATTGGTAAAACTTGTGCCATTACTCATCTCACCATTCGTTACTTCAATAAAAAGAGCGTCTTCCTATAAATTTATTGGAGTATGGATTTTTTATTATAGACGTCTATTTTAGAACGCTCTCCAGTTATTAGTTCATAAATAAAAGATTTGATTTAATGTGTCCTCGGTGCATTAAAAGTTCCGACCCGTACCTACGAAAGTTTTATGTCTAGGAAAGTACTCTCCATTGTATAATATTTTTCGTTTCTCTCTTAGTTTATCGAACTTCTTGTATTTTATTAAAGGAAGTCTGTTTTATATCTTATACATCAAAAGTTATCTTAATTGGTACGTTTTAGTGAATTTATTTATTAGGGTAATTTGATATCAACCGGTTTTTTCACTCGCAGCAGCTGCTGTAAAAGGCAGGTGAAAAATATTTTATCAAAGCTGATGATATTTTTGTGGAAAAGAATTATGCTGCTTTTTCAATGATTTATGAGTAATAAAAATAAGCTATTACATTACTAAATTATTGATGAACCAAACAATCATAGCATAAACAATGAACAAAATAAAATCTTATTGACTGACCTCCAAATGTCTGACCATACGACGGTAAGGTGTCCAAGGTACTTCTTCACAAACAATCAGAAAAAGTTAAATACTCCACTCTGATATAACATTCAAAACTTCACGTCAAAGCTGTCATGTAACAAGCAAGCGGCACTCAAATCACGATCACGATAAAATGCAGTTCATGTCACTTTACAACTTTACACTGACTTCACTTTTCTCACTTCACTAAAATTCCTTTTAGTTTTCGGATATTTGTCAAAAAGTTGTGATTCAAAACACAGTGCACAGAACTGTTATCGTGTGGAAGAGAAGACGCGGAATGTGGGGGACGGGAGCGACGTTCGTTCGTTCGCCGCGGCCGCGCGACTCACTCTGGCTGACTCGGACGGAGAAGCCCCAACGGGCGGGCGACGGGGCCGATAGACGAAAATGGCTTCACAAGTTAATTTTTTTCTCTTTCCTCCTTTAATATTCCGCATATGCCGAGCGCGGTGGACGGTGCACGCGCATGCGTCTACCCCATCACGATCATGTAGGGTTGTAATGTAACGCGATGCACCCACACTTTACATAACTTATTGGGCCGTTTATTGAAGGCACTGTTTAATACCCTTTCTGTGTCGGCTTTGTGCGTAGCTTCCTACGAAGTAGTGAATATTAATTCTGGTACAAAATGCGTTAATCCGACCGAACTGTTCATTAATCTCAATGCTCACTGAATGTAAACGTCAGTTCAAACATGAAATTTAAACTAAAATAGAGCCGATGTAAAATAGGATACCTCATAAACTATTTGGATTAATAATGAACAAATCCGCTTTTGTTCATGCTAATGTAGAGATCATTGTTAATCTTTGTAATTACACAATTGTAAGTTTTTGAATTTATTAATAATGAATCTTTGCCATGAACGATTACAACTTAAATCTTAAGAAATGTACTATATTAACATAAAAGTTAGCCTTAGCGGGCGAAAGCTTTTAATTCTTTAATATAAATGAATCCAAGAATGCCGCATAAATTATTTATGACGTTGGACTTCCATTAGTGGGACTATTACATTTATTTTGAATCGGCTAGCTAGGGGTTGGTGCTTCCGATTTCCAATTTGTACAAATACGGTCGTTCTATATAAGTTTTTCCAAGTTTGAATCGTCTTCGGATAGTCTTTTGTATATTTTTCAATAGTCTCTACTCTGGACTAGGTTCCGAGTAGGTAAGCAGTTTTCTATTCGAAAAATAACCAGATGCCTCGTTATAAATTTTGTTTTCCATTATTCACTGTTTGAAAATGTAATTTATTTTTGAACTTTAACTTATTGCAATTCCCTCTGGCTATAAAAACCCGTTCCTGGTTCTTAGCATAAATTCACTTGGCATAATAATGAGACAGTGTACCTGATCATTGCATAAACAGATTTATTTATAGCTTCCTCGGGTGACTTTTTGCGCTGTCCATCAAAGAACGCAGGGCTTTGTTCCACTAAGTTTCCACGTTTTTATGCACGAATTACTCGAACAGGGCTTCCAAACTCGTTGACAGGAACTCGACCGAAATGGTAGCAACGAGTATATAATATAGTAGGCAGAGAGACTGTTCCCATAGTATTTACTTATTTATACCAAGAGGTTGCCAGGAAATTATGGTATTATTTAACTTGTGAATTCTTCACAAATAACAGAATATGGGTCCAGTAAAAGCAGGATAATTTCTGCCAAATTAGTTGTTTTAGTTCGGGAACTAATAAACGAAGTAAGTACATAATTTTTTGGTAATTTTGTCCTGAGATATCAAGTTAAGATTTAATTAATGATATTATGTCATGACCTAATTCTAAAACTATTTATAAATGAAGCAAGTAACTTTACTACGGAATGTATGATCATGATGAAGGCTGTTTTTATTTCTGAATCTGCGGGCGGGACATTTAGCTAGATTATGGTAAAATACAAAATTCTCCTTTACAAAACTTGGAAAAAACAGGAAAGTGTCTGTGTTTGTGTGTGAAATTTGCAGTCAAAATTAAGTATTAAATAGTGTGAATCTTGGCCTCTGCTCAAGACTCTGTGCCAAAATGTTGGAGGAATTAGCATACAGTTGTTCCCATGTCAAACGGTCGGCTATCCATGGTATTCGTATTTTTTCTTTTATTATGGTATTCCAAATTTGGGTTTTGCGAGTGAAATAAAAGGGCTCAGATTGGTAGTTAAGTTATAAATTAATTTAGGTACCTATTAGATGGTGAATTACGTTGAGCGCTAGTGTTCTATCTAATTAAGTATTCCGTTTTTTAGTTGATACCAAATAAGCACAGTGAATTTTCAAATAACGTTCTTGCCTGTGGGAAGTTAACAGTTTTTCGATTAAAAGGACATAATATCTAGGTTTGAATCCGGATGCTGCATCTATAGATTTATTACCATTAGCAAGTTTCAGTGCAGTAGGTACCTATTCTTTTCTACTATTGGTTTCTTTTTTAATATTATTTTTTTATGAAATCCATAAAAACTTGAATCCATGAGATATCAAGACTACAAAATATAAGAAGTTCATATAAAAATAGTTATCTTTTGGCAACTACCGTTCATAAATGCTAAATGGATAAAACTGTATCATTCAACTCTATCGTTGCTAAGCTTTTACGTGAAGTGAATCAACATAATGACTTCTTCAAAGTTAAATAGGTTTCTGGTAACACGAAGGTAGTGTTAGTGTATTGTGAAGGTGCTAAACCCGAGTTTTGATATGCATTCATTGCTCGTTGATTGTGAGATCGCGTGCCGACTTGATAACTAAAAGCGCAATCTACTACTAAGTATGGATATGCCTTGACCGTTTAAGTAAATGAACTGAATAATAGCATTTTTGCTTTGAATATTGTATTCAGGTATACACGTTACAATGAAGTAGCCTATCACTTAAATTGTTTAACCTTTTCCACAGAACACCACAGACATGATCTTTAAGTGTGTGAATAGAAAAAGTTTATAAAATGACATAAGATTAATGTAAAATAGGTACATTTCTAAATATAAACAAAAAATAGGTCACCACTCAGCGTGTGCTACAGTAGCATAGAGCTGCAGCTGCACTGCAGCGCTGGTATTTTGTAGCAACAATGATATGAGTACCTACTTAAGAAGATCTTACTAGATAAACAAAATAGACTTGTAAAACTGCAAATAAGTCACATAAGAGTAGCTTTTATCGCTGCATTGCTGTAATTTATTGTTAGATAACCTTGTCAGTGTGGTATAAATATATTGCTCAATTATTAGGTCACGTCATCAACTTATTAATCTGCTCTTATCTTGTGTTGATTGTTCCTGGTGTGGCTTTGATTTATTTGTTATGATTTATATAGACTTATTAAACATTTTCCTTAGTAATTATTAAGATTCTGGGAGAGTTTTGTTGGCTGAGCGCGATTGTGCCTAGAATAAGTATGGATATGCCTTATTTTCGAATTTATTATCCAAAGGTAAAAAATACGTAAATAAATACGGAGCTAAAAATATACGCATCAACTGTTGCAACCTCCTCGGCCTCGTATGGAATGCAGATTTCTGTAAGTTGTAGGCATGTAATACGCTCGGGCATACCATAGATAGACTAACTCTTATGACATTTAAAAAGGATGTTTTAATAGTTAGTTACGTAGTTCGTTAGTAGTTTAGTCTCTGAAAATAAATGATTAACTGTTATAAAATAGTTTTTCTTAATAGGATATAACTAAAGAATTAAAAAAAATGCTCATTCGTACACAAAACTTTATTTTATAACCGCTAAAGAAACATCTTACAGTGAAAAGAATATCCACTTTAGTCTTTCCCAAAATTTTCCAGGTATTTTAGCTCGTCGTCGCCGCTACTCACACGTAAACAAAATGCCATTAAAAGCTGAATACGGTTGCTATTCACCCAGCTTTGCTTTTTATTTTCATTTCATCGAAGGATTGAAGCGAAGACAAGTAATTGAAGAAAGTACCTAGTCTTTTGAAGAAATTTTGCGCTACTGCCAAAGCTTGCTCTTTTGAAATTTATTTTATTCTGAGTATTTAGAAACAAAAGAACTTAAGATGATGGATTTTGGTATCACGAACATGGCAGTCATAACAAAAATAATATCAATAGCAAATCAATACACATTTAAACGTACCTACACTTGTGCGACTCTGTACACCAATCTGTACACCACATACAATTACAAACTATGGTTAAGGAAATACATACTATTATTTTTTACTTCCAACATTGTTTTGCACTTTATAATTGACTAAAATTTTAGATTAAATAATTCTAAAGACCCCCAATATGTCGAAAACTGAATTGAATTCCGAAGAACACCCATTAGTTTTGTTTTTTATTAGGTATACGTTTATTCTCAGATGTACTCGTATTATTCAACAAAAAGAAGATGCGGGTAGATGGTCCTAAAAATATAACATAATATTTGTTACTAGTAGCGCCCCGCGGTGTTACCCGCGGTGAATAGTTCACGTTCCAGTGGAAATACCGCGATCAAAAGCTTATGTGTTTATCCAGGATATAAGCTATTCTGGTACCAAATTTCATTCAAATCCGTCCAGCCGTTTTAGCGTGAAGGTGTAACAAAGATTCACACTTACATACTTACACACTACCACACCATACAAACATTCACCTTTAATTAGTGTGATAAGGCTTGAAATATATGCAAGTATTAAAAGGGTAAGAGCTTTAGATAATAATATAACTAGCTTCGATCGAAGTAACTACTCGTAGCTCTTAATAAAACGCCAATCAACACGAATAAAAGGTAGCAATTTTCTTCCAACAGTTTATAGAGTCTATAATAACAGCCTGGCCTTATCTTCAAACATATCAACTAGCGTAAATTAATCCAATCACACTATATTTCACACTTGTAACGATAACCAGCACGTATAAGGTGCTAGAACTAATCACCTCATTTGATAGTCTAGTCGATTAGTCTGGCCGATAATCTAGAAAACCCGTTACTATGTTTAGACTAGTCATTAGGTTGAAAACAAGACTTCATTGGAATAAAGTATAAATAAGCTTATTCCTAAGCTGACTAGGACTACTAATAGTAGGTATAGTAATGTAATTATCTGTGCTAGGACTTTGACTTAAAGTGAAATTACAAATTGTGATTTCAAGATTTTGGAGTTTATAACTCATGCAGTTGTATACACGACAAAACTGTTTAACTGAAAAATTAATTGATGTAGGTATGGTAGTAAATTACAACGCAGATTTACAATTCTATCCCCGCACTCGGCCAACAGAAACACATCTCTATACCTAAAATTTAAGGAACAACCTTCTGAAAAAGCATAAGTAAGTATTTTTTTTTATCATTCCTCCTCAGGTTTTCATTTAAATAATGTTATTTTAATATTTAAGCAATATTCTCTTTAATACAGTGTCGTTGCACTTACATAAATACCTTGAAATAGTTATATACTTACATATAAATACTAATAAAATTATTCAATATTTATTTCATCTTCTTTTTTTACTCAGACCTTTGAGGGTACTTCGAAATAAATTTAATATCACGTAATTTTCGAATTATGCTAAGTACAACTTAGTCAATTTGATTGTCAATTTACTTATTAGATCTTTCGAAATTGGTATCTATATTGATTTCTTCTAAAATTATATAAGGGCTTTTCTTTACAGTACAAAGCAAAAGAATAAGCGATTTTTAAGGTATCGGGGAAAAACGAACTTACTTTGTGAAGTTTTGTTTAAATTTAATACAAGTAAGATTACCACTATTTAAAAAAAAACCTATATTTATTTGATTGTTAAGTTTAAAACAGTATTTGACACAAAAATTTGTATTTAATCTACTTACACTCTTTAGTTTATTCGCTTTATTTATGGATTATGGTTTCACCCAAGTACTCCGACATATAGGCCGACGTGTCCTTCTTCTTGATATTCATTCATAGCAGCCGCAGATCCACTTAGTTAGACCAACGTCACCTAAATTTCAATGTTTTTACATCATACTGTCAGCTTTCAGGTTGTAAGAAGCAGTTTTTGGTGTTATCAAGGCATGCTACAATAGCTTCTTTCCCATTTATTGACAGATCGTACGTTTCTGATATTATCTTTAGTTGTTATCATGTAAAACAGCAAAGTACGTAGCATTAGTATTATAATTTCAACCATACTTATGGTAAGCAAAGTTCACATTTTTGAATATTATAGAAAAAATTGTGATAGACTTGTGGGCAAGAAGAACCACAGAGTGGATTCCACCCAACGCAAGACGGAGACGTGGTAGGCCTAGAAAGAGATGGCGTGGAGAGTTGGATGCCCACTTAACATCTTGGCCTTTATCAGCGTTAAATCGCGAAGAGTGGAGAAATGGAGGCCTTTGCCCTGCAGTGGGACAGTAAATGAAATGAAATAAATAGAAAAAAATGGTATGTACCCGCGATCAGCTTTATACTTGTGACGTTTCGCCGGGCATGGGTTTCATCCAAGTGCTCCGTCATAAAGGCCGGCGCGGCGTGGCCTCCTTGTTGATATTCATGGCAGCCGCGGGCCCGCTCGGGCCGACGTCAGCTAAATTGCTTTATTGCCCTGTCTATAGGTAAATATGACTAACATACTGTCAGCTTTAAGGAGGTAGTGAATTGAAAACAGTTTTGGGTATTTTTTTGCTGGTCTTTGTAAATTTGTTCAACGTTTTAGTTGTTGGCCGAATGAGAGCTGTTATATATTTATGTATATATAGCTATATATATGGTTTCCGTTCGATGCAAGAATTTTTTTTTGTTGATTGAAAACATATTATTTGCAAATCAGTATTGTGGTGAAGGAGGACATTGCAAGGTAACCATTCTAGCTTTGTAATAGCGGAGATAGCCAAGTCACTGGTGAAATGCCAAGCATTACATATATTTACACATGTTTATGCAAATAAATGATCTTTATCTTTATCTTTATCTTTATCATTCTGAAAATTGTGGTCAAAAACTTTAAATGTACCTATTTTGACATAGTATTGGACTACCCCATCAGATTTTCAAGGTGTCTTTACAGCCTAAGAAATAAGTTGGTCAGCTAGGGGTACACTGGTGGCTATTCGGGATGTCACCTAAACTAAATTAAACTAATCTGACAGCACTAAAAATGTTGCCGTCTCTTTCATAACGATCGAAATAAAAAGGGATGTCATCAATTTTAGTACTGTCAAATTAGTTAAGTTTAGCTTTAGCGACATCCCGAATAGCCACCAATGGCACACTCAACTTTCCAAAATGAAAAATCCATTACTTTGCCCGGGATTCGAACCCAAGACGCCTCGAAAGCAGAGGTACTCCAATAATCTCCATCCAATAATCCCAATAATCCAAGAAAGTAATAACATCAAACTTTGTATTAAGTCGACAAAATGGTAGTTACAATGCTCATTTAAAAACTAGACAAGGCTTATTCCCGTTATCATAGCTTTTCATTGTCTAATAGAAACGAGGTCTCATACATCATCTATGAGATGAAAGAATGGAAGGTTGTACATATGGTCACGAATAACATTATTTAATATTGTATAGGAATCTTTCTTATAGACAAATCTATGACATTTACGGTAAAGATGATTCATACTAATATTATAAAGGTAAAAGTTTGTGTGTGTGTAAGATGTATATGGTGTGAATGTTTGTTTCTCCTTCACGCTTAAACGACTGGATGGATTTGAATGAAATTTGGTACCAGGATAGCTTATCCTAGATTCTAGGATAAGCTATCCTGGTACCAAATTCTAGGACCTAGAATAGCACAAATTCTACTTTTGATCCCGTTATTCCCACGGGAACGGGAACTTTTCACAACGGGTAATGGTGGATTATTAACTGTTGAATGTTCGTGAACGTAAAGAAGTGTGGGCAAATGAAACAGCACAGGACAGCATTGCATTTCGAGTTCCCCTAAATAGACCGTGTGATGCTTTAGTAAAGACCCACATCTTCACCGAAGCACAAGGGAATAGGTGAAATATTATTGAAAAGTAACTTATTATATTTGTGTATCTCACAACTTAAATTTCAAACTGCTTGAAACTGGCCAAATGCACAAAACGTGCGGAGCCAATTTTAAGAAAAAAAAACATGCAGCAGCTGCGATACAGATAGTATGCGTACCTGTCAGAACTTTTCATTTAATGATCAAAGTATAGAAACCGTATCGTTTGCGCATTATTTATTGTGGCGATCGTTCATTTCGTCTTCTGGGTAGATAAACGAGTGGGGGGGTGTATTCAGGGCAAGAAGAAAAAAAAGTTTTCAAGAACTTATCCATACTTCAGTGTACCTAATATATTGTATTCGGTTGTATAAGTAATTATATCTTATAATTGCAGTTGCAGTATGCAGGGTTTGTGATGCGATAAATGAATACTTCTATCGTTCCCACAAATCCTGCATTATATCTGTTGATAATAGTTGTGATCTAAAAGTTTATTGATTGTGATCTAAAAAAACTTAACTATTTAAGTATTACATAATAATTGTGCAAAGTACAATTAGACCCAGTTACAAAAAAATTAAATTTCATGGAAATAACTTTGAAAGAACTGAATCTGGATTAAACTGGTATCGTAGAACAAAATAAGGCTTAAATAAGAAATGTGGTTCATTGTTGTTAAAATGAAAGATAAATGCGTACGTCCCGTGCAAAGCTTTGAAACCACAGTCCACATTGGTGGAGGAATGTCAATCACGCGATAATGTTGTCAGTTGCGACGCCGGTTGTCAACTTTTTGTATGTCGATCGATGTCGCTGTAGAGTGTGATTCTTTTCGAACCCTTCTACTCTACAAACCGAAAACGATACATCGTGCCCATAAGCGCAGTTAATTTTTTGTTGATTAATCTTCCGAATTCAGTTTCCACCAACCTAAGCTGTAGCCATATTACAATCGCTGCGTATCGTATTTCTTTTTCTATCATTGCTTATCTTTTGTTCTAATACTTCTGACCGCATGACTTATCGTCACTGAATTTAAATTCCTATACATTTTCTCTGTTTCATAGCAAAAGCGATTACTATTTAAGAATTATAGGACGATATTTTTAGTAAGTAGTTATTTTGATTATTTGATGCAGTAGATACTATTCTTTGCAAGAGTAATAATGCTTAACAAAGAAGCTGTTATAATCAGTCCGGTTCGAATTAGAATAAAGTTTCAGTGAGCATTGATACCCCAAACATACCTATGTTATTGTAGGCGAAGCGGCAAACCTCACGGCTCTTCTCTTTCATAAAAATATTTACACAGGAACTCTAATCAAAGGTACTTCGTCCCTTTTCCCAATAAAAGGTCCCCCATACAAACACTGAGTCCGTCCACAAACTCGTGGTTTTATTTCCCGAACAGAAAACTATCAGGTACTAGGTACACGCAAACTTGCAATCACCACCCTACATGACTGTGTGAATGCAGCAAAACGAAATGCTTGGAAATGGGCCTAATACGAAACGCGATAAGTGATCTTTCATTATTTTGTGGATTTGATTGGTTTGGTTTTGTGGGAAATTTCTGGGAAATACACATTATTGTACTAATTTAGATTACAATAGCATTGGGTTTTCCTAAAAGTTTACTTAAAAAAACGTGGCAAGTTCATTTGAGGTGTGGCTTTTTTACCGGGTATCCAAAAGATTGATAGTTGAGACCAATGACCAGGTGGTGATTACCTCGGACAAAAGATGAGTATAACAATCCAACGAGGTAACTCTACCAGTCTTTTGGGCACTCTACCTGCGGTCGGTGATCCGAACTCTGTCTTCTATCCTTAAACAATATTTTAGATTGAAAACAGAAGTGTTTATAATTTTATGGGTTAAAAAGTGTTGATATGCTTTTTGTTGTGTTTTTCTTAGTTCTCTACCATGTTTAAATAAATAACAAATAAAAAACAATGTTTGTTTTATATGATATCGCTTTTTGCTCAACAGAAAGCGTCCTCAAGAATCACCCAGCATACAACTCAGTTAACTAAAACAATCATGAATTTCCCTCTGAAAATACAACTCTCATTTTCCATAATCGAGGTCAAGCTAACAATAAGTAGCGGCGACGGAAACTTTGGTTGTTTGTTTGTTTATTAAAACAGTGAGAAAAGCACTAAAGTTGTAACTTTGATATTCGCTATTTGCAATTTCATTTAGCAGATCCTCCAAAGGGCCTGAGTCACTCCGATACCTTAAAAGGAAGGCTAAATATTACCTCCTTGCTTTTGATGGAAAAATTTTCTTATTTGATATAATGTCAAAAAGTAAATATTTTAACAAGGAATTATTACATGGAATGATAACTAGCTCAAAGTGAGTATTGCCTACTAGATGTGTATTTCAATACTTTATTTTTATCTTTGGGTTAAAGTCGTTTTTGAAATATATAATTTTTTAGCAACGAGCAAGTTTTTGGTTGTTTGATGATACATAGACGGAGTGAAACACTAACACGATAGCAACTATTATTAATTCACAGCCTCCTTGCCTTGTTTATGTTTATCTTTGAAAACTTGAGCCATAATCATTATATCTATAACTTAGGGACCCTTCAAGTTAAACAATTATGCGTTTATTAAATCATTAGTTCGTCCTTTATGTTTGTTGCAAAGCAACATTTTCTCGTCGTTTATATTTATAATATTGAAGCCAGCCATAATCAATCATTTATAATCAAATTTATAGATCAAAATAATAAGCGAAGTATATTTTTTATATCAACAGTAATGTAACGCATTACTGTTTTCGAAATCAAACTATCTTAAAACGCAAAATTATTTAAGTATTTAAACCTAAAAAAAAAATTTTTATTTACGGTTAGGTGTAGAGGCAAGATCTGTTACAACGGCATAATCACGTACGAGCGTTTGTATGAAAAGTGAGCCGGGTTGACCGCTCTTAAGGTGGCCCTTCCCGGTGCGTCTATCATCGACGCGGGCATAGCTGAAAAGCTTGTTGTTTCATCCAGCGCAATGCTAGAAAAAGAAGCAAAGCGAAAAGAGAGAGATAGCGCCACAGCGCTCGGCATTCAGTAGGTACTTTCGCCGCTCACTCGCTCACTCGAAAAATAGTGTGCGGAAATTTCATAAAAAGTGTTCCAGGAAATACGTGTTTTTCAGTAAGCCTTACAAGTTTGTAAAATAAATATTAGTCATTTAGAATCTCCATAAGATTTGCAAGGTTTCTATGACAATATTTTCTTTACTTTTACAATTTATGAGTACATTATGAACGGCCAAAGTTCAGGTAAAATTTATGCTAAAAGCAGGTTTTTGGAAGCTTATACTGAATTTGTTTCTCAACATTTTGATTTTTAGTTTCGATAGAAACCTAGATATAGTGCACAAGATACGTATTAGTCCAAAAGTTTAAAAGAAAGATCTGTTACAACGGCATAATCACGTACGAGCGTTTGTATGAAAAGTGAGCCGGGTTGACCGCTCTTAATAAGTAAACTAAAGTTTTATAGTTCTTCAAAGTCATCTCTATACCAAAGTACTAAAATATTTGATGAAATGTAATAATATCTGTGATACCGAGCATTTTCCACATAATCCACTCCACTCACTGGGTGTAAATGAATGCAAATCGGTGTTCTTGTCCTATAGTCCGTCACTTGACACGAATATTGAACCATTTGCATGTCGTTCATTCATTCGTTCATCTTAAACCTTTATTCACAAACAATGTAAAAAAAATTATATTCACGACTCTATTTTCCTAGGCGCAATAGAGATTTTAATCATGAAAAAATTCTAAGATGATACAGAGATCGTAGATTGTCTAGACAGATTATTATGTAAATGTTAGTGTTTACAAAAATTATGTTTAACACCCATGACCTACGTACGAATTATTCACAGCCTGTTTGGTTGTTTTTTTTGTTTACCAATAATGACTAAAGTAACACAGGGTTTTAGTAATGCTAATAAAAACATGGCATCATTGCATTGCTACATTATTTCTAAACAATTAGATTACCTATTCGCTTGACATCATTATTTTGTGTCAAAAACAATTTTATTACAACACATCGAAAATATTTCGATATTTTAGTCGAATCGTGTGATGTTGGATCAGTGAGCTATACCTACTTATTTCATTGGCATTGCGAAAGAATATCGAAGTGCGTAATCCGTCGGGATCGTAATATTTTCTGAACGTTTGTGAATAAAGGGCCTTTTATCCGTTGATATCTCTCATTTCCATTTATACATTTGACCCCTACGTGGTTTATTAAGTTCTATTTCTGAGATAGAAATTGAAGCGATGTAGGTAAACTCGTTACACAGTAAAGACCTTTTTTTCTAAGTATTTGATCCTTTCGTATGCAGCTCTTTTACCATCTATTTGTTGAACAATTCAGACTTCACCTTTTTAATGAGGTAGATACTTGCCTTGTTTACAGAAGTAATACCTACAGATATTCAGCATAGCTTTTTTATAATGTTGATCTTTAACAACCAAAATGCTACCTAGTTGTTTACTTTACGCGCTTAGGTATTTACTTTTAAGGGTAACATAATTAATAACATTAAATTAATTGGTCGAAATAATCCATTCATAGAAAGTTTTTTGTTTTTAATATTTTATACAATATATTATTTATCATGTAAAATAATGTCTACCGTTACTTTACGAAAAAGTACCGTAAAATAAAAATGTCCGAAAAATCGCGATTCAGTAAAATGTTATATTGGCCTGCTTTAAAATCGACACACATACATAAAATAGGTACACTAGTGTACAGTAAAATCTAAGAACAAAATTAGAGTTATGCTAACACCTACTTTGGCATAGCCACAGCAAAAAATAAAAGCAGTATCGTAAGTACATATTAAGCTAAAGCCAGCCGATCAGATAAGTGCCGTTCTGCGAAGCATTGTCACAGTTGGCTGGGGGTCCGCCGCTCTTGCCAAATATGTCGGGGTAGATAGCTAGACTCCGTGTAGTGTTGCCGAACTACAGCGAAAAGCCGGAAAAAATAGGAAGATTTTCAATAAAAAAATTAAAAATGCTATTAGTTAAGGAGTTTAGATAGGTATATGATTGTCTGGGTGAGTGTCTGATATAGAATCAGTTCTTTACACAATCGTTTATCTTCTATGCGTAATAAGTTATTTTAAAAATATCCACACCTAGAAGATCAGAAAAGGGAATAAATTTATATAAGTACCTGAGTTTATTATAACGTTTTGATGCATTTGACTATTCTCTGTAAAACAAACCTAAATAATACATAAAATAAATAAATAAATAATACACAAAAGCAGGTAAATTAGTTTTAATGTATTTTGTAACAAGACGAAATTCATTTCATGGTAAGTCATTAAGTGGTAAATTTAAGAAAATTATCAACGGTATTAAATCATAACTCCATTTTCGTTCGACTAAGGATAAATATTGTATATATTCGTCCGGCTTCAAACGGTGTGTTACCACTCTATCTCCTAGCGATTTACTGCTGAAATTCTGTCACACTGTACTGCCACAGTGACTTGAATAACCTACACAAGCTATTTGTAGTTGGATCGTTGATTTATTCGCTGGCGAATCGCTCGGAGATTTCGTGTTATTGAGCAATATTTCTCCATCAGTTTTGCAGTGTAATACTTATTTGTTTTATGGGCAATGGCTTATAAATTATTGCTGAACATCCGATGATCAAGATGCTCGTAAAACAATTCTGTGTTATTTCAATCTACAATAATCTGTTGGATATAAATGTTGATGTGTGAAATTGTTTGTGCAATAAATAAAACAGTAGGTATTTGATGAAATTGATAAACATCATCTAAATTAAAATCAAGTTTTTGTAAAGGAATGGTCAGATAATTACTTAAAGTAATTATCTCAACACTGTCAGCTTTACACACAAATTGACTATTAGGTACTTACTTTTGGGACCATATCCTAGGTTTTGTATGGAAAAACTATTCCAATTTCTATCAGAATAATCGATCACCACAAATCATTTTTCAAATAACGATATACCTATAAATTTACAAAACATCATTGAACTCCTTAAAATGTAACATAACATTTCAGCGGAAAGCTTGAAACATTTGAATCAAGTAAAATTTTCCACAAACAAAATTCAGATAATTACAGTATTTTAAACTCGCGCCATAAAATCGGAAAGGCAAAACCGCATCGAGCGGTGATACTCGTACCTAACTAGTTGCAGTTCGGAATTCCTAAACTTTATTTTTCGTAATGCGTCGGGTGTTTCCGTTCGCGTACGTTTAGGTGACCTGGGCGTCTAATCTGCAAAACGAAAAACGAAGTTTCGTGACAATTTTCGGGTTCTAATTATGTTGGTGAACTATTACGAATTTACTATCCACCAACATAAGCTGACCCCGAAAATTGTCACGAAACTTCGTTTTTCGTTGTTCCAGAGTAAGGGCCCTGTATTCTGTGGCGACGGTACGATAACATTTTCTGCTCAACTCCTGAATTTGGTTTAGTGACGCAAAAAAATCTTATATAAGGCTGAACAATTTTAAAGGTCGTAACGATTTTAATTTGATGTTTGGTCATATTTAAAATGTCCGCAAAAATGTAATAAAGCAAAAATAATATGAGTTAAACAAATACTTTATTTACTCAGTATGAGTATATCCGCACATAACTTACTTAATTCAAATACACAGATAAAATCTGACTTATCAACTCTTTCTAAAAAAAGCCTTCACCGACCCTAACCTACTGTTTTACATCTGTGCCGTTGAGATATAACTACAATCGTGTCCAATCGTGTCCAAAAATACAAAAAATTAACCTACTGTAGGTAATCATTAATAGCCACGCCTTTTTTATCGTGAGTTTTCATTCACATAGCTCACTTTATACAATTTCATAATAATATTCACTAAAATAGCCAGATGGTTACATAACGAACGCAGTAAAGCTAAATAGTAACAGTCAAAGCGTCAACCCACGCCTGAATTCCAACTATTCGCTCGGACCGCGTTCCACAGTAAATTCACGCGTCGCCTCATTATTTTGCTTCGGCTCTATTCAGCCCCATTCGTAGAAAGAAAGTACTCGATAATTTTACTCATATATTTTACTAATGTTTATGACTGTATTTAGTGTTCAACCGTCGGTGAGCGCTGAGGTCGGTCGAGCGTAGGTGTATCAATGAAAATGGATGAACGACTACAATTCAGCGCTGATGCATTGCTACTCGCATAGGTATAATTGCTACAACATTCAGCGCGTACGATACTTGCTTGAGCGTCAGCTGAGAACTAAATAGAGACTTAGAAAATGAAACAAAACGTGGTCATATTTGTGTCCCCAAAACGGCTTAGAACTTTTTTACTTTTAATTCGTGTTTTTTTACTAGGTTTTGTTGTTTTTTACGAGTTTATGTTTTATTAAGTATTGTGTAAGTACACACGGATAGAAAAGTAAATAAGAGATTGTTCATTGTAGTTCGTATAGTTTTTCTTCGAACAAGCTGTTTTCTTAAATAAATGTTATTAAAAGTGCAAGAGTAATGTTTTTAAAAGTCAAGTGCAAACGTTTCGTTGCCGTGTTCAGTACTTGCAATTAAGATCCGTATGTCTAAAAAGGGTTAAGCTTTCAAACGCGTATATTTTAAAAGTGTTTTTAGCTTAAACGTGGGATTTAATCACTCAAGCAAGAGTATTTAAAATGTAAGCATCCTGTATTTCTGCTACTGTAAACGCAAATGTTTTAAAGATATTTGTGTGTGTTTTTACATTTTACATCAAATTAATATGTACAAAAACACAAACATAATTATTCAGAATGTTTCCATAACGACTAATAAACGTCATTTCTCAAACAGCAATTTTAAAAAATAACTAACTATGTTATCAAGCCGTTTGTGAGTCAGTAAAAAAGTTGCAAATTTTGATTTACAGAAGGTGTCTTCAAAGTGGGTATTTGCATTATACCTTAACAGGCCTAATAAAACTGTAAGTATCTATTTTAGTACATGCGATAAACGCTTTGAAGGAAAATATAGAGGGAAATGCTTTAAATCATATCTTCTGTAACGCTCCAATTTACTCCTTTCTTATAATATTCCAAGTCATAAAAAGATTGTAAGATAACAACTTACTACAGTAGGATTAAAGCCTTGGTTTTATAAATGGACATAGCCGGTAATAATCGACCGTTGTATGTTTATTTTTTTTCGCGAAAAATGTGACGTTTATATAAACAAAAAAAACGTATTTACATAAGTTCCATTAAAATGAGATAAATTTACTTACAAATACATGAAATAAACACTGGACACTTTACCTGCGTTCTGTGATCTGAACTTTGTCTTATAATTTTAGGCAGTTTTAAATATATAACAGAGTTTAGTTTTATATGTAGCTAGGTATGTACGGGTACGTAATTTTGTGTCAGGTGTATTGTGTTTTTTTTTTGTTTTAAATAATTGTATTAAACATAACCGTACAATAAATGGGTTTATATAATGAACTCTTTAGTATTCGACATGCTCTATCAAGGTCCAAGGAACTCTCTCATTTTTCTTATCTCACTCCTAATATGAGAATGTATGATGCATACAAAGTGGCGTAGGAGATAAGTAGCGAGTAGTGCAGAATCTAGTGTTATTAGAGTGAATCAAATAGGGATTCTCAAACTGCGAAAACTGGCCTTTCAATCTCAGTGATTAATACAGTAATATAAGTTTATTATTTTCTTACCTTAGGACACTGTAGTGTCTGAAACATTGATGAGATGGAATATTGCCCAGCCTAATCCCTCAGACTCTGGCAAAAGAGGTAAACAACGATAAAGATTTTATTTAATGTTTTTTTAAATACTTAGCTAGTATACAAGCATTCCGCTTACCTAATTACCATTGGTTAATTTAATTAATGTTTACAACATACAGACAGGGATATAAAATAATATTTAAATGTCCTTTTATCCTCTCGTAAGAAATAGTTAATTATTCTTTGGAAATGGAACAGTGACGGCTTTTCAAATATTCAAACAATGAAGATCCTTTGAAAATGTCTAAGAGGTTAGTCAGAGATTTGTAATTTTTAAGCTGAGATAGCAAAACATGATTTCACTGGTGATACTAAGGAGCTCATAAGAATTCAATGAACATTGAAACTAGATCAAACAAAACAACTTTATTGTAAAAGTCGATAAAGTCTAACTTTTCGAATAAAGATCTCTGCTTCGACACAGATGACCTAATTTTTCATTTCTGTAAAGTTCCTTTCGTGAAGTTTGGTTTTAATAGAAACTACTTTATCCGTTCCCGATCTAGTTAAGAAGTACCTTGCTCACCACACTGTATAAGCGCAATCACACTTGATCGGACTGAACAAAGTTATTGCGATTCGCAGTGGTCGGAAATATATCTGTTTCACGTGCTGGCGATACGTCTGTTTAGCTCTTTCGTTACGATTGTTCATAATTCGCGACCGTCCAAAGGGCCTTAGTTCGGCCCGGTCACGTTATATTGCACTTACTGTACTTTCATTAGTTAAAGTTGTAGGCGGCTTTTCCGCCTTGTATTTTTCACAAAAAATCTATTTCACGATTTTAAACGTATGATAGTTCTGATATTTATAAATAAATATAAATGATAACTCGAAAAAATATGACTTGTGTAATTGTGACTCTGTAAAAACAATACAAACATGACGTGCATAAGTTTGTTCAATATATGAAAAAACAGTACTATTCGTGCTTCTAGCTGACTCTTATCTTCCGGATCTCTAAACTTTGTATATAAAACAATGAAGTATCGATCGCACATATATTTTAGACCGTCATTCTGCACATCAACTTAGGCTCGTACTAAGAGTCCGTACTCAACCGTGAATCGTTCTAGCAATCGTCTTTGGTGATAGTGACAGATATAACAGCCGTCTGAGATAACGTAAGCTTACTAGTCTATTATGAATAACAGGGTAAAAATATACAAAATCATTGCTTACTTACAAAACAGATATCCCCACTAAAATATTCAGACATTGTTATGATGAAAGTCAATATTTTGTTGTAATATAGGTACATACTACTTTTCCAAACAAAACAAGCACTCGTTAAACCAACACGCGAGTTTGCTTTCCATTATTGTCATGTATTTGTATTCGTTAAGTGGGCATTGTTATCGTCTTACTAATTAATTAGTGGTCCAATTGAATCAATATGGATAATGTGGAGAATATAATACATTGTGCTTTCAGATATTTCTTGTGTTGTTATAATATTTGTATAATATTGTTGTTACTTAAGATCTGCTTAGCAAGACTCGTAAGTTTTTTTAAGCTATTGCATAGCTTCTATCGCGGGTCTTGAGCGTGGAGACCGAATCCAGAAATTCCTTATTGAAAATAACCTAACACCCGATGAATGGCGATGACGTAGACCTGTTGAGTTGTTGAAAGATCGTTTAGAACGATCCGTAGATGGCTGGATGGCTTAACTGGTTCTAATTAGTAAAGTCTCTGTAGATAAATGTATTTCAATATAAGAAAAAGCTGTTTCGTAATTTTTGATCAAATTCCTGACTTATTTCGAATAAATTAGAGATTACCTACACAACTAAATACGTTATTTAAAAATATTATCGGGACCTAATTGCGTTTTTAAATCATTATTATTTATTAATTATTAATAATACGCGATTTAGTCGATAATATTTTTAAATATGTTTTCAAGTCGCGACAGTTTAAAAAGTTTTAAATACGTTATGTCCGAGGTAGGTATATTCAAAAAATACCTATATAGAATTTATTTATTCTTCGAATTTGGTTATTATACGTTTCTAAAATAATCATAAAAAGAATGATAATATCATAAAAAGAAGTAGATAGTAATAATGTTCATTTTACAGGAATGTGTATCCTAGAGGCTGAGATCAAATACAAAAAACAAAACAAGAATAGGAATATATTATGTTAGCCAGTAATCCAGCAGACATTCGATATCTTTTGAAGCTGTCTATCAGAGGCAAATACATGCTTAATTTTTCGGCAGCATACATTTTTTAAGACCTAAGTGCTTAAATGTAATGACTATTACTAGCCTACCCCAATTGAAACTCAAACGATCAGGGCCAAAAGGGTTTATTTTATTGCGTGTTACCCGAGTTAAATATTTAGGGAACAGCATTTGACTCGACCTCACCATCTATTTCCATTTTCGCCAATGCAGCCTGTTTTTATTGCTAGCTGTAGAAGAAATCTGTGAAGATCTGGATGGGACAGAGATGGAATGAAATGGAATTTCGAACGGTACCTATTGATTTGGAATTTCAAGGGTGTTCGATTTTGTTGAATTTTTAACAGCGTTTGGCAGTATTTTTTTATTTAGTATAAGAACTGTGAGTCCATTTTTCAGTTTTGACTACCTTACATTAAATATATTTTCATTGGAATTTGTGTGTGGAAAATTTAAAACTCGTGTTTTTTTTTAATGTTATGTCACTTGTGAGAATATCATATTTATATACCTTCTATATACGTATAACAATGTTTTCTGATCAAATTAATAAATACCACTTGTAATATCCCAAACTAAAATTAGATCAAAACCCACTGCAGAATAAAATGAAAAAACCCACTTCTTTCTTTCCGCTATTTAGAACAATGTCAAATATTTTCATTAAATATTAGAATAAGACTCGCAATAATGTTCTGTGAATTAACTAATGAAATCCGTAAAAAAAGTCCCAACAGTCAACAATCCCACGTAGAAGAAAACTTTCAACAAAAGCACGTTTTCGCATCAAAACTCAAAACAATAGCCATGTTTAGAATCAGAGCACAATGAAATCCTGTGTACGGAACACCTCGAACGAGTCTTAACGAGGAAATAGTGGTCGTAAATCACGGGAAATTCGCTCTTATTGAATTTCCTTTTGTCGGAAGCTTTGCCTCAGTTTTTGTTCCGGATGGACGCCTGAAGACATGTTGAGTTTTTTCGACTCTGCACTGATTGTTGATAATGTACGATCCATCATGTTTTTGTTTTTTCGAAAGTGGTTTTTGTGGGCTGTGCTTGGTTATACATTTTGATTCAAATGCTCAAGAACATAACGTTTTAGACTCTATGATGTAACACGGGACATTATAAAAATACATCCAGTCGAACATAGAACTCCTTTTTAAAGTCGATTAAAAAGAAGAAGAGTTAGTTATTTCTACATATTGAGATAGAAACACTGTTAGTTTATACGATTATTTTATGAAGTATTGTTTAATGTATTTTTAACCATCACAGTAAAATTTCAATCAGCTTAGAATCGTAAAGTCGTAGTAAATGAGAGTTGTTATAATGTAATTAAGCGAGTTTATAACTTTATTCATCAACTAAAGTTATTTTATAGATATCGTAGAAAACTCAAGTGGTCCGCTATTTAATCCAAACTTTCCCTCAAATAGATACTTCAAATATTAACAAATAAGTGATTGAAATTATTAATTGATTTTTATATTTAAGACTCAAGGTTCATCCTTACTTTGGTCTCCTAGGTTTTTTTTGTTATTTTTCTTTCTTACAATCCTTGTTTAATCCCAACAAAAAAAACAATCAAATCGTTCACGTTGTTCTCAAGTAATAAACTCTCATCCATGCAGCAGTTGATTTTATATTATGTAAAATAAATTATTAAGTACGAGTATATATCAACATAATTATAGCATAAAATGTATCGCACCAATACACACATAGCCGAGTTACATAGCTTTCAAAGTACTGTAAAAATTCACAGACAAAGTTCGGTACAGAATAATGGCGGTTGTGAACGTATGTGACAATATTTATGTGTTGAATTTTCTCATAAAAACTTGAACCGTCTCCTGTTTCCTTTTACACGGAGTTTTCTTGTAAACGAGTATCATTAGATGGGATTTTAGAACAATTGTTCGTAGGAATCTCAGTCAAGAGCTCGTTTATTGGACTTCATTTATAATAAGCAAAATAACTCTCAATTCTGTACCATAATTAAAATTAAACTAGAAGTGCTGAAACATACGTTTTGGCTAATTGAGGATACTGAGATAAATGATTTTTACTTTAAATGGTGAGGTAACAATCATCGTGAGGAAATCAGTTATCGTTTTCCTTTCTAATATCGTTGATGGGCTTGCCACTGTCACGTATAGAATGTTAACTTCAGCAAAACGTGTGCATGTGCCCAACATGACATGTATTTGACCTCTAAATCTATGTTAACTTCTCCCTGGGAATACTGCAGTCGTGGTATCGTGTCGTATTTTTTAACCCTATTTAGAAAAAGGTTTTCCAAAATATATTTCTACATAATATAAGTAATTTCAATCAGTCAGTCTACGTTTACATTCAATGAGATAACGTTGTAATGCCTGAGACATCGTTGAGATGCTGGCTGGATATTCTATTGCATAATATTAGCAATGGATTAAGAGTTTTTTGGGCTTTTTAGTAAGAATTTATTTTTGTTTACAAGAAAATACTTCGAAGATACTCGAAAATACTCCCGTAACCTAAACATGCCCTTGGGAAATCGTTTGATGGCGCGCAAGCATACTGCTTTATTTGGCAGAATGTTTTGCTCTTTGAGAAGGCTTTCTGTTAAATGAGAGCCTTAAAATAAACATGGTTAAAAACTGATAGTGACTTTCCAATGTATAAGCATATAATTGCAGAATTAAGTTGATAATATAACCACCATGCCTGGATAAATAAGCCGCGAACTTTATACATAGAATGTAACTACAAAAAGTCTGGTGGAGTTGGTCTATGGTATATAAATATATAACTCGAGAACTGAACTGATTTTGATGAAATTTGGTATGAATCCATGGTATCAGCTATACCATGGATTAACATAGGTATACCTGACTGCCTAAAAAGAAGGGTAATGTTTAAGTATATTTAATAAACTGCGGGAGTCCGCTACGAAACAAGTGTCAAATCGATCGGTTTCAATCATTCCAGATTTTGACATAACGAACTGCTTAAAATCGTCTCTACTACTGATAAGACATAAAATAATTTAATGACTAAAAAACTACAGTCTATAAAAGGTGCTATAGATGGCGTATTAGCCATTATCTAGCCGATAATAACGTTAAAAGAATTATGCTGCTAAACAAACACAAATACCATTGTTTTAATTTAGAACAAATTAATGTTTATTCGCAACAAATTCCCTAATCTCATTTAATTTATCTCAGAACTTTATTCACACGTACAATGCAAACGCGACAAGCGCAAGTTTGCACTGTTGTTTAACATTTGCCTTGTAAATCTAGTGCTAGAAGGCGGTGCCAAGACTTGTGCTCTGTATCATTTCAAATTAACTTTCAGACTGAATAACGTACAGCGTAACAAGTCATAAAACAGCCTATGCACCATCGCTTGGTTTAAAGATTTAGAACACTACATATTATTATGTTTCTATCAAACTGTTCATTAAAAGTGTAGTGATAAACATAGTTTAACCATTACGAAGATGCTGATGATTTGTACAAAAAGAGATGCAATAAAGTTTCAATAAGGTTGCACTCCACTGTACAACGAAAGTGCCATGTATGTCATTATTATCTATTCTGTGACCAAGTCTCGCTTGCATATGTGGTGCTCCATACGACTTTGCTCAGTGTATTTGGATAATCGATCCTCGCGAGAACTAGCTGAAACTTGGCTTGGTTGATTACATGGACGATTGACCCTTCGAGTTTTGAAACTAAGACTTGGATGCAAGACTAAACTTCTGACTAACAGTGCTGAGTTGATTAAGTTTAAGGTTGGCATGGATCTTGAGCTGGACAAGTCGGTTTAGGTGCTGTTTTAAAATTGTCATTGAAGCGGAACATAGCATCATATCAGGTATTATTATATAATGATCTAGTGGCAGAATAAACAAAACAAAACAAACAAAGACCGTATGAGCCAATGTTTCAATAAAGTTTTTTTTGTTTACAATTAATACAATTAGTACCTAACTAGGCAATGGTCCAATGCACGACACGTAATGTTGTGATTTAATAATTTAAAACTCAGTCTTTAAAAAACATACAGTGCCGAATAAATAATAGGTAATAAATCTCTATATTTCTCGTTTTTTTTAGTATAGTTGCCAGTAGGTAAAACGAGAATGTAGGTATTAAGTATACATAATTTACTTTTATAAAGTGCAAAAATATCAAGCAAGTTTGGAAATCGATTTAACAAGCTACTGTAACAGATCAGACCAATTACAGACAGATTACGTGGGCGTAAAACCCACATTTCCAACGCAAATTGCGACGTGTTCGCCTTATTACCGAAAAATCAAGAATAGAACATTCAACAAAAATCAAATCTGTTCAATTTCCAAACCTTTTCAGGCACCTCATTAGCAAACTTCTCTGAATCGAGACTATTGAGAAACTTGATCATATTCGCAATTTCGCGGCGCACCGCGGCGCTGTCAAAACGTTTGCCTTGTTTATTAGGGGGTCTCTCACACTTGATGTCAGCATGTTTAACATGAATATCAAGATTCAAGATTATAATGCAAAGTAGAAAAGTAAAATGTGTTCTTTCAAACAAGGAAGGATAATAGGCACTTTGTCCAAAAAATACATTTTACGTAATAATGCCATTTTAACTACTGTACTGTTACTGGCGTAAGCGATAGTGTCAGGCTAAACCTTAGTGGTTTTTAGATGCTATTTTATCCTATAGGATTTATTAATGTTAAAATGGTAAATAAATGAAAAAAAAAAAAAAAAATTATTTTGATTAATTTTGCTCTTATGGGGAAAATTTAAACCTACTCTATAATAATAATAATAATAATAATCATTTATTTTCAACCATACATGTTTCACTGATAATGTTGAGGCCCTGTCTCCTGGAAAAGCGTGAGCTGTGGCCCAGGAAACAGTTCTCTCCCAAATAATTATACACTGATCATACATTACAGTAGTAGGGTTCTTAAAATTAAAATTAAAATGTGTTAGTATGTTGAGTGAGTGTAGGGATGTGTGTGAGGGTGTGTGTGTATGTAGTAGTGTGTACTAATATAGTAATTCCTCAGTTTCATCATAATTTAAGGACTCTAACCATTGCGTTAAGATAGTTTTTAGTTGATGATTGCTGTATTGATTAATGTCCAATCTAGAATCAATTTGTCTGTATAATCGAGGTGCATTATATGTGTAGTGATTGCGAGCCACAGATGTCTTTGCTGCTCCTCCCCACGAACTAATGCAATATCCCAATACACATTGGCAAAGTGCCTTATAGGTTTTTATGAGTAAGGAGCGATCAGCAACAGTTCGAAGCATTTTAAAAGTGTAAATTAATGAGCGTGCTCGTTTAGCAGTGGTAGTGATATGCTGTTTCCATTGTAGTTTATCGTCGATTAATACACCTAAATATTTAATATGTGATACTCTCACTAATTTGTCACAGATACAATAAATATTATTATGTTCAGTTAGCTTATTGCATGGATGTGTATGTACCGTCACACTAAAGGTCTCTGGGGGACTTGAAATTATAGTTTTATGAAAACAAAGAAATTTTGTTTTAGATGTATTCAAGGAAAGTAGATTATCCTCCAACCAAGCACTGATGTAACATAGGCCCTTTTCCGCGACTACTCTAACTTCTTCCCAGCTCTTATCATGAAAAAGAAGAACTGTGTCGTCAGCGAACTCTCAATCGTATATTTTCCTCTGTTTGTATGTTTTATATCGTCTATCAAACGTGAAATGTTTTTCTTATTATATCCATCATTTTTACCGATCCGCTATAGATGAAGTTCAAATTGGACTCGAATTAACAGGAGTAGAATCACCTCTTACAAATTTTACTGAATAAAATTTTTTTAACATTCGACTTTTTTTTACAAGCGCTTTTAGCGTCACAGGCCAAGTGGAAGGACCTCAACTTTCGCCGAAATGTATTCGCAAAGTCGGGATAAAGCGATCACGGCAGTCGAATAAGTCAAGACTTACCATTATTTACTGCAGCATGAATTTGAATCGGCACAAACTTTCCCAATAAACCAAGCGACACTTGTCGCTTCCAACTCTCTTAAACAATCGTTCCCCAAATCTGAAAGCTCGTTTTTGATTAGAATCTGCGCTGAACAACTAATTTATCCCACTAATATTATAAAGGTGAAAGTTTGTGTGTGTGTAAGTGTGTAAGTGTGTAAGTGTGTAAGTGTGTTTGTTACTCTTTCACGCTCAAACGGCTGAACGGATTTGAATGAAATTTTGTATCAGGATTGCCTATACCCTAGAATAACTAATAGGCTACTTGAAATTCCTGAAAAGTGCAGTGTTCCCGTGGGATTATAAAACAAAATGTACATTAAAATAGTTTCGGTAGTTTGGCCGTGCAAAAGGCAGCTGTCAGACAAAATAACTTCATAGATGGCAGCACAGGCAAAAATATAACTCCTTCACGCTCGAACGGCTGGACGGATTTGAATGAGGTAGCAGGATTGCTTATACCCTGGATTAAAATATACGCTACCTACTTAAAATTCCTGAAAAATGCATTGATTCCGTGGGATTATTAAACAAATACAAAATAGTTTGGCCGTGAAAAACTAACAAAATAATTTCAATAGATGGCAGCACAAGTAAAGTTATTATTCCTTCACGTTTAAACGGCTGGATGAATTTGAATTAAATTTAGTAGCAGGATTGTTTATTCCCTGGATTAAAATATACGCTACTTAAAATTCCTGAAAAGTGCATTGATTCCGTAGGATTATTAAACAAATACAAAATAGTTTGGCTGTAAAAAACTAACAAAATAATTTCAATAGATGACAGCACAAGTAAAGTTATTATTCCTTCACGTTTAAACGGCTGGATAAATTTGAATTAAATTTGGTAGCAGTACCTACCCTGGATTAACAAATAGGCTATCTTAAATTGCTGAAAAAAGGAATGGTTCCGTTCCGTGGGATTATAAACCAAATCATTCATCAAAATAGTTTGGCCGTGAAACGTAACTGTTAGTCAAAATAATGTTAATAGATGGCAGCACAGGCAATGTTATAACTCCTTCACGCTCAAACGGCTGGACGGATTTGAATGAAATTTGGTACCAGGTCGATTGATATCCTGGATAACAACAATGTCTTAAGCTACTTTAAATCCCTTAAAAGCGTATTGTACCCGTGAGATTATCAAAATACCTAAATTATGCTTCTTCAAACTCAAACGGCTTAACGAATTTTGCTCGCATGTAGCTTTTTCAATCTTTTGCAAGCAAATTGAACTGTGTCAGACCTTAGAATAGGAACCGACCAGCGCCTTTTCTTTGAGCACCATGAGTAAACATAAGTGTCAGTCATGATGAATTTATCTTAAAAATTTCGAGTCTGAGAAACTCGATGCGCTTGCTTAGTTCGAAGCTCGCTACGTTCGCACGGTAGCTTCTTGAATATTTTGCTAGCAAATTGAACTATGTCAGGCCATAGACTAAGAACAGACCAGCAGTCAGCCTTTTCTATGAGCACTATAAGCAAAATCAAGTGTCACACGACGCATTTTTCTTAAAAATTTCGGCTCGAGTTTAAAAGGCTCGCAACGCTTGCTTAGTTTGAAGCTTGCTACGCTCGCTTAGTTCAAAGCTCGCTTCGCTCGCACGGTAGTTTCTTGAATACTTTGCTCGCAAATTGATCTATGTCAGACCATAGAATAGGGACTGACCAACAGACTAAGAACAGACCAGCAGTCAACCTTTTCTATGAGCACTATAAGCAAAATCAAGTGTCACATGACGTATTTTTCTTAAAAATTTTGGCTCGCTTCGCTCGCATGATAGCTTCTTGAATATTTTGCAAGCAAAATAAACTATGTCAGATCATAGAATAGGAACCGACCAACAGTCAGCCTTTTTTATGAGCTCCATAAGCAAAATCAAGTTTCACGTACGTCAGGAGTATTTGTTTTTAAAAATGTCGGCTCGCTTTGCGAGTTTAAGACGCTCACTGAGCTCGCTTCGCTCGCACGGTAGCTTCTTGAATATTTGCTGGCAAATTTATCTATGTCAGACAATAGAATACCGACCAACAGTCAGCCTTTTCTGTAAGCAATATAAGCTACATCAAGTGTCAGATAACGAATTTGTCTTAAAAATTTCGGCTCGCTGCGCTCGCTTGGGTCGAAGCTCGCTTCGCTCGCATGGTAGCTTCTTGAATATTTTGCGAGCAAAATAAACTGTGTTAGACCATAGAATAGTAACCGACCAGCAGTTATCCTGTTCTATAAGCACCAAAATCAAGTAACACAATGACGCGAGCAAAATCAAAAATTTTATGAAAAAAAAATCAATTAGGTAGGTACTTACGTAAGGAAATAGTAATTTTCTGCACTCTCAAGGTGCATTTTTATTCATATCTCTGACGATTCTCATCAGATCAAAAAAATAATCATCAAAATCGGTTCACCCAGTCGACGTAATTAGAACCTCCTCCTTTTTAAAAGTCGTTAAAAAATCTATTAACTTATTCACCGCGGGTAACACCGCGGGGCACAGCTAGTGAATAATATACTGCGTTAAATAAAACTCCAGAAAGCTTAAATATCACATTTAGACAACTATTCAGAAAAGTTTTATTTCCAAGTGTGTCCAAACATGTGACTATCGCAGACCTACTCATTTACTAGGTAAAATTCGTTTACATCCTCACAAAATTTTGACCTTTAAAAGTTAAAATAAATCTGTATAAAATCGCAGACAATAATAATGTGCAACATAACTAAAAATATTAAAAAAAATGTACATCATTAAATAAATGTGATTTCAAAATTGACTTCATAAAAGTTTTATGAGGTCCCAATATATTTATTTCAATCGCATCAAATTGTAGTTGTCAGTGATTCTATATGTCTTTGAAATTAGAAAAAGGATCAATGGGAACCTAGTTCAAAGATGAAGAACACAAAGCCGAGCTTCCATACAAAAATGTCGAAGAAACTTGTTTAATCAATCCTGTGGAGGAGGTTGTATTACAAGTACTGTGTTGAGGGTAGAACTTTACCACACTCGACTTGTCGAATCTAATACTCAGCCCCTCAGTCGAGTACATTCACGATGGTCGCAAAATTTATTACGTTCTAGTCATAAATTGCCGATTCAATCGTGTCAAGTGCCAGGTAAATAAAAGAGGTTTTACCCCGTTGGTGGATCAGGTTATAGTCATGCGACATTGGCAAACATTGGCTTGCTTTTCTGAAAAACTATTTTCAGCTGCTCTCTGAAGAATATCTTACATTCACTGTTTGTTTTTCGTAAAAAAATACCCCATTAGCTTTCAAAAACTGAAAAATCCTGAACACACTTTTATAGGTTAAAAACACTTTATGGTATACCTAGGTGGCGTATTTGCCACTAAGACTTTATAAGTTTTGAAGACTTAACACTTAAAAACTTAAACAGTTATGACATGGGCGCAGTACATACGTACGGTAGACTTCTCTATTATCTATATTCTCTATCTAAAATTTGGTAGGATTATTTAGAGCATTTTGTATGTTATGAAATAAATAAAAAAAATCTAAATATATAAACCCGATACCTTTTATACTTTGAATGATACGAAAATCGAGGTTTTAAATAAATACTGTATTCTCCAAATCATTACCGAAACAAAATAGTTTTATAGTTTTTTTTTATTATTTTTACAGTGTTAAACCACACTTAGGTATTGGTAATGAAAAATAGTTTTAGGCTAGTGCAACTTGTCTAGGTAAAACGGCTCTACTTGTATGACAATTTATATTATCTTTGTTTCAAGATTTGAGTCAGGTAAGGTTGTTAAACCACGGCAACTCTGGGATTTTCCCTCTTCCTTACAGCTGTCCCTTAGGAGTTGAGATAAACATTGTCCCGAAATCCTTCTTAAGCCAACTTCCAGATATTAAAAGGACTTTGCATATTGTGACTTTTAAAAAACATTTTATTTTACAGTATTTTTCGTTTAAAATAGATAATTTTATAGATACAATTTTTAACATGTATAAGATCCTCAAATCTTTGTTATGGGACCACCTCGGGAATGTACTTTATCAAACATTTCAATAATCTTCAAAATTGGTCCACTATTGACTAAGCACCTAATAAGTACCTAATAAACATAATCGGAAAAAGCCGTGTTGGGTACCTCGACTTTCGATCCGAAGGTCGTGGGTTCAAATCCGGCCCGTGCATCAATGAACTTTTCGCATCGAAAAATTTATAATATGCGCTTTAACACGAGCTTATAACGGTGAAGGAAAACATCGTGAGGAAACCAGTTAGCTCTTTAATAGCGTCGATGGGCTTGCAACCTGTCACGTATGGAAAGTTAACTTCTGCAAAAAGTGGGCTTGTATCAAATATGTATGTATTTGGACATACCTCTGACTACCCCCTTAGACATCTTCGAAAAAGATCTAAAAATTGCCTAATGATCTGAAAGAAATGTCTACCGCTCCCGGGATATAGTCGTGATCATATTTCATTTCATTTTTTTTCATTTCATTTAAACATAATCGGTAAACATACATAAAATAATACAGTGAAAGTGGAGGTTCTATGTTAATCTCCTCTTTTTCTGAAGTCGGATAAATACAATAAATCATGCCAGTTAACGTGGTCGTTTTGAATTATACCTACATATAATTTATTGTTGTTGTATTGTGTTATTGTCATAACACTTTACTAAAAAGGAGGTAGTCGGGATGTGGATGATGATGACGATAAACAGTTTACTTTACGATTACATAAATCGTTTCTCAAATAAATTCCGAGATTCAGTTTAATCGATATAATCTGAATCTCGGAAACGGCTCCAAATATTTTCAAATACTTATATCGAAAGGTATATATGTATATACCAGAATTGCTTGTTTAAAGGTTTAAGATAAGATTATTATCATTATTTAATATCAAAAATAATTATAAATGATATCAATAAAAATATCGTTTTAGATAGTTATTTTTAACACGAATGACTTTATTAATTTCAAAGAAACTGGGTCGAAAAATTGTGGAAGCCATATTTTCGGGAACAAAGCTACTACAGTTGCAGCGGTGTGCTCCAAACTTTTATTACGTTACAAACTGCAAAGCGTGTCGGGTGTGTTACCAAATAACTAAGTGCTAGTACATTTTGAAATAGAACGTAGAACGTGACTATTTTTGTACGAGGGAAATGAGATCTCAGTTAAGTTTGTAAAACTTCGTCTAGTAAGCCAGTATCACAAGTGGTCTCATCATCAGTCACACCCCTTACTCTCAGTATTTTATTTATTCAACGATAACTTTGATCCTATCGTTAGTGATACCAATTTAATTGAAAAGTTTAAGCTTATTCCGACGGATCACTGTAGTAAGCTTAACACGAATATTTTATTGAAGTCCTTCTGTCTATATAATCAGTTTACATTTACCACCCATCCACTACTGAGCCCCTATAGCTTAATTTAAACGCCATTAGTTTTGTATCTCGTAACAGTCGAACCCATAAAGCCTTTCTGCTATTTATTTCAACGAATAACAAGTACAAAAACAGCCATATCAGCCACAATCTGCAAATTTGAGTAAAATACGTCCGATTTCATGGAATGAGAAATGGCCTGAACGTACCCGGATGTGGGACCATAAAAAACCATTGTCCTGCCTTCCTTATGATTAATGCAGCGCTCGCGTGGCGTCGACGTTCGCACTTCCACGTTTCAGTGACACTACACTACAGCACAACTCATAAACGTAGTCACAGTGTAATGTTATGGGTTAATGGGATCTCTCTCTCTTTTTCTCTCTTCCAAATGCATAGCTTGGAAAAGGAGAGACATTCCACTACTCTCATAGTTCGGGTTCAGATTTTTATAGCTTCCATCCACATCGTCGTTTTCGAAAGCTTGGCATTCTCTTTTATCATTATCACTCTATCCATCTAGTCTTGAGTCTACCCCTAGAAATGTAGTCATAACAGTTTTGTTACAGACGTAAGCGACCGTCAGCGTCCGTTACAGACACTGCTACTGTGTTGTGTTTTACTGTATTGTTTCGCCGTTTGGCTGCTCAGTCGCATTTTGCAACACGTGACAAGAATTATGTGGACAAGTTTATTTTAAATTTAATGTACAAGAAACCATAGATTTACACTTAGTTGTTGTTAAAATCCACTTTATAATATTTTAATTAAGTATATTATGAATAGGGTACCTTTCAAAATATACATATAAACATAATGTTTGTTACTAGTGTACGTACGCCAACGGCCAATATTTATTTATACTAATTAATTAGGTTTATACTAGCATTTAAGTACAATAAGCTTTCATAATTAATTGAAGATGAATCAAATGATAAAATTAGATGATCCAAGTCTGTGAGAGACGTCACTCAACACCATAATATTCTTAATATTAGTAAAATTAGCCTTAAATCATGGTAAATTGATAAATTTAAGCTAGAACAATTTTTGATCTCCTAAATTCAACGTACAAATACCATGTCACACATAATGTTTGGCAGAGAATCGCAGATACAGAGCCCGTAATTGCCTTCCAAAACAACAGTAACACAGCTCAGCTCACAGTGTTTGTCAACACCAAAGACAGATTGAAGGAGATTCCTCGATTGGTCACAAATACAAATTACACGCTTTAAAGGCAACTGCGAATTGATTGGCGCTCGTGTCTCCGCTCGTCTCCGTACGAATGGAAGGCATCGCTCAAAGTCAACGGTAATCCTCGGTTAATGAGTTCAAAAGCAGCAATTGTGGGGCACAGAATAATATTTATTTACAATCAGTAGGTAAAACATACTGAATTACATTTTTGACTAAAATTAACAAAATACTTCTAGACCTGACAAATAATATAGAGCTAATGGAACGTTTTAGTTTATAACAACTTCTGCCTACTGTGTATAAATACATATAAGTAGTACCAGATATTAATACAGCAATCAAATTTACCATGTATAGGTATTATAGTCTGTTTACCAACAAACTCATTATAAAAACATAATTACTTTCTCAAGTTAATGAAATGTATCTTTATCAGCAAACTAGAATCATTATAAGCTATAAATTAAACCTTACATATCAAATAATGCTTCTTAACTAATTGTACATATAAATATATTTTTTCTGTGCAACCCTTGCCGGGTCGGTAGCCTGGTATTGTGCAAATTCAAGGGTGCTCTTCTTCCTAACGCTTCATGTTACCCGGTAATTGACTTCTAATAATGTGTTCTGGGGTGTACTTGTTTTTGTAGAGGAAGCTAGGGAGCAAGGCTAGTTATTCCCCGTTTGTTTTTGCCATGGCAACCGGTTTAGAAGTGTTGTGTTGTGGCATTCGCAAAATGAATATATGCTTAAAGGAATTATTTTGAAATGTAGCCGGGGGTACAGATGTTATTATTTTAGACATTACTTCTTAAAATTAGCATATTTATGATTTCTATAACCTATACTGAGACAAAACAGAATGCAATTAGGTATATCAATCTTATGACAGTTTAATTAACTGTTACACGACGCTAGCACATTTTAAATCATGTATCTGATGTGATTAGTGTTAAAAGTTGTCTCATTTTAAATTTTCCTACTTTTTTGGTAGTAATCTTATGGTAGTGGTAATTGATATGGAACAGGGCCAAAAGCGTCATCTCCTCTGAGTTCAAGAATATCCAGGTATAATAAATATTATGTAGCTACATTTACTGTCTACTTTTGATACAAGCTCCAGTAATCACGACATACAGTGACTGAAAACAGTGCTCTCAAAAAGCACCGTATCTTGAAAGTTAGACTCGCATTCAGGGTTGCCAGCTTAACGATTGCGTAGTCGCTAGAGTGACACTAGATTTTATATATTTGTGAGAAATCACCAAAATCTCGAAGAAATTAACAACAAATTAAAGTAAGTACTAAGTATATCAAATTGATAATGTTATTCCTACTAGCAGTTTTCGTAAAGGGCAGAATGATATCTTGTTTTAGTTATCGTGTTGGTATCAACTGCAAAATTAAAACATTCTAGTCAAATATTGAAGAGAAAAAAACCGCTTATAGCCTTCAAAAATATCTAGATCTGATAAAAAATTGTAAAGGTGGCAACACTGCTCGCACTAGGGAATATCCTAGAACTCGAGCCAGTGTCAATATTGAATCAGCACGGTCCATGTTTGTGAGAGGAATAAATTGCGGCCAGTCACAGGCTGATTCTGTAACTTTCAGTTTGATTTCAAAACTATTTTGAACCCAAACGCGCATTTTTATTAAAAACTGTTCATTTTTACCTCGAAAAAAAGACTAAAAAGTAAAAATGTATTCTCAAATCTATAGTTAGTAGTCTAAATAATAGGTTTTTTAGTGCAAAAACTTTAAAAAAAGCGCTGCGAACTATGCTGAAATGAAAACGGCTTAATGAATCAGCCCGCCGAACTCTCTGGAAAATGTGCACGTCAGACAAATAATTTTCTTATCTATCCTTTTTTCGGCCAAACAATGCGAGAGCACGCCTAGACTATTTTTGGCTTTAATTTAATTTAGTAGTAGATTTTAATTGAAATCTGGAAGCTATTTACTTTAGTTTTGGTGAGTTTTAATTACTTAAATTACATTAATAAAAGTTACCTAGTGGTTATATAAACATAAGTTACCTTCCAATAGTAATCATCTAGAATTCATGCAAAAACTACACTTATTTGGTTGGGTATGTACCAGATTTTATGAAAAAAAATTGAATAACTATAAAATACTTCACCTATTCCATAATCCTATTGTTAAATACACTATCATTGTACCTTCACGTAAAAGTATCACTTCGCTTACATAATCTCTAAACTCGTTATACATTAAATTTAGCTAACACAAAAATAATAAGCTTAAAAACTCGAAAGCATTTCAGGTCACAACCATCATAAGCAAGCATTAGATCTGTCGACAATAAAATTCCTTTGCAACCCCACTCATTGATGCACTTTACCCTCCATGCAGAATGCGTGCATGGCATTATTGGAGGTTGGAGGGACCTAAAGGGCACTTGCCATAGGAAATTGGAGGCAATTCAGCAATCTCGTAGAACGTAGTGCCTCATAATATACTTTGGGGGCTCTTTCTTTGACATTGTGCTTCTCAAACTGTTTACTTCCTTCCGTGATTTATGAACCGAGCTTTTGAGGAAATAGGAGTTTGAAAGCCTTATAATGAATTACATTTGCAAATAGACTGCCCTGAAGTGCCGCGAAATAATGTTAAGTATAGTAATAGAAAGTTAATAAACGTACGTCTTTTGATTTGAAATTGAAGGTATAATTGTGTGTGGGTGTGGAATGTCCAAGGATAAAAAAAAAAATTAACACTTTAGGGAAAGGTTCATATCTGACGGAACATGCGTCGCGTATAATCGTAACGCCAGAACAGACAAATGTATAGAAAAACACTTGACCCTCAACCGATGATACGTTAATGCGATGCCATAGTTATGATGATACGCTCGGCGTATTTTACGTCAGATATGAACCTTCCCTAGAAGGCAATTTTGTTTACACTTGCTGATGCTTGACGCATTATACCTGGAACATTGTTTGAGGTCGGAATTGACTTCTTAGCACTTATAGCGTCCTCTCAGTTCAATTAGTATTATTTACTGAATATGCATGGTCAGTATGCTCCTACGCAGCTCAGTAGGCCGCGGGTTTTTTTACGATGATTTCTTTAACACATTTCATGACCAGCCGTTAACCGCTAAGAGCACTGTTAATGCTAAAGAATACAATAGAAGGAATTCGAATCCTTGACTTTTGGATTGTCGGAGGCAAGAGAGTTAAAGAATTATTTATTAAACCGAAAATGCTAAATAAGGTACATTTTAGTTGTTAGCTGGTAATAGTACCTACAAGCATGGTTGTATACCAAAAATATGGACTTACAAAGAAATTATGAAAGTACCTAAAAAAGCATGACGAAACAAAATTATTTTAATGAATCACGAAGTTACTGCCAAAGACAACAAGGGAAAGGTTTACTTTTGTGTAAGTTTGGACACCTTTACATTAAAATCCTAATAAAATATACCTTGACATTTCAGGTAGGTAAAATAAAATAAATAAATTACTTATTTATTTATTGGAGGGATTATCTCGTCAACTTAGACGAAGGATGGTGTAATACAGTTTGGGGAGACATTTGCCCAGCAGTGGGACGTAATAGTTAAAAAGTTTTTGCTAGCTTACTCGGCCGGATAAAAAGTACGCACTATTCCAGCCGCAGCCTATGCATTATGCTCATAAACTATGTACATTTCAAGTTTCAGCCAAATCCGTTCAGTAGTTTTTGCGTGAAAGATTAACAAATTTCCATACAAACTTTCGCGTTCATAATATTAGTAGAATGTCTAAGCACCCTCACCCCATACAATATCTATGCAGTAAAAGCAGGCGGTATCGTCCCAGACGACATTAAAACATACAACCACAGTCATAAAGTGATTTGTCGCGGAAATGATGACACAACCCTCAGACTTTGAACCGCTGTAAACTTTCTAATATATTTTTAAAACAAAATTCTGAACATACAAAGTAAAGTTTATGTTAACAATTAAGAAATATATATCTATACATTGAAAGTCGTAATTACGTGGTTAATATGTTCAAAGAAACTTAAGATCTTAGAATATTTACAGGGAAACCAGGCATGATTCATTGATTATGTTTTATTGAAGTGAAATCCAGTCCATTTTGATTCCATTTTAGGAAAGAATGAACTCTATGCACACAGAAGTTTTATAGGTAAAGAAACAAAATACTCCTAAAGTGTCTTCTTTACTCTCTACTCTAGACTTTAATTTATTTATTTTCATACCTATTTTACTTGACACAGTTTTATGAAAGGCAAAAACCACATGATACCCATTTCAGTAGCGGTTTTATAAGTCGCGAACCACAATTTCCTTCTTAGCTCTTTACAGCACTCTATCAAATACGTGGTCAGCAAACAAAGCTCTATGGTAATGTTCAGGATTAAAAAGGATGCACGGCTTCTGACGTCATACTTGATGAATGCTTAGGAAAGTTCATTTATATTTTATATCATAATATAAAAAGTAAAGAGTAAATAAGTTCGTATGAGCAAGTGGCCAACTATGGTGACGGAGCTTTTAGGCCGCCTAAAGGAGGCCTTCAAGCGGCCTAAAAGCTCATGGCTTAAAACATTAATTTAAATTAATATTACATAATAATAAATTTAACCAGAAATGGTGTAGCAAGCCCTGATCTCGGAAAACTTAATGTTAGTTATTTCAAAGCTAATCAAACGAAATCAAAGTAGGAAAACGTGCATTACTAAATTCCGGATTTATAAACAAGTAATAATTTTTATTCTATAATTTAGTAATCGCATAGTGAGAGAATTCTTAGCTAACTAGTAGTCAACATTTCATTAACTTAAACATCGAAAATTCGGCCATTTTGAGAGGTTGGTTTGAGAGTTATTGCGTTTAAGTGAAGTAATTTTACTCGACTATAGAATAAGATTTTTAATGAAGAATTCTACTGTCAACAAACTGTTAACAATGACTTTGCTAAGAAATTAGCAAGTACTTGTTTATTATAAATACGAGTGTAAGTATCACAGGAAATGTAACCGTCAATAAATAGTTGGAAACCTAGCGACATACCTTTTCATTTCAAATGGACCTTTGTAAAGTGTATACCTTTATCCAGGTAGACAGCACGACCAATTTACAGTAAGCAGAAGATTTTCCGAACGAAACTACTGAACACGTACGAATAGGTACCTATATCACTGTGACACGACAATTTGTTTATATTGCTCTGCATTCGGCTAGGATAGAGGGGTTGAGTCTCTAGTTACCCTGAATCCGGCAAAGTTTTAAAACGGTCATTTTTTTATCGAACAGAATGTTAATGTACTTATATTATTGCCTCTTTTTAACATTTACCTACTTGTAAAACAAAGACTTAAAACTACTTTTTTTCGCAAAATACGTTTATCGAATTGTCAAAGCATGGATTTGCAAATCACAGGCAAGCAGGAATAGTCCTGTAACTGTCAAAGACAAAATATGTATTTGATTAGCTTAAATATAATAAGTAATTGTTGTGCAAGCAGTATTTAGGTAAGTACTTTCGTCTTACGAGTCAATGAACATAGTTTGAAACAGTTTTAGCAACTCTTTCAGCTGGATGTCTGTCCATTTAGGATATTAATGTGAATTTAAAATGTTTAATAACCGTTTAGTGTCAATACAGGCGATATTTAAAATTTAGGCATTTAAAATTTTGTTAAAATACCAACTACCACGAGGTAATTTGGACAATTTTCATATTAAATAAATGTATACCATGCAAATTTAATAATGGAATTTTGCAATGGTAAATGAATTATTTTGTTACGTACCTTCTATTTTAATGAATATACTGAAACTAAATAACTACATATTTACATAACTGTACAAAATACAATTAGAACCAGTTGATCCACCTAAGAATCGTTACAAACGATCTATAGGTAGCTTAACTGATCCAAGCCACAGCCAGACGGAAGTGTTCCCAAGACACTGGCAACGTTGCCGCGCTGAATGATTGCCATGAGCCAAATAAGATGATTCTTTGAACCAAATCAGTGTCAGCCCTTGTTTACAATTTTTGTTGTAAATAAGCTGAACTTCAAAACACGGTAGCAACTCATACAAAAATGTGGTTTAAGCTTTCGTTTATAGCGCTATGGCGTATCAAATGCTGTGGAAATGATAACCGGATCGTACAGCTCTTTATTACAACGTGGAAATACGCAGTATACAACAATGCATTTATGTTAGTATTATATATTTTCAATATTAAGATGTGGTTGTTGATAATGAAGTAAACAGTTTTGCTTTTTGATACATATATGAAGAAATATTAAGATAGTACAATTCTTTAGAACAATTATTAGAAATGTGTGAGACGCGACCGCGAGGAGTGACCACACTCATACCCAGATGAAGATTCTCCGGAAGAATCGAGCAGACACCCCACGTAATATGGGATAAGGGCAGGTAGATAATGATTTATATTGATATTTTTGAGTAGCTATTTCAACTGGTACAAATCGTGAGAAGGTTACTTTTAAAGATCCGAGAAAAGTCTATCGAGCTTTGAGGATACAATTAAAGTCCTGTTAATTGCATTATATCATGTTTATTTTGTAAAAATTTGTATGTAAATAACAAACATATCCAGTGACTTAAGGAATTCAGTATGCAAGACAAAATGCACAACTCAAAATTCCATTCATCATTTGGCACAAAGCAGGACGTACACCCGAGAGAGTAAGTTGCAAGTTTTAATTAAATAGAACGTAACAAGTACCTACTCGGGGAATTTGTAAAACAGACTCAAGAAAAGATAACATTGTCTTACCCTAGGGCACTGAATAAACTCATTTCATTGAATTTTTATACCTGCATTTTAATTTCTTTAGCTTGGGATAATGTTAAGATGGTGACTCTGTTGTCGTTAATATAGAGAGTGAATGTGAGATTTATTTTACTTGCTTTTAGGTGATGCTAATTTTTATATATTATCATTTATTTTTCAGTAGGTAAATCATCCAATATTCAATGCCAAACACATAGGCTGCCAAAAGGTTATAATAAAGTAACAGATTTTCTTAATAAACTGTTATTTTACTTAAAATTAAATACAGATCTTCATTTTTCTTTGATAAAAAACATGTTTGCAGAATCTCTTTGATCTTTAAATTGTATCAACGAAAAGAGATTGAAATTGGTAAATCAGCGAAAAGATTGCTCTGATTACAGGTAATTTCCCTAAAGAGTTCATTTTTGCTGTAATCTAGACTTCTATTATGTATTCTGTGTCTAGATACAGAGCTCTAGGGCATTTCAATCAAACTAAGCAGAGGAGACAAGGAGGGATAACAAGAAAATGCTTTTAAATTTTGATTGATAACATCACTTTTCTTTGATGTTGATAACTGAATAAATATTTTTATTTCATATTCTAAATTTTATTATGCTTTTTACTAATTGTTTAGTCTAAATTACATTTGAATTTAAAATCCATCCGAACTCTTCGGAAAGCATCGCTTGTCGAGGAGAGAGAGGGCATGCACACAAATAGTGTTTACTAACTTTAAATTATGAGGCAGTAAAACAAAGCAGGATCTCAAGGTACTGTAAACATTCAAACACAAATCGTTTAAGATCTTTTGAGATAAAGTCATAGTCAGAACCACGTTAAAATAATACATTAGGGCATATTCACATTTTGCAGAAGCCTACGTAGGTCGTAAGATAATCGCGCACCGTTCTTCAACTCATCGACCTAGTATCTAACTACGAGTACAATAATATTAGTAGGTATAACATTCTTGAATGTTACTACAGAGTTTAATATTTCTGTAGATAACAAGCCTTTTTTCAATGCTTTTTCACATAAAAAAATTTAATACAAATGACTAGCAGTGGCCCGCGCCTCTACCGCATGATCTTCAAAAAATGGTAATTTCTGAAAGAGAACATGACTTTTATTAGCTTGTAGATTTTATGTCTAAAAAAGAGTCGTGGGCCCATGAACTGAGAAAAAGAAAAAGAATAGATCTGACGAGAAAAGCTGCGCAGTAGTTGATTTTTAGTAATTTTTAGTCCGATTGGTGGATGAGTTACGCGGCGCACTTCATACCATTGATTTAGCATGTGCTATTGGTTCATCAGCGAGTGTGCCATGCGCAAACATACCCTCACCACTTTCCCTCAGAGTTCTTTTTACGTGACGCGACTTATACATATTGTGCCATGCCGACCGTAGCAAAGCAGGGATGAAGATCAAAAAAATCAAAATCAAAAATCATTTATTTGGAACAAAAGTACATATAGGTAGTTCAAACAATAGGAAACGTTGAAAGATGATCCTATAAGGGTTTTTTTGTTAACACAATATTACAAAGTAACATCTTTATAACGTAGTAAAATAGACAAACAATGACCCTATTAAAGAGCTCTGAGCCGACAAAGTAACGCAAAAAGTCATTTCAAACGCGCTGTCGACACGTCGAAGAAACATCTAAGAAAAAGTTGAGTATAAAGCTTCATAAGCCTTAAACTACCTCTTTTCACGGAGTGCCCTTCCTTATACTTATATTATACCCATGAAGAGGTTCTAAGCCCTCCATGTTGTCATCAAGTGAGCTCGTCACCGACTAATAGGGATGGTGGAAATAATACAGAAAAAGTCGGAAAAACTATCTCAATTTTAAGAAAGTCATGATATTAAAAAAAAAAATTTTCTTTATTACATTAAATTACGTTTAAGTAGTATACAAAACAAGCCTTACGTTCTCGATTTGAATATTAAATTAAACTATGATTACGAGCAGAAAGGTTACAAATGTAAATTAACTTGGCGTGAGCATCTTGAAAGTAATTGTAAAAAACGGAAATAGCTCTAGTAAAATACTTAGTCGTCCTAATATACGGTAGCAAGCTAAAAGATATCACGAAGCCTGTAGGCAAGTGAAAAACGCTTCATATCTAGGTATTTTATTTAATTAATCTTCGCCAGATCGCTCGAGTTCTCGACTCTCGTCATCAAAGGTCAAATTTCTATACGTTTTTTTTTTTCAGTTTCTAATCTAAAGTAATGTAGATTGTTAATGTAACTTGACTAACTAACTAATGTAAACGACTTACTTGACAGGTACCTAATAGTTTTAGGTAACTAAAAGTTGGAACAAAGTCTAAAAGGCCGGAAGCAAAGCAGCCCTAGCTGCGACCTAATTTCCGAAGACCTCGTTATAAAAATCATCTCTGTTCCACGCTCCACGATTTTTTCCACAGCTATATATTTTATAGATACGGCCCGACATTAATTGGGTTATTGCAGATTAAAAATTTGATTACCCTTCGATTGTAACTCGATTTCCGTTTTGACTGGAATTGGTATTGCAAACTTTTTAATAATCTCGAACATTCTGCAGATGAACGCGTTTGTTTGATTCCTTTTAGCTGGTGTTATAGAATATGAACGCTATTGTATGTTGTAGCTACAAAGATTTAAAAAAAATATTCGAATCTAAGTTTTGCTGTTTTGATTGTTGAAAAATTAATATGTGTTATTATTAAGTGTCTATAATCTGAGTCTAATCAAAGGTGAGATAACAAAAGTTGGAAGGTTTGGCCTTCAGAGGTAAAGTTACCTCAAATATCGGCAAAATACAACTTGTATTATGATTAGAAGTTTGAATGAAACTCGGTGGATATACCTACGTAAAAACAAAAGTTAGTAAAATTCAATTTAAAAACTCAAATAACTTTGGGGCTTGAACGTGTTTATATCAAGATTGAACAAAGCTTTTAGAACTTTAACTTCACAAAAATCAAGATGAGCATTTTGTAATGAACCCGATGTAACAAAGCTTGTACTATGGGAACCAATAACTGATTTTACTATGAACAGCAGGTACCTACTGTTGTTAATACTTATATACTTACTCTAAAGCTAGACACCAAACAAATATCGATATAATATATCACACAAATGTTTATTGTCCTGAATGAGAATCGAACCGACGACGACCTGTTAATCCACTTTTAGCGTAGCTGAGGTATATAAGCATTTATACACATCCTCTACCATTATCTTTTAAAATTTCTCTTAAATACGAAGGAAGTGAGAATCGGGTGAAAGGTAAAATACTAATTAATACTAATGATCATGATCCCTCAAGCAAATAAAAGGAAAGACCTTCTAATTACAAAGTGAAGGCTGGGCTGGGCATTACAAACATGGAGACTGGTCCCTTTGAGTCCACTCTTCCCTCTTTTAAACTTGCCTTCAATAAAATTCATAATTAGCAAACTAATTCAATTCGTCACAAAGGGACTTTGCGATAACGAGTGGAATTCGACTCGGAATCTCAAAATCGGGATGTGACTTAATATTAGAATTAATTTACATAGGAAACAGGTGGATTGCTGAAGGTTGAGCACTTGAGATAAATGTCACTTCTTAAAGTTTAAGATTCAAATCCTACAAAATATTATACACGCGAAAGATTGTATTGATGTAGGTATAGATGGATGTTTGTATCTCTTTCACGCAAAAACTACACAACGGATTTGGCTGAAGCTTGGAATATACCTACATAGTTTATGACCTGAAATAATATAAAGGCTACTTTTTATTATATTTACTTGTTAGTATTTTATATTTAGAACAAATAGGTACTCTAAAAAGTTTGAGTGTGCATTTATACCTAATGAAAATATCAATATCATGCAAAAATTGTTTGGTGATTATCTGATTACAATAAATCCCGAACAGAAACAATATAATGTTATTTAGGAAACCTGCTTTTTACGTAAAATGATCCTAATGGACAAAACTTTTGAACCCTGATTGACGAAGTAAACTTACTCAGCAAAGTGGAAAATTAACTTTGATAAACTAACACCCTGCATGCTCAGAGCACTTTCATTAGTTTCCCACCAGTCTCTGGTGTGGGTTTTATATTAAATTTATGTTTGACTACATACAAACTCACGTTGTTGTCAAAGCGTGGTATTGCAGACATGTCTTACTCCCATATTCCTAGAATATATTTCACTTAAGATTGTTATTCTGGAATTAGTGTCTACACTTTCATTGAAGAAGCTCATTACATAATACAAACTTATACATCACCTACCGATTTAACTTCACTTGTTAATAAAACAAGCTATTATATCGATTTAGATTGAACAGTTTTATGGTAACTATGTTTTTTTTTTTTCTTTAAGAAGCGGTGTTTAGTTGTTATAGATTATAATTGCTAGATATCAGGTTTCATAAATCTTTATCCCTAAACAACAATCTGTGTAGTAAAAATCAAAGTATTTAAGAAAGCAGAATATAGATAGGTAATAGTGGCAATTCGGAGTGTCGCAAAAGCTAAACTAAACTAACTAAAATTTATGCCATCCTTTTTATTTTTTAGGTAGTTAAGTTTAGCTTTTGTGATAGGTACTCAGAATTGCCACTAATATCAGTCTATAGATAAGTTAAAGTACAAGACAGCATTTCTTTTTACGGTTATTCACAAAAATATAACATTTAGGAGCGTGGAACGTATTAGTTATGATTTGTTAGATATTCACACCAAATAAAAGTAAATTCGAAATCCCGTTATTGTTCGTTTCGAAAATCGAACCCACCCATAAAACTTCATAGCTCGGGTCAAAAGGTACAAATAATATTCCATTTCATGACCGTAATCATACTAACTGTATTCTATTCTGTGACGTTACTTTCATATTCTCACAAAAATCGAACTCTGTAACTACACACCCAATAAAATCGATGAATTTATTCACTAACATGAATATATATTGTCAGCACTTGCCTATTAGTTACTAAATAGTATGTAGGTATTTCATTTTTAAAAAGCGATTCCTATGCAACTCTATACGAGGTGTCATATTTATGGTAATTTAATTATGATTTTAATGTTCCCATAAACATTGATTATTATCTAAAGAAACGTAATTTTATTCAATTAATGGTAACTGGCTATTTAATGGAGTTGAAATCAACTGGAATCGATTAAGTTTGCATAAGACGCAAATGATCCAAGCTTTACAGTTTTATTTTTATAAAAACGGTGACTACCTATAATTTAAATAACTGTTATTGAATTTTTGTCGCATTACGATTATTTCCTATGAGTTTGATGCAGCTCCGAGGAAATGGAACCAGTTTTGATAATAAATAGAATCCAGTCTCGAGTGTTTTCTATGTATAATATTCTATATAATATTCTATATTAATAAAATAAAAAATAAGTAAGTAGAATATATCAGACATCTTAGTACCAATGCACAGGTATTCGTTACTTAGCTTTGGATGACACTGTGCAAAATGTCCAAGGATATTCATTATTAGTAGTAGGTATTAGTTCAGTATTAGTAGTAGCATTTAGCTACTCGTATGAAGGCAGGTATTTCTGGCTCATAGACTAATTTTTCACTAATTTCCTCCATCAGCAAAAAGCTTGAATTATTTTGTAATAATAAATTGATTTATGATTACAAAATAATTCGTCTAAAAGCGAAATTGGCGAAATATTTTCGAAACAAAAACTTGAAACAGAAAACCTGTGTTTTCTGTTTCAATTTCCCTCTAAATTCAGAACAAGACTGTTTGAAACTCTACCCAAGTTACCTATGACGTACGCAAGGCACGTAGGATACTTTCAAGGTGCCTTCAAAGGAAAGGAGGTGACGGTCCTAGATTTTTGTAGAAAGGATATTGCGAGTTCGCGTAAATGTAGCCGAGAGAAATTATGCACTTTTATGGTGACAGCCGTAATAGGACACGACACGGCTTTTCAAGTAATTTCTGCTTTCAGACGTTCTAAGAATTTTGCTTCTGAATTGCTCCGTTTGAATCTTTTTAGTTATGGACCCGTATAACATTTTTCATAATAAAAAATGTAGGTAGGTATTTACTAAAAGATAATGAAAGTGTACCTAGTACTTATTACTCGTATATTCTGGATACCAAGCATTGAATTTCATAGTACTAGATAACGATGTGTGAATGTCCAATGATTTATTTAATTTCATTCCTATTTGAGCAAAGTAAAGCCAATTCGGTACATTTACTCCTAAATTATGAATATCAAAAGCAAATAATCTTATTATGAAATTCAGAGATCGGGATTTCGAAGAACAAAGCAATTTTGAGTTTGAGTTTATTGTGTATAGCAATCACAAAGTTCCTCTCAGCTCACTTAGGTACTAAACTAATTGAGCTAACGAAGGAAAATAATAAATTGCAGCAGAATGAAGATCGTAAATTACAGGCTATATATCGAATGTTTTGTTAGGGGTGTAATCTGCAAACCAGCTTAGGGAATTTCATTTTGAAAATAGCAACAATATTTACTGATATACGTAAGAGTACGTAAAGTACCTAGAATAAAATGCATTGAGTTCTTGATAGATCGTTGAAGTTAAGAGACGTTCTAAATGGTCACAATTTGAATGCTTGCACCCATTCAAATTGTGTTTAGTGCTTCAAAAGGCATGTTGTGTTATTCGTCGGTCCCGGTTGTTTAGTCTTTTAATTTTAACTATGTCGGAAGCCTACAAACGGTTACTAGCTCATACGAGCATTTCATCAATTTATTTACAGTATGAATAGAAGCAGGAAATGAAAATCTGTAAATATTCCGCAATATTTTCATTGATGCAATAGAAATAAGATCGATCGGTGAGGAGCAAGAAACCACCGTAAGTGCATGTATCCATTCTGGTTCAGCTGTAATGGATGCTTTCATCGTTCCATCAGCGAGATAAATGCCATACTTGCAATTTGCTTTTGAAGTTTGTTCCGTGACACGGTAATGCACTATAGCGTCAATAATTCAACTATTTAAATGGAGTCTATCAATCTAGCACTAAAATATCCTTCGTGATGGTACACTTTGCTGCTTACATATTCATATAAACTGCACTGCGTAGAGCGGTTAGCACGTGTTGCTAGAATTTGAAATACAATAAAAATACTACACATTTTGTAAAAGCTATATATAAATCTATATCTATCAATATATATAAATGAACCTTTATTTCTTCTGGTCACGCTATAATTTGCGAACGGCTTTACCGATTTCATTAATAAAGATTAATGAAATCGGTAAACCCGTTCTCTTTCTCACTTCTTTTTAAATTTTTTCTACTACTTACGTAGAAGGTTCTGACATTAAAATAATTAGGAAAATTGCAGAAACTTAGAGAATTGAAGAAAACATAACGATTAGGGGAGAGGGGGGCACAGTGAATCACTTATTTTTTAAAGAGCAATAACTCTTTAAATATTAAGTTTGGCGATTACTTTTTTTGTGTAAAACATAGGTTGTGGTTTTAGCTACAGTATTGTGTAATAATATTGTCAATATAACAAAACAGACAAAACTTATAAGGGTTTGAAAAAATAATGGTAAATTATCCACTGTGCCCCTCCATAGGGGCACAATGGATATTGACTAGGGGCACTGTGGATTGCATTGGGGTGCAGTGGATAATTGCCTTCATTTCGTAAGTAAAATTTATAGGGGCACTATGAACCAACTAGTAAGTATTTAAAATAATAGTAAAGTTCATATAGCTTAACCCTTTATTCTTAATATACGAGTATTGAGAATTAGTAATCTATCTGTAAATTATTTAGACGTTTTGTTGCTTGTTTAGAATTTTTTTTGTACTATTTGGTTTAGTAGATCATGATTCACTGCACCCCAGTCCAGAGTGCCCCCGAAGGTGATTTTTGAACATTTTGTAAAAAAAACATAAGTTTTTAAGTGATACTTAATATTTGAACAACAACTTCCATAGGTAATAAAATCGTGGTTCACAAAAATGACATCCCATAGCAATATTTCCATCAGGTTTTTTTAAAAGAGTTCGTAAAAATGACCAAAAAATAAGAAAATGACACTAAAAGGTCACGTTACAGCCATAGCGCGTTTTCTCGGCTTTGGAAGCCATTGGTCACTGGCTTGAGCGAAGGGTATTGGGTAAGCCATCGCCTGGCTTGTTTTAGCGTGTGTGTATGAGCCTTAGTAAATGAGATATAGGTGTCTATCCACTGTGCCCCTTGATCCACTGCGCCCCCTGTTCCCCTACCCTTATTATAAACTTTTTTAACCTTAGCCCCAGCATTATACTCTTAACACTACTTACTACCAAACACGTTTGAAATAACTATTAGTTGTTTAACAGATTGAATGTCAGGACAGCGTCTGTCGGGTCAGCTAGTATTATTATACTTCTTGATATCCCTGCCCTTTTTCCACAAAGTGGGTCGGCACAACCATGTCACTTTCCTGCATATTTCTCCATCACTTGTCATCTCAATACTCACCCCTTTCACACACATAATCTACACAGTCCATCCATCTTTTCTTAGGCCTACCTGTAGGTACCGGTGATCCATTCACATTAATATTCATCGTTCGCCGTTAACATGCCTCTCATCATAACATGTTAAAAGCATTATATACTTGACAGGTTGAAAACACATCGTATTCGGATACTAACTGATTTTCTCACAATTCATCAATGGCATGTAGTCAACACAATTCCAAAGTATTTAAACCGCTCTGAGGCATTGTGGTGGGTACGGGAAATGCTATGACTACGAGTAAATGCTGAGCGCAGAATTAAGCTATCTATATTATACTTATATACCTATTTCTCTAACATAATCCATTTCGCGTTATATGTTTCTCTGTGTCTATTTAAAGAGATAAATTTTGCGTGTTTATATTTATTTAAAAGGAAATAAACTAGTAGAAATATTTTATCACCATTTCAAAAGTGCGTTATTCCAGATATAAAATGGCTACATTTGAACCAAGGCGAAGTTTATAATTTTAATATCTCTACCGACAGAACGAAAAGCAGAAGAGTTTGTCAATGTAATAATATAATGTTTACTTTCGATAACGCTAGAAACTTGTGTAACATCGCTTGTATCAGAATAATAAATGGCGACTCGACTCATTGCATATTGAAAACATGGACGCAGCATGCAGATTATATTTTAGCGATGCTACACAGATATTATAAAACTCGTTCAACAGTGCAAACATTACTGTCGTGACTGGAAGTGTATTTACTTTAATCGCGACTTACGTGCGTTCGTTGTGCATACAGAACGTACAATAAACTAAAGGACAATGACTTTAAACGCTGAGTTATTTGATTTGAGAAAAGTTAAGTCCAAACTAGGTACTTATATTTTTAACCAGGATGAATGTACTCACATCAAACCTGTGATATTTTAGATATTACACTCTAATGCTCTTGCTCAGAGTCTTCACTCAGACTTGAGTCTAAGTTTAAGCATCGATTTTTGACAGTAGGTACTCTATGGAAACTGAGTTATGTATCACCGCTTGAGACAAGATGTCACGGTTGAGTATTATGGTTTCTGAATACGAGCCTTACTGCCATGGCTGCCATGGCAACGACTCAAAGTGGACCTTGGCCTCCGATACACTGCGCCAAAATCATCTGTCCAACGTCTTTTTAGTCCAATCGACAGAGCGATATTCATAGAGTATTTCATTCTGGCCGAATATTCATTGGACGTCCTACATACCGATGGAGAGACGCAGTTAAAAAAATCCCTTTTAGAAATTGTACGGTCTAAATTACCAGAACCGGCAAGTTAGTACAAAGAACAAAGTTAGAGAGTGAAAAATCTTACTAAAAGTTTTACGACTTCGGCAGGATTCGAACCCGCGAGATACAAGCGATCACCCTTAAGCCGGGCTGCCTTACCACTCGGCCACGAAGTCCTTATTGCCGAAGACGAAACTATCAGTAAGATGATATTTTTCGGTTAAAGCAAAACTTTCGGAAGTCGTAAAACTTTTAGTACAATTTTTCATTTAAAAATGAAATACCTAAGTGTGGTTTAACACTATAGGTAATCAAAAATATCTATAGTTAGAGAGGTTTAAAAATTATGTGAAACAGAAACTATTCTCTTGCTAAACGAGAATCGAACCCAAATTTTGTCTCGGACGTTCATTCGTCCACCAATCCACTAAGGTGAAGTATCCGTTAAGCTTCCAATCCTTTGAAACCTCATGAAACTTATCCGTTGAAGCGAGTGTAAGCAAGTTTTCTTCGCATTGTCTACGGCTTCCAGTGAAGTTCTATCCTAAATAAGTGAAACTTCAGATAACTTGATAAACTGTAACACGAACCCGTTATGTAGTAGCTTCATAACATCTTAATAGTTTTACTTAATAGCTATCGTGATTCATAATTGTTGGAATTTCAACATAGATTTTGTAGATAATCTAACTACATTATCGATGGTTAAAAAAAAAGATCATACTAATATTATAAAGGGGGAAGTTTATGTGTATCTAGGTATGAATGTTTGTTATCGTTTGAAAATAAAGCAAAAAATTTAAAGGAATTGACATTTAATAAGGAAAACTCGAGAATGAAGATCAGAAATATAAAAGAAATAGCGATGATAGAAATAGAACAGACACGAAGCGTTTGCCTTGATCTGTAGACATAGTAGGTATTGGCAATTTTGAAACAAGAAACACGTTTTATTTAAGCGTATTGACTTGAACTTTTTACGCTCAAGAAACCTAAACCAACTCCCAATACAAACATTGTAAACTACTGAACCCGATTATGAACTAGAAAATTTTCTCCGTACGTGCAACAGTCGCAAATCGTCGCCAGCTCGGGAAATAAATCTCAAATCGAGTTATACACCGTGTCAGAGGCGTTAGTTAAATGGAAAATATTTCTGTGCCGCCTACGGGCGTGTATCAATTGGTAGGTGATGCGATTTACTCGATACGATTTTAGATGTGAAATAGTAAGTTTCCAGTTTTCGTTTCTTTACCAAACTTAAAACTGTACTTTCACTCTATGCTGTATTTTCAAGAATTTTTTTATTCGCACTTCTTACTTCATGCAAGGAGCATCTTATTTTGCGCAAAACTACAGCAAAAACTATAGTACCTTAGGTACTTTCTTTATCAAAATAGTCCCCCATTCACCATTTCTAATCACACAAAGCGTCATAGCTCGCCCTGACGTCGATTACTCATTCACATTAACGTGAAACACCCTTTGAGCGCGATCGAAAAACTCCCCAAGCCCTAAGAGATTTATTTGTATAGTCGTGTGCATTGCACTCGACGCAGACTCATCAGTAGGCGTGAAATATCTACGACATCGTAGGCAGTTTTATTATATAAAAATGCGATCTAATACATAGTTTTTGTTGCATAGAATCTATCAATTTTACTGACTTGATTCAATATCACTTGAATTTAATGTTTATAATTGCAACAACGAAGAAAGATTTGTATTGCTGTTCCAATGTAGGTACTTATATTTTTTCACTTTGTGCACCATCTTATTTTCAACAAAACTTAGAGATACCAGTCACAATCGTGTTTCGAGACATTTTTTCGCGTGTTGTCTAACGGCCAATCTCAATAACATGTTGACATTTAACTATCAGTTAAAATCTCTACTTTTAGCCGCTGTCAATGCATTTTTGCGTTTCAATAAACTAATTTAGATAGGAATTCAAATCCGCGACTATTGGTCTACCTTTCGGAGGGCAAATCTCCTATCAGAGATAGTAGATGTATGGGAAAATAAATAAAGCGTTTCAATAACATTTTATTGTTGAACTTCAGTTGCAAATTGTGACAGTTTGCTCATCTCTCGAAATCGGGCGATATTCAAATGATATCAAGAGATTTCAAGCAAATATTTTGATAAATAATGGCTAGAGTTTGACGGGAGTGCTAATAGGATGTATGACATCCTACTTATGTAGTACCTAGAATCTGATAATATTATACCTACCACACTACTTACTAGGTACTTATTTATGGGTACTTACCTACCTATTATGGAAGTGAATTTTCAGATGCTGAATTTACATTCAAAGCATAGATTCAAATTAAACCTATAAACATACCTACTTGATAACACAAACCAATGCATATTGTTTTACATTATTTTGATTTAATTTTAGTTCTACCTATGTAGGTGCCTATAGATGGGCTATTTGAGAAACAGATGTCTCATTCATGACACTGCACAGCCTTGTCCTACCTAAAAGGATTTTATCAGTGTGGTGGCGATAGGTTTTAAATTTAATAGAAAAACAGACTACAGTAGGTTCATATTTCATTTAATTTTCCACGGAAACAAGAAAAAATGGTAGGTACCTACCTACCTACAAGCAATATAGGTACTACACTTCATTATTCAAACTCAAACATCGTTTATTCTGTGTTTTGGTCCTCTGAGATCTCATTGAATCGTCAATGAGCTATGTAATTTTACTCCTGTTTTTCGACCATTACTTACTATAAAAGACCATGAAGAATCAGGGCCGGCAAGAAACACGGTTTCTGGCCTAGCTTTACTTGGTGATTCTTTCTAATGCTCTCCAGAGTCCTCCGACTTTTACAAAAGCTTGGGCATCATCTGAAAACAAATACAATTTTAGCACAAATTTTAGTACTAATTGAAGTTTTGACTACCTACCTACGCTTAAATTTTCACACGGTATATTGTAACTTATATAAGAAATGCAATGATCACAAGTTGTTGTTACTTACGTGGTGTTACACAATGTTTTTATCACAAATTCATTAAAAACAATCAAAAATACATCTTGAAAACTCGAACCTATTACAAAGAGCATGTAATAGCGTAGGTAATATGCTGCGTTTACACGCTTGCCGAACCTTGGCAAGCCTCCGCAATCGCAAGCGTGTAAAGAGGGTGATTGTGTTGGTTTGCGTGAGTTTGTAGACGCTTGTATCCGATCGGGTCTAGTGTCGGTTTTTGAACACAAATCAAAGGGCGATTGCGGCAATCGATTGCGTCGCGTTTACACGTTGGCGCGCGCTTAGTAGCCGCTGTGATCTCGTGGCGAACGCACGTCTAGTTCTGACTTCAAAATGAGTGGCTGGTCGAACGAAGAGAGTTTATCGTTTTTGAAAAATTACCAAAAATATCAAAAAAGTTGCAGATGCTTGAAGTCGTCTTGCCCAGTTAATGGGAAAGCCAGTAAAGGAATTAAAATCCAAAAAATAAATATTGATGACAACTTTTCGAAAACATTTTTCTGAGGACCTCTGTGGCACAGTGGGCGAAAGCCCGCCTGAGGTGCAGAGATTGCGGGTTCGATCCCCGCTACGGGACAAATGTTTGTATGATCTGCAAATATTTGTTTCGTGTCTGGTTGTTTTCTACGTATAATATGTACCTACCTACTTATGTACTAAGTACTACTATTTACAAAAAAAAATATATCTATGTAGTACCTACTTATATCAGTCATCTGGTTACCATACACAAGCATTAAAATGCTTAGCTTGGGACTAGATGACGCTGTGTGGAATGTCCAGGGATATTTATTTATTTATTTAAAAAAAACCTGGAAAAAAAATTAAAAGTAGGTTAAACCAAAGGTAACAGCCGATACAAGATCGACGTCCGCCATGCTTGGATGTACGTAGAACACTGACGCAGTCACAAGCGTGTAAACGCCTTCCAAATTCCAAGCGAGAATTGTGGACGCTTGTGGTTTGTGAAGGTTTGCCAATCCTTCGCAAGCGTGTAAACGCAGCATTAGATGTTTTTGACAACTGTCAATTTAGGTAGGTACATTATGTCATAATAATTTGTCAATGGTGGTGCGTTTTGTTGCTTTGAACTCGAAAAAGCTTTTAATACTTTTTATGAAGTAAATCAGCTTTTTAAGCCCATTTCAAGAAAAAACATATTAATTTAATAACAATATAGATGCTACAAAAAGAGATATTGTTGCTAGAGTTAAAACAACTAATTTATTTTAATACTTATTGTATGATTACAATAGGATCAATATAAAAACAAAACGTTTCGGAGGGACGAGCCAAAGAGAATAAAAACACTACGTTGGACGAGCAAAACGAAAGTTAGGAGTCTAGACATTTACTGCCGTAAAATTTGTTATTGAGACGGCAGTAATGGTTAGTTCAAACTTTTCGTTGACTCGCCAGTAGCAGTCAGAGATTAACAATTAGTGCGTTATTGAGATCGGCTGTAAGACAACGCGACGAATTCCCTATGACTATGACACCAAGGAAAGAAATAAATAATCAATATACCTACCTTGAAAAAAGTCCCCCTTGTACTCAATTAAACTGGAAACACAATACTCATTAGAACACCTTCCCCACTTCTACCAACGTAGTTTATTTCCAACGATGACATTAAAAGAAATCAAAAGGAAAAAGTGGATTTACTCGCAAAACAAGCTGAATCGCCCGGGGCAGCTCTATTGCTTCCGATTTAGAAAACAATATACAGCTGACGATGGTTTTTCCAACCAATATTTCTTCGATAATGATGTTTATATAACTTTCTAGACACTATGTCTCTGTTTCTTGGGTGTAAGCGACCTTTTATGCTACCCTTATTTCCTTTGTCACAGAGGCGAACTATGGTTTATGATGCGCGACGCCCGTAAATAAGAATCGAAAAATTTTCTGCAACATTTATTAGGTACATACGTGTACGGTACAATGTACATTGAGGGTAAGTTTCATTTGAGAGTAAAGTATTCATACAAGTAGTTATAAATAAGTTAATAGGATACCTACAAATAACAATATTTCTATTTAAAATGCATAAGCTACAAAAAAATGTAAACGCAATTAATTCTCAATACAATAAAAATGTCACGATCAGCAACAAATCTATTATAGCAGTGAAATTAAGTCCGTGCCCTGAAAAAATATATTTTGCTAAGCTTGTTAGTACCTACGTTGATTTTAACTTGTTTGTTCAAGTGTGAACAGAAAAATATAGCGGAAACATTTCTCTTCAAAAGTATTTTTTATCAGCCCTTTACAAACTCTTTGTTTTTCCCTGTTACAGCTCGCAGCAAAGATAATGTCTCGTAAAACAAATTGTGAAAAAACCGTCACTCAGTCTTTTCTTACTTGTTTTGTTTCTTCCGAGCCGGAGATTGGCGCAATTTAATTATTTGTGTGCTCATAAATATTATTTTTAACTTACTTTCTATCTTCAAGTTAATAATGGAGCTTTTCAGTGAAAATTGCTAACACAAAAGGTGTCACAATAAAGATTCAAAACATTTTAAGTAATTATCATGATTCTGTCATGGAATTATAAAAAGGAAAGACTATACGTTTCATAGCTAAAGAAGATAAAGTGAGCAAATGCTGATTACAAATATTTTATTAAGTAGCCCCTCTAGAAAATGAGCACATGGGTCAGAAGTGTCAAAACAAAGGATTCATGATAATATCGATCGAAGCGATTGTAAATGGCTAACAGGCTCTGACAGTCATGTAAAAGACTGATTAGGCCCTTAAACGCGGTAGCTCCCTGTGATCTACTCGTATAAAAATAAAGAAACAAGTAAACTGGTATGAACGCAAACATTCAAAATACATAATAGCAAAGATCTCAACAAGAATCATTGACTCGCACATAAAGTGCCTAATTAAATCTGCAGTACGTCAACATAAACTTTGTTTGGTGGCTTACATTTGAATCGTAGTCTGCTCACGTCCCGTAGTGAATCAATTTCGTGTCAGCCTCGACTCTGAGCACGGAATGTCACGTTGCTCTAACTGAATTCAGTGCTGATTACAAGGTCAGAAAAGTGGATATGAAAAATTGAACCATAAGAGCAAATATTCGTACGTCTGAGCAGTTTATTCAAGTTGTGAATTGTAGTAAAAGATACATAGCACATATTTTTGGTTCTATAAGCAAGACAAATAGCATACAATCATTAATATTAAAAATAGATATCGTGACAATAGCACAATCTTAATAAAGTTGTCACAATGGTTTCAAAAAAGTATCTATGACTAGATAGATAGATTTAAAAACTATTTTATGAGACTGAAATTTACTAGAATCATTTTTCTAATCCTTTGACACTATCCTATTTCGTAAATAGTAGTAGGTATTGGTACTCGTAAGATTCCTTTTCTTTTAGCCCATACATACATTTATTGTTAGTAGGATTAACTTCACGAACTCATCAAAGTTCTATGCATAGACAACAAACAAACAAATTAAGCCTAATTTAGATGTGAAGTGTCTAGTTTGAGTAGATTGGAATTGATTAAACTTGTTGCTTGACGCCGTAGTTTCAGGCAATGAATACATACAAACATAAGAATACTCTTAATAATCTCCTATAGGAGCAGGGACCCTTGGATAGCTACACATCTTTCGCTTCATTCACTATATACAAACGCTTTTCCCGAATACATATTTCTCAAAAATTACATCAGTTTGGTCCAAACATGTTCATAATAAAACCTATTTCTAGCCGACTTCAAAAAAGAAGGAGATTCTCAATTCGTCGGAATCTAGTTTTTTTATGTATGTTTTCCGATTACTTGAAGACAATTTACCGATTTGGAGAATAATATAATAATTTTTCAGTTAAGTAATCCCATAAAAAAAATATTTCGCCAGTAAAAAATAGGTCGAATAAGAAAACCTTCACAAGAAGCCTTCACAATAGGCACCCGAGATGCACTCGCCACCTTAACGGGGTAATAAATTCCAAATAGCGCCACTATCTCGGGTAATGTAAACGTTCTTAAGATAATCGCACGATATTTCGTCTCGTAGACGCAATCTAAGGCAGAAGCCCGTATAAGCTTATTATAGGAGGAATTAAATAATGTATAGTGTATTATTTTTAAATCCTGTATAAATACTGTTAGTTTGGGTATTTTAATAGTTGAGTACAATTTATTTTCCTGACAGCTTTTGGCTACAGGGACATTTTTTTTACTCTATGGTATAGATATAATATATACCCAAGCATATGGGTTAAACCCTATTCTCGCCTATTTTTAATTTTCTATTTTTAAATGCACCTCAAGAGTGTAAAAATAATTGAAGTCTTTTATATAAGAAAGTTTTTATAAAATTGAAAATTGTCTGCAATTATTCTAGTAAAAGTCTTCTAAAAATAATAGTTCCAATTAACCAGGGTCGAAAATGGGGGAAATCCAAGTAATAGGTACCAATTGTTCGATCGTATGTAGATTGGGCACTGAATTTATGTGCTAAGTTGTTGTCGTACATACAAAGCTTCCCCTAGGAAATTCATAAGTATTGCACAGAACAAAGAGTACATGCGTGCTCGCTAAACAATGCGCGTCATCGCTACCAGCTCAAGTGCTAAAGCCAGTAATATGACGCTACTGCACGTTTCTTGATAATACTGGAAAATACAGCGTTTGAGAACCAACATTGTCTTGGAACATGAAAACGGAAGAAGATATGAAGAAGAGCAATAGCGGCTAAATATGTGATTTAATATCTACAAGTCGTGTAAAAAACATATTTTATGCGAATCAACACGAGCTCTAAACAATGATGCCGGTTTAGATGCTGAGCAAGACAATTCCATCACAAAAAAGTACCAGGCACTTGGTACATTGTCTCGTAAAGTGTAGGCAAAGATTGCCTCGTGACACTGTTTAAATAATCCAAGATGTAGAAAAGACAATAGAATCACGCTATAACATTTATCTAAGCCGTTTCTATGTGATCCTTGCAGTTCTACTGAAATAAATCATTTCGAGTTAAGTTCAGTTTAAAGGCCTAGGTTTTTTTAACACTCATACCAAAAAAACGGGTGCACGACTGTAATTCTGATAATATTTTAATTAGTCAGTGTACAACAGAATTATCGCCAATGTTATCTCATAATTTCATCTCGTACAGGTTCATTAACTTTTGTTTTTTATGATGATAGTTTTTTTCAAATCCAGCATCAACTTTTTCTTCCACATTCGTCTGTTAGCAGCATTTTATCCCCTCTAGAGTCAAACACAGGGCACGCTAGGGAAGGCCGCCCCTGCAGTAGCCCACTTAAGCAAAATTAGCTTCTTCTGTTCGCAAAGAACACTATCGGATGTTTTGTGCGTCTGATACGCCCCACGCTTGAAGCTATGAAAAGGAAGGGCGCTTCAGACGAATCCCAATATGCGTCATATTTGTTTACAGTCTCGTTTCAATGGATATCCGAATGTAGGTTGCGTCGAAGAATTTGCTGTTGCTAGATATCGCACTTATTTCATATTTTGTAGAGCGCGTTATCTATTTATCATTAACAGGATCTACTGAATTATTTTAACTTCTCTTTATCATTAATCATTAATCGCAGTATATAGATGATATATCATTGCCACAGCACTTGAAAACTGTATCAAAATTTTCTACAATTGAAAATGACAGCGTTTGTCAATATTTTCGATTCTGACGGGATCCGAACCCGCAATGATACAAGCGATCGTTCTCAACCTGGACTGCCTTTAAGCAACTCGGCCACTGAAACCCTGTTATATTAGAATGAAATTAATGATAAAATGATATTCGTTTTGGCACCGATTAGCGTCATCTAGGTACAGGGAACTTGAAAAGCACTCCTGGTCTTTGTCTGAAATTAAATAACATTTAGTACTAATGGTTAGAAATGTCCTTATACCTAATTCTATAGTGTTTTATATGATTTTAAGTGTTAAACCACAGTTAGGTTCTTCATCGAAAATAAAAAATTCTTACCAGAAATATTCTACTCAAGTATAAAAACCTCGATCCAATTATTTGACCTGCTGTCAAAGTCATTTTAGAGTACCTACAAAAGGTTGAAACTTTTGTCTAGTCGTCGAGGTCAAATTATTTCACCTAATTCATAAATAACGCTGTTAATAGTGTAGGTAATAATAAAGTATACCCTCTTAATTATTGTTCTAATAAAGGCCCCTAGGTCTGAGTCCCTTCTCCAAAAGCTTAACCCGCAACGTCGCAGTTACGATCCCAAATGTCATCTTGTAACTTATAGACCAAAGAGAAAGATTTTTTCATATGATTTTTACCAAAATCTATGATAAAATATACGAAGCAATTACTTCGCAGAAAAACAGCAATAAGTTTGGCAGGGAGAATGCCAGCATTAATTGTATTTTTAAGATTAGAAGCTCTTTTAATACCGTGTCATCTTCAAACTACGACAAACTACATCAACAAACTACTAAATACTTCAAACGATAAAAAGAATTCGTGTAGATATGTAAGACATTACAGAGCGAAAGAAATAGAATAAAATGTTGGTCTAGTAAATTTAATGTCAAAAAGAAGATTTTATTTTATAAATTACGTTCCAGATTGGCTACAATATTAATAGTAATATAAGACTTAACAGCATCAATTACTTACATACATTGATTAAAATAGTATTTCGTACAAAAATGCCACTAGTTCTCCAGCCATTTTAATGCCAATTAAGAGTAATCTTCTTCTTAATGTAAGTATGACTCCTTGTAATCCCAGTTTACTGTTACTAAAACAAAGCTTTTGAGGTACGACAGTGGTTTGTGGGTAGACGCAAATAGCCAACTACCCGCCTGGGTAATAGAGGGCGCTTCTCGACCACAGAGACCCACAATGACATACTCACCCTAAATAAGTAGAGACGCATAGAAATGATACTGAATTCTGAATTTGTTTGTAGCTTAATGATGCGAAATATGATACCAGAATTAATGTACATTATTTGGACATTAATACTGTTTCAGTTTTACAACTGCTTCAGCTTTAATTTGCTCAATAAGCTTTTAGGAGGTAATCATCGAAACTAGACATCTGATTATTTTATGACTAGCAAAGCTGCAGTGCAGTCCCTTAGTTTTCCAAGTATAGTAAGTACCATGTAAATGAAGACATCATCATTCTCATTTTTAAAAAGTAAGCTTATTCATTGGAATTTCTAAGGGAAGTTGCATATTTTTGGGTTAGGTCTACCTACAATTTGACATCCCTTGATTTAAAATTTGTTTGTTAGAGTTGCGTTTCTCTACAGTATAATATCCAAGAGCTCTATGAATATATCCCCACAACGCCATACCTTGCAACATTTAGTGCTTTACTTTGTCATAATCACGTCTTTGTATTGTCGCCGCCAAGACACCTATTCACATGCATTATGAGAGTAAATGGCCGTGGGAAATGCAAGTTTTAAGTGCACCTAGTGCATCTTTAGCTTGGCGATTCTATATTTTTATGACCGTGATTTCACAGCTGTAATTCGACTGCATACAATTATGCAATTATACAATTATACAATTTATGAAAATGAGAAAGAATAAGCAGTTCAAAAGTAGGTACCTACCTATCATAAACTAGTGGGTTTACACGATGATAGTGCCAGTAACGCTAGCTGCCAATATTAATTTCGCATAATTAATAGCTTTACATTTAGTTAGAATATAATTTTCAGACTGTCTAATTTTCATCTTTTGCGAATACCATGAACGAATGATGACAAATCCTATTAAGGCGGTATCCGTTTTCAAAGAAACCGGAGCTACCTAGCAGTTGAGCTTGACAATTGCTTTCTGAGTGACTTTGGTTGTTATTGTCTCTGGTAGAGCGCTGTTGATGATAGCAATTTCTCCAGGGAGGAACTGAGCATACCTGCTTATACAATGCTTACACCCCCACCCTGACTGCAGTAGGTATCGATTGCAGATTTCCATGAGCGTCATGTGCACATAAAGTCATTAAAATTTATATACCTAGCTAGGTATACCGATACCGAGGTTTCACACGGTGATCAAATCCATTATATTACTTTTTTTTATGAAGCGGTCGTAGCGAAGCTTGCTAAGACGTTCTTGATAGATCGTCGAAATTAAGCAACGTTCTGAGCGGTCACAACTATGATAGGAGAAAGTGGCAATATCAGCTGAGCGCTTCCGTGCTTAGTAGGGCACTTTAAATTGTCGGTCCCGGCTTTTAAAGTAGTTACGCCATGACGGAGGCCTTTAGACGGCTTAAAAAACTCCAGAGTTGGCCACTTGCTTATACGAATGAACTAACGAACGAACTTTAATTTATGAGCATAGGTATCGCCCAATAGGTACTTACCCAATATATTTAAAATATGGCAGGTAACGGAAAGGTAGCTAATACGGTCTTTCGTTACCCTCAAGGTCTCTGTAAGTACATATACATATTTAGAATAGGTACCTACACGATACTAACATCTTAGTCCGGAACAGTAGCAAGTAGATCCTTACATCATGTAGCCTGAGGTGGAAACATGTAGGTACAAAGAGATGTTTATCTTCAAAGCTTTTTCGTATAGGTACCTACCTCGCCCGCGGCAAATATGGATTTTTCAAGTTTTTTTCTGAGGTAAGTAGGTAACTTAAACCTAAAAGAAAAGCTAAATATTTATTTACTTACAAAAATCATTTTTCTTTTATTTTACCCATTTCTTTTCATACAACAAAGAATTTATTGACATAAATACTTTAACAGCAGATGTGTCTTATTGAGCTAATCTCAGTAGATAATTGTCAGCTGGTTATCAATAATTATTGATAACCAGCTGACCCGACGTTGTCCTGTCATTCAATCTGTCAAACAACTAACATTTATTTTAAAAATAAATAATTATATACAAAAAAAATAAATAATAAATATATATACAAATATACAAATAAACAATAAATACTTATATAATTTAAAAATATAGAATAAAATTTTAAATCAAACCACTAAGTTAGCAGACTTTCAATTTGGCCAAAACTACTCGAAATACTTTGTAGAGGCTTTCGTTGTTTCTTGACGCTCAGCAAATCCGCATTTACGGTGAGCGCCTGCGATTCAATTACTAGCAAAGTGCGGGCACGGTGCGTATTGCATCGTAAAATAAAAGCTATAAGACGTTATGACTGCGCCTTCAGAGAAAGGATACTAGAAATGGAACATAGGCACCGTAAGCACATAATCTGGAGATAGCTTGCACCGATCTGTAGATGTCTCAAAGAATTTTTGTAAGTAGGTATAGTGATATGAGTTGTTGTAGGCTAACTGTTGCAATTTATTAAAAAATAAATTGTAGGTAGGTACTTAGGTACCTATCTTTTAATAACATTTCCACATTTTTGATCAAGTAAAACAAAAGTCAATTTTTTTTTTATAAAACGCGACTTCAACAATTTTGCAATTTCTTGCATTCTCGAGGTGCTTCTCTGTTCACAAAATTTGAGGATCTGATGAAGATCTTCGGAGTAGATCTTCATCAGATCCTCAAATTTTGTTAATAACTACCTCGGCACTAGGTAGGTTTCAAACAAAACATGAATTTACAAAATCGGTCCACCGCTGACGGAATAATCAGTGTGCGGTAATAAGCAAACATTAAAAAAAAACATACAGTTGAACATAGAACCTCCTTTTTTAATGTTGGTTATAAATAGCCTAGTGTCGCACGAATTCGAACAAAAATAGTAACGCCTACTTAGATATTGAATATTATATACCTATGCATTATTCTATGTCTATTATTGTATGTTTTCCAAAAATAGATTTAGTAGGTAGATAAATTCAACACAGGAAGAGACGAGCATTCATGCGCCCTAAGATATTTTCGCTCCAAAGTTTCCGGGGAAATAAAATGTAGTGGGAAGTGAGAAGGCTTCTAACTACCTCTGACCTGAATAATCAAAGTAGGTATCGATAAAATAAAATTGTGTTGGTAAAGGTTTATTTCTGACTACTAACATAAAAAGTTTCATGGTTGAGTTGTCGCTATGCCTGTTTTATCGAAGCAAATTGAAGTATAATTCTTGGAAATTTTACCGCATATTCCCGTAGGTGGTATACCACAATTATTTTAACATAATCTACTTGAATAAATAAAATAAAATAATCACCCTCAAACACTTAAAAGAGTAGGAATAAAAACACATTTTTCATTATTTCTCTAATCAAGCTTTATTGTTATTATATTTTGAAACTGTTTTTGTTGTGTAAGGTATTATTGCATTAACTGTTAAAATTCATGTTACAGCTACGAATTAAAACAATAAAATTCGGCCATTTATTTTTTTCAGTCGCTTTTATTGTTATATATTATACTATTGTAACACTTTACTAAAATTGGTCGTTTATTTCTAAGAAATTCGCAAATAATGAGAAACGGCTTTACCGATTTTGACGGAACTTTTATTGGCAGATGGTGGGTGTTGTTTTGCAATTATTAAGTAAAATAATATAAATGCGGTCGAAGTTGCCGGAGGTTAATTGTAAATAATAAAAAATGAGAAATACCTACAGCATAATAATCATTTTTTAGGTTTTATTAGTAAGTTCAATATGTTGTTGGTTTATTTTATTAATCCCGATCCTTGCAATCTGCAATAATGTCTGCCTCATAAAGTAACGCATGTGGCTTAGCATTCTCACTTACTGTTATTTCTTTACTTGCGTCCCAGTTTTCATAGTCGATATACTCGTAGCCATAGCACTCGTCTTCAAACTGAAAAAAACCTTCTGTATCTTTTATAAAATCGCTGATATAGCACTCAGAAAGTCAGAAGAGAATGGCCGTTAGGGGCCGAATGGAGACCGTGTATCGGCAAGCGATCGTAGACCTCAACCAACAAGATGGACGGATGATTTGGTAAAAGTCGCAGGATCACGGTGGATGCATGCCGCTTCCAACCGAAACAACTAGAGATCTAGGTTTAGGTAGGGATATCCAGGATTGGACGTCCTATGGCTTTGACGATGATGATGGAAAGCTAAAGGGCGATTGCTTGTATCTCGCTGTTTTGAATCACGTCGAAGCCGTAAACTTTTAGTAAGATTTTTCATTTATAATGATGAAAAAAGTTTGAGCAAATTTAGTATCAAGCTTTGTCTTTCAAATAATTCGATATTTTAATCATCGTTAGTTGATTGACGATGAAAAGTAGCCTATGAGTTATTCCAAGTCATTAAATGTGTAGGTAGGTAAGGTATACCTTTTATTTCAAGTTTCAGCCAAATCCGTGCAATCGTTTTCGCGTGAAAGAGTAAAATTCATCAATACATCCGTAAAAACTTTTATAATATTCTTGGGATTTGTGATATATTATAAAGAAAATAAGATTATTTTGAGTGTTTTAGAATTCACCAGTTGATAAAACTAGTGCTACCTCCTATTCATTGTGTTGACACATGAATGTAGGGACTCGGCGTAAAACTGTAACGTTCCTATTTTTTACGAGAGCTATAAAAAAGTTGGCTTTCTTTAATAAAAGTTACACAATGTGAATTTCAAAATTGCTTGATTTTAGTAAAGTCCTTAATTTATGGAATTGTGTAACGAGTTTTATAAATCGCATAACTTTTCCGTATTACGACTTCTAAGCATATAATTTATAAAATAGGCATCAGAGCTTGCGCCTTAGTTATGATTTTAAAGTCCTTTTACTTCTGCAATTAATGCGGCTGCGTTAAATTCCTGATATTTTATTCAATAAATTATTATTTTTATACATTGAAACTATGCTTTTACTCACATTTCGGTGTATGTATCTTCATTAATTTAATCGCTTTTATAATAGAAACTAAGACAAATATTTAATTGTAAACTCTGTCGTCATTAAATTTGAAGATAATATAAGTTAATGTGCTAGGTACCTGGCCTACAAAACAAACCATTTACCTACCTACTTATGTAAATAAGCAATGGTGGGAAATCGTCAGAGACAGAAACATTTTGGATGAGACCTTTTGTACATCGGACATTTTGTACAATAGTAGGTATACCTACTTAACCAAAAAAATCTGTAGGTATATTGTAGCGAGATGTAGTGGGGACCTACCATTACGAGTACAAGCAACATTTTGCTGATGATCATAAGATGTAAAAAGGCTAGCAGTAGCAGTACCTAACTGCTGGTCTCCACCATAATTTTCCTGTATTTGACGATTTTCTACCATCGGCGCACATATTTTGTAATTTTGTAACATTAACACTAACTTTACAACAAACTTTGATCATTTTCTGGAACACATAAATTCATGAGCCACAAAATGAAATTTAATTCCTGCTATAACGTTGAGCCATTAGAACATTGTCAAACTATTTTGCTTATTACGATGAAAGTTTTCAAATGAAATCATTTGAAATTAGTAGCTTTTACTGTTGCGACTTCCGGGCTGTATTTGGGTTAGTAGGCTTAGGTCCAATTGCTTTACTACGGTAATAAATTTGAGCCGACTCGACAGTGCCTACACAAATTTGCCTTGCATAGACTGATTATGGTAACCCTGGTTGACACCACTGAGGCTTATTGCCGTGTTGGTAAGTGTAGCTAATTTAATTGTGTACCCAGTGTTTTTATTAAAAAACGCAATGCAGTTTCGTGTAGGCTAAATTTTAATAATTACCTATACGAGTATTTTTAGAACTTCTAATATTTTTTTTTTTTTTTTTATTTACAGAAACTAAACAACTGCATATTTATATAATTATCAAATTAGATGCATACAATCACAGTTGTTGAACATTACTAATAGAAGGCTTATTTTGTGCAAGTTACTTTTGTGTCTGGTGTTGGTCTGGAGGGGTGGTTCAGAGTAAGCAATCTTGACTTCCAAACCGTAGGTTGTGGGATAAAACCCCGACTTGGTATTACATTGCGCATTAACACGAGTTCTCTAAAGTAAAGAAAATATTGTGAAGTTAACCATTACGATAGCATTTTGGGCTTCGGAATTCAACACGCCTTATTGAGAAAGTCGGAAATCGACATCACATTATGTAAAAAAAATCATTCGACAGGAAAATATAAATCCACTACTAGAAACGTTTTGAAAATCCTCGACCGTGGGTCCGAATAACTCAGCAACCTAATCCATCCAAATGGCTAGCCGCCGTCCGAAGTGTTAAATCGATTGAATAGTGGTATCTACGTGTAGAGTGCTAGCAATTCGTCAACGTCCCTGTATAATCTCACCCTCAATGAGATCTAAGCCTGGAGGAGCGATGTCGCGTCATCCATCACCGTCGAGCTGCGTCATCGATACCAACTACCCAGAAGTTTGATTTGATAGCGATTACTACTTTACTACAACTTTAGTTCGCAAAAACCCCCTTTTTTTCTAAATTATTATGTTTTGAATGAAGCTAATACGTGATTAAAAGTGTTTTTATTAGGATTTGCACATGCAATATTGTGTTAGGTTCTTATTTTTAGCGCATCAAAAATAAATGCATCAATTCAAATTACAGCTAGTGGAATTGATGAACCAAAAATTCTCCTGATAATTATAATTATCATTAGTATAATTTTTAGTTATAGTGAGCTTGATGGATAATACAGATTGCAGCAGCCGCCAACCCGTACCGTAAAAACAGAAACTTTGCTGCTAACAAGAAAAGTCGTTAGCATACTCAGCAACATGTTTTAAAAAGCACATTGTACTTTTTACTTGGCTTCTAGTTTGATGTTCTTGTTTCTGGTGAGCATAGAAATAATGCAAACGTCTAATTTACTACTTTTCAAAGTAGAAACTAACCTCTCTATTTGAGTTTACTAATGTGTGTGTTTACTAATGTTAGGTTAGAAATATAAACGCTGAGTTTTTAGGGATTATGACGGTCATAGTTCGTTCCTCTCGATTGCAGAGTGCCTAAGGCAGATCTTAAATTAATAATTAAATTATATAATATTACAAAACCCACAATGCTTTAATAATTTATGGTTATATTGATTAGTCGGTACCTATGCAACAGTTATACTAAATGTTTGGATGAGTTTCATCTTTATTACATAATTTTTTCATGGCATTATGTGGGGTCAAACTATTTTGTGTGATAATAAGTAATCTTTCGAGTGCAGTGTGTAACTTAATCATATTAATAGTTACAATATTTCAACAGATATCTATAGTGTAGGTGTAAGGTCAGCTTGATAAACAATGGTAAAAACATGCCATTTAGCAAGGCATTCTGTGGCGTTTTTAAATTATTCTGAAAATGAAAACAATACGTTCTTTTTACCCCAAACTCTGAGTACATGAAACTGTATTCCATTGACACAAATTCGTGCGGTCCGCGGGCGTCACGTATTGACAATAAATTGATTCGCTGCCAGATGTGTCTCTACACTGGACCTGATATTTGTTAGCTTACCCGCATTATATGGGCTGCAGTGTGAACATAAACCTTTATTATATTAAGAAAAGTGGATATCCTACTGCATAATAACATACTTACAAATCAAAACATGATCACGTTATATCTCCAATAATTTTCACAGATCTTAGAACTTTAAAAGGCATTTAAGATATCCAAGCAGGCTAGCTCAAATACATTATTAGGTGCTTTCTGATAATATAAATGTTTAGTTTCTAATGTTTTAATGTACACTCGTCACATATCATAACATTAACATATTAACACTCACTATAATATTAACATATTATTACAATTTATAAAAAATAGAAAAATTTCTTAGCAACTAAAAAGATAAGTACTAATTGTAAAGTACAATGATACAAGTTGATACACTCCATCTATCTAGGTATACTAATATTATAAAGAGGTAAAGTTGGTTGTATGTTTGGGGTAATATCCGAAACTACTCATCCGATTTAAAAAATTCTTTCACCGATGTGTATGATGGACTTTCCGAATGAACATAATCTACATTTGATCAAGTTAGGTACAACGCGAGCGAAACCGCGGGCGAGTAAGCTAGTTTTTAAAGACGTCCAAATACTTGTGAATGTTTTGGTTTCTTTACGATTTCAGCTACCTACAACTTTTGAAGTTATAATAGTAACTAGTTATAATAGTAATTTCAAAGCCAAGAGGCTTATATAAAGTACGATACGTTGGTAATATAGTTCTGCTCTACTTATTCCAGTTTACTATGCCGATGCGATGCTATCAAACTAATCTTGGATCAGCAAATGCCCTTTTATTTAACTGTCTTACGCATCTACTTAGATTACAGCTAATGTTTAGATCCACAATCGATCGATTTTCATGTTAGTTTTTTGTACGTCATTGTGTCATTGTTGTTTGATTATTGAAACAAGATTGAAAGCGACTTTTAACCTTTGATAATCAATCACGCAATGGTCACTATAAGTCATAATTACTCGTAGAAGCACCATGTGACCCAATTTTCTGTGGAACTACAGGAGAACATTTCTATAGACTATGGAAACGTCCCGAACGGGAAATTTTTGATCGAGTCTAAAAATAGTAATAAAATTATTAACTTCATACTATACGAGTACGTATCGTATAGTATGAAGTGAATAATTATCAAGCTTAAAAAAGTTTTTATTCAACACTTTTATTACACAAAGCTGGTTTTTGACGATGCTTGTAACCTGTCGTTCTGAAAGGCATTTAAACTTGAGAAGATTAGTATACCTACTAAATTATGTTTGTCATATCTAGGTGAAGAAATCGCTTACTGTATAACAAAGCAGATCCGCAACTAAGGGTGAAGCCACATTTGTAGGGACAGCGATGCGAAGCGGTTTCCTGCATCGGAGTACAGCCACTTCGATAGTCACTCAGTAACGATAAAAGACTAAGGTCACTTTAAGTTGGGTTGTTTGGGATCATAATCGGAGATGGTGAGACATGCTTCACATTTGTGGCGTCAAGTCATGTTTGACTGGGTGACTGGGTACTACTAAAGCATGACTACATTTTAGATTGTTAAGGGGTCACTGTAAAAAAACACACCTTGCATTCTTGCCCGATTCTTTTCCTGCTGTCTATTGGGTATCGCGTTGGAACGGGCAATATAATCACCAAGCATGTAAGACGACTCGAAGGTCGTACTGAAAAAAAAAATTGGCTTTTTTATTTCTTTCTTTGGAATGAGCACTACAAATGAAAAAATGGTGGAGGAACCTGCTTACTAGCTACACTTGCTATAATTAGTTTTCGCCGATCATATCGGGTAATCATGCAATATGATAATTTGAGGTAAATTATTTACCAACAATGACTTACATTTTAACTAATATGATTTATTCATCACAGTTACACACGTCAGGGGTAAGTACCTGACGTTCTTAATATGGCTAAAACTATGTACATATAGGTACTTGAAGACTACCATAGCGGTGACGCTATGGTTATGGTAGAGTAACATAAAATTGGCCGAAAGTGATTTCGGCCAATTCTATATAACTCTCGCGTTGCCGCAGTCTCTCCGCGGCCTTACCATCCAGTCTGATAAGCAGAGAGTAAACATGCCTCGCAGATAAGTATAGCTTGTAGAGTCGTAGCAAACAAGCTGACGCTCCGGAACCTACGTCAGCTTCCTGCGCACTCGCCCCGGAAATCTTCAGCTACAAGCCCTTTGCGTGATAGCGTCTAATTTTCTGAAGGGAAAATGAAAATGGGTTTTATTAGTAGGACACTGAAAATAAAAAGGAAAAATATATTTATATAGATATTTGACAAATTACATAATATTTAGTAGAAATATTACCTACTACTTAAAAATATGAACTATTGTAAGCTGTCCAAACACTTTCAAATATGTACGAGTAGAAATGTTATTCCTTTAAAAATGTTTCAGAGACTTTAAGTTTTAAAAGTAAAGTTCATTTAAAGTTAGCCACTACCTGAATAAACAAATTTAGCAAGATCTTGGGTATAGATCCATAAGTATAGATCCCTATATCGGAATAATTGAAACATGGAATCGCACTTCACACTATCCTCATCTCGCTTTTAATACCTAATTGTCTATAGATCGTTATTTAACTCTTACATTGACATTTTATCTTTTGATAAAATGTCAAAAAGCCGAAAAGCTACTTTCAAAATAACGGAATAATTAGGAGAGATAGTAGGTATCTAATTGGCCATAGAACAATGTAATCATTAGCATAACCGACCAGTTAATGTTCTATGAATGAAAGAGAATCGTCCGCACATAACGGCTCATAAGATCGGTATCCGAGACAATAGCTGTGTGTTCAAAGAAATTGACGAGTATGCTCTGGTTAAACCTTTTAGCGGACACGCTTAAATTGTTCTAAATAGACGGTGACGGGCCATAAGTGGAGTGTTAGTTTCTGATTGAGAAAAGCTTTTCTTTAATTTCTTTAATAAACCTATGTCATCCCACAACTGGGCAAAGTTCTTCCTGATATATTTATCTTTTGCCGACTCCGTTAAAAGTGACGAGTTCGAGACCTACAAATTTTTACAAAGTTTGATTAAGTTTAATACCAATATTAAGTAAAGATAAATATGTAGGCATCATATATTGTACTTACTGTTGTGTGTTAATTATTTGCAGCAAGCAATTTTGAAATTACTATTCTACATATTACCTACTGAATATTTGTTTTATTCACAAGTCTGGAAAGAAAAATTCAGGTTGTTATCAACAAAATAAATAGTACAAAACAAGTTGACAAAACATACTCATACTTTGCTAAAGTAAAAACTCCAGTCTACATTCGAAGAACCTTGGATGCCTGGATATTTGAAAGTATAACATGTTTTACCCTTGATGCATATGATATGCATAAATCATCTAGTAAAGATGTAAAGGCATAGTTTATTAAGAAAATTGTCATTACTGACAAAACTAGTCTCACAATACGTGTACAAGTGATTATTTGAAAGGCTATAAAGCTGTGCTGTGACAAGCACATAAACTGTGCTTGGGCTTGCAATGGCCCATAAAATGACATTAAACGCTTTACGGGAACCACTGGTTTATTGCTGGTTTACAATGTTACGTAGACCTGCTCCCTGATACCAATCGCTCTTAGTGTTACCAATGTTACAATGTTTAGGTTTTTTGTACTTCCTTGTAAGTTATAAATGATACAAAGTGCATGTATTGAAATAGAAAACAGACATTGTTGCTGCAATAGTTTAATACTTTTTTAGCTAATGTTTCGTGTCAAAGAAAGAAGCCACTATTAAGACTTAATAAATAATTATAGTGCTGATATAAAGGGCCGCTGATTATATTTTAATATTGCACGATGTGATGTTACTTTATTCCCATTGGGTAAAATAGCATATCCTGTGGAAATCTATCTAAACAAGGGGAACATCTAGTTTTGTACAGTGCTTGTGAGTTCTAGAAACAATTAACAGCCTACTAAGCAAAACAACTAAACAAATTGGCAAGCAACTTTGTTACCGTTGGAACGCGCAGGAACTTGATTTATGCTTGATTTCCCAACGCATACGCTCGTCTTCAGGGCTTGGGAAATGAAATAACAGCTGCCTTATTTCGATTGGTAGGTGCTTACAGATATAGCCCTAGATAAGTGGTCCAAGTGAAAATTGTGTATTGCGATATTGCTTATTAATTTGCTTTGTTTAACTGATTTTATGTAAAGAAGAAAATGTTAAGATATTCATTTACATAACTTTACAAAATACAGAACCAGTTGAACTATATAAGGATCGTTGTAAACGATCTATCTTAGAAGCTCAACGGATCCAAATTACAACCCACTGCCAGTCGGAAGCGTGCCATTTTATCTGTATTTAATGAATCTAATACAAATATTATGAAGAGGAAAGATTTGTATTTTTGCATAAAACGAATATAAGCAAAAACTACTGGACTGATTTAAAAACTTATTTTACCATAAGAAAGTTACATTATCACTGAGTAACATGGCTAATATGGCTATATCTTATCCCGGTATTCCAACGGCAACGGGAATTACGCAGGTGAAACCGCGAGGCATTGCTAGTATAATCATATTTTCTACTATCCATAATATGGAGAAAATCAGATTCATGAACAGACTTTAGATCTATGTCTATTTGCCTGATTTTGTGAAAACTGGTAAGAAGTTCACACAAGTTCATGTAAAACCAAAAGCACGTACAGTGCAAAGGACCTACAAATGCAATTCCACTCCACTCGACCGCTTTATGTGTGCAGTACCCAGTAATAGTCACTGGACAGGGCAGCCAGCACTCTTGCATCGGGGTTCAATAACTGTTTATTGTATTCTGCCACACTATTTTAGTTCAGTAAACAAAAAAAATACATAACTAAAGAACATTATGAAATAACATTTGGTCAAAATTATTATGGTCATTTGTCTAGGAGGGTTTTGAAAGGCTAATTCAACTATACATCTGGCAAATGCAAACTATTTGCAAACAGTTATTCCTTTTTCCTTTTTTCCTATGAGTTTATATATTTTATTATAGTGTTAAACCGTACTTAGGTATTTCATTATCGGTTTCGGCGGAATTCGAACCCGCGATTATACATTTTTTAAGCTGCTTCACTATTTAGAATTAAAATGATGCATCACTGAATGAAAAGCTAGGCCGTGTTGTTAATAAATAAATTATTATTGAATTCGTATTTTCGAAAAAAAAAAGATTGATCACAATAAACCTCTCTCGTAATAGGTATAAACTTGGCAATAATTGAGATGTTCATACGCTTTCCGCCTTTCTACGTTCGCAATCAAAGTAATCTCTTAGGCAATCAAATTACAAGTACTTTGGATTGTACGACACGGATGTACCCTTTCAGAAGTTCAATTTCCAGCAGAACTACTTTTAATAAAATTGAGCGCTCTCTTACCTGCGCTTTGAAACTCTTTTAAGTGATTTCACGATAAACTTTGAAACAAACTGAAACAATACTTAGCCACTTGCGATGGGGAAATACAGTTTACTTTGCGGTTATTTAGTAGGTTTCGTTGGGAATATTAAATGAATGCATATTTTTATGGTTTTTTTTTTGCGACAGAAAAATAATTTGAATTTTGGTCGCAATTAACAAATTACTGGTTTATGAGTTCAATTGTATCTTAAATAGTTATGCAAATTGTTGCATCGAAATAATTGCAAAATATTTTTGACAATTAATTATGATGAATCGATGGCGATCTACGCATATCGAAAATATAAATAGGGATTTGAACTTAAACATTTTGGAAAGGAACCGAGGTTATGCACAGCAATTTGTTGAACAGTCCAAGAACCAAATTATCTTTAGATAGCACAACTGATCCAGATCACTGTTGGTTGGAAGCATTTCATAGTACCTACATCAGAGTAGCTAGCACACACTGATGCATTTAATCAAACGGTCACCAACTTTCGCACCACATTTCAAATTATACACTTTGTAGTTTATTATAGACAATTTTTTTTTACTTTTATGTCATAATATTAAGAGAAATCTTCACAGATCTATTCACAGAATAGATCTGCAAACTAATTTAATACCCCAAAGAGGCTGTTATCGTAACAGGTGCTTAATATTACAGTGTTTACATACTTAATTATAGTAATTGCCTCGAAGGATTGTCCTATAAATATTAATGGCATCTATGCTAGGTGAGTTATTTATTAGACCCATTTATATAATCAAAAGATTATGAGTTAGTGAATGAAATGGCTACTATGATATTAGGTAGATAAATAGGTTAAGGGATTTGCAAAATTGGTTACATTACATTACATTCTTGCGTATCTCAGTTGATGTGATAGGTATCGTAGTTATCGCTTCATTATTTTTGTATCGCTTGAAATTAAATGCGCTCGTCGCATAGATTGCTAAGACTTTCTTGATAGATCGTTGAAGTTGAAGCAACGTTCTGAGCGGTCACAATTTGGATGAGTGACCGCAAGTGTAACATCTGAGCGCTTCCGTGCTTGGGAGGGCAAGTTAAACTGTCGGTTCCGGCTTTTAAAGTCGTTAAGCTGTGACGGAGGCCTTAAGGCGCCCTAAAAACTCCGTAACCAGTGTTGGCCACTTGCTCATACGAACTTACTTACTTACTTATTTAATATGATTGAATGTAAAATGATGTAGATAGCTATGTTTATTATCTTCAAATCATCAGGTGGGTATTTTCAAGCAATTAGAGTTTTAAACGCTGTAAAGTTACAATGTCTCTGGCCCACAATGACCGTAGACCGTAATACTAGCCTTTATAGACAATTACCTAACAGGTTATGGTCACCTAGTTTGTGCTAAAAGGACTTTTAGCTTAAAGTTACATGTTTTCAATGTAATATAAATTTTAAAGTTCACCCACATTCATTTCACACTATTAAAAGTTTAAAAGAAAATATGGAATAAAACGAACGAATGATTTAATTTAAGAACTGTTAAATCAAATTTCATTATCCTTTGGCTACCATTGAACCGAATGTTATGTTATGTTATGAGCCTGTAATGCCCCACTGCAGGGCAAAGGCCTTAACATAATTATTGAACCGAATAATTATGTTAAAATAAAACAGATAACTGTTAGTTTCGTATTATTATGTTTCGTCGGTACAATGGAAATTTGACAGAGGTGATCCCGTTACCAATTGATTTACTCAATGAGGTTGGATATCCATAAATCCATTAATGTGTAAAAATCGCTTTGATTTTGTCAATATATTTATGCATTTTTCTGACTAATACGGTTTTTCTGGCTACAAATTAAAGTGTATTTTGTAGTGTTTCTAAACACAAAGTGTGTGTCCTAAGTAGGTATTAGAGGAGATGTATGTTCAAAATTTTCAATTAATTGCATAGTCTTTAAATGACAAAATTCCAGTGAGGATACTAATTAATCGCCACGAGCGTATACGCAGAGTAATAACGCAAAAACTTTGGTGTATTATATTTAGCGAAAATGCTAAAACACTGACTTTTTATCATTGTAACAGCTACAATGAAAGACAAAAGTTGAGAAATAATAAATGCATTTTGAATGTTCAGTTAGCTAAATAAAACTAATTTAACTGAAATACCACAAAAAAAAATTAAATACCTACCTACTATTTAGAAAAATAATGAGGTATAAATGTAAGTTACTTTTAATCGACTGCATAGTGCATAAGGTATAAAAGCACATTTCAAGTTACTGAACTAAGAGAATATTTACCTGAATCTTACTCAACTATCTCTATCCAAACGTTTCATTCATTCATACTCGCATTAAGTTCATGGAAAATCGATCATATAGTGTTACCAACATTACTCTTCGAAAGTAAATATGTTAGGCATGCCGGCGATGCGCAACTACCAACGTGAACAACATTATTTTGTTACAACAAACTAATTAAGTCTCCTTTTATCAGTTTCATCGTGGACATATTTTGGATGCTGGAAATTTTCATTACTTTATCAATGTTCTTAGAGAGCTGACAAGAATCCAATGTTTGAAGTGTCCCTGTAATATGATCCATTCGCTTGTTATCATTTCTGGATTAAGAGGACGAGATGAGATTTCACGCACACATGCGACACAAAAAGTCTTCGCGCAGTAGCACTCAATAATTATTTGTGTGTTTAGATAAGAACTTATCTCTTATGCGCTGTTTACATTACAAACTCATCAACCACAGACAAAATATGGTTTTCAGACAGACATTAGTTCTATGTCTGTGAAAAACTACTATACGGATTTGTCTGAAACTTGGAATATACATAGTTTAGGACTTGGAATAACATTACAAACAACACCTAGGCTGCTTTTTACTACGCGTGCTCGCGTAGTAAAAAGCAAAAAGCAGTGGGCGGCGCACTATCAAAGTTATATCTTATATTTTCAGACATTCAGTTCTACTCTGATTACAATTCCTGATTCCAGAATTTCAAAGCTAGACTACGTCATAATTGGATTGTTACTTAATTCACTTGTAGCAAGTTTACTCGAATTCGTCTTCACTTACATAAAGAAGTAAAATTTTATTGTTTGGATGTACCTAGGATGTAATAATAAGGTGCAGATTTAATCTAAAAAACTTTAGAAAGAAAATGATTTAATCAGTATTTAGAAACAAATAACTAGTAAGATTGACAAAAACTGTTTCGAAAGTTAAGAATAATCATCAAATGGACTAACGAATGGTTAGATTAGAGAGATCCTTTAAAAGATAAAAACACGACGCAGTACTTTCATGTAAAGAACTTCCAGTGTAATGTTTTAAACCCACAAACACTAGACAATTCCCCGCGTTTGTTACCAGCAAAGCACCGTGACTAACAGACAGTTAACGCTCTTAAAAAAACAGTAGGTTTTATACTTTTATCCCCGACATTATACTTACGCGTTGTTATAAAGCAAGCTACAGACCATTTGAGCTCGCTGCTGGGATAGGTTATTGTAAAGGGGAGGCTACACGATGGTTGCTACAGTTTTTGTAACCGAATGTTTGTAATTTTTTTTTCGTAATGAACAAATTTGAAGGTTGTAATAAGACATTGTGTAAGTGCCAGGTCGAAGGAAAAAAAAAACACGCTAAAATGAAATTAGTAAAAGTAGTGTCAACGCCACTGTGGCGTAGCCACCATACTTATCTACTAACCTACATATAAATATATAAATACAACGCACCTAATTACCTATGTAAGTATATCTATGTTAATAATAAATACAAGTACTTACTTACCTATATTACACTTATTCATAAACTTATATATTTAATTATCAGAATTATTATTTACTTACCTAAACACGAGTAACATTTAAACTAAATAACATCACACAATATTTATTACATACAAAAACACTACACAAAATATCACAGCAAGAAATCGTCGCGCAGACACCGATCGTGTCGTGCGAGAGTAAAAGCACCTCAACGGTCGCCGCTGCGTCGAGAACAATGGGCTGGATGCGCCCGCGCCCCGCGCGTCGCAGCCATCCCCGCAGGCGTCCTGCACCAGTCCGCTGCACCTACTCGCGGCTGACGCACGCTCGCTTGCTCCGCCATCCATTACCTAGCTTCTCTTACGCTATCCTACCTACGCTTACGATCTATGTTCTATCTCTTAAATCTCTTGTGTATATTGCCTGACTGTAATAAACTTAGTTGGTGAATAAACGGTGAAAAGTACTGAAGTGTTATCCATCAAAATAACCAAATAAACCAGTTAAGTAGCACCTCTAACTTCACTACATTGGTGACCCCGGAATTTTGAACAGAAGAAGCACGGAGAATAAGGAAAATCTAAAAACCGTAAGCTAGTGAATTCAAAATGTCTACAAGTGACAACGCATCGAAAAAAGTCAGTGAAGATGGCAGCTCACGATTTACACCATCCGACATTTTTCGCGTCGGCGTACGACTTCCACCGTTCTGGCCTGAAGAGCCCGCCGTATGGTTTGCGCAGATAGAAGGAAGTTTTGCACTCTCCGGCGTTAAGGATGACGAAACGAAATACCACTACGTCAGCGCGCAGTTAGAACATCGTTACGCCGCAGAAGTCAAGGATATTTTAGTAAATCCTCCAGCCAAAGGCAAGTACGAAAAGTTAAAGAGTGAGCTTATTAAAAGGCTATCCGCGTCACGGGAGAAGGAACTTACCCAGCTACTCATGCATGAAGAGTTAGGAGATAGACGACCATCTGCATTTCTCCGTCATCTGCAACATCTAGCTGGCCCAAACATTCCGGACGATTTTATAAAAACTGTTTGGACATCCCGCTTACCTGGCAACATTCAGATCGTCGTAGCATCGCAGCCTGAATCCTCGCTCTCAGCACTAGCAGATTTAGCCGACAAAGTACACGATCTGGTCCCAGCAGCACCGCAAGTAGCCTCCACAGATTCAGTTCCTGGTTCGTTGATCGATAAGCTTTCAAGAGAAATCGCAGAACTTAGTCGCCAAGTGCAAGCTCTCTCGTCAAAAGATACAAGATCTCGCTCGAGAGAAAGAACTCAACGTGACAGGAGCAACACGCGGAGCCAATCAAACTACAGAAAATTTCCTATGTGCATTTTCCACCACAGATTTGGTGACAAAGCGCGAAGATGTCTGAAGCCCTGTGACTTTCAGCCAAGATCGGGAAATGCCAGAGGCAGTCATCAATAGCGACACATGATTGCCCGAGTTCAACCGGTCGCTTATTTTTAACGGATAAACGCTCAAAAATACAGTTTCTGGTCGATACAGGTAGCGACCTCTGTGTTTTTCCACGCTCCGCACTCAAACAAAGACGACCACGAACTAACGATTTTGACCTTTTCGCTGCAAATGGAACACCTATTGCCATCTACGGTTTCCACCAAATGGAGCTTGACCTCGGCCTACGTCGCGCTTTTTCCTGGCGATTCACAGTAGCAGATGTTACGAAGGCAATCATCGGAATCGACTTCTTATCTTTCTACAATTTAATAGTAGACTGCCGAAACAAACGCCTCATCGACAACATTACTTCTCTGTCAGCAAGCGCAGCTCCAGTACCTTCATCGGAGACAATAGCCTCGGTAAAGACAACGGCAGGCGAGTCGAAATACTTGGATCTTCTTCGAGACTTTCCGGAAATAACTCGCCCAGCAGGAACACATCGAGTCATTCGTCACAATACGGTTCACCATATTAGGACCACGACAGGACCGCCTGACTGCACGCCCAGAAGGCTCGCTCCAGACAAAATGAAGATCGCGAAACAAGAGTTTGACGAGATGTTGAAAAACGGGACAGCAAGGCCTTCAGAAAGCCCATGGTCGTCCCCGCTCCACCTCGCTCCCAAGAAAGACAACGGATGGCGACCATGTGGTGACTATCGGATGTTGAACTCACGAACAGTCCCAGACCGATATCCCATCCGTCATATTCAAGATTTTACGCAAAACATAGCTGGTAGCAAGATATTCTCAACAGTCGACTTGGTTAAAGCATATAACCAGATACCGGTTCACCCTGACGATATCGAGAAAACAGCTATCACCACGCCATTCGGAATGTACGAATTTCCCTATATGAACTTTGGCCTCCGCAACGCTGGACAAACGTTCCAAAGATTCGTCGATGAAATGACAAGGGACCTAGATTTCTGTTTTTCGTATTTGGACGATTTTTTGATATTCTCTCCTGACGAAGAGACTCATTTTCGTCACCTACGCATCCTGTTCGCAAGGCTAAAGGAGTACGGTATGGTCATCAACATCTCAAAATGCACTTTCGGAGCAGAAGAAGTAACATTCCTCGGCTGCAGCGTATCTTCATTGGGGATAAAACCACTCAATAATAAGATACAAGCCATTAAGGACTTTCCCATTCCGAAAACAGTAAAAGAACTTAGAAGATTCCTGGGGATGATCAATTTCTACCGCCGCTTTATCCAAGATGCTGCCAAGTCTCAAGTACCGCTGCATAACTTACTTACCGGATCCGTAAAAGGCTCACATCCAGTCGACATCACCGGAGAAGCCCTACAAGCATTCGAAGCATGCAAAGAAAGTTTATGTCGCGCAACCCTTCTAGTACATCCGGACATGGAGGCAAAACTAGCATTAGTTACAGATGCCTCGGATACGTCAATCGGTGGAGTACTTCAGCAGAAAGTTGACGGACACTGGCAGCCTCTTGCCTTCTTCAGCCGAAAGTTAAACCCAGCACAAAGAAAGTACTCACCTTATGACAGAGAACTGCTTGCAATATACGAAGCAATCAAACATTTTCGGTACCTCGTTGAAGCAAGACACTTCACAGTATTCACGGATCATAAGCCAATCTGCTTCGCGTTCCATGGACACAAAGAAAATTGTTCACCGCGTCAGTTCCGGCACTTCGACTATATTGCTCAGTTTACAACCGACATTCAACATATATCTGGAAAAGATAATACAGTGGCCGATACCCTCTCCAGAATTGAAGAGGTAGTCCAGCCTGTCGAGTTGACCCAACTGGTGAAGTCACAGACGAGCGATCCGGAACTTAAGCAACTCGTAGAGGGAGGAACGTCGCTGAGGCTCGTCAAAGTGAACGTGCCCGGAACCGGTCTGGAACTTTACTGTGACGACAGCACGCCAACACCACGACCCTATGTGCCAAAAGAGCTCAGAAGACAAGTCTATGACAGTCTACATTCGCTCAGCCATCCCGGCGCCAATGCTTCTACAAGATTAGTGGCACAGCGTTACGTGTGGCCAGGCATAAACAAAGATTGTCGCGAGTGGACAAAGCTCTGTCACGCCTGTCAGCGCACGAAGATCACAAGGCATGTATCACCACCTGTGGGCAACTTCAAGCTACCGAGTGCTAGATTCAGCTACGTTCACATAGACCTCGTGGGACCCTTACCACTTTCAGATGGCTATAAATACTGCCTTACCGCTGTGGACAGATTCACACGATGGCCAGAAGCAATACCCTTGCAAGACATATCAGCCGAGACGGTAGCCAAAGCCTTCGTCTCAAACTGGATATCACGCTACGGTTGCCCATCAGAAATTGTGACAGATCGCGGAATGCAGTTCGAGTCTGCACTGATGAAACAGCTTTCAGAACTTGCCGGATTTCAACGCAATCGAACGACCGCGTATCATCCTGCAAGCAATGGGATGGTCGAACGAATGCACAGACAGCTCAAAGCGGCTGTAATGTGCCATGAAAGCTCAAACTGGACTGAAAGTTTACCTTTAGTACTCCTGGGAATGAGAAGCGCCTTCAAAGAGGACATACAAGCATCACCCGCTGAACTCCTCTACGGTGAATCGCTCAGACTACCTGGAGAGTTCTTACAGCCATCTGCTACCATGCATTCGACCAGCGACCTCACGGAGTTCACAACACGTCTTCGTTCCATGATGAATAAGATCAGACCTCAGCCGGCGGCGAGACACAGCAGAAGAAATATTTTTATTTATAAAGACCTGCCATCCGCTACTCACGTCTACATCCGTGAGGATAAAGTCAGAGGATCTCTGCAGCCAGCTTACACGGGACCATATGAAGTACTCCAACGAGGCGCCAAAGTCTTCAAACTAAGAATAAAGGGAAAAGAACAGACAGTATCTATAGAAAGGCTGAAACCGGCGTATATACTTGCCTCGGATACTCATATAGAAGCGAGACTGCCTGAAAGAGAAATATGCTCTCCTTCCCCCGTTCCTAAAAGCAAAGACGCAAACGTAAAGACTACACGCTCTGGGAGAACTGTGAGGTTCCCGAATTACTATCGCCCATCCTAGGATGGTCTCTGGGGGGGAGTCATGTGGCGTAGCCACCATACTTATCTACTAACCTACATATAAATATATAAATACAACGCACCTAATTACCTATGTAAGTATATCTATGTTAATAATAAATACAAGTACTTACTTACCTATATTACACTTATTCATAAACTTATATATTTAATTATCAGAATTATTATTTACTTACCTAAACACGAGTAACATTTAAACTAAATAACATCACACAATATTTATTACATACAAAAACACTACACAAAATATCACAGCAAGAAATCGTCGCGCAGACACCGATCGTGTCGTGCGAGAGTAAAAGCACCTCAACGGTCGCCGCTGCGTCGAGAACAATGGGCTGGATGCGCCCGCGCCCCGCGCGTCGCAGCCATCCCCGCAGGCGTCCTGCACCAGTCCGCTGCACCTACTCGCGGCTGACGCACGCTCGCTTGCTCCGCCATCCATTACCTAGCTTCTCTTACGCTATCCTACCTACGCTTACGATCCATGTTCTATCTCTTAAATCTCTTGTGTATATTGCCTGACTGTAATAAACTTAGTTGGTGAATAAACGGTGAAAAGTACTGAAGTGTTATCCATCAAAATAACCAAATAAACCAGTTAAGTAGCACCTCTAACTTCACTACACCACTATGAACTACCTAACATTATATACAATACAATACAAATACAATACAAATGTTTATTTCATTATCTTAATCTAAAATTTTACATTCCGTGGGTTTGAGATGCCCTTTTAAGTATAAAAATACCTGTGTTAGGGTATGTCGCTCTTCTGTTATACAGATACAATCTACCTCTAGAATCTAGAATCTTGTATGTAGGAGTAGTGGTTCATAATCTAGAGTCTAGATTATGAACCACTACTCCTACATACACACCTAACTAAACGAGCCAAGCTGTTCCTTTTATGGTTATATTTATGTAGACCTAATTAATTATGTTACCTTAGTAATTCTCACCGTGGGCAATAAACGAATACATACCTACATCGTGTGGTAGCACCTTTATGGTTTTCACTGTTATTTTTATAGGAATGCCCCAAGTGGACTACAAATCAAGATAACAAGCTGAGATAGAGGTCAGGAGGAAATATTTACACATGCCTCCATGCTTTATTCAGGAAAACTCAAATAAATAATCGCGAACAAGTATTAGGATGTAGAGACATTTATTACTTTTGTATATACCGGGTTGTTTAGGCAGATTTCTATAGAATTGGGACATCGGATAGAGAACGTTTTGTCGAGTAAGAATCGTTGATTAACCCCCGACACAAAAAGAGGGGTGTTATAAGCTTGACCGCTATGTGTGTCTGTGTGTCTTTCTGTGGCACCGTAACTCTCGTGTGGACCGATTTAGATGCAGGTTTTTTTTTAAAGCGGGTTTTCTAGCGTAGATGTTTGTAGATGTTGATATTAGAATTTTTTAAGGAATAAAAGTTCTTCGTCGTATTTAAATAATTTTGAGGTACCTGTATGCGTAAAACTAGCGCCGCCGCCTATTTTATTTTATTAGTCTAGTTTCATACAGGCACCTTATATACCTTTTTTAACCTATAGTGTAACCCACTACTAGGCAATGGTCTTCCCCATCTCCTTCCACTTCGGCCGGTGGTCGTAAGATTATACCATAAACAAATTAATTTGTAAAGAAAAATAAATTAACTTTTATTCATTTATTTTATCAAGAAGAGACAAGATAAGTGTACCTACCCTAGCTATAATTTTCTTTTATAAAACAACGTACGACGGTATGTCGATAAAATATTACCAATATCCAATAATGCATTCCCTTTGCCTTTCTAAAATAACTGCGAACAATGTCCAAGTCTGTACTAATATTAGGGTTTCAATAAGAGCTCTATTTTTGTTCGAAATCGATTTTCCTCAGACAACTTGTTACTAGGAAAAACAGTGGGAAACAGAGTGTTTGTTTTATAAACATCTGCGCAGCCTTACCCCTTATTTATCGTTCGTTCTAAACAAAATAACAGAATTCTGCTGCGAACCTTCAAACTTAGCCAGATATAACAAATGGTGGATGGTTTTGATGTTACGTTCGAACTAAAGGCTGGAAATGTTTTGTGAGGTTAGCATGCCAGTTATTTTGGGCACTAAAGATATGTAGGTATCTAAACTTTAGCCAAATTTGACGTGTATTGAGAATTGAGAAATATGTAAGTATAGAAACCAGCAAAAAGAAAGTATTTTTAATTCGTTTACAAACATGGCACGTTGAAAATGGTTGATAAAATAAACTATAGACAAGTTTGTTTCATAGATTTTTTTTTATTTTCGTTTGTTGAAATGCTAAATTATTTATCAAAATGAAGAAAAAAATGTTTTTACAAATAATGATTCGGCCGCGATGGTTTCAGTTTGCCAATCCAATTGAACTAACTTCCGACTTCTCATTCAGATTAACTTCGGAATAGGTATTCTTCAAGAGCACAAGTTTATTACTTTCGACTCTGAATAAAGGTCCTGGCACAATGGCCCAATTACAGGAGTCGGGGAATTTCCAGCTTTTATCGCTCAATGGCTAATTTCACAAATTCAGTGAGATTTAAAAATTTAAATCAGGATCAAACAATGGTAACAATTGTTTTTCAATCTTATTTAACTTCGTCAATTTACATATCAGCATTTTTTGAACATGATGGTTTTCTACCTAGAAGCTATGGCAATTTAGGTACACAATAATTTCGAAAATAGCATATTTAAAATTATCTATTCTGTGATCCTAGCTAAATGTAAATTCTAGCAATATTCGCTGCGCTGCGCCAACAATTTAAAAAAAAATGTTTAATCCGATGTCTAAGTTAAAGCTTAGAGGTCTTTCTGTATAAATTCACAATTATTTTAAATTGTGAGCAAAGTCATTTCTTACTATTATGCTTGATCGCCTTTAAAATCAGAGCGTAGCAAAATGTGTTCGTCACGGTTCAGGACCCGAAAGAGCACAACTCCGATATGTAGTTCTGGCGTGAATATTTTGAATTACATTTAAATTAAATCTACCGTCACATGAACGCCATTGTAACATGATATTCAAATGTGTTATGAATTTGTAGAATTCCCGCACATTAATATGACGACGAAACGTGGAATTACGAAGCTTTGTTTAACGGCACTAAGTTATTTGTCAAAAGATTCAACTAAACGTTGAAACCGTAGAACGAGCAACATTATAGAAAGCTGGTCATCTTCCTTTTCAGTCTCTAAACAAGGAAGGATACTCAAAATCCGTCTGAAAAAAGAGACAAGCTCAATGCGTAACGCGTGCCGCATTTTCTTTGATCAGAACTCGGAACGGTTGTTCTAAATTTTGCATTACCAAACTTACACATTTTTTACCTTCTGCAGGTCGACTTTCATGAAATTGTACCACTGTATCTGTTACTAATAAAGATTTTTTATTATTTATTATTTAAACTGTGAAGTCACTGCATTTTTTGTCTCTTTCGGCGGCAACCTAACTGGTAGTCTAGACATTATATTTCATTACCTCAAATGACATTCTCGCTTAGAGGTGCTTTAGAGGCATAAATGCTTGATAGCAATTACCTGTGGAACTCTCCCATTCGGGTATCTGACAATAGAAGATCGTTAATCGGTATCACATCGGTGTAGTTCATTCTACAAAGGAAACATACCAGAAATACCTTTGACGAGACAATGATGACTAAATCTATTTGATTTGAAACACAAGACAGACTTAGGAGTTATATTTATTTTATACTATTTTTAGTATAATTTGTTGTTAAAGCGGCAACAGAAGTAGGCACTTCTGAAAGAAGGCAAAGATACCGCAGAAAGAATGCTTTTTGCTAGAACAAGTTTAGCTATTTTTTCTTAGAAACATGTTTGTGAGTTTGTATCAGCCCCAATGTCATTGAAGTTCAGTGAAGCTCAGTATTTGCTACACTAAAGTGTCTATTCGTAGTTTGCAGGTCAAATACTTCTTTAAGGTGAATTAAGCATTATTTAAAAAAATCAGAATCTTTTAAATTACTAACGCCATAATAAAAAAACACTTACTTAGCAAGGCAATTATTTTGTAGGTAAGTAAATATTTTTTATGTTACTTTGATTTGAAAGAAAAGAGAGATGATAAAGGTAAGATGATGATAATCATGATTATAATAAACAAATATCCATAGATCACACAATGTTATCTAGTCCCAAGGTGGTAACCAGATAAATGGTTGCTACGTATCGTTTTTTGTAAATACATACATAATTAAAAACATTTGCACAGGCGCAGCGGAGACCGAGTTCGCAACCTCCTGTGTCTCAGGCGGGCTCTGCGCCACAGAGGTCGTCAAAAAAAGAGATGCAGATTTAGTTTCTTTTTAAACTATAGAGGCTCTCTGAAAATCTTACTCGGCTGAATTTACGTGAATATTAGTAAGTTTTTATAATCTGTTCTAGTTGTTATCAATTTCTTCCTAACATTTTTCTCAGCTTAATTAAAAAAAAATATAGTGAAAGGATTCAATGTTCCTTGTAGACTACAATGTAGAGGTTCCATAATTCATTAAATTTTGTTCATTCCGCTCCTTCTGAAGATTTATTGTTTTGTTTCATTAAAAATCTACCGTAACCATTTAGCATTTTGAAACAGATCCAGCATACAGCGCTCCCTACTTTAAATTTTGAAATGCAATCTAAATATTCAATTCCAACATTCATTTCGTAGCGTTTACTCGAACGAGCGTGCTAAAAGAAACTGCTTATGTATGCAAAAACTGCATGCAATTCAAGGGTGCTGTGGTTATAGGGGCAGCCACACACGCTACATTTTGAAGCACATTTTCACGATTATGCCGCTCGGCGTGGGCGAGGAAGTCGTGTAAAATATCTTAAAGCTTCGGTTAAAACATTTTATGTTATAAGGTTTATTTGAATTTACGTGAAACTGAGAAGTACCTAATGATGAAAAGTTCCGAGTTTACACAGATAAACAACTTACAAAATGATCTTATTAGAAAAACATAGCTACAGATTTTTATTTAACACTAGTAGACCCGCGCGGTTTCGCTTGCGTGTTTGCAACCCTTTAATGGGGTAAACCTGCGGTAAAATTATAGCGCCTATTTATTAAGTTAGACCTCTGACAGTACATTGGTGAAAACTGCATTCAATTCCATTGCGTGATGTTGGAACAAATATACATACAGACAGACAGACAAAAAATTTAAAAAACCATTTTTTGGCTTCTGTTGCTCTAATAAAGACCCCTCCCCATATTAGTTTTCATAATATCTCAAATGTACAGACATCGACGTGTTACAGTTTTATTATACATATGTAGAGATAGCTTTAGAACTTCGTTGCCAGGGTTAAAGAGCATAGCCAAAATAACCGAAGCAGTAGCTCATACGAACAGACATACTGTTATCTAATAAGTCCTGTTCCAAAAGCAAGTGTTGCGATATTTCCAAGTCGTGCAAATCCGCCAAAATCATCTCGTGTATTTCGACCGCGGAATCCGATAGAGGAATTGAAAATAGAACCCTTGTTATTTCGAGTGTGTAGTGCAGAGGGGGATTGTCTCCCAGTCTTGTTACGCGTCGCTTCAGACGTGATAACAAACCGCTGCGCTCTATAAAATGTATTACATTTATGGCTTAGTTTATATATGAAGCCGGTCTTCTAATACTTACAGTACAATACAATCATTTATTTGCGAAACACAGGTAATAAAGTATGATGGCATATTTTGTAAAGTTGAACCATGTTCTGCTTTACAAGCATGCAAATAGTTTTAGGTCGTTTCATACAGATTTAAGGTGTGGAAATACTATCGATATAACCATTAATTTTTATATAATATTTTAGATTTTACCTCAACAAGACCTTATAAAGTACTATATAAAGTAGAATAATATCTAAGAATTTGGTTAATTTTTTATCTTTTCAAATTTTTTAAACAAATATATTGTGTGTGTACTGTACATAGAAGGTAAATCGATTATTTAAAGTTTAATGAGAGTGAATTTTACAAATCTAAGAAGAAATATACACAGAGATCTTTTGCTCCACAATGTTTTCGATTGATAATATATTATGTTATGTGCTTTTTTATTCAGTTAAGCTAACGGCATTTCAGATGCTTAACAAATTATTTTATCTAGAGTAAGCTCAAAATAATTATAGCTGGGATATACGACGACACCAGACATAGACACTAACCCCCTTCTGCATATTGGTTTAGTAAACCTACTTTAGCTAAAACGGATATTAAATCTGTTGCTATCTCTTTTCATTGACATAAGAGTAATGAGAAAAAAACATTATTTCAATCTGTATAAAATTGACAAATCTTTATGAATAAGACCGACATCGATTGTCTATGTGTGTTCACTGCCGCGACACTTGCAGATGTAGTGGCGATGTCAATCAATACAGTCGACACTAGTGTATTGGGTTACTCGACAACACTGACACTCGACACAAGTACCAAGTACCCATAAACCAGGTCAAAAGTAGGTAACTGTAAACCGAAACCTGCTTCAAACCTTTTTGTCGGAACATTTTCAGTGGCTTCAGGTTTCGTGTGTGAATAGTTAATGGGTGCTGCACTCTACGGGTTTATTGCAGGTTGTTTGTGAACTTCTAATCTTTGATTGCCTGTCAGAATACATCAATGAGTTGATGCTACATGACGACTTTAGAGTCACGAGTCTAGTATTCTGTAGTAGAGAAAATACAGTGACTGAACGATTAAGCAAGTAAGGACGGTAAAGTGTTGGTTTCATCAAGTCGTGAAACACAGATAGAGGCTCTTGGGTTCCTGAAAATTTACGTCAAAAGAGTTGGCGTGATAAACTTATCTAAGTGACCTGACATGGCTAGGATTATAACAAATATAGAAGATGAAATTTTTACAGCTTTCAGAAATCTGAATAAATTAAAAAAAAATTGAAATTTTTTTTTTTGAAATTTTTGAGAAGATGTTTTTTTGTAAGACCAATACGACCGACCATACATAAAACGTGGCGCCTTGGACAGATTTGATTAGAAAAAAAACATTTGATGTAGCTACTTTAGCTACTTTAGCAGCAAATTAAACAGGCGCTGAAATGGATAGCTAGTAATAAACATCAAGAAATACAAGGAAATACTGATTTATAGACAACTACTGATTCTATCAGATACACAATATCTACAACAAAATCAAAAACTCCGCGTGCGTCATAGTTTATTATGTGCCTAGTGTTTTTGCACTAAAACCCTACCAAACTAATACCAACTTTCTTAAACAGTTTTACTAGAAAACCACTCAAATAACACTCATTCCAGCATATATCATCGGGCGCTTGGCTCCCAGGGGAGTTTCCGAGCCGTTGACAACTTGCATCGGTGTAGCAATATAATTTATTAATTTGTCTTCTCGCAGTAGGACCCTCGTCTTTGTTTGATAAATTGGCTGCTTGTTGACAAAGATGCGCAGTAGGGTGTTGGGATTTTCTAATTGGCTCGTGCTGGTATGTTTTTCGCTAGGCTTTTGCAACTACAGACATGCATTGTAAATGCTACTTTTGACTTCAATCGGGCTGATTACAAATCGGGCTGATTGCAGGTCATTATTAGGGAGTCGCGTTGGAACAGGCATTAGAATCACCTAGCATGTAAAACGAAACTTAAGTGATCCTTGAGGTCCTACAAGAATAAATGATTTTTTCTTTCTTTCTTTCTTTCATTAAAAGGAAAAAAAAAATTTACAGATAATTATACGTTTTCACATTAGTTACTAAAATACATAGCAATTATTCTTCAAACTATTTCCTGCCAGTCCTCACGAATCAAATACCTTAATCTCCCAAAAAGAACAGGCCCGGAATCAATTTATAACATGGATTCGACAGGTCCGTCCGCAGCCGCCGGCCTTGAGTACCGGCAATCTGTCAATGTCCCAAATAAAGCCCCTTAAATGCGTTCTTAAATACGCCACGCCACGTCCACTTACGCCTGATGTCCACTTCGATGCTCCACGCGGTCAGCCTAAACCTCTATGTCTATATGTTACAGGCCTTTATCACAACAGTTACAACAAAATTTGGCCAGATCCAGTGATAGTCAAATAGTGTTACGGTTCAATGCTATACTTGATAAAGTTAACTGAAGTTTTAAGTATTGAATTCTTTTCTGAGAGGATGGTTTAGGTGCTGGGCAAGCCTATTCATTTAATTAAACAACGCCCTAGGCACTTCGGTTAACCGTTAAGTGTAAGCAAAAATTGCTTCCTGACACTGTATGGATCATCTAGCTAAATAGTTTCTGTAAATAAAGAAAATATGTAATAAACTCAACAAACTTGTTATTTTGTAAACTGAATAAATTAATTATAGCCTGGGTCTCGATTGAGAGCATTACTCGGTCAATATATGGTCCTAACTAAATGCTAACTGTCGTAGGCAGCGACCCATGAACGTTATAGAAATGAAATTCCAATTTCTAACTTTAGAACTATCCATTTCTAGAAATATCATCCTACTATCCTACTAATATCCTACTATCCTACTATCCTACTAATATCCTACTAATATTATAAAGGTGAAAGTTTGTGCGTGTGTAAGTGTGTTTGTTACTCTTTCACGCTCAAATGGCTGAACGGATTTGAATGAAATTTGGTACCAGAATTGCTTATACCCTGGATTAAAAAATAGGCTACTTTTGATCCCGATATGCCTTCGGGAACGGGAACTATTTACCGTGGGTAACACCGCGGGGCGCAGCTAGTTTAATATATTTCTAAGAATGGATGGTTCTAAAGATTTCTTAAAACTTTCTGTATTGCTTCCTACAGTATTAATATTCAAAAACCATGCACACCAAAGATGTACCGAAATGAGTAAATCAATTACGCACCACGAAGCGACGCTACAGGAAATAATTGGATTTGTACCCAAACGCTCCGGGGGGCCATCGACAGTTTATCATCTTAAATTTTTGCTATGGGAACTGAAATTCAAAATATTATTATATTGTTGTAACATGTTCGTATTGTTTAATTTTTTTCATAGATCACGAATTATTGTCGTAGCATGCTACGACATCTACGACGTAGCGGATACATTTTTAATATTATAAAGTGTTGTTTCTTAATGTGATAGAATTCCGCGATTGAATTAAAAATACCAAAGGTGGTTTCTTTCTGTTATGCTGAACATTTTTTTAAACGAAGTGCTAAGTCGTAAAAATAATACCGACTTAGGTATAATGACAATCTCGTCAAAATTCTAATGCAGATAAAAGTAACTTAACTCAGCTGAATTATCAATAACAACCAGCTCTTGTACTGAAATTCCCACTTTATGACAAAAACTGATGACACTAGAAAAAGCAAGTATCAACAGAAAAATTGGCTTGATTTCGCTACTTCGCTTCTGAGAAAACCTATCACTTTGTAAAAGCAAAAATTCCAGACAAAATGTCGAGTGGGCTTTAGTTAAAGACTGAAGGATCTTCTGAACAACGACAGCTGTGTGAAATTGGCGATTGAAAATATCCGTGTTATACACAAATTCCTTCATCAATGAAAAATATATAGGGATATATTATTATAAAATGGAAACATCACATATTCAAATCTTTACATTTTTCATTGATTAATATCAAGCCATACCATAAGTGTGTTTAAAACTTGAAATAAATTCGTGAGCTGTTCTTCGGATAGCACTTAGCTCATAATCTAGGAGTTGGTTCATTTTCGTTAAGAATCGAGAAGGTGGTAGATGGGAATAAAGGTAAGGGGCAGATACACTTAATAATAAGTTTTTAGCGATAAGACCGCCGATTGTATATCATAGGAAAGTTTTTTTTGTTGTTTTTTATGTATATTGATGTATTTGTAAATTATGGTGTGCAATAAAGTATTTTCTATCTATCTATCTAAGTTCCATTCACCATCCCGGTGGCAAACTTGCAGGGGACTATTCAAATTAATGCTAAGATTCATATAGGGAAACGACTGCTTATTCCGTTGCCATTTCCCCGAGAGTTGTGACCGGAAAAGAATAGGCAGCCCAACGTTTGCATATTCTATGGGCTTCAGACTTTCGATTGGTATAGAATTTGTCTAATAAACATACCGGTGAAATGTTAAAAAAAAAATGTTTTTTAATTATTTATTAAGCATATACTGGACTGAAATTTGTTAGCCAACCCATATGCAATATATTTATTGACATATTAAATTAAATATAAAATACGTTTCATCAAATAAACAGCTCGGTGAAGGTCGTTGTATGACGGGATCCTATACTAATTGGAATGAGCCCAATGAATGTGAGTGACAAGAAAAATCATTTTCTAAAATTTTGCTATTCACTTTATGAATGTTGGATTAGTAAGTAAGTAGCTAGGTAGTAATAGTATTTTATATGTAACAACATTTCAGTCACTCAAAGGTATACCTACTTAAGTACATTAAATAAGCTCAAATTGGTTACAAAATCCTTCCATAAAACTAAGAAACTTAGAAGCTTAACTTCGTAAAATATGAAGAAGTAATTTCATTGCAGTTGTTTCCAACTCGACTCTACATCCCGCAACTCTTTAAAACTTCACTGAAACATCAACTGAATCATAACCTCGCCATCAAAGTAAATTGTTTCATCAGTAATTTAATTAAAACTGGTGCGAGTACTCGTAAAACTAAGCCAGAATCTTTGTCCTCGGCCGAAATTACTAAGAACTAAGTTTTAGTACAAACTCGTTGAAGAAAACGGTATAACTTTTGACTGCACTTAAACGATTATGTAAGTATAGTTTACTAAACTAAAAAGAAGAAGAAGAATTGTGAGGAATTGAAGTAGACTAAGACAGTGATCATCAAAGGAAATAATTTATTAGAAGCAAATGCTTGTTAAAATTTTTAAATTCAGGATAATAGTAGGTAAGTACCTTACTTAAGAACTAAGTTACAGCGGATCAGTAAAATTTATACGCTAGCTATGCACAGCTGACAAGGGCGCTTTCAATTTAGTTAGACTGTTTGAAACTGCCACTGCACTTGCATTACGACCGTGAGCCGTCCTGCTGCGGCACGACAGCAGTACGGCACGAATCGTCTTATGCCGAAGTGCGTCGCACGATTTTGCGTCAAGTAATTTTGTATGAAAAATCATGCGCAGTATGATACCTAGGCTGCAGCAGTCCGGCACCAAATGTCTAAATTAAATGCGCCCTAAAGATGTGACTAGACATGCACGACATATTATTTCTCTTCGAAACAGTGGCTATGATTGGCTCAAATTATCCGCTAGCTATGCATAGTCAACTCCACCTGAACGATGACGTGACCAGACATTCGCTTGGCGCAGGATAATCCTACTTATAAAGTTCTGCGTCTGTTACAGACGATATTTGGTACGAAGTCGCTCAGTGCTGGCATATTATGTTTTAACCCAAGTTATGAACAATTTCGCATATTATGTGTTAAGAAATAAACATAGGCATTTGTTATTCCAAGTTTATTTAATTTCGTATGGTAGAGTCTCGTTTTGACTATCTACATCTACTGAACTTTAAAAATCGCGATATTTCAACATACACAAGTATGTGTACATTGTGTTTGACCCCAGTTACACAAGAGTAGGTCACAGCGGTCACCAAACGAACTGTGAAAATAATGGACTTCCGTGGCGCGCGTCTTAGAGCGGGCATACACGACTTGAGTTAGCCAGTGGTCGAAATACACGGACCGACAGTCTCTTGTCAACAACTAAAAGCTGCCATTGTTAACTACTTAGTAGCAACCAACATTATTATGATTAAGGTAGTACATATTAGATTAAAGGTAGTCAGAGGTATGCCTCTGACTACTCCCTGAGACATCTTCATAGGATCATAACATGACTAAAGATTTGAAAAAGAGTATGTCCACCGATCCCTCGAAATACAGTCGTGATAAATTCATGAGAGCAGACGACAGCTCGAGAATGGCAACATGCTTAAACGCACGGCCGTCCGGAGCAGTCGGAACTGGTCGACGGTTTCTTGTGTGATAAGATACTGTAAGTAGTTCACTGTGCAGTCGGAGCTTGGTCAGTTGATCCTGACTGTTTCAAGCTGCCCGTGAATGACCGGCCTTAAATCGACTCATGCACTTGCCGGTCCGTTCCGGTTCCGGGTTTGTTGTATTTAAGAATAGAAAGCAAAAGGTTTATGACAATCGGGTAATATCCACAGATTTGTGGTAATATCCGCAGTCATTCTAAGGTCATGATCATCATCATCATAATGAAATAATGATGATGAAATTAATTCATAACGATTTTACTCAGGTTGTATACCAGCTAGTTTCTTCTTGATGTTTTGAATTTCCTTTAGATTAGGTACTAGCACCTAACGAAAATATTTTTTGCCGAAGTAAATGCACGAGCAGGATTCGACAGTTATTATGGTAATTAATTGAATCAAAATTATAAAAAGTCCTCCTTTCAGTTTAAAAAAAGATACTGTTTTTTTGCATAGCATAACTTTAACTTGGAAGGAACACCTAACACCTAGCGCGAATAGCGAACATAAAAACAATTTCACTTTTCTTGCAAGTTTGAAAGAAAACAAACTGGTTGCACTTTCCCAACTGCAATCAAACCATTGAGATCCCCACCTGAAAATTCAGTTCCACGCCAAACTTATCAAGTGGCCCCTCAGAGCCGCCGCCCCTTAAAAGTTTCTTCTCCTAATTGGACTAAGGATAAAGTTTTCAAGATCTCCTTAAAAACTGTGGGTCAAGAAGGAAAAAATTACCGACCGACCTTGGACAAGGATGATGGCTCATTCCGAATGACGAGGCGCTCGTGAAAACTAAGAGCTTTTTCTGAGGTTTTTAACAGACTTAAAAAAAGGAAGTTCTTTGCTCCACGGTATGTGCAAATGCTAAAAGTTCTGAACTACGCGCGATTATAAACGTGTTCCATTTAAGCCTTTTGTTCCTTTTCCAATAGTAACTGTAGATTTAAAAGAGTCTCCATCGGAATAGCGTATAGGTTTGCGTATAGCGAGGTGTGGTTTGAACCAAAACTTGGGAACTTTTTTTTACACTGTGGGCTCTTAATAAAAAGGATAGCTAATTTAAGCACTCTAGCATTAGATCTAAGAAATTTTTTAGTCATGATCACTAAATCATCAGCAAAAGCGCTCGTGGCGAAGCTACATTAAGAGCCTATGCACACTACGTTTTCTGAACGAGCAGTCACTGCGTCATTAAGTGTAGCGCGTCACTTGATAGTTCGCACTATCAAGTACTTGGATATAAATTTATGAAAAACCAACTCATGAGTAGGCCTCAAAATAAGAACATGACGTTATCAATAACTGTATCTTCGAGGAGTGATTGGCATTATTTTAAATCTTTAAAGGATTCAATATTATTTTAAAATTGATTTCGACACACCACACGAGCCACTTTGACTTCCGGTAGACAGATTTTTGATTTATCACATTACACAATTTTGAACTGTTATTGCATAAAAATAAGTTTATTAAAATGTAAGTTTCACTAATATTCATTCATTCGTTTTGATAAATATTATATCTTGCATGCGGCATTTGGTAATGTTAGAGATATTTTCAGTTTATAAATAAGGGTGCTAGTGTTTACCCAACAAACTATTTCCTCAGTGGAAACGTTCCGGAAATTAAAACCGAGAAAAGTCCCCTAGGACATTAACTTGTTGTGAGAAAGGGATTTAATTTTAAATTTGGTTCGCGGCTTATTTGTTTGAAGGCTTTGCGTCTATTTGTGCATGATTTAATGCAACATCCTTTAGGGAATGGGTTTTGGGTGAGCCTCGTACTTCAAATCAGTTAATAAAATTGTTATAATCATGAACTATTCAGAGGAAACATTTGTCTATCCCTGTACTTATTCCGAAAAAAATATGAACCTAAAATCATTAAGAATATTCACTGTACCTGTTAACTTTTTTATACAAATACATATTTTTATAGAAAGTACTTTAATTTTTTAGTCTTTCTTAAACTTTCGCGATCACTTTAATTTTTTGTTTTTATTTCACGAGAACTCAAAGATATACATTATTTTAATTAACATAAGAAACGGAATACAAAATTCAATTTTGCTTTTAGTTATTGTTGTCCCTGAATTCTAAATTGAAACGAAAGTTCTAAAAGATTTTTGAATACTTTACATTATTCAACAATCATTGTTCTTATTATACTCGTATTTGTAGGTACCATAACTTGCCTTATTCATTTATGTAAACACGTCATAATGAATTTACATTCGAATATTTATATTTATTCATTTTATAAGCCCGACGTTTTGATTGCACCAGCCGTGGTTGCGGGAAGTCAGTCTGATAACAAATATGTATCTGTTTACATGAATATTTTTTAATGAGCTCTGATCGCGAAAGTAAAATTTAAAATATTCAAGTAAACAGATACTATTGTCCTTTTTGAATTTTCGCCTTATTTAGCTTTTGGAACGCTAACACGGAATACAGTTGGAATTTAACAGATGTTTTGTTTATTGGTTGTTTATGTGTTGGGCAAGCCTATTATATCCCCGGAGTCCCGGGCAGTAAATTAGCAATTACAATTTTTTTTTTTTTTTTAGTAACTAATAATTTATTTACAGAAACTAAACTACTACATATTTACATAACTGTACAAAATACAATTAGAACCAGTTGAGCCACCTAAGGATCGTTACAAACGATCTATAGGTAGCTCAACTGATCCAAACCACTGCCAGACGGAAGCGTGCCCAAGACACTGGCAGCATTGCCGCGCTGGATGGCAATGCTGATCTTTTGAGCCAAATAAGTGCCAGCCCTCGGATCACGCGTCGCTTCGACCAGACATTTTTTGTATTCTTTGTTCAAATAACACCGTCTACAACGAGTAGTCACGGCGTAATGTAATCTGAAACGTAAATTATAGAGCATTTTTTATTAAATCACCTATTTTCACAAGCAAATTTCAAGCCATACAAAATCCACTCTCAAAAATAAATCCAGTAATCAGACGGCTGCACTGTAGTTCAGTAAGTGAATTAGGGTCATCGCTGGCTAACTTGTTATGGCGAGTTTCTTTATAATGCGATTAAACGTATTCGTCTGGCCCTACAAGTTCGCTACAATTAAATAAACGCGCTAATGTTCGCTTTTTGAACAGATAAAAGTTTTAGCTGTTGAATGTTAAACGAAAACCCGGTTAAAAATAAATGAAACTAGAATCATGATTATGACTATCCAAACCGGGGTAGACTTTCTCACTGATCTTTAGACATTTACGATCCTTTTAAAATAGATACTCTTTAATGATCAACAAAAAAAATAACACAAGACGTACGAAAAACGCGATCAAGGCGAGCGTAGGCAAATTGATGCAAAGACATGTGCTACCGTTTTCGCGAGTAGACGACTCCAAGCTATGACAAATGAACTTTCTACACGTTGGCGCTTGCCTGGACTCGGCTGCTAGGCAAGTGTGCTAGGCAAGTGACAACGAGCGATTGCAAGGTAAGGCAAATATGCTGTCTATACGTTGGTATTGGCGTTCACTCGCCTACGCTTTCGAAAGCAATCTGTTTTCTTCATGACGCTTTCTTCTAATATTAAGAGCCCGTGTAAATGCATTTACTACACTTTTTCGAACCATAAATTTCAGTGATACTCGACCGGTATTCTAAATCGCGACTATCCAACAAAAATAAGGTTCAAATCTTGTTTTCCTGCTTATAGTGCGTGCTTTTTACCTACTCAATAGCAAACTCTCAGGAGGTAATCTTGGCCTACACTTAACGAGAGGGTAAATAACATAATAGACAAACAAACACTATCTAAATGATGTGGGTACATTATTGAACATGATAACCATAATTAACAAGTTTGCATAGCTAAAAACACAACTATCGATTAGTTTGGTATTATGTAAAGTGTGCACGTAGTTATAACACTTTAAACAAAATCAATCAAAGTTAAAACAGTAATTAGTAAGTTTAAATTAACGTTATACCGCTGAAAAACTTGATTAATTATAAACTAATAACGCTTAGTTCATAGTTAATTACGTAAATCTATGTATACACCAGGGAGTATAGAATCTCAAGGTAATTTATTAAGCATGTCATTACTCACATGTTTTAGATTAAAGTAGAATTTCACGAAAAGTAAGTTCGTTTACACGAAATTATTCTAGTGGAAAATTCTGGTGACGGAGTTTTTAGGCTACCTGAAGGCCTCGGTCATGGCTTAACAACTAAAAAGCCGGGACCGACATTTTACTAAGATGATGTTGCGATACCATACCACAAGAGTCATTTGACTTTGTTCAACTCAGGCGACGTGTCTGACTGATTACGCGGCTTTGCCGTAAGGTCAGGTTATCAAAACTACATACTTACATAAAATCACCATTAAAACCATCTCAATTTACTTTATGATTTACTTGAGTTATTCATCGAACCCACTGATCATTGTATTCTTATATCTACTTGTGGTTGAGGACAAAAGTGCCAATATTTCAACAGAAAATAATAATAAAAATCAGGCTATTATTATCCACAAGAGCGATTTATAATTGAAGATTAAATTAAAGTAATGTTGGCTGAATGAGATGTACCTCAACTTCCGAAAATCGTTGGTTCGAATCTCGGACGTGCATCAATGGATTTATCTTTCCTTAAAATGTTTGCGCATTAACACGAGCTTTAGACAGTGAAGGAAAACATCGTGAAGAAACCCGCGCCTTAGTCAGCCCCACGCACGTAATTGACCATTGTCTTTCCAGTGGATATGGCCGGCTAAGCTGAGAGGATGGTTTTGGTGCTGGGCAAGCCTATTCCATCTCAACAATGCCCCAAGCTCTACAGTGTCCTGTTAAGTGTAGGCAAAGATTGCCTCATGACGCTGTATAAATCATCTAGTAAAGATGTTCTTAAAGGCCTGCGTTAACCACAAAAAAAATATCATTTATACACAATATGAATCTGATGAATAACTAAAGTAAATCAGAATGCAAATTCAAAACCCAGCTTGGAATAGAGCGAAAATATAAGAGCATTTCACGGTTGATTCAACGTAAAGATGACACTCGGAAGGTCTTCGCGAGGCCACGTCTCGGCGGACTCCTGTCTACTATGTCTCCAAGTCTGTCGGGACTCGATGCCATCTATAAAACACAGCTTATATTAGAAATAGCTAGGTCTTTTTTTACGTTATTCAAAAGTAAAATATTGCTTTTCAATGAATGAAAGTTTTGTTCAAAAATTATAAATCTAAGACAACACGTTGACTGTCCCGTCTATTTTCCGAAATTTTCTAGTACGTCCATTTGGTTTTTTTCTATAAACTACTTTATTTTATGATCAAAAGATAGTCTGATGTGTTGATCACTGCGTAATTATACAGCAGGCCTGAATTTCAGTGTGAATTACATGTAATGCATGGACGTCTCAAGTAAATTATTGATAAAATGTCTTAAAGAAGTCACTTAATTAGACTGGGAAACTAGTGAAAACATCTTCTTCTCAAACCCTAGTTCAACTAGTTCTCTGTGGCAAGCATGTCTGCCACAAAATGACACGCATAGCCAGAAAACCCAATGGAAAGATTTGCCAGTAACGGTGCGCAAGTTGTTACAAAAAACTAAAAGAAATTGGGTCCACTGCAAGAAGCAAGAAAAAAGAAACTTGTGATGCAAGAAAAAAGGCCACACAAGTCATTAATGAGTGTTTTCCTTGTAAAAAAAGCATTTTGCCTAAACTTTTTCAATGAAGTTCATTAAAGACTTTTTTTGTGATTTCAAACGTCCATAAAAAATTACAATATGAAAAAAATCGATGGGACATTTTAGTTTTAGTTTCACCAATTCATTGTTCATACGTCCCTAGAAAATCAAAGTTCTAACTCTCACGTCCAGTCCAGGAAACTCGATTCAGTTTTCTTTGGCAAATGCATTACATGTAATGCACAAACGTCACAGCTAGACCAAAAATGCATTACATGTAATGCACGGACAGTCAACGTGTTAAGAGAAAGGCCAGGTCAATAGTACCCTAAACCGTAGAGCTTGTATGAAGAATGTAATGTGAGTGAATGAGGCGAAAGAGGTATGCCAGGATCGCAGCAACTGGAGATCTGTAGTCCCTGTCTACCCCTATTAAAAATAAGTGTGATTTTGTGTATGTATGTATGTATGTATGTTTATAAACCTAAACAGCGTCCACTACTAGTGTTAAATGTAATCAACATCGGCTACGTCGGTTTTTATTTCGTTGAAGTCCTTTTAGTTTAGGTACATTGGTTGTAATATTCACATGCACATTGTTTATTGAGAGATCACATCATCGTGTGCCTAAGCTCAGAGTTCTCTGTTTTAACTCCTCAGAAACATAAACTACGAGAACATAGTGAAATCAAAAAACTGCACCAGAAACCTAACTTGTGCTATTAATATTACAATGTATAATACATATTTATAAATATTAATTTCGATTTGAATTCGATCTCATTTTGTCTTTTCTCTTTATCGATCTTTAGGGCACGTATTTCAATCCATGATTGTAACTGGGACGCAACGCAATGGACTGAGTAAGCAGTCCCCACTAAGCTGTGCTTCCAGTCGCGATGGGAATCGAATCAATTTGTCGACACAACATTGCTCCCGTTCGATCTCCGTTCCGCGTTTATTTGTTATCGCATCAACTCTGATCTCGACACGATTACATGTCTTTTACGATTGTACATTTAAACGTTTTTTGTTTAAAACAATTGTAAAACCACGATGCATGTGGGGCATACGAGCCTGGCAACCGCACGCGCCCGGGGCGCAGAGCTCTTGCCAAATGTGCCATCCGATAGCAGAACATTGTTGCAAATTTACAACCACCCTATTAGCACTAAATCTAAACATTAACCCGATTTCGGTAACGAAACTTCACAGTTGCTGCTGAAAATGTCGGTCAAAACGCGAGTTAATTTCACTAGGCGCTCTCTGTTTTGGCGAGTGAGGAGCGCTTTACTTCCAAATGCTTATATCAGGAAAAATTAAGATAGGTATAATCGCTTTAAAAGAACAGCTAAGTTCAAAGGCATACATTTTTTTATGATTTATATTTATATTTATTTCTAAAACCACTACCTAGGTACATTCTTAAAAAAATAAATTGACTAAGAAAATATTAGTCTATTTCGAAGTCCGAATAAACTAACTAAAGTAATACAAACTCTCACAGATTCTAGTCGTATAATTAACTAAGTAACTGTTATAATCATCTGTGCTTGCACTGATAACCCTAGATACCCTGATGGAGAAATAGTAATTGAGTTCATATATAAACACAGCTCAGTATTGAAGAGTAATTGACAAGACGACTTGTGTTTTAATAAATATTCTTTTAGATTTAAATCAAGATGATGGCTGATAAACTGATTGTCCAAGCGCCGAATATCGTAGACCGAGAAGTGGTGAAGCCTGAGTTATGTGGTCCAGGGCCATGCGATGTTTTGCCATCAGTGAACGAGGCGTATAGCCTTCCGGTTTTAAGTCCACTTTGTGACGAATATTTTAATGTAAGTAGACTATACATTTTATACATTCTCCTCATAACTTCCACCGCGCCTATGAGATACAATCCTGATCATCCTGACCATTCGTTTTTCTTCGTAGCTTTGCTCACATTTTATTTCGTAACTTACATAGTTTTTTCGGTTATACAGTAAGTAAGCAATACTTATACGGGTATAAGTTTTTGCATAAATATTGAACGTCGGTTGAAGTTAATTTACAACAAACCCATATTTTCTCAGTACTATTACGGTTTTACTCGTGTAGTATCTACCTGGATAAAAAGTAGCCTTTGTGATTTCAGATCATAAACTACGAGTAGGTATGTTGTAAATATGTTGTGTATCTATATTCCAAGTTTTAGCCAAATTCGTTTAGTAGTTTTCGCGTGAAAAAGCAACAAACATCCATACAAACTTTCGTGTTTAAATATAAGAAGAATAAATGCATCATCTTATTTAATTTTAAAAGTCAGAAGTAAATAAGGATTTTGCAACAACGGACTCAATCCAACGCTTTTTTAAGCACAATTTTGTTGTTTATTACTAAAGAGATCATTTGAAGTGATTGTAAATTTGCTAAAATCGGCCATAAAGCCGGCCGTTAGCGGGAAAATGGCTACATAATTTCGTATAATCCGCGAAATAATCTCTGCTCTGAAGCGGGTTTATTCAGCTTATCTCCTGAGGAATCTCAGGAATGACCTTGCGCGGTCATGAAACGTACGAGTCCACTCCTCCCGAGCTTGTTTGTTGCATCTTGAATAAAACTTCAAGATTTGTGTGGCAGATGTGGAATTTATTGCCTTTGATCTTAGGGGAATGGAAGTTTGATTCGAATAGCCATTCGTTGCTTTATTGCAACCTAAAATTCTGAAACTTCAAGCTATTGATATTTCATTGGTAAATATTATTTTATTTCCACAAAATAACATCTACGTTACGAGCATGTTATTCAATTATTGTGAAAAGTTAAGTTAATTTTTTTGTGGTCGAAAGGTTTTAACTTTTATAAATATACCTAATCACAAAACACACAAATTATAGATAATATAAAGCCCAACTGAACTCTGTCTTCTATCTTTATACAATATTTTGTACAGAAATCACAGTTCCTTTTTGTTAGCATATGTGTATTGTATTTAATAAAAAAAAGAAAATTTTCATTAAATATCATGTTGTTACTAAAACAAAAAAAGCTCAAAGTTATTGTAGTTTAAAACTAAAAACCATAAAAATACTGGAATGGGAGTACACACTCCAGTATTTTTATAGTTTTTATTTGATAGATAGGGTGTGGGGTGAAATGTGGTTTGTATAAGTAAAGTTTAACTGTGATGAATCTTGATTGTTTTTCAGGTCGTAGATGACATTAGAGTCGGCATGCAGTATCTATTTCAGACTCGCAGTAAGCTTGTTTTGGTTCTGAGTGCATCAGGCAATGGAGGCATGGAAGCTGTCATCACCAACCTGGTAGCACCGAAGGAGACCTTGCTTGTAGCGGCTAGAGGGATATGGGATGAACGAGCGATTGGCATTGCTGAAAGATATGGTAGGTATCCCACCTAATATTCTATGTACCTACAAGCAACGCAGTGAAATTTTGTAGAATTTTGTCGACGATTTCAAGTAACCAAATATTCACATCCTATTTTCAACATCACAAACAGCGTCCGAGTCATCTTCCGCTTGAAAAATTCAGTAGCTAAATACTTGTACAAATTGTTTGAGCAATTCCGTAGCACGTAACATTGGATGTGACTAATCTTCTGAAAACGGACAGAAATTCGTTCTCGAGAGCCATGATGTAATAAATTAACACCGCAAAAGAACAAAATGATTTTTGGATTAAATGGCATTTTTATTTAATTTATTTCCTTAACACAATGCAGTTTCTTTATGTACTAAAAGCTCACAAACATTTAAATTTTGAGTATTAATTAAGGAGTTCCGGACATAAAAAATTTTCAAGATCGATCAAGAATCACTATCTACAATGCTTCAAATTCTATAAGTATATACGTTACAAAATTATTGTTGTGGTAGTTCTAATTGTTTTATCTCGCCCCAGGTATAAATACAGTGGTTACAAGAGTGCCCATGAATGCATCATTCAGTCTGGAACAGCTAGAGAGTGAGCTGAAGAAGCACCGTCCTACGGCCTTGTTCATCACCCACGGAGACTCCTCTACGGGAACTGTACAGAACTTGGAGGGGCTCGGAAAGTTGTGTCACAAGTTAGTATTTAATTTAGAACTACATTTTAATGGATGATATACAACATGACTATTATTTTACTCAACAGATGGAACAGGGTTGCCCAGTAACCTAAACCATCATCTTAACTTAATGTGGTTTTGACCACCAGAAAGACTATTTCAATAATCTCTAATCTCAAAATTCAAAAATTCAAAATATTTATTTGGAACTTAAAACACAGGTATACAATGAAAAGTATGAAACGTTGACAGCTGCAAAAGTTATAGAACTGTGTAGCAGTGTCAGCGCCCGCCTCCAGAACAGTACAGACAGTGTTCCACCAAGCGGATTAAACCTAGAAGAAAAACTTAAATGACTAATAAAAAAAAGCGAAAAAACAGAATAACTGAGTTCTAATGGAATGGAATAAAAAATAGAAAATAAAAAACGTAAGCTACCTTATGACGCTATAAAAAATAATAATAATAATTATGAACTAAATGATTGAATGCGAAATTGAGAATATGTGTGAGGGTGTGTGTGTGTGTGTGTGTGAGGGAGGGTGTGTGTATGTGTGTGTGTATGTATGTGTGTAGTAACATTATGTGAATTTGATTGTGAGTTTTTTCTTTATGATTCGGGTCTCTAAGCTACAAGGGGGGGTTATTATGTTTGTAAGCGAGAGAGTGAATAGAATGAAAGAATTTTAAGATTAAGTTGGGATGATTAGGAGATCTTCAGTTTCCTCGTAGGATAGGGTTTGGAGCCAATTTGAGCAGCAGATCTTGCACTTGTACAGGGATAGGGGGTAGATTTTAATTTTCTTGTTGATTTTGTTGTAGAGCTGGGAGCTTAAATATTGAAAATGTCTACCAGCAACTGCCGTACGGCGCGGTTCAATTTTACAGACCAAGTCAGACCGACGCTTTTTGTTCATATAGTGGGGATCATATACGAGTTCCCTGTGTTTCCGCAAGATTGCCGATACAATAAACAGCTGACGTACTGTAAGGACACCACAGTCTGCGTAAAGGGTGGAAGTGGGAAAGCGTCTAGGGTTTGAGGTCATGACTTTTAGGACTGCCCTTTGCGCTCTTTCCAGTCTAATCATGGTAGTTTTTATTGAGCCACCCCAAGCGGTTATACAGTATGACAAAACTGATTGAGTAAGGGCATAGTAGATCATTTTTAAACAATGAAAATCAGCACTATTCCTTAAGATTTTAAACACATAAATTAGTTTACGTATTCGGGAGACAGTGCATTCAATATGGGGTGACCATGACAAGTGTTTATCTAACCAGACGCCTAGATACTTAATACTATCAGTTTTTTCTAGTTCAGGACATTGACATGATTTGGTTAAATTACTGCATGAGTGGACATGGAGTGTGAGTGAGGTAGGTTGTGTTCTAGATGACGGGGAGAAGGTGATAAATTTTGTTTTAGTTATATTTAGGGTAAGGAGATTATGAGCGAGCCATTTAAGAACCACATTTAACGCAGACTCAGCAATAGCATTTGCTTCCGCCCAGCTCTTACCAGAAACTAGAAGAGCAGTGTCATCTGCGTAGGTGACAAACTTACAATTAGGAAGGGAGATCTTACAGAGGTCGTTTATATAGATCAGAAAAAGTGTAGGACCCAGCACACTTCCCTGTGGGACTCCAAATTCAATCGTCTCTTCCTGGCTAACTAGGTTGTTAATAACAACTTTTTGTCGCCGGTTGGTCAGGTAGCTTTTAAAAAGGTCATTTACGTGACCTCTGACACCAATGTTGGTAAGTTTATCTAATAAGAGGGGTACAGACACTGTGTCGAAAGCCTTGGTTAAATCAAGGAAGATGCCTATTGTCTTAAGGTTCTTATCAAAGTTATACGCTATTGACGAAGTTAGCTCAATAACAGCATCCTCCGTAGATTTAGAACTTCGAAAGCCATATTGGTTATTAGATAGGATATTTGTATCAGAGATAAACTTTACAAGTCGCTTATTTATAATTTTTTCAAATATTTTTGACAAAACGCTAAGGACAGAAATTGGGCGATAGTTACTAACATTGTTTTTGTCACCACCTTTGTAGATTGGGTGTATTAAGGCTTTCTTAAAGACATTAGGGAAATAACCCTCAGACATGGATAGATTGAAGAGAAATGTTAATATAGGGATTAAAGTTTGTTTGGAGTTTTTTAATACAGACGTAGGTATTCCGTCCCAGCCAACAGCACATTTGTTTTACAAATTAGTAATAATGTTATCGATCTCAACATTGTCCGTTGGTAATAAGGCCATAGAGTCAAGAGGATTAGAGTAGGTGTTTTTAGCATTAGATGGGAAAGCGATATCGGGTTTACAAATTTTGGAGGCTAGATCTTTGCCTATGTTAGCGAAATAGCTGTTTACTGTGTCGAGAGAGGTATTAGTATCTGCAGATATAGTAAGCAATTCATCAGAGGATGCTTTCTTACGATTGAGGTTAGCCATTTTTTTAATTATATTCCAAGTGGCCTTTGAACTATTCCTGGCTTTTTGGAGTTCGCTACGCTCATAATCTCGCTTTACCTTCTTTAATAAATTATTACAGTAGTTACGGTATCGCGTAAATACTAGCTTTAGAGTTAAATTTTCTTTGTCTTTTATCAACTTACGGTAGAGACGATCTCGATGCCGGATGCACCTCAAGAGACCTGGGGTGATCCAGGGCTTTTTTATGCGCTTTCTACTTGACACTTTTAAATATAAGCTGTGCTTTTGAATTATGGTCGAAAGCAGTTGGACTAGCATTTCAGCAGCTTCGTCAGCACTATCTGACAGTAAGACTGAGGAGAAATCAGTTCTTTCAATTTCTCTGTCAATTGCAACTAGGTCTAGTTTGGAGGTAGTGGTTTTATGAGAACTGCGAGTAGAGTTTATTTTAATAGAGAATAGGACAGGGGCATGGTCAGTAATGTGGGAGTCTAGGACTAGTGTTACAGCGGAGTACGGGGATTTTAAAATAATGTGATCAATACAACTTTTAAGACGAGTAGGGAAAACATGAGTAGGAAGCATAGCGTGAGATGAAACAAGGTTTAAGTACTCATCTGATTTAGGGGTACCAGCGTTTGGCAAAATATTAATATTGATGTCTCCGACAATTACTGTGGTGGGGAATTTATTCAGTTCAGTTAGAGTGCTGTCAAGAGTACTAAGGAAGCCGTCTATGTTGTCAAAGGATGGAGAGCGATAAATAGCTAGTACCGCAATCGTGTTATCAAATTTCAACAGTAGAGAGTTTGAGTCAGCGATTGAAGGGAAGACAACTTTACAGGATAGGGAGTCTCTAACGAATGCCACGACACCTTCATTTTGTGATTTAAAGTTGGAAGCATAGGTGTTAAATCCAGCTATGGAAGGAAGGGAGGGACATTTACTTAGCCAGCACTCTGAGAGTATTATGACGTCAAGGTCTAGTCTAATCCTATGAATCAAAACAGTCAGAGCGTCAAAGTTGCAGTTGATACTTCTTATGTTTTGGTGTAGTAATTTCAGAGTATTGTTGGGCTCTATGTATTGATAGGCGTTTTCAGGAGAGCAGATAAAAGAGTCAGAAAGAGAGATATGTTCAATCTCATTCGCAGTGGCTATATCATCCATTGTTGAGGTTGAAGGTAAGCAAGGGGACAGCAGACACATAGGCATGGTATTGAAAATCAATTAGGGTGAGATGGCTCCCATTTAAAGCTGAGACATTCAAAGGCAGAAAGTAGATTTTGTGAGATGTGTGTATGTGTGTATAGTGTTGAGTGTGTGCAGTGAGGTGGGTGTAGGTGTGTACAAAGAAGGATACGCGTGTCGCAATCAATTTACAAACTAGAGTTACATAGCTAGATACCCTATTAGATAGAGCAGTGTAAAAAAGAGAAAGAGAATCAGAGACTAGTCACTTATCGATTGGCTTTGCGAGGTCTGATTCATTTTGTATTCGAAGCGGAGGTGCACCTTCCCGCTGCCGCAAGAAGATCTTTCCGTTCCAAACCCAGCAAAATCTGTATTCATTCTCTTTTGCGTACTCACGGGCTTGAAAGAACAGTTTCTTCCCTTTAGCAGTTAAGTTCTCTGAAATAAATATTTGCTTAGCAGGCCCAGAAATTCTCAATTTTTCAGTCGTTAACTTATTATTGCCCTTGTAATTCCGTCTGTAATTTGAGATTATCTTTTCCTTCAGCAGTACGCTTGTTAGATCCACTATAACAGTTTTCTGGGCAGGATCCTTAGTACGAATTCTGAATACGTCTTTTATCTCAGAGGGCTGGATCTGTACATTCAAGGCCCTGCCCACGTTGATTACCGCATCCACAAGAGAGGATTTTGTCTCAGGTTGTGACGAGGGAAGGTTCCTCACCTCTAAACATGTTGACCTGCTGCTGCGCTCGAAGCCCTCAAGTTTGTTTTCTAACGTAGTTATATATTGAAGAGTGTCTTTTCTCTCAGACTCAAGTCGGTTTACTTGATCTATGAGCGCATCGTTCCTGGACGTTAAAAAGTCGACAGCCGATCGAAAATCATCCACAACTGCAATAAGCCTCTGATACTTTTCGTTTTGTTCCCTTTGAAAGTCTGAAAACATCAGTTTCATTTCGGACATGAAGGAGACTAGGGTTTCATCGTCACACTCCAACCGCTTACGCTTTGCACTTCTGAGGTTCAGAATTGGCGTACTACCCCTTGGAGTACCATACTCAGCGGCCTGCTCAGCGTTAAGACTTGGCTCAGAAGAGCTATGTTGAAGAGGTGGGATATTTATCATACTCGTAGGAGACAGAGGTATGGCTGTTTTAGGCGACTTCGCTTGCGGTGGAGGGGTCCGTCTTAGAGGCATTGTCGGTAGGTACCTAAGTACTTCTTAGGCGCAAAATCAATATCGTAGCTGTTACAATTACACACGCAATCACAGTTATAAGCGAAAGGAAAGCAGGGACTTCTAATAAATGCAAAGGCGGTGGCTGCGAGGCGCTATGCGTCGAATCGTAGCACTTGTTTCGTAGCACTGGTGGCTGTAGTAGCGGTTGCGTAGGCACGCGTAGCACACAAGCTTAGTTGAGTATCTTAATTTCGCCGCGGTCGGGTACTGACTGGTTAGCGCAGTTGGTCCACACACCGGCCCCCACCCAGACGACCGCCAGTTCAAGCCCGACCAAAAGCAAAAAGCGACGCTCACCAACAGCAGGCCGACGCGAAGCCCTGAGACACCAACGGCGCAGCACCAACTCAATCAGACAGCTCCGAAGACAGGGGCGAAGTCCCAGCAAGCCAGCAAGCCTTACGAAATTCACAGCGGAGCAAAAGGCAACACGTCCACTCAGTACGAGAGCTCGGAGGGAAGGGGGAATCTGAACTAATAAGATTAAATTTTTGACGAAGGTACCTACTTCCATACTTTTCAAAATCTTACTATAGTAAGTGTATAGTAAGTAATTACAAATAACATTACAACTGGACGCTATGAACGCTGAAGTTCTCCTATGTCTCTAGTTAAAAATGTATAATCGAAGTATATAAGATAATTTCCATAGAAAAAAACATGTCACTTTGACTTATTTTTGGTTGTCTAAAAGCGCATGGGTCAATTACATCGGAATCACAGCAAAGTTTGCGTAATAACGCACGAGATGTGGCAAATATGCCTAAACTACATCTTGGCTGAGAACTGCATGAGTTGTTAATGGTGTATAAAACACGCAAGTTTTATAAACAATGATTGTTTGTATTTTTGTATTATTAAATTGATATTTTTCTAATTATGTTGCTACGAGTAACTCCCGTGTACTCCCGGTATTTTCGAACGAATCAAATAGTTTTACACGGAGTTCCTTGCTTTTTAGTCGTTTCTGCTGCCTCTGCGTATCTCGGGCATAACTTGACATTTTACTTGGATCTGCTCTGAATACGCTCAAGTTGAAAACTCTTTAATTGCATCCTGTAAAGGACTATGCAATTAGCTTCAGGTAGAAAGTTGAGAACGTCTTGTACCTAAGTAATTATAATTCAAATTTCTGAAAGCATTAATTCATGTTGAGACAGAAAGCAGTTATTTTAACGACGGCAATTAACTGTGCGCAATAAAAATAATATCACGTTTGTAATTAGGTTGCGTTTGTAGCCATTTCTAAATTCTAAAATGGTATTCTGTAAGCAATGGAAGAAATAACAAATTTTCTGTTCTATCATGCCTAAAACTAGGCATTAGAAATAAAACTAGCATTCAAAGGATATTACCTACCCATATAAATGTTAATGGAACTGTTTTGGACAGAACTACGTAGTTATCTCGTAGAAGAACATTATTTTTACAGTTCCTACGTGATCTGCAATGGTATCTGGCTACTTTGATGCGAGTTTTAAGCAAGCAAAGCCGCGAGCCGTAGCTGGTTCACCATTATTTTGTGAAATGTGAAAATTTGCTCAAGAAATACACTATGTTCAGATTTTGTACTGACTTGAACTAAAAATCCAATTATCTACAGGCGACAGCATTGTTTGCAACGTGCTTAAATTGGAATACTAACTATTTTCAAAAAGGAACCTGTAACAAATGTATTTTGAATCTGATACCCCCTTAGACTAATCATTGAAAGTAATTTAATTGCCTAAAATATATTTTTTTTTTACTTTAAGTATACATTTTTTACGCCAAGTCTTTACTTTTCTAGGTATGGCACCCTTTTAATAGTGGACACAGTAGTGTCCCTTGTAGCTGTGCCATTCCTTATGGACGAGTGGGAAGTGGACGCCGTGTATACCTCTACTCAGAAGGCATTTAGTGGGCCCGCTGGCTTGGCACCTGTCGCATTCAGTGCAAAAGCCGAGTAAGTACCTACCGAGCTTGTATCTAATCGTGTTACCATTAGCTTTTCAATGGGAGAAAAAATATACTAAAGGCGTCTTACACATCACAAAATTTGTCGCTATAAATAGGTACTTACCTACGTTTCTCAAGCTGTCTAAGCCTTAGAACTGTCAAGGATAAAATGTATCTATAAATTAATACAATTAGCAATCGTTGTGTAAGCCGCTTTGACTCTCATTTACAAAATTAAATCATCTTTCGTTCTTATCTGAGAGATTGTTTTCTGGATACAGGTGATTTGGTTTGGTTCCGTTTGCGTTATAAAATGCCTATAACTCTAGTGAGTAAGTAACTCTGGTGACGGCTTTTTTAAGCCGTCTAAACGATGTTTCTGATTTTTTATTCATTACAGGAAAAAGATTAACGAAAGGAAGCACCTGCCACCGTTTTATTTTGACATCAAACTGTTGGCACAGCAGTGGAATTGTTATGGCAATACGAGATTGTAAGTACAACTTTTAACTGATTTTTCTTTCTTGCTTTTATTTATAATGTTCATTCAAAAACACATTGAAGAATGTGTTTTGAATAAACATTATAAATATTTACTATTCATAATAATTTGGCAATTTATCAAAGATTTTTTAAAATGTGTTTTTCTTGTCACGCTTCTGCTAGTGAACAGAGATGGCAACAGTTTTAGCTGGGTGCTAAAGCCGTCACACACTTAGTTATAGTTATATGTATATATATTAATATAAATTATAGCAAGGCTAATTATATTACGATATATTTTCTATGCAAATATTCAAGTGACCGCACACGTAGCTTAATTATAGCTGCTTGAATATTTGTATAGAAAATATATCGTAATATGCCTTGCTATAATTTATAGTAAAATATATTATAGCTACGTGTGTGACGGGCTTCAATCTGCTACATCTCAGCTATAAAATAATCTTCTACATCTTATGACTAAGAGCCTGTGCACACTACGTTTTTCGAACGAGCAGTCACTTTGTGTAGCGCGTCACCCTGCTAGTCCGCAGCGCGCTTTACTAATTACGCGATGATATGATAATGTGCACGGTCACAGATTGCTGCCTACATTTTGTTCGCCTTGCGTTTGTATCGATACAAACGCGCAGTGAAACGGCGCGTTCGATAAACATGGTGAACCCAGGCTCTAACAGAGTATTTTTGCAGTTATCATCATACTATGAGCCCGCCACTACTCTGGGCTATTCGAGCTTGCATCAAAGAAGCTTGTAAAGAAACATTACCTGTCTCTTGGGCCCGACATGCAGCTGTTACAGCACATTTCCACAAACGACTCCAATCTTATAAGTTCGAATTCTTCGTGCCAAAACCTGAAGACCGACTGGCGACGGTCACGTTAGTAGTCTTGCCGAAAACCTATGATTATATGGAGGTGGTGAAATATATCAGATCAAAGTAAGTGTAGAAACACGAATTATTAAAAAAACTCGTGGTCGACCAAGGTTGATTTGAACCTTTTGATGTGCGCATCGTAGTGAGACCATATCCATAGTAAATTAATTGTACCATCTGATAAATATTGACATAGCATATCATTTGCAAATATCTACTGTAGGTACGTAACACCAAGGGCCTAATCTACCTAATCAAGCAATCTACCTACATCTATAATCTCTAATAAAAACAAATAAAATTAATAGTAATTGCAACGAGTAATTGGCAGATTTGACGATATCACTCGAGTTTTTGTCATCGAATTTGTATTCCTATACAATTTTTGTTCAATAGCGATTGCAGGAATGTAACTTAGCTAGAAAGGTAGGTTATAAGTGACTAAAATCCTTTATTTTTCCAGATACAATATTCTTATCTTCGGAGGTTTGGGTCCCACTGCTGGCAAGGCTCTGCGTATTGGAATTATGGGCATCAATTCAAGAATTGAATTAGTAAATGCAATTGTTGATGCTCTGGTTGACGCTATGGTGGTTCTTAGAAAATCATCACTTTAAATAAGTAAAAAAATACATAGTAATTTCAAAAGTGAAGTTAAAATAGGTACATAATTTTGAATAGTTCATCACTTTGAAGTAGTGATTATAATAACTAATAAATAAATATAAATAATAAATATTTATTTATTAGTTATTACTATTTTACTCGACTTGGCGGAGGTACCTTCTGCCTTCGAGATAGTACCTAAATAAGTGATATTAAAAAACAATGTGTGTTCACAGGTCATTTATTTCATTTACTGTATGATAATTTACAAACTATTCACTGGTTTCATCTAGGTACCTATGGATGATGGTGGATTTAGTTTTAAATCTCTGAATCTTGGATATTAAATTATAGTCATTTAACGTTACAGTTTTGTTCCTATTTATAGGTATAATTGGACTGGAATAATGTTACATTAAATAGAAAAAAAACAATGCAATACAAGCGATTTCATGGTATTCTTTATGGCCATTAGTTATGTTATTCGCAAGCCATAGTTGACTACTTCTCTATTGTTAGATCATACAAAATTATTAAAATCATGAAAACTTCTGTAAATAAGTCTCCGTTACGTCGTCGAACAACGCGTAGCCAATACAATAACATTATAGATACAAACTCCTCACATATTTTGATGGACTAGAACCCACAACGAAACGCGAAAATTTATTAAACAATGTTTTATTTTTTGGCAATGTTTCTTGAGAAAATGTTCATAATTATCTCTAGAAAGTAGTGTAGTTTAAGAATAAATAAATTGTTTACTGGACCTCATCAAGCAACTCGGAGAAACATAGCTTACATTCCTAATAATACCTTTAAATTTCACATCCATTGATGAGGCCCTGGATACGAATGAAAAGATTCTTACACTCAAAGACGTATCGCTAGCTACATGGCATTCATTTCCATCACATCGATATATTTGGACTAGCTTCCTTAATTACTTACCTAAACCTTTAAACCTCGTAATTAAACAAAACTAGTCACGAAATTTGCATAAACATAGGTGAATTAACATAATCATGATTAATATTAACGGTACAATCCGTAATATTAAGTATACAATGTTAAAACGTAAAGTATCTATAACAAAATATCTTACTATTTACAAATTAATTTCTATGACAATCCTATTGCCATAACTACAATTTAATTACAAACATAAGTTACCTATTCAAAATAATATCTATTAAATATAATTATAGCTGCAACTGAAAGCATTAAACAATAAGACATAATATTATAAAACAGGGCCCAATAAAGATCCCTGGGTAACTCATGTTTGTAATATTTTCTTTCTAGGTAATGATACATTTAAATAATTCCTATTTCGACACAAGTAGAACTAAAATTATAATGTAGGTAATAAACGATTCAGTTAGGTTACAATGTATGGTACTAAACAAAGATACAAAACTAAAAGCAAATGCACAAACAAGGCGACCAATACAATGTGTTCTGTGATAGTTCATACAGATACCTACATGTGCGAGTTCATATCATTACAATAGCAAAGTAAATAAATATGCATATAAGTAGTTATTAATGTTTATATTTACATTTAAGAAAATATGGCACATCTTTATCGACCGCGCTCGCACCTTTAAAGTTTCTTGCTCAAGCGATCGAGCCCTTCTAAATACTAATCAGTGGATCAATTTCTTACAGAACCAAATTATTCTCAAAATTTGCAAAATAGCCTTAAAGACCAAAATTTTGGGAGTAATATGATCCTTCAGATTTGAGACATGTTACGGATGATAATGCAGTGCGCCTATAAAATTTCGTGATAAATCATAATACCAATTAAAATACCGGTGGGTAAATATATTCAACGCCGTCAACAGTAAAGCTATTCCCATCGATCTTTGCCGTTGCGCGGCCGACCGTTCCTACCGTCTACAATATCAATCAGGTAGAGTTATAACAAGACGAAAAACTAGTATCAGATTAAAAATCTTGTTTAGAACAATAAACAGATGAACTAGGATGAAAACATAAATTAAGCAATGAATTTAAAGAGGATAATGAATACTGAAATACACAGATTGAAAAGGTGTTTAAAATTATTTTTGATACAACTCTCTAAGAATACAAAATAGTGATAAAACTAAAGAGAAGACCAAATTTGACACACCATCTAATTATGTGAAACAATGAAGCACTGAAGAAAGGAAGACAAATCTCTTCAAATACTAGTCTTTCGAATTGCCACAATTCAATACCTAGTACAAACTAGAACTAGAAATAAACACATTCGAATCGCACGAGTATATAAAATACGTCAGTCTATAGAGCGAGTCACTCTTAGCCTACACAGTCTAGGTATAGACGGGTGGGGCGCTACCACAGCTTCTAAACCTTAAGAGCATAAACTGTTATTATAGAAAAGGATACGATAATTAATCAATTTTAAAAAGATTTTATTTTTCTATCAAGATCTTCTAGAAGCAAAAATGATAAGGCCCGAAGTCAATAAGTAGACAATATTCAAGGTTCAACGACTCTTACTAATTTTCCTTGTTCGCACAAGGGATGAACAGAATCTCAATCGATTCAAAGGATCGCCCAAAAAGACACTCTTAAAAGTGTGGTTGCAGCCGTCGTTTACACTATCAAACCTAATGTGTTTAACTGCGCAACTTTTTAACTGAGTTCAGCTGCGTGAACACTGCAGATCGTGAAACTATCTGTCATCGACACAACAATAATCTGATCGATTCATGTCATAAGACGAAAGCGGATGCTTGATAATAATACATTTCAGTAATAAGTTGTTACGTATTCACAATCAAATGTTGCGTCAAGGTATAAGGTGATCTGTATTCAGTTTGTTACTAAACATGACAAAGTGATGTGAAATATCAAAGCTTACTCTTACGGTACTAAACTTCATCTCAATCCAAACCACTTCTACTTCATCCGAAATAGTTTCATGACATAAACAGGATCTTAGCCAAAACAGAGCTATGTGACTGCAGCGTTTACAATCCACTTCTTAACCATTAACTACTGCAACAGCCAACTACACGAGTCCCTTTACTGCGAAATTCCGGGCGCAGTATTTGACTTCAGCTGCGTACTATTGTCTTAGCCAATAACTATACAGCATACCACTAGACTGCAGTTGCTTAGATGCGCTCAGCTCGGTGGTGGATGGCGTGTGGCCGGTCTTTGGCGTCGATGACGAGTGCATGCACAGCATGTGTCGACGCGCCGTCGCTTCTGGCAGGAAGCGCGTCCGCAGCGTTTGCGAACGCATGTTACTTCCCCGTCCTGAAAATAAAGGAAAAAACTGTTAGTAGAACTTTAACAGAATCTCCAGAGGGCTCGCAACTCATGATCTCTGCGGACTGTCCCAAATGAGGTCAAGCAAGAGGCTTGCAGCCCGCCCCATTAAGAAGGGCCCGCAAGGAGTTGTGGATGTGTGCGAAAGCGTTCTCGTGACTTCTACCCAAGCGAGACGCAGGTATCCATCACATTTAGTAAAAGTACTACTTACATCACAATGATGATTTTAGATCTTACCTTGCACCTGCAAGTGACACATCTCTGCTCGCCATGCGAGTGTATCGACGGATGGACCTCCTTGCCGTTGGGCAGAGGTCCGTCGGGGAATTTACAGCCACCTTCTGCAAGGATCTCCTCGGCTGTTCGCGGCGCTCCCTGGTCTTTTGGCGTTTCTTCGTCTGGCTTCTTTGCTCTTGGCTGGAAATAAAAATCAAGGCCATTTAAAACTGATCTTAAATAGTAGACTGGTGATCAGAACCAAAGGATATATGCATAGTTATCTGGCCACCAAAAGGTTTGGTTTTTAGCTAGTCATAATCGCATGGCTTTGGAGAGTGTTTTTTTATTGTCACTCACATTCATTAACAGTCAGTGAGCTCTAGTAAGCTTCGAAGTCAACAATACCGTTAATGCTTATTGATAACAGAAAAGTTTGTCGTTTATTTTGAAGGCACGCACTACACTTAGGTAAGTACACTAATCTCATGAGACGCGCGTTCGAGTCGGATTTCAAATTAGCCGCAAATTGTCGCGCGGAGGCAGCGCGGCTGCAGCGCGGCTGCAGCGCGGCTGCAGCGCTGCGGCCGCACTGCTGTCTAAATCCATATAAATTAAATTAAAAACGATCGATGAACTGATGCGCGGCCGCAGCGCGGCTGCAGCGCTGCAGTCGCGCGTTTTTAATTCATATGGATTTAGACAGCAGCGCGGCCGCAGCGCTGCAGCAGCGCTGCAGCCGCGCTGCCTCCGCGCGACAATTTGCGGCTAATTTGAAGGCGCCCTAACGTAATAAATTCTTTATTTTATAGCTCTATTTTAAGGAATGTTACATCTATTCAACAAAGTTGATCTACGTCAACATCTAAAACTCCGTAAGACCAAACCTCAGGACAAACGCGGCAGCAAGCTCTCTTGTCAATTCTATAAGCCTCCTTCTCGCTGCAATGCAGAGCAGGACAGCGAACTCTCGGACAGTGTATCTGTCTCGTCTCGAAGTTGCAAGTACAAGTGACACAGGTGTCGTATCCACCAGGTACTAGATAGGGATGCCAAGAAGAACCGGGTGCGTAGTGCTGGCCAGCTAACTCACAGCTACCGGTGTCACTCCAGATGGCTGTAGTTGAATCTGTGGATTGGTAAAGGTATACATTAAGAGGATGTTTAAAGATGAAAAATGTAATAGTTCGTGAATATTTTTGAGAAAAAAAGCAAGGGATTGGTTAGCAAACCAAACTCTATTTGACAATCGTAAAGTAAGTCCTGGCATTTATTTTTTGTTCATCTGAATGACCTTAAAATAAAAGGTGCTGATGTAGAGGGCACGAACATGGCGCTGAACTTATTTAAAGGCTAATTTCAACTTCCACACTAATTTGTCAATTAGCACCATTATTAGCACTTACGCTAAGTACCTACCTACCTAGAACATTTTCAAAAAGTTGCCCTCGCAGCATAAGCGCACGTTAGTAGGTATGTTTTATTAAGAGTATCTTGCTCCTGGCTTCGGTTCAATATGTCCTGAATGTAATTAGCCCTCATAGTTAAAATAAAACTTACTAGTGCAGATAGGGCAGCACTGTCCTTGCGGCATTTGCAGCGGAGTGACGCAGTTGATGTGCGGGCACTGCACCGGCTCGCAGCGAGGCACGCCGTGCATGCATACACATTTTGAACATGTCTGAAAATTACAATGTTTACTATATTATTAGGCTATAGGCTACCTATAGTGGGTAGAGATAGGTGAAGGATACTGACGGAATGGTGGCCGAAACAGAATAAATAGTCCTTTTGATGGGTGTACGACATGAACATCATCGTGGGCCGGCAGTGGATGAGGTTATCAATTGAAGGGCTGTGGTGAGGGCATAAATAGTCTGTCTGTATATTGGAATTAAGATATTGAAAAAAGTGGACCAATCTAGGGATGATGGGAGAGAAGAAAGGGAGGCTTTGCATTGCAGTTCGTTTTTGCACCCTTCCAGGGTTTCCACTTTGTGCCTGAGCACCAATTGTCTGTCCTAGGTACGGCACTATCTAAGGTATATTGTATCGAATAAAATTTGCATTATAAGTCATTTTCATCGCGTAACTCCTTTCATCATATCAATAAGGTGTGTAGATGTGACAATATCGACTTAACAGTTATCGTGTTGTATTTCGCAATTCAAAATCTTGGTAATCATCAAGTAAAATTACCTTTGTATCGGTCCAAATCTCCCCCGTCTTGTACAGCTTGTCCTTATGAGAGCAGTATCCCTGATTCAGCCTGAATATATTGTTGTCTGACAGCTGGTCTTCCGTCGGACCCGCTGTGAACTTGGTACTGAGCTCATTGTCCGAAGTCCCCGGGATTGACGGCAAGCAGGACGGAGGCACGCTTATCTGGAAGAATATGATTTTATAGAGATAATAGTTGAATGTATCAACTAAACGTAGTAGTTATATTATCTTTGGTATCAACAGCGTTTATGTCCCTCAATGTCAGGCTTTGTTTTATCCAAGAAAATTATCAGTTTTACTTTCAAATGTTTGTACGTTAATTCATCTCAATGATAGCTAATTCAGGCCAGCTTCCCTTAACTGGTTTTTCTCTTAAATTAAGAAGTAAAAGCTTTAAAATTGTAGTCTCTTACCTTTTTATTTTCCATATCTATAGCAGCATGAACATTGAATTGATTTAGTTCTAATAGTAACGTAATAAAGATAACCATAATGATCAACATTTCATCTACTTGTTGACTTTAAAAAAGTTGATCTGAAATCGAATTGGATAGGAGTACCTTTGCTTGCAACATAGATCCTTAAATAAAAAAATAAATAAATAAATATCCTTTCTAGTCCCAAGCTAAGCAATTTAATGCTTGTGTTATGGTCACCAGATGACTGATAAACTACATAAATACATTTTTTTATTTATAATTATGTATATCCTTTTACTCAATTTGGATCAAATACAAAGTCTTTTTAACTTCCGACTGTTTCATAGTCAAAAATACCTACTACATATTTATACATTTAGTTCGAATTAAAACATTCCTACCTAATATTTCCACATTTCTAACTGACCTGTGGTATTCGCGTGCGCATCAACACAGTGACGTTATCATTCGACCGCAGCTCCAAGTACGCCGCTCCGACGTGCAAAGCCACCAGCTCAGATCCAGTCGGCTCCAACACCCAGCCCTCCTCAGGGCCAAGTTCACGAGCACTACCTTCTACGCCTGCGTGGGTTTCCAACCACCAAGATGAACGGGAGCGGGCGTTGCTGCCTATTACTACAGTCTGAGGAATAAGAAAGTTGTTTTGAGATACAACTGGTAGGCAAAGTTATCGCGATATTTATACCAAATAATACTTACCTCTGACTAGGTAAGATGTCTAAGGGAAACCCCCTTAGACATCTTACCTAGTCAGAGGTTTTCTCAATTATGAGTTGTAATAAGAAAAAAATCAAAACATATACTTGAGTTCCAATACCATTTTAAGATTGCATGATCATCACGATTGTAGTTTTTATATGCAAATCAAAAGTTAAGCTTACGAAAAGTTAAAAAAAGCAAAAAGCTTCAAGATAGGTTTTTTCTAACGGAAGACGACGACAGAACACCCTATAGTGCTATTATTTAAAGATGGTCAAGGGGGAAGAATAAATATGTATGTAGACAGAAACGAACACACATAAATTCAATTATAGAGACCTCCAACAAAGTGGCCAACTTTTGGAATAATTTACCTAACACTACCGTAATAATTATTCTGCCTATTTGGCAAAACAAATTGCTTACCTCGTAGTAGAATCCACACAAAGAGTCAACAGACACCCAAGCCAGCCCCGCCATTGTCGTTGGCAGTCGGATCTGGCTGGTCCTCTTTAGTAAAGCAGGCCCAGACCCAGCTGCGTCAGGAAGCATTCGTGACATCAATCTTCCACGAAGAGTTGGTGGACCTGTTACAAGCAAAGCACCCTTTATAATGGAGTCATAGTGGTATTCAGTACCTAGTTGTTTAGGTGAAATAATAAAAAAGCCAAAACTGAATCTGTTTCAGTTCATAATTTTCCGACAGTTTATAATTCTCAAATGAAATATTATCACGACTGTATTCCCAGTTTATAATTATGGATTAATTTTCGTTACATTGTAATCTAACTTAATCTAAACTTATGTCAAAACCTTTTTGCTTATAAGACTAGGTAGGTATCCGTTTTCTTACCAGTGTCAGCGCCAATATGAACTGCTAGTTGATCTTCATACAAAGGCTGGAAGATCCTAGCACTGGGTCTCGCTAAGACACCCATTCGAGTGTCGAGTATTTCCACTTGCGAGTGCCTTTTGCCTTGCTCCTCAACAAGGGTTATTTTGGGGTCTATTGCACCCAAATTGTCTATCTAAAACAGAATGTTTTTTTTTAGATTTTGTTTATTTATTTATAATAAGGCTACTTTTAACTACCGCGGGTAACACCGCGGGGCGCAGCTAGTATAGGTATATAAGATACAATTTTTCTTACCTGAATATCATAAACGAGAGACCCATCCTTGTCGATATAAAGCAGAGCGAAACCTTCAGGCGACACGCTAGCTGGAGCTCTTTCTGCTACCAACGGCGCATGGAACATTTCACACGCCGCCTTCTGCCTCACACTGCCAACTATCCTCCTATCAGGAGCTCCCACAGCTTCTATCGTGAGCAGTAATCGACCTCGAGCCAAAGATCTAAGCTCCGCAGCAGACACGGGAGTGGAAACCTCCAGCACGTTGGTATGGTAGTCGGGTTTTGCTACTCTCTGCACCTGAAAGAGTAGAATTCTTTTTCCTTTGTTTTGAAATTTCATTTCATGACACATCAAAACCTTAAAGTTTTTCGTAGTCAGCAATAAGTACCTAACTTCAAAAGCTAATTCTGACTAACCATGACTTTGTAATTTGCTCGACAATTCCTAGAATCATGATCAGTTCGCTATCGTCAGTCAGTAATTTACTGTGTGAATGATGGTATCAAATCAATTGCTCATCATCCATCATCATGCATGAGCAGAATAAATAAAACTCAGCAATGCGAAAACCCATCCCACAGCATTGCTAGTTTTATGCCTACGCCCATTTGCATTTTCAATTCACCAATGAAAGGGCTAGGTACGAAGCTAATTACTTAAGGCAGGAAATCTTGCAACTCATTTGCCATTTCTCAACAGCAAGTAGAAATCAAGACTCAAAGTTTAGTTCATTCTTGTGCATTGACAAACTAGTCACGAGGGGTTCAACACGGTTAAGCAAAAGCAATTAGTACGCAATGTTTTATTGATGGCACTTGCTTTTCATTAGGGCTGCAAGAATCCACACCAAATTAGGAGACGTTTTCGTTGCTTAGAATTTAAAAAATAACGTACTAAGTAGGTACAAGGTGTTTCCAATTTTACCTGATCAATGATGGTCTGATTCTTCTCAGGTAATGTAAGCACTATCTTCACGAGATGAGAAGTGGAAGCGCTTTTTGGGAACACTCCATTGAACACCAAAGCCATGTAAAGGCTTGGAGTGGCACCGGCAACTCCTGTGATAATCGCAGTGCCGCCCCACCAGCCGTCCTCGTGGTCCATTGCTCCGTAATCCCGACAGGCTCCTTGTCCAAACGAAGGCGGAGGGTGCTCGGGCTCCAAAAGTGTCGTGAACATCTCCGAAGTTAAGGCCGGATATCTACAATAAAAAGCAAGGATAATTTCAAAGAAAATAACCGGTAATACCCAACTATTATTACGGCGAGATCACATAGAACTTAAAGGATAAAATCGATTACGTATCATAATAGTCATTGAATAAGAAGAATGATAAATAAATGTGTAGATTACGACATCACGCAATTAAAAGAACGAATCAATTGAGTTTTCGCTTTGATCGCTAAAGCCGCCTTGCCTACATACGGTGGTATTTTCCAAGAGTTATTTCTAATGAAACCGACAGATTTCCGTTATTAATCACACGGTTAATTTAATTTACGATCCAAAGCGAATAGAGCTGCTTGAGGTTTTCTCAGAATCAGTGAAGGACTTTACCGAGCAATTTTATACATGGCGTTTGTATGCCGCCAAATGGACCTGTATAAGAATTGGCACAATCCGCGACATGAATGCGAGAATAGCGAATGTTCGTACCTACCTGTCGATTCGGCCGCTCAAAGCGCTATCTATGGAGTTATTCCGATCGTCACCCCACAGCAGTGCGACGTGCAATTCTCCATCTCGCAATAAACTCTTGTACTGACGAGGCACTCGTCTCCAAACGCCGCATAACTGTTACAGAGAACATCATCAAAAATAGCAATTTAACATTCAGCAGTAAGGTTTGCTATCAATATTTGCAAGAAGATACTCATTATGTAAATACCTTATCAGTTTTTTCTTCGTAAGTGGCGTGAATTCCAGGTATTTTCTTGAGAGACTGCTCGAGGAGCACTCGTCCAGCTTTATCGAGGAAGGCAAGTGCTCTCGGCTGCGAGCCTATCGAGGGGCTCAGGATGACGGACCAGTAGAGATGACGTCGACGGAACGTGAAGCGGGCAGTTGCCACTCCAGGGGCAACGGGCACTCCTGACATGTCGTCACGTCTCACGCAAAGTGGAGACCGACCTGTCAGGAATGAAGCAAAATCTACGACAAAAATCATTATTTAGTAAGATCACCTCAGCATTATGTAATAGAAACATTTCTTATAGCAAAGATTATTTTAGACCTCATCGTCTTTGATTCTTTTTATAGCGATAATGTCTTTGCGCAAAACGATTTTATCAATCAATTTTTACAGGTGTATATTGTTGAACACAACATATAAAAAACAATCGCAAGCAGTAAAGATAAAGGCCCCGTTTTCATACTCACATCTCATATTGTGTTCGTCTTCTTCAGCAGTGATGACCATTGGGCTGTCTTCTTGCACGATATCAGGCGCTGCAACAAACATTAACACATCAAAAACAAGTTGCCACGTGTGTGGCACTCGGATGGTACCGGTTTATTTACCTTAACTTAATGGTAATTGATATTTTCTACTGTATGTGCTCGGCTGACGGGTGCGGCGCCTATGGATATCATGTTACCAATACCAGGGCATTTGGTTAAGCAAAGCTACTTCGTTAACGACGTGATTTATCAATTACGCGTAGTTATGAACCGGGCCGGCGGGCACATTTCATTTCAATTTTATGATGTTATATACTACGAAATCTAAGTGTAAATGAAACTTGTTGATTCAGGTAAAAGCGTTTAGTTCCGACTTAGGTGAATAATTATTACTTCCCTGTTTAAATGGTAAATATACATACACTTTCCCCCGTCGATGCAACGGCTCATAAAAACCAGTGGTTCGATGAATTGATCGCGGGTGACGTCCGCGTGGTGGTCGCCCGGTTCGCGAGACCCCCGACCCCTCCATTCTGCTTGATTGGATCAAATATTATTCAATCGGATCGGAGCGTCTAGACGGCGACGGCAGAATTTGCGCTTTGCAATAAGCTTTCTTGTTGGGTCTGCTATGGACGGAAATAGAGGGAGCACTGACATTTTGCGCGACACTTTGATTGGTACTAGATTTTGTCTATGCGCTCGTTAAACGCTCGTAAACTACAATTAATCTGACTCTGGCTGTAAATAATACTTTGAATCTGCAGCTCTTTGAACTCGGCGTTCTAAATAGTGGAACGTTCACATGACATCACGGAAATAAGTCTCAGGAAAAACAAAGTCAGAAGAGAAACATTTTATAAGATTACAAAATGTAGCTTTGGAATAGCAGAAACGTTACCTAGGGAAGATATTTTACCTAGTAAGTAGGTATAGTATTATATTATCTGTGGTATTACTAGCAATTGGTTTCTATACCTACTATATTTATTGACTTTATTACCAAGGTAAGTAAGTAAATCCGTATGAGCAAGTGGCCAACTCTGGTGACGCAGTTTGAAGGCCTCCGTCATGACTTCACGACTTTAAAAGCCGAAATCGACAAATATACACTTACGTTAATAAATGTTTAAAAAATATACCAAAATATATTTTTTACCATGACCGTAAACAAGAAACGCGACAACAGACAAAAGTTTCATTGCGTCAGTATTATTCGATAGCTATACTTCTCAAGAAACTAATACTTTTATCATAGAAACAGAAGAATGACATGATAAAAAAGCCACGCCAACAGTAGGTAGTCAATAGTCAGATGAGCAGACCTGTTTACGCGTCTAGCTGAAGATTGTAATCTGGCACGGTGCGGCGCCGGTAATCATAATTCACTCTGTAAATTCATTACATACCCGAGACAGCCCTAAATTTATTTGAAAATGGCGCCAACGCGTTGAGTAGCTCTAGGATATTTACAAGCACAACAAAGAGATGATCCAACAAATATATCGCTTTTTATAGGGTTGATACAGATTAACATAAGCTTCTGCAAACATCGTAAAAGAATAAACAGACGTAAATGCTTTCGTTTGCTTTTGTAAGATAATGATAATAAACGACTGCAAAAAGTTTTAGTATCAAAATGTAAATGCTTCAAGCTGAATAAGCTAAGTTTTATAATGCATAAAATTATTGAGACTCTAACATTCTATATACTATCTGCTCCCCGCGGTTTTACACGCGTGGGACCCGAAAAAATGTAAAAAAAAATTACTTTTACAATATAATATTAGTAGAGATAATAAGAATAAAAATATGACAGATACGTGAGTAATAAACTAGATGATCAGGCAGCCCTAGCAGACATCTATAGCGAGTGCAAGCGGCATCAAGCACCTTTGACTCGACAGAGTCGGCGCGGGCGCACACGTCGCGCCTGCAGAGTATGTATATTTATGCGCTTGCATAGTTGCAGTACACAGAAGCGCGCGACAGCGGCGTCTCACCAACGGACAACCCTCATTAATGTCGTTTAGCGTAAATTTAAACTTTTGAAAGCAGCATACGTGACGGGACTGGAGCCGTGACCGCTTCATTTTTAGTCCGGTCGTGCCTTAACTCTTTAGGCCTCTCCGGACGCGGCGAGTTTTCCAATCGCGTGACGTAATGAGGCGCCACTTTGACGACGCTCAATATATCCAGTACTATTACAGAGATCAAGAATGGTTTACATCTAGTAGGTTTTCCAACATTGAGCAGTACATTAACGGCTAGTGAGACGTTTCAAATCATAAAACGTGAATATAAAATATGAAAGTCATGAAAGTCATGAAATGAAACCACACTCCTCGACAACTATAATATAAATTGTATTTGTTACGAAACAGCTGCAGAGAGTGAAAGCTGCACTGAAATGAGAAACAATAACTTTCCTAATCCAGGCCTAGCTCGTTCAGTCTCTCAATGCACCTAATTATCTGCGCCGGGTTCGTTTCGCCAGGGACAAAACGAGCATAGTTCTAACCAATTTGCGAGATTTACTGGCAGACTATGTCTTGACTTTCAACACAATACTATTTGAGAATAGAATAACATGGTTGGTAGACACAAACATTTCTGCGCTGGCGCCACGGGCCGTGGCGAAATGGATTTAACTAACAGACAAATCAGTCGGTCGATTGACAAGACAGTCAGCACGCTCGATCTGGTATAAAGTGGCTCAATCGTCTCTGATTGCACAATCGATCGAGCCAATAAACAGCATCTTAAGACAACTTAGTGTTCCTAGGGCTCTGCATATTTATGAGACGTTTAACGGAGGATTAGATAAATAACATGAATACTTGCATAGATAAGCCAGTACCGGTATTTCTTTCTCGAATCAGTTTTCTGAATGATTATTCTCGTAGTACACTTTGATCTTGATTTACTGAAGCGGAACTGGCCCTTAATAACTTTGAATTCCTTGATTTATTTCCGATAGTTTAGTTCGGATTGAGAACAATTTATAGCATTCATAAAACTTCTCTTAAAACCTCAGAGAAGGGTAGGTGATTTTTATCATCTGCGTTTCATTAGTCATTTGCAACATTGTAAGTACGGTAAATATACAGCGAATATGTTGTCAAATTCTCGTAAACTTAACACCGCCGTACCACCTTGTAAGTGGTTTATAAGTCAATTTGCATTTCTTAATAAATCATTTCATGTATCTTTTAGTAGTGAAAATTATACCGTAAATGATAAAGTAAAACATCAAAGACAAATCTATTATAGTAAGACCTAAAGTTTTTACGTCTAAGTGGATAGTGAGACAGGACATTTACCTTGACCTCGCCGTAAAAATGTGAATTTCAGCTAAAGTCGCGACGCGCCGGCGACGCTGAGCAAATACGTCTGGTGACGCAACAAACGCATCTAAAGCACAGAATACACTAGAGTTTACGTATTATTAAGTATATGTATTCAATAAACAATCATGACGATTAAGTCCAATGAAATAGGTACTAACTTTTGAACTGTTGCATTTTTTAAGGAGACAGACTGATAGTGCTCTGTACGCGAGAGGAAACCATTGCGATGGGTCTCCTCACGATATTCAGCTTATTCAGCTTAAGGCGTAGGTACTGACTCGATGAAACAGGATAGTAAAGCTGCAGAAGAAGCCTTTACGATCAACAATGACATGCAGAAGAGAGTCCCTTTAAGGTGGCCCTTCCCGGTGCGTCTATCATCGACGCGGGCATAGCTAAAAAGCTTGTTGTTTCATCCAGCGCAATGGTAGAAAAAGAAGCAAAGCGAAAAAAGAGAGATAGCGCCTCAGCGCTCGGCATTCCGTAGGTAATTTCGCCGCTCACTCGCTCACTCGAAAAATAGTGTGCGGAAATTTCATAAAAAGTGTTCCAGGAAATACGTTTTTTTCAGTAAGCCTTACAAGTTTGTAAAATAAATATTAGTCATTTAGAATCTCCATAAGATTTGCAAGGTTTCTATGACAATATTTTCTTTACGTTTACAATTTATGAGTACATTATGAACGGCCAAAGTTCAGGTAAAATTTATGCTAAAAGCAGGTTTTTGGAAGCTTATACTGAATTTGTTTCTCAAAATTTTGATTTTTAGTTTCGATAGAAACCTAGATATAGTGCACAAGATACCTATTAGTCCAAAAGTTTAAAAGAAAGATCTATTACAACGGCATAATCACGTACGAGCGTTTGTATGAAAAGTGAGCCGGGTTGACCGCTCTTAATTGATGTCATTGGTTGCTATGCGAACAGTATCGCATAGCGTAAATCGTCTGTTTGCCATGATTCTATATAGATTTCAATCTTTGTACAAATATTTAAGGTGGAAAACCTACAGGGGCAGAAATCCTCAACCACAAAATAAATAGAATAACGCTTAAATTTTCAAGTACCTACCTACTCATCGATAGTAATTAAAAATGAAAAATGAAAAAATGAAATATGATCACGACTGTATCCCGGGATCGGTAGACATTTCTTTCGGATCTTTAGGCAATTTTTAGATCTTTTCGAAGATGATAAGATAGTAATTAAACCATGCATTAATTTTACAAAATCACGAAATTTCATGAAAAACTAACTAACTTTCATGTTAAACTGACAGTACAACGATAATGTAAACAGGTCCTAATTCTATTGTCCCATACCACCTCAACATCTGACAGAATCTGTAACTATGCCAGCAGTTCGTTGGTATTTTAAGATTGTCCGATTTTTTCACCATTATTCATTACATAACTGATAATAATAATCAATAGTTAGTTCATTGGTAGGTTCTCGACCTAATTAACCAATAACATACATGTTAGCCACACATAGATAACATTGATTATATTGTGCCATTGTCTTACTGAGTGCGATTTTCTTATCTTCAATTACCTGTGTGAAGACAAAGAGTGAAAAGAGGTTTTGTTATGAACGAAAAATGAAATATAAATTTAGTATGTACTGTTCAAAGTGTTCAAACATAAATAGGTACCTAGCTGTACAGAGGAAGCATTGAACAATAAAAAGCTGCAGTGACTAATTAATAAAAGTATCAGAGTTAAGGAAATGCGAACAAAGATGGTGCAAGTCGCGATAACTGCGTGCAAGCATTTCCAGGTTCTAGGGCACCGAGCTCGTACCTCATTCTGAATTCCCACAGCGAAAAGCACAAACTACACAGGGATACAGCGAGAGTTGTTCGCTGTCGGCTCTGCGCTAATTTATAGGTTATATTCGTAATGATTGTGGCAAAGAATGTTATAGCAAGGCGCGGTCTTATTGTTGTTGATAGGCACGCCGCACGCCTGTTTCGTGCCCGTGCCCGCACACACGCCTGTATAACTGTTCACTGCGAGAATGCAATGAGCGTTGGGTTCGTTTCAACGTCCATTTTCATAAAATGTAGGTAATGTCACCAAGAAGCATCTCAATGCTTTTCTCGTTTTGATTTTGGTGTTCGAATTACGAAAGGCATGACGCAAATTCTAATTAGAGCGAAGCCCCATTAGTGCGTTGCACTGCGTTGCGTCGTCGCAGCGTCGTCGCTACGTCGTTTTCCGTATATTTTTTATGAAATGCCCCATTAGACCGTTGCGTCGTCGCGCGCGACGTTTCAACGGATCGACGGACAAGAGACGAAGCGGAGGGAGGGTGATGCGCTGCGTTGTCGAAGCCCCGCTGCGACGACGGACAGAGACCACTGCTAGAGGAGGAAGCTAGACGAGCGTAACGACATTTTGCGCTGCGACATCGTGCGGTATCGCAACGCAGGTGTGGCATACAATGCGCTGTTCCGTTGCGACGACGCGACGCAACGCAGCGCAATGCACTAATGGGGCCTCGCTCTTAGAGCGTTAAGATCGTAGCCCACTTATACAACTCCGCTCTCACCCAAATAAAATAGCATTCTGATATGGGCTTCAGGTATTATATTGGCAACATAAATTAGCAGACTGCTCGCTGTCAGCGAGCTTACCGCCATCAGAGTGCTCGGTAGTTGACGCCTCGCTGGCCACACGTTGGAAACAAGCGGTCTGCGCGGTGTCCGCACGCTGACTGCTAGCAGTCGCCCCGTGACGATACATAGTCAAAAATACGAGTTCCTTCAATGGAAACCGATCGCGAACTGTGTCTATCGCGAAAAGCGAGAGCGGTCGGCGCATGGACCGCTGGGCGCCTGCTAGCTGGCACCGCGAGCAGTCGTTAGTGTAGGGCGGTGTTGGGTGGAAACAGTATTGGAGCAGAGTCGTGTAAGTGGACTATGACCTTTATGCACAACACGCGTCGTATAAGGCATACCTACGCTAACACACAGTGTAATTTTTGCGTGAACTAAAATGGTTGCAGTACAGAGTTGGAAAATATTGAACAAGCAGGAATCGGGCCGTTCACGGTCGCAACTCCCTTGTATGGCGGTGAACGAGGTATTGTGCTGGTCGCGGTATTTCTTGCGGCGGCCTATGCAACACCGTTTACGGACAACCGTGTACCCAAAAAAGTAGAACAACAAACCACGTCCGTGCTGTTTACAAGACGCATAACACTTCAGCCGCATTTTCCTGCGGTAAAACTACATCGATTTGCATTTAACGCCTACAGCCTGGTTCGCTTTGCTGCGCGACACGAATGCATGCATTTCTCTTACGATCAGTTCACACATTAATTTCTTTTTAGTCTATTATAACAACTAATTCATTTACATCCATTTTCAAAAATATTTAAAAGTGCCGCCTTAAGTTACCCGATATTTGCTCTTGGTAAACTAATCGCGCATCAAGTAATGAGGCGCACGCGCATGTCGCAAACGGACACCTCGGCGTTTTCTCCATCACGTTTCGAGTTAAACGGGCATGAAATTATATTTGTTCTTTTAACTAAACAAATATCATGATGAGATCGCTGTTTGAGCATCAGAGATTGTCTGCCACTTAATAATGCTCGTTAAATGTTTGTTGTTTAGTTCTGATTGCGCAGCGTTTCATGAATGTTTGTTTTCGAAAACCATTTCATAAATCGCAGTATTTATTACTTCAATTGAGGATAAATAACTTTGAAAGTCTTATTTATGCATTCAAATTATGAGTCTTTAAAAAAAGCTTCACATTCGCACGTTGCAGGCAATAAATCTTTATTCTCGACTGTATAATATGACGGCTGGCGATGGAGCTTGTTGATGGAATTTAATTAGAATTGGAGCGCGCGTTCTGATTGGTGAACCACATCGTATCATCTTCATCGGAATGGCCCAGTCGCTACTTTAAACCATCCTTTTACCATGCAACTAATAACTTTATTGAGAATTCTAAAGGGTTTTACAAACGACAGAGGCCATTAGATATTATTAGATAATCTGTTCCATAGGTTTCATGGCCTTTATTATTTATACATAATTTAATCAAATATAATGATTTTTTACAGAAACATATTATTAACATAACTGTGCTAAATACAATTAGAACCAGTTGAGCCTCCTAAGGATAATTATATATGTTTAAATTTTTATTAACGAATCCTTTCCAAAATGGGCTGGAATTTAACCGATGATTGAATTGTCAAGTGAAGTGTTGCGTGAGTAGAGGTGGGCAAACACCTAGTGCATCGATAAAGAACTAGGTGAATACGTGAGTGAAGGCACATAGTATTTAAAATTTCACAATATATTTTTAGGAATGTCAAAACTACTCTCAACAATTTAACGTCATGGATAATGTAAATTATAATTTTGTTCGGTAGATCATATAGGTAATGAAATAACAATGGTAAAATACAACATAACATAATTTACATTTGTATTTACAAACACACTATCATTATATTATAATTTATTGGGATTCGCCAAATGATCGCTTATCAAAAAACTAAATTGCAGCTTCAAAGCAAAACAATGTTATTTTAGACGAGCAATTGAAATTGCTCTATTTTTGTCGAAACTAGTAAATGTTGAGCTCGCGTGTCCCAAAAAAAAAATTGTAAGAATGATTTAAAAAAATATATATTTGATCAAGACTGTATTCTCAAGGAGAAGAAAGAAACAAATTTAAATTAAAAACCATCGAATAATTGGTACCATATTTTTCACATACTTAAGTACCTACTCGTATTTTCATAGACAATGTAATGGAGTGGTTTTTTTAGCTATTGCAAAAACTTTCGATTTGATTTGGTAAGTAACTTTGGAAAAAGTGTTTCTGGTGAATAATAGAGTTTTTTTTTTAAGTCTAAAAATGCAAAATAAAACCACGATTTCTTAAGATAACAACTATAAGCTACCTGGGCTTAAAATGTTGCCCCACTCTGTATAGTAGAGCTATAAAGCTAGACATATAAAAAAACACTGAAACTGAAATCTAAGAAACTGAATTGTAGTTTTCAAACTTCTCTACAATGGCTACGTTGTTATTTGAGTTTGGCTGAGCAATAATTGCTCAAAAATTGCCCGTTTAGAAGCTTCTTTATATAATTTTATTGGCTATCATTCAAAATGTCATATAGACTGATGTATATATCAACGTATGACTACGTATCGAACCAAAAATAAACCTCGTACTTGCGACGGCTTTAAAATTATCAGTCCTATAATTAAAGTATATTACACTTGTAGGTTTACCTGTTTACTCGACCGTACCTACTGATAAGAAATTTCAAACGGACATGCGTGATACAAAAGTATGTTGTAAAGTATTTCTTTATTTTTATCTAGTCTAATTATTACGGAAAAAGACATCAAGAACGAATACTGTACACGGAAATAAAAATAAACTTTTTTAAAGTTAAACTTTTCAAATGTCGAATATAAATTTTAATAACTTTAAACAAAAGAGTTATGCGGGTAAGTAATCATATATTTTACAGTCTTAAAACTAATTATTTGAGAATAATCTAAATGTTTGTGTGTTTAAATGTTTTCCAAAAAGGTATCGTATGATACAAACAAAGGTCTAATGAACATGCACTCCGAAACATCAATCTTCATTAGCGTGATTATTTCCGAAAAAAGAATTAGAAATCACAAACCCTGCAAAGTAATTAAAGTAATCAGAAGACGGGTCAATATTTATTGTTTAACACCTCAACAGTGATTATAAAAACGTTAAAAACAATAAATTATAACAAAACTCGAATTTACACTTTTTTACATAACACTACTAAAGACTGCCAATATAGTAATGAACTATTTCCTTGTTTTAAGTAACTAATTTATTTTATACATTAATAACATGACCAATAAAGTTTATTTGCAAAAAACCAATGCACTTACTCATTTTCAACCTTCAACTTTCGATATTTACATCAAGGCCAATAATAAATTGGTAATATACAAGTTATGTTCAATTCAAATGTATTCCAAGTAATTGATGATGAACGCAAATAAAAAATTATGACCACTCGAACTGAACAAAATGATAATAAACTTCTGAATCATTCGAGCAATAAAGACAAGCCTTACTAGACAAAGGTCATAGATGTAAAACACCGCTACTGCTGGGTCAGGTCATACCAACAAGACAATGATTTCAAAACAAACACAATGGACTTTTGTCTCGCATCGTCAAGATAAATGTTACAGAACATTATGTTACACCTATTGTTCATTGAATACCTAATGGATCTTTAGAGCCGTAGTACGAGATTGCTGAATTACAAAACGCTCTTAGAAAAGACTCGAAACTAATAAAAAAAAGCCATTGAGGACTATCAGTGAAACTGAATTAATATTTAACTGATAAAGTTTATCATTGAGGAAAATTCGCATCAGAGTTTTTACAAACACCTTTTTTGAATCAAGATTAAATGATTGATCTTGACTTCGGCGTAACATCAATCCTCTAATAGAGATCGTGCTCTGGTTCCACGATGGCATGAATGGTGGCATTGTGTCCGGTCGGCCATGTGGCGCCGGGCGCAGGCGCCATCACTTGACCATGAATCTTGGGATATGAAGGGTCAAAGATCTAGTATCGTGACCTTCATTTTAATACCTCTGCCAAATCTTTACCTAAATAGATACTAAACATTCCGAAAATATAAATTAACTTCATTTATTTCTAGCTCATTTTATTGAGGTGGTCAGGTCAATTAGAAAAAGTCGGACCAAATGAGAGGCGCTGCGCCGCACTGCATGTCGCGGCAAAAAGCCTCAAATATCTAATAATGTAGTAAAATAATGTCCTATGCGGTCTGACCTTAAATCTAAATTTATTATTTAAAGATTATGATGTGGTATAAAACGGTTTTTGTATCATTGCAAAAATCTTCAAGTGTATGATACATTATCTTGATACGAGTGATGGGTAAACACAGAGTAGTTGTGCCACTTGTGTAAGTGCATATAGAAAACTCTATACGCCCCAGATTGTCAGTGGTAAGTTGCAAAAAGCGAAAACATCCTTATCGAACGTAGGTACATAGGGCATGGCCTTTACTCCGCAAAACGAAAAACGAAGTTTCGTGACAATTTTCGGGTTCTAATTATGTTGGTGAACTATTACGAATTCAGTATCCACCAACATAAGCTGACCCCGAAAATTGTCACGAAACTTCGTTTTTCGTTGTTCCAGAGTAAGGGCCCAGGACAGATTTGTTAATGAAATATTTAAATCAGCAGTTTACGTTTATCTATATATTACGTATTCTGAATACTGATTTGAGGACGTAGAAAACAATGTGTTGTGTTAGAAAAACATTGAATTTAGTGGAAAACCGCATACAGGCGCCGCATACAAAATAAGGCGCTGTTTGCTGGAATTGGTGGACATTGAATTGAAGAGGGTACATACAGTTGTCACCTAAATTGCGTTTGGCTAAGGCTTCATGTTTACGGAAAATTCTTTGGAAATGTGCTTACGTGAATTTGAATTATTGTCATGAAGATACAATAAACACAATGCCTAATGCATGAGTCTTTCATTAAAAGCTATGTTTATTCCTAATTTCTTTCAAGAACTTTTCAGAGTGATCAAATAACAATTATTCCAACTTTTTCACATAATATAAAATTACGAATGTTTAAAAATCATTATTGTTAGTTATAAATTACTTTTCGTTGAAAATGGACACTGCACACTAAAGTGTAAAGTAAAGTATTTTACCTATATTTCGGTAAATAATTCCAATTATCTGTGTGTATTTAATTCAGAGATTAGCCTCAAGTAGGCCAGAGGTGAGTGAGGCTGGTAATTGCGAGAATCAATTAATTAACATGAAAATTAATCTCAAAGTTGCATTACAAAGCGGACGATTTATAGTTTCGATTAGTTGGAATCTACCTGCGTATATATATCGCTAGAATTGTCCTAAGTGCTTAAATACTGATAATTATATTCAAACACAGTGGTTTATTACTTCAAGCTTAAGCTTTGAAGCTAGTGGAACTAACCCGGATAGTAAGTAGCCTATGTATTATTCCATTTCATAAACGTACATTTCAAATTCTAGACAAATCCGTTCAGTAGTTACTGCGTGAAAGAGATTAATTAAACAAATATTTTTTATATTATGTTAACTGGATGATTCTAGAGCTCTGGATATTTTCGGTGCTCAAAAAACTCAGGCGTCAGGAGGCTCTGCCTGCGCTTAACAGGAACACTGTAGTGCCTGAGACAATGTTGAGATGGAATAAGCTTGCCCAGCACCTCTCAGCTTAGCCGGCCATATCCACAGGAAAGACAGTGGTGAATACATGTAGGGCTGACTAAGCGGGTTTCCCCACGATATTTTCCTTCATCGTTTAGAGCTCGTGTGCATATAATTTTTTTTTAAATAAAAAATCCATTGATGCATCGACGGGATTCGAACCTACGGCCTTCGGATCGAAAGTCGAGGTACCCCATCCAGCTCGGCCATCACGGCTAGGTAGGTATATAATAAGAAAAACCTTTGATATAAAAATGTAATTTAATTCCTAAGAGATCCAAGAGCTAATGAATGAAATTCTAATGTTATCTCAGGAATGTCGTTAGGAAGTTACGAGGATAGCGGATGACACAAAAATATTTAAAGGAAATGTCATGCTCGTAAGTTATGACTAATTAGTTTTAAATCGTTGAAACCGTAACAAAAACATGCCATCCATTGACTACATGTTATAAAAATATTCTACTTTTAAGGTTTCTGTATGCGTCAAACTAGCGCCGTCGCCTATTTTATTTTATTATTACGCTGAACAAAGGAATTAAAAAAAACTGAACGTTCAGTTTGTGACTAAATGTGCACTTGGTGGCCACCAAACTCTGTTTTCGCTACTCTTCCTAAACTATACAAAATAAAACTATTAGAGAGGTATTAAAAAAAAGCTTATGATAGGTTTCACAAACTGAACATTCAGTTTGTTCAACGTAATAATAAAAGTTTGACGCATAAGTGAGTATTCGGGCGTAAGTGTTAGTATTTTTTAAATACCTCTAAACTCTACAAAAAAAACCTATGTTTCCGTAAGTTTCCTAGATTTTTTAGATGTCAAACATGACCACAGAGACAGAACGGTTCAGAGTACAATGTAAACTAGTTTTATAGGCAATTCAAACGATCCACAAGTCAATCGACAGATACACCATCATAAGGATAAATCTCTTAACGACTTCATACCATTGAGCTCAAAGTATAAGCTGTTTTAATGTTTATAATGATCCACTCAACACATACTAAGATACTGCGATAAACATTGGCATCATTGATACTTAGTTGTTTATACAATGTTGTAGAGAAAGTTTGATTAAAAATATTAACAGTTAAAATTATTGCATCCTAGACCTGCTTGCAAATAAAGAGTAAGTAACGTAAAGTTTTACTTTTATTAAAAGTAAATTCTCTTTATGACACAATACAATAAATTAATACATAATCGCCTTTTACCGGCAATTGAACTCACGCGCAGTTTGATTCATAATAATAAATGCAGCTTTCTAACCAGTCAAATATTATTTCAGAGATTAGCGTTTGTAAAAACCTCTTCTAAACTTAAAACTAAATGACATCATTATAACTTTAGTTGGTGTAAATCTCTTTAGGTATATGATTCGAAAGAAAAATTTACCAGAATCCGAGTATTTTGAGAAAGAACGATTCTTACGCAAATCTCGATTTGACCCGATTCCCAATCGCAGTGAGTCAGCTTCCGATGGAGCACTTACTGTAAATTGGGTAGCGCTTGTTTATTGACTTTACCGATATATTCCGATGAGGAATATGAGAAAAGATTTTTATGCCTAAGAGCCTATGCACACAACGTATTTTACTGCGGGTCTGTTTCGATACAAACGCGCTGCACGCGCACGTTTATTTGTTTTGGATTAGAAAGGACGTAGAGAAGTACGATTGAAATCGAATAAGTCGCATTAACAGCTGAGCGATGTGCTTCAGAGATCACGTCAAATTTTATGTCTTTTAAGTTGTTAAGCGATCCGTCCGTCACCAGAGAGAACCCTATCTCATAATTCGATCATACAAACAGCGGTATTCCGAGCACGTAAACCTTTAAATTCTATACAGAAGTTGTACTTATTCACATTCAAGTAGTGCTTGGGATGTAGAGAAAACGGCTTTTGCAAATTTCTCATCGTAAAGGCGCCACGTTTCTGTGAACAATGAAAATGGTATGGTGATGGCGCCAAGCCCTTCATCATAAGCTGCGCACGCGCGGACCATAAAACTACATTATTAGCGTTTAGCCGCTACATTTACGACTTTGGATTGTTCTACTTGTACTTGCTTGGCTTTGATAAAGTCTAGATTATAAAACATATGCAAACGGGTATTTATCACGAATTTTACCTTTAATATTCGCCCGACGTTTCGACCGGATTGCACCAGCCGTGGTCGCGGGAAGACTGAAGTATTGGAGGTACCGCCACAGCAAAGCGAAAGCGTTTATTCAACTACCCTCACTTGATCTTCATAAATGTCAATTAGGGCCGGTTCACACTAGGACAACACACTACACTAACAGTGTCCACATACTGAGTTGATCTCACATGACGAGTACACTTTGCAATCACTGGATTCCACGAGGAAGAGAGTTTGAAGCCGTCTTCACGATTAAAATTAGGATACTTCTTAATCTCAATCGCTTCCCGAACCATTCTCTTGTAATAATGCTTCTCGTTGGCAAGGATTTTTGGATTGTGCAATTCCATCCAGTGATTGGGTCCTGAGTCTACTATATGCTCCGCTATAGCAGACTTGTTTATATGCCGATTTTTGACCGCTGCTATATGTTCCTTGACACGTTCAGCGACTGTACGCTTCGTTTGGCCTATATAGGAACGGCCGCAGCTGCAATCGATTTTATAAACACCAGGAACTTGGAAAGGTACCACATCCTTCGGTGTACGCAGACGCTTAGCCACTTTGTTAATAGGAGTATAAATCGACTTTATTGAAAACTTCTTGAAAAGGTTCCCAATTTTGTCCGTAACCCCCTTCACATAAGGCATGAACGCTGGCTGTCTAGTTACATCACTGTGTTTTAGTTTGCGTCTGCTATCTGGATGCCATCCATTAGTCTTGTAACCATTTCGTTTTAGAACCTCCTGAACATGTTCCAGCTCTCCGGGTAGATGTTCAGGGTCACAGAGGTCGTAGGCTCTGTTCATAAGTGAGGATACTACTGACTGGAGATGTAATGGATGGTGATGTGAGGCAGCATTCAGATATCTGTCCGTGTGTGTCGGTTTTCTGTACACAGTATGCGACAAAGATCCATTGGACTTAACCATCACTTTTAAATCTAAAAAGGCTAAAGATCTGTTATCCTCCATTTCATACGTGAACCTTATCTTCGGGTGTATGGAGTTAAGATGTTCTGTCAGTCGATCAACTTCCTCTTTACCTCCATTAATGATGCAAAAAACATCGTCGACGTATCTTTTCCAGAATCTTATACCGTAAGCTGTCATGTTAATCATAGTCTCAAAATGCTCCATCCAGATATTGGCAAGTACAGGAGCTACTGGACTACCCATAGCTACGCCATCAATCTGGAGGTAATGTTGCCCTTGGTATAAGAAGAAATTTCCGTCTAAGCAGTTCTCTAGCAGACAGACATACTGGTCAGGAAGTTCATGATCACATAATCTTTGCCTTACAACATCAAGACAATCCTTCAAAGGAACACAAGTGAAGAGAGACTCAACGTCAAAGCTCACCATTGTATCTCTATAATGTGATCTTTATAATGTGTTCTGATCGCGAAAGTTTAAAAAAGACAAAAGTCTAGATTCTAGAAACTGTATAATAGTATTTCTGTTTTATGTGGTTTCAGTAATGCTCTACCTTAGGTTCAGTTAGCAACAAGTTAACAATGTATTTGTCTTTATTTGTCAATCTTTGGTTTTTGATTTGCCAAGGTTTTATGAATTTTCTACACGAGAATGACAATTCATTATGTCGAATGAATGAGGCAGTGCTTTTTGCCGACTGTACCAGAAGAGTAGGACAATATTATCAAATATGGAAATGAATCATAAACACGATTCATTGATGTTCGTGCAAAATACACAAAAAACTGATAGACGAAGAGAGAACACGACCTTTGACATGACCGATGAGAATACTACATACATACTACATAAAAGTGTAATATGATTGAAACAATTCAGTTATCGTCATGAAACCAGTTAGTCTTCTAATGGACTTGTAACCAAATTAAAATAACTAATGGAATGCTAACAGCTTTTGCAAAATGTGGGCCAGTGTGACTTTTCCTTCAGGATAACAGGCTACTTTTCATCATCATCATCACCATACACCATTACTTGGCGGGTAACGCCGCGAAGGCGTAGGCTAGTTATGCATAACGTTTTCCTTGTCATTAGCAAAACTGATCCCTCTCAGAACTAGTTACATTGGATCAATTGAACTAAATTTCATCTATTGTTACAATTGATGCCATCAGATCGTATCGTATGCCCCACTTTTTAGTAATTGATTAATTAATTTGTTGAATTATGCTCTATCAAAACAAACTGATTTAGCTTCATCGATATTGATTTAAATTGACACTATTTTGTATAATGAATGTAATCATTCAACTAATTATTATCTAAGTAGTCTTTAATAACATTTTGTTCTGCTAAATTTACTTTTATAGTGTTACCTAACTTCACACGTAGAGATATTTAAAAAGTTTATGCTTATCCCAAATGAGTGCTTTTGGTTATTTAGGAAAAGAAGACCATCTTCGCTCAATATCTTAACAGAAGAAAATAACTCCAAAGTAGAAAAACAAGTCCATCAAGATGTATGCCTCATACTCATTATGTTCTAGATAAATATTTGACCAGAAAATTAGCGTGAGGCAAAAACAATAATTTTTACGCAAAATAAATTGTTTATATTTTTTTGCCAGCTTGGTCAACGTCCGAATTAATTTATCTCATAAATTTACTTTAATACCATTTTATGAGTTTACCAGTGACGTATTAAAAGTGTAGAATTAATTTTTAAATATTAAAAATTTTACTATAAAAAATCACTCAACCGGCAGGAAGGCACATGCTCTGATGGACTGCTTTCGCCAACTGTTACTACAGCTAGAAAAATCTGACGTCATTAAAAAATAAACAAGGAGCAAGTGGCACTTATTGGCAGCAGCTGATGGGATTTCTTATTAGATGAATCACGATAAATATATTCGAATAAGTATTACTAAAGAATCTACAATAGTATTTTTCAATCTTTTTTTAGAAAATAGGTACTTAGGTATACCCACGTTTTTGCTAGAGAAAATGAACTTTTATTTCAGTCGTGATATTCGTGTGCAATGTAAAGTCCGTGTTGAATGATTACCTTGTAGGGAAGTGGTTACTAAGCGAAGTGCAGCCATAATCTAATTGTTAGGATATCGGCACAGCACTTGCAATCTACCAAATTTGCTTAGAGCAGGCCACTGGCGCCAATCCACTTTCCGAATAGCCTTCGAGTCTCGACTGTGACCTTTTACGCACGTAATACACGCCTTACCGACGTTGGCCAGTAGTCCACTCCTAGCCCATAAACTTAACACGAGACAAGTGATATATTATAATAGAACATCGTATAAAACAGATTATACATCGCACATCGGCGAGACTGCGCTGCGATTTTGTATCACGTTTTATGATGTCGACGTTGTTGATTTAATAAGAACATTTTCGGTGATACTGTTACTATATTTCGATATTTTAGGCTTCCATCAAATAGGTACTGTATTTCAATAAATATAAACCTTCTGACCAAAATAACCCAAATTAGGTATAGCCTTCGTGTAAAATGTATTAACTTAGATTATTTTATGCGCAAATGGCTTCGCGTGCTATCTTCTCCACGTCACTTGGCGCTGGTGTCTATAACGCCGATAATTACAAGCAATAAATAAACAATAATGTTCTCCATTCCTAATAGGCTAATGTAACAATAATGAATATAATAAATTCGAGATGTACCAAGTGAATAACTCACGATACTATTTAAGGAATAGGATGTACTGAGAATGCGTATCGTTTGTAATTTAATACCTTATTGATAGCAAAAGTGGTTCGTCGACATTATAATCAACTATAATTAGACAAACTATTTAAAAATGTCATGATTATTTATTAAAAATAATATACGTGGCAAGACTTTATTGAAAAAAATATAAAAAAGCTATGCTTTAATTAACCCTGTTTTCTCTTCAGTGCATATCAAACGAAAGCTCTTTACCACAGAAGTTACAAATGTTTTATGTAAAGAAAGCTTACGAAAATAGTTATGTTACGTCAGAGAACAATAAAGTCTAGATAAACTTTTAGAATCTTTTGCAAGTTACCTTGACCATGAGATGACGGTCAAACTCATTAACGTATTTTAATATCGAAAAAGGTTATTTTTTCCAAAATATTTTTGAGAGCTTCAAAGGCAAGTCGGAGGCCACAATCATATAGATTGGGAGATACGCAAGAAGACAGTTTCATTCAACGACTGAGGTTGCTAAAAAATATAGAGAATAACATAAATGCTTCTATATAAGTAGGAATAGTATTAATATTTTGTTAAAAATGAAAAATTTAGCGTATTACTACCATTTCATATTTTGATAAGTTAATAAATTTCAGACTAAACTAATTTCAAATTAAACTGATAATTTACTAAATTTAATTAAATGTTTCTTAGATAAAAAAACAAATAAGCATACAGGTCACGAACATGTTCGATCATTGAGATTTTTTCTTTTTGTCACTTAAAAATGTTTCTTTGACATTTTCAATTACATATTTAGATGACCATGTTATCAAGATATAGAGCAGTGAATTCACGAATAGTCTTAGATAATCAGTTGCAGCGGGGGCCATGTTGCGTCGTAAAGTGTAAAACACAATTAACATTAGTGTGCAGTGCCCATTAACCCGTATATTCGTGGCGCCAATATTTGTCGCCTGTTTCCATTGTATCTACGCATGTAATGACAATAATTTGAAGTATCTGATACAAGGAATAAGACTAAGTTCGTAGAGAATACAATCTGAATGTTTGGTAAAACACAATTCGATTGGCAATTTTCACTTTCATGTCATTCTAAAAGCCATTCATCGAAATTAGAGTGAGAGCTATAACAAATATGATGAATCACACTATGAATATGTAGGTATTTAAATATTGACGATAGTTTCCAATAATCCAATAAACAGTTCTATACAATTAATTTTACTTAATACTATAAATTCAAAGCTTTAGTCAAGAAGTCTTTTCAAATCTATAAATGCATACTGGGAGAAAAACGTCGTGCGACTATGTACCACGTTTGCACTTGATTTATCGCTACTTCTGTAATGATGATATTATCACTAAGTACTTGGGTACAGTCGTTCCCAAGTCGATTATGTACTCATGTTTTATTGGTGATTATTAATTATTTATTTTGTATTTCATTACTTATATTATTATGTAGTACAGAAATATCTGAATTGTTTTTACGATAATCAACGGGAATTATTCATGCAAGCTCGTGAGAGCGAAGTGAAAATACCTGTGTATTTTGGTTAAAGCAATTTGAGCGTTCACACGTTTTTGCGCTAAGAATCTTCCACGGCTGATTAAGATTTAGTAAAATAAAACACGTATTCTCATTTGTCCTTGCCCGCCGGCGCCGGCGCCGCCCGTCGCGACGCCGTATGATCTCTATTTACGCAACTACGTTTTCGCATTACATCGACAAACATGTGACAAGATTCCGCCTGTGGATTCGATCGCATAGTACCTTCTTAGTAGAACGTAGTAGGTACCTATCTTCATCATTCGAATTTTTCACACAATTCTGGTTGTTTTACAAACTGTAGGTAGGTAATCCTTGTTTTTGCCATTGGCACAAGCTTAAATCGGTGACCAAGAAATCATTACTTGATTTATATTTTGATAAGAAAAGTTATAAATGTACAGATTCGTTTATTACGTACGTTATTAAAAACTAAAAAATTAAACATAGATAATATTTATTTTATAAAAATATTGAAATGCAGTTAAGAAATAAAGTCACTTTGAAATCGAAATATCAAATTTAAAAACATCCAGGGCTCCCATGCTTTCAAAATTATTACCGACACGACAGTACCTAGATATTTAAAACCCAAAATCTAGGCATTGCTTCAATGAGACTACCGAGATCGTGTAAAATCTGTGATTCTACTCTTGTTTGAAAGTTTAGGGCCTCGCTTTCTTTTTAATGATCTTCCAAATCTTAACAAAAATATATGAAATATCGTAGTACAATGGAGCTACGTGTCAATAGAGCGCCACACAAGATACATAAATGTCATCGAGCACAACAGGTCAATCATGACTGCTCTACGATTTAGCGCGCGACTTATTCAAATGTCAATTCAACATTATCAAACGGCCGTTTAATCAAAAGATTAATGTTAGAGGTAAATCGAAAAGGGCCTGGCGCCGAGCTTGGCATGCGCTTGATACAGTTCCACTCAGAATGGGAGTTACAATTTGCTGTTCTTGCACCAATCATTTGTTTGACCACAGACACATGAGAGTTTTAACGTAACAACGTCTAATAAATCGATGAACGCTGGCTGCATGCACGAAAAAGGATGACTCATTGTCCCGTTACGCTCTGACGTTGTCACGTTAAACTATCGTCCGTAATCCGACTTTGTAGACGACCATTTTTTTTAGTGCCACCAAGGCACATTACAAATAGACAGGATTTTGTTTTTTTCTCGGTCTACTCTTTCAGAAGGTTACCTTCTGTAGGAGGAGGTATAATGCCTGTGGTACCTTCTGAAGGTACCACAGGCATTATACCATGTTGATGACTAGTAATACATAATACTTGGCAAAAGAGGGGTTGGAAGACGATGGTTGGAAGAACATCATGGCTTCGCAACATTAGAGAGTGGACAGGAGTTATGAGAGTAGATTATCTGTTTAGGCTAGCACAAGACAAAGAAAAATTTAGTAACATGACAGCTAACCTTCAGTAATGGAGAGGCACTGAAAGAAGAAGAAGATACATAATACAAACAATATTATGTTACCTACTGTTTTGGATTAAGTACCTACCTGATATAAAATTTGGATTTAAATGCCATATCGTCAATTGATTTTAGCTATTAGGACGCACAGTAGGTATTTAATGGCAAATGCAGAAGGAAACAAAGAAGTGTCACTGTTTTTACGTCGTTTTCACTCTTTTATTTATCCTTATATTTCGAATCGGACTGTATTATGTACCTGGTTATTGTATGGCATGCTCCGCACCAAGTCAGGCTCTGTCCGCACCACAGACCACTGCTCAAATGCGATCAGCTAAAAAGACATTAAACACTTCTTAATCGCCTTATACGCTATTAACCATAAGCTTTACCTAACATTTCTTAGCTCCACACCGAAGAATAAACTAAATAAGTTGTTTTTGCTAACTGTACTCACGATAAGCCTGCCCACTAAATGTTCACTTAATGTTCATTTAACCAGTACCTATTAGAATAATAACTAGAGCACTTTACGGATCACAACCTTCTCTATTATGAAACCGATTATGATAAATCGGTTTCATATAAATATATCGATAAATAAGCTGATGATTTAACTCTATAAAATAAATTGTCCAAAAACAACTGATATTATGACCTGTGTGATGGTTTTTATGGTATACCTTATCGCTTATTTGCGCTTAATCGAGAGTTATCTCTACTAAACAAGGACACAACAGTTGAATAAAATCTCGAATGAAAACTCAGATAAAACGCTCGAAGCCAGACTCTATCAATCTTCCTCTCGCTTTCACACATCTTTGTCAGGTTATGGGTCTTAAATGTTCCTTTCGTCCATACTCGATTATCGTACCTACCTACGTATTAAACAAGGCTGTTACAACAAAAAGAAAGCTCAACATCAAAGAGTTTTTTCGCGGCGATCGACGCAAAAGGCGCAAACAAAATTATGCATCGTGGAATGCGTTGTGAAGGCAAAGACACCGAACTCACGAAAATAAACGTCGATTGTACTCGACCACGGAACAAATAATAGTATGTGGTTAATAACGTCCGGTATCACTTTGAAATTTCAAACTCACACTGTGTATATAAAACAGTGTTAGCTTATTACAGCTATCTAGATGAAAAAAACTCTAAGATACTATGGGAGTCTATGCACATTTAAAAGATTGACGTAAATTTGCAGTGGCATACTTCACATAATCGATATTCAATCTTAAACAGTTGTGATATAGCTTCTATCGTATTGTAAACCAAATTGAAGTGACATAGGTCCCATCACATCGGCCGTGCACAAAACAAATTCCTTCGAGGCACATGCTGCACACTGAATTAGACACATCAGTGATCGAATGGTCGCGGCGCGTCGCGCAATCAGCCGTGAACGAACTGACACGAATTACCTAGCTTTCAAATGCATTAGAATCACAGAAGACTGAAATGTAGGATAGGAGCCTCTGGATATATTTAAAGATGCCTTTTGAGTGAAAATTAAAATTTTAGTTCTGGTATGAGTTAGCATCAAAGATGTCGTTACGTCATGAAATTAAGATAGAATGTACAACTTCAGCTAATGATACTGCAACGGCTGAACGTATTTAAATAAAACTTGGAATACAAGTTAGTTCTTATGAGCTAGTAGCTCTCTCTGGTAAAGGTGTTTTAGACAATTTATCGTTAGCTCTGAAGCACGCAACCGAAGCAAGTGATTTCATTACAACCACGCATTTTTTATTCTGACGAATACGAGCAATCATTGGAAAATAAGGTACAATATCTTTGATACTATTATCCTGATTTCAGTAAGTTTTAAGCATGATTATCGATAATCGTGCTTAAAAAGAACTTAACCATATTTATGTTGGTAAAAGTTTCCGACATAACGAGGGAAATCTTGACATTGAACTCACATCATCAATTTGCACGTTAGATTTACCTACTTGGTACCAGAGCGATTTGCAGCGCTCCGGCAGGACGTGATAACTCATTCGTTTGTCAAATAAATTATTCGGAATGATTACAAATGTCTTCCGAATTCTGGATTAGTGATTCTTTACTGGCATTGCAAGCCACACCGTTTGTCGGCGTTTAGACCAAACACCTGGCTGAGATTCAATTAAAAATTATCCGTTTTACAGTCTTTGTATGGTGCCGAGGATTGATTAAAAGCACGATAAACTATATTATTACTGCAGACGCCGGCAAACGGCCAACTGAAGCTCTCACAAAGGCAACTGTGAATCAGATTTGATGCGTTTATTATAGTTAGTAGGTAGGTATTTATAGTTACGAGCCTCAGATAGACTTTATGGCCAGCTTACAGTTCCGCCATATTTTAACGGCTTATAAACCATAATAGTGTCGGCATCCTGATTCATGTAAAATGCAATGCGCTAAGAATGAGAACATGGTTAGGTACTAATGGAAAACATGTGTATGGGCGCCAATATACCGATGTCCTTCGTCATTTAGTCCCAAACGTAGCAGTGATAGTAAATTGCACGTAGATCATTCCTTTGAAAACGTTATTATAAGAATTTAATGAGTCAGAAACACCGTTGCGTATTTCTGGATGTAGGTTTTAAATGGCCTTGAAATTTATAGGAGCGTGTCAAGATTGTTTTCTCAGGAAGCGTCATAATAAATGTAGTAAAAAAGCGCGTACGTTGACATCGGCTATATATTTTTTCGCAAAAAATGCGTGAGTTGGTAAGTGGTGTTCGCTAAAAAGGCGAGCAGACGGCGTCGCGGCGGCGGGTCGACGGCCGCGCCCGGAATAGCCAACACCAGCAGCTATTTGCAGCGCGCGGGTGCAGGGGGGCTCCGCGTGCCATTTCTGCACCACCTCCCGGTGCATCTGACTAATGGCATTGTAATGCTCTCGATATACTCCTGGTGGGTGGAGGCTGCGGAGGCAGACGCGCCGTCGGTATCAGCGTCGCAGGAGCCTAGTCCAGCTGACGTGGCTGTTACGCACGCAGGTGCATGATAATCACAAAGTCATAGTCATAGTATGGAGAGAATAAACGAAACATGAACATAACCTTATTCTCTAGCCGTTGTAGATATTCTCTCTTCATAAAACATGATGAACCGTGTGAATGTGATTCAGAAATTGATAAGACCTGAGATGAGGGTGGCATAGCGCCTGCGCCAAAGCCTAGAAAGCTGCCTACTATGGCTACCTATAATGTAAATTGATGACCGAGAGCCGTGGGAGGCAGAGAGGAGCTGCTCCGTCATTTGTCATCGCCGGCTCCTGTCACATCGCATTCGCATGCTGTCTGACGAGCACAATTACCTACTGTCGGCACTTTACTCATGAAAAAAAACTATCTATGCAACGTTTGATGACCAGCGACAATCAAAACTAAGCATCAACAAATTTAACGATCGTAAATGATAAAATAGCGATTTAGGTATTTAATAAAACCGTCACTGTTATAAAGTTAAAAATCATTTTGGTGTTGAATAAATATTAATCAATTATACATTTTCATTAGTATATATATTGGTGGTATCATATTTCACAAGCTACACAGGCTAATCAAAATGATTATTAATGGCGGTCATTAAAAATTATATACAAAACGTCCATTAAGTTATATGTCACCTGATTTCCACAGGCGGGAGTTTTCACGACAGATGGCCGTGAGTCATTAACCTGCTCCGTCCAATGATTTGGTATATACCAATGTAATCGATATGAAAATACCTACGCATCTTAATACCATTAAAGCATATAAAAATAATATTTTATCAAATAACACAAAATTAAAGTAAATAAGCTAATAATATAATAATAAGCTACTTCTGAAAGAACTATCAAATATAAAACCAAAAAAAAAGAATGACATCATTTTTCAGTGCCGCTTTTAAAAGTTGCATCATTAATTAGGAAATAAAACTGAATTACATAATTATTAACGTTAATATTGAAGAGAACAACGTTAAATAACACGATAAGGTCATGAAGGTTTTAAAATAACGCAAACATCGTTTTACAAAGGCCAAAATTTATTGCGGATCATGTTATAGATCCAATAAACATTAAAAATGAGCCCAATTAGAAGCAACTGGACTATAAAAGACGTCAATAGGATAATCGTTCTTGAAAATTAAATACGACGCAAATTGCATCCTTTAAGTGTAAGTAGGTAAGTATAGAGATGCGAACACATCGCGCTAAGGTAGCAAAATTACCGACACTGATCACTTTACACAGCTCTTGTTACATTATGGTACTTAACATACTTACTTATACTAACATTATAAATTCGAAAGTTCCTGAGGACGCGTGTCTATAACATACTCCCTCCAATATTTAATAACATAAATCATTATTCATCAGACTAAGTGCCTCTTTCTCGATCTTCAAGTAAGTTCCGAGTAGGCTAGTCACCAAGTAAAGTGTCGAGTAATTGACATAATTGACATTTAACGCATAGAACGAATGACGTCACTCGTTAAGTAACTAATCAACACTTTACTTGAGGATGGTGAACGAGGCCCTAAATGTCAATTTTCCTACATACTAACTTCCTTTCCTTCACGTAACTAACGATTTAAACGTCTGGACGTTCATGAGTTGAGATTCCTTGTAATACTGTATTTTTGTAGAGTACCATGCAAGCAAAGCCGTAAAAAAACGAGTTTACGATAAAATTGTCATTGTTATTGCAGAATCGGGTCGATCATATCAAAACTGCTCAACTCATCATTTAGATTGATTGTTGGCAATTAAGATTCCAGTGTATGTACGCTCTTTTAGTAATTGTCAGTTGATGCCAATGTTCCAATTCGTTTATTATGTCGCTAATATGCCAATCGGACTTCTATACGTATTTACGTCGCAACTTTGTTCGTAGTCTAAGTATTTTTTCCAGACAGCTGAAAAGTACGCAGCATATATTGAGTCATAATATTTTTGTTCTCTAGCAATGATTCACTAGACAAACTTTCCTATTATTTTTGTATTTCAACACCATGACTCTTGAACGAGTCTATTTTGTCAGACCTATCCAGTACGGTCACCTTGACTGCTTTGATCTTGCTATCTATAAATTATATTTTCACTTATCATCTGTAACGAATGGTAATGCAAATAAAGTGTATAAAGTGGGCTCACAGTTTATGTCTCCGGGGCATGTCTTGCAGCAGCGGCCTGGCAACAGCACTGGGGTATCACATGAGGGTTCTGGACACTCATTCTTGATGTTACGACAGTGAACCTTAGCGACCACGCGTCGCTTTTTCTGCACCTGAAGAAGAAATCTGTCTTGAAGTTTCTGAGTATTTTGTGCACCAGCTTTTCGATTTGCATTGATTTCAAGGATGTTCTGTCACCACAGTTACAGTCACAAATCCATGTGGTTTTACAATAATTAATAAGGTTAAACCCGGCAAAGTAGAAAATCTAAACATAAAAGATTTATGATGTATATTTGAAAATCGTCGTGAATACGTACCGCTACACACTCACATTTGATGCAGTACATGACTCCGAAAGGCGGACCGAGGTCCGCAAACCATTTGGACCCCAGCTCCATTGCTTGTTTGCCGAACAGGCATTCTGAAACAAACACAACATTTAATTAATATGAATTGTGATGCATGTTAAAAACGTGGTGAATATAAATTCACAACTTTAGTTAATAATCTGAGGAAAGTATCTTCCATAATAAACAAAATAGTTTTAATTCTACGGTTCGAAAAACGAAAAAAGTCGCACGGATACGTAGATCATAAAAGATTTCGCGAGAAAAAATAAGAAATAAAATAAGAGTGGCGGACGGTGCCGGTGTGAGAAAAAATCGCAACGCTATTTATGGACTGTCGATGCCCAAGACTAATCCGAACAAAATGCATACACAGATTTATAACTTAACAGCTGGGTTCGCACGGGTTAACAAGTTGCATTTACATACCGAACTCGTGAGCGCCGTCTAAAAATAAGATTTCACAAATAGTAATGTTAAAACTGAATGTTGTTATGTCGCGTCTCATAGGATCATGCATACAGACAATTTCGCTTTACGAATGCATTCATTTAAATCTGACCTTACTCAGGGAATGCCTAGAATGTTCTGAGCTTTGAAACACATTCTGATTTTATTTACTATTTGTGGTTCTTCCTTTTTATAGAGATTATTAGGTTTTTTTTTAATCCTAGAATGAGAAAAGGGTTCTTTAGCTCTATAATGGGGGCAATTCGGAGTGTCGCAAAAGCTAAACTAACCTAACTAAAACTATTGCCATCCTTTTTATTCCCATCGCTATGAAAGGGACGGCAACAATTTTAGTTAGCTTAGTTTAGCTTTTGCGACACTCAGAATTGCCACTATTGCTGACTTAAAATTATATTGCATTAATAATGCAATATAATTTATAATTTTAAATTTGACCTTATTCCAACTTCTAGAAAGTTCAAAAACATCAAAGAGCAATTAACTGAATAAAAGCAGTGCTAATAAGTCTCATCTTTTAATGACTTTATTAATAATTTATTTTAAATTTTAGTAAAATATTCCTATCCTAATTTGTGACTTTCCTAATCTGATAGTGATTGTTCCAAGCTGGCCTAAACATTATAACTCATTGAAATCGAAAACAATTTTCTGTAAAGTTCCATAACAATATTATCTCAATGATGTCATGTTTAGAAACTACGAGTATTTTAGATTTGTTCATGACTTTTATAAAAATGTAACATTATTTTTCTAATTGAATAAGTGCCTTCTTTACCAACACCAACATAATTACATTACAATAAATATAACTAGGTATACATGGGGCCAATAAAGCAATACCTAAGCCTAGGTACCTAGAAGTGTTACAAGTTTTTCTTCATGAATGTCTTTACCGGAATATCTAGATCGACTATTTATTTTTAAATTTTGCAGTTTCACAGTTCGTGTTACACATACCTAGTATTATATAAATACTCAGAAAATGGCGTCGTTGACAGAAATGAACGGCGAGATAGATCCACAATCAGATAGTCGGGTCGATAAGTTGGCCCGCTTAAATAGGCGTCACTCTTATCTCCTGTTTCTATTTAATTAACCTCATGCACAGAAGCAATATCGTAAACAGTAAGAACACTGAAGAAGTGAGTGACACTATCTGCTTTACGCGCTGGTGCTGCTGCTGGTTTGTATCAGCGCGTACAATTTTTTCGGAAAGCAAAGACGATATACAGGACTTCGTGCAATTTAAATTAATGCTGTTACTGCAGCAATAAATATATATCTATTCTGTGCCGCTTGCGCCGATAAAACAGACAGTTGCGTGAGAAGTAATATTGCTCTTGCAGTCGGTTCGCGCGACTTTGTTGCGTATCGTGCATTTTTATAATCATCGGCTTCAGTGCATTTGGGTCAGCGCAGTTCAATATTTGTTTTTAAGTGATCCTTATCGCTTTGAAATACCAACTTGATGACAACTTTGTTTTGACTTTAAATTCCACAAAACATATTGAATTCTAGCGTAGGTAAAGTACGGACAGTATCTGTTCTGAGATGTGTTTGCGAGTTGTTATGGAAATGTGATTGCAATATCTCGAGTTTCCTGGCTCATTCCTATTTTATTTTTAAGCGTATCATATGCGATGCTATTTCATCTGACTGTGAAAGGTTAAACCCCTCACAATAGGATTATGATCGCGATCAATACGACGCACCCACTGCTATAATGAGGAAGGAGGGTGCCGGCGCCTACGCCGCACATTCAGGATGCAACAATCATTGTATCGTGTCATGCATTAACTAGTTTTGTTATTCGTCTGGCATCTACTCCTACACCCTGAAATAATTCACTGGATAATAATATGCACAGAACTTCGCGTTGGAAAATACATCTACAAGACCCATTGAATCCTATCACAATACTGGTTAACTACCTAGTTTCAGTAAAGATGTTATAGGAACTACGAAGTACTAGTAATAAAATGTCAAATAAAATGTCGAAAATATCTGCATATTTTTTGTTGAATTATTATAGAACAGTAATTTGTCTATCATCTATCCCATTTAGATTTCAATCGTATTAACAGCATCTAAATTTGTTTTCCTTGAGTGACACTGTTATAATTTAACAGTCTGGTGTTTTTTGTAAGTTTGAGACAGCAGTGCCAAGAAAGTATCCGTCCCGCCACTCACGTCTAATTGTTACACGGCGGGAGCTGGCACCTTGCACATCTTAACATATTTCCTATGTTGATGTTTTGGTTTCACGAAAATATTATAAGTGACATGATTTAGGCATATAAAGTGTGGCGAGACATCGCGTAACCTTCCTTTCGTTTTCTCGGAAATGTTGGCTAGCCTCCAGAAACGCTTCGCCAAAGAAATGAAGTATTGGCGACGCCCGCCTTTTGCTTCTTTCACGATCTGTTTATGGAATTTGTACCCGATGCGACCCGGTGTTTATTTTGATTTTAACTTACGCACATCGAGGAGATTTGCGTTAATACTTAGATAGATGTTTTAAAACGGCTTGTGTATCCATATGTTGTATACTTTATTGCTGTTTAAAAATAATAAAAGCAGCAAATTGACCAAACATGAGTTTGATATTTATGTCATCAAATGAGGAATAACAGTTAATTTCTTGACAAAGATCGAAATAGTGCGGTTAAGTGAGTGGATTGCCAGCGCAGTATAGACGCAACACAATAGGTACAATTTGTAATCTTCGAAGCGTGGCATGTGCGACCGCGGCCTCACGTCTGCAGCATTGTCATACTGGCATAGATCATGATAAGTGTTCAATACAGAACATAATATTGTTTTTCTTTTATAATTTTATTAATGGCAACACATGAGAAGTCGGTAGTGTATCCGCTTCCAGTAGCCATTTTTCTCTCTCCGTAAAAAATTCCGTGCAATGGCGGCAGCGGTTGCATTTTAATATTAAATAAAATTTAAATTTCAAAAGTCTTTGCTGTTTCATTAACAGCAAAAGTGGTCCTTCGAGATAATTAACCAGTACAAGTGTTTTCGTCGCGGTGTGTAGGCCTATAAAGTGTTTTCGGCGATTTGCAATACCAAGTTGTTCGACACCGGCGCGCGCGGCGAAGGGCCAACAAGAAAAGTTTGCCTGCAATATTCGCATAGTATGCGATTGCGGCAGCCACATTTCGATGCTATATCGTCGATACATTGGGTGATACTCGTCAAATCTATAATTTGGAGAGAAAACTCATCAACATTGAACATTATTCTACAAGAGACGGGTGTTTCGAAAAATTTTCAAACCATAGATGGAAGGAAGACAAGACTCTTCGCTTCGTGACGTCACATACATGCAGCGGTTTGTTTCGTTGGTTGGACTGAAGGAAGTTGAAGTTGCAATCATCGAATTCGTCTGTCATTCACGTCAAGCAAGCAAGCAGAGGAAACGTCAAACTTCGGAGACATCGTATCGTTCACTCTCCTCTCAATCAATTATCATTCAACCACATTGTTTGTAAACAAAACAAACTTAAATTCAGTGCGGGAAATATGCGGTCGTAGTTTATAGTGCGGTGTGCGGAATAGTGTGTTAGGTCATTTTCAATACCGGTGCGCGCGAAAAGCGTAAGTGTTTACCATGGCGGAAGACGAACTTAAACGTCTACGAGCTCAGCGTGCCCTATGTAAGTCAACCATTACCAGAATTGAGAACTTTATAAATGACCCAGACATCGCAGCTTCGTTTACTATTGACTCGTTAGAAGCACGTAAAGATAAACTAAATAATGCTCTTCAAACTTATGAGAGCTTACAAGTGGACATTTGTATGTTGGATGAGAAAGAGGTTGATGCAGAAGGTGTTATAGAAGATAGATACTTTTCTGTGTTGGGGAAGATCAATGCAGCATTAAGACAAATTAAAACAAAAGTAGAACCAGATAAACCTACAATTTCGGCTTCTAAATTGCCTAACATTGAAATTTCATCATATGATGGAAAAGAATTTTCTCAATTCAAACCTTTCATGGACTTATTTAATGCTGTCATTGATAAGAACCAATCATTGTCAAATGTACAAAAACTGTTTTACCTGCGCAAGTACCTAACTGCAGATGCATTAGCTGTTATCATTAACTTGCCACTTGTCAATGAATCTTACCCCGAAGCTATCAAATTGCTAGATAAGAGGTTCAATAATGCAACTCGGATAATATCAAATCACATCAACATTCTTCTTGACATTCCACAAATGCAAAAGGGTACTGCGGCATGCATCAGGTCATTTATATCTGATGTACGTCAACAACTTCATGCTCTTAAAAATCTTGAGCAACCTGTTGAGAGTTGGGATATGCTAATGATATCAATTTTGTCAAGAAAGCTCGATAGCTATACCAACCGTGCATACCATCTCGACAGGTTGTCTCCAGATGACTTGCCTACATTGGAAGAATTTTTATTCTTTCTTGAAAAGAGAGCTATTGCTTTAGAGGACAGCACCCTACCTCTGAAAAGTACCTACTATGAAGGTAAGTCAAAATTCAATAACAATAAAGTAACCAACATTGCAACCAAATCATCAAATTACAAACGTTCCTGCACATTTTGTAGCAGTGATCATCCGATTTATGTATGCCCAAAATTCAAATTGGCTCCTGCCTCACAGCGTACAAAATTTGTTGATGACAATAAATTATGCACTTCATGTCTGAGAAAGCACACTGATAAATGTAGGTACACATTCAAATGTCAGATCTGTAAAGAAAGTCACAATACACTTTTGCATGAGGATAAGCCTAAAGATAAAGATAATGTTATTACATTACATTCCAACTTGTCAACCAGTGAGAAAAATATATTATTGCCTACTATGATGGTGAAACTCATTGACAAGTCTGGTCAAGAAATAGAAGTAAAGGCACTACTCGACTGTGGTAGCCAAGTTTGTATAGCAAAGCGTACACTTGTAAATCAACTGAACTTGACACCTGTTTCTCAAGATTCAAACATTGTTGGTTTAGGGAATGTTCCTAACAAAGTCACAGAATGCGCTAACATTTTGCTAAAAGCTCCTGAACATAATCTAAAATTCTCAATTAAATGTCACATTGTAGATACAATAACTACTAAATTACCCCAAAATTACATAAATTTGAAAAATTGTCAAGTACCCAATGATGTTCAGCTTGCTGACACCAATTTCAACAAACCATCAGAAATTGACTTATTGTTAGGAGTTGATTTCTACTCCAAAATTATAATTGATGGAATCATAAAATTAAACAATGGTCTTGTGCTACAAAACACACTGTTAGGTCACATTGTAACAGGAACAATAGCAATTGCAAATGATTTAAAAATAAATACATCAAGTGTAAATCTTGTCTCAAACTTTGTTGTTCAAGAAATGCAGGATGATAGTTTAGAAAATATAATGAAAAAGTTTTGGCTTTCAGAAAAAATTACTGAAGATAAGGTTGACCAAAACATTGAGTTAGATAAGGCTGAGAAGATTTTCAAACAGTCCGTTAAATTAGAAAACGATAGATTTTCGGTAGATATTCCATTAAAATGTCCATTAGAAGAATTAAATATTGGTGATTCATTCTCATCAGCCCTGCAGAGATTCCACTCACTTGAAAGAAAGTTTGAGACCAACACTGATTATTTTCAAAAGTATAAACAATTCATTGATGAATATGTAGAGCTGGGTCATGCCAGGGAGGTTGATATAAGTCAATATGACATCAAAAATGATCCTGTGTATTTCCTTGCTCACCATGCTGTCATGAATGAAGGTAGCAAAACAACAAAAGTAAGAGTAGTTTTTGGAGGTAACGTAAAATCTAAAAATGGTATTTCTGTGAATGATGCCATGTTAAATGGACCTATAGTTCAAAATGACTTATTCAACATACTATTGCTATTTCGCTCTTACCAGTATACCCTTATGTGTGATGTAGAGAAAATGTTCCGCATGTGCTCTATAAATGAAAATTTCAAGCCATTACAAAATATTCTTTGGCGAGATCATCCTAGTAAACCCATTGCTTGTTTACAGCTGCAAACAATAACATACGGCTTAAAATCCTCTACCTTTTTAAGCACTAGGTGTCTGATAGAGCTAGCAAATATTTACCAACACAAATACCCGCTTGCGGCGGAGGCTCTAAAGTTAAATACTTACATTGATGATGTTATAACTGGAGCTGATAGTATAGAGATCATTCAAGAGCTCAAAACACAGCTTATTGAGTTGATGAAATTAGGAAGTTTCAAATTGCACAAATGGTGTTCAAACTCTCCAGAGTTACTAAATGATTTACCTGACAATACAAAATACATTGAACAAGTTGATCTCAATAAAGACAACATAGTTAAAACATTAGGTTTGAAATGTGACATAATTACCGACAAATTGCTATTTTCATGTCCTATGACAAAAGATCATGACAAATTAAAAACAAAAAGAGATATTTTAAGTTTCATAGGGAAGATTTTCGACCCTCTTGGTCTGATAGGACCTATAGTAGTAAAAGCTAAATTGCTAATGCAAGAGATTTGGAAGTCGAAGGTTGACTGGGACTCCACTTTACCAAGTAACATACTAATAAGTTGGAAAGAATTTTTAATGAGTTTGAATGAGATGGGTACAATTCACATACCTAGAGTCATAAATTCTACCAGGATTGAAAATGTAGATTCAATAGAAATTGTTGGATACTCTGATGCTTCATTGAATGCAACTGGTTGTTGTCTCTACCTTAGGGTTGTATCCAAGATTGGAAATGTAGAAATGAGTTTATTGTGCTCAAAGTCCCGGATTGCACCTCTCAGTAGAAAACTTACCATTCCAAATCTAGAGCTTAATGGCGCTCTACTTCTTGCAGAACTCTCTTCTAGAGTTTATACAACTCTACAAATTAGGTATAAAAATCTGAAAGTGTTTTTATACACAGATTCTCAGGTAGTGCTTGCCTGGTTAAATTCCAACAGATCAAAGGGTGTCTATGTCTCCAATAGAGTCAATAAAATTAAAACCCTAACTAAAGACTTCACATGGTCTCATGTAAAGGGAATAGATAATCCTGCTGATATTTTATCAAGGGGTATTGCTCCTCATAAATTGCAAACCGACCAGCTATGGTGGTCTGGTCCATCCAGTTTGTTAGATAACAAATTTCAGCACAATATTGCTGAATCATCTTTAAAAAATATTGATAATAGCTTCCAGATTGAAAACAATGTCTGTAGCCTACAGCAAAAGATTTCGCTAAGTTCAGATTGTATTTTTGATAAATACTCAGATTATAATAAACTTCAAAGAGTAATTGCTCTACTCCTACGATTTAAACACAACTGTCTAAGTCCAAATGATAAATTGGTTGGTTCATTGAAGCCTAAAGAGTTACAGCTTTCTAATTTAGTTATTATAGGGCACGTTCAGCATAAAGCTTTTGCAAATGAGATTCAGTTGTTACAGAAAGGAAATGAAATAAAGAACCATATAGCTAGTCTGCACCCCTTCTTAGACTGTAATAATATTTTAAGAGTAGGTGGTCGCCTACAAAATGCGCCTAACTTGTCCTATGATAAAAAGCATCCAATCATACTTCCAAAGTCTAACCACATTACCAACTTAATAATTATAAAGGAACATCTAAGGCTTCTACATGCTGGTGCTAAGCTAGTGCTAAGTTCACTTTCTCAAAGGTTCTGGCTGTTAAATGGCATTAGAGAAGTTAAAAAGATAATACACAAATGTGTCAAATGTTTCCGTCTCAAGGCAGTAGCTGCTAAACAATTAATGGGTTCTCTACCCTCACAAAGAATATCAATGAGCAGAGCATTTGAGATTACAGGTGTAGATTTTTGTGGTCCTTTTGACATCAAAATAGCACGGATTAGAAATCCTATTATAACAAAAGGTTATGTTGCACTGTTTGTGTGTTTTGCTACCAAAGCCATTCACCTTGAGTTGGTCAGCGACATGACAACAGCAGCCTTCCTGGCATGTTTTCAGCGGTTTATAGCTAGGAGAGGACTGCCATCCTATATCTATTGTGACAATGCTAAAACCTTTATAGGTGCATCAAATAAATTAAAGGATTTGCATGAATTGCATTCATCAAAGGCCAATAAAGATAAAGTAGAGATTTTTTGTTCAAATAAATTAATAAGATTCAAGTACATTCCTAGTTACTCCCCTGAATTTGGTGGGCTATGGGAAGCCGGAGTAAAGAGTGCAAAACATCACATTCGGAGAGTGATTGGGAATGTGTCTTTGTCATTTGAAGAGTTTAACACTGTTCTTACACAAATAGAGGCAATTTTAAATTCTAGGCCGCTTCTACCTCTGAGTAGTGAAATTTCAGATTTAAATTATTTGACCCCAGGTCATTTCCTAGTGGGAACCTCTCTCACAAGCTACCCAGAGATAGATGTGACTGATAAAAACATAAATAGATTAAAATTTTGGAATATTTGTACAAAATTAAAACAAGATTTTTGGAAAGTCTGGTCCAAGGACTATTTAACGTCACTGCAAAATAGACCCAAATGGAAAAATAGTTCTAAAAATATTGAAGAGGGTGATTTAGTAATTGTTAAACAGAAAGATATTGCACCTCTTAATTGGCCCATGGGGCGAATTGTAAAAACCATACCTGGACCAGATGGTAAAGTTAGAGTAGCTGAAGTTAGAATGGGATCCAAAAATAATGTTTATCTACGGTCCTACACAAAATTATGTCCTTTGCCTCTTAACGATAATTCTGATTAAGTTAATAATATAGTAATATCTAGTTAATATTCATTATAATAATGTAAGTACTTAATAATTTAGAAATGTAATTTTAGTTTAAAGTTGGCGGTTTTGCCTGCCCAACTTATGTTCAATACAGAACATAATATTGTTTTTCTTTTATAATTTTATTAATGGCAACACATGAGAAGTCGGTAGTGTATCCGCTTCCAGTAGCCATTTTTCTCTCTCCGTAAAAAATTCCGTGCAATGGCGGCAGCGGTTGCATTTTAATATTAAATAAAATTTAAATTTCAAAAGTCTTTGCTGTTTCATTAACAATAAGTATAAGTTACATGTCAAGCCGCCCGAAGTATGGTCTGCTCATTGAAGCGTGCGCAAGTCGCTTCAATAAATCCTCTACATAAAAGGGTTGAAAGAGGCGTGCGCCGTATTTCTGCGAGCGTGGGCAGCACATAAATTGTTAGGTCTGAATTAGCCTTAAGCAGGATATTTTGACGTTCGTTCTGTAGAGACGCTGACTAGTTTATACTTTCTCTCCAACTGTGGCTATATTTTATTAGAAGATAGACAGGATTATGATCTGTTTAATTAGGTAACTGGTTGCTACTTCTCCAACATGGCTTTACAATGTCAAAATGCTGTAATTTATTACTGCTTTGTCGTGGTTTTGTTTTGTTTTCTATTAATGTACCTCTGAGTTTATAGGGATATAAATTGGTAGTGGAAATTGTTTATTTTCCTATCCTAGATTTATACAGTCACACAAAAATAATGAGAACATCTTATGAAAATGATTACGTGTGTTTATTGCTGAAAAATGTACAGATGTAAGCATTTTCCAGTAGTAGCCGTTAGTTTTCTATCCACAATGAGTCAGCAATAATACGGTAGCACTACTTCGTGTAAGCGACGACGTTCCCCGCAGATCAGTTAATTTACTCTGATCGTTGTGTCATTACACACCCACACCACATGGCAGTACAATACACACGGTATCTTTTAGCTATAAAAATAAGACCCACTTATGTGGACTACTAAAATGCTCCCAAAAGGAAATGTTAATTATTTTAGTGAATTATACTTTGTCTATTTTGGAAGGGAAATGTTAATTATTTTAGTGAATAATACTTTGTCTATTTTGAGGCAAAATAGGAACATACGTTCCTATTTTGCCTCAAAATAGACAAAGCTGCCAAAAATACCTAACTTAGGTACATAAAATGGTTTTATGTTAGGGCAAACACGCGTGACTAGCTAAACGGGTAAGAAAAACCTGATAGTATTATATCAAGCCGTGATGGGCTTGCAATCTGTTTTTCCAATAATAATACGTGTAAAGACCTGTGTATGTTTGGACATGCCTCTGGTTAACCTTAGATTTTTCGAAAGGACCTTGAATCTGTATGTAATCTGTATATGTAGAGCTGGGCATGTCATGGGGATATCCTTACACTACATGGTATATAACCGTATAACCGTATTTACGAAAGACTACAGGCCAAAGACTCGTAGCTGGGATTCAAAACCTTACCACCTAAAGTTGTAACAAACCATGATTGTGATCTATGAGTATAGCATGCCCCACATTCCCATTCATCACTACTATCACTACACTATTGTGCCTTTAGCAAATACAAATGACTAAGAATCAGAGTCAATTGTGACGTAGCGCACGCTTGCGGTTCATCCCAGATAATAAAATATCAAGTTGAGTTTTTCTACTGATTCAACGGCCTATATTTATTCTGTGCCATGCCCACACGCTAAATGATTAGACACTATACCGCTCCTTCATTACGTGATCATAATGTGACGCCATTTATTCGAAAGTATACAAACGTTTGTTTATCGTGCTCTGAAATAGTGGTTTTGTAGTGAATTGTTTTAGAGTGACTCAATCCGCGGTTTCGATGCTTTCTGTTAGTCATTCTATTATTCTGTTCGGCTTCAAAATAAACGATTTAGAGTCGTAGAGATGCTTGTAAGTGCAGTTAGGCCCTGCACTTACATGAATCATTCAGACGAATATATCTATTCTGTATAACAAATATCTAAGTACAAATCTAACTACGCTTCGAAAAAAAATCTTAAGTAATATTATGCAAAACGTGAGTTTGTTTTTTACTTTTTCACTTCTAATTTAATTTAACCTATCATCATGACCTTTTCCATATACGTAGTAAGGTACAGAAAAGGACATTACGTAGTAAAAATCATTAATCTAGTTTACAATATTTCGATATTTAGTAGTTGTCATCATTTCGTCTATCACCATTCAAATGGAAATGTTCTATAAAGCGATCTATTATATTAGGTTCTAAAAAGAAACTTACAAAGCCATATTAACTATAGAGTTCATAATATGGCTTTGGTAAGTTTTTTTTATGGTATAACCAACCACCCACCACTTTCACTATTGAGAGTTTGAAACAGCATTGCAAAAGGATTACACATTAACTTTATCATATTAGCTAGAGGATGAGGTCAGTTCCATACTTTATAAAAATACTGTTCTGTCTGGCAACGTTAATATACCTGATACGTATTAATAGGGTTTTCTATGATAACGGCAACCGTCATTTTAAGTATATAAAGGTGAGGTTATAAGACGTTGTTACATTTCTCGGAAAAACAACATTTTCTTTCGTTATCAAAACATTCATAGATTATAATAAATACATTATAATAAAGTCAAGGTCAAAGTAAAAAATCATAAGTATATTCAGTAGGACCTCAAGGATCACATTGGTTACATGCTAGGTGATTCTATTGCTTGTTGGAACCGCGACACACCAAGAAAAATAATCAGGCAAGAACACAATGTGTAGCATTTTTATAAGAATAAATGCATTCAAGAATTAATACAGAAGAATTACTCTAAAATTTCATGGATATCGATATCAACAAACAGTTTATCCTTAAAATTGAATAATCCTTTTTAATATTTTTTAGGTTGCATGACATATTGCATAGGTAGAACCAAGGACCATGTCGTGCTCAGTTGCGAAACATTGTCTATATCTAAATCGACATATTTTACATGTAATTTCCGTTTGTTATATCTAATATCAATAAGATTCAGTTATTTAACCATAATCATTACATGACACATCGAAAACCAATAAAATACACTTATCATGCTTATAGGAATACGATTCTGCCATGAATGAAGTAGGTAAATTACAGAAATAGATGCAAAGCATTGACTGTATCTTAATCTATATTTCCGTGTGTCAACAAGATTCTGCAAGTAAGGTAGTGGTGAACTCAGGTGACGGGGTTTTCTGTAAGCAAAGTGACAGAAACAGTTTTTTAGGAACGTTTAGGTGATTTGCGTCAGGCTAAGCTCACGGCCTCAGGTGTTCCATCTGCGGCGAGGCGCAGATATTATGTAAAACGCATAGTATCGGGTGTCACCAACAGGTGTCTAGCTAGCTAATAAAATAACTCTTGCACGTCTCGATTTGATTCACGCGGATGAAGGTAGCAATTTGTTTTGATTGCGATTTGTCTTTAAAACGAAGCTTCCGTATTTTGTGCAAAATACTTAAAACAGTAACAGATAGTTCCATTTACCTGGGTATGAGAATTAATTTACAAAACGAATCTGCTTCGTGTTTTAATTGGATGGACTTGCGACCAAGAAGAATGCTAACTTCTACACATGTGAGTAGGAAATAAGCATGTACTTATTTTTAGGGAATAACTCTAACTTTACTCTTTGATATTTACAAAGGACTTAAATGCCTTAAAACTGCACATATTTAACTCGAAGTATCAAAATGCCATTTATCGTGGTAATGCAGCCAGTGTTTTGGGAATTCTTTCGACTGGGCTTGTATTATTTGCGCTGTCTATAGATACTTTGCATCGATCCTGAGAAACGAACGAACGATCGATCCTGAGAAGCTCAAATGTTTAATGTATTTTGATTACTAAAAGTAGTTACACAACAGTTTATTCAGTATTTGTGCCAATTAAAAAAAGTGTGAAGAGGTCATTGTTGTTCGAAACTCACAGGCAAGGGCAGTAGTGTCGTTGGCAATTGTAATGCAATATTCTCATTTTTTGGGTAAAGTTTTGCGGATTCTTTCGCAAATGCGCATTTCTCAGGCATAACTTGTATTGCAATTATTACGATCATCATCGTGCGAACAAAATTCATTAGCGCCATTTAAAGGAGAATGGTTTTAAAGTAATTACCCCACTAAAAACTGTTAATGTCAACTGCAATACCTGGTGCCGACATAGCGTCGGTCGAGATAAAAGGTAAATATAAAATGATCTCAAATCGGTACCTATTATACGAGCATAGACTTTTAAATGGTCATTTACAAAGCGTAAAACTCGACACTCTTAACCAATCCAGTTAACTTTTTATAGGCAGAACACACAGAGATGTATAAAACATTATTGAACATTAAGACCCACAATAAAACTGTTACGACTGACTTGTCGTATTGAAAATCAGCTAAATAGAAGTCTTTAAAGGAAACCAAGACACCTTAAACTTATAAGGTAAGTACTTACTTTTCTTTAAGACATTCTGTAAATATTTACGAGTATATGAAGGTGTGCGTGTAATCTTCTGCTTTGTCTCGATTGATTTTGATGAAATTTTATTTTTGCACTGGGGTCTTGATTGAATACCTAGTTCTTAAAATAAAAAATGATTGTAAAAATTCAGAACGTCGCAAGTTTAGTAGGTATAAACTTTAGATAAGACTTCAAACGGGTTTAAAAGTATATTATAAAGTTTAAGAGCTCAGCTTTTGTCGGTATAATGATGCAACTGTTACTTCCTCCATACACTTCTTTCCAATGTTATCTCTTTTACTTATTTATACGACATGACACCAGACAGCAACCTTCTATGTAATTAATTCTCGGTCTTTTCCTTTCTCGTGTGGCAAATTCACTTTTTGACGAATGTACAACCCTCTTCCTTCTACTCTTATGATGTTCTTTATAAAGCTGTCATGTCGTATAAGATCAATCATTATCCCTCTTCTGTTTTGAATAGTGCTCATCAAAAACCTGTTCTCCTCAACGCTTTTCAGCACTTCCGGGAGGATGGAAGAAATAAGAGAGTACATGTAACCTTTTCTGTTCAGCTTATCTCTTCCATTCTCCACCAGCACCACATTTAAACGCCTCAAATGCATCGCATTTTAAAATACTATTTTAACAAATTTTCTTGATATATATGGCTTTATTATGACAAATTTTAAATGAATTAAACTAGTAGGCTCAGTCAGCTACGGATACTCTTAATTATGTCATCGTAGGTGCTCTTGCTATGACGGTAAATTATATTTTCATAAAATACATCCGAACATAAATCGTGATAAAAATGCCTCGTGATCCCGGTTTGTCATCTTGCTAGACCTGAGTACTCCTGACACAACTAATAAATAATAATTTAATATAAAATATATAAAAAAATAAAATAACATTATATAGTTTGCTGTATGTAATTCCAAGGATTTGTGTTTGACTAAATGCTACTAGGATACGATTGAGATCAGTTGAAACACTGAAATTACACTGTTAACAGAAACTTCACTACTAATGTATTTAAAAAATACAATAAGAATTAGTTGAGCATTATATGATAATAGGTAGCTCAACTGATCCAAGGCACATTTGATATAGTTCTTCTATCGAACGTCTAACGAAGTAAAGACGATTCTAACGAAGTCCGTTTAGCACCTACTTTGTGCTTAGTTGTCATGCTGACGGTACTCGTTACCAAAATCTGACGTGAACACAATAGACACTATAGTGACCCGGAGCGCGTATCGAGACTTCGAGACGGATTGTTTCTGAGCTTACGCACACTAATACCTACTGTGTACAAGCATTCACTATTACATTTAAAGCACAACGGACTTCGTAAAATAGTACAACTATACTCGATTAATGTCACGTAATACGTAGAAACTTTCGTGAATTTGTGGCAAAAACATTCGGACAATGCGTATAAAATGAATGTTTTGCGCAATGGGCATGCAATCGTCCTCGATTCACAGAATGTATACGGAATACCTATGCAAGGTTGACGGCATTAAGTATGACGCCTTCCTGCTCCACTGATGTCGGTATTGCCTTAACTTCGTCTATTCAAAGGTATTCTTTGACACAATACCCAATACTATTAATTTCATTTTTTTTTTAATGCTTCTCGTGTTTTTTGTACCTAATGTATTAGTTAACTAGTTTGAATATTAGATACTATACTTAAATACGAAAGTGTATTAGGATTTTTATGCCTTTTATTTATGGTCTTAGAATTTGTGAAACACAAATAAAAGATACTAGACAAATAACTTTTGGAGCCATATTAACCGTAATTTGTATATAAATGTCCTCATTTTCTATTGAATCATCTATTTAAGAAGAACTCACCAAAATTGTTAAGAAGCTTTACATTTTAGTGGCAATTTGTTGAATAAATTAATGTCTGATAATTTAGATAGATTATCAATTAAAACTGTGTATAAAGATTTTTATGTGTCATTTGAAAACAAAACATGCGAGGTTGTAAATGTTTGTCAGTTGGTGTCTGTGATGTCCTATAAATTGTGAGTGTATTAATAGAATCTCGTTTCCCTCAACTTTTATTTATTATTGCAGACTTCATTGAGTAGGGCTGGCGCCTGCGTGTCGCAATTGTGACTGGTTCTTCTCGTTCTATATGTCCATAATTCTACTTATACATGTTCATTTCCAGTGCATCCTGATTAAAATACAAAAAGGCGGAGTAAAGGCCATTTACATTGTCAAACCAATTAGTAGGAACCATAAAAATCATACAAATCATCCGTCTTCCTTAATGAGCGTTATCGACCGCCCGGTATGATTTTTCGGAACACTTTTATATCGAGACAGTTTTACGAGGTGTAGACAGTTTAAGTGGCACAAGGTACACTTAAATCGTCGCTGATCGCCTTATCGGGAGCAGCGCTGAGAGCGGAACTGCCACGCCGCTGAGCCATCGCTTTTCAGCGTTCACTTTCGTAGATTAGACTGCCCGTATCTACTGATCATTAAACTCAGATGCTTATATGACATACGTATTATTGAATATCATCCGAATGTCCAGAAGCAGACAGTGGACGTGAGCCAAGTTACTCAACAAAAATATCGCATATAATTTATTGAGTATCATTCTACAAATGCTTCACGAGTGAGACTGTCGTACAGTTGCACCTCATAAAAAGAAACTTAAAAAATATTTTGCAAACATGTGTCGCCGTCGAGCCACCAATTTTGCCAGCGATGCATAATATTATTATTATGTGCCCAAGAAAATAATATATCTGTCATTTCAGAATAGTTACACTCTGGGAAACAAATGAGCGAGCATTTACTCTTCTGTCGAAATAGACGTTAATTCGTCTGGCTGGTAACGTCCTTTACAATAACCGCAAGGTCGACGTATTTAAAAAATTAGGAGATTTTGTTTTCACTTTGCTTACTGTCTGTACACATTTAATTGCTAACTGTATTGAGAAAACTGCTTGTTTTTTTAATAGCAAGAGTGACGTTATATTACCTACTCAAAACATAATGCGATATGATCAATCTCCAAGTCTCTAACTTTCAAACGCGAGATAGCCTTTAGACTTCATCACATATTGCTTGTTACAAGTTTCACCTCACCCCACCTACACATCCGAAGGAGGCTCATTCGCTCTCACTATGCTATCCAACAGAGTTATCAATCAGACAGTGAGAATGCAAATTTTAATTGTGGTCGGGCTGGGTCTGTGTCGCGCGGTATTATGCTCGCAATTTATTTGCACGAAGCAGAGTCGCGGGGCGGAGCTAGTCAAGACTCAGGGTGGGAGACAACCGCCAATTATGAATAAACTAGCTCTACTACTATGTTAATAAGACTTGAGATTTTTCCTTTGCGATTTCACCAAGCGACTTCATTAATGGTTTTGTGGCTCCGTTATCAGGCCTCTAGAAAGCTTTGCGTTGTAATATAATAATCGATGTTTACCTAGTAATATGCAGTTTAGGAATGCTGAGCCGAGAAGTAGTTTCGAAGGTTCGTACAGCGTGTGTTTTGAATAGCCTAACGTTTTCTATCAGCAGATATCTTCTTGGCGTTTCTGTAGTTCTCCAGACAAAAAAAAATAGTAAACATTTAACTTTCCATTGGTGGTTTTGAGTGGAGACGCCACACGCCCGGCGTGGACACTGGCCCGTTTCCGGAGCTAAATATAATTTTACTTGATCATTTAATTATATGGAGATTAATGGGCGGGCGGAGATGCCAACTTTTACGGATAAACGGAACAATATGGCGGGACCAGACACTATTGATTAAACGAGAAAGTCGTAGCACGCTCTACGAAAATAGCCGCTGTAAATATTTTTTTATTATTTTGGGAAAATAAACTTTTAGCGTTGTTTGTGTACTCAATATTACAAACGTAAAAACACTCTTTCTTATCAAAATATTTTCAGATAGTAAACAGAATAGAAAATAGAAATATTTAAGTATAATGAAGACTATAAACCTGATAATGGTTTCAAAAATGAGCGCACTTTATTTACTTACTAGTCTGGTCATACAGGCTGCACGGGTGGTCGTCTCAAAAGTGTATTCGATGAATATTTATACGAAACGTATCATTTACGATGTACTCGCAAATATGGCCTTACTATGGATAATTTAGTTTTTATTATAATTTTACTCGTTTTCAATGTTCCGCAGTTAAGTGCTCAAACCGTTTTACTCGACTCTGGAATTAGTTGATGATCAAGGATTTTATATCGGTGAGGCTATAGGGGAGATGATGTTTTAGGTGTGTTACCTAAGCATATTTTGATTGCCTGTAATTTGCCTTTGTACAAAGCTTTTTTTAAGATTTCCTTATTTTGTTGTTCCTGAAAGTCCATGCTACACATCGGTGAAAGAATTTTTTAAATCGGATGTGTAGTTTCGGAGATTACTCCAAAGATACAAACAAACAAACCAACAAACCAACTTTACCTGTTTAATATATTAGTATACTTAGATAAAGAAAACATTTATTTTAGTCATGTATTTAATGTGAACTTAGAAAGCCCTAATGATTTTAATACAAGCAAAATTTTATAAAATTGTCGTAGAATCGCGTGGAAGTAAATCATGACAAATGTAGAACTGCAAGCAATAAATTAGAATAGAAATTACGCTTGGCGCCTATTTTACATTTGAACACGACAATAAGGTAAGTTCTTACTTTCCCTAGGGTCAGTTTTGCAAGTGATCTCATTTAGTTTGCACTAGTTCAGTTATAGATAACGTTGTAAATAAATAGAGTTTACTTTTGTTATTATACAGAGGTAGGTATTATATGGACTGAACTCATACTAACAGTTACATTATAATGTTTCAGAATTTACTTACTAAACTAAGGTCAAAATATCTTTGTAAATTATGCGTTTTGTGTGTGCGATGTGTGGATTTTCCAGTTTCAAGTCAAAAACAAACATTCTAGAGAGAAACGACTCTCAAAGCTATGAAACTCTAAAAGATATCAAGGGTGGCGCCAGCGTGATAAACAAAACGCTACAATCATCCACACTAGTGACTCCTCGCCTACACAATCTAACCTATCTCCTCGTTATCGAAATCTGATAAGCTAGCTCCGAGTCACTTGCTGTACCCACGCAAAATTCTTATCAAAGACATTGCGATTAACAATCACGATATGGATAAGGGTCCGAATACATTTAACCACAGGGTATCACTTTGGTATGGTAATTCATACACGGAATTTTGAACATCATGTATAAGACTCATGAAGAATACATGTCGCGCCATCCACAAGTAATGTGACACATTAATGTTTTTTTGTTGAATTTGAATTATTTGTGTTTTTTTTTTACCTTAAAACTTTTGCAGTACCTGGGTTTTTTAGCAATAATTTGTACTCCATGATAAAACTGCCATACTTCTGAATGTCTACTTCCTATAGGTACATAGGTACCTACTGAAGGAAAGACAGACATACATACTTGCTAGATGTAAGGATCAACGGTTACTGAAAATGATCAATTAGTAGTTTAATATGAAATCACGGTCAGTTAAACTGTGATTTCGTTCGATGATTTCTATGGAAATTTATAGATTATCTTATTACACAGAAATAGTAAGAATGATCACGACAAAATTCGAAATGCAGCCGTCAGGTCTAAAATAGCTCATGAAGTCAGTGTATAAATGTGTCAGGTGGTCGTGGTCGGTGAATACATAATAACAATTACTGACTATTCAATGCCAATGATTTATTTATACAAAATGTAATTATTAAATAAAAATAATATTTTATAATAAAACATTCACTTCTGGTCTGTGGATGTCTATCTTTAGTATACTCGCTTCACACTGCCTGCGATCATAGGTAATATGTTGTCAGGAACAATGTGTGAAAGATTATTCTCAGTGTGAATTGAGCCGGGCCGAGCCTTTAGATCTAGCACTACACTAGCTCATAATTAAGATCAGTATAATCCTGTTTAGATCCTAATTTTGCTAATTATGCCTAATTTCATGCTAGGAGTCATGTAGTGAAGTAACTACACTAGTGAAGTAAGGTTTGTAATTGAGAATTGTGTCGAGAATAAACCTCCAGATGCGGAAGCACAAGCTAATGAGGGACTTACATACATACATAAAATCACGCCTCTTTCCCATGGGGGTAGGCAGAGACCACGGATCTCCAGTTGCTACGATTCTGTCACACCTCTTTCGCCTCATTCACTCTCATTACTTTCTTCATACACGCTCTCCGATTTAGGGTACTTCGGACCTGGCCTTTCTCTAAAATGTCACAAATATGTTCGCCTAGGTCTTCCCCTTCCAGATGTCCCATTCATACCCAACATTAGCATAGAGGACCTACAACATTGCGTATTATATAAGCCAACAACTTTAAATACTATGATTACTAACTGATAACTACTATACTTACTAATTAAATAATCAAAAAGGTTCAGCATACTATTGGAATAGGATAAACTGACCAGTTTATCGGGTGGAATTCTCGAGCTTACTACGGCTAAGCAGTCATAAGTGTGGTTTAACACTTCGAAAACAAATAAAAAATAGCCATTGGCGATCTAAAAACTCTGACCACTGACCACTTTATGAACTTTCTTACTAAAGGAGTTTTTGTAGACAACCGAGCGTTGAACCACAGATTAAAAATTATGAACTTTGTGGATATTTATACGTGTCGGGGGCGGCGCCTTGCCGTCCTAATTAAAATTTAAATTTGGATTCAGCTTAACGAATTTAGGTATCCTATAGAGAGACGGCGATGCTATTCTGACTTCGTTTTTAACGATTTAAAAAGGATATAATATGTATCTGAAATTACCTACGATATATTCATTCTTAGTTGCCCGTTTCATTTACATATTATGCTTGGGATTGCTAAACTTAGTATTTTTTATATTTGCTCCATCATTAACATCATGGTTGTATTTCAGATAGGATAAGTCGCTGGAAGTGGTCCAAACAATACTTAATAAATAACAAATAGGTAGGTACCTACATACCCAGGAACGATTGAAGAAGTTTTATAATAAATATAAAAGTTACTGAAAATGGTTTACAAACCATTTCATTTTACAAATTTTACGTAATTGAGCGAACTAATTAACAAGTTATAAATAAACTTGAATTTCTATTCAATGCACAGTATTATACTAGTAGTACAAACTGCAGTAGGTACTTACTTAAAGGATCTTTCAAAATTTCTTCGTGATAAAGCTGTAATTAATTAGGAAACAATCATCAATAAATTACCATTGTATGCAAAAGCTCTAGATATAAAGCATTACCAAAAACCAGTTCGTTGTAGTAAATTATAGGTCGGTACATTCAACGACTATACAAGGCAATCAATCAATACGTGGGACGAAATTACAGTGTGATTTTATTTATAATGCCTTTAGGAACATCGTCCATCGAAGCCGATATCACGGTGGTGGTTTAACCAAATAACATCACAAGCGATATAACCCACCTTGTTATTTTACTTTAACTCTCTACTTGTTTGGTGGATTCTGGCCTTTAAACGTTTTTACATCTTCATCTGACAGATAATGGACCTTAGCCGCGAAGTCGAAGGCAGTTCTAGACATTTTGTCTCAATAAACACGATTACCTTACAAGAAGTTTCATTGAGAAACAAAACTACGTCATTGATTTCACTTCAAGTGTTTACTGTTCTATATTTAATAAAAAAACAGCCTTACGAGTTATTGGGGAGGCGAACTTTATTTTTTTAGCGACACCTGGCCAAAATTACAGTTCCACGAATCAAAATTGCTGTTGGTACCTAAGTACTGTTACATTTACGAAAAGTAAATTGATCCGTAAGGTCATTTCTTTTCCGTTGCATAATGTTCGAAAATAGTGAGAAAAATTAAAAACGAATGCGAAACGAGGCCGAAGGGCGTGTTGGGCAAGTTTGAGTAATGACCCGAGCAGACGCGATTGTCGCCCATCGCCTGCTAGTGTAGCTCTGGGATTTGAATACAATGATGATGCTATAGCTCAGGGCCGCCCGCGTACTAGCATACATAATCCACTTATTTAAAAGTGCAACATTCTCCTCAAGATTGATGGCACATCAATGAATCTTTAAAACCGACTTCAACCGGATCCCTTTCATGCGAATTGTCCTCTATTCGCAATTGTCACGGTCACCAGTCGAGTGCCAGTTCGATGTTATTGACTTCATATGTATTTCTTCCATTAAGCCTTAACGACCATACTTCAAAGCTGCATAAGCTGCATTCCTGGCATGATGTGGCACGACGAGTAGCTAGTTATGGCAGGTCATATATGACAATAAACTTTCTGTAGCTGTAGGTAGTCACAAAACGCCCGCATAATGCCAGGCATGAAGATAAACTCACTTTTATAAGCTTTTAAATATCAAAGGTGACTGTGTTTTCTATAATACTACAATTCCAAGATACGTCGGTATTGTATAGGTTGATCAGCCGTATAAAAAATAAGAGCGACTTTACTACCGTGCGGTACCTAAATATCTCTCAACAAATCGGATCTGCCAATATTGCTTAAAATTTTGAAACGTTTCCATTATTTTGACTGATTTGGCATGAAAAATAATATTTTATAATGTTAAAGTAAATCTTGTCTGGCCTTTCATTTTGGCTAACAGTTTCTGACTAATCATCCCTTAAAACCCAAACCTACTTTATATATGGTACATTGTCGTACAATGAACCAGGTAAAGTTTGGAAGCCTTTAGCTTCGAGTTTCTTGGGTTTTTGTGTTCGGTTTTTTCACTGTTCGTTAGTGAATTTATCTGTCTTTCAATTTGCATTTAAATTTCTTTACAAATTTTATTAGTTTAGAAGATACATGGTTTTTAAAAAAAAATGAGATTTGGTTCAATGTGTACTCTTAGGTGTACACAGTGAACCGGGGTATTTTCCACAATGAACCACCTTATTTTGGGTAGCGTAATTATATTATAAAACATTAATAAAGGGCAATATATGAAAATACATAGTACTTTTATGCTTTTAATTGCGATATTTATGGTTTGGTAGCATAAAACACTTTTCTCTATTTTTTTATCATTTTCCTACATTTAATCGGTCAAAAATTTACATTTAACCTATACAACATTTGAATAACTAATGGAAAAACACTCAAATCACGATAAATATTAACTTTAATCAAAATCAGCAAGGTTTCTATTTTTTTTAGAAAATTACACTTAGCAAGTAGCATAAAAACCAGGTTCATTGTGAACTACCTCGATGTGGTTCTATGAGAGACACAGCACATACTTTGAACTAATCTGAAAATTTCAACGGTTTAGTCTTATTATTTTAAGCTTACGTGCGGTACATGAGAAAGCTAACTAAATGTTTATTTAATATTTGTAATAAAAAAAGTGATATCTTTTATACAATTCACACAAAAAATCAAAGATGCCAGCAGAAAAAACATACTTTTTGGTTCAATTTTCAAACAAACGCTTCTCACACAGCCGTTATTAGTGGGCGACTTGCACAAACAGGTGTGCGGAGGGGGGACACATGTGCCTATCATTTACAGGTAGAAGCACAAATGGGCAACGTCAGATTTCTGAGAAATAACGATGGTTAATTGTGGCTGCCTGGTTCACTGTTGAACTACCTACTATATAAAGTAGGTTTGGGTTTTAAGGGATGATTAGTCAGAAACTGTTAGCCAAAATGAAAGGCCAGACAAGATTATGCAAACTTAATGATAGAATGAATGGCAAAAATGTAGACAATGGAATCGAGTGGTAGCATGTTGCGTCCTCGATAGGTGGTGGTAAGCAACGGCCTGGCCGATGCCTATTTGGGAGAGGGCTCCCTATTTGGAAGGCTGCGTTTCGAGTCGAGATCGATATCGAGTACAATGCGACGCCCGCCGGCAGCCGTCACTCTACCAACTCGTTTCTAGATATTTTATGGAATTTATGGGACAGTTCATCAATAAATGCCTTCTTCTACACCTATGGTGTTTGACTTTAGTTTTCGGTTTAAAATACAGGAAAAACACTAAAACAATACAATACATCTATGGGACTGAATAACTTTGTCCCGACTGCTTCATCGCATTCTGTTCAAAGACTTTAGTTTTCGGTTTTAAATACAGGAAAAACACTAAAACAATACAATACAATACAATACATCTATGGGACTGAATAACTTTGTCCCGACTGCTTCATCGCATTCTGTTCAAAGACTTTAGTTTTCGGTTTTAAATACAGGAAAAACACTAAAACAATACAATACATCTATGGGACTGAATAACTTTGTCCCGACTGCTTCATCGCATTCTGTTTAAATATCAAATACCTCGTAAAATGTCTGAGCATTCACGTAAACTGTTCTAATAAATTTATAGTTCAACATACATTAAGTCGTTAAAATCACACAAATTTTACAACAATTTATACGCACCAGTTGAAAAAAATACCTACGCCAGGAAAAAAACCCTGTCTTGATAGCTGTGTCATTGTTTTGCAATGTTGGCCAAAGCACCTGATTTTCTTTCAGTGTGCGTCTTTGGTCTTTCCGACGGCGTTTTATGTATGTTTAATTGGCATCTCTGAAAAGCTGTAAATTTTTGAGAAAACAAAACATCATTGCGATCTTGGATCAGTGTTTTAACTTCATTTTTTTTTCTTTTTAATGTTTAAAAAAAACTTTTTATTACCGTTTTGGCTTAAGAATATTTACAGTGATTAAAAACATAGCAAAACTTTATAATCCTTCATGTTATTGGCAGAGCTTTCATTCGTAAGTAAATGCAGCAAAATTACCTCCACTTTGCGGTTTACCGCCACTGCGCTGCGTGTATGCAGGACGCAGTAACCGCTTACGACCAAATCGAGCGGGTACCTTATCCGGCACATTTGCAATATGGAGTATACTAGAGATCATTTAATTATAACTTTGTAGTTTTATAGCTATTATCGGCAATACGGAAGGAATTTCACTCTATTCTGATGTTCATAAAACGGACACGTTCGTCGACTTGGGGCTATCGTTTTAAGTGTTTCATACGCTTTTACAATATCTGACCCTAAAGGGCCGTTGAAAGTTAAAAACCCTTTCTCTACTAGCGACCTAGAGCGGCTTTTTTCGACTATAATATGCATGTATCTATAATCTATATATTTTCCCATCCCTACTAGGGATAGGAAATGTTTTATACGACACTCGATCAACAAGTGAAACTTTTCAGTTGTAAAAATCAAAGCCAGACGTTTACACCTACACATAGCAGCTTTCAAAATCCCGGTTACTGTATGCTTTGTAATAACAGCGCGCTTGTGCCAAAGACACGATCATATTAACAACATGACTCGAAACACGGCGCAAGCGCACTGCAGCCTTACGCGTGCCGTTAAGTTGAATGAGTGCTCGTTAAAAACCAACCCGCCGTGTAATTAGCAGTGAAAAAATACATGCCGAAACACCAGATGACGCAAGAGTCACTAAATGGCAAAAGCTTCACTCCTACAAAATATAGGTACGATATTCCAAAACCTAGCCCAACGATGTTTGAATATTTATTTGCAAGCTAAACTGATCTTAAATTCAGCACGATAAAGCTCATTATTACGTTGGTAAGGAATCTCAAGTGACACAAGCCAAGCGAAACAAAAGTGGCATGTCCCACGGCCTCAGACCCTCGTGACTGCTCTCGAATATCCATCACGAAAACAGTCGTAAGTGTTATGAAAGGCCAAGTGACAGAGCCTTTTATAGACCGCCACGGCTGTCCGATGCTTTATTGACACAATCTGAAGGAGCTAATGACTATATTTAATTGGCACAAGTTGATGGAACCTTGCGAAAGGAGTTTTAAAATCTAAACTAAAATTAGTAGTAACTATAAATTAAAAAAATAAAATAACCCCTGACACGTAGAACGGGATACCAAATCTCGAATCTAAATCATTTCCTGTTCATCCTATTCTGGTCATCATCAGACCCTAGTGTATTATCGGTGGAATAGGTTTCCACCGATAATACTCTAAGCTTAGAGCTCAAACATTTATTCCAAGCCGAACACCCTCGTTCTTAATCGCCTTTTAAACAAAAAAATCAATTCATCCGTTTAGAAGCTACGATGCCACCAAACACCACACAGCTCAAACTTATTATACTCCTCTTTTTGGTGAGGGGTTGAAAAGAAAAATAACTTAAATTACAATAAGTTAACAAAAATGTCATGAAAAGTTTACGGTTTTGAATGAACTTATCACATCAAGGATCAAGGTAGAGTCAGACAACAGCGCGTACTTTTATAGAGAACCCGGCACGCCAGGCGGCTATTATCACGTCAGAGAAAAGTGGCTACCTTTATTTCTCAATTTAGTGATATTTTCATAAAGACACGAAGGCGGCGCCGGCGGCGGCGGGCGACGATCGCGCGGTAGGTCCTCTCGCATCGCCTATAACATTAATTGCGAACCGCTTCAAGAACTCTTCGACAACACGATAATGTCTTTAATGACAGTCTTGTGTGTCCACTCGGAACATTCTGTCCGGTCGCGTTACACCAAGAGCACAATGGCGAGGCAATAAGTTCACGTCGATTGGACCGAAATTCACACAATGACATTACCATATCATTAAGTCTCTTTGGTGTGTCGGCGCGTAAATTCAGACCTTCCCTTGGTATGCGTCGCCGCTTGTCGAGATGGAGTCGATACAAAGCGGGCGTGAAGCTGCGTGCCTTTACGACAAACTTTTCATGTAAGTAGGTACTTTAATTATTCACCACGTAAATATACAAATTTATTAAAATATGTTGATGAAATAAAAATCTTACTAGAATTAAAATCAACGAAATAAAGCTAAAAAAGATAATAGAAATAGGTATTTTGTAATAAAAAAACACAAATAAGCAAACCATCACATTAATAAAATGTTACTTTGTAGGTAATACTACGCTGATATTGGTTGCAGAGTAATTGTATAGAGATAATGAAGTGAATCGTTTTGTAACACGATATGAGCATACAATTTAGCGCTCTTGCAAGAGAACACAAATTGCAACCAGTTGCATAACATGCATTATTTAAGCGCGACAACCTTATAAGAAAGTATTAATGTGATAGAGACTACGTATGTCGCATGCGGTGAGTCAGAACTGAGCTCAATGACCCTCGCTCACCCGCCGACGCATACTATTCCTGTGCTGCTATGCACTACATTGCTTCATCTCAAAACGCCAACATGTTTCAAGAAACAATCAAACTTAATAATTAAACGCACTCTTAAAAATGTTGCAACATCTCTTTCATTCAGCAGTTGGCGGGCGACCAGCGGAGCGGATCGACAATGCGCATACAGACTCATTACTCCTTCCATTGTATCACCCTTCACAATTATTTATTGAGCGATGTTGACCAACGAACGCGCTCGATTTATATCACAAAATGTCCTTTACTTTTTTTCATAACAGTGAAAAATGGTCTATATAATGAAAGGTACGCGTATCTATTGCATGATTGTTCGTTTAATATTATCGTCTTGTATTAAGCCACAGATTCAAATGCGGTTCCTGTGTCAGTACATCATTCATCAGGTGGCCGCAAACGTGTAAATTTGCATACGACCAAGAGTCCAGTCTCACAAAGCGTCGAGGGCCGAGAGAAGCGATCTCGTGTCGATAGTGTCACATGACTAATGGAGCAGGCGCCGATCACAGATATCGACAAATAAAAGTACGCCTGGGCCACCGCCGCCACCGCCTGCGTGCGTCCAGCGATCTGCTTCGATGTTCCCACAGCGCACTCATGACTCACTGACGCTTTGGTGCCAATGGAATACGCCTTGTCACAATGTGTCGCGGTTACTGGACGTACTGAAATGTTTTTCGTCCTTATTGTACTAAATCTTTCATTGATGCACGTTTGTTCTAACACTCTAACGTTATTTATGGTTTGTTTGCAAAAACAATTTTGTCGACTAGATATACTCGAGTCTAAATATAAGTTCGTACTATAAACACAATACGTCTATAACTATTTTATATAGTAAGGTACTATCTATTTTATTATTAATTATTATTTTCAGCCGTTCGTGTCCCACTGCTGGGCAAAGGCTTCCCCCCACTCTTTCCAGACGTCGCGATCTTGTACTAACTAGTCTAAAATTGTATGGAATAATTGGAATATAAAGTAATTGTCAGTATTTATCTGTTTAAATTCGTCGTGAAAAGTAGGTATTAGTAAAATGTTATTCTGCACTCAATCACGCCAAGCTTTATGTTACGATAACAGTTTATGGCCGGCTTAACCCAGATTTCGTTGGTAAATATCATGTCAAACAATATAATTTCAATATTAAATGTTTTCGTAACGTGCAAAATTTTTAATTTTAGCACAATTTTACATCAAAATTAATGTTTAATAAAAATAAATGTTTTTTTCGTGTAAATAGAAACTGCTCCTATAAATTTTAAAATTTAATGTGATGCGTACTAAAGCTAGGCTTTTCTACGTTTACGTTTTGACGTTTTCAGCAGATAACGGCTCACTTCGTACCTACCACTATATTTTTTTTAATCCACGAACCATCTACGAACTTTTAGAAAACATAAAAAAAAAAAGAATTATCCAAATCAGTCCAGCCATTCTCGAGCTATTTATGTGACAACGAAATAGGATTCATTTTTATATATAGAAGCTCGCGCACCACGCAATACGTTCAAGTGCTGATAATATTTGGGCCATACATTACTTTTGACATTCATAACATTCATTCATGATGCTGTTACTCGGGTAAGTTTGACGTCAATCAATCACGTCAAAAATTACGTTTGTTGACGAGAGCAAGGCAAGGTACACCGGATACGCGACACCCACCCGACAATATAGGTAGACCTTGCCAAATGAATGGTATTGAGAACTTATAACTGCATGCAGTTTAGGTACATGTTACTACAGAATATAATGGGAATTCATTGTGCATAGCACATAAGTATCGTTGAGTTAAAATAGATAAAAACTGTAGCAGTGTAGGCAAATTAAGCATTGATATCATACATTTTGTTTAGAGTCAAGTATAACAGAGAGCTAAGTATTCACCGGTGAGATAGATATTTGCGAAATTGATGTAGATAGCAACGCGATGAAAAATAAATAAAAGTTTTAACGAAGGCCGATTTCAAACAGTCGTTGAACGCCAATGCAGTTCTCGTTAAAAGTTGGTTTGAAGAGTGCTTGAAAGGCGCAGACGCCGTCGCTGACAGACGCATCCGATACCGGCTCGTGACGCGCCATCACCACTAAATATAACCCGCGACAATGAGACACTTCGCCGCCGGCCGCCGCGCGATAATTACCCAAAGCTGATGTGTGAAGAAGTGCTAAACTTCATGAACCGCCCGCCGCGCCTCATCCCGCCCAGCCTTAATAAAAGGAGGTTCAACAACCTACTTGCGAACGGGAATGACGCCTCGTCTAGATATATGCGGTATGCGGTTAATATCTAGCGAGATCGAAATAAATGACTAGGATTATTGCCAAGTGGAAAATCATTTTAATATATTAGACGCGCGGAATTCACTTTGACAATATTTTGACAACGTGCGGTCTACGAGATAGAGCCGTCCGCATCGAGGCGTGCTCCCGAGATTTTTTTATAAATGTTTTCTCTGCGTTCTATATTTAATTTACTGTGCGCTGCTTAAGGATCTATTTTGATTGTGCCACTGCCTGGTATATTTTTGGTGTTTTGTGGTGAGTCCGCGAGTGAGTCATATTGGATGGTGTAGAGCTAGCTAGGCTGGGTTAGAGTATTGATGGCTGGTTGATGGATGGCCCTACACGCGTGTGGTGTGCGCGGGCGCAGGGCGGCGCTGGAGAAACGGGCGCCGCCGCGCCGCTGGCCATCTACGGACTGCAACTGTATAACCGGAACGACTGCCTCCTATTTAGAATGATCAGCTCGTAATTTCGATTCGACTTGCGGAGTCTATCGCCTCATAACTCACAGCCATGCTGAATACTTAGTATTGATGCATTTGAGGTATTAATAATTACAGCCATGCAAATGTTATAAATTTTATAGCTTAAAAAAGCCGAAAGATTACGAAGACTCGAGATGCCGAAACTGTTGACTGTACCGATAATGCTAAAACTCATAAAGCATGTCGACATTGTGTTCTTTCTGGTACATCGAGCAGGGAACACTAGAACAATGGTTTATTGCAGGAAAACATCCATCAGATACGCGGCTCGCTCAGATAGGCAGATAGCACATTTTCAGCTGACTTCATGTACCATGTTTCATGTTTAAAAAAGTATATAGCAAAATGCACATTCAACTTTTTATGAGTGTCTTCTAGAAAACGTTTACCATCCAAGTACTTTTACTATCCATCTTTCGTTGTAATTTTTTGTTGCCTCCTTTAACCATCCATAGGTCAACTTTGCCCGATAGTCGATATTCGTAATAAGTACTTGAGCCGTGATCCATAATTTGTAGTAATAGAATGTTGATCGTAATTAAAATTGTATTCGGTACCAAATGCGACAAAAAGGTCTCATATTTCTAGTACTCTACGTAATACGACCTAATAATCTGATTCTAGTAACTAGCTTCAGTGACTACATTGTATGCTCGTCGAGCCAGCCATAACGCGACAGAGGTCGACGCACTGTGTCATTATAGTTCTAAACGCACTACAAAATGTGCAAGTTTTTTAGCTTCGAGCAATCCTGGCTAGCGAGAACTAGGCATGCCTAGTGGTTTAGGAAAAACGACAACGACTAACTTTGAGTACGTAAAACTTCTGCCTTAAGGGTTCCATACAATCACTGAGACAGCCTGAGAAAACGCTGTCTAGAACAATTTATACTTTTTTTAACATAACAATCATGTTTTAATTACAGTTATCTTAATATTTCTTGAACTCGTATATTCTTGGATAATCAAATACCTAGTAAACAATCAAAATGAAAGTTTGTAAGCAACTGTTGTTTAGACCATGCAAGTCATGATGACAGTCAATTTAATTGTATGCAACAATCAAGAATCTTGCATCACGTAAATGACACTTAATGTTTTCAAAATTTACACATGAATACGAAAAATGGGGTTAGAAACTTAGAAGTGTGATACGGAACCGTAAGAAAGCTACCGAGTGTCAGTAAACCGTAGACAGCGCGACGGCCGATGCTCCACATTGCAATCGATAACTTTATATCATCGCGCTTTTTATACACGATGACATCAGCTTCTCTGATAGTGAGATTTCTCAGTATTTAGGTATTTCAAGTAATCAATGAGAAAAAGTTTTGTCTGACAAGATCATAAAGCAAAAACCACCCATTATTTTTGTAACTTTATAAATAACGCGTTTAAATCTTTTGTATGAATAATAGAAAGAGATTGAAGTAGTGATAGGATTATGGAAATTTTATGTTAGCAGTTTCGCATCAAGAGAAACACGCACTATAAATAAACATAAAACGCAGAGCTTAAAATTAACTTGAAGTAACATCATATGATATCACATTTGAGTGCGTATTCAAGTCTGTAAACGCCAGTACTTGCAGACATCACAAGAGCTTAGGATATGAAAGTTAGCATTCCCGTATGCATATCCAAACACGTTTCGCGACCGATTGAGAAGAGTGCTCGGATCCATTACGTGCTGTTTGAATAAACAATCTTTCATCACTCCGTTACCGGCAGGGACGAGCTGAAGGAAAGGGGCTAAAAACAACGAAACACACATAGGTTCATTCATACTGAATGGTTGACATTGATTGATGGGTCACATGAGTTGTGGCATTATGACAGCAATTCTTGACGAATATCTACATGCAAAATTGTTGGTCTTAGAGGTGACCAGCAATACCTTGTCTAAATGACTACTTATTTTGATCACTAAGCATCACAGCGAGGTATAATTTTGTAGGAGGCTTAAAATGCGAATTCATCAAAAATTTACATTCAATGCTAAAAAAAAGCTCTTTGTGATGTAAAATTACAAAAATATCGATCATTATCGAATCAAAATAGCATAGAACCGTGAAGAATGGCATACGAAGGCCTACCAAACTGGTGAGTAATGTAGAGTTTGTGAGTAACTGTATTTAAATGCCCCCGATTCAAAGGGCTAGTCCGGCCCTGTTCCCACCATTAAGCACATGCACGTTATAAGTGCGAGATCGGCATGTGGACTCCTTGTTTGTTGGATCAGCCGACGATGGGTAATCTCTAGAAAATTGACATTCGGCGCCAAAAGGAGCTCTGAGTGATGTGAATACCATTCGGCGCTCGGAATGGATGTGTATAAATATTTATCAAGCCGGGATTTACAAGTGGCGCCATATTTGTAGTAGGTACATACCTTCTTCATACTTTTCTCTTTATCGTGGGTTACAGATATAGTTTAAGTAAGTTTAGCAACGAGCTGCCTGTTCAGAATACAATATTATTATCTAGTTTTTAATTTTATCTGTGAGCACAACTAAAAAACTCTTTTTTGTTCTTGTAAATAAACTTGTGTGGAATCTAAAAATGTACTACTGATGATTCATATTTATGAAATAAAAACGTATTGAAAAACATGGTAGGTAATTAATAAACAAACAATGCTTCAGATTCTAGGTTCCTTTGATAAAAACTAGGTATCGTGCAAATCTATTAAGTTTACTTTATAATTAATGTGTATGCCAATATTTTGTTAGGGTGTTTATTAATATCACCTAACGTTCTTAAATCCCGAAGAACTAAACTATGAAAATATAAATTGATGTGTAACTGTGACCATCGAAATATTTCTTAGTTTTTGGTGATCTTTTTTTTCTAAAACTTTCTATTTATATGTTTAAAAAGTTGACTGTACATAAACTATACCGTAGAATAGATTATTCTCATACTCTATAATCTATAGATGTGTTTACCACCTTAGGATATGAGTTATTTCATGCAAACAAGGAAACTTGAATTATTTAAGTCACGTCTGAGGATACTTCCAACTATTTCCACGTATGAAATTCCTTACTCAAGGCAGTCATGATTGCAAATAAATTTTTGCTGTATTAACCGCGAAAGTTTACTTTTCATTTTCAAGTCAGAAGAAAAAAAACCAACCTTAAATCATCGCTCCCGACTTGTACAATCCGCATTTCTTGTAAGATCTCCTTTTTTATTCATCCTTATAATTTACGCGCTTAACACCGAATTTTTCCTTATTCATATATTTTTACAGTTATTTAATAAGGGTGATAAAGCACTCACCAACTTTTCTACAATTACACTAACGTACAGCACATACAACACAACCCAAGCTAGGGGCAAAATCAAGTAGACATGCATTAATTAATGTTATAATTATCAATACCATGTTATAGGTAATCAAATGCATTCTGTTTACGCTAGAACGCCTTAAGCGTCAGCGTATATCGAATCAACGAGGTATTATTTTCAATTATAATAAATTCATTGCTAATTTATGCGTTCGTAAAAGCGGTAAACAAACTATAGGTACTGAACACCTGGCTTAAGCACAATTAGCTTTGCTGGTATTTATTGTGGGATAAAGGTATTAAAATACGAAAGTTTGGAGTTCAATCGAATCATGAATGTATGTTACTGGTAAGTTTCAGTTCTGGAATTGAAGATTAACTTCTTTTTTACAACCGATGTCACACTAAATATTGTAAATATAAAAAATTACTTTGTTTGTTTTTAATCATTTCACGTAGGTAACTATACAACCAATCACACTGAAATTTTACGCATCCGCGTTATCTGCAGAGGTACGGAAAAGTCTTTCCGTAGACATAAACTAGTATCTATATCAATAATAATAAAGTTCTGTGAAAATAATTATAAATTATGTATTTAAAAATATGTGAACTCATGTGAAACCTCGTTGATTCCCATCGCAAGCAATTATTATATTGCGCAGTGTATTCTCTTGTTTACGAGACCCATGCAAATCACTTTAGCACGGGACAGACAGACGTGTAAACTGTGTAGCTCCACGTTTTTCACAATTAGCTTCCCGTCAATTCCTTTGCTTGCATTATATGCAGTAGGTACTTTGTTTACATGTACGTCTGTTTGCTTTTAACCCAGCAGTGGCAGAAACAATCTTTAAATCTAAAGGCGGCTTTAAACACTAATGTGGTATTCAATCAATAGTATAATGTCACATTAGTATATAAAGTCGTCTTTAAAATTTAATGATCGTTTGTGTAACTGGTTGTAAGACTTTTAAAAATACCTCAAACTGTTCTCTCGAATCTGTATGCCGTGCAAATCTTTGTGCATAGTAGAGTTGATCTATCTTTTATAACACCAGTGTTATATTACCACTTTAATAACCCATCCTCATACTAAATCTAGCATCATAGGGTAGAACTTATCAAGATCTCATATTACAAGAAATGTGACAAAATACTTCAAATTCTGGGAAAGCTCTAGTAGCATTTTTATTGTCACTGACAGTTGAGTTAACTGTAAGCACGCCGTAAAGCCCACACTACAAGTGCCGTTCGTAATTTGTATCACGTTAATATAATTATTGCCACAACATTTCTTATCGTGAAGCTGATGAAATTTTATATCCTTGTGGGACCGCGGTATCTCTGACATAAGCGAAGGCGTTCAAACGGTACCTACTTCATATCGGTTACAAATGCATTCTGAGCCTCGGCAATAACACCAAGCGCTTTGATCAAATTTGTACCAATATTTTTTACGCGTTGAGATGGCAAGCGTGATTAAGTTTTATATGTAGGATAGGTCAGGTTGATAAATAATTATCGTTCCGTTTTAAGCCCAGTACCTACTTGAACTGCCATTCTTATTATGTCGGATTTTAGGCCTTACTTATACATATTACATGTTTATTTAATTACCTACTAAAGTCAAAATGTTTCTGGTTTTACCGAGGTACCTACCTACTTCTGGTTGGTATTAGACGTGTTTAGCAGTTCTTTAAATGGATAATGAATGGAGCATAAAGTTGGTGAAGAATATGGCTATCATCGTGCATTCATGAAGATATCGAAGTCTTGTTATAGAAATAAGAAATAGAAAATCAAGTATTTATCTGATATTCACAATAGCAGAGGCCGAGTTCGCAGGCGGATGCACGTGCGAGCAATGGACTAGCGTGCTGCCTGCACTTCCGACTCACATTCATTCCCGCTCCATTCATACAACTGCGTCATTCATTTAATTCAAGTTCATAACGAGCACGTGGGAGGGGCTAAGTCGACACACCCGCGCGCCTGACTGCAGGGTATACCCCGATTACTGGCAAATCCCACTGACCACACTCATTACTACTATTTACAAATGCAACGAGAATATAGACTGCAAAACTGGAAGGTGGCGGGTTGACCATTTTCAAAACATCACTTTGATGTAGTAGGTAATATACCTAGTTAAAAGCTTTTTTTTCTAAATAATTTCTACGATTCATTCTTCAACAACCACAATAACCCTTATTTAATCTACTTAGGTTATTTTTCACGATTTGATGCGTTATCATTTATTTTATCACCGAAGTAAACGAACCGTTTCCACGTTTCGCGCTTTGGGTCCAAATACTTCCATAAAATTATTCGGATCCTCGCCGTTTGGGATTGCATTTATTGTTTCTCAGTATTTGATCGGAATCCTGCGCGGGGCGCTATATTTCACCGAGTTCTAATTAAATGCACGGGTGGAATCTTCGGGAGAGGGCCGCGGACGAAGTCGAGTGTGGGCCGGTGGACGCGCGACGGCTCGAGAGGCCATGGCGCCGAGATGGTATCAGGCGTCCCACCACCGTGCCATGCCATACTTTTCTAACTTTTTGGAGTGTCGGGTCGCGCGGGGGCGTATTGTGTGCAATTGTAGCACGCGAGGGCACCTCGGGCCGACGACCCGCTGTCGCCCGCCTCGTATAATCCGACAGCATTATGGTCGACCCGGCGCCTTTGTTGGCTACCGGCTTAATGAGGAGCCGTGGGTGGCTTATGTATGACACGTCAAGGATTTGATCATAAAGGTGCCAAAAATCTACCTGGCCGCGGCCGCGCCGGCGACATTCCTATCTCGCGCCTTTCAAAATTAATGCCTATTGTAAGCGCACTCCGACAGAAGGCGTTAGGGATTACCAGTGATGTGTATCCTCGGGACGGTGTCTCGTATGTGCACAAAAAGTGGAATCGTTTGACCGTCCGTTTTATGAGTGGTGATGACTCCCCGGTGTATCGTTAAGTTTAATTGAGATGTATGCACTCAAATTCTTTGACCCCAATTAATTTCGTGGAAGTGAGTCGGCCGAGCGTTAATTAAGTGCGCTAATATTTGCTGAGAACGCGCTAGCGGTCAAACACAATGTCCATTGTATTTGTAGTCTTCATTATTAAAAGCAGTCAAATAAATTAATCAACTCGATAAAATCTTTCGCAGGAGCGCTGTGGAAACAAGATCAAACTGATAAACGTTCAGTTAGCTATACTTAAAGCACAAGGACAAATTACAAACTAAACCTTTTTAGTTTTCCCTGCCAAGGCAAAACATTTTGCTAATCAGCCTAAACTGCCGTTAAACATGATGTAATCAAAATATAAGATTTTCTGTTTGTTTAACGAACTGTGTGCATGTTTAAGCTTGTAACAATTACTGCTGATTAAAGTGAGTGCAGGCGTGTGTAATGCAATTTGAGTGCATGGACATGGCCTGACGTCACAGAGCGGATCATTTGTTAGCTTACTCGGGGCAATGAACCAAAGGCTGAATTGGACATATGTGTCCTGCGTCGCGGTACCGCATGCATAACGCAACCCAACCACGATTTACGACACGCGGTGACGCCATCCAATACCGCTTGCAGGTCTGAATTAGCACTCCATCAAAGCTGCGCGTAACATCCACTATTATCTCTACAACTCATTATTGAAGCAATGAAAGAAAGACAAAAGTTTGTAAATATTTACAGGAGCGAATCTCGCAAAGCTGTTGGTAGAGTAAATGAACTGAAGAAGACAGCAGATATTTACAATTACAACTACATACATTGACTCTGAGCAAATTCTTCCTATCTGTCAAATTCTGTATAATCTGAGTCCTATCCATAGTACTTTTATACGAGTACATTTGCCTTCTCTTCTGCGTTTGAGTTTCAATTGCAAAAATTATTTTTTAAGATGATATCTGATATCTTTCCTATGAATAAAGCCGATTAATCGGAAAATATTGTTCAGCCCAGGTACATCCACGTCCCGTTGTGTGTTGGCATTAGTTGCCCCCTGACGCTATACAAAACATATTTAGTATACCTAGATGTAAAGGCCTAATCATGCGATGTTGTGGGTAAGCCAATAATATATACGAGGAGGTTCGTAGGAATGCGACGTATGCTTAGGTATGAGTAAAGCTTAGATGAAGAACAATCATAATCACTATGACGCGCACTCATCGCATTTTCATTCCAACCGCGACTGCATACAAACAATCTTACATAATATTTGCGTATAAATGCACGTTTAAAACATTCCAGATGTAAGAGTAGGCATCTGCTAATAACTCGGACACTTTACCGCGCATTCGAAGTTTCTTTGAAGATATAAACTTGTACAGAGCACAGCAGCTAAACTTGAGAGTCTTGAGACGCGGCATTTTCTACTACCGAATACTTTCTACTCTATGAGACACTTCCTAATTAAGATTGTATTATGAAACAAAAACATGGTTTACAAACATCTAAAATAATTTTATTGTAACATAAATTATCATATCAATTTCACCCACATATAATAATAATTATTGCAACACACTTTTAAGTCTTTTTATCATAATTCTTGAATTGAGATTGAACACGGTTATTATTATCGTATTAGTATTAACACAATCAAGTTACATGGTTATAATAATTATTTAATATCAAGAAACCAGGCGCCTGCGAAGCGGTTTAATATCAAACCAAGTAATTTTTTATAAATCGTACTATCCTTCGTCGAAGGTGACGAGAACCAACTAACTTAAACCATAATTGTGTTCTTCAGAATAAAAATATAGCAAGCTCTGCTTAGGTACAAATAAGTCCTTGGAAAGAAGATAGTCAGAGCGGTGATACATTCAAGTCTTGATATTATGAATGAGTGAGAAACAAATCGTTAATGTGATAAGGTTGAAAGATTGGAAGAAAGGAGAAAAACATAGTGTTGTGCATTCATTATAGGAGTCATATTTCCAACAGTGGCTTTTATCAGTAGTGAGTAATTCATATGCTACGAAATCGAATTTAATTAAATTATAAATCAGTTCCAAATCATAATAACATATAGCATACAAGCTTCAGCCCGCGGCTTTGCTGCCTGATACTTACCCGGATAAAAAGTAGCCTATGCGTTATTCAAGTCATAAACTATGTTTCAGCCAAATCCGTTCAGTAGTTTTTGCGAGAAAGCGTAACAAACGTTTACATTACATCCATACAAACTTTTGCGTTTATAACAAACCTAAATAAAGCCACTTCAAAATAAAACCATTTTCATACGCCACTTGAGGGTTAAAATATCAATCGATAATGCAATCAGCGTATAAAAATAATGTGTAAATGCGTTACGTTTTTTTCTTTTATTTATGAGAGTGACGTCTTCGTTAGTCTACTTCCAAATGCATTCATATTAATAAATTGAGTTACATACACTTATATAAATAACGATACGTTTGCAAAAATACAATATTTGCGTATTGGTTTACTGACTTGAAATAATCAATAAGATAATAGTGTTTGCGTTGAGCATTTACGATCGTCGCTATTTGATGTTAAAGCTCGTCTTAAGCATTCTGCAATCAATTCACATGGAATAAGTAAGCTAATTGAGATATGAATATAAATCTTAAGTAGCGTTCTGCCATTACCTAGAGTCCTTATTTATATTAAGTCATCTTTATCAGAATCTAAACTTACAAGACAGCTATTTATTGTACAAAAATAATCGCATCCAGTATTCAATTCATAACACAATATTGTTGTTGGTTTTGTTACTTTTAATGAGCTGCAAAATATTGCGATTATTATTGCACAACCCAAATCCAAGATAGCAAACTTAGGTATAGATATGATAAACAATCGTATAGATTTCATAGATAACTGCTAAATTGATTCGGAAACTGAAAAACGTAATAAAATGAATCAACGTAGTGATATAGTAAGCTGGTTGCCCGGGCACCGGTTACCGGATTATACCGGTATGTCTTGGAACATACATAAAAAAATATAATCGTTTTTATTATAAAATACTTATTAATAGTTTTGGACTAAATCAGATTAAAACTAAGTACAGTTTAAACCCAAATAAAACTAAGCAATGCATCAAAGCATGTCATCAAAAATCTAATCCCACTTTTCATACTATGTTCTTGAATATAGTATGAAAATCTGTTGAAACAGACATTTTAGTATTATAAGACCTTTTTTACACAAGAATATGCCCTTTGGTACCGTTCCGCGTTGTTTTCGTTTGTACTACAATGTTACGCAACGTAAATGACGAAACTGAATATAGCACGCCCTTTCAGTCGGTCACCATTCAACACCCACCTCGTCATGTGTGCGGACATCTCACGATCACACCACACGTAGGTACCTACACGTACACAGTACACTTTTTATGCATAACACAAGTTGCAAATTAAAAAAAATATATAAAACTTACTTAATTTTTGTAAGAAGAGAGCAATTTGAACTCTCGGGGTGCCTCTGTTCATAACTAAGAAGATCCTCATCAGATCCTCAAAAATGTTAATTGGATCACCTCGGGGGGTGTATTTATTCAAACAAAAAAAAATTTTCATAATCATACAAAGAAATAAAATACATACAGTGGAATAATAGAACCTCTTCCTTTTTAGGGTTCCGAAGTCAACAAGGAACTCTTATAGTTTCGCCATGTCCGTCCGTCCGTCCGTCCGTCCGTCCGTAGCTTTGCTCAGTGACTATTGATACTAGAAAACTGTATTTTGGCATGGAGATACCTATGTAACGGTGCTATATATACCTATGTATTGGTGACGGCTACAAAGCAGTAGAATATAATCGTGAAAACCATAATTTTTCAGGGTACCTCCCCTACATGTGAAACGAGGGTGAATTTTGTTAAAAAATTATAGCAGTAGTAGTACATTAATGAATTTAAAAGGAAAAATATCACAGGCTTTATAGGTTGAGTTTTTAACCGTTTAAAACATCAATGAATGTAAAAACATCTATCTAAATACGATTAAATACCTGGGCAACTAAGGCACCCTACATTAAGCGTGGCACGCACTTTACCAGTTATTTAAAGTCGGTTTGAAGTCGCTAAGACTCAAACCATAATTCTTCCGGTACATACATAAGTAAATTGTCAACAAATGTTAGTAGAGCCCACATAAAATTAAACAAAATTCCTAAGTATAACTTATATCGACCGCAAAGCAATAAAACCGATCAATTACCTGTACATAATGATGCAAATTTAATTAAAGTTTTATCATTAGGTACTGAACCCGGAATTCAGATAGACACAAAAGGCCAAATCCGAGTTCTATAGAAATGTAATGCCGCCATAAAATGTTATCCGGCATCCATAATGTTTGAGTTCTATGAAGCAAATCGAATTGAGGCTAAATTGAGAAGGAAGCAGACAATTCGAATCATAAAACGGAATAAGAACGACCTCACTTTACCTACTGCGGTACGAGCAAATATGGCAAGTAATTATTTGATGTCCTTTTCTGTACAATATCGAATCAAGTTATTCTTATCTTACATGTATCATAAACTTTCCAATTATTATTTCACTGATTCCGATTAATGTTCTAATTAGTTTTATCTAGCAATAAAAAACATCATGAGTTTCACAATAAAGATCTTTTCTAATAATCTGGTAATAACATAGTAACGAAATGAAGCTTTAGGAACTAGGTATTATGCTATATAATATGAAAATTTTGCTTACTTCTCTGTGTCTGAACCTTACTTAAAATGAAAAAGCATTCTGTACACAATCTCCCGAAATTCTGCTACATTTTTGCATTTCTACAATGGCATACATGCTCAATACGTATACCGCATGTACATACATACACAGTTACAGGTGACAGGAATACCTACCTTTTTACACTCTTGGAAATTCATATAACGTCACGTCTTGTCTCGTTCGGCTGTCTAGACATCACAGAAAACTTTACCTTGTTCTCGGTAATACGATTTTTGGCAGACATTTTAATATAGACTTGGCAAACGTTTTGTAACTTTTATGAGTTTCGGAAAATGAATGAAAGCTGTCGTGAGTCACGGTCAAAGCGACTCTTGAGGACTGAGCTGTCTAAGAAAGTCCTTGCAATCTTAATTAAGTACTTACTTATCGTATACCTTTAAACGTACAGAAACTAAACTACATTACTACATATTTACATAACTGTACAAAATACAATTACCTAGATCAAGTTGAGACACAAAATAAATTAAGTAAGTACCTTTTTAGGTATAATCTGAATCTCTAATTTTCATGAAATTTAGTTTTGCGATAGATCGATCTAGCTAGGATTCATTTTTAGAAAATGCTGTTTTATCCGTGTTTTCGACCAATGAAATAAAAATAACGACTTTTATTTCTATGGTGACTTTACATCCTTGTTTTATTTTCGACACAGCGTCATCTAGTCCCAAGCTAAGCAATTTACCTAATTGTGTTATGGTAACCAGTTGACTGATTAATACTTAAATACGATTTATTTTTTTACATAGAAAATAACATAGCAATACATTTTTAATGTTTTAATTTGTATAAAATAAACAACGGAAGTACCTACCTATTTGCAAAATACTTACCTACTTCGCTGGAACGTCAGGATGTAAATAATAACACGATAAAATCCCATTAGAAAAACCTAAATTATGAATTTTGTTTGCTTAAGTTTAAAACTAATAAATATATCAATAAGTACAGAAATAATGATCTAAGTATTAAATATTTTAACTTTAGTTTGACTGCAGTTGAAAGTCCAATATAAAGAGAAAATAGGTAAGTAAGTATATATTATAAATTGCAATCTTTTTACCTTTTCGTGTCGTCATAAGCTTGAAAAGATTACAGAATCGTACGACATTGATTACGAACTACACGTTTATCTATGATAATAACTAATCGTTAATTCGAATATAGTTTGTTTGAAAGTTCAAATTAATACCTGTTGGTGAAGTTTACTATATAACTGAGTAAGCAAATAATACTCTCAATAAATAGTCTGATGCTTTATACATAACACTTTGGGAAAATAAGTTATGTTAACAATATTCTTTGATATTTCAAACTTGAATTTTAATTTTATTTCCTTTACGGCTTTTTTAAAATAAAATCAGTGCTAAATCTATGCATATCTATCTCATTGACCGTTACAAAATACACATTTTCGCAGAAATACCAATCTGGGATCTTATCTTTTTTCAGTTTAAATGTTTACTTCGTTAGTGATAAGATAAAAACTTTTTTAAGTTGCTTAAGGCTACATATATGGATTTAAGTCTTAGATTAGAAGACCAACGCTCTAAGATTTAGGTAGTTATCTCTGACAGTTCCTATACGCTTCCCAATCTCCCAATTCTCAAGCCTAGGTGTCGGTCGTTGGCCGATAACAAATCAGTTATTGTATCATACCACAGAAATAGAACCTTACGACATTCCTCTCGTTTGTTGATATTGTCGAACCGTCGATCTCACGTGGATTTGTTTTTATTATCCGGTATCAGGCGATAGCGATAACTCGGAGCCTCGTGAACGGTGCATGTTTGTGCAATTATTTACATAATGAGATGTGGTTTTCCGCGACGCTGCGTTTTAGTTTTGCATTGAGAGGGCGCGGCATCGTGAGATAGATGCGGATTTAATTGCGGCACGCCGATGTCGGTATCGGTGTTGGCAAGGTTCGGACAGCAGGCGGTGGGCAGGGTGCTCAGTGGTCAGTACTCACCGGCGGGGCGCGTGGTGCGGCGCGCGGGCTCGTCCTCGCGCAGATCGGGCGCGTGGCGGCGCGCGGCCGCCGGGCCCGCCAGCGCCGCCAGCACGAGCAGCGCCACCAGCATGGCCACTATGTATCCCACCGGGTTCCGCTCGCTCCCGGCCGCGAGCACACTATTTTGGCGCGCGTTTGCGTCGAGCGCGGTTCGCGATTAGCGCACAGGTCGCAGGCGTCGTCTTACCGCGACGGCTCGGCCGAACTGAGACGAGTGACGCGCGATTTCCCGGCGGGGGCCGGCGTGCCCCTCGTGGAAAACGCCGCGCGGAGTGCGGGGTGGGAAAACTGCAGGCCGCCCGCCCGCCGCTTCGCCCGCCTCACGCCTCCCTTCCCTTCCCAGCGCGAGCGTCGTCGGCGCATCGCTGCACTCTATTTGATTGATTATACTCGCGTCATGTGTTTGAAATGTGATAGTAAAGTCACTAAGTATATTTCTTTTTATTATTGTGAATTTTCCGCCTGTGGGTTTTTAGCAGTAACTCTTAGATGATGAAAATACGTAGGTATATTAAGTATGTCCAACTTACAATTAAACTGAATGTAAATCCAAAATATATTTATGTAGGTAAGTAAAGATTTCTATATCTTTATAATAGTCCTCCTCATCGGTTTCGATGACGGCGACCCTAATGCCGGCACCACACATGGGCTTCAACTTGGTTCAAACATTAGAATGGCCAGTGACAATGCTCCGTTTACGGTTATTCGACACAAACGGAGGCTCCGTTTCTGTCGAATAACCGATTCTTTGATGAATGCTCCGTTACGGAGCATTACCATTGGCCATTCTAATGTTGGAACCAAGTTGAAACCAATATGTGGTGCCGGTGCCGGCATAACAATCACTAATTATTTCTTATGAGCCCTAATACGGCTCGCTAGACCTTTACTTTTAAATACCCTACGACACGCGTGTAGAAGTAGAGTTGGCCTGCGGAGTTAAAGGTGTAAGTACCTAGATAGGTATGTGTAAGGAGGGCTTAGGTCTCTCTTTGCGTTGTAGAGATTTACCTATAAAATAAATAAATAAATATCCTTGGACATTTTTACACGGCATCATCTAGTCCCAAGCTAAGCAACTTAATGCTTGTGTTATGGTAACCAGATGACTGATATAATACTTAGATTTTTTTTTTTTTTTTTTTTATGAAGGACCGCAAGGGACTTTTGAGTTTGTATTAATATGTACCTAGAGTTGAAAAATATTACCATCAATTTCCACCAAAATCACCTTGGTTGTAAACTGTCGTTTACAACCGCATGCTTATAGGTAAGGCACCTAAGTACTTTAATATAAAAATAAATGTTACCTGATTGTTGCTGTACCGCGGCTTCTGCGGCATCCCTCTGCATTCCTCATTTTACGACTGCATCAGTGTCTACAATGAATTAGAGGATTAAAAACAAAAAATAAATCTAACACGAATATTTTGTTTTACGGCACAAATAACTCTGTTCATAGCAATTTTTTGCATTATTGGCATAGCTCGAGTTAATAGCTTCCTAAAATCAAACGTTTCTTCTCATAAAATTCGTATAAAAATGTTTAAAACTATGTTTTGCTCGATTATGCGACGAATCCAGACATGTTGAACACATTCTTATGAATTTACCGATTAACATTATGTAGGTATCTACATTTATCTGGTGCAGAGCTCGATTTGGCAGAGGGCCCAACTAGTCATAACATTATAATATTTCATATCTATAGTGGAGAAATAAACACGCGCAGAAATATCGATATACGTAATCTTACCTTTCATTCTGGAAGCGTAAGAAACATGTACCTACCTACTAGAACCTTTGCAAAGTGTCCGCACTAGCAATAATATTTGCGGAAGTCTTGCCGAGCTTGCTGCAAGTCGCACGTGTAGGTATTCGTCTTGCAGTCAGTGGTATGGTAACGTTGTCAATTGAAGAAATTCTGCAAGAAATTGTGTAAGTTACTTGCCAGTGGACACTTCGCTTAAAAAATCACACTTGGTCTCCGATGCTTTTAGCTGATGCTCCAGTGAACATATTTAAGACATAGAGCGGAGAAAAGTAGAAATAAATAGCACCCACCAGATCTTGTTCGCAGCTTACTTAGATAAACTTTCCGACTTACTTACTACCTACCTACAGTGAATGCGTACGGCCGGGGTTCGAACCCAGGAATAAATCTAAAGTCACTACTTTAATACAACTTTGGAAAATTTTAAAAAAAATAAAGAAAATTTTTTTTAAAATACAAATGTTCATGGGTTTCATTTGTACATCCCGTCAATGCGGGTTTCAATCATTCCAGATTTTGATTTGATTTGTACAATCGAGTTTTTTCGAAGTTAGTGGAACGGTCGAAATTCATAGGTAGGTAGGTACAGTCTGCCGGGACAGCTTGTATTTGATATTTTAAAAAAAAAAGAACATTAAGCGCATCCTTCTCACTGACATTGTGTTTTTTTAAAAGTACCTAAGCTTTTTATAAAAAGATAAAAAAAGAAAGATTGTGAGTAGGTACTTACCTAGGTACATCTGAACATCGAAAACACCAGAGAAAAATAATTATCACTCGTAGGATACCTATACAGGGTGGGACAAAAATTATTAAAACACCATTTAAGTACTTATTTTTATTACTAGTGACATCGTAGGTATTTTTTAATACGTAGGTAATCGTTTTTTTTTTCATAGAAAATGTATGGGAAATGGGTTTTTTTAAATTAGGTTTTGCAAAAATCAGCGTATGTACATAAGTACTACGATATGTTTTGGTTAGTAACTTTGGAAAAAATTTTCGAAATAGAGCTCATTAAAATTATTTTTTTTTTTGGAGAAAAATGCTTGTGCTTACCGTACTTTTTTTCAAAAATCTAAAAACGTAAATGCTTTTTTTCAAAATAAAACAACGATTGTATGGATCATTGTAAGAATCCACATAGAGTAAGTGTTTTTTTAATAAAATAGGTAGGTACTTAAGTACATACCTAATAAAAAAACATAATTATGAAATCATAGAAAATACTACCATAGTGCTTAAATACTTCTCATTTCAGGTGTGTGCTTTTTGCCTTTGGGCGATAAATTATGTAGTACCTAAATGTTAGGAAGAGCAGTACCTACCTCCTGACCTGCCTGACGCACCATATCGATTATTTCTGACGAATGACTATTGTGTTACTGTTGCAAGGTCGTCGGCAATTTTTATCTATAGGTACTTAGCCGATATAAATTAATTTGGGAACGTTAGTAAAAATAATCGAATGGTGCTCCGGATCGACGTACAAATTTTAAATAATCTTATCAGAATTTACATGGAATCAGTAGTCTTGTCTGTTTCCTAGGATTGTTACTTTTCTAGTATTATAAATACAGCGGAGTGACTTGAATTTTTGCTAAGGGCGATGTCAGATTAACGTTTTTTTAGTGTGCTTGAGTAAGTTTGTTTTTTATACCAAATGCACACCCATTTCGTAAGTAAGTAAGTAAGTAACCCATTTCGTACTTATGTACGAGCGAAGTTGTCTACGACAACCCGTTTGGCTCTCTTCAAGCAAAAACGCCGGACTGAGCCTGAGTACGCAAGTAGGTACCTACGGTTTGAGAAAGTAAACTCGCTGAAATAATTTTGAACTGAAATAAAACCTCTTCTGGTACCTGAGTTTAAAGAGCTTAAGAATTCTTAATGACTTGATAGCACGAGGTTTCTTCAGGGAGCTTTATGTAGCCCTTTTGTGCATAGCAATGTAGCAATCATGTTATTTTGTCAACCGAAAATCTACCTCGGTATGTCGCATTTTATATAACAAAGTTTCTAAAAAAGAAAAGACTGGGAATATATAGCTTACAAATACAAAAATCAGTTATTGGTGAGGATATTTTATTCCATAATACAGCATAAGACAAACCGGAATGTCACATATCGCATTTTCATTATTTCGTTTTCCATAAAAATAAAAAAGATGCTATCCACACTTGGCCACATAACTGATCCATTGAATAATAGTGTTTTAACAATTTTTCTAAATTATTATAAAAATGCTAAGTTATAATTATTTGTGTAAGAGCAAAGGACCGCTTAGAATTCTGAGCACTGTTCCCTGTCAGCGGGAACACTCCTCATAATGACAACGTGTTTATCTAATACATTTTACACCTAAGTTACAAGATAATCTCGGTTCGCCATGACAAGTCTAAACTGTAAATGCAGGTCGATCACAACGAGCCGTTTCATCGAACGAGAGACGTCTACAAATGTTTTTGAATGTGAAACATATAACAGCTTAATCTACCTAGTTAACTTCCATAAAAATAAACTATCATCATACAATAAGTCGTTCAAGTGGAATACGCACGTGTAACCGATTGGTGACACCGAACGGGACATTGCGATGGCCCGGCCACAGAGCGATGTGAATAGGAGGCGATGCCAGGCCGGAGATAGCCTACCATACCTACATGGCGCTAGATGTAGGTCACTACGGCTAATCTAAACAATTAAAGTCATGAAATGTGAATTAACTTTAAATACTTTATTACGACAACTTATTCCACATTATAGTATACATATAAAACATTTTATGCTGTGATTCACTGTTATCACGTGTCAGCTACGTACCTATCCACATCACAATGCTCGGTCACTCAATAAAAGTAAATACACCGTTATTGTTAAATAAACACAATTGCGGGTAATTTTGCATAAACTTTACACACTATATTTTGTTCGACGTCATCGGAGATCGAGCGAGCAGCGCACGCGTACGTTCGTAGTGCGGTGCAGGCTCGGTCGCTGGGTGACGCGATAATACATTTATACCGCACATAATACATTGTATTTTAGCAAATAAAGTTAACATATCTTAAACCATAGTCTCTTTCAGTGTTGATGTGAGTTGGTTAGCTAGCGGTTGGCGTTCTTGAGTTGGTTGGAGAGCCAGTCGAGGCCCTCGTAGAGGCCGTCCCCGGAGGTGGCGCACGTGGCCTGGATGTACCAGTTGCGGTTGCGGAGCGAGTGCAGCCCCAACTTGTCCGTTATCTCGGCCGCGTTCATCGCGTTTGGCAGATCCTGAGGATAATACGATGCGCTCATAATACGAACTAGACTTATGACTATACACACAGTATCGGCAAAGGTATAGGTCGCGCCACGTAAAAAGAGCGCTGGCTGTCAAACTGCGCTGTGGTCGACGATTGGTGGAGAGGTAACGCGGCCCACTTCATACCATTGATTTAGCGAGTGTTATTGGTTCGTTAGCGAGTGAACATACCCCCGCTACTCCTCCTCACTCAGCGATCTTTTACATGGTGCAACCTACTTAACTAGTAAAGGCGAATAGCGACAGATGCGGTAAGAAATTCTAGTAATTTTCTCTGACTTCACATAAAATAAATGTAGGGTTTTCATATTTCAAAACGAAATTGCTAGAAAGTTGCTTAGTACCTTTAAAATAACCCAAAAAAATGTTTAAATAGGTCTGCCGCTGATGATTGACCTAATTATAACTTTTCTTGCAAGCAATCTTTCAATTATTTTAAACTTTTAATTACATTAGCGGGGCCTGTTTTTGAATCAATAAATATACTGACTCCTGTAAAGTAAGTCAGGAATCGTTTCAAGGCGGGACATTTTAAATCGTGCACATCATAATTTAATATTAAAGTAGGTTGATCCTAATACATAAACGACTTCGGAAACCGAATCTAGAAACCGTACACGCGCAGTCAGCTTAGGACTGTAATCTTTAATCGATGTAAGATGTTTCCATAAATGATGCCTACAAAATAGTATAAATAACATAAGCATACTATCGAAAACGTTCACAAGAGTGTAAGAAAAAAGATCCACTGAATGCAGACTATACAGCTGTATTCATAATGGATTAAATTCAGCTGTTTTTTTTTATAGAAGTAATACGTCGGGCCTTCGCACACGGCGTATTTTTGCGGCGTGTTTGTATTGATTCAAAAATGACACTGCGCGCGCAGCGAACGAAAGGCGATCGGTAAGCTGTTACAAATAATAAATAATAAATAATAAAATAATTAAGAACTTTATTGCAACAACATAGAGTTATAGTAGGTAAATAAAAATAAAAATACAAACGATCTCGCATTTGTATCGATACAAACGCCTGCAACTAGCAGGTAACTACACAAAAACGCGCAGCGACTCGTCCGAAAAACGTCGTGTGTTTATTAGGCTCTCAGCAGGAAGTTACAAAATACATAATACATACAAACAGTGTAGTTACTTTTTATATCGAATCTACTAGTAAGACTTCAATATGTGTGTTTAAAACATGGGTTTCCTCACAATATTTTCCTTCAATGCTTACTATTGTTAATATGACACATTTTACATGACTGAAAAAAAATTACCAGTTTGGATTCGGCCCAAGAACTTTAGAAGACAGGACAGGTTAAGTTCTAGCGTCAAATATCAGAAGTTAACTAGTAGTTAGTAACTGTTGTATAAGGAAACCTCATCAGATATCGACAAATAGACGAGAATTTTAACATTATTCGTTAAATGGTCAAAGGTAGCCAATCCTAACTAGTCAGCTACGTCGCTGAGGCATCTCGGTGAGATAGGACCTTTTAGAGAGCGTATCACCGGTTTTTAAGTGGTGTAGTTATCGACCCTCGCTACCAAGTCAAGTTTTTCAAATGTATGAATTATCAGTTCATGTAAGTTACCGGCAGCGTCGCTGCACTGGATTCTCATACATCCTACTAATATTCTATAGGTGAAAGTATGTGTGTAAGTATGTGAGTGTGTTTGTTACTCTTTCACGCACAAACGGCTGGATGAAATTTGAATGAATTGCTGCCAGAATTGCTTATGCCCTGGATAAAAACTTCTGATCCCGGTATTCCCAAGGCAACGGGAACTATTCACCGGGTAACACGCGGGGCGCAGCTACTTTTAAATACGTGACTTGGTATCGTGGATAGGATTCTGTACTACGATAAACTGGTGATAAGTCCTCAGTATAGATTGGTGATGATATCTGTGTATTGAACTTATTGCTGACCTGTTTGTTTGCGAAGATCAAAAGTACTGCATCCCGTAGCTCGTCTTCACTTAACATTCGCATGAGTTCTTCGCGCGCCTCACCGATACGCTCTCTGTCGTTACTGTCTACTACGAAAATGAGACCCTGAAAATAGAAAAACATAAATTATATTAGGAAATAATGCGCTCATAGCGCTGGCTAAGATGTTCCTCATAGATCGATGAAGTTAAGTGACATTCAGAGCAGTCACAATGACATTTTCAAAAGGATCTAAAAGTTGCATAAAGTTCTGAAAGAAATGTCTACCGCTCTCCCTGAGATAGTTGTGATGATATTTGGCTGAAACTTGGAATGTAAATAGTTTATGACCTGGGATGACACAAAGGCTACTTATTATTCGGGTTAGTACGACGCGAGCAAAGCCGCGGGCGGACGAGAGTCAGCTGGTAAACAATATATTAAAACAATAATGTACTTCCTGATACCCACACAATACACCCTGAATCTTTCACACCTGATATTTGATTTTGCATAAGATAAATATTGCAACGTGGGACATGAAGAAATCATCAGCTCAAAGGTAAGGCCTAATGCATGGCCTACTTTCACATGTCATTTACAAATTATGAAAGTAAAATTTTATCTGATGTGACTCATTAGTGTGTAGGCACTGGAGACTAGCTTATTCATATATTGGTTATTTTTTAATATAGTTGAAATGAAGGTAGATAAATTATAAATATGATTAAACAACTGTTCATCACAATATTTTATCACTGAGTTACTAAGGAAGATTGTGAGCATGTTTGCATTGTTTTTAATAAATAATTCATTTTTATAACTAAAACGAACGAACGAATGATAACTAAAACAGATACAATTGACCTCCATGTATGATTGTATTCCAGAAATGAAGAAATGAACACAAGGAAGATTGTGAGCATGTTTGCATTGTTTTTAATCACTTATTCATTTTTATAAATAAAACAGATACAATTGACCTCCTTGTATGTTTCTTATGAAATTAAAACATTGTATTATGACCATCACAAAGAAAGAAAGAAAGAAAAATCATTTATTCTTGTAGGACCTCAAGGATCACTTAAGTATCGTTTTACATGCTAGGTGATTCTAATGCCTGTTCCAACGCGACTCCCTGTAGAACCTGTAGATTTAGATTCAGCTCAGCAGACCGAATCAATTTAATCAATTATATTGATAAGTGATTTTTTCAATACCTTCTAGTGATTATTTTTTTTTTTTTTTTTTTTTTTTTTTACAAATACAAATACAAATTGTTTATTATTTCTCTCACAAATCACAATACATAAATAAAAATATAAAGTAATTAAGTCATTTTAAATATAAGTACAGTAAAAAAATAATGATAAATTGAAACAATCGCAGGTTAGAAGTAAGAACCGTTTTGTGAGAGACTGGTGCCTGAAATAGGTATAAAAAACCTGTGCTACAGGTCACCAGTGCCCTAATACTCCACTGATTTAACAACTAACTAAACTAAGTAAATTTTGAATAAATATTATATTATTAGAAGTTTTACCTGTGTGTTCTGGAAATAATGCCTCCACAGTGGTCTGATTTTGTCTTGACCGCCGACATCCCATACGGTGAAACTGATGTTTTTGTATTCTACTGTCTCAACATTGAAACCTGGAAAAAACACATAGTAAATAGTTACAATATGTGCAATATGGTGAGACGCTATTGCGAGGAGTGACCTCTCACCCAGATAAAGATTCTCTTGACAATATTTTAGGTGAGTACCATCAAGTGTGCTATTATTGTGTCCAGTATAATTAGATAACTTGAACAATTGAACCATTCTACTATTTTTCATGAAGTAATCAATATTAAATTGATTACTTTTTTATGGATCAAGATAAGATTTGAATAATAAAAGCTCTAGTTCAACATCAATAGTTTGATCATTTATTTTATTAGCAGAGGATCACTAACAGCTCACTGTTAATTTTCATGAGCCCAGTGGTAGGATAAATTACGTTTTTGACTCTTAATATAAAAGAGGTGTAAAATTAGTTTGTGTGAGCAAAGGGTAATCATAATCAATCTCCGGGACCTTTTCTCTAAAGTCAAAACAAATAAAACTATTAATATAACTGTTTAAAAGTCCATTATTCTAGTCAAGATGGACAAAAACTATTATTATGTTTTACAAAGCAAAAATGATTCAAGTGAGATTCTCAAAATATGAATTCTGACATGCCCCTTGTAGGTTGGTTTACAGTAGTGAAAAGGTAGGTAGCTAGTTAAGTTGTTCTATGATTTAATCATCATACTAATATTATAAGGAAAAGCAAAGATTTGTGAAAGTTTGTGTGTAAGTGTGAATGTTTGTTACTCTTTCACACAAAAACTACTGAATGGATTTGGCTGAAACTTGGAATATATAGTTTATGACCTGGAATAACATTATAGTCTACTTTTTATCCATGAAGATATCGTGGGGGCGAAGCCGCGGGCGAGTAAGCTAGTGGGTCAATATTTTAACAGCACAACAAAGCATAAAGTAAAATTACCTAAACCAACAATCAAGAAGCTTTGTTACTAAGTACCAAAATTAACTAGATTTAGACATTCCTGGTGTTTAGTCATCAGAATGATTCACTTTTTTATTTTACTCAACTTAGTTTTATGAACCTGTTTGTATGTAAAAAGCATTTCAGTACTCACCAATAGTGGGAATAGTTGTAACAATTTCTCCTAATTTGAGTTTGTACAGAATTGTGGTTTTACCAGCAGCATCCAAACCAACCATCAATATTCTCATTTCCTTTTTGCCAAATAGGCCTTTGAATAAATTTGCGAACATATTCCCCATTTTTGAGCTTATTCAAGTTTCTGAAACAATGAACATTAGTGTGAATCTTAGAACGTTTTCATTCTGAGTCACCCGTGTCGTCTGCACGTTATTTTCAATCAATGATAGTGACATGGCAGGTCCTCACAGAATTTCAACGTAGATTGTTTCGTAGAGGTGAATGATCTACGCACAATCATCAAATGGCTTAGGATAGATAAAATTAGGTGAATAACATTTAACTTTGTACAATAAACCGTAATTCTGTAACAAATTACAGATATTCCGACACCGCTGTTGGTCTATGCTACGGTCACCACCCTCGGTACTCTGAGTACACAGTCTTCACAACTTTAGTTTGTTACTTCACAACTAAATTTTGCACACGTTAAACAATACAGCGATACACTTACATTTTCCGAAGTAAATTACTAAATAATCCAGAAAAAACGCTACACTCGAATAAATTCTTTACAATTCGCTGGATGTCAAAATGGCGGCGAACGTGGAAGTTTGTTCGTGCCTATGCCACGTATTGGAAAAAGTGGCCAGTAATAAAATACATTAATATTAAGCGGTAAAATACAAAAATTAAAGTTAATTTAGTTTTGAACAGTAATCATTGTGGAACTTTTGAAAACCTTCAAAACTGTGCCTAAATATTTTGTTATCCTATTAATTTTTGAACTGATTACTATACTTAGGCCTTTACATCTTTACTAAATGATTTAAGTATATACAGAGTAGTGAGGAGGCAAGCTTTGCCTACCACTTATCGGGACACTGTTAAGTAGTGCCTGGAACATGGTTGAGATGGACAGAGTTGAGATGGAGCTTGCCCAGTACATAAACCATCCTCTCAGCTTAGCCGGCCTTATTTAATTATGAACTGACTTGACTAGTGCAAGAAAAATCCAAGACAAGGTTTTTGTGCCCTACTGTAGGTACAACACAATTTATTCGTATTTTTTAATGCAGCTCTAGAATAACAATGTAAATTTAATACCATGTTGAGTGTACATTGTATGTTTAGTCTGTGGTTTTGTTACCCAACCATTAAATGTCAAAATAAAAAAATTGCCTTGACTTTGTCATCATTACACATGGTAGTGGCTAAATGCGTGGCAAAAGCCGGCGAAGCCAAAATAAAGAAGAAGAAGAAGAAGACTTTGTCATTGTCACGCGTGGCGCATGGATGATGGTTGTGATCAAAGAGAATAAAAACACTACGTTTATAATATTGCAGTCTGTGGTTTATTGTGATGTTGAAGTTGAAGGCTTGAAGCCGTGCTTTGCTTTGTTTGCCGTGCGTAGCCAAAATAAGAAAAGATTTGAAAAGAAGATAATTATTGTTGTGTTTGTGATCCACAAAGTATTCGTAATTTTTAACCAAGTTTTCTTTGAAACAATATTAATTAAAGATTAATTGATATGCTTTTTATATACTTATTTCAATAGGTTAATTGTATAATTCAGGTGTTCAGACAAAATAACCTCGTCATGGAACTGCAAAGTTGGCTTGCAAAAGCACCGAAATTCACTACTTTTAGAGTCAATAAATTGAAACAATTTGATTCTAATACATTGAAAAGCATCATTATAGCAGTAAGTCCTTGTTGAAATGTTTCCGAAACCCCAAATTCCATTAAAATAGAGATAATTGCGTTTATATTTTTGGTTGCTTTTCAGCAAAGCAAAGAACTCAATGCCCAAGATATTCCAAAATTTTATTTCATCAGACCAGACTGCCTGATACTAGAGCAATGGCCTGAAGGTGTAAAGTTGGAGCTCACAGGAACTGAAGTTGTTGTAGATGCTCTTTGCGCTGCAGCGGTTCTGAGGGGTGCCCATGTTTTTGCTCCTGGCATTGTGGGACTGCCTACCAGTTCGTAATCATTTAAACTTTTACAAAATGCATGCTTTATAGTTGTATTTGAAAATCTATCCCGAAATACACTTTTACAAAGTTTTCCTACTTGAAAATATGCACCAAATGCTTGATTTTTTCTTGTTTCCTAAACATCTATAGAGATTTTAGTCAAGTATTTGAGCATATTTTTCATATAATTTAATTTTATTGCTAATAATTGCTTTTCTTGGTCACTTTGTACTTTACGGGACACAGGTAAATAAGAAAAAAATATTTTTAGGTATTGTGGAGGGTGTGTCTAAAGGGTTAACTTTTGTACAGGTCAATGACCTTTGACCTTAAGGTCTGACCTTTTTTTTGGAAAATCGTTAGATTTTGCTAGGATTGATGACCTAAAGCTAAACCTAGCATCACAATGGCTGCGGGAAGTGTAGCCTCCACCAATGCGTAATCAGGGGCAGTCACCCTGCGAGCCATAGCGGCTGAAGCTTGCCGCCGAAGGCGACCAAAAAGCCGAGCGACAGCTGGCGGAGACTTCAGTCCCTTCATGACTCCGGCTTTTTGCATAGACTCTAGGGGCGTCACGCACAAGACCACATGCTCTGTTTCGAAGTCACTCAAATTGAACCTAACCAACCCATGATGTTGTAAGGTACAATCCAACACTTTTTTGCATTCTAGACTGCCAGTTCAATGAAAGAGTTGATATCTATGGAGATTTAGAAGGACACTGTAAAAGAGGCCTGAAAATAAAATATGAGGGAAACAAACTTTATGTTGGAACTGGCTACTTGAAAAAGCTGAGATATGAGTTATTTGATAATGGAATTCAACCAAGGTACCTATAAATTATTTATTATTTTACAGTGTTAAACCACACTTAGGTATTGGAAATTTCATTATAAATGAAAAATCTTACTAAAAGTTAAAGGCTCCGGCAGGATTCGAACCTGCGTAGATACAAGCGATCGCTCTTAAGCCGAGCTGCCTGACCACTAGGCTACGGACCCTCTAAGCCGAGGCCTGAAACTATTAGTAAGATGATTTTGTATCGGTTAAAGCACCGATGAGCGCCATCTACAGGGATATTAGAATATCACCTGCTCATTGATTGAAGTTGCATTCAACACAAATGACCAGAGATGTCGCTACGCTAATTCTATAAATTATTTATTATTTTACAGTGTTAAACCACACTTAGGTATTGGAAATTTCATTATAAATGAAAAATCTTACTAAAAGTTAAAGGCTCCGGCAGGATTCGAACCTGCGTAGATACAAGCGATCGCTCTTAAGCCGAGCTGCCTGACCACTAGGCTACGGACCCTCTAAGCCGAGGCCTGAAACTATTAGTAAGATGATTTTGTATCGGTTAAAGCACCGATGAGCGCCATCTACAGGGATATTAGAATATCACCTGCTCATTGATTGAAGTTGCATTCAACACAAATGACCAGAGATGTCGCTACGCTAATTCTATAAATTATTTATTATTTTACAGTGTTAAACCACACTTAGGTATTGGAAATTTCATTATAAATGAAAAATCTTACTAAAAGTTAAAGGCTCCGGCAGGATTCGAACCTGCGTAGATACAAGCGATCGCTCTTAAGCCGAGCTGCCTGAAACTATTAGTAAGATGACGAGACATCTCTGGTCATTTGTGTTGAATGCAACTTCAATCAATGAGCAGGTGATATTCTAATATCCCTGTAGATGGCGCTCATCGGTGCTTTAACCGATACAAAATCATCTTACTAATAGTTTCAGGCAGCTCGGCTTAAGAGCGATCGCTTGTATCTACGCAGGTTCGAATCCTGCCGGAGCCTTTAACTTTTAGTAAGATTTTTCATTTATAATGAAATTTCCAATACCTAAGTGTGGTTTAACACTGTAAAATAATAAATAATTTATAGAATTAGCGTAGCGACATCTCTGGTCATTTGTGTTGAATGCAACTTCAATCAATGAGCAGGTGATATTCTAATATCCCTGTAGATGGCGCTCATCGGTGCTTTAACCGATACAAAATCATCTTACTAATAGTTTCAGGCCTCGGCTTAGAGGGTCCGTAGCCTAGTGGTCAGGCAGCTCGGCTTAAGAGCGATCGCTTGTATCTACGCAGGTTCGAATCCTGCCGGAGCCTTTAACTTTTAGTAAGATTTTTCATTTATAATGAAAAAAGGTACCTATAAATTGATCTATGGCCAACCTAAAATTTATTAAAAATCTAGTAAAGTACCTACAGCAATTTTACTTATTTACTCAATGATTTATTTATTTAAATATTAAAGTTTCAATAACAGCGCCAGTTGTTGAATAGTAAGGATAAAATATTTTTACGCAATCTATTTAATAGATAACTAACATAATACTTGTGTCTAGTAATAATTTTGCACCTATTTCAGTGGCATCGGAGTTTATACACTACTCCCCGCTTCAAGATTGCCTGTTGTCAATGAAACACTATGTCCTAAAGGAGAAATTCTTCTGCAGAATCTACCATCAATTGTGTGTGGGTGGATAGTGGATGCACAACCTCAGGAGTATATTTTAGATATGTGTGCTTCGCCGGGGAACAAGACCACACATTTAGCTGAAATGTCTGGTGACAAAGTTAGTACTTTAGTAGCATAGATTTAAAATTATAATTTGCATTGACTTATTTTAATTATATAGGCGGCGGCGCTAGTTTGCCGCATACAACCACCTTAACCTAATAACTATTTGAATATTTACATAAATTTGTCAAAAGGTTATGCTTTTCCGGCCATGTAATTCAGTAGACATCTGTCTACTGAATACTGTCTGTCTCATAATGTAATTAAAATCGATATTCATTATCATCATCTATCGATAATTAAAAACTTTTTTATCGAGGATCAGTGTTTTTTGTGTCACTCACATACATATAATTGAGAATTGAACTCTAGCAAGCTTATAAGACCACTATGAATAGCGCGGTTTGTATGTCTTACAACTAATATTATTTTTAATTTTCAGGCATACATCACAGCAATTGACAAAACACCCCAGAAAGTAGCGAAGATAGTCCACAATTGCGAGATCCAAGGCGTGTCTTGCATCAAAGCCTTTGCATTCGACTCCACCAAATGCCACTCTGAAGAGAGCAGCGGAATCAACAATGGACCACCATACCCTTCGAACTGCTTTGACAAAGTGCTGTTGGACGCTCCGTGCAGTGGATTAGGACAACGACCACAATTGCATAATAAGATGACGCCAAAAATGATACAATCTTATAAGTTTGTGCAGAGGAAATTGTTTACTGCTGTAAGTGATGCTCTTATTATAGACTTCTACCAAAACTGTATTAACTCGATGACACGCTCTTAAAATAGATGGGTCACAGATGGTGGCCTTACCATCATAGCGCGTGGCTATTTCGATTTCCGTACTTGAAAGGGTACATGAAATACATTGTCGGTCCTGGCGTTGCATCAGAGGGTTTTTATTTCTCTTTCAATCTCAGTAGGAATTTATGAGCCAAATCGGGTGAATAGTTTCTAAATGATGGAAATCTTCAAAAATCATAGAGTAACTTTTTTCAGGCCGTCAAGGTACTTAAAGTTGGCGGCAAACTAGTATACAGTACGTGCACAGTCACCGATGAAGAAAACGAAGGTATGGTGTCTTGGGCACTGCACAAGTTTCCGACGTTGCATCTCATCCCGGCAGAGCCTTTGCTTGGAGGCCCGGGATTGGCTGACAAGGGCTTGACTGACGAACAGAGGTAATGACGAACGCACATTTTGCTATTTATCTCAGGAACTATTTTAGTTGGTTTTTTGTTTTGCCAAAAAACCTAGAAGTATTTATTTATTTGGCGTTATGGCACACTCGAGTTCCTTTTGACTTTATGTTTTTAACTATCTAACATCACACGTTGCATAGATCATAGCACATTTTTTACGCTGTGTTTTTCCAAAGACTTCTTGGGTTTTTGTTACAGAGTCATGGTACAAAGATTTGGACCCAATATCGATCCTCTCAGGCCAAGTGAAGAAATTTATCGGGATTCTATAGGATTCTTTATAGCCGCATTTACGAAAACTGCCGAGCCACAATAATCAAATAAAGTTATTATAATAAGCGAAAATTCAAAGTATTTTTTAATAAATTCCTACTATACTACTTATCTAAATAGTAAAATTTTATACTACAATGCCTGATGTTAAAAAGGATGGGGTAAATACTTAGAGCATTGGTTTAATGCTCTAAGGGTAAATATAAAAGACAATTTTCACTGACATACAATTTTACTATAATATTACGAGTATAACAATGTATAAAATCTTGTAAACAATATTGTAAACATATTAAACTTTAATAAAATAATAAATATTTGAACGTTATTTATATTGTACTATTTTTTAGTCATTAAGCTAACATTTAAATGGCAATGCATTTACTTATTTTGCACTATTTTATCACAAATTTAAAATATTTTAATATAAATTGACTTGTATTTTACTGTAAAAACAATACTTGGCTAGTTTCACTATTTTACTGAGACAAAATTATTAAATCTAGGTGGATCTTATTCTACAATGCAGTAATCACACAAAGAAAATACTTTCTATCCCAACAACATAACAAAAATACTCCTTAGAACATATTTAAAATACTACAGGCACGTTTTATGTTCCAAAATCGAGACTAAAGAATCATAAAATTATTAAGAGGCATTTCGCAAAAATCGTTCGGAATCTGCGTTTACGTAACTTTTTGACGTCCTAAATCTCAGTATTGGATGCAATAATTCAATTTCTATTAATAAGGTTTGAAAAATAAACCTTTCTCGTAGTGACAAAATGCATTACATTTTTAATTTTTATCTTGTGTATAAAATTATTAGACCTTTTCGTCCGCCTCCTCCCCGGATAAACGCTCGAAGTGAACTTTTTGAAGGCCTAATTCTCAGTAACTACTACCTTGAAACTGTTAAAATATTTTTTATTATGTGTGGAACATCTTCTTGTCGTGACATAATGCATTTTTTTTTTCATAAGTATCTCCGTTAATCCATAATAAAATTCTAACGTTCCGCTTTGTTTCTCAAAAAAGATCAATTTTTAAAGTGTTATATTTCTAACAAAACTATAAATTATAACAAACTATTTATACCAAAGTATACTTCAATCATTTAGGAACACATAAATCAATAAATTAAAATTGTCACCTTTCATGTTCAAAATATATAAATAAAATAAAACTGCTATAAAATGACGCGTTATCGAAATCAGAACTCAGTCGCGCGGCAGCGCTCTTCGAGGCAAGACCTATGTCAAATTCAGCGCCGGCAACTATCTCTTTCTTTTTTACCGGACTCTCGCTCGCACTCGCCAATCGACTGTTGCTATAGTGTGATACACGGCATTTGATACTTTCGAGTAAGTAAAATCAGTATTTGTTTTTTGTCTTTACGAAAATTTTAGTACTTAGATACTCATTTTTTAGGCAATGGGTCGAAAAAAAACAGCTTACCACTGCATAAAAAAAGGAAGCATCATAATTACTATGCTGCACGTAAAGCCGTACAGGCAAGGTATGTATTGAAAATCTTACTTGAGTTCTTTTTATAATTTATTTTTGTCTTTATAAACGGTTTTATTAACCGACTTCAAAAAAACGGCGGATTCAAATTTTGTGACTGATATTTCACCCCCTCCAACTGGAGGGGGTGAAATATCAGTCTGATCGATCAGATTTTTGGTACACCCCTTTGGTTTATATGACAATAAAATATAGTGAATTTATAAGTATTGTAAATCCAAGATGGCCGCCTCTACAAAATGGCGGACTACGTGTTTGTTCACAGCCCCTCAATATGGGTATCAAATGAAAGGGCTTGACTTGTAGAATGTAGTTCACTATATAAAAAAAATGCAAATCCAATATGGCCGCCTCTACAAAATGGCGGACCACGTGTTTGTTCACAGCCCCTCAATATGGGTATCAAATGAAAGGGCTTGACTTGGAGAATGTAGTTCACTATATAAAAAAAATGCAAATCCAATATGGCCGCCTCTACAAAATGGCGGACCACGTGTTTGTTCACAGCCCCTCAATATGGGTATCAAATGAAAGGGCTTGACTTGTAGAATGTAGTTCACTATATAAAAAAAATGCAAATCCAATATGGCCGCCTCTACAAAATGGCGGACCACGTGTTTGTTCACAGCCCCTCAATATGGGTATCAAATGAAAGGGCTTGACTTGTAGAATGTAGTTCACAGTATAAAAATGCAAATCCAATATGGCCGCCTCTACAAAATGGCGGACCACGTGTTTGTTCACAGCCCCTTTAATATGGGTATCAAATGAAAGGGCTTGACTTGTAAAATGTAGTTCACTGTATAAAAATGCAAATCCAATATAGCCGCCTCTACAAAATGGCGGACCACGTGTTTGTTCACAGCCCCTCAATATGGGTATCAAATGAAAGGGCTTGACTAGTAAAATGCAGTACACTATGAAAAAAAGTAAATCCAATATGGCCGCCAACATTCAATGTCTTAGACTTAGATGTACTAAATTATTTTGTGGCTTTTAGTAAGTATCTAGGTAGGTACATAAAACCGTTACACTGACTTTTATTTTACTTTCTTATATTATTTCATAAAAACAATAATTGTGTATAAAAAAAATTTACAAAATTTCTTAGATGGACAGGCAGAGCCCACGAACAGGGGGATACATCCGAAGAGAGAAAAAAATTTATGAATACTTAGTAATTCATAAATCATGATTTAAGTAATTTGAGCCAACAACGGAAGGTCCAGAACAAGTAGTTCTCGAGATTAAGGCCGTTTGAATTTGTCATCGACATCATTAGCTGTTATTATTATTATTACCTATAGAAAAAGTTAATTTCAATTAATTACACCAGCTATAAGTAAATTAAGTTTAGTAGGTACCTATTCGTTTCCTAGTGTCAATCGTAAGTAAAAACAAATGTATTATTTAAAGTCATAATTCTCACTTTATTAATACAAATAGGCATTTCAAATATACAATTATATAATCTACTTTACATTTTTAATAGTTCCATAAAAAAAGTTGTAACTTAATAATGTACCTAGTTTATTTTTATCATAAACTCGGAAAGGATCAAGATGATTTTTCAGATTATGACGCTACACGCTCACGATATAGAACGCGAGCCGTGCGGCTCACTCGCTGCGGCCTAAAATACCTAAACTTGCACAGCGCGAGACTGAGAGATGGGTCTTAACTGGAATCTTAGGTACTTAATTAAAGTCTTACTAAAACTCCAGCAATCACACAAAAACAATACTGCTTAAATTGGCAAGTCCGAACGGGCATATTTAATAAATTTATGAATTTTTGTTCGCCACGCGTTTGTATCGATACAAGTTCGAAAAATGTGGTGTGCATAGGCTCTTAGCTGTATCTGTGGTTTTGCTTACAAAGCAGAGAAAGTTCAGAAGTATTTTCAAATATCTAAACAAAGTACTAATGCAAAAATAATTTCCTTACCTGCCACCATTTCAAATAGCAGTTAGACATTATCGAGATTTCACGTTGCGCATGTTAAGCCTATTATACTGGGTTAAGCCTATTATACTGGTGATAACGTGTTCTACAACTTCTCTATACGAACCCAAAGGCCAGTGCTAGTCTTCAAGAGCAGAGCTCGCTTGTCGAACGTCACTGGGTCCTGAGTTTTAGCGCACGGCACGAATTTGAAGTTCTGCATTAGAGACACCATCGCTATTTTTGCAGAGATCATCGCGAAACGTAAACCTGCAAAAGAAATATAAAAATGTAGCAATAAGACAAGCTATGTACGGTCAGCGACAATATTTGACTAACACTTTAATTTTTTCTATACAGCACTGCATGCAGATCAAAAGTAGATTATGTGCCAAAATGCGGTGAGCATACTAATAAAGAACCAATTTTCATGAACAGTATCGAAACAATAAACGGTGAATTCATTACTAAGATAATTATGTAGGTATGTATGTGGAAAACGGTAAACTCATTACAAGTGTTCATTGAATTTCGTCGCTGACTGTACATGATGAAATGTGACGATTTCATTAATTATAATTTATAAGATTTGGTCGAAATTTTATGTATGTAGGTAATCGTTTTGACTCTCGAAATCGATGTGAAATCTTTTAAATTAGATATTCACTAACAAATCACTGTACCTATTGTATACCTTAAACGGCGATAAATTCAGATTTTAATAGAAAAAACCCACTATAGCAAAATACCCTGTCAAGATACTAATCTAACTAAGTTAACATATGGGTAAGGCCGCCAAAATTGTCAATTTTTTTGTGTGACTTTTTGTCGTTTTTTGTTGCAGTTTCTTATGGTTAAAATATTCAATAAATTGTTGAGTATACCTGAATTATAGGTATACCGTCGAAGAAATAGATGATAGACCTCTGCTATATTAATAATATTTTTGCGAAAATCCTTAAAATAACATTTTTTATTAATAATTTAAATAAAAAATGTCTCTTGCTTTTGTGTTACGTTTTTTTTTGTGTGACACGTTTTTATCCCAAAGCTACTATTTAAACTACCAAAGTGCAAACCACAGTATTAATACGGCAACACTGTCATCCAAACAATTGAAAAAAAAAATCCAGCTCTTTTATTTCGCCAGTGAAGGAACATAAAGTGCGCGTCACTTTTTGCGGTTGTGTTCATAAAAAAAGTTTTATTTGTGATTTTTGAGGTAAGAAACAGATTTTTGAATGTTATTGTATTAAATTATTTAGCAATGAGGTCAAAAGTATACTTAAAATCGCCCATTACGGCCTAATTATAATAAATAACCGAGATATGACCTATAATTGTTTTAAAAATTTCGCTTTTGTGTTGCATTTGTATTACATTTATGTCACTTTTTTATTATTGTAACACAAATGTATGTGTTACGTAACACAGTAGATATATAAAGCCGCAAACATAGTGGTATTTGGACTGATTTTTGAAAGTAATGTGTAATGTGTGATTTTGTAGGTATGACAAACGCAGTACTTACATTTTAATATTGAAAACCTTCCAAGTGTTCAGTTAAACTTGAGCATCGAATTAGTTTAGTTTGTTTTACTAACGTTATCCAGCGGCCAATTGTTTTCTTCTATTGAAATAATATTATAATTAATCTATTTATGTGCATTAGTAACTGTACATTTTTATTTTAATGCCGTTAACTGCCCCAGAACGACAAAGATCGAGAAAAATTAAAAAGCTATTTTGTCCTTAGTAAAATATAGGCAGTATTTTTGTGTTTTTCTGCCTAAGGGTACAGTAAAAAAGAAAAGTTTATCTTGCATTATTTTAGGTTATTTATTTAACCATTATGAAATCACCTTTACTCAAAATATGTGTTACTTTTGGGTTACATTTGTGTAACGGTAACACAAAACCTGTTGTGTTACTTTTGTGATATAATTGACAATTTTGGCGGCCTTACCCATATAATATACGAACCTATACAATTCCTCGGTCCAGCACCAAAAGCAAGAAACAAATGCGACGGTCGCTCCTTCTTCTCATCGCCCAGGAACCTTTCCGGCCGGAAGACTTCCGGCTCCGGATAATATTCCGGGTCCATGTGAACTCCGTAGATAGGTATGGCTACTATGTCTCCTTTATTCAGCCTGATGTTTGTTTCCGGGAGGGTGTAAGGTTTAGTTACTACGCGGTCAACTCGGCTGACCGGTGGATAAACTCTGAGGGTTTCTGAAAAAGAGCGATAGGTTTTTTATGTTACTCGCTGCGCCCCGCGGTGTTGCCCGCGGTGAATACTTCCCGTTCCCGTGGGAATACCGGGATCAAAAGAAGCCTAATCTTTAATCCAGGGCATAAGCAATTCTGGTACCAAACTTCATTCAAATCAGTCCAGCCGTTTGAGCGTGAAAGAGTAACAAACACACTTACCTACACACTCACAAAGATGTTTTCTGATGCCCATTATTTATCTTGAAGTGGATACCTACTGTACCTATATATTATTTTATAAGAGGATTTTTTTTTTAAAACCGACTTAAATTTCGTTAGAGAGCAATTTTCTGCACTCTCGAGGTACATTTGTTTTCTGTTCATAACTACGAAGATCCTCGTCAGATACTCCATTTTTTTTACGGAGCCACCGCGGTACGACTCCTTTAGGTTCTCTTTCAAACAAAAAAAGAATTTTCAAAATCGGTCTACTATTTGACGGGATAATCGGTGAACATTGGTAAGTTAAAAAACATACAGTGGATCACAGAACGTTCTCCTTTTTTGAAATCGGTTGAAAACCTACAGCAGTCTCCTTTAAACAAGGTAACTGACCTAGTACACTTCACATTTAATTGTTCATACCTATATTTTTTGCTAGGTACGTATTTAATCATTGACATCAACAAAATACCCTTATCAATATACCTAACTGTTACACCTTACGAAGCTTGCTCAAAACATTTATAAGTGATTTATCAGGCAACTGTCAATTATTCGTATTTTGCCTAGCAAAACACTTCTACAGTTCTGAAACTAGTTTTACACAGCCTTTCACAACTGCGTTCTTTGATGCTAGCTTTAAGCTTGCTCAAAAAGGCTCTGGTTTGTAATGGATAGCGAAATGTATTTTGGACATAACTCGTTTGTTGTTCATGTTGTACATAACTTGTAAATAGCAGCAGTAGACCATAGTTACATAACCTACCAAAAAACAGCTACATTGGTACTCGATTTCTTACGACAAACGTAGGACAAACCTACTCGAACTGCAGCAGAAAACGTTTGCGTTTTTGATTTGTTGCCTATTAAAAAAGCTTGCCTTACCTAGTAAAAAAGCTTCCAAATAAGCCAGTTCACCAATGAGTTCGTAGCTCATTTCCTTGCCCGCTGTGTGTTCTTTGATGTGAGCTCTCAGTTTCTCCTGTAGTTCGGGTTTGGTAGCTAGCACATGGATAGCGAAGGAAAGTAGAGTGCTTGATGTCTCATAGCCAGCTATGAGAAAGAGTAGGCATTGTGCGTCGATAGTATCGTTATCCAGGTCTAGAATTAAAATGTTGCTTTAGTAGCTATAGGTACATTAGGTACCTACTAGTGCTGGTAGGTGTATGTTGCTACTAACCGGCTGTTAGTACACTTAGTACCTACCTATCTACAGCCGGTTTCTCGAACGCAGATCAACTCCAAAATTAACTAATCAATAGTCAAATCAGATTTGACCATTGATTAGTACTAGTATTCTTTTATCTGTGGTAATAATTAGTATTAATCAATGGTCAAGTTCTGATGTTCACTAAAAACTAAACTAAACTTTCTAATGCGTTTACGCTAATGACCACAACAACTACTTTTCTCTGTAAGTTAAGTACCTATTTACTTTTAAACGTGCCATGAACCACGCTTTTTGGTATTTAGTGTGAATGAAATAATAAATTTTGCATTTTACTGTATATACCTATTTAATTCAGTCTGTAAACTAAACAAGATGTTCCGCTCTAAAATTACTTTTTAATTACTTTAATAAATTATTTGCTAGAACTATTATTAATCTAGAGATTCTTGGGTTGATTAAAAGTGGCCAAGAAAGTAGAGAGCGAAGCGGATAATAGACACTTGTGTTGACCTGACCACACATAGTCAGATATAAAGGACCAAGAGTTTAGTTCTAGCAAAATTTCTGGTAACCATCACCTACATAAAAGTTCCTCGCGTAGATTATGAGTACCCAAGTAACACATCAAAGCAGTTTATCGACCGCATAACAGCATTTCTGTATCGTTTTCGCATTTTGAGTTAGTTCTATAATAGCATTATAAACGTATATACGGCTAATGTAACTCTTATTTGGGCACAAATTATACGGCTTTAGATCCTAAATAGGTTCACAACACAACATAATAGCATTACAGTGGCATTTTACTAGCATTCTTGTGGTCAACGAAACTGCCAATAGCATTACAGAAGTATTATTATGGTCAATGAAGTTGTCAATAGTATTACAAAAGCATTACAGTAGCAGTATTATTTATAAAAAGCATTTTTATTGCATATAAAAGCATTATTCTAGCATTCCATAGGAGTAAAAGGATTATTGCAGCTTTCTTAATGTTCACAGTTAGAACTTAAATGAATTTAACACCATTGCAAAAACATCTCTAATACCACGATACAAGTTATGATACATTATGAACACTGTAAATTAACTAATTTGTTTCACAATATAAATGGAAGAAGATGGTGAAAACTGATCGAGTGAGTGACATCGTAGGTTGCATCAAACACAATTTATAAAGTAACTATTTTTATTCTTGCCATCAAATATTACAACGCAATGTAGTTTACTGTAAATGTCTATATTAGTTTCATTCAAAATTTTCACGCGCCTTCGATATATTGTGGTTTTAATTAAGAATTGTATAAAAAGATATGTGTAAAATAACCACACCAATTGTGTATTCTTAGTATAAGCCGAATTTTGCCTAACTAACTTATAAGTATGGGTTGGGTAGCATTATGTTAAGTTATATTATTATTTAAAAAGGTCTATTGATTTTATAAATAGGTCTTAATGATAATATTGTTAGGTTATAAATATTTACAAAATGGTGTCGATTTAAAGCACCCCAGTAAGCCTTTAAAAATCATTATTAATGCTGCAAGAAGAACAAATACTCACACGTGACTATTTATAAAGCCAGAAGCAATTTAAGCATTACATTGGTTCACGTTTATGCTACTTGTCTATACTTACTACTTAAAAGTGCTATTACACAACTATCGGCATTAATAACAGCTCAAAGCTGTTTAACGGATTTACAGTGCATTATAATGGCACAAATTGATGCTTATAATCAGCATTAAGCATTATCTTACTACTTTAATGCTACTGTAATTCCTAAGGCACTAAAAAGAGCTGAAAGCAGTATAGCAAATTTATGTGGCATTGTAATGTTTCACGTATGTGCTATTAAATAGCTTTAAGCATTTATTTACTACTTAATAATGCTATTGTAGATCCAAATGCAATAAAAAAAGCTAAAAGCTGTACAGCTGCATTTTGATTTGCTGCACTAAAACTAAAGGCTTTAGAACAGCATTTTGATATGCTATCATCCAACCGTTATACAATGTAAAGCATCATAATGGTGATAAAATGCCAATATAAAGCGTCAAGATATTTGGTGAACCTAAATAAGAGTTTTGAAGGACCTTAAGTTCTACTTAAGCTTACTATTAGTTTGTTTTAATGCTTCCTGTGTTACTTGGGTACCTAGGTACCACAAATGAAATAACCTAGTTAGATATTTTTCGCATTGCTTAAAGTAAACAAAGCGCATTTGTGCATTATATCTTTATTGCATTGAGTCAATATACAAAAGATAATGGATAATGGCAGAACAATGATCTAAAACTATTAGTATGTACTTACTCCTATCAATTACAGCTGATAAGACTCAGAAATAGGACATTTATTATCCCGAAAATTCTTTTCCAGTTATCTTTAACCGAAATTAATCTTACTTTATAGTTCCGATGCTGGCATTAGGGGTTCCGTGACCACTCGGTCACGGTAAAGGCAGTCCGGCTAAAGGACGATCGCTTGTATCATCGCGGGTTCGAACCCCGCCGGAATCGTAACTTATAGTAAGATTTTTCATTTATAAATTATCGAATAAGTACCTATATCAAATCTTACATTTTTCACCAGTCTTATTGCTTTCGCTGTTTTCCTTTTCGGCCACATCGACGAGAAGTTGCAAAAAGTCACTCTTTCTGAAATTAAATACCATATAACTTGATAACAGATTACTTATAAGTAAACTAGATACTTTAGGCATTACATCTAGGGCAAAATAACAAATTAAATAAGTAGGTACATAAATGTTATTTATCTTTTGAGTTCTAAGACTCAAGTTAACAAATTATATGGCACTGTGCTAAATTAAGCGTTAGGTCAATATTTCGCAGTGTTGCCTAACACAATAAATAATAAAATAAATATTACCTACTGAAGTTAACTTAGTTTTAGATAGTATGTACCTACTTACCAAAGTGCATTGTTCATTAGATGATTATAATTAGTGTCCTTGAATCGTGTATCTTATTTTGATTTGCTAGATTGTGTAGGTAGCTGTCGCCCAAATACTGAAACGCTACTTAATGTACTTACCTAAGTGGTGCTTATCTATGACATTATTTGACGTTCGTCTATACAAATCTGACAGGCAAAAGCCTCTCAAATGGTTAATACTCTCCCAAATACATATTTAGGTAGCGTTTCAATTATTATATTAGGGGGTGTTTGGGTAATAATTAACCTATTAATGCAAAAACTTTTTTATTAACTTTGAACTGACATGACAATACATGCTTAAGCATTGTATTAATACAATTAAAATTAAATCCGGGTATGATTCTGTGAAATGTTACAATGATACTTAAGTAACTAAATTCAAACAAAGTTGTCACTCTTTATTTTAAAACAAAAACATTGTATTTAGCTTTGACGTAATTAAGGGACTTTTTTTAACGGATTATTCTGCACAGTCCAAAAATAGCAGTAGGGAACAAGTAAATCCAACTAAAGTTTGTAAGTATGGATGGATGTTTGTTACTCTTTTACGCAAACACTACAGAACGGATTTGGCTGAAACTTGGAATATAAGTACCTACATAGATTATGACTGAGAATAACTTATAGGCTACTTTTGATCCCGGTATTCCCACGGTCACTAGTATTGAATAAATGCTCACTTACTTTGAATCAGTCACTCTTCTCTCCGCTTTAACCGCTTGCAACATCCTCATGAGCTCATCAGTCGACTCCAAGTTCAGGAAAGAAAACTTAAAAATCCTCAACAGTTTTGGTGCAAACATCAACACTAGCAAAACGAATGCACGTTTCGCTTTCGACATGTAGTCGAATTTTCTTGCCACCTTTGAACAATGGTTGTTATTACTTTCGAATGAAAGTTCGACTAATGCCGGGTTCCTATATAGCCAACTAACGGATGTCCGTACGTAGGTCGAACCCGGCATATGTAGATTTAAACTCTTATAAAAAAAACAATTAATGTCAAAATCTGTATCTACTCGTATTCCAAATTTCATCAAAATTTGTTCAGGCGCTTGACTGTGATACTGTGCGAGTATGAGTGATAGTCACAGTCAAAACCTTATAATTTATATTTAATTTGCACATATTAATCTTTAACGGTAGGACCGTTTTAGTCCATACTCAAAGAATTTAATCGCACGTACCTAATCTGTTGTACAATGATTGGCAATTTGCGATATAAAAAACTATGTTCATAGGCAGATGAGAAGTAGGTATTCCCGTTTGAGACTGAGAGGCGGACTTTGAGCCTAATGATAAATAGGCAATAGTCTTTATTGTGACTATACAATACAAAAGTTAATGACACAAAAACTATCATGAAGCAGTTTATAACCGAGTAGGACCGACACTATACAGTTCAACCAATAGCATCTAGCATTCTACCATTCAAATGCGCTAAGAAAGGATTCCATTTATCATCTACAAATCATTTCTGAAAATTTGTTGAATCGTGTATAAACTATGCAGAAACCCTCAGAGAAAAAGTTTATAATGTTAATAATGGTAGGTACCTTCATGAAGTGTGAATCCTCTTTGTTCAGAGCATCGCATTTGATACCGAAAGCGCAAGCTCCTATCACTTCCAGAGTGTAGTGACCCATGGCTTCTTTCATCTCTACATCTGTGTTTTCTGAAAGATTGGTGAAGATGAAGTGACGATATTGTATCCACAGACTGCATATCCAGATCTTTAGGATGTCTTATTTTAGAAGTCAAATCATAACATCACAAGTAGTTAATATTCGACGTGACACTATCGGTGGCCAACATCATTCCAATTCTGTTAGTTTAATCCACTGGATACAGCGTCAGACTGGCCATAATACTCAGTCCGACCCTTGTATATAACTTACCATACTGGCTAAAGTAGGTGACCATTTGGTCTGTGCATAGCTCTAATAGCGGCAGCATATTCTTAAGCCTCGCCGAGCTGAAGACTGGTGTCATTGTGCTTCTGACTCCCTTCCATTCACCTCCCTACAAGCAATGAATTAACTTAAAAATTATTAAAATTCTAAAACTACTATGTAGCAATTGTTGAGTAGGGATGTAATAGGTTGTATTGACACAAATCTCACCTTTAAATTGAGCAGGGATTGTTTCAGATATTTTGGCTCGGCATTATTTAGCGAATTTCTGTCGGTAAAATGATCGAAATCTCGGATAGTGATTGCTTTAATCAAGTCGGAATCTATAATGTACAGGACTGGACGTCTTCCTTCAAACATTCCTAAAACAACAGAGTTACTAAGTTTGTATTGTACAGTTACATAATTCTAGATCAAGGTAGAAGAGCCTGGTAATTACTGCTCTATTGAGATAATTTGTACCTACCAGATAATGAATAGTGGTCAATGTTCATACAGGCGTTGAACACTGTGTTAGCCGTATATGATATTGATGATACGAAGAGAAGATCAGAGCCCTGCCTCAAATGAATTATTCTTTTCGAAAACGTATAGGTACCTACTTACCTATATAAAACATAGTCTACTTATGCATACAAAAGTCGTGACGCTTTATACCATTTCAATACTTTTAGTATCTGCTAAGTAGTTTCAAAGATTTCTCTACTGTTATTTTAGCTAGCCAGCTCTGGGGACGCGAATTTTTAGACAAGCTGCGCCCTCCGAAACAAAAATACGAAGCCTACATTACTATGGACAGGGTAATAGACACTATATCCATTTTGTGACCACAAATTACATCTGCAACAACTCCAGCGCTTCGCTTCTTAGGTGTAGCAAAGACGATTAATATCTAGAAGACAGACAAAGGCCATACACAAAATCGTAACCCTGATCCCGCAGTACCAGATAGCCTGGAAACTTTAAATTAAAACATCAATTTTATCAAATTAAAATTACTTTCTAGTTAAAATTACCTAAAAATTCTTTTATATTTAATATTGTTGCTACCTACTTACTACTAATCGTCTTTGGGTGTAGGTAGAAATCCACTATCTTCTTATCTAAAAACTCATTAATAAACAAGTCCATAGGTATATTAGAGTTCCTTTTTTAGATGAGATTTTTATTTAGGTATGCTTCTGTGAATTCATGTCTCATGTAAAAATAAGTGTAATGGCAGTACCTACCTACCTATAGTCATGTAAAAACTGAGTGTAATGGCAGTACCTAACCTACCTATAACATAATGAATGGTCAGAGTCGTACAAAGTTCATGACTAAACCAGTCTCTGTCACCTGTACGACCTTGGTGTGTAGATTAAAATACAAGTTACATGTTTTAATAAGTACCTTGAATTTTGGATTTTAGTTTTAGTAGTGTTGAGGGCGAGTGTGGAAGGAGTGGAGTTTTCGTGCCTAAATGCATACTAATTCCAGAACCATCCTAATGTACCTACTTGATTCCAGTTGATTTTTAAAGTACCTACAGGTACTCACTACCATTAAAAATATGCTACATGGGTGCAAATCATTGCAAGAGTTTTTCCAGGGGGCTCCAAAATCCTAATCTAGTAATTATTTTTTTGGCACATCCTGGACAGCCTTAGCCACTATTTATATTTTAGGTACATACTTACGACCTAAGAAATTTTATGGTTATTATTGTGACTTTAAAAAGGTAATCTAAAGAGGTACCTAATCTACAAAGGATACCTACTGAAAAAATATTTTTAAAATACCTACATACCTACTTACCTATAAAAATTAGTTCTAGCTGTCATAAAACATGAAAGTATATTAGGAAAGTATATTAATTCATAATTTACTGAGCTATTAGGTTCCAGTTGAGTGTGTATATTTTCTGTAGGTACAAGGTACTTATTGATAAAATTGAAAATATGAAGATACTTAGGTACTCACTCGCTTCTTGGCAGTAAAATGATGTAGGTAGGTATTAGTGGCAATTCGGAGTATCGCAAAAGCTAAACTTTTTTTTTTATATAACCTGTATCGTCCCACTGCTGGGCAAAGGGAGCTAAACTTAAGGTGGCCCTTCCCGGTGCGTCTATCATCGACGCGGGCATAGCTGAAAAGCTTGTTGTTTCATCCAGCGCAATGCTAGAAAAAGAAGCAAAGCGAAAAAAGAGAGATAGCGCCTCAGCGCTCGGCATTCAGTAGGTACTTTCGCCGCTCACTCGCTCACTTGAAAAATAGTGTGCGGAAATTTCATAAAAAGTGTTCCAGGAAATACGTTTTTTTCAGTAAGCCTTACAAGTTTGTAAAATAAATACTAGTCATTTAGAATCTCCATAAGATTTGCAAGGTTTCTATGACAATATTTTCTTTACGTTTACAATTGATGAGTACATTATGAACGGCCAAAGTTCAGGTAAAATGTATGCTAAAAGCAGGTTTTTGGAAGCTTATACTGAATTTGTTTCTCAAAATTTTGATTTTTAGTTTTGATAGAAACCTAGATATAGTGCACAAGATACCTATTAGTCCAAAAGTTTAAAAGAAAGATCTGTTACAGCGGCATAATCACGTACGAGCGTTTGTATGAAAAGTGAGCCGGGTTGACCGCTCTTAACTAACCAAAAATGTTGCCGTCCCTTTCATAGCGATGGGAATAAAAAAGATGGCATTAATTTTAGTTAGTTTAGTTTAGCTTTTGCAACACTCCGAATTGCCACTAATACCTACCTACATCATTTCACTGCCAAGAAAAACATGAATACTTAATAAAAAAGTTACACTACCAACTGATAATAATTTTTATGTCTTTGTTATTCATATTGGACTTAGAGCTCAGATGGCTGCTATACTGTTGTCATTTTTTCTGAGTGATAAAAAAACATTGTCTACTTATTAGATGTCTTACCTTGCTAAATTATAATAAAAAAGCTTTCGCCCGCAGCTTCCCTTACGTACTACTAACCCAGTTATGATAATGCTATGAATATTCCTAGTTTTTTCCTAGCTGTTCAGTAGTTTTTGCGTGAAAAAGTAACAAACACCCATCCATGCAAACATTCGCACTTCTAATACTTAAATGGTAGGATAAAGGGGTTAGAAAAAGCACTCACCTCCAAAACGATTTCCTTTGAACCGATTATAAATCTCAAGTTGATAATCATGGAACGATTTTGTAGCTCGTATACGCGGTCCCAAATTGCCCAATAAAATTACCGGCTTCATAAATGGAATGCCTTTCTTTTCGAAGAAGTCGAAAGTGGAAGTGTAATAGAAATAGAATGCAAAAACAGTTGTTAGAATCGCAATCAACTTCCAATCTTCGACTAAAACAAGCAAAAGTTGCTTGGCAAAGCTCGGGGACTCCATAGTACTTTGATTTTTTGTTCAGAATAACTTTCAGTCACTCAATATTTACGCACCACATTATTAGTTCATGAATTACTTTGTAGTTTACTACAAAGTCTAGGCATGCAAACAAAACAAACACGTTATTTCAACTCGCCAGCTGACAGATTATCTGACTCTGTCCTGCAAAGAGCATGTAATGTAATAGTACGTAACGTATATCCCGTCTGACCACAGAGTACTATTGTTTATCTGAAAACTCTGACTGACTGCTGTGCTTACTGGACTGGACTGACATCATGGTGATGAAACTCCCCTACTTTGCGCCGGCACAAAAAAGTTCATAGAAAGTGCTACCATCTAGCAAACAAGGTACATAAACTTGTGACTTTGTTGTCTTTAACAAACTATAGATGGCGTGGATTGAACTTTACTTTTCATTGTTAAAATAAAAATATATTTTTATTAAAACAAATTACTTTTATTATAGCCAAAAAAATATGTAAAAATTATGGAAACTTATATTGTATTATTTTCTGCTACGTATTTTCAACGGAATCGGTTTTGTCTATGGTATCATTCAATTCAATTCAAAAATGTCGTTTCCTGTTTGTTCGCGTCGCGTCGTTGTGCAGTGTTGTTTTTTTGACGATATTCTGGATTTCTGGATTGTGATTGTTTATTTTGATAACTTTTTGAACGTTTGACCCCTGCTTATCCTCTGGACCTGTTTTTCTGCCTTTGACGTTTGACCTAGGCCTGAAACCTAAGATCTGTTACCTGCCTTCAACGATTGACCCTGCCTGCTATTCTCACTGGATTTTGTAAGCCGTTCGAACTGGATCGTTGTCGAGATGCCGAGAAAATCAGCGATTAAGTGTTATTTTCGATGTGTGACTGAAGGTTTGATATTTTTTTTGCTAATAAATAGTTCTAAGTAATATCAAAATATAGCGGCCTTAGCCCCCATTGTAGGTACCTACTATGGGGTCGTCTCATTAGGTTAATTTTAGTTTCCATTCCAGTAGAATGATCATTCGATTATCTAGTGTTTAATTTATTATGCTTTGTTTATGTAATTATCTTAAAAAATTTCAGGTCCTTTCCATCAGTTTCCGAAGCCTGGTTATTCTAATATGGAGAGATTTGAAGAGTGGAAAATGGTTATAAGTGATGATGTAAAAAAACGAGGGGATTCTTACATCTATAACAACATAAGAATATGTGATCGCCACTTTAAAGAGTGTTACCGTTCATCTAGTAAGCGACTTACTGGTAATGCTATACCAACTTTGAACTTGGGTAAGTACATAACATACCGTCTTAGTCTGTTTACAATTTTGAAAATGAAATGAATAATCTAATGTGTATTTAGGGGTGAATAATGTAATTGTATTACCTACTTCAAAATTTTTTTTAAAAACTTGATAAGTTATCCAATTTTTTTTACTTTAATCATTACAGGGTTAAGTCCTCCTCAACTTCAATGTCATATTTCTACAATTGAGACCAACCAACTAATGAATGTTGAAGAATACAACTCTATCAGCAGTCCAAATGGAAACACCACTCAAGTTGTAACAAAAACAAATATCGGGAAAGATGAACAATTTGATAAAGGTGAAGATTAAGTACCTGCAAATCAGTTCTTTTAGTTTGACTTTCATGTACCTTAGCAATGAACTCTGCTTCATACACTACTATTTTTAATGACAACCTCTGTGGCACAGTGGGCGAAGGCTCGCCTGAGACGCAGAGGTTGCGGGTTCGATTCCTGCCATGGGAGAAATGTTTGCATGAAATGTCCTAGGATATTTATTATTTAATCTAATTTTATTTATTTTGAACTTTACAGGATCAAGTCCTCCTCAACCTCATACTTCTGCTGCAATTGAGACCATTCAACCAATGAATGTTGAAGAATACAGCTCTGTTAGCTGTCAGATTCCAAAGACCACTCAAGTTGTAACAAAAACAAATAACCCGAAAGAGAAACAACTTCATAAAGGTAAATATTAATCAGTGCTTCCATTTTTATTTTAACTGGCATTTACCAAGAAAAGAGCCTCAATTTACATGCCAGTTTGGTCAACTAAATAATTTAGTGTAAGTTCTTATCTTTTAAATAAATTTATTTGTTTCAGTTACTACACAAACTCAAAAGTTTTCGAAGGATTTACGCCTCTTAAAACTTCGAATCCTGAAATTAAAAAATAAATGTAAGACATTACACCAGAAAGTCCGCCAAGCATCAAAACTATCACAAAGTCCGTCATTTTTGAAAGCTGTAGAAAAACTACCTGAAACAGTTGCAATTTTCACAAAAATGCAGATAAAAAAAACATCAAAGATGCCAAGAGGTAGAAGATACAATATGAAAGAAAAGATTTTAAGTCTTGCAATATATAAACAAAGCCAAAAGGCCTACAATTTGTTGCAAAAGATATTTACTTTACCATCAAAAAGGACATTGCAAAAAATGTTGAGCAGCATCTTACTATCACCAGGTATCAATAAGAATATTATTGAACATTTAAGAAAAGCTGCAACTAGCCTACCTGAGGAAAAAAAACTGTGCACACTCATATTTGATGAGGTGTCATTATCCCCAGGACTATTTTACCAAAAGCAATCGGATGAAATTGTGGGTTTTGAAGATTTTGGTGGTAAAAGAACCTTACAAATTGCAGACCATGCATTAGTATTAATGCTTAAAAGTCTGAAAGGAAAATATAAACAGCCAATATGCTATACATTTTGTCAAAGTGCTACTAAAAGTGCAGATTTAAAAAAAATTATAAAGGATGTTATACTGCAAGTGAATACAACGGGCTTAAAAATAGTAGCCACAGTCTGTGACCAATCAACAACAAATATTTGCGTGATAAAGAGTCTGTTAAATGATACAAAAGAAAAACATTTAAAAGAAGGTGAAAACTGAAAAAATGATCTGAAAGAATATGTCTACTGCCACTTGGTAATACAGTTGTGATCAAATTTAATTTTTTAATTTTCAGATGGTGAAGAATATAGAAGTCTGGCATTCGAAGTTGATGATATTAAGATTTTCCCAATTTTTGATCCGCCACATGTCCTCAAAGGGTTGCGAAACAATCTCATGACAAAAAATTTAAAATTCATCCAAAATGGACAAACAAAACTTGCCAAATGGGAGCATCTTCAAATGCTACTGGATGCGGATGTTGGTGAAGATGACATTCGCTTGGTTAATAAATTAACAGAAAACCACGTCAATAAGGACAAAGTCCCAAAAATGAAAGTGAAGCATGCTGCTCAAGTATTCAGCCAAAGAGTGTCAGCTGCGATGCGGTTTCTAGCAAGTTAGTATTTGAAACTTCTCTGTCTACTGTGCCAAAAAGGACAGAATTCATCTCATTTTTAATATTTATCATTAGATTTTTATAAAAGAGAATCTGATTACTAACAGAAAATAGCTCCTATTAAAATGACTAGATAAACACCGTAATTAGAGTCAAACGTTTAGAGAAAAGTCGCGACTTAAGAAATCGTTTAAAAGTCTCAAAAAGTATGTTTTTTCACTTGTTTATATTTTTTCAGATCACAATATTCTACCAAAAGAGTGCCTGGCTACAGCTGATTTACTGCTTTTAATCGATAAACTGTTTGATTCCTTTAATGGACACAGTTATCAAGATGGAACAAAAAAATATAAATGTGCTTTGAAAAAAAATTCTCCACACTTTAATTTATGGAATGAGACATTACCAATACTTAATTCTATGAAATTTATTACGCAAAAAAATGGTAGTGAGGGATTCGTCCAAGTCCCATCCCTAAAAAATTGGATTCATAATATTGAGGTAATGAAGGAAATGTTTAGTTTTTTAAATACTAAGCATGATATCAGCAGCCTGTTAACAAGAAATATTAATCAGGATCCCTTGGAGAACTTTTTTTGTAACATAAGAAGTAATGGGATCAGAAATGTAAACCCCACATGCTCTCAATTTACTGGAGCTTACAAAACTATACTGGTTAATAACTTAACATCACCTCACTCAGTTGGTGCAAACTGTGAAAGAGACAACAGCAAGATTCTGAAACCACTGAAATGTTTAATTAACACATCAAAAGTAAGAGAGGAACAGGAGACAGGAGATGTAAATATTGATTCTCTGATTAATTTATTTAATACAAAGAGCGTAAAACCCAGCAACATAACCAATAAAGAAGCAAAACGTTATGTTGCTGGGTATTTAGTGCATAAAGGAATAAACAAATTACGTATTAAATGTTTACAATGTAAAATGCAATTATCTAGCACAACGCCTCCGCAAAATAATGATTATATATTAGAAAGAGATTACACTAATAAATCCTTGAAATATCCATCAGAGGCGTTGTGCTCCTTTTTAGATGAGGTATGTATGGTGATTCAAACTCAATTAAATGAAGAACCCCAACAGAAAGATATAAAAAAAATAATAACACAAAAAGTAAAAATTTTCTGCGACTTCTCGTTCCTCTCTTGCGAACAACATAAAAATAAAACATTTAATTATTTAATCAATTTAATAATTAATGTCATCATTCATAGTTGGTGCACTAATGTTAACAGGCTGTTGAAAGGTAAAATGTCGTGTATGAATGTTACAGATACAGTAAAAACACAAGCTGTAAAATATTATAAAAAAACACATCATGGTCACAAAAGAAAAAAATAAAAATTAAACAATTTATTAAATTTTTTCATTTAGTAACTCACCTAAACTTATTTTTTTCTTTAGTGAATTAGGTTAACTTTTGCAGTATTATAATGTTAACTACCGAATTAGGCATGTACTGTCTATTTTTTTTTTTTGGTGAATAACTGAAAATAACATTAAAATGTTGTAAAACTTGCCCTAATTCAAATTATACAGGTGAGTGTCTTTTGAGGGCTACTGAGGCTAAACCTGAAACCGGGAGAGTTATCGAAAAGTCGTGATTAGACTAACGTGCTCGACTGTAAAAATCTTAAGTTATATTAACATAAAAAATAAATTTGGTAGTTTTTGTAAAAAGTGACATTTTTTGCTTTATGTCTTATTATTTTTAAAATCGAGCACGAAAGTCCTAAAGATACTTTTCGATAACTCTCACGGCTTCAGCAGCCTCAGTAGCCCTCATAAACTTACCTGTATCATACAATACTAGGTAGGTACCTTCGTAGTACTACGCGTAGTACAAAAATACATAACAGAAAATAGCGCCATCTAGCGGTGCCAAGCAGCGCTAGCAGTGCGTGGTCGTTTACAACGCCATCTAGCGCTGACGGTACAGCCCTAGTTACAAAAACTGAACTGAGAGTGGCGTATCTATACCTTTTATATAGTGTATTATCTATGACTGACATCTGACAGACACTGTGTCCATTGTCCAACCAAAGAGAATGTAACACTACGTTTTACGGTTAAATAATCGACACAAACGGAGCCTTGCCATTGATTGGCCATTCTAATGTTGGAACCAATTTGAAGCCAATGTGTGGTGTCAGTGAGATGAGATGAAAATTCTGATGCCCCATCCTCACTCTTCAGGAGGCGACACGAGGCTACGCAAGCGGAGAGTGAGGACGGTCCCCTCGTCTCGCCTCCGGTCGCCTCGCGCGCGCTCCGCTTGGTGTCGGTTTTTCGGGCGCGAGTCAAAGGACACGAGGGGGCGAGGCGAGACAATCATCCACACTCTTCAGTGTTGCCAACCGCTTAGGGCCTGATGTCGCCATTTTTTACATCTTAAGTAGCCTAATGTACCTACTTAGCCCAATTTCAACTTCTGTTCTGTAGCCCAAACCAAACGCCAAATTTTCGCTTAAATAAAATAAAACGTAGTAGGTATAAATCAATTTATTTATTCATACCTACTTTAACCTATCATAAAATTATGAACAAGATACAATTTCAAAAAATAAATCCAGTCTACCGCAATAACTACACGACATAAAATAAAAGTAAAAACAATTTTGAAAAATGTACAATAATCGCCCTTTTGTAGGGAAATCTTATCATGGTGACTTCAATTTTATTTTATTTATCAATTTTATTCTAATTTAAATAGCTTGTTACTGAAGTAGCCTAATAGGCGACCAGTCGCCTTTCTGATTTTTTCATCGCCGATTCTCATTCTGAGAAGCCTAAATGGCGACAAATCGCCTAGCCTACGTTGGTCACACTGAACGGAGTGTGTGGATGGCTGCTCTCCGGCCGCCTCCATGCTCTTTGCTCCGCTTGACAAGCCTCGCGCGAGGCTCTCCTGAAGAGTGAGTACGCGGCATGAGAGGTAAGGTAGGTAAGGTAAGGTAGTGTTACATTCTCTTTGCCAAAAAAAGGCTTATTTTGTTGTTGTGTTGTTGTTTTTATGATTTTAGTAGTACTATAGAAAGATTTTAAACTTCTAAATTAAATCCCATCATTATTCTATAGTACTTCATCAATATGGGTAAAACATCGAAAGACAAACGTGATATTTACTACCGCCTAGCCAAAGAAGAAGGATGGCGAGCAAGGAGCGCATTTAAATTACTACAAATCAATGAAGAGCACGATATATTCAACGGTGTCACACGAGCAGTCGATCTGTGCGCCGCTCCTGGTAGCTGGAGCCAGGTCCTCACCAAGAAATTGCATGAAAACACAGAAAACATCGACCAAGTGAAAATAGTTGCAGTAGACTTACAGGTTATGGCTGCTCTTCCTGGAGTTATACAAATACAAGGCGATATTACAAAACTGACCACTGCAAATGCTATCATAAAAGAGTTTGAAGGGAACAAAGCCGACCTTGTTGTATGTGATGGTGCTCCAGATGTGACCGGTCTTCATGATATTGATGAATATGTCCAATCACAGTTACTTCTAGCAGCTCTTAACATTACAACTCACGTGCTGAAGAATGGAGGTGTGTTTGTTGCAAAAATATTTAGAGGGAAAGATGTGACACTCTTGTACTCGCAACTAAAGCAGTTCTTTGAGTTCGTGACTGTGTCAAAACCAAGGAGTTCGAGGAATTCAAGTATAGAGGCATTTGTTGTTTGCCAGAACTACAAACCACCAGAAGGCTATGTGCCAAACATGGTGAATCCTTTATTAGATCACCAATACTGTGATTTTAACCAGTTCACTGGAGTGAATCGGTTCATAGTTCCGTTCAATGCATGTGGGGATCTGAGTGCCTATGACTCAGATAAGTCTTACCCGTTGCTGCTTGATGGACAGACATCTTATGAATACAAAGAACCAGTGCAAGGCCCTATTGATCCACCCTATAAAGATATCTTGGAAAAAACTAAAAACCTCCAACTTTAAATAAGTTGTTATCTGTACATATTTTATAGAATAATTATAATAAAAAAGAAATAAAATGTTATAAACTTTTTCTGGATTTATCTTAAAACCCAGAGATCTAAATATTAAAATCTGTAAACCATTTTCAAATTAATATTATAATATTTTGAATTATAATATTTTGATTCAAGTAAGTAACAAAATCAACTACTTTATCATAACATTAGTGGCAATTCTGAGTGTCTCAAAAGCTAAACTAAGCTAACTAAAATTATTGCCATCCTTTTTATTTCCATCGCTATGAAAGGGACGGCAACAATTTTAGTTAGCTTAGTTTAGCTTTTGCGACACTCAGAATTGCCACTATTACTTTATCATAATAATAATTTTATATTTTGCTATGCATTTACTCCAAGTAGGTATTATGTTCTCCTTCAATAAATCCTCGTTCACATAAAAAAAAAGATGGACAAAGTTATTATCCTCTCAAAATCAATCTTTCATTAAAATTCTGAAGTTTCATCAGCATACAAAATTTTAGTAATTTATTTGGTATTTTCATAAATTTTTGTTAATTGTAAAATGGGCAAGTTTAAAATGCCGACTGTGCAACAATTTCTTAAGAAAAAGGTATTTCTTGTTGGAATAAATAACATTCGTTCGTTCGTTCGTATGAGCAAGTGGCCAACTCTGGTGACGGAGTATAAATAACATTAACAAAAAATAACAATGTGGTTAAGTCTTAATGTAACTAACTTTGCTTCTATTTTCCTTTTAGACCATTTATGGACCAAAAAAAGATCCAGTGTGGGTTTACCTGGAGAGAGAAATGATAGAAAATATAGAAAAGAAACCTTACAATGAAAAAGTGGGTGCCTGGCTCAGGTTTCTAAAAGATTTGAGATACTACTTCTATTGTGAAGGTAACAACCAATCCCTTTCACTTCAAAAGTTCCATATGTTAAAATATCAAGCAAGACCAATCTCAATATCTGAGTAGTATAGGTTAGGTACCTACCTAGTAGATCAATAACTTAAAATAGTTATTATTTGGTCATGCATGGTAGATGTATGGCAAAGAGCATGTAATGATGTATGGTATCCAATGACGTTTTACCCTTTAAAACGTATAATGTATTTGATGGTATCTCCCTAATAAAGGTACTTTTTACCACAGAATGATTATCTGACATAAACTATGCATAAGTTTTCAATCCGTTTTATTTTACCATTATCGAACTGTTTCTACTAGGAAAACGTAAGGAAAGAAGGCTAAAAAGAGAAGTTGGTCCGCTATGGTATGTCGAGCTATCGAGTTTCCAACGGGAAGTTCTCACCTATCTAAAGGCGAATATTCACCAAGATTTACTGGAAGATCTTCCGACCAGAGTCAGGCAGTCCCTTTCCGATCTCGGAGTGACTCTGAAAATCCCTAAACCGGTTCTAATGAATGCAATGCTAAATTCCGTAGAGGATCCTGGAGTTTTTATTTGGAATCTTTATAAAGCAGTATACAAGACATCACCGAGCGAGTTAAGAGGCCGTGAGTACCAACAACCCTCTGGACTCCATGTCTCTTGAAGACAGTAGGTATAGGTCTAGGTAGGGTAGGGTTTTTTACCCATAAGTTAAGGGCCATAATTAAATCCCTAATGCCCGTTTACCTACATTGGTCGAGGACAGTGGCCAGTAGCAAGTGGAAGTCTAGTGGCAAGTGGCAAGCACACAATGACAGTGATTGTGTAGAATTTTGTTGACTCGGTCGAGTCAACTAAATTCATCTCTATATTTAGGTATATCTAATACATTTCTGTCCGTGCCACGCCGATGCCATGTCGGGAAAATAATTATGATACAAGTAGCATTTCCTATGTTTCCTCCTGTATAAAATTGTATTTTTAGGATACGACATGAACGGAATGATTTTAATGTCTTGCTTGGTATTCATTGATTTGGAAGAATGTATTCAGCGTTTGGAAAAGTTGACAGCACTCAAGAAAATACCCTCATCTCCAGTCAAACCAAGTATGAAACACCATTTACTTAATACCTACTGCTGTACCTACCTGTTCGTTAGGTACCTACCTAGGTAAACAAGATACCTTGTAGAAATGATTACTTACTTTTATATAATTCAATATTATTTATGTGTTATATTTCAGAAGTAAAAAAAAACTATCAACCTGATGTCCGCTACGGTGAATATTTGCAAAAATGTTACGTGCCGTTTTACAGTAACCATTCTTCAGGCGAGAAAAAACCATCGAAGCCCTTACCTTTGGGATACAAACTGAGATTAAGAAGTGAAGATGTGTGTACCTACTTGTATAATACTTACCTTTTTAATAGCCATTGATTCAAATGAATTTTGCCATCATTTTGAATTTTGCCTTATTTTTGTAATTACCTATTACTTATTATCTCTGAAACTAATCTTTTTTTGGTTTGCAGAGCTACACAAGGCTACGAAAGAATATTGATTTCGTAAGTACCTACCTACTTCTTAGAGAATATACCTATGTTGGTCATCATCACTATTTTCACCCCTGTCACAATTTACACCCTTCATAGAGAATTAGGATAGGGTACCGGTACTATAATCATGTTATATTTTAGCTTGAAAAACGCAAGGAGAGAAATAAAACGGCAAAGGAAGCTGAAAGGATTTGTACCTATAAGTTTTGGGAACCACCAAGTACTCTACGTAAGTTGCAACAATTATTTCTGATTTCCAAAATTATATTTCTAGTTCGAAAACCTACATCAGTTTTTGACGATCTTTGTGGCGGAGTGGGTGAAGGCCCGCCTGAGACGCAGAGATTGTGTCCGATCCCCGCTGCGGGACAAAATATGTCTGTATGATCTGCAAAATAATTTTCTCAAAGTCTTGGTTTTTCCTATGTACCTATTATAATGTATGGTATGTATTTTCAAAATATATAGGTACACCTAAGTAGTAGGTAATCAGGTCATTTGGTTACCATACATACATAACACAAGCATTAAATTGCTTAGCTTGGGACGCTGATGACACTGTGGAATGTCCACGGATATTTATTTATTTTCAGGTAATACTGATCCAAAAATGGCTGCTTTCGTCAATAAATTGAAAATGATAAAAAAGAAAGCAAAGCCCAAACACAAGGCGCCATATAAAAATGTTCAGTATCAAGTAGGCGGTGTTGCTTTTACTGGAGGAACACCACACTACCTACTAGCAAGTAAGTGGTTTTTACTACTTAAGTTGGTTAATAGTTCTATCACTGTTATTGATTAGTAGGTACCTAGTGTGAATGCACTTATTATTTTTTCGAGATTATCTTATTACATACATACCTACATCAAAAGTTGCTACATCTTCCCAATTTTAAAAGTTTGTAACGAGCATTATTCCCTCCACAGATGTAGCATTGATGCCGACTGGTTATATCCCGATAAACGGGGGGATTGCTGGAGTACTTGGAGATTACGTCACTACTATCGTAGGATACTGGAAGTTTCCTAGGGAAATAAAGGAAGTTTGTGATGATACATGCAATTGCGTGGAAAAATGGTAGTACAATATTAATGGTAGATATGAAACATACCAACACTATGATAATCAATATGATAAAAAAAACCAATATGTTTTAGGGAGGAGGCTGTAATGGAATATCTAAACGAATCCAAGTGTCGATGTGGACATTTATACGATTTTCACAATGAAGGCAAGACAAAAGATAAATTCTTTTATCCTCCGACGAGACATGGACCATTTTGGGTTGACAAAGCAAAAATTTATCAAATGGATCCGATGGATGATTTTATAAGAGATACCGTGCAAAACGCTATGCTGTCTATCGAGCCAACGGTAATGTACCTACCTACCTTAGTGCATTATAAAAGTATTTTAAATAAAATCCATAAGTAAGTTAATAATTTGGTAAACATAAATCATCTCGGTCATCCATCATACTATTTTAATTATATTGGTGTAGGATTAGTGTAGTGTAGGTAGGTACCTTAACTTGCACATTGTCTTTCTTGGGAGATGTTGGTATGCCTGTTTGTAATGGGTGTTGGCAAATTGGCAACCTCTTAACTTTATTTTCACTTATTTTGTTTTAATGGTCATAATAATTGTAATTGTTTCAGCCTGAACCATCAATGCCTACTCTATCAGCTTCGGGATTGCGAGAAAAAGACCTTCTTGCGGTATGTTCAGAAATAGAGAGGCACGGTTTTGCTAAATATTTCTAGGTACCTACCACTACCTTTAATACATGTTTAAATAATTATTTACAGGCCTTCTTAGCAGATCTTTCCGACACTCCCTTGCTAATTCCTCATTTACCACAAGCAAACCTCTTAAATAATCTCCAGGAATGGGTCAGGAAACGAGTGAAAGGAAAAATTACACCTAAAGAACACAGTAAGTATTTTAACTTGTACCTAAGTAAATGCATTTCTTATATTTTGTAAGACATTTTATGAAAGATATGTGTATGTGTATGTGTGTATGTGTCATACATTTGTTATTTCAGAACGGTTTCTGCTGACGTCACAACGCAGATGGCTAGACCTGAAGCACATGGACTTCCGAGCTAGAGCTTACAGGATACCGTTCACATTAAAACAACTAGAGCACTTGAACTGGTCTCACAGACAGTTGATCCAAAAGCTGGTAAATATGTATTTGAATTTTCTTCTTCGGTTTCCAGGGGTCTAGGGAAGGTTTAAACGGTGTAAAAATATTGAAACATTGCGCAGAAAATTGGTAATTTACACTATATTTCTCGCGTTTGACACAGGACAATGTCTGTTGGGTCAGCTAGTTAATATTATCTTATCTTATTATCTTATACTACTAATTCTGTCTCTCTTTTCGTTCTAACTACCCCTAGGTACCTACTCCAAGTTTCAATCAGTCCATTTGATTTCTTGCCAATTATTATGTGTTTGTTTGCAGTTCCACATACTATTGGAAGACTTTGTATCACGAAACAGATTGAAACAGCTAGAACAAACACGTTTATGGTGGTCTACCACCAAATATGATGCTTATCCCAGCAAACCATTCCTGTGAGTAGATTCCCATAAAAATATGCCATTTAAAAATGTAATTGTAGCCTAACTTTTGTACCAAACCTTCGTGGATAAAGAGCAGAGAGGTGATGATGATGATGATTATTGCTGTAGGTAAGCTTCGGACGGCTTCACTCTCAACTTAATTTAGTCTTGTACTCGTATAGTGTAAAACCTTCCTTAAATGAGCATCAAAATGCAGAAATCTTATTTTCAATTTCGACTGATAGTTCCAGAGATTAGCGCGTTTTATTAACGCTATAACTAACCTACTTACATGAAAATGAACCCTTAGCAAACTTCTCTGCTTTAAATTGATTACAATGATAGTAGGTTTGGATAGACTTGACATGACAGGTAGGCAGTTTAAGTGGTATTTAATTGTCATCACCTGTAGCCCGTCTGTCACGTCCTGCACTTGCCTTCCTCTGCCCCACAACATATTTTAACATGGTATTTTTATTTCAGAGATATATTCTTCACATACATGCCTGGACGAATGAAAGATACTTTCCTAATAAATCCTTACAGCTCTGAGCTCACTCCCAAGCACGGTGCTAAAACTTGCCCATTGTCATCTTTGTTTTAGTCGGAATGTTTATTATTTTAATGCTTGGGAATGGTTACATTGTACTTGATTGTACCTAAGCTCCTATGTTTATTAATCTTATGATCTTTTGTAAAAAATGTTAATGGTGTGCAGTGCAGTAGGTACTATTTTTGGCAAATGTGCTGTTTTAGTAAGTTTTTTCTGATGTGAATGTGACGTTTCAAGTGTTTGAAATAAGTATAGCCTGTGTATTAATGTTTAAAAATTGCAAAATAATAATTTAAATAAAATATTATGTTTATGTAGGTACCTACTACGGTTTTTTTTTGCTTACGTACAGTGCATATAGATGAATGTGAATGAAAACCAGTTACGAAATCGTGGACGAAGCGAATGCCTGAGAGTGTCTAATTAGTACCTAATTACATAAACATGGTAAAAAATAATTCAATAGGACAGGTAGATGGATATATTTTTTTACACTACCTATGACTATGAGTCAAAGGTTCGCGCCGAGACTAGCTCTAAACTAAGCAAAGAGCATAACTAAGTACCTACTTACTAATACAACATCACTATTACTTGTAGGTATTGGTTTTTAAATAATTACCCACCGTACCGCTGTGGGTACCTATCATGGGCGGTAGTCCCGTGGGTCAGTATGTAACGGGCAATGCAGTTCGCGAGCGAGACTTAGACAGGAGCAGGCAGGAGAGGAGACACCGTTATACATTGCCTAAAATCTAGTAACGGTTGCAATCTCCTGTCTCGGTTTCGAACGAGCTACTTGCTTGAAAAGTCCAAGAAAGTACTGTTCTCGTATGAATTTGGATGAGCCTTTTATAAATCGTCTAGTGGGCGTCAGTGTCAGTGTCATGTCCACTTTTTAATCATCTGTCAGTCCAGTCAAAATCGATCTCCCAGCCTGCTGTTCTGTCAAAACCTCAGAAGAAGGAAAGATATAGAAATGACATAACCACGAAAAAACGAAGCAGCCAGGCACGAAGATGGCGGCTTGCCGTAGAGTTGTGCGCACGCACTATTATCGATATTTGAATTGCACTTTCGAAAATTATTTCTTTTAGAATAAAACTGAAGAACGCTAAAAGAAAATAATTTTCGAAAGTGCAATTCAAGTTCATGAACATGAAATTAATTAATGAAAGGGGCGTGTTTCAAACAATATTCTGTCCAAAACATTGGCAGCATAAAAGGCTTAGCAACCTCTTTATTTTGTACTAGGTACTTGTACAAGTATGTCCATAATAAAAGTAATTTTACCCAATTTAATCCCAGTTGCCACCGCGGCGTTGCAATATACCTACTTGTTTTTTATTAATACATATTCTATTCTTCTACATATAAAAATTAATCCTATTTAGATGTCACTCAATAGCTCCTTTGCCCAGCAGTGGGACACAATAGGTACTTAATAAAGGTAGGTACTTATAATAACCATTTAAAAAAAAGCTACGGTGGTACCTACGAAGTGCGCCCAGGTCAGCTTGTTACTAATATAATACTTAATACTTAAATGTAAGGGAGACCTTTGCCCAGCAGTGGGACACAATAGGTTATTAAAAAAAATAACTTTGGTATAATTATTTATTTATGAAGCTGTGAACACTTTAAACCATTTTCTGGCAACGACACTACCAGCCGCACAACTTGTCTATTTTAGACTTACCAACAACTCACTTGAAGGCAAAGCATCATCGCGCAGCCTTGTTAACGATCTGTTAGAACATTCCTCTATAAAGTGCAGGGAACAAATAAAAATATATTTGGTTGATTTATTTAAATTTTCCAACCCAATTATATCCAGCCACTGTTTTTTAATTTTTTTAGATGTTGGCAATCTACAATCATAAAATAGAAATGAGTTTTATAAATAATCACCTGTCGCTAAGCTATCGATATCGATATAATGAAAATGACGTCCCTACCGAAACTCTATTTACAATGACGAAATGTTTTCTTATAAAATCACATACTAATAGTAAAACAGTAGGTAAATTATTACAGAAAAGCAAAATTGACTATTTAAACTTTCGCACAAATAGCAAAATCTTTCAAAATAATAAAAATAACAAGATATTTTCAATGAACTAAGTTACTAACCTGTGTAACGTTCTAATGGGATGTTTTTTATTGTTTTGCATGCGGCAGCCCAACACACCGCATCGACCCATAACAGATGCAGTATTATGCACCTTCTAATACAACAAGGAAGCAAAATTTTCGCGTATAATATTAAATTTTCACAAAAACACTGAAAATAACAAGTCGCGATGACAACTGATGTACTCAGGTCAAAGAGCATGTAACTTGTGGTTGGCTGCAAAGAGCATGTAACTTGGCTGGGCGACGGGCTTCAGGGAGATTGTTCCTAAAGAAATGTCATAGCAAGTCCATTCTTTATAATGTCAATGGTCAAAACATTGTAGAAAGAAATCGAAAACCTTGGCTATTTGGTGAATTGGATGTGGTGAACGCTAATTTTCTAAAATGTCTGCACGGCAAGCCATTCAAGTTGGCCAGAAAACTGCGAGGCCCATCCTCTCACTGAACAAAAGTGAAGCAAAAGGGAGGGTTCTGAATCTTTACAAGGCATGGTATCGTCAAGTCCCTTACGTGGGTTAGTAACCTGTTATGTCATCATTTTACGCTGTAATCTAAACAAACACTAAAAAAAGCTCAATGCGATTCCATTTCCAGCTAAGAACTTAGCTTTTATGTCAACCTTTGTATGTAAAGGTAACAGATAAATGCAGGTCCTACCTCGGCACTCAAAAAAATGGTGGTGGTGGTTCCTATGGTCTTTTATATTAATTTGAAGTTATTGTCCAAAACAAGGTGGGAACAAGTCTTAGCGTATTTTGGAATTATGTCCCTAAATATTCAGAATCATTAGGTAAGTACCTACTACTTTGGTGTAAAAATATCTCTGAATTCATTTTTCAGTAAAGGAGTATGACATACCTAAATCGCCTGACCAGTGCCGTGCCAAGCTGCGAGAATTGTTCATGAAAAACAAAGATGTAACTGACATCAGAGTTATTGATATGCTAGTTATCAAGGTAAGGTTTATTTAGAAACTTTTTTTTATTGAATCTTTAAAATAAGGAGCCCTAATGTTGAATCCACCTAATAATGATAAATGTTATGCTTACTAGAGTTCAAGAAGCTGCTGTATCTGTTGCTGTCTCTTTAAAATGAGTGATATTTATAAAAACACTAAAGCCTTGCTAAAATTCCAGTAATTTTATTATAATTGTCTAATGTAAATACAGACTCACATACTAATTTGTTTGGAATGACGTACAATGGAATCCAAAAGTGCATTTAGTTCACACTTCAGCATTAATATGTTGAGATTGTATTTATCGAGACATAGTCATAATATAGCTTCTATTCCATGTGTTTTCTCTATCCGCCTTTATATCACTTATGCCCAGCAGCATTTTATCTCAACACTTAGGTACTTCTGAAATTTTTCTGTTCCTCCACAAAATATTTTTCATTATACATAAAAATACCTTCATCATTGATAGGTAATATTAGTTCACTTACTATGAATCTTATTGAGTAGTAGTCATAGTCTCACATAGTCATATAGCTTCTATTCCATGTGTTTTCTATATCCGCCTTTCTATCACTTATGCAGAGCAGCATTTACTCAACATTAACTTCTGAAATTTACCCATTCCTCCACAAAATATTTTTCATTATACATACAAATACATGTATTCCTGTATTATTATTATTTTTAAACTTCATTTTCAGGGGCAAATGGAACTGAAAGAGACAATGCAGATGTGGAAGCAGAAGGGACATATTATGGACTACTTCAGGCCAACTGCGGAAGCCAAACCCAAGGATTTCCTATCCAAGTTCTTCTCTTCTAATGAATAAAACATTAGTCAAATAGTGTAAATATTAAAGATATAATTTAAATAGAAGTTGCAATTCAAATTTTAGTTTTAATTTAATCTACTTATATTATTATACAAGTAAAGCAGTATATTTTGTTTGTTTGTATGTGCTAATCTCAGGAACTGGACAGGACAGCTTATTTCTTTTTTCTCTACTTATTTCATAATCTTTTTCTTCTTCTTCTTGTCGTGTCACTAGCTCACTAGCCATTTTGAACTCCAAGAGGCTCCTTTCGTGTACTCATAATGTAACAAATAATCAAAAATTGAGGAACAAAGAAAAAACACAGACCCAACTGGCGGCGGCGTAAATAAATCGTAAAGTAGGTATCTAAAATAGTTTTTGGAATGATTAAAACTCTTTGGCATGTGTGACGGTTGAAAAGAAATCTCTAATAATGTCATGTTTGACTATTGAAATTAGATTGAAATGAATTTCATTTTATTGTTTTAATTAAACGTAGTGTTTATATTCTCTTTGGTTTTGATTGAACAGTGAAATTGAAACTTACTCAAAATCATTCCTTGTATTTCTTTAATTAGGCACTAATTTTGTCGGAAAAAGACATTAAATTTGCATCTTAGGTCCAAAAGATTTGTGTAAAATGGCAGGAAGAGAAACGATGAAGGCAGCTAGCAAGACAGTGCGACCACTCTTGTCCATGGATTACCGTGAAGCTCGCTTGCGAGCCCTTGGACTATATAGAGCATTCTACCGTTACATACCATACATAGGTGAGCATACCTAATATAATTAGGTAACTACATGCTGAAGCATTTATAAAAATTGCAGTCTTTTCAAGAATCCTTTCATACAGGGTCATAGCAAATTAGAATCGCCTACCATAACTCGTATGTAGTTCGTTTGAGCTAGCTAGTTGGTACCTAGTTAAACCACGTAAAACTCAATGATGATGTATGCATTTTTTCTTTCAGTAAAGTATTTCGACATTCCAAAAAGTAGGGAGCAGGTCAAATGTAAACTACGAGAGCAATTCTACCGGAATGCCTGCGTGACTGATGTGCGGGTCATCGACATGCTTGTTTTGAAGGTAGGTATAAGGTAAAATACCTACTAGCAACCGTTCTCGGTTTCATACGAGAAAATACTTGAACAGAAATTTCCGCGGAAGTCTTCCGGCATAAAATGTTAGGCAGGCCGGAGAATATCTAACCACATCAAACAAAGTTATTGTTAAATGGGCATTAGCTGAGCTGCACCACTGGCTTTTTTCTCATGTCTAGGTACCTACATTACTAGGTACCTGGTCTAAATAATGATTCTTTATCTAGGGCTTCATGGAACTGAAAGAAATAGACCACCAGTGGCAGCAGAAGGGTCACGTTATGGCGTACTGGCATCCGACCGCTGAACCGCGCCCTTACGATTTCGTGGGCAAATTCTTAGCTGGAATGGATTAATTATGACTTGACTGATTTGACTTCCTCCCGAAACTTCGCAAACATCATAACTAGGTATTATTTATTTGATCCAGTCTTTGAAGTAGATTTACGTATTAAATTGTTTAGATTTTTATATTTGACGAGAGTAAAATAAAACTGTAGGTACCTAGGTAACTACTTATCTGGACTCGTTTATTTTTTGTAGGTAGGTACTATGCAAATTGTGCAGTGAGTTAGACGTAGGATTGTAGTTATAGTTTATAAATAAAAATAATTAACAAATTCAATATTTTATTGATCACTTTCGTTCCACATCACATGCCTTTCAAAGGCCCATTGAAAATTAGGTGAGTAAGTAAGTATCTGAAATTATTTACTCCTAAAATTTGATTTAAACAGATTCTTATAAAATAGTAGAATAGGTATTTATGTATCTTGCGGATAATAGCGGCTACAGTCAGCCACAACAAGATGTAATATACCTACTAAGATATTATAGCATGAATAATGTTCCAATAGTTTTGTTAGTTTGAAGCAATAAATTTAGAACAGCTTCATATAAAAGTCGCGCCCGGGCGCTTAACTTCTTGAAATCTTTTAATTGACAAAAATAACGTTTTTTTAATTTTATTGTGGCTGAATGTAGGTACATTATATTTCTTACTTTATTTTAAGAGTGTTAAGCTTTAATGACGTCGAAATATTAAGCAGTTAAAATCATGTTTTCTAAGGCTTCTACGCATCATACCAACGGCACTTTGCAAGCTCATGTATATTAAGATAGTATCTATATCAAACTTGACTTGTTACGCAAATGAGTAATATGGTCCGTTTTCCATAATTTAGTGATAGTGGCAGTAACTCTGAAGCAGATATAAGTGCCACTGACACAATGTTAAGAAGCTACATATTACAAAATCAAATTTCTATTTTATTAGTGAGAAACTTTGTAACAATCAATAAACTATAATTGCTTGAAAACAGTAACAGAGCCAGTCACAACCATGTTTTCTGATATTTTACCAAGAAATTAAGAGTATGAATTTATATTCTATGTTAGTATAAAAAATATGGACAGCGTTGGATGGTCAATGTTGTTGTTACATTTTCTTTTAAAAAGCTATACTTAAGCGTTTTTAAAATAAACATGAATTTTCCTTTTTTTGTCAGATGGTTTGTGTAAGGCTTAAGCTAAACTTAACCTAGGTAAGCTACTAACAATTGCTGTGCAAAATATGTTAACAGCAACATTTACAAAATAAGTAAGCTAAATAACTACTACGGGGTATATTTATTTACCTACAATAATAATTTATTTACGACAAATCTCTAGGTTTAATAATATATTTAATCTCTTTTGGTATTGTCTTTATGGTAAATATACAACCGGTAGGTATGTTATTTTACAAAAATATCCATTGTTATGAATCGTTTCATTGCAAATAAATTAAAAGTAATAAATATTACTGTTATCTAGTCATCTTAATACAATATGTTTTATTTTAGAAAAATTACTACTATTTACAATTCTTTAATAGCTTAACAAATATACCTACTTTACAAGCAAAAATAGGTTAACATGGTATACATAAGTACATAATTAGTATTCGTAAAGTTTTTACAAATTGCTTGTGGCGCAAATTATCTTGCTACGATCGCGTAGCAAACATGCTACGATCGTGTAGAAGACTCTACGCCGTAGCCCGTAGGCCAGAGATATTTCAAAATGATAAACCAGCTTACTCGCCTGCTTACGACAGCTTACGGCTCACGTGGTGCCCTACCTGGCTAAAAAGTAGCTTATGTGTTATTCCAGGTTACAAACTATGTATAGTTAGTTTCAGCCAAATCCGTATAGTCGTTTTCGCGTGAAAGAGCAACGAACATTCATACAAAATTTTGCGTTTATAATATTAGTAGGATCGTGGCAAGTTTCAAGCCTTATTATTACGATCTAACACTCATAATGATTTATTGGCTCGATAAGTATACTTACTTTTATTGAAGATTAAGCTTAATTTAGTGTTAATCAATGTACATTATACAATAACGTATCTGGTTGAATCTTCATAGGTTTACGATAAATTGATAACTGATGACGAGCCTGAGCGTAATGTCTAATTTGTTCAAACAACGAATAACTTCACAGTCACAAGAAAGGTGTGGTATTAAAGCAGCATCTTCACGAACTCTGAAAAAGAGAAGTAAAATTAGATTTTAAATTTAAGTCAATCTTAAGCTGCCTGTCCATTAACATGGAGCGAACTGGCGGAGCGGAGAAACGGATAAATACTGATTAGTAGTAAAATAGTGGCAGTTTTATAGGTAGTCAAAGTTCTAATCTTTAATGTTTGGTTTATCAAATACGGAGAGCGCTAGCTGTCTATTTCGTACGTCATCTATTTCCTAGAATCATCATGGAATAGGTATACAATGTATGTACAGTACAGATATATATATGTACAGATTTTCAAGGTCGAATAAAGCAGTCATTTCCTTCAGGTCATTATCTCGATTATATGGGAGTGTTGCCAATCTTTTAGTTTTGTGACACTTCTGTCCGCCGTAACAGCATTCTTTCATGACTTACGCTGTTTTTGATGTTTAATTTTAGATATTTTCACATTAATCTTGTTCAGCAGTTTCGAATGTTTCTGCTCCAAATAGATCGAATTCGTCTTTAAAAAAAATGTTCTACATAATGTTCTACAGCGAGTCTCATACAGGGTCTCAGACCTATATACCTACCACATCACTCAACATACAAGGATTAAAGAAAGGTGTATAGACAGGCGCGATAGACATTCTTTCAGACCGTTTATGTAAATACAAAGTATAGATTCAGAATCGATTAAACGCCCATATTACAGGAAACATTTATTCAGAAAGAAACCATGAAATTAAGTCGATACTGCCGTCGCGGTCGTTTTCTCCGAGTGCAAAGAGTGTTGGTAAAAACTGAATTCTGCAGATAAACCAATTTAGAATGAACTGCGATGGCACGATGTATCGTTTTCGGCTTGTGGAGTAGGTAAAGGGGCTGGTTGAGATACGTCCATGACTGGCTCATTGAAGATGATGAAAACGCTCTTACGATAGGAAATGTACCATCATAATAGATTCTGGTCAATCGAAAAACCGAGTGTACCTGTTAATTTCGACAGTTCACTACAAAAAACTAGAATAATTAAGCTTATAAAGCATACCTTCATAGTCGATCCTGCCATCATGGTCGATGTCTCCGAGCGCTAGGACCTGGTTGAGCTGCGCGTCGGTGACGGGCTCGCCGATCATCTCCAGCGCCGAGCGCAGCTCGTCCCGCGTTATGTACCCGTTGTCGTCCCGGTCGAACACCCTTAAAATCATATAGTTTTAAAATGAAAATGCATCAAATATTTCGATTTATACAGGTTCGTTCGTTCGTTCGTTCGTATGAGCAAGTGGCCAATTCTGTATATATATCAACAGGTATATATCCTCAAGTAAAGTTTTGCTTAGTTACTGCCTATCCGGGTGTATAGGAAGGGCTAAAACTTAAACATCAAAACATGACATTTAAAATTGTTTATTGGGCACGCTTCCGCCTAGCAGTGGCTTGGATCAGTTAAGCTACATATAAATCGTTTGTAACGATCCTTAGGTGGCTCAACTGGTTCTAATTGTATTTTGTACAGTTATGTAATGTTTAGTTTCCGTAAATTGGTTATATTTTACCACTTTCATCCAAGTTTTTTTTGGAATTTCAGTTTCTAATATCGATGTTTTCAGCAATTAATGAATTTTGAATTTTAAGGTAGTTGTATGCGTCAAACTAGCGCCACCACCATTTTATTTTATTATTACGTTGAACAAAGGAATTTTAAAAAACTGAATGCTCCTATTGTGAAACCTTCTTCAGGTACCGCCACCAAAGTCTCATAAATCTACACACTTTCTACGAAAAGGTTGTATGCGTTTTATTATGTTCTTCCTTTAATATGTTGAGCGCCATCAATGCACAACATGATATGCATGCTGCGGTCCCCTATAAGAACGCGTTAACATTTTTTATCTAGGATACCCTTAGGCGTAGCTCCTTCGTAGCACCGTAGCAACTAGCTACGACAAACATTAGCAACTTCGAAATAGGTACTAATATTTTATTGTCTACGTGATTTTGTTCATGCTTGTAATGTAATAAGTTATTGAGTGAATACTTACTTGAAGGCTGCGAGTAGATCCTTTGTGATCTCTTCCTCTGAGTCACCTCCGATACTACTGACGTCCATTCCTTGTAACGCTTGTATTTTTGTCACCCACTGCATGAAGTCATTCTCGTCTATTAGGCCGTTGCCTGAAAAAACAAAAAAATATTATAATATCGAAATTAGCCTAATTCCTTTGTAGCATTTTAGGAACAAATCGATATTTCTCATAATAAGATTTTATAGACTGGGCGTTCTTAGCCAGTCTGGAATCTCAAATTCTCTCTCAAAGTAGCAATCTTAATTATGTACGTATTTTTAAAAAACCTTTTACAAGAGCTTCCTATGCAATATATACTAATATTATTAACAGATTTTATCGCTTTCATCTTAACAATGTCTCGGGAACTACAGTGTCCTGTTAAGTGCAGGCAAGATTTTTGAGACAGTGCCATCATTAAACCTAAATAATAATCCTGTCTTCAAAAGATGTAAAGACCCAAGTGTAGGGTACTTTGGTAAGGTTTAGGTAATAAAATTCAATAATTTCGACAGACAGGTTTACTTCAATTTCACATGAACAAGCAGAAGGGCAATTAAAAAAATAGACGGTAGGTACGGCGGTTAAACTTAAATTACGCGCGAAGATTTAAATCTCCAACACCAAGTATTTATGAAGAGATAATGGGGGCAATTCGGAGTGTCGCAAAAGCTAAACTAAACTAATTAAAATTATTGCCATCCTTTTTATTTCCATCGCTATGAAAGGGACGGCAACAATTTTAGTTAGCTTAGTTTAGCTTTTGCGACACTCAGTGCCACTATTGTGCATTTTATGACTTTCTTTTTAAATTGTGATTCTGTGAATTTTTCGTTTTTTATCTCGATACTTATAGATAATAATAATAATAAATTTTAAATTAAAATTTTACTGCTTAAGAGGTAGAAAAAGCCTATTTTATTATGTTTAGCCCGAACTAAGCTTGGGCGGTGGATTTTATACCCACTCCTAGCCACCAGTTTACGCCGTTGTCATGGATCGCTAGAGTTTAATTACCTAGAAGATATTGATGTGAGTCATTCGTCGCTGATAAACTTTGTTTATGTGAACCAGCGAATACCAGCCGCGAAATTTCATAGAAAATACCTGAGCGAAATTCGCGCGGTATGTACATACCTCTACAGGCAGCGAATACCGCGTAGGTTTGAATAGGCCTTTACAATTAAGATTAGAGAGATCGGACTTAAGAAATATATTGGTGTTATTTTATCTATAAAGTAATTGGTTATGCGGAATCGCATTATCATATTGTTGATAATTATCGGCATCTTTGATCAGTAACGGAAATCTGAAGGGTTTATAATTTCCTAGTTGATAGAACATAGATTACCTATTTCCAAGTCCATGTAGGTCTAACTATGGAAATGTAATTAAATTTTTTGTAGTATACATTATGTACCTGTATAGTTTCAAAGTGATATAAATAAATAATTACTGGTATACATAATAGCTATTATTAAGATTTAACAATTCTATTTTTGAAGTCATTCAAAATTTAATAAATAGGTATATAATTATTGAATTTTTCAAAATCTTGAATCGGTTTAGCACTGATTAGCGTCATCTCAATATTTTTTTAGTAAGAAGTTGAATTAAACAGAGAATAGTATCTGAAATTCAGACATATCTGAATTTCAGATACCATTCTTTAGGTCACCTCAACTCACTGTATAACAATAACAACACCTAACAAAAAAAGCTTACGTCATGACTTGCCTAGAAAGTCTTGCACGTGGCAGAAACATGGTAAACAAAAGCAGAATCGATAAGGTTAATTCTCTCTGGTTATTGTAAAATGGCGTGCAGGTTAGCTGGCTTCCGGCACTAAGGAAATGTTGTGGCTGTGCCAGTTATCGGGAGCGAACATTGCATATCCTGCTCTAGTCCTAGAAGTGGAATCATAATAGAATATTCCTTCTATTCTATTTTTTTTTATCTTTGTTGCGCGGTGGACGAAAGCCTGCTTGGGATGTGGTTGCGGGTTCAATTTGGCCAAATATTTGTCTCGAGTCTGGGTATTTTCTATGTATATAATATGTAGGTATGGGCTTAAAAAAATATAACAATTAGTACTATATCTCATCTCATCTGATTACCATAACACAAGCATTAAATTGCTTAGCTTGGGATAAGATGACGTTGTGTGAAATGTTCAAGGGTATTTATTTATTAATTAATTCCAACTTACTCTTTATTCAACATTTAATTCGGTATTTACCAACTTATTTTGCAATATTTCTACAGCTTTCTGCAGTACATTATCATAAATTATATACGATATGTAAAATATTTATTAGGTAAATTAGTGTTTCTATGGATTCGTTTAATTTATCGTCCTTTCATTAAATAAATCTAAAATTGTATCCCTAAAAAAGTAGAACACACCTCCTGGCCCATATCTAATGCCAAAGCGTGTTTAGTTAAAAACATGGAAAGGTTTTATTTATTTCCATGAAAACGGATATATTTTAAGTACCTACCTACATTATCAAACCAACTTTGTTATTTGAAAAAATTCATTTCATTGCCTAATTTCATTTCCAGATCAGACATGACGTTGAGCTATATTAATTTTTCATACTTTGAATAATTTTTTATTAGAAATAATTTTGGACGAAAGAAGTTTCTTCAGAAATTATTTTGCCTTTGACGTTGCGTCAAGTATCAGCCGATAACTGTAGAGCTACGTATTTCCGGTCCAAAGAAGGCCTGCGACCTCAAGGTCATGCGACTTACAGTCGGCAGTAAAAACCTGTTACGACTGCTTTACAAAAATAATTATTTACTTCGACGAAGGGTGCCGTAAAAACGTTCTTCACTATTTATAATTGGTACTTTATAATTTTAGTACTGCATTCGTTTAAATGTTAACGACTGTATAATAAAGATCTTTAGGCGTCGATGGGCTTGCAACCTGTCACGTATGTAATGATTCTTTTATCTGTGGTAATGTTAACTTCTGCAAAATATGGGTATGTATCAATGATATATCGTAGGTAGGTATGTACCAAATATGTATTTGGACATACCTCTGACTACCCTTTAGACATCTTCAAAGGATCTAAAATGATCTGAATGAATTTGTCTACCGCACCTTGGGAACAGTCGTGATCATATTTAATTTAATTTAATTTTATATGTGTAATGGATTTTTTTTTAATTTATATCTTCCATCCATTCTTTATTTTAGTGATTTTCAGAAAACAATGTGCACAGAAAATATGGCTATAGATAGTACCTATTTCAGTCTTGTAAAGTAAATGCCGTTGGAATAGGCAGTAGAATCACCTAGTTTTAAGAACGTGACATGTCAAAGTGGTCTATAAACGATCGTAATGAATAAATACATTTTGATTTTGTTTTTGCCTTAGAGAGGAACAGAATTTATCTCGTCAATTTTCTCCCGACTGGTGTCATATTTTAAGAAGTTTAATGTTATCGGGTGAACGTAACATTCCACCCCTAGATCGCTCAGATCCTAAAAAGTCAAGCAGTTCGGTACAATGGTTAGTTACAGTTAGATTTTAGACTATTTTAGACTTTCCAAGTCATTATGACTAGATTTGTATTTTTAAATTATACCAATATATAAACCCGCCCTTCGCAACTTAGGTACTGCCTTCTGCAAATTTGTTAATACATTTTCATATTAATTTAGTTAGAAGAAATTATGAAAATTACCATCCTAGTTTCATTCGTAGTACCTACAATCCTACTTTCTGTTATATAAATTCTGTCAGCTATATATTTTCTAGATAGGAACGATGGTATCAGGAAAAGATTTCTGAAGGGCATCGAGCACGCGAAGCGTTTCAATGAGGTTGTGGTCACCACAGATACTCTTTTTTTTTGTACACAAAACGCGGGTCAATACTGGTATTCTTCTGAATTAATTAATCCTACAATATATTTATTAAAAACGCGAAAGTTTGTATAGATAATACCTAGCTACTTAGATGGATGTTTGTTACTCTTATATGCAAAAATTAATGAACGAATTGGACTGAAACTTGGAAGTTGGAATTATAGTATACGTCCTGGAATAACACTTTCACTACTTTTGTCCGCTGGTACCACACGAGCGAAGCCGCGGGCGAAAGCTTCTATGTGTTATTATATTAATAGAACGCTGTCTTGACTGAAAATTGACTGTTGGTAGCGTTTTCACTATCCGTAGTAAATGAAGTGATTCTATTGGTGCTTCATAAAAACCACTCTCGCTTCGCATCCTCGCACATCTCTGGTGGAAACGCTCACATCGTTTCTCAGCTTCAGAATGCATCCTTGCAAGGCTTAGCTTCTTCGCACATCTTAGGAAACGCATCCTTAGTGTTTTTTACCTTTTTGAAATTATTTTGAGGTATTTCAGAGTTGTATAGAAAATAGTTCGTACGGCACATTTACTCATTAAATTTGGTGATGGATATGAAGAAATAATCAGCTCAAGATTATATATCAGCTATCAATAACATCTGCGCCTTTCGTATCAGTGTAGTGCCATAACCGGTGTCAACCAGTTTTCACCCGCGAATGTGCCCTATCTAACATCAACGTTAATCTGTTGATCCAATCAGCACCGGTCATCTAATGGGGTTAGCTGGTTCTTGAACACGTCATTTTATTTACCTACTAGCTTCATTGTTCAACCTTTGCGATAGGCGTTATCTAGGCTATTTTATAGTAGGAAATGCAAATAAGGTACCAAGAGGTATTAATTTACCGTAGCCATCCACTACGCGGTCTTGTGCCATTAAAAAAGTAAGTGCGTATGAGCACGTGGCCAACTCTGGTGATGGGGTGTACCAGTTGCGTCCATTGACGCCCCGCGACGTGGACTATGTCGTCGACCCACCACGTTTTTTGTCTTACCGTCAATATATTGTCTCACTGGAATTTATCCGTGACTTCACTCGTGTGCTACGTACGAGTAGGTCTACTTTGATTATAAAAAGCCAGGCGACTAGACTATTTCTAAATTTAATTCGTTCTTAAGGGAGCAATGCAAAAGTATTATGCCCTAATAAGTTCAAACTTTAAATTAAAATAATTATGCTTTAATACTGGGTAGAAGGAAGCAGGGTGATGACAACGTAGAGCTTTTATTATACGCTTAACGATACCAAACTACGGCTTCAAGTTTTTAATGTGGGATTTGTTGTGTAATCCTGGCTCATAAGGATGACCTCTACACTACAACAGTATGTACCTAGTCTTTAGATGATAAAATATATAGTAGAGTCGCTTTGACTAACATTGTGACTTCGTGACATTATTTTCGTACTTATAAGTCAACTGCATCATTACAATAGTTTTTCTTAAACTTTCGCGATTACAACTCATATTTATAAATACATGGACACGGGGTTTTATCGCGTTATTTAAATACTTTAATAATAGGTAAATAACGCGATAAACCCCACGTCTATGTATTTATAAATATGCATCATTACATTCCCTTTTAGTTTGTAACTTATAAGTATTATGTAACTTATAAGTTCACCTTTAACATAAATACCATGACAACATTTTCAAAGCTGTCGCTCTAACAGGTAATAGCACTAGCTCGGGGCTAGATGATGCTGTATAAACTGCCCTATCCTATGTATTTTATTTATTAAATATAGCACCAAACAATTCTCAAAGTTTTCGGCACGTCCAAAATATCGTTCTGCATGAAACTGTAAATAGGCACTTCGATATAAACTACTATTTAAACTTTCCAAGCGACACATTTGATTTATGGTTCATTATGGCAAACTGCCGTTAAATAACCGTGAAAACAAAGCTGTTTACTACCTAGGTAGGACTTCTTCCAAAACATTAAACAACGCATTCATTTTCGTTTGCTAAAGAATCGAAGTGATTATGCTTAAGGTGGCTGTATGCGTCAAATTAGCACCGCCACCTATTTTATCTTATTATTGCGTTGAACAAAGGAATTAAAAAAAAAGTTTGTACAGTCTAGACATTAATCGTCTTTGGTTTGTGATACATATCATAACTTTTTTTTGATACCTCTGTAATAGTTTTATTTTGTATAGTTTAGGAAAAATAGCGAAAACAGAGTTTGGTGGCCACGAAGTGCAACTTCGCTACTCTTCCTAAAATATAGCCCTTCAAGAGGTTTTAAACCGTACCTACCTTAAAAGATATTAGAAGCTTATTAGAAGCTTTAAAAAACGGTCTTGATCAAATATGAGACTGGTTTTAGGTAATTAATAATAGGTACCTATACAAAGAACCTATAAATAAAAGAAAATAGAAACGAATGTCTCGGTAAATAAGAAGTATTTTATGGTAAACCAAAAAGATAACGTTTGGCTTTGGAAGGTTAAGTTTTAGTACACTCTGTATATTAAAAGCATGTTAGTGACGCGTCATCGACGACTTATCCTTACCCTGCCATACTATGTAATTAAGATTAACGAGCAAACCCCTGTTAATCGTTATAAATTTTTCATTCATCACAAGCACTGGTACCTACCTACCTACTACCTAATAGCTTTCGGTGAATAGTGTTTTGACTTTGAATAATAACCTTTATGATGCTTATAAAATAAATGGTGGAAATCGCTTTTTGAAGCAAAATTAACTCATTAGGTAGGTAAATGTTATAATTTCGATGAAGGTCAAGTTTTTTATCTTCATTTAGATTTCAGACAATGGAACAATGGATAATAAGAAAACAAAACATAATACCTATCCATTTCATACCTATCCAATTTCATTTGATAGGTAGGTACCTAATTAAATTTAGGGATGATTAAACCAGAAAGAAAAATAACAAATATGAAAATGTAAACCAACCAAACCTTTAAAAGGCCGTTTAACTTCACCAATGCTAAGTTAAACGGCCGTTTATAGCTTTGGTAACCGCGAGCTTTAATCTTGGTTATAGTTGTGCGTGCTACAGTGTAGTTAAATGAGCAGTAAGGCAACTATAAACTGCGGTAACGAACAAACAGAATTCAAGCCGAAGCTATTTTTACGTAATTTATGCAAAAGTTTATTTACACCGGCATTGTTACAAATCCACTGAAATGAAACTGTATATCAGTAAAACGTAGGTCAACGTAAACAACATTTAATTATAACTTGCTGATGAGATGTTGTTTCCGCTCTCTGTAGGGGAGACCTGGGTCAATTGAAACGTGGAATTATTGAAACAATGCATTTTTCTCGAATACCAAGACACTTAGCCGTGTCACCTCACACTCGCCACTCCGTCAGCCATGTACGCATCTATTGCATCTGGCGCTCGGACCATCGAGCGAAGCAATCGGGTACAGGAGGGGATTTTCATTTTGGCGGCATAAAAGTAGCTTTTGTTATACTTGTTATTTTTTCTATAGCACTTTTTACCGCTGTGTTTTGATGCATCTTTTGGTTTAACTGTATACTTTAGTTATCCAGTAATGCTTCTACTGCATTTATTGCTTCTAATACCTACCTATTTTAAACTTAGATTTTTAGTTTTTAATTTCATACTGTCGTATGGGGACAATTGAAACAACTTTCTAAAGGACGATTGAAACGTTTCAACCGTTCCAATGTTTCAACCATCCCCAAACTCCTAAACGACCATAATAATATGGATGCATAGAATGAACGTTGAATGTTTGTCCGAGCATTTCTTTCAAAGCGACTGAAGATGAGTTTAATTTTTAAGTAGACAGAAGTTTAGTTTAATTTTTAAAGTATTTAACTGTTTATTTTTAAAGAGTCTAAAGTCGATCATTTAAAAATTTTATATTTAGAGTAGGCACATAAACATTTTGTACTAAAATTATCAGTAGATAATTTTTTTTGTAGTAAAAACTACAAAAAAAAACAAACAATCAGTAGATTGTTATTTTTTTTGTAGTTTTTACTACCTATATTCTAGGTAACCTATGAATTAGATTACCTATAAGGTCCTTGTCGTATTACGAAGAATATAAGAAGATTGAATGCACAAGATGGATCCGTTTGGAAATGTAAGGTGGAGGCATATGTTCAGAAGTGCACGTCCTATGATTGTTATATCAATGATGATGATGATGTATGTACGTGTCACAATTGAAACAGTGTCATGATTAAAACAGTTATTTTTGTATGAAAAAAAATACCTGTGTTTTTCTCCTCAAACTGTGGTTTGTTTTAACTTAAATAAGAAAAACTATGTTACCTATGCCAAATGGTAATAATTAGTATAAGTGCGAATGGTTAAAAATGCATAGTTTAAAAAATATTTGAAGTTGTTTCTGTCATAAATACTAATGTTCATAGATCTGAAAATATGTATGTTACGCTTACGAACTTTTCATAATTTCATTAATGAATTGTGCCATATTGGATGTGATTAGAACTGGCTAGATAACTATAACAGTTTTGAATATATAAGCGTGTTTCAATCAACCCCAGTGGGTGTTTCAATTGACCCCACTATGGGGTCAATTGAAACACTTTTTCATTTTGCCTATATGTGGTTATTGTGGCTAAACTAATGATCCTAGAGCCACCGAATCTACTTTATTTAGGAACTAGATATGTTAACCTCAGGCTGGCATAAAAATATTGCCGTTAAATGCAAAAGCAACTCCGCCAGAAACACTCAAAGTCAAAGTGTTTCAACCGAGGACACTCTACCCTACATTCTAAAGCAATTTAAAGTCGTACAATATTTCATTCTGTAGCATCGTGTGAACTGAATATTTTTATAAGCATGCGCTGCTTTTGGCATGAATTCAAAATACAGGAACAGAGATAGGTGATGTCTAGGTAAATAGTGTTAGACGATGTCACTCTGAAACGTCAAGAGGAGATTTACGAGGATGGATTTAGGCTCCCGTTATCATGGAATCCAGTTATTAGTAGGTGTAATGCGCGTCGTGATGGAAAGTTTCGGTGTAAAGATACAGTTAGTGTCGTGTGCTGTGGTGGACATGCAGCCGTTCCGAATTGTGAAGCTTAAGGGAGGGTAGTTTTATAAACTGCCGCTTCTCGTCGGAGCCTACCTACATACTCCAGTTCGCCCGCGACCACGGTTGTTGCAACACAGCCGAAACGTCGGGAAGTAATAAAAGGTAAATTACGCGATAAAATCCTGTAAATTTCTATTTAAAAGTATGAATTGTGATCGCGAAAGTTTAAGAAAGACTATTGTCAAGAGGAAGTCTCTTAACTTTATAGAGGAAGTATTAGAATTTTTGTTAAGTAGGTACTTACCTACCTACCTAAAACAATGAATAAAGTACAAGACTATTTACGTAGTAATCAATTAGGAATGCGTTCAAAGTAGTACCTTTTATACAATTAGTAGGTACATACACATGAAAAAGCTAAATACTTATTTATACGTCGAAAACCGCAACGCATTATACATTTAATTTTAAAACAAAAAGTTTTAAATATAAATTCGTTGTATTTTAATGTTCTATTCCTGTGAAGTTTTGACACCGACTTGATTTATTCACTAGCGAATTCCAACACCAATATAGATTTACCTTTGGGAGAACCTGTGATAATGAACTGAAAGTGACATCGAAATTGGCCACAAAACCGGCAAGAAACCTCGAGAAACTAATAACTGTTGGTCTTGGCAATGGCACCGCCGAGCAGACGGGGGCCGTCAGGGAAGGTCAGGGAACAAATATGTACGCGACCTTTGTGTTTCCTTTCAATGTCCCTTGACCGTGATAAATAAAATGTGGGTAGGTAAAGTCACAGCAACCCAACATTCCTTTCAGAGTCTTATCATATTAAAATTCACAAACAATCTACAAACGAAAAGATTTTCCATTTAAAAAGTCCAAATTCAGAACTTGACTTCTGAACCGGTTGATGGATGAAACGAGCCCGAATATGAATTAAGAAGTAAAGTCTAAGGATGGTAAATGTGAATAAATGATAGTAAAAAAGGCAATTCGACCTTTCGTTTTCATGGTAAACGTACTGTCGACCTTTAGACCTTCTGAGGAGGCATGCCAACCGCGCCTTATTGAGACGTTACGTGCCACAACGAGACTCCATAAATATCAATGAATACTTGACTGCGACTGAAGGGTGCTGTAATGTCTTATCGATACGGAGCAAGTTATCAAGCTCGTGCCTCATACCGTCGGTACTGTTTGACGTCTTGATAAGGCAGGGGTGGTACTGGATGTCAAGGTTGTAGTAGTAGGTACCTACAGTAATGTGATTTGAGATACGAACGACGGGGAAGTTTACTGCTAAACCTAATTGTCTAGGTACTAAGGTAAGGACGCTTAGTAGGTTTGCTTTAGGTAGGTATAGGTACCTACTGTAGTGAACATAATAATAAACTGTTGTTCGTAAAAGAGTTTGTTTGTTAGAACGCGATAATCTATGGAACTAACACATTAGATCTGCATTTAATTTTAATAGCTTAATGCTTGGGGTATTTTGTTTAATTTATGCCATATTATGGCGGGTAAGGTGAAACCGCTGGGTAAAGCTAGTTTTGATACACCTACCTAAAGGTAAAAAAATAATCAGTAACATAGTATTAGAATGAATGAGAAAGAAGATCTTTTCAATATACTTAAATAAAGCTAAGTATGTATGAAATACAATACATACATAAATCGGTATTTGTACTAAAGTAGGATTCTTACCAGTTTTACTAGCATCCTTGATAAGTTCCGATATGAGATCGTCGCTGACCTCGATGCCCAGGTTCCTCAGCATGAACTGCAGCTCCGCCGGCGTCACGTGCCCATCACTGTCTCGGTCCAGCAAGCCGAAGGCTGTGCGGAGATCTGGAACAAAATATAAACTAGCTTAATACTGCAATTAGGGTCAACTTCCCTGATTCTTTGGACATTTATTTCCTTTTATGTGGTCAGATGTTCAGTGTCACCTTTTTAAATTGTCACTTTATCGATGTTGGTACGTTGATGATTCTTATCGAGGGTAGGTAGAGTTTTGAATAGGCAGAAGCAGCTTGAGCTCCAACAAGCTTGAAACATTCATATTTCACGTAACTGGTTTAGACATCCATGGGAAAATACCTGTCTGATTCTTGATGTTGCTATTAGTTATCAAGATTTAATTATTATTAAAGTTAAAAAAATATAACCTTTCTGCATATACCTAATGAGGTAACAACATCATGTACCTTATGGATCGTCTTTAGATTTTAAACCTGTCAGGGGGTAAATTCTGCAAGAAAAAGAACTAAAGGTAGATTGAACCGTTGGTCATTTAAATATACTTATTTTAGACTCAGAAATGTCGTAAACTTAAATGAAAAATTATTAGATTACCTATCGTGTCTCTGATGCTTTGATTTAGTGTTTCACAAAATTTTACCTGGACCGAGGTAGGTTAGTCCATTTTGATACACCTTAAAGACTCTTGTAAGGAAACTCTATATACTTTTTGAGTTACATACAACTTAAATAAGTTTAAAAGTACCTACCTAGCTAAATTAAAGAAACAAACCTAATTTGTAAGGGCTATATGCGATCCAGTTCACATTTAGTTTCATGATCGAAAGTTCATTTATTATTCTGTCAGTGTAGGTACTACGTGAAATCAAACCAGGAGGAATCAAACTTTATTTGACAGGAAACAAATATCCTTATTCGTAGGTACCTACTTTGGAAACTTCATGACTACATAAAATACATTACTTACGTTAAATATTGTCGATTAATTTACCGATAATCTTTATTTGATGACAGACTCGTGGTCAGACCAGATTGTCATACTGGTGTGACTAACAGGAATTTATTGAGTAGGTTAGTAGTAGACTCGCGGTACGGACTCTCACTAGTAGGTACTCGTATACCTACCTCCTAAAGAATTCGTTGAATTGGGATATGAACGAGCGTTTATGAAGTGAATGTTAATAGAACCATTAATTATTCCGTTTGGAGCTCCCTACTAAGAATAAATAAATTAAAACTAATTAATCGTTCTAGGTATGCACATTTACTCCTTAAAGGCAAAAAATGTTTACCGACTCAGCAATGTAGATGACACTGACATTACCTATTCGTAAGTAGTAGGGCCTAGGTAGTAGATGTGCAAAGTGATAGTTCTATCAATTTAAGACTTACAAAAATCATTATCTTTTTTAGCAGCCATAATAACAAACACAGAAAAACAATGCCAACCCCAACGTGTTCAGTACCACTTCTCGACTAGAATTAATTAATGTTCTCAGTAGATTTTATCTCGTGTTTAGGAGAATGTGTGGCTGTAAACATCTCAGAATTACATCCGACAATATTGACAAAAGATTACAGTCACTACGAGTATCTATCTTATCGCAGAGCGAGTCAAGTTTGAAGAATTGTCGTCATAAAGGTTGGCAATATTTTACCAATGCTTTTATCAGTTCTATTAATATGAAGGAATATAGTTTAGTTGGTATCATGTTCAAGATAGAGTACCTATGCCAATCCTACAGCTTAACGCATACAAAACACAACGATGCGCAGGCAGTATTTCTAAAGTTCCATTTTAATCCACCTACTTTATTTAATTACAGTAGGTAGTGTCTGAGAGTAGAGTCTTTGTGGGCTTATGAGTCCAATGACTATACCAACCAGTTGTTACATTTTTTCATATGAGGGTAACAAGAACATTACTCTCTTTGTGCTTTGCTTGTAACAAGCCTTAGGCTGTTTTTTCATGTTTAGTCATCAACCGCCGGTCAGCGCGTACCGTAAGCGCTGATCGTACGTTGTAGCAAAGGTGTAAGCGTGTAGCAATTCATCGGTGCTGCACTGTAGTCGTAGGTACTTATATTTTTATTAAAAAAGCTTCGTTCGACCGACCGACCACAGCGCTCACCGTCGCTCGCTGTCGATCGGTCCAGCACTAAATACAGCCTAGTTCCATAAGTAACAATCCGTGCTTGTGCAAGTCACGTAATGCACGAAGCCGAGTTCGTGCCTGCCTCCCAAACCTACAAACGTCTAGGCTCACTTTTCCTGTTTTCAGAAGTCTGTTGTTTTGCAAAGATACAGCGCATTTCGTGGAAATTTAAATTGAAAATGACACACGTTAATTTCGCGGATGTTCTGAAATATACCAGGCAGTTAATACGAGCTGCCACCTGTTGTACTCTATTTTAGACTGACTATTTAGTTAAGTAGTCATAATGACCAGTTTATGCTGTCATTATTTGAGCAACAGTCATCGCGCGTTTCCCGAAATACTCGAAGCATAGAGATAGGTACTACAGCCGTGTGCATAAAAACTACAAGGAATGACTGTTATTTCGTTTTCGCGATTAGGTATAGGTACCTACTCGAAGTGTAAAAATTTGGATAACAGACATGGCTAACATTTTTTCAGTTATCTTTCTGTAAAAAAAATCCATTGTCTACCAATATAATAATACCTACTATAAATATCAAAGTAAGTACCTATACCTACTGATGATTTATGATTCGATCTCACATCAACTACACGGACGGACACATATGGATAAAAGTTGGAAGGTGTATAGATCGTGCCAGAATTGTACATTTCATGTTACGTTTCAGCAGCCTGAAAGATAACGGCCTGAATAAAGATGGGTGCATCAGGCCGGTATCTTTCCGTAATCGGTCAAAAACCAACTCGAGATGGATAAAGCTATATCGCATTATCATGTCAGTGTTGCGTGCAGAGAACGTGTAAGTATTGAGATTAGGTGTCGTTAAATAACGTTGGTCATATTCTATGCGAGAACATAAATATCCCTCCGGTTCATTACGACTAAATCTTATATTCAATGCATCTATTTTCCAAATGAAATATAATAAAGGTCAAGAGAAAATGAATTTCGTATTTTACATCATAATGTTTAATGACATTTGGACTAACAGTCATCCTTTATCAAAAAACAAATGAAGGTAGTACCCTAGATATGTAGAAAGAAAAACTCAAACTTGGCTTGCATGTCTAGGTATAGGTATTTTTTTATAGTAGGTAAGTATAACTATTTAGAATACTAAGAAGTACTCTAAAACATGTATACCTACTGTATAAATGTATTATAGGGATTACTTCTATCGATGCTCTTATCAGATGTCCGTATAAGATTTTGTTTGTTTAGACTTTAGAGTCTATAAAAACAAAATGTTATATGGACGTCTCTAAACTTTAAAGAATAAGTAGTACTTACTTATAAGGTAGGTACCTGAATCACGATAAAGTAATTTCTTAGCGGAACAAACAGTTCCAAAAATACCTTCTATAAGATACTTCCAACCAATCTAATCAAATTATTAATTATCTTTATTTCCTCGAACCTTGTCAATTTGTCAAGTACTGCTAGTGCACACAAATAAAATTTAGAAACATTCTTGCAAAGGAATTAAATACCTACCTAAATGTGAAATATTATACAACGTCGAAGAAACTCATTCTTACATCGGCTCTTCGAATCGGTCGTTGAATTGCTCTCAATTCATAACCAATGCTACATCCAGTTAAAATTTCTTGTAATTTAGAATCTCCACAAGCGGCTTAGTTACCTTCCCAACCAGCAAGCTCATTTTGTGTTGGATAATTTTCTATACTTAGATAGAAATGCTTTCCTAAGTAGAATTTCCAACGAAACTTTTTAGAAGCTTGTTTTCTTCTACTTTCCTCAATCAGTCGTCATCTCAGCACTCACTCCTTACTCATGTAATCCCGTACACAATCGATCTCGAATGTTCTTAGGTAGGTCTACCTCTACCTTCGACGAGCCGAGACTGCGGGTTGAAGGTAGTTAAAAAAATCAATTCAAAATGTTTGTGTATCTGAAAGTGCACTTAACAAGTCCATTATCCCAAACACATTTAAGCTCTACCGTTTCTCAAAAACCTTTTATTGTTTGGAACTGTATGGGCATTGCGAAGAACGTTAATTAATAACCAACTACATTAACCCATGACCTCTAAAAGCTATTTGTGAAAATGTATCATAATTGGTGTTCATGGAAAGTGCGATGGTGTTGATTGACAAATAGACGTAAACAATATCCATTGCCAGCAACCCTTAGCACCAGTTTTTAGTTCTTGAGTCTCTTGTGACCGATTTACTTCAGTAGGCTAAGTTTGCGCAACTTGAATAATTGATGAAAAGATATACCTACTCGATTCTTGACTTGAAAAAATTTTCAACGTTGCGCAGAGTAGCTAATAGATGCTAGGCTAATATATTGGTGCCAAGCTTTGAAAAAAATTAAGCTTATCATTCATCTTCTTCTTCATGCCCTTTATTTGGCTCGGCAGAGCATGTTTTCTTCTTCCGCTATCAGTCGTGATCTTAGCTTCACTCCTTTCTTACACATGTCATCCCTCACACAATCCATACTTTCCATTGGTCTAGTTACCTCTACATTCATAGACGCTAGTTATTTTTAATTCTATTATTTATTCTATGGTTTTAGTCAAAATCATAAGTAATTTACATTTATGAAATGATAAGTTATTAAGTTTTTTGTAATTAAAATGTTGTTGGTTTTTCAAAATCCTGACTGGTGTTAACGTTTCCACCCACGGTAGGTACAGACAAACCCACTGATGGGGTCGATACTAGTCCAACTGTCAAGGACATGGATGCTTTGCAAACCATTTCTATAGTACCTAATACAATGTATTATACCGCAGGTTTTTCATTAATTTACCTGTTAGCTAGAGTAACCTGACGTAGCATTTTGTAAGTGCAGATAAGCGTCAATTCACACGTACCACAACCACACCACAGCCACAACCACACCACAACGACGCCATGTGGTCGGGCGTATATTTTGTATTGAAAATGAATATTACAATTTACACGTACCACATTTTGACGTTGTTATCGACCACCTGTGTAATACAAACACATCGCAATCACATCGCGACGGCAACGCCGCCACGCGGCGGCGGCACCGCGGCCACATCGCCACGACATGACGTCATCGACGAATACGCTGATTTCGTCGTCTTCTTCTTATTAATAAAAGCCATAACAAGGATAGCAACAACAATCTTTCCTCCATGACTACGTTCAGTCAAGCCGTGTTACCTCTACTAAAGCTGGAGTATAACTGCACATGACCACGTGTGGTTACCACGTCGCAACAACAGCGACAACGCAACCACATCGACATTTTGTCGGTATCACAACGCAACTGCAAAAAGCCGCTGCGGCACTATTCACACGTAACCACAGCTTGACCACATTATGTCGCTGCGACGTGGTGTGGTTGTGGTACGTGTGAATTGAGACATAACGAGGAATTACACAATTTATAAAAAGTATTATTATTTAAATTATCTTATTTAAACTGTCACTGAACATTATTTTGCACACATAGGTACTCTGTCTACTATTACGATTTTTTTGGGTTGGGTATTTACACAGCGTCAGCTAGCCACAAGCTTCGCAATTTAATGTTAGTGTTATGGTAACCAGATGACATATATTTTGTAAATGTAAACGTAATATTATACATATAAAACAGCCAGACTCGAGACATAAATTTGCATTTCATACAAACATTTGACCCGCGGCCGGGATTGAATTCACAACCTCTGCGTCTCAGGTGGGCTTTTGTCATACACTGCGCCACAGAGATCGTCAAAATTATGACATTAATTCTAACTACTTAGGTGTAGGTCCCCAAAAAGATCAAAAGATCTTGGACACCTAAAAACTTCAGCCTTATTCGAGAGAATATTAGCAAGTTAATATTCTAGAGATTGAACTCATTTTCATTACACAAACAAGATTTTGGCTCACCGATTTTAATACTTTGTCAAAGTAATAAACGTTTGAATAAATAATTTAATGTCATTACGACCCTCATTTTGAGTTCGTAGACGGCTAAAGATAGCGCATCAACTATTAACGGCAGACATAATCATATTTTAATGTTGAAACTATTTGTTTATGCGTCCTAGTAATAAATTGTTGCAATTTCATGTGATCGTTAGCATTTTGTGATGAGCGCAGCTGTTGCGTTCCACGTGAAATCTACATCTAGTACCCAAAGAGCATGTAAATACTAGTACCTATACGCTTACCTACATTATAATATAAAATTTACAATAAGTATACAAAACTACAAAATAAATTACCAAATTTGAATATATGTATGTAGGCGGAACTCTAAAATATAGGATCTCTCCTACGAAACTACTCCGATTTTTTAATTTACTTTACGTGTGGAGCTGCAGTATCCTTGAGTGTCTCATGATTACGATGCCGCAGGCAAATTTAGTGTACCATTATAAGAACTAGGGTTGATGAAGATATTCTCTTGTTTACACCTACAGATACCTATGTACAGTTTTATACCGTGGAAGAGGCGTATTACCTAGCTTCAATGAATAATTATGCCTACTGTCTTTGACTGTCGTAACTTTCCTTTAGAAATATGTACATTCCTAGCTTGCTGCTATTTCAATCAAGAATAGTTAGTACGTAGATGAATATAAATGATAGCAGAGTATACTAGATCTAGATGTATAAACAAATTAGTTTTCCACTGTCACGATATACTTAAATGGCTTTTAATTTATATGCAAGCAAGTCTAAGATTACATTTAGAATAAGGAAATAGCTAGGTATGTGCATACACATAATGCAGGTATTTGTAGTGCAGGTACATAAAGGTAAATTTGATTATAGGTACAACTGTTTGGCAAGTCATTTACTCGTATAGGTACATAAATATGTAAGCAGTGTGCACCCTACATTATTTTATTCGTCGCTAAGTAAGTAAAGTAAGTTACTTACTTACTTATTCGCCACTAGTACCTACACACGCATTTGTATCAATACAAAAGCCTGACGTTCGAAAAACGTGGTGAGCACAGGCTCTAACACAGAATTTGACAAAAGATAGGGAATTACTTAGGTAATGAACATGTCGTAAATACAGATTGTAAATATCTGTTGTTTATATATAACATTCTAAGTTATGATTCAATATAATGCAGTCACAAGTGTTAGAGATAACTTGTCTAGTTTCTAAATGCAAATGCAATTTGCCCTCTGCACACAATAGTCATAACTTGGTCGGGACCTTGGAAGACCTGCAAGGAGTAGTGAACCTTAATATTTTATTTGTTTAGGTACCTACTTACTGAGAATAATAAGGTTTTTTTTTACCTGCTGCGCAATATGAGTGCCATACTGTTTTTTATACTTATGTACGACGTACGTCATAATAAATTATAATACGAAGTTAGCAGCAGCAAAGACGATTAATATCTAGAAGACAGACAAAGGCCATACACAAAATCGTAACCCTAAAAAATAGCCTGAAAACTCTAAAACATCAATTTTATCCAAGAAATTTCAATTACTTTCTAGTTAAAAATGTTTAAATATTGAATATTGTTGCTACCTACTACTAAGTATTGAAATTTCTTGGATAAAATTGATGTTTTAAAGTTTTCAGGCTATCTGGTACTGCGGGATCGGGTTACGATTTTGTGTATGGCCTTTGTCTGTCTTCTAGATATTAATCGTCTTTGGCAGCAGGATTAATTTAAGATTGATTATTTTATTTTATTATTTTACCTATGCTGATCACTAGGAATAAAATACGGTAAGATCTATAAATATTGTAACACCATGTTGAATGTAGTTGTTTGGCGATGTAATAAAATGTGGAACATGTTAGGAACTTAC